>CM061542.1:68454753-69811003 GCA_030864215.1 Capsicum pubescens | reverse complement strand
AGCCATGCCGTCAACATCACTTAACCACTAGGTTCATTAGGAGTAAATAAACTATCTTCAAACAAGACATTGTGCCTAAAGAGTGAATTATCTAACCCGCAGATAGATTTGGAACTTTCTCTCTCTAAGGAATCATTATCAAGTTACAAAGATATGTTAAGCACATGATTAACCCTATGAATCAAACAAACATTAGCATCTTTACAACAACATAGGCTCATAGGTTCACTCCTTTTTCCTTGGCCAACATCTTTAAATCCTTCACTCACTTGAGATTCATTAATCACATCACACATATCCTCAAGTGGTGGGAAAGTTTTACTCACAAGTTTCACAGCAACTTCCTCCGAGAAGCTCTCAACGCAAGGTGCTTGGACAATTGGATTTTGTGGGTAGAGTTTGGGTAGCAATTGGCGTATAATTTCAATGTGCCATTTCATATCTTCAATATTGTCATTGATACTATCACATGTGGCATTGAAATTATGGGTAGTCATTGTACCTAACAAAAATACACAACAAACAAAGAAAACAAATAAACTTGTTAGATCAAAAATTCCTCACCACACTCTCACTCTCGGTTTTACCTCACACTTGGTTTCATAAGTGTTGAAAGTCGTCTTGTACTTTGTGAGTGATTGAGGGTCGAGTCTACTCTTACCCGGAATAGATTTTTATTTGAGTTGACTCAAAGAAAAATTTGTTTACGAACTGGAACCAACAAGATACAACGAATTCACCAAAGAGAAAAGCACACAAAGAAGTTAACATGAACAAACGGAGACAAACTAATTTACAATCTAGTAGGAGTTACTAGCTTGTCAATTAGCGTTTGGACCAATCAAACAAAACTACGGAACAATAAAAAGAAACTAAGAAAATCTGAAATTTAAGCCAAAATTGTTGTGTGAACACTAACAAGGATGACGTGGCAGCACGTAATTTGTTGCGGTTTCTAACAATTTCTGTTGTCCAATTTCAAGTCTTAGTTAATTTACAATTTAGGAATTGGTGAAATTTGTTTTAAGGATGGACATTCAAACAAGTCTTGGAGCCTTTTCAAATTCAAGTTTTCAAGACTTGACTTTTATAGTACTTTTCCTTAAAACATGGACCCTTGTTTCATGGGAAAGTGGTTAAGAAGTGATGTAAAGTCTTTAGTGTGTAGGAAAATTCTTTGAGTCACAAGTACTACACCTTGAAACTTGGATCTATGTCTTGCAAGACTAACACAGTACACACTCTTTTTTCTTCAACTTCTAAGATCAACAACCACTTTTTTTTTCAACAATATATGGAGATGGTGAAGAACACCAAGAACACAAACTTTGAGTCTTGAAGTTCTAAAGTTCAAGTTGGACCCCCCAAACAATAACAACAACTTTCCAAGCTTAAATTCCACAACACAATCTCCACAATACACGTTCAAAACGTGAACCAACAACACATCACACGTTCAAGTCTTGAACCCACAACAACAATACCAACAACAATCGGCCAAGTCCAAGTTCACAATAACAACATCAACAACAAAGGCTCAAATCAAGATATAAACTCAAAGTGTTAGTGAAGAACAATACTAACACTAGAAACACTTAAGACAAGTAAAAATCTCAGGCAAGATACAACAAGAACACAATTTTCGGCCAAGAACACAAAGTGGACAGATTGCTATTTTCTGGAAATTTCAGTTTTCAGTTTTTTTTTTGTAGTTTTCAAGTCTCAAGCCCAATATTGATCTTGTTAGAACAAAATCAAGGATGGCTTTGATACCAAATAATACGGTAAAAATAAGAGAACACGAAACAACTCCAAAATAGTCCACTAATCTTAAGGATTTGAGGACCCTTTTGAAGACCACTCTCGGATTCGCTATCAACAACACAATAACAAGATAAAGAGGATGTTTTTGAAACCAAAATAGTAGCAACACAACAAGAACAATATGAAAAATAGACAAATTTTGGATTGCACATTAACAACACAAACACACGGTTACAACATCCACACTACTAAACGATTACATAGAAATATTGAAGGTATAATCTTAACAACCCAAAAGCCTATTCCACTCTTGGACCTTTTAACATCATACACAACAAATACCTAACTCTTACGTTGGCACAAGAGTGACCTCGGTCTCCCAAGCATCCAATGTTTCCAATCTTGAATCCAACACGAGTGATTCCACACTCAAGTTGATTTCCCTAGTTACAAGTTTTGTCCATGGGAGCCATTCTCACAAGAGAGAGTGTTTCAATGTTACAACTTTCAATCTTCAGCAAAAACTCCTGAATTAAACCCTAAAAGGTTCTATTTATAGATATTACAAAAATAGTGTGAAATGTCCATAATGACCCCTTAGTCTCAAGTCTTCAAGTGGGTGCCCTTGGAGAGCATTATATGGATAGTTTTGGACCCTTTTTAAGTCCTCATTTGCACTTCACTTTCACACTCCAAGTCTCAGGTTCAATACATCTCACAAACATGCATCCTTGTGGTCATACCCGTATAACTTAAGGTAAGGGAATGTGAGGTATTGGAAAGGAATAATCAATTGGTGATGATAATTTTGACTTTCTTGAATTCTTAAGAAACTCAATAAGTGATTGTTCCTTGAAAATTGATTGGTTGTGATCCTTTGTATGACACCCCACCCACGTTTGATGATTATGAGGATGAATTACTTGCTTCTTGTGAAGACTTAAATAATAATTTCTTTGACTTTGGTGGTGGTATGTGTATACTTGAGGGTACTTCTATAGAGAGGGAAGGTGTCCATTGCTTTGAAATTACTTTTTCTTCTACTACGTGTGATGTTATTGTTGAGAGTACTTATGGTGATGATGTTAAAACTAGTGGTGAGTACACACATGAAGATACCTTAGTAGAAGTTGACTTGAGTGATACCTTTCTTTACTTTCTACTTTCTTTTGATGACATGTATTCCACTGTAGAGAGTATGTCATGTAGTTTGAGTGAAGCCTATGGGAAATAGGAGTGTTGTCTAGACCCGTGTCTATGGCCACTCTTCCCGTTTAACCCCGACGCCAAATATAGAATTGACGATGTTGATGTGGCCAACTTGTTGCTTGGTCTACATGACAAGTATCAGTTTTGGCGAATTCATAACCAAATCCTTTGTGCATCTTTCATTGAACTTTTAATATTTAATTTAAAGGATTCTTGGTTATATTGCAAATATGTGCAACCTTGGCATGTTGAGATGATTTGTTGTGCTAACCCTAGCCCTTATGCCATGAGGAGTTTGTATGTATTTGTCCTTTCTTTGATTTTGCTAGGTTTGGATTCGAGGTCAAATCTTTTTCAAGAAGGGAAGGATGATACAAGTCAAATGGCTACCTTAGCTTTTGAAGACATCCTGCGAGGCCAACACAAGAAGAACCCAAGTGTGGTTACATTGAGGGCATGGGAGCACACATGGGGGACCCATTTTAAGCCCACAATAGAAAAATCCTATCACACCCCATACTAGATGAGGTGGACAACAACTATAGGAACACATACTATAAAAACAAACTAGATAAGAAAATGAATCACTAAATAAATGGAATTACTGATAAAAAGCTATAGATATAATACCAACCAATTAGCCAAATCGATATAGATGACATATGAACCTATTGATACATATGACTGCTTTACAATGTCTACAAAGCCTCTAGTGGAATCCATGACCATAAAACCATCAAAATATATATGATAAAGACTCGGCAAGGCCCCGAATCAATTGGGAGCTCACCAACAGTCGCTGAGTATCCTGTGTTCTATTGGGGAGATCTACTCAATAAAGACTTGTGCCTGCAACATAGGACGGTGGTCCCTATGAGGGACATCAGTACAAAGTAATGTACTGAATATGTAAGGCACGAGATAACCATAAGTGAAATAAGACATTAATGAAACTCGGGGTCAATGTATATAAACATATAGATAAGGATGAACAACCACCTTTACTTACATTTGTGGAAGACAGTACATTGCATGCTTTTCTTTCCTTTACTCTTCTTTGCTTTATAATATTTGTAAGCCATGTGATACATATGACCAGCTGATCAGTGGTAAAAGAGGATGACCCATGCTAGGTATTATACCCCTGGGATATGTTCCTCATCAATACATAAATCGGGATTAACCCATACTAGGCTTACCTTTCACCCCTGGGATACCATCTAATAATGGGATCAACCCATGCTAGGTGTTCCTTCCACCCCTGGGATACCACTCATAAATCAATAAATTAAGATCGACCCATGCTAGGCTCTCGCCCCTGAGCTACCACTCACACATAAGTATATTTACTTTACATCACTTTTTTAATCTTTTAGATTGTTATTTTGGTGGTCATAACATTATTGAGCTTTAGAGCTATGAACCAATAGAAGAAGGCATGCGATCGAGACAAGAACAATGATATAGGAAATAAGGGTAATACTTTGGAACTTATATGACACCATGAGCCTCACTGGGCATAAAACATATTCCCTAATAAATAAGCCAATAAGGTATGTGACAAGCGAGAAGATGATGCCCTGTAACAAATAAGCTAGTAAGGTGTATAACTAGTAAGAAAGTGACATTACATAGCATATATGGGTTGTGGCAGATTCTAGTGATCTTACCTAGCATATAGCAATTGGGGCAGATTCAAGTGTAGAAATTTAGATGTTTCAAATGGGAGAATATGTTCATACCAAGTTGAGATACGTAACTCCTCGACTAAAGAGGTTTGGACTGTACAATAAATACTTATTAGGTAATAACAAATAGAAGGGTACATGAGAATAGGTACTATTGATGCATGTGGGCAGATTCTAATTAGGAACAAATGTATATACCACATAAGGACATATAAACTATACACTAAATAGGTAAAGACTCTATAAGTTCACCTTATGCCCAAACACAATGGGAATGATATTCAAAAAAAAGAACATGTGTAGACAAAAGAAGTATACAATCAGTTAAAGCAATTTTGGACATATTGTAATCCAACATGTGACACTCTTTAACTTGTATAATCTTGGATCTTATTGACTCATATAAGAGAAACATGTGACACTTTGACACACTTTTAGACCATGGGCAGTAAATAAAAGGTCGATTAACTATAGTGGGGTTGGTACACCATCACAATGTATCTTTTAACATGAAAGATCATCTACGAAGCTCACTTTATTGGTACATGAGTATATGACACCATGCCAAAGAATATGAACTAGAATAACCTTACATACCTCGTTGTGCAACCTGATTATTATAATGAATTAGACTTCTTTCCTTTAAGGTGTTAATCTACAATATAAGCACATAAAGGAGCTAATATTAGCAACTAATCACAATGTAACCCTTGTAAAATAGTAGCTAAACACTAGACGGGCAGTAAGACTATTCAGCCCCTCAAACACTTGGTGTATCACCACACCCTCCTTCTATACTTTAATACAACTCCACTTCACCATTCCATAAGGTTACCCACTGCCTCCAACAACAACACCTATAGACATCACCTAAACAGTCCCAAAATCCTTCAACACAATATAAGATATTGAACTCACGGCGTCCGATCACCGTCCCGTGAGTTCTTAATAACAACATATATAAAATCCTCCATCAAGGCCTATACAAAAGGAGGGGTAAATCGGGACAGTAACCTTACCTTTATTTCTGAAATTTACTTTCTTAAAGTGTACTTCATTAAGACGCTAAGTTTCCCTTCAAGTTGAACCAAATACTATTGGGAAATATTTTGGAGATTAAAGAGAAGTGGACTGCCAAGCTTGGAAAAAAAGGTCTGCCCTATACTTCAAACAAAACAATAACTTGATTTTCATAACTTCCCATGACATGATTAAATATAAACCATAGTTATTTTCACTTACCTTTGCTGGAAATAAGGAGGGTTTCTTCAAGAACCCTAGGAGAGAAAAGAGGCGGCTGTTTTAGGCTTGAGATAAAAGAGAGAGGGAGCTAATTATAATCTGATTTTTTTGCAAGAATGAAGAGAAAATGAACTAAATGGACCTTATAAATCCTTCCACTTGATCGCCTCTTTTTTGCTCATTTCCAGCCACATATTGGTCAAAATTAGTCCAAGTAGGTGATGCGCCTACTTGGATATTTAAGCTTATCAAAAAGTCCAAGTAGGTGATGCACCTACTTGGTTTATTTCTAATTGGATCACACCATAATGGGCCTTAAATAGAATAGGTATTGGGTTGGACATTTGGGCCTTAAATAGATTAGGTGTTGGGCTTCTCATCTTTCCCTTTTTCTTTTACTTAATTTGGTCCTTTAATATGTCCAATAATATAGGCCTCAATTTAGTTCGCCTATTATCTTAATTAAGTCAAGCAAGCACCTCACTTATTTTCTCTTAATTTTTCCAAAATATTGATCCCTCTACTTAACTTAACACTTACCTTTAACTTTAAGCTCAAATACCTATCTCGAGTTTAAATACTTTCATCTATGCTAAGTTGGTCTATGTTTGGGATGTACGAAGCATTACAAATCCCGTGTATGGAAGGTTGCTTAGAAGCTTGCCTTGATGATATGCCTGAGAGGTCCAAGTGTTGAAGAATAATTGTGAAGACCAAAAAGACTTAAGGAAAGTCATATGTTGAAGTGTGAAGAATACCACATCAAAACACTACATGATCACCCATTCATTAAGGGTGTGATGGTCTTTTTATGCTTTTTCTTTACACTCCATAGGAGCCCTTTTTCATTAAGGATATTTTGGTCTTTAATTTAATAAGTATAGATAGGCTCCTTAGGCTTATTTTTCATTAGACTTTGATGAAATTGGATATTATTCTTAGATTGTAGATTTAGTCTTGTAGTTTTAGCTCTCAAACCCGAAATTGGTTCCTTGAATACATTTGAAGTTAGGGTTTCACTTGTATTGGGAAATTTGGCAAGAAAGGTGTTCTTGAGGAAGAGTGTTTCCTTTGGGTCACCTAAGAGAGTGGTTTGATCTTACATTGGTGATGTGTGTTTGAAGGTTTGATACACCTTCTAGTGTATTCATTGGTGGAAGTGAGGGTCTCTCTATCTATCTTTAATTTCATGCAATTCTTCTTCTTCATCTCCTTCTAGTGTATTGTTTTCTTTAGTTGTGTTTGCTGGAAATTGTTTTCTGAACCCCAAATTTCATGATTTTTTAGTGTTAGGCTATCAGTCTTCCGACTTAATGCATCTGCCACCACATTTGCTTTTCCCGGATGATACAAGATATTAATGTCATAGTCTTTTAATAATTCAAGTCATCTTCGCTGCCTCAAATTTAGGTCCTTCTGATTAAAGATATACTGCAAACTCTTGTGGTCAGTGTATATGTCAACATGAATCCCGTACAGGTAGTGACGCCATATCTTTAAGGCAAATATAACCGCTGCTAGCGCCAGATCATGTGTTGGATAATTTTTATCGTGTGGCTGCAATTATCTCGGGGCATATGCTATGAATTTACCATGCTGCATAAATACACACCCTAAGCCAATTCTTGAAGCATCACAATACACTGCATACCCCTCTGTGCCTTCTGGAAGCACCAATATGGGTGTAGAAGTCAACTTAGTTTTCAGATCTTGGAAACTTCTTTCGCATGCATCATTCCATTGGAACTTGGATGCTTTATGTGTTAGCTTTGTTAAAGGTGCAGAAATTGAGGAAAATCCTTCAACAAACCTTCTATAATAACTTGCCAACCCAAGGAAACTACGAACCTCCGTAGGCGTTATAGTTCTTGTCCAATTCTTCACGACTTCTATCTTTTAAGTATCAGCCTTTATTCCTTTATCAGATAAAATATGACCCAAGAATACCACAGATTTTAACCAAAACTCACATTTAGAGAACTTTGCAAATAGCTTATGATTACGAAGAATCTACAACACCTGTCATAAGTGATTAGCATGGTCCTCATTTGATCTCGAATAAACCATAATATTATCTATAAAAACTATCACAAACACATCCAAGAAGGGCTTGAACACCCTATTCATCAAATCCATAAAAGTTGCAGGTGCATTAGTTAGCCCAACGGACATGCTAGGAACTCGTAATGACCGTACCATGTTAAAAATGTTGTCTTGGGTATGTCATTCTCTTTCACCCTCATTTGGTGGTACCCAGACCTTAAATAAATCTTCAAAAACCACTTGGCGTCTTTCAACTGATCAAATAAGTCATCAATTCTTGGAAGGGGATATTTGTTCTTAATAGTCACTTTGTTGAGTTGTCTATAGTCAATACACATTCTTAACGAGCCATCCTTCTTACTCACAAATAACACTGGTGCACCCCAAGGGGACACACTAGGCTTTATGAATCCTTTTTCTAGCAAGTCTTTCAATTGCTCTTTCAACTCCCGTAATTCTGTCGAGGCCATTCTATACAGAGGAATTGAAATTGGTTGAGTACCTAGATCACATCGATACCAAACTCCACTTCTCGTTCTGGAGGCAAACCCGAAAGATCTTCAGGAAATATATCAGGAAATTCATTTACCACTGGAATAGTTTGAAGAGTTGGTGTCTCCGTATTTATATCCTTCACTCTAACCAGATGACATATGTATACCTTGGAAATCATCTTTTTTTTCTTAAAATAAGAAATAAATTTACCTCTTGGCGCACCAATATTACCTCTCCATTCTAGGACTGCCTCCCTTGGGAAATGGAAACACACCCTCTTAGTTCGGCAATCTTCTGTGGCATAACAAGAAACCAACCAATTCATACCCATTGTAGTATCAAAATCTACCATTTCTAACTCAACCAGGTCAGCCATTGTATCGTGACTGCAAATAGTTATTATACAATTTGATACACTCTCTTAGCTATAACAGATTCACCAATCAGCGTAGATACTTCAAGTGGCTTAACTAGAAATTCTAGTATTTTTTTGAACTTTTCAGCAACTAATGGAGTGACATATGATAATGTAAAATCCGGATCAACTAATGCATATACATCATGTGAAAAGATGGACAATGTACTTGTAACCACATCTGGAGAAGCCTCTAAATTTTGTCGATCCGCTAAAGCATATGTACGATTCTGAACCACTAGAGCTAGCTCCTCCTTTAGAACCTCTACCACGACCCATAAGTTGTACACATCCACCTGAATAAGGCACCGATGATGATGATGCAATAGCTGATCCAGTAGGTCGTACCATACCACCTATGCCCCTTTGAGGGCATTCTCTCATCATATGTCCTGACGTACCACACCAAAAGTATGCATTTGTTCCAAATAGATATGCACCTAAATAAAGCTTTCCACATTGTCTACATGGCTATCGAGGAAGCCTTAATTGGTTCATACTCCCTTTCTCTTGATATCCCGCTGTTCGCGAACTCTGACCCTCATTTTTTTGACCAAACTGGTTACCTTTAGACCCTTAAAACTGTGGTGGAGAACTAGCTGCAGAATAAGAAGATAATGGACTAGGTAGTCTTTTAGAAAATCGAGGCCTAAACTCTCCTTGGGATATTATGAACTACCCCATAAATCTGGCCCTCTTGGAATATCCTCTTTCCAATTCTTGTGCTCTTCTCCTGCCTTTGATCCTCCATTTTTTGTGCAAAAACTTGTATCCTTGCTATGTCTATGTCTTTGTGCAAAGCAGCAATAGTACAATCTTTAACCAAATATGGATCCAACCTATCCATATATCGATGAACTCTATCATCCATAGTAGCTACAACATTAGGAGCATACCTAGACAAGGAGTTAAACCGGAGGTTGTACTCCCTCACGCTCATATTTCCTTGGCGAAGATTCAGGAATTGATCCACACGGGTTTCTTGAATCTCAAATGGAAGGTAATGATAAAGAAATGCCTCTTTGAACTCTTTCCAAGTAGCTGAAGATGCATCGATACCCCTAGATCATTTCCAATCTTCATACCAAAATATAGCCTCCCCTTTGAATCTATATGCTGCTAGGTCAACTGTCTCTTTACCTGACACATGCATGACATCTAGAGCCCTTTGGATTTGATCAATAAAGTCCAGTGGGTCTTCATTACGATCTAATCCAGTGAATGTGGAGGGATCCAATTTAAGAAAATTCTGTGTTTGTAGGCTAGCTGCCCTATCTGCACCACTAGAACCTATAGTTGGAATGGCTTGTCCCTGAGCTTGTCCGGCAGCTATATGAGCCAACAATTGTACTGCATTCCTTAGATCTTGGTCTATAGCATTGGTAGGTAGTTTTGAGGATGCGATTCTTCTCTTTCTTAGCTCTTCTGGAGATAGAGGAGTAGAAAAAGTTTGGGACACAAACTCAGCTTAAGCCTTACTTTGATTAGCTCGTCTAGGTGGTGATTTCCTGGTCCCTTCCCCGGAAGCCTCGTCTATTCACCTACTTGTATTCTTACTCCTTCTTGTAACCGACATTTTTACTATAATAAGAGGAAAAAAAATAGGTTCAATAGTTAAATATGACTTCACCCACAACATGGGCTCTATTGCACGATCTAAGATATGAAAAAAAAAGACAACTCCTAAATGTCCCATAGCCTCCTGTTTATAGATGTAGTGCACAACACGCCCATAAACAAGACTCTATATAGACACGGCTTGGTAGACATTCTAGGAGGACCGATCTGATACCACTTTTGTCACGCCTCAATCTTATTGGGGCGGACAGGCATCCGTAGCCATTAATACCCAAGAGAACCAATTCATAAACATGTACTTCCCATGAATGTAACTATAACAACCAAATATTCTGACAAACATGATATCATGTATCGATGAAAATAATTACACATGCAAGCATAAACTGATATATACAACACTTGGTTGTTGGGGCCACCATGTCTAAAAACAAGACACTACCATAACTTTACATTAGTCTACAAAGCCTCTAAAAGATACATAGACTTGGTTAGGATTGGGACAACCCCCCTCCCCCTCTCCCAACTCTTAACCTACTGCACAAACCAAAATATATGGAATAGACTCGAAAAGCCCCAAATCAACCTGGAGCTTACCAATATACATAGAATAGCCTGCGCTCCTACGAGTGAGGTGTCTAAGATGAAGTATCTATGCCTGCAACATAAAATGAAGGTCCCCGTGAGGGACATCAGTACGAAAATATGTACTGAATATGTAAGGCTGAAGGTAACAACACACGATACAAGAGCTCAATAGAAAATAGAAACAAGTGTATAAGTAGTACTAGTAGACCACCTTTATATACATATTTGTGGGACTACATACATTACATTACTTTATTTATTTTTACCTTTCTTACTTCATAATATTTGTAAGCCATATGTAATGCAAATGACCAGATGATCCATGGTAAATAGATAAATTAGGATCGGCCCATGCTAGGCTTATGCCCCTGAGCTGCCACCTTGATACAGGTTAAAGAGGCATCTTAGCACTTGAGGACATGAAGACGTGAGTGAAGACCCGAGCTTATAGGGCTGCCTATCCACGGAACAAACTTTTAAGTGTAGAGAACAAGTCTCACACTCTAAAGATGTTACTGTTTATCCATCATTGTTCATCCGCCCCTTTGCAAGGGTTTTTTGGTCATTTGTAATAAGTTGTCCTAGCTATAAATATAACCATATTAGGCCATTTTGGGGAAGATTTTTGATGATATTTGTAGCCTCTTTTGAGAGCATCTTAGCAAGGTGGAATCCTTGTGTTGATGAATTGCTTAGAAACGGAGATTGCTTGAGGATTTCGGTTTCCTTGATGTGACGTAAGATATTGGTTTAGGTTGTGTGTGATATTAAAGGTCCAAAAGTAGAATAAGCTTTTGGGTTGTTAATATTACATCTTCATTTGTCTATCTATCTATCTTTATCATATTGCATTTTGTATGTTTGTAGTGGACTATTTTTGTACCTTGTTGAATCCAAAAGTTGTGTTCTTGTGTTAATCTTGTTCATCATGTGTTTTTTCTGTTTTTTTAGTGTGTTTACTCTTGATATCACTTTCTTTCTTGTTCTTCTTGTGAATCCGAGATAAGTCATCAAAAGGGTCCATACTTCTTGAACTAGTGGACTGATTGGTGTTTGTTTTGTGTGTTCTTGGGGAGTTTTGGTATTCCAATTTTCTCTTTTGTGAATTCATTGTGTCTTGTTGGTTCAAGTCCGTAAACAATTTTTCTTTTGAGTCAACTCAAACAAAAATCTATTCCGAGCAAAGATGGACTCATCCCTCAATCACTCATGAAGTACAAGCCGACTTTCAAAACTTGTGAAATCAAGTATGAGGTAAAACTGAGAGTGAGGGTGTGGTGAGGCATTTTGAACTAATAAGTTTGTTTTATTGTTTGTTGTTGTCCTTTGCTTTAGGTACCATGGTTGCCACTAATTTTGATGCCATATTTGATTGCATCAATGATGATATTGAAGAAAAAAATGGCACGTGGAAAGGCTACGACAATTTTTGCCTAAACTTATCCCAAGAAATCCAACTTTCTTTGTCCAAACACCTTTTGCTGAGAGCTTTCCAAAGGAAGAGATGGGCTGCCCCGACCCATACCAAGGTAAAGAGAAGATTGAAACATCTTTGGTACTTGATAGTGAACTTATATAGAGTGAAGCACTTGCTAGTTCCAAATCTCTCCGTGAGATAGATCATGCTCTCTTTAGGTTTAATGTTTTGTTTAAAGATGATATAAACACTCCTAATGAACCTAGTGGTGAAAATTATGGTATAGCTTACTTTGAAGGCTATAGCCGATATGCTAACCCACTATGGTATGACAACATTCCTTCTAAAGATGGAAATCTCTTCTTGGAAGATGATAGTACTCATGGGCAAGGAATGTGTAGTCTCGGAAATGAGTACTCTTGGTAGTACTCTTGGTGTTCATGATGATCAATTTACTCTTAAATGTAGTTCACTACTTGAGCGCTTAAAGATTCGCAAGTTAGTGATGGTGTCTATAGAATTGATCTTGATAATGCGCATGACTCTTTGAACATCTTGTGAGGTAAAAGCATTGCGATTAGTTTTGTTCATAGAGATCATGTGTATGAAAATGTTTTTGTGTGTGAATATGGGAGTGACATTCTAGGGGATGGAAGGGCTAGCCTCATCTTAGACCCTTCGCTAATTATTCCATTTGATCCCGGTACCATCTTAGGGTGGGAAAGGATAACTCTCGACCTATTTTCCTTTTTGTCTTGATGCTTATCCGAGCCACTTCCTTTGTAGCAATTGTACTAATCTTTTCATGATTAAAACAAAGGACCCGTGGCTATACTTCAAATTTGTCCCACCTCAGTATGGCATGTTGATGTGTTATTTTTGCTAACCCTAACCCCTCATATCATGAGGATGTGTGCTTATTGTCTTCTCTTGATTTGTAAGGTACGGATTCGAGGTCGAATCCTTTTTAGGAAGGGGAGGATAATACGAGTACGACCACGAGGATGGACGAGAACAAGTGTGTATTGAATCTGTCCAAGGAAGTGCACAAATGAAGTGTGAAAGAGGGCCTAAATGTACTAAAAGCAGCCCCTAAGTTACACTTGATGGGCACCTCACCCTTGAGAGATATTGTGGTCATTTTGTATTCTATTTTGTAATACACTATATTAGAACCTCTGAGGGTTTTTATTCTTACATGTTTATTGATATTGAAAGTTGTAAGAAGAACATTTCTCCCTTGTGAGAAAGGTCTATGGCCAAAACATTGTAACTAAATCATTCGTGTTGGATTCATGCTTGGAATGTTGGGTGCTAGAGGAGGTTGATGTCTCTCTTGTGCTCACCGAAGAGATAGGTATTTTTAGGGTGCAGTGTTAAAGGTCCAATAGTGGAATAGGCTCTTGGGTTCTTAAGATTATACCTTCACTTTGTCTATCTATCAATCTTTATGTACATTTCATGGACTCTTTGTTGTTGTTCTAGTCAAAACCGTTTGTTGTTGTTTCCATTGTGTTATTGTTCTTGTTATCTTGATACTCTCTTTGTTAGTTTGTGGTGGCTGTTTTGGTGTCAAATACACCATTGTTATCTCTTATTATTGTTGTTGTACTGAATTCGAGAGTGGTCTCCAAAAAGGTCCTCGGATCCTTAAGATTAGTGGACTGATTTGGAGTGTGTTTCATGCGTCCGTTGTCTTTCTCGTATCATTTGGTATCAAAGAATGGTTTGATCTTGTTCCTACAAGATCAAATCTTGGGCTAGCTCACTTGAAAAAAAAAAGTTGAAATCTGAAAATTTCAGAAAAATATCAATCTGTCCATTTTGTGTTCTTGGACGAAAATTGTGTTTTTGTTGTGTATTGGCCAATATTCTTACTTGTCTTTGTTGTCTCTAAGTATTAGTTTAATTCCTCACTAACATGTTGAGTCTATATCTTAGATTTGAGCTTGAAATGTTGATGTTGTTAATGTGAACAAAGTGTGGCCGATTGTTGTTGGTATTGTTGTTGCGGGTTCAAGACTTGAACATATGATGTGTTGTTGGTTCAAATTTTGAACGTGTATTGTGGAGATTGTGTTGTAGAATTTAAGCTTGGGAAGTTGTTATTGTTGTTTGGGAGGTCCAACTTGAACCTTAGAACTTCAAGACTCAAAGTTTGTGTTCTTGGTGTTCTTCACCATCTCCTTGTTGAAAAAAAGTGGTTGTTGATCTTAGAAGTTGAAGAAAAAGAGTGAGTATTGTGTTAGTCTTGCAAGACATAGATCCAAGTTTCAAGGTGTAGTACTTGTGACTCAAAGACTTTTCCTACACACTAAAGACTTTACATCACTTCTCAACCACTTTTCCATGAAACAAGGGTCCATGTTTTAAGGAAAAGTACTACAAAAGTCAAGTCTTGAAATGTGAAACTTGAAAAAAAAAAGGCTCCAAGACTTATTCTCCCCTCCTTAAAATAAAATCCACCAATCCAAATTAAAATTGGTCAAGACTTGGACTTTGGAAAATAAAAATTGTAGAAATCGCGACCAATACGTGGCTGCCACGTCATCAAGTTACTGTTCACGCATCAAATTTTGGCTCAAATTTCAGATTTCTTAGTTTTCTTTTGTTGTTCCTTAGTTTCAATTTCATTGGTTCCAATAATAATTGGCAAACTAGTACTCATCTACTGGATTGTTAGTTAATCTTTGTGTTCGTTCATTCGTGTTAAGCGTTTGTTGTGTGTTTTTCTCATTTTTGAGTCGTAGTATTCTTTTTGGTTCAAGTTTGTACATTACTTTTTGAGTCGTTTAAAAAAAGAATCTAATCCGTTCTCTAGACACAATTGGAACCAAGCGACCTCATTAGAGTAATCCGAGTTATCAATACTTGTGAGGCCAATAGAGTGAAAACTTCAAAAGTGTGAGCTTGAGAGTGTGCGGACTATTTTGATACATTGTGCGAACTGATTTTTCCTAACCTTTAACGTGTTTGATATTTTTGTGTTGTTTGTTTAGTAGCTCTTGATAGGTATAATGGCCAATGAAGCTGAAATGCCTAGTTGGGTTAAATCCATCATGGCAAGGCTTGTTGCCATCGATAGTCAAATAATGGACAGAATGAAAGGGAGATTAGAAGGGATGGAAGGCTCTCTTTGCAAGAAGTTGGATAACTTGATGGAGCATCAAAGCCTTCCTAATCAAATTTTCGTGAGTGGCCATGATCCACATGAGCTACAAGGTAATCAAACTAACTTTTGCACTCCAGTGTATGAGGATAATAGCCAACTAAGTGTGAATGATAGTTTAACGTCTTTAAGTGAGCTGAATGTGCCTTTATTTTGTGATGATAATGTACAACTTGAAATTGTGGATATACTAGTTGATCCACCTAGTGTTGAATCCATTGTGGCAAGTGATAGTAAATTGTCTTATGGAAGTCATGACAACCAACTTATGTGTGAAAATGTTGATGTTGAACAAGTTGGCCGATTGACTAAAGATGACCCTCTAGTTGTTTTTGTTGTAGATATTCCTGGCATAGAGGGGATACGTGATTGTATTGGTGGTATTCTCGGGGAAAGAAAGCATGTCCTCCATCCATGTCCATGGATACCCCACCCCTTTGTCCCATTGATCACTTGAGGTGTGATATTGATTCATTTCAAACCATATTTGGGAATGATATGTGTGCATTGTGTGAGCATGATTATGTTGATGCTAAGCATGTCTTGTATGTAATTCGGGTTTCCTGTGATTGGTGTATCATTTTTGAGAACCCAAGGGATGTTTGGGTATACGTAAAGTTTGAGCCACCTTGGCATAATGCTATGATTCATTACACTAACCCTAACCCTCATACCTTGAGGAACTTGTGTTTTTTTATCCTTCCTATCATTTTGCAAGGTTCGGATTCGAGGACGAATCCTTTCTAAGGAGAGGAGAATAATGCGGGTCAAAGAGGCATCTTAGCACTCGAGGACATGAATACGTGAGTAAATACCCGAGCTTGTGGGGCTTCCCATCCAAGGAACAAGCTTTGAAGTGTAGAGAACAAGTCCCCACACTCCAAAGTTGTTACTGTTCATCCGTCACTGTTCATTCGCCCCTTTGCAAGGGTTTTTTGGTTATTTGTAATAAGTTGTCCTAGCTATAATATAACCTTATTAGGTCATTTTGGGGCAGATTTTTGATGATATTTGTAGCCTCTTTTGAGAGCCTTTTAGAAAGGTGGAATCCTTATGTTGATGAATCGCTTAGAAACAGAGATTGCTTGGGGATTCCAATTCCCTTGAGGTCACGTAAGAGATAGGTTTAGGTTGTGTGTGATATTAAAGGTTCAAAAGTGGAATAAGGTTTTGTAGTGGACTGTTTTTGTACCTTGTTGAATCCAAAAGTTGTGTTCTTGTGTTCATCTTGTTCATCACGTGTTTTTGTTGTTTTCTTTTAGTGTGTTTACTCTTTATATCACTTTCTTTCTAGTTCTTCTTGCGAATCTGAGATAGGTCATCAAAAGGGTCCATAGTTCTTGAACTAGTGGACTGATTGGAGTTTGTTTCGTGTGTTCTTGGGGAGTTTTGGTATCACACCTACATATAAAGATTGTGACCGTCCCATGCTAGGCTTATGCCCCTGAGCTTCCACCCACATATCAAGGTATCGAGATCGGCCTATGCTAGGCTTATGCCCTTGAGCTGCCACTCCTTTTACAGATTTACGTTACTTAGTTTATTTAGCCTTTGAGATTGTTACTTTGGTGGTCATAACATTATGGTACCATGAAATAATAACTTGCCACTAAGAGACATGTA
This sequence comes from Capsicum pubescens, assembly GCA_030864215.1. NCBI lineage: Eukaryota > Viridiplantae > Streptophyta > Magnoliopsida > Solanales > Solanaceae > Capsicum > Capsicum pubescens. The sequence goes on along the minus strand of CM061542.1, from coordinate 69,793,772 downwards.
AATAGGCACTTAATGCAACATAAATGAAGTAGAGAGCTGTTGGCACACCAATGAAGTGTTTAGAAGTTTAAAATAACACATGGGCCTTAATTGAGTAAATGGAAAACTTCTGAAATTTTCAAATGAAGATAGATGTGCGGGTTTAATAATAAACACGTTTGAGGTGTTTTGATATGTTAAAGAGTGGGAACAAGGTCGTTGGCTTCTTGGAATATAATACGCTGCTATTATGTGTCACTTGTTACAGGACAGCTTGTAAACTTATTTGGTAGAACAAATGTTCGATTTCATGTCAAAGAGTACAAAATAGAGTATGCCTTACATACCTGGTTATATAGCTCTGAAACTAACCCGACTTGACTTCTCTCCTTTTATATTACTTTTCTACAATAGAATATATGGTAAACTAGTATTAGCAACCAACCAACACATTTAGGCTACTTAACTTCACCAAAATAGTAACCGGACAGTAAACACTTAATCTATCAATCAAGGGTGTTATCTTAACCCTTTTCTCCTCCAATTACACCCACATGCCATACATGTCCTTATAAGATCACCGAAACCATCTGAGCTTCATTACACCCTACAAACAACACACAAAAACACATTGGGCAGTAAGCAAGGGCAACAATTAGTTTGGTGGTGTACCACTGTCTTTCTTCTATATTTCATTACAAACTAATCACACCCTTCTCCAACATCAACATGGCAGCCCATAACTTGAACATACAAAATAGTCCACAAAACAGTCCCAAATCACTCTTATTGAAGCAACCCATTATTAAACTCATCATCTCTTAAGTTCTCAATAACAACACATCCATAACTCTCTTTCAAATTCATATACAAGGAGAACAAAATGGAGCAGTCACCTTACCTCAATTCTGCAACTTATTCCTTTAATTGAACTCTTCAAGAACTTGAACTTTCCTTCACACTTTAAACCAAAGAAGAAAAGAGAAGTTCTTTAATACCAAAGAAAAGTGAGCAGGTTGTTTGTTCTATATTCTACCATATATTTATAATTAATCACTCATAACATCTTTTCATAATCTTCCATGAGATAATTAAATAAAAACTAAAGGGTTTTCACTTACCTTAGGCTGCAAAAGTGAGGGTTTCTTCAAGAACCCTAAAAGGAGTTTTAGGGTTGCTGTTCTTAACCTTTCTTAAGAAAGAGAGAAAACTAAAGTTTAAAATGGTGAAATTGTGTTTAAAATGAATAGAATTGCCAGCAATATTGAGCTTATATTGGGCCCTCTAGAACCTTTCTTATTGACCTCATTTTCAGCCATAAATTAGCCCAAATAGGTGATGCACCTACTTAAGGGTCCAAGCTGCTGAAACTTCAAAGTAGATGATGCACCTACTTGCTTAATTTCTTATTGGGCTCAATTATATTTGGGCCTTGGCAGATTGTGTGTGTTAGGCCATATACCCATTTTATTTCTCTTCTATTCAATTTGAGCCCAAATGAGTACATTAAATTAATATAGGCCCAAATCTGGTCCATAGCCATATGTCCATTAATTTGGTCCAAATAATTCAAGTAGGTGACTCACCTACTAGCTTAATTAAGTCAAGCAAGTACCTCAATATTTTGTTCCCTTTTTCATATCCTAATCCCTTTAATCTAACCTTAAACTTATACATACTTGGATACTTTAAAATTCTGATTCAAATACTAGCTTACGATCCTAAGTTTAAATAGTTGTATCGACGTTAACTTGGTCGCATCACATAAAAACTGCATGGGCAGCATATATAATTCTATCTATGCCATTAATACTTGCATAAAAAACCTCACCCGTTACCTATCCTATAAGACCATACCAGGTTCCATATAATTAGAATAAGTACAAGCAAAATACGGGATGTTACAGTATATGGCCTCAACCCCCTTACCCCTTTGGATTTAACTCCTTTGCCTAGTGATGTTATGATTATCTTAGATGGAAGCAAGTGGGCAGATTCAATAAAGAAGTTTTATGAGAAGGTGCGGCTTCGACTTGAGAAGAAAAATCAAGGCATTGCAAGGAGAGTCAACAAGGGAAGAAATAAACTCATTCTTGAACCGAGAGAGTGTGGGTTCACCTTAGGAAGGATAGGTTTCCATCTCAAAGAAAATTCAAATTGATGCCAAGAGGAGATGGACCATTTCAAATACTTGAAAGAATCAATGATAATGCCTACAAGATTGACCTTCCCTCGAAATACCAAGTGCACAACACTTTCAACATGTGTGATCTTTCTCTAGTGGATGCGGTTGAGGATGACCAAATGCTGAATTTGAGGTCAAATTCCTCTCAAGATGGAGAGGATGATACGGGTGCACAAAGCTGTCCAATACGTTCTCGACCATTCACATGAAGCCAAGCTCGGGAGTTACAAAAACTACAAGCCATGTTCATGCAAATGGTCGTGTGTGAATTGGTACTTGATCCACCAAAGAGCTTAAATGTTTTTAAGTGTGAAGAGGAGCCTTGAAGTGTAATAAATTACACTCCAAGGGAGCCCCATAACTGAAGGGTAGGAGGGTCATTTGTCCTTCATTTTGTGTGTAATATAAATAGATGCTAGTAGGGTTATTTTCAGAACTTAGTTGATACTTCATATTTCACAACAAAAAGTCTTGTAACATTGAACATTTCTCTCTTTTGTTCTCGAGAGTAGAACCTGAAATCTGTCCAACAAAGTGTAGTTACACTTGTGTTGTTTCTTGGCTAGAAACTTGAGATCTTGAGGTTCATGAGTTCCTCTTGGTCTAAGTAAGAACTTGGTGCTGAAATCATTGGGTCTTAGGGTCCTTTCTTCAAGTTAGGGTTCATAGATTCTAGGATATCTTTGCGTCAAGTTACTATCTTTCATTTTTGTACTCTTGAAACTATTGCAATAACTTAATGAAGCCGTGTGGGGCTGATTTCGATTCACTATAGTTCCTGCCATTTCTTGTTCTTTTTGTTAACATTGTACTCTTTGTATTCTTTCATCTTGCTGTCATTGTAATTTTGAAGTCTAGTGAAGCCGGGTGTGGCCTATTTCGATTCACTAGCACCTTGTTGCTCATCTTGTAGTTCTTGTGTTAGCTTGTTCATCTTGTTGTTGTTGCTGGATTGTTCTGTTGTGGACTTGATAGTGCATCACAAACGATTACAAGAAAGTAAAGATAGATAGATAGATAGACAAAGGGATGGTATAATATTAAGAACCCAAAAGCTTATTCCACTTTTGGACCTTTAATATCACACACAACCTAAACCTATCTCTTACGTGACCTCAAGGGAACCGAAATTCCCAAGCAATCTCCATTTCTAAGCAAATGATCAACACAAGGATTCCACCTTGCTAAAGACTCTCAAAGAGGCTACAAAATATATTCTCCAAAAAATCTCCCCAAAATGACCTAATGAGGTTCTATTTATACCTAGGTTAACTTATTACAAATGACTAAAAAAACCTTGCAAAGGGCAGATGAACAGTGAACGCGGATGAACAGTGAACAGTTTTGGAGCTTGTGGGACTTTTTCTCTACACTTCAAAGCTTGTTCCTTGGATGGATGCCCCCCGAGATCGAGTCTTGACGCATTGGACCCCAATCAAGATCGTACCCATATCATCCTCCCCTTCTTAGAAAGGATTAGTCCTCGAATCTGAACCTTGCAAAGCAATAAGAAGGACAAGCAAACAAAAGTTCCTCAAGGTATCAGGGTTAGGATTAGTGTAATCAATCATAGCATCTTGCCAAGGTGGCTCAAACTTCACATATACCCAAACATCCCTCTTACCCGAATACCCTACCAAGGGAGAATCAACTAGTTTATCCACATAAGTGTGACAAGAAACAAGGAACAAGCGTCGCTTATCAAGAGGAAAACATAGACTCTTCTTGGAACAACAATTAGACTTGAAAGCTGAGAGAGGAAAGCCATACATTCCATGCACATTCAAGTCATTCCAAAAGACATCCTCATCACTACACTTCAAATGATCACCAAAATCAAATGGGTAGAGTCTCCATGGGCACGGGTTGGGAATACACTTTCTTACCCCAATACTACTACAACAATGATCAAATGTCCCCTCTATACTATCATGGTCAATAACAAAAACAACTAGAGGGTCATCCTTAGTCATATGGCCAACATGTTCAACATCATCTTTTTCACACATAAGTTAGTCGTCATGACTTCCATAAGACAATGTACTACCACCTTCCACAATGGCTTCAACACTAGGTGAATCAACTAGTGTATCCACAATCTCAAGTTGTACATTATCATCACAAACGAAGGCACATTTGGCTCACTTAAAGACAAACTATCATTCACACTTAGTTGGCTATTATCCTCATTCACTAGAGTGCAAAAGTTAGTTTGATTACCTTGTAGCTCATGTGGAGCATGACCACTCATGGGAATTTGATTAGGAAGGCTTGAATGCTCCATCAAGTTATCCAACTTCTTGCACAGAGAGCCTTCCGTCCCTTCCAATCTTCCTTCGATTTTGTCCATTATTCGCCTATCTATCATCAAGCCTTGCCATGATGTATTTAATCTAACTAGGCATTTCAGCTTCATTCGCCATTGTACCCATCAAGAGCTACTAAGAAAACAACACGAAAACAACAAACACATTAAAGACTAGCAAAAATCAGTCCATAATTCGTCACAAAACAGTCCACAATGCGTCTCAAAATAGTCCATAAACCCTCACTTTCACACTTTGGATTTTTCACTCTATTGGCCTTACATAACTCGTTTATACTCCAATGAGGTTACTTGGTCCCAATTGTGGATCAAGGTCAGAGTAGATTCTTGTTTGAAACGACTCAAACAAGTAATGTACGTACTTGAACCAAAAAATATACTACGACTCAAAAATGAGAAAAGCACACAATAAACAACGTTAACACAAAGAACGTACACAATACTAATTACAAGCTAGTAGGGTATTACTAGGTTGTCAATTAGTGTCAAGCAAACAAAAAAACTAGGAAACAATAAAATGAAACTAAGAAATCTAAAATTTGAACTCAAAAATGTTGTGTGAACAGTACTTTAGTGACGTGGCAGTCCACTATTGGCCTCGAGTTTTATCAAAATTTTATTTTCCAATTTCAAGTCTTGATCAATATACAATTTGGAATTGGTGGATTTGGTTCAAATTTCAAAAGCAAAACTTGACTTCTTTGAACTTTCTCCTTGAAACAAGGTCCTTAAATCAAGGACAAGTAGATGAAAAGTCTTTGAAGTGATAGGGACAAGTCTTTCACTAACAACTACTACAAGCTTGTCTTTCACCTGTTTAGATCTAGTTTGCGCTTTAAGGATTGACAAGATGATGAAAGGGTGAAGAACCTTAAGAACACAACAACTCCAAGAACAACAACAATTTCAGTTTCCAACTCCACTACAACAAGACCATCAAATCGGCCAAGGTTTAGGTAACAACAACATCCAACTCGGCCACACCTTGTTCACATCAATAACTTCAACAAGTTTAAGTTCAATCTTAGATTTGGACACTTTTTAGTGTTGATGAGAAATAAACCAACACTAGAAACACTCTAAACAAATAAAAGACTACAAGTTCTAGATACGCAACAAACAAATATTGGCCAAGATAACAACAACATAATTTTCGGCCAAGAACACAAAATGGACAGATTTGCACTTTTCTGGAAAAAAAATTCAGTTTTCAGCTTTTTTTTTTGAATTTCGTCCAAGATAACCCAAGATTGGTAGTGTAGGAACACAACCAGCCTTGATTTGATACCAAACTCCCCAAGAACACAACACAAACACCAAAATCAGTTCACTAATTCAAGAACTATGGACCATTTTGATGACCTCTCTCGGATTCGGAAGAAGAACGAGAAGGGAAGTGATATAAAGAGTAAAACACACTAAAACAGCAACAACACTTGATGAACAAGATGCAATAACAACAACACACGGTTACAAGGCAAGAACACAAACGAATTACACTAGATATAGACAAACGATTACAAGAAAGTAAAGATAGATAGATAGACAAAGGGATGGTATAATATTAACAACTCAAAAGCTTATTCCACTTTTGACCTTTAATATCACACACAACCTAAACCTATCTCATACATGACCTTAAGGGAATCAGAATTTCCAAGCAATCTCCGTTTCTAAGAAAATGATCAACACAAAGATTCCACCTTGTCCAAGGATTCCACCTTGATAAAGACTCTCAAAGAGGCTACAAAATATATTCTCCAAAAAATCTCCCCAAAATGACCTAATGAGGTTCTATTTATACCTAGGTTAACTTATTACAAATGATTAAAAACCCTTGTAAAGGGTGGATGAACAGTGAACGCGGATGAACAGTGAATAGTTTTGGAGCTTGTAGGACTTGCTCTCTACACTTCAAAGCTTTTTCCTTGGATAGGCAGCCCCCCGAGCTCGAGTCTTGATGTATTAGACCCCGATCATGATCGTACCCGTATCAAAATCACACCAAAATCATGTATGGGTCCCATCTACGAAAGTTGTATTTCCACAGTCAACCCAACATTCCCTCATGCTCAAGGTGTAATTACAGTAAAAAATGGGTGAAATCCAAGCTATTTTGGTGCTAAAATCAAACTACAAAGGTTTAGGGATTTTTGGGAAGAACAGGGGAAATCAATCATGAAAGTTAGAGGAGTCTTACCTCAAATCTAAAAGAAAATTGCTTAATATTGTTACCCAAGTTCCTAAATCACCTACAAGCTTTAATTCAAATCTTTACCACTCTTTAGGATTTAAGTCTCAAGAGAATGGATGAAGAATTAGAAAAATGAGTTGAAATGGTCTATTTATACCTATCTCAGGTCCTCGGGTGTTGCTATCATAACTCGACTATCGCTTTCGTGATACATGGCAACAGGGACAAAATTTGCATCTGTGACACCCCCTATCGCGATCGCAATACTAGCTAGTTGCCAAAAGAGTCACTTTTGGGGGCTAAACATATTGAGATCGTGACACTTGCCGGTGCTGATGGATTGTTATTAGCAATCCAAGGCTCGATATTAGTGATTACACCAGATACAGCTGAGACTTCAAATTTTGCTAAGTCTTTGCCAAACCCTCGGGATTCATCCAAAATCTCATATATGCAAACAGACTAAGCTACCATACTAAATTCGATATTTCAGACTTAATGATGCAATCAAAATTTTCATCCAAAGTCCTTTTGACTAAAAAGTAGGTCCCACACCCATAATTCATTTTCATAGCTTTTCGACCAATAGGTCAAAATGAGCCTGGGAGCCTCAGGACCCTTGGGACCCGAACCAAAAATCCTCCTAGCTTAAAATTGACATTCCAAAGCTATGAAATAGTCAAAATTTGCATACAAGAATAATTGATTGAAATTTTCACCTGGTAATTTGGAACTAGTGAAGACTTCAAAATAGAGAATTAGATCTAAAAACCAAATGGCTTTCTCGATAATCAAACTGTCATTACTAATAAGTCTTAAATGATGTGGGGCAGCTATAAAGAAACTCTAATGGAATAAATAAGTGAAAATATGGAAAATCACTTGAAGGGTCATTACAATATCCACTACTAAAAAGGACTTTCATCCGTGAAAGAAAAGGATTGGGATGTACCTGAAGTCTTGAACATATGAGGATACTGGGTCTTGATACAATCCTAAAGTGCATAAGGATTTCAAGGACTTCTCAAAGAAACAAGCTTCGAAATTTACAAGTACTAGAAGACCCTTTTAGAGCCATTACAAAGCCTTGTTCAAACGAAGAGAGAAGGAGGGATTCCTACAACACATAGGCACCTATTCATTAAGGGAATTCTTTTCTTTTAATGACTTATTTTTACACTCCACAGGAGCACCCTTCATTAAGGGTATTTTGGTCATTGGTTGTAATAAGTATAAATAGACCCTTTAGCTTATATTTTTATTAGACTTTGATGAAATTGGATATTGTTCTTAGATTGTAGCTTTAGTCTTATAGTTTTAGCTCTCAAACCCAAAATTGGTTCCTTGAATACATTTGAAGTTAGGGTTTCACTTGTGATGCGGGAAAAACAAGAGAAACACGAAACAACTCCAAAATAGTCCACTAATCTTAAGGATTTGAGGACCAAGATGGAGACCACTCTCGGATTCGCTACAACCACACAATAAAAAAATAAAGAGGTGTGTATTCAACACCAAAACAGCCACAATACACAATGAACAAGATGAACACAATGATTACAAAATTCAGATTCAACAAAGACACAAAATAGTCCACTACAAATCAGAAATGTAAAGATAGATAGATAGACCAAATGAGGCAATAATATTAACAACCCAAGAATTGTTACACTCTTGGACCTTTAATACTACACACAACACTAACCTATCTCTTACGTAGGAACAAGAGGGACCTTGATCTCTCAATGCACCCAACATTTTCGAGCATGAATCCAACATGAGAGATTCCACCCTCAAGTTGAAAATCCTAGTTAAATGGATTTCGGCTATGGGATACTTTCTCATAAGAGAGAAATGTTTCTAAGTGTGATACAACATCAATATTCATCAAGTCTTGCTAAGGAAGAATAGTCAAAGAGTGTATTTGATCCAAAAAAAAGGAGAATAAAGAGAGAGTACTTGGTGTTTGTGAAGGAATATTCCTTGGTATATTCATAGTCATTCAAAAGAAAGAAGAGACTGATACAGGTACGACCACAAAGGGCAGTGAGTAAAAGAGTGAATTGACCCAAGACTTGGAGTGTACACGTGAAGTGCAAAGGAAGGCCTAAATAGGCTCCAAAATCAGTCCATACAATGCACTCTAAGGGAGCCCACTTGAAGACTTTGACTAAGGGGTCATTTTGGACATTTCACACTATTCTTGTAATACACTATTAATACAACCTTCTAGGGTTTCATTCATTAGTTTGGATTGAATATTGAAAGTTGTAACATTGAAACACCCTCTCTTGAGAGAATGGCCTCTTGGCTGAAACATAGTAACTAGGGAAATCAACTTGAGTGTGGAATCACTCGTGTTGGATTCAAGCTTGGAAATGTTGGATGCTTGGGAGATCGAGGTCACTCTTGTGTCAATGTAGGTGTTAGGTTAACCGTTGTGTGTAGCATTAAGGGTTCAAGACTATCACATGTTCTTGGGTTCTTAAAATTATACCAACCAAGGTCTAACTATCTATCCCTTTTGTTTATTGTAATCTTATAACCATTTGTGTATCTTGTAATCTTTAACCCGTGAGTTATTGTCTCTTGTTGTTATTGTTCTTATCATATTGTTCTCATCTTATTGTCGATTTTGCTGTTTTGGTGTTGAAAACACACCTCTTTATCTTGTTATTGTGTTGTTGATAGCGAATCCGAGAGTAGTCTTCAAAAGGGTCCTCAAATCCTTAAGATTAGTGGATTGTTTTGGAGTTGTTTCGTATTTTCCTTTTCTGTCCTGTATCATTTGGTATCAAATCCATCTTTGATTTTGTTCTAACAAGATCAATCTTGGGCTTGAGACTTGAAAAAAAGAAGAAAATTTTCAGAAAATAGCAATCTGTCCACTTTGTGTTCTTGGACGAAAATTGTGTTCTTGTTTTGTCTTGGCCGAGATTTTTACTTGTCTTAAGTGTTTCTAGTGTTATTATTGTTCTTCACTAACACTTTGAGTCTATATCTTGATTTGAGCCTTTGTTGTTGATGTTGTTATTGTGAACTTGGACTTGACATTTTGTTGTTGGTATTGTTGTTGCGGATTTAAAGTTTGGACTGTTTTGGACATGTGGTGTGTTGTTGGTTCAAGGTTTGAACGTGTATTGTGTAGATTGTGTCGTGGATTTTAATCTTGGAAAAGTATTTTTGATGTTTGGGGTCCAACTTGAACCTTAGAACTTCAAGACTCAAAGTTTGTGTTCTTAGTGTTCTTCACCATATCTATATGTTGTTGAAGAAAAGGTGGTTGTTGATCTTATAAGTTGAATAAAGAGAGTGTCAATTGATGTTAGTCTTGAAAGTCATAACTCCAAGATTTAAGGTGTAAGACTTGTGGCTCAAAGACTTTTCCTACAACCACAAAAACCTTTATCAACCATTTCCCAACACTCTCTAGGCTAGACTTCTACTTTTCAGCTTTTTCTTATTTTACGAACCTTGTGTTTCGGGACAAACTACTTTTTCTTGTTTCAAGAACCTTGTCTTGTGGAACTAGTACAAGACAAAAGTCATCCTTTTAAGAGTGGATTTGTAGAGATTCAAGACTTGTGTTTTCCCTCCAAAACCAATTGTCATCCTTCCCAAATTACAATGGGACCAAGACTTGAAATTGAAATATAAAATTAAGAAACCGCAACCAATACGTGACTGCCACATCATCATTTTTACTGTTCATGTAACAATTTTGGCTCAAATTTTAGATTTCTTAGTTTCATTTTATTGTCTCTTAGTTCATTTGTTGGTTCGAACACTAATTGACAACCTAGTAATCTCCTACTAGCTTGTAAGTTAGTTTTCTGTCCATTTGTTCGTGTTTACGTTTGTTGTGTACTTTTATCTTTTTGAATTTGTTGTTAGTTCTTGACTCAAGTCCTACAAGATTTCGTTTAAGTTTCAAACAAAAATCCATTCCGGGGCAAGAGTAGACTCGACACTCAATCACTCACGAAGTACAAGCCGGCTTTCAACACTTGTGAAACCAAGTGTAAGGTAAAAACCAAGAGTGAGAGTGTGGTGAGGCATTTTGATCTAACAAGTTTGTTTGTTTTCTTTGTTTGTTGTGTCTTTTTGTTAGGTACAATGACTGCCCATAATTTTAATACCACATGTGATCGTATCAATGACAATATTGAAGATATGAAATGGCACATTGAAATTATACGCCAATTGCTACCCAAACTTAACCCACAAAATCCAATTGTCCAAGAAACTTGTGTTGAGAGCTTCCCGGAGGAAGCTACCAACTTCTGAGTAAAACTTGCCCACCACTTGAGGATATGTGTGATGTGATTAATGAATCTCAAATGAGTGAAGGATTTAAAGATATTGGTCAAGGAAAAAGGAGTGAACCTATGAGCCTATGTTGTTATAAAGATGCTAATGTTTGTTTGGCTCATAGGATTAATCATGTGCTTGACATATCTTTAAAACTTGATAATGATTCCTTAGAGAGTGAAAGTTCCAAATCTATCCGCAGGTTAGATCATTCACTCTTTAGGCACAGTGTCTTGTTTGAAGATAGTTTATTTACTCCTAATGAACCTAGTGGTGCAAGTGATGTTGATGGAATGGCTTTTCTTGGAATCTATAGCCTATATGCTAACCCTCTTTGGTGTGACAACATTCCTCCTCAAGATGGAAATCGCTTCTTGGAAGATGAGAGTACTCTTAAGGGTAGGAAATGTGTAGTCTTGAAAAGAAATAGTCAATCGGGTGAAGATGACCATGATTTGCTTGATTACTTGGGAAACCCGAAATGTGATTTGTTCTTGTAAAAATGTTTTTGTGAATGATTCCTTTGCCGCCCATGGTGATTTATATCTATGTGGGGATTATTCTCTTGAAGTAAAAGGTGGTGCATGCTTAGAAATTCCATCTACTTCTTCTTTATGTATTCCCTATGTTGAGCATTCTAGTGGTGATGGACTTGAAGCTAGTGAGTACATGAATAAGGACACCATATCTAAAGTTAGCTTGTGTGACACCTTTCTCTACCCTCTTTGTGCTCATGATATTTCCACTAATGATCTAGAGGGTATGCCTAATTTTAAGGACGACACCTTAGGGGAAAGTGGGAGTGGTCGAAACCCATATCCATGGCTACTTCTCCCATTCGATCCCGGTACCATCTTAGGGTATGGTAGGAGTTGTCTCGGACCATGCTCATTATTTATTGATGTTTGTCATAGCCACTTCCTTTGTGACATTTGTACTAAGCTTTTCACAATCAACCCAAAGGATTAATGGTTGTACTTCAAGTGTGTACCACCTTGGCATGATGATGTTATTTGTTAGATTAATTTTTGCTGCACTAACACTAACCCTCATGCCATAAGGATGTGTTCTTGTTTTTCTTCTCTTTTGATTGTGCAAGGTACGGCTTCGAGGTCGAATCCTTTTCAAGAAGGAGAGGATGATATGGGTACGACGACAAAGGTGGGTGAGTGCAAGAGTGAATTGACCCAAGACTTGGAGTGTACACGTGAAGTGCAAAGGTAGGCCTAAATAGGCTCCAAAATCAGTCCATACAATGCACTCCAAAGGAGCCCACTTGAAGACTTTGACTAAGGGGTCATTTTGGACATTTCACACTATTCTTGTAATACACTATAAATACAACCTTCTAGGGTTTCATTCATTAGTTTTGATTGAATATTGAAATTTTTAACCTTGAAACACCTTCTCTTGAGAGAATGGCCTCTTGGCCGAAACATAGTAACTAGGGAAATCAACTTGAATGTGGAATCACTCATGTTGGATTCAAGCTTGGAAACGTTGGATGCTTGGGAGATCGAGGTCACTCTTGTGTCAATGTAGGAGTTAGGTTAACCGTTGTGTGTAGCGTTAAGGGTTCAAGAGTATCACATGTTCTTGGGTTCTTAAGATTATACCAACCAAGGTCTAACTATTTATCCCTTTTGTTTATTATAAACTTGTAACCGTTTGTGTATCTTATAATCTTCAACCCGTGAGTTGTTGTCTCTTTTTGTTATTATTCTTATCATATTGTTCTCATCTTATTGTCATTTTTGCTGTTTTGGTGTTGAAAACACACCTCTTTATCTTGCTATTGTGTTGTTCATAGTGAATCCGAGAGTGGTCTTCAAAAGGGTCCTCAAATCATTAAGATTAGTGGACTGTTTTGGAGTTGTTTCGTGTTACCCTTGTCTGTCCTGTATCAGAGACAAAGGAAATAATCAAGTACAATTGAAAGTACAAGGGGGGACCAATCCATTTTGAATTCATTTGAAGCTCCAAAAGGGCTCCAAAACCTTCAATTTTTCCCTCCCACACGAAATTTCTTCTTCTCTTAAGTGTGTTTGGCCGAAATGAGTGAATTGAGATTTGAAAATTTTTAAAAGTGACGTCCAATGACAAGCTTCCACATCATCACTTATACAAACAACTAAATTGAGTTCTGAAATTAGATTTCCTAGTTTCTATTTGTTGTTTCTAGTTGCTTTTGTGTTGATTCTATTACTAATTTGTAAGCTAGTAATTACCTACTAGTTTGGTAATTAGATTAGAGTCCTTTGTTTCGCATCTTCGATTTTTGTGTGCTTTTCTCGTTTACAAGTCGTAGTATTTTTGTTGGTTCAAGTTCGTGCATCACTTATTTTGAGTCATTTCAAATGAAGATCCATTCTGATTCAAAGCTTCTCACCTCTCAATTAAGCCAAGTATTTCCGGTTCTCCAACACTTATGAATCCAAGTGTGAGGTGAGGTTGAGTGTGAGTGAAGTGAGGCTTTTGAACTAACTCGTTTGCTCATTTTGTAGGTTATTTTGCTTGCTGTTTTTTGCACTTCGTAGGTACATTTTCCATGGAAACCAAAGGTACTACTTCCCAATCTTTGGGAAATGATATTATGGGAGCTTTGATGGCCCAAATGGAGGCCTTGAGTCGAGAAATGAAGAGTGGAAATGATGCTATAAGGAGTGATATGGATTCAATGAGGGGTGACATGATTAGAATTAGACTGAGGGTTGATAGACTATGTCTACCAAAATCTCCACAATTCCAAACACCTCAAGTCCAAAGATTCTATACTTCACAAAATCCAATGACTTCTCTCCATGAGTTAGAAACCAAAGAGAGTGAGGACAAGCCTCAAGATGGAGAGAAAATTATTAGTGAGGTACAAGAAGAATGTGAACAAAGAAGGGAAAACCATGGATAGTGAAGTTGGAAGGGAAAAAAATTCTTGATTGTGGATCTTGTCCACAAAGGACCCTTTTTATTCACTAACCCAAATACTATCATTTTTCCTAGTATTTTATCTTCTCATGTGCAGGTTCAAGACCTTAGAGTTCCCGAGGAGAAGCCCAAGGAAGTTTCCTTCAAGCCCTTGGCCGAAAGTCCCTGTTATGAGACAAGCGAGGAAGAAGTGAATCCAACGGAAAACCTTGACACATTCCCTTGTAATGTGGATCATGAGGGCTTCCATTATGCGAAACAAAGTGAAGAAAATACTTCTCATAATCTACAAGGTAACCAAGTTATTTTCTACACTCCTAAAAACTTGAATTGTTATGATGTGGCTCGTAGTAGCCAAAGTGGTGAAGTTTTGGATTGGATTAGTCAAGAAGTGTATGAATCTCCATTTTGTGATACTTTTGGTGTTGATAGGTTGTATAAGTACCAAACTCTTATTGTGAGTACGCAAGCACTAGTTCATCCTTTAGATGACAAAATCAATTCTTTTCATAAGAATGATTTGTGTCCATCTAGTGCTAGCACTTATAACTTCAATAATGTTCCATTATCATGTGACAAGAGTATTCACAAACTACATGACCCTCTTGTATATGATAGTACCTTGGTTGATGTCTTCACACTTGATTCCTTCCTATACTACCTCTTTGCCTATGATGATAACCATGTTAATTTTGAATTGATATTATGTAGAGGTAGTAATCTTGGTGACTATTTTCCTTTCTTGAATGAAGATGATTGTGAGTTTGATTCTCTAGTAAAAGGAATGGCTAACCTCAGCTTAGATTTTTGTCTATTTCATCCATTTGATCCCGGTATACTATTGTGGTGGGGAAGGATGTGTTTCGGATTGCATTCCTTTTTCTTTTATATCTATCTTAACCATGTCCTTTGTGATGCTTGTAGTAAGTGTTTCATGATTGTAACAAAGAATAGTTGGGTGTATTCCAAAAGTGTACCCCCTTGGCATAATTGTATTGCTGATCTTGATAAAGAATATGGTCCTTTGAATGTGTGTAGTGAAATCCCTTATGTTAATCTTGTTCATAATGACCTTGTATTTGTCCTAGTGGTGGGTAATCCGTTGAATGATTGTGAACTTGATAACCTAGTGAAAGGAGTGGGCCATCTCGACTTAAACCTTCATTATTTGCTCCCATTTGACCCCGAAATACTCTTGAGATGTGAAGGATATAGTTGTTGGTCGTGCTCACTTATTTTTTATATTGATGCTATTCATGTCTTTGTTATACTTTATGCTAAGCTTTTTATGTCAAAAACCAAGCATATGTGGATGTATGTCAAAAGTGAGCAACCATGGGTTGATGATATCAGTGTGGTGCTAATACTAACCCTCCTACCAAGAGAATTTTATGTTTGTTTTTGCTCTCTCTTTGGTTTTTGCACGATCTGAATTTAAGGAAAAATTCCTTCAAAATAGAGAGGATGATACAAGCACAATGAGCCTCAAGAGCACAAGATATTGTCTAAGGGTCAAGGCTTCAGAATCGGCAAGCAATTAAAGACTTTTTGGAGTATTTTGAAGCCTTGGTCAAGAGAAGGAAGGAGAGGAATTTATACACTCCATAGGCGCCTCAAAGGAAGGATAATGAAGACTTTTTACACTCCAAAAGAGCACTCTATAGGCGCCTCCTTTTAAGTCCTCATTAAGGGCATTTTTGTCCTTTGGCATGTAATAGTATAAATAGACCCATTAGCTTGTATTTTCATTAGACTTTGATGAATTGAAATTAATTATTACTCATAGTTTTTATATTTAGTCTTGTATTTGTAGCTCTTAGAACCGAAACTTGGTCCATGAACATTTGAAAGTTAGGGTTTTCACTTGTTTTGGATAATTTGGCAAGAAAGGTGTACTTGAGGAAGTGTTTCATTTGGGTCACCTAAGAGGAAGGTTTGAACTCTTATTTGTGAGGTGTGTTGAAGATTTTGAAACATCTTCTAGTGTTAATCATTGAATAGGAGTAAGGGTCTTTCTATCTATCCTTTAATTTCAAGCATTCTTCTTCTTCATTTCTATTCTATGTGTTGTTTTCTCTTTATTTGGTTTCTGGAATTTACATCTTAGTAGCCAATTTTGTGTGCTTGGTAGTCTTTAGGCTATCATATCCGAGGCTGACTCAATATCAAAAGTGAAAGAAAACATGGTGATGTTGGTTACAAAGAAGGAAATCTTCATGGATCATGATGAGGACACACCTATGTTATTTTTGGCTCATTGTTTTAACATTAACCCCACTCATTCTTCCATTTCTCCTTTGATTTCTTGTGTGTTGCAAGATTATGAAGATGTATTTCCCAAAGAACTTCTGCAAGGATTGCCCCTACTTCGGGGAATTGAGCACCAAATTGACTTTGTGCCGGTCTCACAATTGCCAAACAAGCCGGCTTATAGAAGCAACCCTATGGACACTAAGGAATTCCAATGTCAAGTTGAGGAACTCCTCAACAAAGGGTATATGAAGGAGATCATGAGTCCGTGCGTGGTTTCAGTGCTACTAGTGCCAAAGAAATATGGAACGTGCCGTATGTGTGTGGACTGTTGAGCCATCAATAATATTACGATAAAATATCATCACCCTATCCCTAGGTTAGATGATATGCTTGATGAATTGAATGGTTTGTTTTTATTTTTCAAGATTGATTTAAGGAGTGGCTATCACCAAATAAGAATGCAACCCGGTGATGAATGGAAAACCGCCTTCAAGACTAAGTTTGGTCTCTATGAATGGATGGTTATGCCATTGAACTAACAAATGCTCCAATTACTTTTATGAGGCTAATGAATCATGTGATGAAGCCATTTATTGGAAAGTTTGTTGTTGTCAATTTTGATGATGTCTTGGTTTATAGTAAGTCTTTAGATGAGCATGTGATGCATTTACAATATGTGTTTGATGTCATTAGAAAGGAAAAACTGTACGTAAATCTGGAAAAATACTCCTTTAGTGTTAATGAAGTTGTTTTCTTGGGTTTTGTTAGTTCAAGAGGGGTCGAAGTGGATGAATCCAAGATAAACGCTATCAAAAATTTGCCAAATCCCACAAATTGTTGGAGAAGTACGAAGATTACATGGTTTATCTAGTTTTTATAGAAGGTTTGTCAAAGGAATTAGCACCATAGCCGCTCCCTTGACCGAGGTCATTCGGAGAGATCAACCCTTCAAGTGGGGTGACGAGCAAGCCAAGGCTTTTGAAGCTTTGAAAACTATGCTCATCTCTGCGCCTTTGTTACAATTTCCGAACTTTGATAAGACATTCAAAGTCGAGTGCGATGCGAGTAAAGTAGGCATAAGGGCTGTTTTGATGCAAGATTTAAAACTCATTGCTTACTTTAGCAAAAAGCTCAAAGGAGCAACTCTAAACTACTCCACGTGTGATTTAGAGTTGTATGCCTTGTTCACTTGGCAACACTATTTATTGCCTAAGGAGTTCATGATCCAACGGACCATGAATCCTTAAAGCATCTTCGGGCACAAGATAAGCTTAACAAATGGCATGCCAAATGGATTGAGTTTCTTGAGACCTTCCCTTCTATTATCCAATACAAGAAGGGCAAGGACAATGTAGTAGCCGATGATTTGTCTAGAAAATATGTTCTTGTGTCCACTTTGTGGTCAAAATTGATACAAGAATGACAACAAAAGGCACAAAACACACTCCAAATCAGTCCACAATCTTAAGGATCCGAGGACCAAGATGGAGACCACTCTCGAATTCACTATCAACAAGAAGAATACGAGATACAATGTGTATTTTAACACCAAAACAGAAACAAGAACAAGATTAACACAAGATGATAAAAAAGAAGACACAAGATTCGGATTTAACAATAACAACAAGAACACAAGATTACAACACAAACAATAAACAAGATTACAAGAAGGTAAGGATAGATAGATAGACCAAATGAAGGTATAATCTTAAGAACCTAAGAATGGACAATCTTGGACCCTTAACACTACACATAACAATAAACCTATCTCTTACAAAGACACAAGATCGGAATCCACCTCCCAAGCATCAATGTTTCCAAGCAAACAACAACAAAAGAGAATCCACCCTATTGTTGTATCCTAGTTTCGGTTTTACCTCCAAAGAGAAGAGAGGACTTGTGTTTTCCAATGTCTTAAGACTTACAACATCATCAATAAACTAAGTCTAAAATCCCTACAATGTTTTATTTATACTAGGTTACAAATAAAATACAAAAAGACCAAAAGGCCCCTTAGAGACTTAGGTGCCCATCAAGTGTAATATGTTGGCTGATTTTTAGTGCACTTAGGTTCCCTTTTACACTTTTGCACACACCAAGTATCGAACCCAAAATGCACTCTCATAAGTCCATATCCGTGATTATTCCTGTATCATCCTCTCCATCTTGAGAGAAATTTTCCCATAAATTCACGACTTCACCTCGTTCAATCGGCCACTTTAAAATAAACTACTCAAAATAGCCCGTAAAACATTAATAGAAATCTTGGCCAACATCTTCATTTTGAATCTTGGCTTCCTCTCCATCTTGAGTCTTGTCTTCAATCTCATCAGAAACAAGTCTCCTACCATCATACAAGCATCATCATAGACTCCATATCTGTCATGTTTTTTCTACCATTCTCCTCTACATGGACATGTCAGCTTTGGTGAAGTGGAGTTTCGGCTAAGAGGATTGATTTGGTAATGTGAAGCTTCATTTGTGGAGCTTGGACGGGAGAGATTTGGCTTCCGAGTCCTTTTTGTTGGACTTGATCGAATGGAGGAGGTATCGACCTATGTAGGTCTCGGGTTGGAGGACATTTGGTGGCTTGGCTTATGTCTATGTCATTTGGTGGTGGTATTGGAGGATTGACTGCTTGAGGTAAAGCTTCGGAAGTAGAATCACAAGAATTTCTTCGACTCTCCACTTGATCCAACCTCTCAAGTATAGTAGACATATCCGAGCCTAATTTGTTAAGACCCGCATTTGCCTTAGCTATTTCTCGGACTATTGCATCAACGTGGTCCAAAATGGTATCCATTACGGCAAAGAAGTTACCTACAAAATAGAAAACACGTTAGTTATACAAAACATCCTCTCTCTTTTTTATTTCGGATCCCTCATACTTAATCTCACAAGTAATGAAAGCTTGCTTGTACTCCAAGAGGTGTTGAGAGGTGAATCCATCATTGAAAATGACTCAAAAGAGTAAGAAAGAAAAAACACAAGGACGTTACAATGACTCAAAGGATTAAGACATACAAAGGAAAGTTAACACGAAGAACGGTTTCAAAACTAACTTACAATCTAGTACTAGCTCGTACGTTAGTAATGGAATCAACAAACGAAACTAAAGAGACAACACAATGAAACAAAAAGATCAAAATTTGAGCTTAAAATTTTGTCGTGTGAACAGTTAAACATGATGTGGCAGCCACATATTGGTTTGGTTTTATCAAGTTGTTAATTTCAAAAGTTCAAGTCTTGGTCAATTTTCAATTTGGGACATTTGGTGGAACTTGTTCAATGAAGGGAAATACAAACTAGTCTTTGGAGCTTATTTTAAATTCAAAATTAAAGACTCAAATGTCTTTGACTAGACTTGTACTACCCTTAAAACATGGATTCTTGAATCATAGAAAGTTGTCTGAAAGTGGTTGAGATGTGATTGACTAGTTGATGAGTGATGGTAAGTCTTTCAAGACTAACAAAGCTTTACCTTTTTCCCTTCACCTTTATAGATCTAAGGTTCACTTTATTTTAAAAATCTATGAAGGTTGTGAAGAACTCCATGAACAACATCAACAATCACCAAGAACAACCAACAACAATCTCCAAGAACACCAACAATTTTCACACGGCCAACTTCCAATTTTCACAATACAATATCTTCAACACTTGGCCAAGACAACTACAACTTCAACAAGATGGTTCTTAGCCACCAATGAGCAAAATTACCACGTGTACAAGATTAGAACAACAACAAGATGAAGACCACAAGGACAAAACAATCCACCATAATAATGTTTCAACTACAATTCGTCCAAGTCTTATGTTCACAACAACAACATCAATTTTTAAAGCTCAAATCTAGATATAGACTCAACATGTTAGTGAGGAACAAAACTAACACTTAGAGATAACAAATAAAAGTAAAAACCTCGGCCAAGACACAACAAGAACACACTTTTCGGCCAACAACACAACACGAACAAATTGCTATTTTTTCTGAAATTTTCAGTTTTGAACACTTTTTTTTTAATTTTTTCCACTAACAAGCCCAAGATTGATCTTTTGGGACCAAGATAAAGCCATGATTTGATACCAAATGATACAAGAATGACAACGAAAGGCACAAAACAGACTCCAAATCAGTCCACAATCTTAAGGATCCGAGGACCAAGATGGAGACCACTCTCGAATTCGCTATCAACAAGAAGAATATAAGAAACAATGTGTATTTTAACACCAAAATAGAAACAAGAACAAAAACAAGATTAACACAAGATGATAAAAAAGAAGACACAAGATTCGGATTTAACAATAACAACAAGAACACAAGATTATAACACAAACAATAAACAAGTTTACAAGATGGTAAAAGGATAGATAGATAGACCACATGAAGGTTTAATCTTAAGAACCCAAGAATGGACAATCTTGGACCCTTAACACTACACACAATAATAAACCTATCTCTTACAAAGACACAAGATCGGAATCCACCTCCCAAGCATCAATATTTCCAAGCAAACAACAACAAAAGAGAATCCACCCTATTGTTGTATCCTAGTTTCGGTTTTGCCTTCAAAGAAAAGAGAGGACTTGTGTTTTTTAATGTCTTAAGACTTACAGCATCATCAATAAACTAAGTCTAAAAGCCCTACAATGTTCTATTTATACTAGGTTACAAATAAAATACAAAAAGACCAAAAGGCCCCTTAGAAACTTAGGTGCCCATCAAGTGTAATATGTTGGCTGATTTTTAGTGCACTTAGGTTCCCTTTTGCACTTCAATTGCACACACCAAGTCTCGGACCCAAAATGCACTCTCATAAGTTTATATCCATGATTATTCCCGTATCATCCTCTCCATCTTGAGAGGAATTTTCCTACAAATTCACGGCTTCACCTCATTCAATCGGCCACTTTAAAATAAACCACTCAAAACAGCCCGCAAAATATTAACACAAGTCTTGGCCAACATCTTCATTTTGAATCTCAACTTCCTCTTTATCTTGAGCCTTGTATTCAATCTCATCAGAAACAAGTCTTCTACCATCATACAAGCATTGTCGTAGACTCCATATCCATCATGTTCCTTTCTACCATTCTCCTCTACATGGACATATGGCTTTGGTGAAGTGAAGTTTTGGTTGAGAGGATAGATTTGGTAAAGTGGAGCTTCGTTTGTGGAGCTTGGACGGGAGAGATTTGGCTTCCGAGTCTTTTTTGTTGGACTTGATCGAATGGAGGAGGGATCGACCTATGTAGGTCTCAGGTTGGAGGACATTTGGTGGCTTGGCTTATGTCTATGTCATTTGGTGGTGGTTTTGGAGGATTGATTGCTTGAGGTAAATCTTCGGAAGTAGAATCATAAGAATTCCTTCGACTCTCCACTCGATCCAACCTCTCAAGTATAGTAGACATATCCAAGCCCAATTTGTCAAGACCCGCATTCGCCTTAGCTATTTCTCGGGCAATAGCATCAAGGTGGGCCAAAATGGTATCCATTGTGGCAAAGAAGTTACCTACAAAATAGAAAACACGTTAGTTATACAAAACATCCTCTCTCTTTTTTATTTCGGGTCTCTCGAATCCCTCATACTTAATCTCACAAGTAATGAAAGCTTGTTTGTACTCCGAGAGGTGTTGAGAGGTGAATCCAACATTGAAAACGACTCTAAAGAGTAAGAAAGAAAAAACACAAGCACGTTACAATGACTCAAAGGATTAAGACACACAAAGGAAAGTTAACACGAAGAACGGTTTCAAAACTAACTTACAATCTAGTACTAGCTCGTACGTTAGTAATGGAATCAACAAACAAAACTAAAGAGACAACACAATGAAACTAAAAGATCAAAATTTGAGCTTAAAATTTTGTCGTGTGAACAGCTAAATGTGATGTGGCAGCCACGTATTGGTTTGGTTTTATCAAGTTGTTAATTTCAAAAGTTCAAGTCTTGGTCAATTTTCAATTTGGGACCTTTGGTGGAACTTGTTCAATGAAGGGAAATACAAACTAGTCTTTGGAGATTCTTTTCAATTCAAAATTTAAGACTCAAATGTATTTGACTAGACTTGTACTACCCTTAAAACATGGATTCTTGAATCATAGAAAGTTGTCTGAAAGTGGTTGAGATGTGATTGACTAGTTGATGAGTGATGGTAAGTCTTTCAAGACTAACAAAGCTTTACCTTTTTCCCTTCACCTTTATAGATCTAAGGTTCACTTTATTTTAAAAATCTATGAAGGTTGTGAAGAAATCCATGAACAACATCAACAATCACCAAGAACAACCAACAACAATCTCCAAGAACACCAACAATTTTCACACGGCCAACTTCCAATTTTCACAATACAATATCTTCAACACTTGGCCAAGACAACTACAACTTCAACAAGATGGTTCTTAGCCACCAATGAGCAAAATTACCACGTGTACAAGATTAGAACAACAACAAGATGAAGACCACAAGACCAAAACAATCCACCATAATAATGTTTCAACTACAATTCGTCCAAGTCTTATGTTCACAACAACAACATCAATTTTTAAAGCTCAAATCTAGATATAGACTCAACGTGTTAGTGAGTAACAAAACTAACACTTAGATTCAAATACAAGTAAAAACCTCGGCCAAGACACAACAACAACACACTTTTCGGCCAAGAACACAACACGGACGAATTGCTATTTTTTCTGAATTTTTCAGTTTTGAACACTTTTTTTTATTTTTTCCACTAACAAGCCCAAGATTGATCTTTTGGGAACAATATCAAGCCATTATTTGATACCAAATGATACAAGAATGACAATGGAAGGCACAAAATAGACTCCAAATCAGTCCACAATCTTAAAGATCCGAGGACCAAGATGGAGACCACTCTCGGATTCGCTATCAACAAGAAGAATACGAGATATAATATGTATTTTAACACCAAAACAGAAACAAGAACAAGAACAAGATTAACACAAGATGATAAAAAAGAAGACACAAGATTCGGATTTGCAATAACAACAAGAACACAAGATTACAACACAAACAATAAACAAGATTACAAGAAGGTAAAAGGATAGATAGATAAACCACATGAAGGTATAATCTTAAGAACCCAAGAATGGACAATCTTGGACCCTTAACACTACACACAACAATAAACCTATCTCTTACAAAGACACAAGATCGGAATCCACCTCCCAAGCATCAATATTTCTAAGCAAATAACAACAAAAGAGAATTCACCCTATTGTTGTATCCTAGTTTCGATTTTGCCTCCAAAGAGAAGAGAGGAATTGTGTTTTCCAATGTCTTAAGACTTACAACATCATCAATAAACTAAGTCTAAAAGCCCTACAATATTTTATTTATACTAGGTTACAAATAAAATACAAAAAGACTAAAAGGCCCCTTAGAGACTTAGGTGCCCATCAAGTGTAATATGTTGGCTGATTTTTAGTGCACTTACGTTCCCTTTTGCACTTCAATTGCACACAACAAGTCTCGGACCCAAAATGCACTCCCATAAGTCCATATCCGTGATTATTCCCATATTAAAAATTGATGGGTTTTGAGAGCTTAAGAGGATTATATCCCGAGGACCCTCACTTTGCTCCTATATTTAGGGAATACGAAGAATTTGGTAGGGACAAGTGGGATTCAACTAGGGTTCAAATCCCTATGCCAAGTTTGATGGTTACTTATTTAAAGGTGGTCGATTGTGTGTATCCTCTAGCTCTTGGAGAGAGTTGTTTGTGAGGAAAGCACATGATGGCAGTCTAATGGGTCATTTTGGGGTTAAAAAGACCCTCAGAATATTAGAAGAGCAATTCTATTGGCTAAGAATGCACAAGAATGTGGTTAGGAGTTGCGGCCAATGTGTAGAATGCAAAGGATCCAAATCTCGACTCCTACCTCACGATTTGTATACCCCACTGCCCACCCCTCTATGTCCTTAGCTTGATATATCTATGGATTTTGTGTTGGGGCTGCTAAGGACTAGACGAGGCCAGGATAGTATCTTTGTTGTAGTCGATCAATTTTCTATGATGGCGCACTTTATTCCTTACTTTAAATGTGATGATGCACCTAGCATGGCCTCTTTGTTTGTTGATAATATTGTCAAATTGTATGGTGTTCCGAGGACTATTATGAGTGATAGGGACTCTAAGTTCCTAAGTCACTTTTGGAAGTCCATGTGAGGTAGGCTTGGTACCAAGTTGTTGTTCTCTACGTCTTGCCACCAACAAACCATTGGCCAAATAGAAGTAGTAAATAGGACTTAGGGTGCTATGCTACATTCCATGGTTAAGGAAAAAATGACTTCTTGGGAAGAGCACTTATCATTGATTAAGTCTGCCTATAACCGTGTCATACACTCAAGTACGGGAATGACTCCCTTTGAGTGTGTATACAGCCTCAACCCCCTTACCTCTTTGGATATTACTCCTTTGCCAAGTGATCTTATGATTAGCTTAGATGGAAGCAAGTGGGCAGATTCTATGAAGAAGTTACATAAGAAGGTGCGGCTTCGACTTGAGAAGAAAAACCAAGAAATTGCAAGAAGGGCAAACAAGGGGAGAAAGAAACTCATTCTTGAACTGAGAGATTAGGTGTAGGTGCATCTTAGGAAGGACTGGTTTCCATCTCAAAGGAATTCCAAATTGATGCCGAGGGGTGATGGTCCATTCCAAGTACTTGAGAAAATCAATGACAACGCCTACAAGATTAACCTTTCACCAGAATATCAAGTGCACAACACTTTTAATGTGTGTGATCTTTCTCTCGTGGATGCGGTTAAAGATGACCAAATACAGAATTTAAAGTCAAATTCCTTTCAAGATGGAGAGGATGATACGGGTGTAGCAAGCTATCCAATAAGTTCACGACCATTCATGCGTAGCCAAGCTCGGGAGTTACAAAAACTCCAAGCCATGTTCATGCAAATATCCTTGTGTGGGTTGGTGATTGATCCACCTAATGGTCTAAATGTTTTTAAGTGTGAAGAGGAGCCTCGAAGTGTAATAAACTTACACTCCAAGGCCACCCTATGGAAAGGGTAATCTGGTTATTTTCTCCTTTATTTATGGTGTAACATAAATAGATGATTTTAGGGTTATTTGGCAGCTAGTTCTTTCATAATATTTTGAGACATAAACACCTGTAATATTGAGGAACTTCTCTCTCTTCCATTGGAGAAGTCCCAAATCTGAAAACTCACAAGTAGAGTGATACTTGTGTTGTATCTTGGCTAGAAACAAGGATCTTGAGGTCATAGAGTTCCTCTTGGTCCATGTAAGAACTTGGTGTTAATATTCTTTTATCTTAGGGTCCTCTCTTGTTGTTACGTTTCTTAGAATCTTGAATATTGCATGTCAAGTTACTATCTTCTTGTAATCTTGTTAAGATTGTGTTTTGTAATCTTGAAGTCTAGTGAAGCCGTGTGTGGCCTATGCGATTCACTGGCACTTGTTGTTTAACTTGTTGTTCTTGTGTTAGTTTGTTCATCTTGTTGTTGTTGCTGGATTCTTGCATTGTGGTCTTTAGAGTGTATCAGAGCATCAGGCTCTAAGTCCTAGGGTAGTGTGAATAGTGGTCGTACTAATCCGCTCTGCAATAATTATAGTAGGCATTACCAGGGTTATTGTAAAGCTGGTAGTAATGGGTGTTTTGGATATGGCAAGCCAGGCCACAAGGTCAGGGATTGCCCAAGGGCTGGTCAGCAAGGTCAGTCCAATCGTTCTTCAGCTTCAGCAGGGTGCTACTTCTAGTACCACCAGTGGGCAGCATCAGAACAGGTTGTATACACTCCAGACTTGGCATGATCAGAAAAGTTCTCCTGGTGTGGTTACGGGTATGCTACAGGTTTTTCATCTTCATGTTTAAGCATTATTGGATCCCAGAGCTTCACTTTCTTTTATGACTCCTTATATAGCTGTAGATTTTGATATCACTCCCAAAATGTTAGTAGAGCCTTTCTCAGTGTCTACCCCAGTAGATAAATCTATTATAGCCAGACAGGTATGTAAAAATTTCCCAGTCACAGGATCTCAGAGAATTACCTCAATTGATCTTGTAGAGTTAGAGATGACTGATTTTGATGTCATTGTCGGCATGGATTGGCTCCACTCATGCTATGCCTTAGTTAATTGCATAAAAAAGTCATTCAGTTTTGTTTTCCTAATGAACCAGTCATTGAATGAACGAGTAGTACTTCAGTGCTTAGGGGTCAGATTATTTTATATCTTAAAGCAAGAAAGATGATATCCAAGGGGTGTATTTACCATCTTTTCTGATTTAAAGACTCAAATTCTGATACATCAATTCTCGAGTAGTTTCAGTAGTAAGGGAATTTGCAAATGCGTTCCCTAAAGACCTTCCTGAATTTCCTTCTGAAAGGGAAATTGACTTTGAAATAGATCTTCTTCCAGATAAAGAGTTTAAAGAATAGTTAAAAGATCTCTTAGATAAGGATTTCATCAGGCCTAGTGTTTCTCCATGGGGTGCTCCAGTCTTGTTCGTGCATAAAAAATATAGTTCTCTCAGAATGTGCATCGATTTCCATCAGTTGAACAAAGTCACAATCAAGAATAAGTATCCACTCCCCAGAATTGATGACTTGTTAGACCAACTTCAAGGTTTCAGTTATTTCTCTAAGATAGACCTCAAATCCAGCTATCATCAGCTTAGAATCAGAGAATGTGACATTCTAAAGACAGTTTTTAGAACTCGGTATGGTTACTTTGAATTTCTAGTTATGTCTTTTGGACTAACTAATACCCCTACAGCTTTCATGGACTTAATGAATAGGGTGTTCAAACAGTACTTGGATTGTTCGTCATAGTCTTCATTGATGATATCCTTGTCTATTCTCATAGTGAGAATGATCATGCAGATTATCTGAGAATTATATTTGAGACCCTTAGAGCTCATTAGTTGTTTTCCAAATTTAGTAAGTGCAAAATTTTGGCTAAGATCAGTAGCTTTTCTTCGCTATATTATTTTTGGTGATGGCATTAGAGCTGAACCTCAAAATACTAAAGCAGTAAGAAACTGGCCCAAACCCATCTCTCCATCAAATTTTAGAAGTTTCTTGGTTTTGGCTAGCTATTATAGGAGGTTTGTTGAAGGGCTTTCCTCTATTTCATCCCCCATGTCTCAATTGACTCAAAAGAAAGTCAAATTTCAATGGTCAGATTCTTGGGAGAAGAGTTTTTAGGAGTTGAAGACTCGACTCACTTTTGCTCCAGTTTAGACTCTGTCAGATGGTTTAGATGGGTTTGTAGTTTACTGTGATGCATCCAGAGTTGGTCTTGATTGTGTATTAATGTAGAGAGGTAAGGTCATAGCCTACACCTCTAGACAGCTTAAACCCTATAAAAAAATTATCCTACCCATGATCTTTAGTTGGCAGATGTTGTATTTGCCTTGAAAATTTAGAGACATTATCTTTATGGGGTTCATGTTGATGTGTTCATTGATCATAAGAGTTTATAGTACGTGTTCATACAGATAGATCTAAATATTTATCATAAAAGGTAGCTTGAGTTGTTAAAAGATATAATATGAATGTGTTGTATTATCTGAGCAAGGCCAATGTAGTGGCAGATACCCTCAGTAGATTGTCTATAGGCAGTGTTTCTCATATTGAGGGAGATAAGAAAAAGTTAGTTAGTGAGATTCATTAGCTTGCAAGATTAGGTGATCAGTTGGTTGATTCAACTGAAGGAAGTATATGGGTTCAGAATGGTTCAAAATCTTAATTGGTGGCTGAAGTGAAAGAAAAGCAAGACAGAGATCCTACTTTGGTTAAGTTGACGGAGGTATTTAAAGATCATGAAGTAGAGGTTTTCTCTCGAGGGGAAGATGGAGTGTTTTGTTATCAGGTAGATTATGTGTTTTCTGTGTTGATAGTTTGAAGCAGCAAATTATAGTGGAAACACATGGTGCACGGTACTCTATCCATGCCTAGCTACTAAGATGTACTGTGATTGTAGGAAATTTATTGGTGGAAAGGTGTGAAGAAGGATATTATAGGGTTTGTGGCTAAGTGTCCAAATTGTCAGCAGGTCAAAGTTGAGCACCAAAGGCCTAGTGGTTTATTGTAGTAGTTTAGCATCCGCACTTGGAAGTGGGAAGTGGTGAACCTAGATTTTATGATAAGATTACCTCGTACGCATCGTCAGCATGATTTGATATGGGTCATTGTATATAGAATGACCAAATCAGCTCATTTCTTGCCAGTTCATACTTCGTACTCAGCTGAGGATTATGCCAGGTTTTATATTAGGGAGTTGGTTATGTTGCATGAGATTCCATTGCTATTATTTTAGACAAAGGTACTTAGTTTACCTCCCACTTTTGAAAGGCTTTTCAGAAGGGTCTTGGTACCCAAGTTTATCTCAGTACAGCTTTTCATCCTCAGACGGATGGTCAGACAGAGAGGACCATTCAAACCTTAGAGGACATGTTAAGGGAATGTTTTATTGACTTTAAAGGTAGTTATAATGACCACTTACCTTTGATTGAGTTTTCCTATAACAGTAGTTATCACTCCAGTATTCAGATGGATCCATTTGAAGCTCTCTATGGAAGAAGATGTAGATCTCCTATTGATTGGTTTGAAGCAAGTGAGGCTACATTGATATGGGAAGATTTAGTGTTTAAGGTAATAGAGAAAGATCAGTTGATTCGAGAGAGGCTGAAGACAGCCCAAAGCCATTAGAAATCTCATATAGATGTGAGGAGAAAAGATCTTAAATTTGAGTTTGGTGATTTGGTCTATTTGAAGATTTCTTCTATGAAGGAAGTAAAGAGATTTGGCAAGAAGGGGAAACTCAGTCCCCTCTATGTTAGCCCATTTAGGATATTGAACCATTTTAGAAAGGTAGCTTATAAGCTAGAGTTGACTGCAAATTTGGCATTAGTACATTTGGTATTTCATGTTTCTTTATGAAAGAAATGCATTGGTGATTCAGTTGTTGTTGTTCCTTTAGAAAGTATGGATGTTAAGGATAGCCTTTCCTACGAAGAAGTCCTAGTTTAGATTCTTGATCATCAGATTTGTAGGCTAAGGAATAAAGAGTTCCCTTGGTTAAGGTTCTTAGGTGGAATCAGTCTATTGAGGGAGCTACTTGGGAAGCAGAAGTAGATATGCAGACCAATTACCCTCATCTTATCTCGGCAAACTCAGATTCAGCTTAAGGTAATGATTTTTCTTAGCTTGACTCATTTCTATTCTCAGTTTCATCTATGTAACCAATCTCATGACATTGCATGCATTCATGAAATCAGTTCAGTTCACGTATCATGTTTCCGACTCAGTTATGTAATCATGTTTCAAGTCATACATGTTCAGTGTATGATCTCAATTTTCTCAGTAGTCTCAATCTAACCAGTCAGATTCGAGGACGAATGTTCCTAAGAGGGAGATATTGTAATACCCCATAATATTTTAATCTCGATTCAGCCTTAGTTGCATGCTTAAGGGGTCCAAGGCTTGAAAATTTACTAAGTGTTGAGGACTTGGTCATTTTCAAGACCCCTAAACTTCGATGATTTTTATTTTGGTCTTCCCATCCTTGAGAAGTGGATTTTTGAGTTGAAATATGTTTGGGGTTGTTAAAGGTACATCTCGAGAAAGTTTTCGATTTTTTTACGAGTGTAAGGGTGTGTTTGAGAAATAAAACCATTAGACCCACTGGGATAGGCCTGTGGCGTTCGATTTAGTCCGTCAGGATTAAGCTTGTGGTGCCCGATCTAGTCCGCCGAACTGGAGCCCATGGTGCAAGGCTTACCCTACCTATTTGGAGCCCACGTCGCCCCTTACTAATTCGTACAGCCCTTGGCCTTTAAGCCAAGGGTGAATTTAGGTCATTTTCCCTCATCCTATTTCGTCCATAACATGAATTGGGGCTTTTAAAAGGGCATTATTTGCCTTTTTTACTCAAATTGCTCCCAAGAAAACCCTCTTTCTTCCCCAAGAACAAGTTTAAGCTTCCAATCCAAGAAAATATTCAAGAATTTAGTTATTAAGGTATGTGGGATGCTCATCCATGGGTTCTGTTCACCCATGGAGCCCAAAAGTCTTCTTTTAAACTAAAGTGTGGATTTCTCTCTTTTATGGAGTTTTGTATGTTCAAGGTGGATTAAATTCATGTGTTTCCTTAGCAATTTGACTCTATTCATGTTCAAGAATGATTCCATGAGAAGTTAGGTTATCTTATGCTTTAAACTTCAATCTCCTATGTTATATTCAAGTGAATTTCATGTTATAGTATCAGGTTATGATCTCAGTCACATAAACATGATGTTTTTCCCATGTTTTAAGACATTCTTATGTCCAAGTTCTTGATTCTCATATGTTTGATGAAATGTCTATGTTTTGGGTCTTTGGACCATAATTATATACTACAGTATTTCAAGTTGATATCGTATCTTTATGATCGTTCAGTGTTGGTGGGTTATGAACATCTGATACCTATATGTTTACTTATATTTCAGATCTTTCATGTAATAATTAAGTGAAACCATGAGTCTTATTATTTACTCAGATATTTATGATCATGATAAGCACTACCAGTTATGTAAAAATGTTCAGTTGTGTTTAGTTTAGCCCAGTGCCAGTGCCAATCAGTTGGGAGTAGGATTTCGCACCAAGCGAACCCAGGGATGGGGAATCACCTTCCAGTAGAGGGTATGACCCTTAGTAGCAATCTCTGAGTTACAGAACTATTTATCTAGAGCAGGTGTGAGATTTCTACCTACCGGTTGAGGGTTGACACCTATCTCATGAGAGCACCTGCCAGTAGAAGGTGACTCTTTAGTCCTTTGGGACACTAGTTTAGTGGATCCGCACAGCCAGTGTTAATACCTGTGGCACGGTACTGACACCCTTTCAACTGGGGTTACAGGTTGGACCCCAATTAGCTTAGATTGGGGCATATCGGTTACATGATACCTCCGATGATTTTAGTCAATATTCAGTATGTCTCAGCTCAGGTTTGCTTGACCAAAGCATACAGATTTTTAGTTATTCAGTTATACATAATTCAGTCTTTCAGATTGCAGATTATCTCAGAAATATATTTATGCTTGGTTCTGCATTCTTAGATATTACATGTTCATGCATTTATGCTCAGTTACCTCATGCATTTATGCTTAGTTACCTCATGCATTTCATCTAGTCCTCATCTCATATACCAGTACATTCAAAGTACTGACCGCATACTTTTCTTTGTGTTATATTGTCTTATAACATAGGTCCAGACGCATAGTTTCCTGACCATTCTTAAATAGCTCAGCGATACTCAGCAGCACTAGTGGTGAGTCCTCATCCATCGAGGGCATGATTTGTTTATTTCAGTTAGGCAAAATGGTTTGATAGACCCTTGTACTATATCAGTTTTGTAAGTTGGACACTTATACTTACATATTTGTCATCTGGCCCCCTGAACCCACTAAAAAATAATATTTCAAACCCTTTGACTGTTGACTTTGCCTATATGGCATTAAAATGCTGACTAGGATAAGGAGAGTGATTACACTCGCCTGGGGTGCGAGTGGGGGTCAATTTTATATTAAAATAATTTAAAAATAAAAAAAATATTTTTTTAAAAAAAGACCCTTTTTTCCTTCATCTTTTTAAATTTAAAATATTTTTAAAATTTAAAAATAATAAATTTAAAAAATAAAAATAAAAAGCCCCCCTCTCCAAGTACCCTACCCGTCTAGCCCACCCCACTCTTCACCCTTATTCAGCCTCCTTCCCCATCCCCATCCCCATCCCCGTACCCAACCAACACTCCACCCCACCCCTTACCCCCATCCAGCCACCCCCACCCAACCTCTTCATCCCCGTCCCCCATCCTGTCATGGCCATCGCCATTAACGCCTCCACCCCCACAGCCCCAAGGATCTCTCTTCATCTTTTTTGTCTTCATCATCATATATCCCTTGTCTTTGTTGGGGTTGATATTGTTGTTGTTGTTCATTGTAAAAAAAAAATATTGTTGTTCCCCGAAGAGGGTCTTTGCTAGTTGATATTGTTGTTGTTGTTCATTGTCAAAAAAAGTCTTTGTTGTGATTGACATTGTTGTTGTTCATTATAAAAAAAAATTATTGTTGTTGGTCTTTGTTGTGGTTGATATTGTTGTTGTTCATTATAAAAAAAATTGTTGTTGTTGGTCTTTGTTGTGGTTGATATTGATGTTGTTCATTGTAAAAAAAAAATTGTTGTTGGTCTTTATTGTGGTTGATATTGTTGTTGTTGTTCATTGTAAAAAGGAAAAAATTATTTTTATTGGTCTTTGTTGTGGTTGATATTGTTGTCATTCATTGTAAAAGAAAATTATTGTTGTTGGTCTTTGTTGTGGTTGATATTGTTGTCGTTCATTGTAAAAAAAAAAAATTGTTGTTGTTGGTCTTTGTTGGTTGATATTGTTGTTGTTGTTCATGGTAAAAAATAAAATAAAAATTTATATATCCCTGAAGAGGGTTGGTTGATATTGTTGTTGTTGTTCATTGTCAAAAAAAAAATATTGTTGTTTTACTTTTTAATTTTTTTTATTCACTTTCTCAATTTAAATTTTTTATTTTGTTTAGGATTAATTTTGTAACTTTTACAAATTGTTAAAGATATTTAAATAAAAATTAAAAAATTATTATGTTTGTGTATGTGAATTTATAGTTAAAACTTTAAATTAATTGAAGAGAAATTTCAATTATTTAGAATAAATTTGATGTTTAATTAAATTTATTGTGTTTGTGTATTAGAATTTATAGTTAAAAATTTAAATTTATAGTTGAAAATTTAAATTAAAAATTTATTTTATTTGTGTATTAGTATTTCTACAATTTATAAAAAGAATTTATTTAATTAAATTTATTTTAATATTTAATTTCTTGTCTTAATTTAAAAATAACATAAAATTTAATGTAATACTTAAAAATGACGTGGCGGATGATGTGGCAGCTGACGTGGCAAATGTGAAAGCACATGGCAGCTGACGTGGTGAAAGTGCGTTACACTCATCAAAAAAGTATTTAAAATGTTGTTTTTTAGTGGGTTCAGGGGTTCAGATGACAAACATGTAAGTAAAAGTGTCCAACTTACAAAATGGATATAGTACAGGGTTCCACTGAGTCATTTTGCCTTTCAGTTACTTCAGTACTTTCTTATATTCAGTCAATTGAAGTTAGTTGGGGATCTGTCCCATCAACTCTTCATGATGTTTAAAGGATTTTAGACAATCAGTTAGACAGTCAGTCAGTCATTTCAGTGCTATTAGTTGTTTCAGATAGACAGTTGGTTTCTAGAATTTTATTAGATATTTTAGACATGTTTTGATACGTATTAGTATCCAGTTTTATCGTATTTTATCATTTTACCTCTCGCACAAGTGTCATATTACTATTTTGTTCAGTGCTCACAGCAGGTACCAACTCATGGGTTAGCTTGTGGTCACTTGTGGCTGTAAGCACCATTATCGCAACTAAAGGGTAGCCTCGGATCATGACATGAACACTCCTTATAGTACTTGAAGTTCTCGAACTTAGCTTCTAATGAAGGGCTATGAGTTTATTCAGATTGTATCACACAATGTGGTAGTGTCGACTCTTGCCATGAGGCATAAATTATTGTTTGAAAGTCCTTGGACTAAGTCTTGTCTCTAAGGTAAGAGTTATAGAACATCTTATAAGACAAAATATAAAAGGTAGTGTTAACTTTTGCCCATGGGGTGTAACTTATTGTTTAAAAGTCCTTAAGGTAAGTCTTGCCTCTAAGGACACAAACGAGAATGGATTCCCGAGCACCCATATTTCTCACGAATCAAGAACCTCCCAACAAGTTTCTACAAAACACTCTCAAGTGTATTCAAAACATCATTCAAAAACTAAGCCTAAAATGAAAAAGGTCCTAGCTATTTATAGGCAAAAAGGCCTTTATTACAATTTGGGCTCAAAAGTAATCCTAAATGCAACTTGGGCCTAAAAGTGACCCAAGAGCCCAAAAACAATGCAATTGGCACATATGCGCTCTCGAAGCCCAAGCGATCATCTAAACACGTCGTGGCTCAATGCTCTGTGGATGACATCATCAAATGTAGTCTCGCGCTCCAAGTTATCTTCCAATTCTGTTTGTGATTTCCTAGGATGATCAAGTCGTAGATTCTAAGGTTTGGCCCTTGGAGCATAGATCCCAAAAGAGTGGATCTCATTTGGCTCGTATCATCCTCCCTTTCTTGAAGAGGATTCGTCCTCGAATCCAACTCTTTTATCGACTTGTCATCATATTTTCCAAACTTGGAATCCTTTGGCAAGAATTTCGTTAGGCCTTTAAGCTCGTTTTCATAAGGCATTTTTCTTGCATCTTCTTTTGAGATTGTTTGTTCATGAACCTGCACAAATGAAGGAGTGATGCTAGGTAAAATGTTAGCATCATGGTTAACAAGTAACAAAGAATCCATATTGGAATTGCCTTTTTCAATTTGGAAAGACTCGTTGCTTAATTGGACATGTTCTTGAGGTCTTGGGGTACAATTTTGATGGTTGAACCCCGGTGTTTGGTTAATGAGTCGTTTCTCCATTTTTTCAATGTATCTTTAATTCATGTCATGGATTCATTTATTTTATCCACCATTCATTGCATCCCCATGAGAGCTTCCATAGGGTATCAATGGTTGCTCCTCCCATAGCTTCTTAGTACAATTGAGAAAAGAGAAGAAACAACTATTGATGACTCATTTGAAGGATAAAGGTAAGGTCTTTGAATTCATGAATCAAAATACGAAAGAAACAAATCAAAAATGACAAAACGAATAAAGAAATATAACACGAGAGACTTGAATTCAAGAGTTTAACTAAGAAACCAAAGATAAAAGAAAGAAAAGACACAAGAAATTAAGACACAAAAGAAGAACAAACAAGAATGACCTTTAAGAATGAAGAAAATAAAACTAGAATTTAAACCTTGAGCAACGGAGTTTATAGAGTGATGAGATGTGTTTAGGACTTGGACTTGATGTTGAGAAGAGGTAGATAAGCGTGGATTGGTGTTGTTAGGGGGCTGCTTTGGACGAAAATTCAAAAGTTTTTGGACTCTTCAATTTGAATTTTCAAACTCAAGAAGCTTGAATTTCTTGTGGTCCCCCCCCCTTTGTACTCTTTTTTGTCTTCTTCTTTTGTAATATTCTTTTTTTATGCCTTTTGATTCTTTTCTCTTTTGGGAAGATTGGAATATTTCCAAAAATAAACAAGTACAACACCTTTTTCTTGGCTTTTTTTGGGTCAAACACCTTCTTTTGGATGAACTTTTAAGATAAATATAACAATCTCCTCAAGAACACACCAAGAACACCAAGAACATTAATCTAACTTTTGAACCGATGATCGAAATACGATGAAATTTTGAACCAAGGCTTATTTTCAACCTTCTAAACAATTCCAAACATCAATTTGTTCAATTTCTCAACCAAAAATTTCAGATCTCGAACCCACCTCACTTTCTTCAAGTTCAAACCCACAACGTAGAACACTCAAATCAACTCTGATTTAGCTCAAATTCGAACCCTAGACTCCTATAGTGTTAGAGAACACAAATCTAACACTAGAAACACAAGAAAAAAACACAAAATTAAAAACTCAAATTTTGACCTAACATCAAATATGGGAATAGTACTTTTTTGGAATTTTTGATTTTGATACTTCTTTTTTTTATGATTTTCAAGATAACAAACCCAAGATTGACTTCGTAGGAAAGAAATCAAGTGTTTGGCTTTGATACCAAATGATACAAGACGAAACTATAAAAATAAAAATGACACAAAAGCAAAGGAAAACAAGACAATAAAGTAAAAGATAGATAGATTGACATAAACCGATAACGAGAGGACAACGAAGGGTAAGAACCAAAATGGAGTCATAAAGCTTTAATTACCAAATTTCTTCCCAACGGTTTATTCCCGATTCGTTTAGATCTGATTCTAAACTTTGTTTCAATACCAAACCCTAGAACTTCCTATCAATCACTGGCAGCACCAGACACAAACGAGAACAGATTCCCGAGCACCCATATTTCTCACGAATCAAGAAACTCCCAACAAGTTTCTACAAAACACTCTCAAGTGTATTCAAAACATCATTCAACAACTAAGTCTAAAATAAAAAAGGTCCTAGCTATTTAGGCAAAAAGGTCTTTATTATAACTTGGGCCCAAAAGTGACCCAAGAGCCCAAAAATAATGCAATTGGCGCATATGCGCTCTCGAAGCCCAAGCGATCATCTAAACACGTCGTGGCTCAATGCTATCGTGGATGACATCATCAAATATAGCTTCTCCCGCGCTTCAAGTTATCCTTCAATCCCATATGTACTTCTCTAGGATGACCAAGTCATAGATTCTAAGGTTTAGCCCTTGAAGCATAGATCCCAAAAGAGTGAAGCTCATTTGGCTCGTATCATATAGGGCCCATCAGCATTGTGCTTGGATCTTGGATCTTGGATCACTTTTAGGCCCAATAGCATTTAGGGTCACTTTTGGGCCCATCTTGTAATAAGTAGCTCATGGTTATAAATAGCTAGGTTTTCCTTCATTTTTAGAGAGTTGATGAATGATATTTTGAGATTATATTTATGAGTGTTTATTTCAAGCTTGTTGGGAGCTTATGGATTGTTGAGAAATGTGGGTTGCTCGGGATTTCATTCTCGTGAGGTTCTCATAAGAGGTTGGTGTTTATTGGTAATCGATAGGAAGGTCTTAGGGTTTATTATACCCTTTGGTTGTCCTCTCTTTATCGATTTATATCAGTCTAGCTATCCTTCTATCCCTTTTATCCTTTACGTGTTTGTCTTGTTTTTCCTTTGTTTTTCGTGTTTTGTGTTGTTTCCATCGTTCGAATTTTCGTTCGTATCATCAAGACACAATATAGTAGTATCAACTGTCTACAGGTGTCATAACTTGTTATTTAGTGATAAAAGTTGAGGAAAAGAAAAGGTATTTTTCTTTAAAAAGAATCAAAGAAAATAAAAAAGAGAAAAAGAAGTAAAAAGAAAAGTTGAGAGGAGAAAAGAAAATATAGTTGAGAAAAAAATGAAAGAAAAAAACAAAACAAAAAGATAAAAGAAAAATAAAGGCTGAGATTAAAAAAAAAAAAAAAAAAATATATAAAAATAAATAAAAATAAATAAATAAATAAATAAATAAATATAAATAAATAAATAAATAAATAAATAAATAAATAAATAAATAAATAAATAAATAAATAAATAAATAAATAGAAGTTGAGAGGAGAAAAGGGAAAACAGATGTTGAGAAAAACTAAAAAAAAAAATCAAAGTAAAATAAGAAATTAAAAAAAATAGAAGCTGAAAGATAAATAAGCATTAAGAGTTGTTTAAAAATACTTGAAGTATAAAGGGGCAAGTAAGTATTTGCTTTATACATTTAAAAAAAAAAAAAAAAAAAAAAAAAAAAAGAGGAAGACTAGTTTTGTAGGATTTTTCTTATTGGGGGACAAAAAAGCAAAGTCGCCCTACTAAGAGGGTCATTTCTGTAGTTCACCTGTAGTTTTAGGTGTTCAAATTTAAAAAATAAAATTATTATTTTGTTGGAAAAAAGTTGAAATTATTATTTTGTTGGTAAAAAGTTTCAGACGCGCACACATAAAACTTCAGTCACATATCTATACATGAAAAGGAATAAAAAGATGCTAAATGGGTTTGTTAGATTTACTATTGTTTTGACAAATGATTGAAGTTTGTTTTTTAATGATATATGAAACTGATGTGTCAAATTTGAGCCTATTTGAAGTAGATTTGAATATTGAGTTGTTGAATTTTGAAGGAAAGAAAAAAGAATTGTGCAAAACAAATTCAAACACACACATCTGAAAATTTAAGAAAATCTTTATATGTACTTCAAATGTGAATTTTCAACTTCAATCGCGTAAGCCTTAGTTATTCCCCAAAACAAAAACTTATTAAAAAAAGGGTAATTTTAACACACTAATTAGATAGCAACTCCGTATTTGTGCACTACGCCAAGTTTTGACTTACGTTAGAAAGGATAGAACATGGCATGTCATTGTCATAAGTCATAACCATAACAAACTATATAACCGAGAATCTAGACCGACTAATCGTCTCATTTCTGCTGTAGTTTTTTCAGATATTAAGGATGATTGTTGAAATACAGTCTGCATTGAAGATAATTTGGTTCATCTTGTATTAGTAATTGCAATTTCTCGATTTCTTCTTGTATTGATGATGGTGTTTCCTTGTATCAATAGTAGATGGGTAATTTTCTAAGTAGAACAAATTTACTGTAAGGAAAAAAATTTATTTTGGTCACTCAGCTTTTATTGGGTAATTTGGTAATCCAATTTCATTTCATGATTCCCATATATAGTGTAGTGTAGATATATAAATAGATAACAAGCAAAAAAAAAGGATAGCTATAGATTGGAGACATTAAAAGGTGCTACTGGGTATTGGTGTTGTTGCAAATAGCTTTAGCTACCAACAAGACCGCAAATTCACAAAGCATTTCATGTTTCTCGACTAAAGAAAATGGTAGGACCAAACGCACCGGCAGAAAGCGCTTCTAGAAGTAAACGATGCACCAAAACTACTACCGTAAACAAAGTAATCACAATTTCTTCTGGTAGGTATCACTCATATTTTTCTCTGCACAGAGAGATTTTCAACTTTATTACATACAGCTCTTGATTTGTTTTTGATTTTTTGTCTTTTCTTTAAAAAGCCTTTTCTATGATATAGGTTCCAAATTTTCACAGATCCAACATGTTAGCGGCATTGAGTTTTAGTGTCCAAATTTTGATGATCGTCTGGACAACAGATGAACTCAATGCACACTCATACTCCAACAAACTTGATTAAGGCGGATGTATCAAGAGCAGTGCACTCTTTTACAGCATTAAGCACATCATGCGCAAGTTTTACAGCATCCTCGTTGCTTGATGCCTAAAATGACTAGTCTATATCAGATTACTGTAGGCGCAGAAAATTGCAAGAGCATAAGAAATAATTAGAAGGAATAGTTCTAACCTCAATATTAAGGGGTAGAACAGGGTCATGCAGCGAGAGTCTTAGAAGGAACCACCCTCCATAACCAGAAACTCTAATCTGTCATCAAACAAAATTGATCTTTAGACTACTATTCCTACGATATATCTGCGTGCAGATGTCTAAGGATTAGCAAATGACGGTAAAAGGTCAGACCGACGGCAGGATACATACGATGATACAGCACATGCAGCAACTACAACTAGATTAATGAAATATGCTAGCCATATACAATTGCTGCTCAGTGCTCACTGTGCTCCAATTTGAAGGAACATAAATAAAAATTCAATGATATCAACAAGAATAACTTCACATGCTTCTGCTTAGAAAAAAACCGTAAGCTTACCCCTTCATAATTAACAGGTGCTTTCAGAAGCTTAGCATTCGACTCAACTGTATTCTCAAGTTGCTTTAACACTGCTTCACCATAATCACGGAAGGATCTGGAGACACAAGCATGTTCTTCAATTTACAGAAATACAATAAGCTCAGCCAAATTAAATTGCGAGGGACGCCATAGCATACCCTCCTTTAAGATCTGAGTGGTTCTGATCAATCTTTAGTCTAAGTTCAACATCAACAGCTGGTTCTTCAAGACCCTCCACCATGTCAGTCAAGACTTTGCTGCTGCCGCCTACTCCTGATGTTCTAGCTGATGCAAGCTTATTCAGTAACTTCACCTGCAAGTGACGAAAACCAATAAACGAGGTTTTGAAAATCTACTGAAAACAAAAATCATAGAGCCCAGAGATTAGTTTTGGTAGAAATGTACCATAAGGTATGCACCATCGTCAAGCCAATGATTCTCCTTGAGAGCTCCATGGCCACTAGTTTCAATAGCCAAATGTGCTTCTTCACCGACAGAGTTCTGTCAATATTCTACTATTAAGTAAAATCTGTCTCAGAGAAACTTAAAACACTTGGCAACAAGGATTTGAAGCAATATTAGAAAAGCAAAGAATTTGGAAAGTCCAGTCATAAGCCATCTTTTTAGGCGTACAAGTTTTTCAGCTTTGGAGCTTGAGGCGGTAGTTTCCTCAAGCAGAAAGTTCGAATGCAGTAGATAGACTAAGCTCATGGAGAAAAAGAAGATTCTCTGTCAGATGATTCCAGTTTCTCTCAATGCCCAAGCCTGAAAGTTTGTAATTATATCGAAGAGAGTGCTCAATTTTAGAAATGAACCCACAAGTTCTTGTTGCTAGTTTCTCCCCTGGATCGATAATTTTCAGATTGCTTTATCACCCCAGGTGAACAAAGGTAAAAGAAATTCAATAGAAGCAAGAGAAAGTTAAAGTGACAGCACTCTCTCCTAAAGTTAGTCACATGTTTGTGTAGTCGAAGAATTCATAAAAGGACCAAGCGTAATGCATCAAATTCTTGATGGAAACTAGTAAATCCATGAATTATAAACAGAACGTAAAAGTTTGAGTAACTTGTTAAATGCCGAACAGAAGTCAGGGATCAGAGCTCACTCTTTTCTTTACTAAAAAGTGAAAGAGATTGCAAGGAAACAAGTGGTCTCATACAACTTTCTGGAGTCATAAAGTGTTTTCACAATATTAGGTAGGATGTAAAGTTTCCGTTTCAAGAAAGAGGACTTCTTTTTCTTTTAGGGGGATGATGGAGATTATTCAACACAATCCGAGTTGTGAAGGACAGAAGATTTGGATCAAACTAAAATATACCTACAAGCTACAACTACTATTGTTTTGGAGAGATGGTACTTCTTTCATTGGAAAAAGGTGAATAAAAGAATGCGATGACATGACAACCACAAGCGCATGAAACAGAATAAAAACCATTTTATTAAGACATGTTGCTATCTGAGACACTCTGCAATTGGACAATCCACGCAACCAAATACGACAATGAAATGATCCATCTTATGATGGACGTGCTAATATGTTTACAAAGATGAAGAGACCATTGAAATGCTACTATCAGAATTCAGAACCATGAATCAAATAACCAAATCATACCAGACGAATAGCCTCGTTAATTACATTCTTGTATCCTCTTTTGAACCTGTGATGCTTCCCTCCTGCAATAATATTATTAATATTAGCATCCATTCTCATAATAAGGGTATCACAAGTGACTTCGACTTCTCATCTGACCTAGTTTTTTTTCAATAAATGTTGTCAGCCCATCTGATGTTACACTGTCTGTGACAATAGTGGTTCCAGGATGCTGGTCAAATATTAACAGAAGTAGCAGGCAGTTAAAGATGCTTGTTAGAGCAGAGTTCTACAAACACTTATCAAAAGGAGACACTCACTTCCTCCAAAATAATTGCGGACATTAAAGCAATCAAACGGTTTCGGTTAAATTCACGACCACTCAAATCCACAGCCGCAGATCTGACCAAAACACGTATCAGAAAAGGAAACTAACCAACGACTACCTCCATTGAAAGCAAAGACTTGTTATGGAACGTCACCTGTCAACATCTGTATCAAAAATGATTCCCAAATCAGCCCTGTTGTGTAGTACCGCCTTGGTGATAGCTTTCATGGCTGTCTTATCCTCTGGGTTAGGTATATGATTGGGAAATAAACCTAGCATGCCAATTAAATAATTAGCTAGTGACACGGAGAAATCTGCATGTGAAAATTGCAGGCATCTTACCATCTGGCTCCAAGAACTGACTGCCAGAAGTAATAGCACCCAGAGGCTCAAGCACCTTATCCTGAATATCCAGCAAAATAAATATGACCAAAGGATCTAAAGAGCAACGATGGGAAAAGATAAAAGTGATATACCCTGAGATTTTAAGTTACAAATTAAGCTGATTAAAAATTTTAAATATATCTTAAAGACCTTTTAATAGTCCTCAAAGTTCCCTTTCCACTGGTGTAGCTTCAAGTGATAACTTTTGATGCATTTTAGTCCCTTCCACGTTGACGAGAGTTGAAAGCCAATATATAAAGTAAAAACATACTCCTTTCTAGTGTAACCATTTTAGCTTGAGTCAACAGCCTG
The DNA here is from genome assembly GCA_030864215.1 of Capsicum pubescens. Classification (NCBI taxonomy): domain Eukaryota; kingdom Viridiplantae; phylum Streptophyta; class Magnoliopsida; order Solanales; family Solanaceae; genus Capsicum; species Capsicum pubescens. Next base: position 69,751,550 of record CM061542.1, on the reverse strand, counting down.
GGACGGACCCAACTTAAAATGTATTTCAAAGAAACTGGACCTAATGGAAGACAAAATGCTAATATTCTGATTAGTTTTAGAGTATGGTATGCAGTCCCCATTTAACTTTTGCAGGGTACACTATTAAAAAGGTAAAAGAGAGTAAGGAAAGATTTACAGTTCAAGAAAATGGGATCATGTTGGCATGGCAGCCAAAGAGAATATAGCACTATCTTTTTGCAATTTAAAGTAACCAAAATTTCTCAACAATGTAATACTAGCTTTTTCTCAACTTCTTGGTTTTTTCTGTTAATTTTCCAGTCGCCCGCTAACTGTAATCCCTGATCTTTCATAACTCATAGAAGCTCCTAACATCTAATTATTATTGACTGCAGGGAAGAACAATGGTAACTGCACAGTCAATCAAATACATGAAGATCAGAATGAGATAATAACATTCATCTAAATACAGCAGCAAAGAAACAGTTAAACCATCAGAGGACTGATTAGTCGTCAACTAGTCCTGTAACCGATACAGGGATTTGGGAAATTTTAATACCATAAGTGGTTCTCAATGAAACAGTTCAAAAATAAGTAGCTAGCAAAGATATCAGACTAAAAGCTGACTCCAATTCTCACTTCATATTGAGGTAGCTAATTAACAAAAGTTTTGGAAGATATTAATCTTCAGAATTTAATTCCTCAGACTTCCTAGGTACACCGATTGTTAATCAAAGACTTTAGAATAGTGTGATAAACATGTGCATAGAAAGTTTAAAATGTTTTAGAAGTCCCAACGATTCAACGAGTTTCATTAAACTTTCCGTGTTTAAAGAACGTTTCCCAAAAGAATTTACTTGTTAGTCACAACTTCAGAAACAAATGTACAACAACAACAACATACCCAATGTATTCCCACATAGTGGGGTCTGGGGAGGATAGAGTGTACGCAGATCATACCACTACCCCCAGGTGAAGTAGAGACACTGCTTCCGATAGACCCCCGGCTCAAGACCGATAGCAGTATAACAAACACAAAACATAAAAGCATATAAACTAATGCAGTATGCAAAATAAACTAACACTGCTAGCTAATACAGGAAACAATACAGCCACAAGATAATACTACAAACTATCTAATCGAAATCATAGACATCACCAAAACACCACGAACAGAGAAACTCCGACGCAAACAAAGTACTCTTCCCTGCTGTTACGAACGCACTCCTACCCCCTAACCCTCTACCCTAATCTGCTTCCTCCACACCTTCCTATCAAGGGTCATGTCCTCCGTAAGCTGTAACTGCTTCATATCATGTCTAATCACCTCCCTCCAATATTACTTCGGCTTACCTCTACCCCACACAAAACCATCCATAGCCAACCTCTCACGCCTCCGTACTAGAGCATCCGAGCCCCTCCTCATCACATGCCCGAACCAACGTAACCTCACTTCTCGCATTTTTTCCGCCACTGAGGTCACTCCCACCTTCTCCAAAATAATCTCATTCCTAACCCTATCTCTCCTGGTAAGGTCACACATTCCATTGCAACATCCTCATCTCCACCACCTTCAACTTTTGGATGTGGGAGTTCTCAACTGGCCAATACTCCGCTCCATACAACATAGCCGGTTGGACTGCTACTTTGTAGAACTTACCTTTAAGATTCGGAGGAACCTTCTTATCACACAAGACTCCTGAAGCGAGCCTACACTTCAACCACCCTACACCAATACAGTGTGTGACATCCTCGTCAATCTCACCATAGACCCACAATACTAGAAACTCTCCCTTTTCTGAATGGCCTGAGAACCCAGAAAATAAGGATCTTCATATTGTAGCATCCAAGGGTGTGGCCGGCCGATGTGGCATAAGGGTCAATGAAGTGGGTTGAGAACCATGAAGTCTCAGGTTCAAATTCCAATACTAGGAGATTTCTTTTCATCTGTCCAAGCATTGGTAGACAGAATTTCCAGGTATTAGACATCCCAAAAGTCTAATCAGATATCTATGCAACATATAATTTCATTCTGACATTACAAATAAAAGTACAAAGATGCCTTTTTCTACTCTTAATTGAATTCCTCCCTCCTTCAAAAGGTCCTACTGTTGCTTTCCCTTGATAGTTACCAGATGATACATAAAACAGTGCTTATCTTTTTTCTCTTGGGGTCCAATTAGCACATCGTCGAACCTCTCCTTTCCTCTGCAACTTTGGTAGGATGAGACCTTGTGAAATTAACTTATCAAAAAGAAAGTTGTCAGATAACTAAGTTGCTCTACATACCTAGAGATATCGAAACCACTGAATCTGACAAATAATGATGAGAGACCTGAACAGTGATGTGAGATTGGTCCATGGATGTGGGTGGGGACTGAGAAATTCTGGTAAGGGTGTTGTGGAAATTGATGAAATAAAAAAGTGCAGATAAGTATGATAAGTTATGGAAATAGTACCAACCCTATAACTAATACAGATGCGCACACAATATAAACAAACATCTTTTTCTTTCTAAGTTACAGCTAGCGGTTTTCTTGGTTCAGAAGGTTTTCATGTGTATGGAAGGCAAAAACTGCCAAGGCATGCTACAAGGCTAAAAACTTACCACAAAGAATCCGCCTGCTCCATTCCCTGCATCAACAACGATATGGAATCCCTCCAGTGGCTTTTCTGAGAAGTGAACCACCAAAAGAAGGAAATGAGAAAAAGGATGAATGAGCACTAGCAACATCCTGAACAACACTAGGTCAAAGAAACAATTAAGGTAGATTTTCTGAAGACAGTCGAGATATTTTAGATTGGAAGTACACGAAACTCTTTAAACAGAGAGATGCTTAGTCACAGGTTAATTACCACACTGGAAGTTCCCAGTTTCATTGGAGTGCCATCACAAATTAACTTTATGATTTGCATCCATTTCCTCAAAACAATGATATTCTCATTAATGCAGAACATGGTAAAAGTACCTATATTCCCTGCAGCTTTGCGTACTGCTGCTACAAGATTAGATGCGTAAACAGACATGTAATCCACTCGTTTCACATAGAGAGCAGCTTTTTCCGCCCCCTTAGAATCATCACTTGAAATATTTTTGTATATATCAGCAGCTCGCTCCAAGATATCTTTGATCTCGGGTTTCCCAAGCCCTCCCGCACTTGTAAAGAACTTGAAACCATTCCTGTTGTAGGGAAGATGGCTTGCTGTTGGCAAACAAACTTATCATAAAAAAGAATTATCCAGCCAGCATTAAGCCAATTCTAATACTATTGAATTGTATGAACCAAGCAGGCATACATGAGAAGCAGCAGCACTTCTCCACTAGCAATTAACAGATGGTATAAACAACTTACACCTCCAAGGATAGAAGTAATATTGAATTTACATCTCAATTCATACTAGATAACAAATTCAGGCACTCACCTGTTACCATTATGGAACCATCCACTGGACAGGAAAATTCATCATTTACTGTAAGAGTGCTATTGAACATGGCTGGAGTGGATGCCAACCTACCATGGGGAATAAGAAGGGGGGTGACAGAGAAAGGCACTATTGTTAGGCATGTCAGCACTTAAATGACGCCAAATAAACAAGTTAAACCAAAGAAAGATGATATGCACCTATATCTCTTCAATCTTGTAGATTTTAGGAAAGAAAAGAAAGCTTCCCTGTATTTCAATGTCATTTAAATTACATAAGGGGTATTTATACAATGAATCCTGCGACTAATTAAGAAAATACAATCAATAATAGTAAAAGAAAATATTATATTCCTATAATTATGCTAGGACTACGATATCTCCTAAAATCAAGCTAATAATTAACACAATCAACACCATCCCCCTCAAGTTGGAGCAAAGATGTTTCACATGCCCAACTAACAAGCCAAAAGTATGGAAAGCTCTTTTTCTGCCTCTTGTAGGCACATCCGCTAGTTGTTTTTCTGACGTTACATGAAACAAACTCAAGGTACCACTAGTAACTTTTTTCTTTGATAAAGTGCCAACCAATTTTCAATGTTATGTCCAGTCAAGTTGAACAGAACTCTGGGGTATACCGACTCCCGCTTTGTTGATGCAGTACAAGGAAACTCTCCCTTTTCAGACAATCTCAGTTCTTCCAGTAACTTTTGTAGCCATAGAAGCTCACAAACACTCTGAGACATAGCTCTATAAACCATCAATTTTCAAACAAAGAAACAGTTTGAATAAGACCCTATAGACAACATATCCAGTGTAATCCCACAAATGGGGTCTAGGGAGGGTAGGATACACCTCACCCCTACATTTGTGGGGTAGAGAGGTTGTTTCCTAATAATCGTAAGAGGAGTACTTTTATTATCAATCGAAGCGTAAGAGTTTCTAGTTTGTATGATATATTCACAAACATCACCAAAGAAAACAGTCAAACTCATTTTTTGAAAAAATAAAGGACATAAATAATGTAAAACAAATTTTTAACCCAAAAAAATTATGTAAAACAAAAAAGAATGGATGTCAATGCCTATGCCACTGTATTATTTCTATGTTGACATCCTTATTTCCTCCAAAATATTGAGTGGAGTCTTGTGTCCCATCAAGCATGTACAAGTCATGCCATCTACCACTGCTAATCCTTTTCCTTGTTTGAAAATCCTTAAAACATAGATTAGGGGAGCACTCAATACTACAAACTAGTTCTTTGGTTGTGGAGCTAACAGATTACAGGAAACTCAGGTACGTGAAGAATGAAAGAATGTAATATTATAATGTGTACAAATACAAAACATGTTCCAGAGATATGGGTTAGAGAGTGATTGGTTATTCTGACATAAAACTCTAGCAAGATCCAGGGTTTCCATCCAAGGGTTTAAGCGAAGATTTTTGGAGGTTTCCTTCTTCTTCTTCTTCTAAGAAGATGTTCTTCCTACTCTTACTTTAAGAGATCCGAACTCATGGGACAGTGCTTGGAAGCCAAGAGTTTAATAGAAGACCATTGTATGTGAGGCGTGGGAGGGTTGTTTTGAAGCTTGGAGGTCTTTGGGGTTGTTTTACTGGGGCATCGGCGCATCTCCTCCTCACATGTCAACCATCTCAGCCTCTCTTCCCTCATCTTGTTCACTCTAGAGGCCACTCCCACTTTGCCCTAAATATCCTCATTCTTAATTTATGTCTCCTAGTGTGACTACACATCCATCTCATCATCCTCATTTCCACAACTTGCATTTTGTGAATCTTGACTAGCCAACACTCCCCCATACAACAGAGTTGGTCCACCACCACTCCATAGAACTTCCCTTTCAGTTTTAGTGGTACCTTTATATCACAGAAGACTGCGGAGGTGAGCCTCCATTTCATCCACCCCACATCAATATGATGTGTGACATCATCATCGATCTCCTCATTTCCTGGGATTAAATCCCAAGATACTTGAAAGTTACTCCCTTGGGGATGGCCTGTGACAATAAGCGAGGGAGAAATTTGGGCCTCTTTTCGAGAAAAAGAAACCGTGGTATTGTGAAGTAGAAGACTCGCCTCAAAAGGCAGCAATGGCTTTGATACCAAGTAGATTTAGAGAAACAACAGAACGCTTCTTCGTATTTCTGTATGCCTTTACATCTCATGAAAAAGGGATATTTATATAATGAATCCTATAACTAATTAACGAAAACCAATCAATTGAAATAATAAATGAAAATATTCAATTCCTACAATAACGTTAGGAAAAATAATGTATCGTGCTAATTAATTAACAAAAACAAATCTTACAGCAACATTTTCTAGATATCTGAGAATTGGAAGTGCTGGAAGTGCACGAACTATAAGCAAACACAAATTAATTGTTTTCCAAACCCAATAAGAAATGGTGGAGTGGGAATGAAGCAAGTTGTCTTTGTACAATATGAATCAAGCTATATCTTTGATGGCATAACTCAGCATTGTGTTGTATATTAAATACCAAATATCTGGTTACAGTTGTATCAACCTAAGACATTTCAAACCAACCATATCCATAAGATTCGCTTTAGAAAAATATGAAAACAAAAAATGGGCAATCAGCTTTAGAACCAATTAACTAGTACTCATCAGAAGTTCCAAACCAGCACCTAACGTTAGAGCATAGAACAAGTAGATATAGGTTACAAATTATAGCGCACACCAGACAGAACAACAGAGAAACATTTGTCAAATTTCTAGATTCTTGCGTAAATATCTAACGAATGGTCATTGGTCCTGACAGATGAGAGGATTTATTATGAATTTATGATTTAACTTTTCTTTTTGGGCGGGGGGGGGGGGGTGTTCTCGGATCTGTTTGAAACTATAATCTGCTTTTCAGTCCCTACAGCAACCAGCAGAACATAGAATCGGATATCACCTTAAAATGATTGAATCCCCTTCTTTAAAGGTTCTGGGTTACGTGAGCTAAGCATCTGCAGTCTGCAGATATTAGTTACAAATAGACCTAAGGGAAGTCATCACCCACCCATACTGGATAACTTCAACTCCAGCTCTTGCAAGTCCACGAGAAACTGCATCCTGAAAGATATCAATCCATACCTTAATCAAATAGACTGCAATGTGCCTCATGAATGAAAGAATAATGCACCAAAGTACAAGAGAATGGATGCCACTGAACTAAGAAGTCCTTAACAGCTACAAGAGTCTACTACAGGAAACATTTTCATTTTGATTTTTATTTCATGATCTCTGGGTGGATTCTGTTGTTTTGATTTAATATACAGTGTACAACTGCCTATGCACCACACAAACAAAAGAACAGACGACTAAAAGTACAAGAGCATGACTTTCACTGCACCAGGAAGTCCTCAACAGCTGCAACAATCTACAGAAAGAGATTCTTTTAACTTTTTTTTTTTTTCAAAATCTCCAGGTAAATTCAGCCATTCAGCTTAACACAGAGTAAAGCCGCATATGCACCACATTTATGAAAGAACAACGAAGTACAAGTACAAGAGTATGAATTCCGCTGCACATAGAAGTCCTTCACAACTACAACAGTCCACATCAAGAAATTGTTTCTTCGCCAATTTCAAATAGACGACGTGAAGGATGACCTCTGTTTTATCCAGAATGTAAGAAGGATTCACTACCAATAATTGAAACGTACAATCATGGTTATATCAAATAAGGTAACAGCATATTTGGTCTCCAAATAATTGGTAAATTCCGATTCTAGAGTAACAGCATATTGGGTCTCCAAATTATTGGTAAATTCTGGTTTTATTCCAATTAATATCTGAAAAAGCACATTTAACATTGAAATGTGTGTATACAGTCACTTTTATGTAGTTGTTTGTTAATGTTACATTTAGACTATTTTTAGAACTATATTACCATCAAATATGACTTAATTATATGGTGAAATGGTCAATAAATATGGTACATTTATGAATATTCACAAGCAAAGGGATCAAAAGTGCACATTTCAACTAATTGAAGGCTAAATATGTGATACGGGTATGACCACGAGGATGCATGTTTGTGAGATGTATTGAACCCGAGACTTGGAGTGTGAAAGTGAAGTGCAAATGAGGACTTAAAAAGGGTCCAAAACCGTCCATATAATGCTTTCCAAGGGCACCCACTTAAAGACTTGAGACTAAGGGGTCATTATGGACATTTCACACTATTTTTGTAATATCTATAAATAGAACCTTTTAGGGATTCATTCAGGAGTTTTGGCTTAAGCTTGAAAGTTGTAACATTGAAACACTCTCTCTTGTGAGAATGGCCCCCATGGCCGAAACTTGTAACTAGGGAAATCAACTTGAGTGTGGAATCACTCGTGTTGGATTCAAGCTTGGAAACGTGGGATGCTTGGGAGATCGAGGTCACTCTTTTGCCAACGTAAGAGTTAGGTATTTGTTGTGTATGATATTAAAGGTCCAAGAGTGGAATAGGCTTTTGGGTTGTTAAGATTATACCTTCAATTTGTCTAACTATCTATCCTTTTGTTTCTTTGTAATTGTGTAGTAGTGTGGATGTTGTAACCGTGTGTTTGTGTTGTTAATGTGCAATCCGAAATTTGTCCATTGTTCACATTGTTCTTGTTGTGTTGCTACTGTTTTGGTGTCAAGAACATCCTCTTTATCTTGTTATTGTGTTGTTGATAGCGAATCCGAGAGTGGTCTTCAAAAGGGTCCTCAAATCCTTAAGATTAGTGAACTGTTTTGGAGTTGTTTCGTGTTCTCTTGCTTTTCCCGTATCATTTGGTATCAAAGCATGGCTTGATCATGTTCCTACAAGATCAATCTTGGGCTTGCTTGTTAGAAAATTAAAAAAAAAAAACTGAAAACTGAAATTTTCAGAAAATAGCAATCTGTCCACTTTGTGTTCTTGGCCGAAAATTGTGTTCTTGTTGTATCTTGGCCGAGATTTTTACTTGTCTTAAGTGTTTCTAGTGTTAGTATTGTTCTTCACTAACACTTTGAGTCTATATCTTGATTTGAGCCTTTGTTGTTGGTGTTGTTATTGTGAACTTGGACTTGGCCGATTGTTGTTGGTATTGTTGTTGCGGGTTCAAGACTTGAACGTGTGATGTGTTGTTGGTTCAAGTTTTGAACGTGTATTGTGGAGATTGTGTTGTGGAATTTAAGCTTGGAAAGTTGTTGTTGTTGTTTGGGGGGTCCAACTTGAACCTTAGAACTTCAAGACTCAAAGTTTGTGTTCTTGGTGTTCTTCACCATCTCCATATATTGTTGAAAAAAAAAAAGTGGTTGTTGATCTTAGAAGTTGAAGAAAAAAGAGTGTGTATTGTGTTAGTCTTGCAAGACATAGATCCAAGTTTCAAGGTGTAGTACTTGTGACTCAAAGACTTTTCCTACACATTAAAGACTTTACATCACTTCTCAACCACTTTCCCATGAAACAAGGGTCCATGTTTTAAGGAAAAGTACTATAAAAGTCAAGTCTTGAAAACTTGAATTTGAAAAGGCTTCAAGACTTGTTTGAATTTCCCTCCTTAAAACAAATTCCACCAATTCCTAAATTGTAAATTGACCAAGACTTGAAATTGGACAACAAAAATTGTTAGAAACCGTAACCAATTACGTGCTGAAACGTCATCCTTGTTACTGTTCACGCAACAATTTTGGCTCAAATTTTAGATTTTCTTAGTTTCCTTTTATTGTTCTGTAGTTTCGTTTGATTGGTCCGAACGCTAATTGACAAGCTAGTAAACTCCTACTAGATTGTAAATTAGTTTGTGTCCGTTTGTTCATGTTAACGTTCTTTATGTGCTTTTCTCTTTCGTGAATTCATTGTATCTTGTTGGTTCCAGTCCGTAAACAAATTTTTCTTTGAGTCAACTCAAATAAAAATCTATTCCGGGCAAGAGTAGACTCGACCCTCAATCACTCGCGGAGTACAAGCCGGCTTTCAACACTTGTGAAACCAAGTGTGAGGTAAAACCGAGAGTGAGAGTGTGGTGAGGCATTTTTGATCTAACAAGTTTGTTTGTTTTCTTTGTTTGTTGTGTCTTTTTGTTAGGTACAATGGCTGCCCATAATTTCAATGCCACATGTGATCGTATCAATGACAATATTGAAGATATGAAATGGCACATTGAAATTATACGCCAATTGCTACCCAAACTCTACCCACAAAATCCAATTGTCCAAGCACCTTGCGTTGAGAGCTTCCCGGAGGAAGTTGCTGCCCAACTTGTGAGTAAAACTTGCCCACCACTTAAGGATATGTGTGATGTGATTAATGAATCTCAAGTGAGTGAAGGATTTAAAGATGTTGGCCAAGGAAAAAGGAGTGAACCTATGAGCCTATGTTGTTGTAAAGATGCTAATGTTTATTTGGTTCATCATGTGCTTGACATATCTTTGAAACTTGATAATGATTCCTTAGAGAGTGAAAGTTCCAAATCTATCCGTGGGTTAGATAATTCACTCTTTAAGCACAATGTCTTGTTTGAAGATAGTTTATTTACTCCTAATGAACTTAGTGGTGCAAGTGATGTTGACGGCATGGCTTGTCTTGGAAGCTATAGCCTATATGCTAACCCACTATGGTGTGACAATATTCCTCCTCAAGATGGTGGTGCATGCTTAGAAATTCCATCTACTTCTTCTTTATGTGTTCCCTATGTTGAGCATACTAGTGGTGATGGACTTGAAGCTAGTGAATACATGCATAAGGACACCATAGCTGAAGTTAGCTTGTGTGACACCTTTCTCTACCCTCTTTGTGCTCATGATATTTCCACTAATGATCTAGAGGGTATGCCTAATTTTGAGGACGACACCTTAGGGGAAAGTGAGAGTGGCCGAAACCCATGTCCATGGCTACTTCTCCCATTTGATCCCGGTACCATCTTAGGGTATGGTAGGAGTTTTCTCGACCCATGCTCATTATTTATTGATGTTCGTCATAGCCACTTCCTTTGTGACATTTGTACTAAGTTTTTTATGTTCAACACAAAAGATCCATAGATGTACTTTAAGTTTGTTTCACCTCGGCATGGCATATTGATATGTGTATTTTCCTAACCCTAACCCTCATGTCATGAGGATGTGTGCTTGTTTGTCTTCTCTTGATTTTGCAAGGCATGGATTCGAGGTCGAATCCTTTTTCAAGAAGGGGAGGATGATGCGGGTACGACCACGAGGATGCATGTTTGTGAGATGTATTGAACCCGAGACTTGGAGTGTAAAAGTGAAGTGCAAATGAGGACTTAAAAAGGGTCCAAAACCGTCCATATAATGCTCTCCAAGGGCACCCACTTGAAGACTTGAGACTAAGGGGTCATTATGGACATTTCACACTATTTTTGTAATATCTATAAATAGAACCTTTTAGGGTTTCATTCAGGAGTTTTGGCTGAAGATTGACAGTTATAACATTGAAACACTCTCTCTTGCGAGAATGGCCCCCATGGCCGAAACTTGTAACTAGGGAAATCAACTTGAGTGTGGAATCGCTCGTGTTGGATTCAAGCTTGGAAACGTTGGATGCTTGGGAGATCGAGGTCACACTTGTGCCAACGTAAGAGTTAGGTATTTGTTGTGTATGATGTTAAAGGTCCAAGAGTGGAATAGGCTTTTGGGTTGTTAAGATTATACCTTCAATTTGTCTAACTATCTATCCTTTTGTTTCTTTGTAATTGTGTAGTAGTGTGGATGTTGTAACCGTGTATTTGTGTTGTTAATGTGCAATCCGAAATTTGTCTATTGTTCACATTGTTCTGGTTGTGTTGCTACTGTTTTGGTGTCAAAAACATCCTCTTTATCTTGTTATTGTGTTGTTGATAGCGAATCCGAGAGTTGTCTTCAAAAGGGTCCTCAAATCCTTAAGATTAGTGGACTGTTTTGGAGTTGTTTCGTGTGCTCTTGTTTTTCCCGTATCAATATGTTTAGTCAAATATCACAAGGAATAAAAAGGATATTTAGCATTGTTTTACACAATGCAAAACTTCCAAGGCATCTCGTATTTTTCTTGGCCTGTTTAGAATTACAAAAACTGCTAATCGGAGATGAATATGCCTTCTAATACCTTTGGATGCATCAAATTGCTATAGTCAGTGTGAACCAGAGACAAGGAGCAGCTATGATGAAGTGGTAACACCCTATTAATAAGTCAAAGAGACCAAACAGATAGAAAATGGTCCCCAGCTTGGAAATTTTTTTGAGAAAGGTAATATTAATTTGTCTATCGGAAACAGCCTTTCTACTTCTTTAGAGGTAGAGGTATGGACTGCGTACATCTTACCCTCCCCAGACCCCACTATGTGGGAATACACTGGGTTTGTTGTTGTTGTTGTTGTAATATTTAGTCTATATCCACAGTTATACTACATTTAAAAAAATGTAGCCCCCCTTCAAAAAGTATTACAACGTACAAACTTTTCATCTAGCTTTAGATCCTATAAACAATCTGAAACATCAAAAATATCTTCTGTTTGAGCTAGTACTTTCTATTTACACCAAAAATAATATAAAGCTAGGCAGTTCATCTTAAACTCCTGTAAGCTGTTTTGTTTGTCTTGAAAACATCTTCTGTTTCTTTCCATCCATACTGACCACCAAATGCAAGCAGGGACAATCTTCCATCTCTCTTCCTTCTTTGCTGCATTAGCAACCTTGTTCCAGCAGTTAAATAGTCATGTAATGTTCCTTGGTTTCACCCACTCTACCCTTCTCAAACATATGAACATTTTCCACAACTGGTCAGTCCATACACACTGTAAAAAAAGATGGTTGATTGGTGAAATCCCTTCTTGTTCAAATTCTCATGGGTCAGACTGCTTCTTTAGCTAGAAGCCATGTAAAACAGTTCACTTTATAAGGAATTTTTGTTTTCCAGATCATCTTCCGTGGCCAGTCCTTTTCCTTTGCGTCAGAAATATTTAGCTCCTTATATGTTGAACTCACTGAAAATATGCCTGTGCTATCCTTTTGCCATATCGGTTTGTCACTTTCCATTGTTAAGTTGTTGAACTCAGCCATTGTATTGAGGAAGGAGGCTATTATCTCCAGCTCCCAATCATTTAAATGTCTCCTGAGATGTAAATTGCAAGCTTGTCCAGCCCACATTTCAGACACAGTAGCTTGTTGTTATTGGCAAAGAGAATGCAGTACAGGATATGCTAGCTTCAGGGGAGGTGACCTATCCATTTGTCATTCCAAAAGGAAGCCTTTATCCCATTGCCGACGTCAATCCTGATTCTGGACTGCATAAGTGGCCATAAGGAGATTGCTCACCACACTGTGCAACCATATGCAATTGTTACCATTTGTGTCATCCATGCATCTTCCATTCCATATTTGGCACTAATGGCATCCTTCCATAACATGTTATCCTCATTTGAGAATTTCCAAAGCCATTTCATCATCAAACTCTGGTTCTGCTTCTTTAAGTTTCTAATGCCCCCCATGTCCCCTTCTTTCTTGGACACTATCAATTCCCCCCATTTAACAAGGTGGAACTTTTTCTTCTCTTCACAACCCGTCCATAGGAAATAATCACACTAGCCGGGATAGGAAACACTGACATCATATAAGAGGGGAGAGCATCGAGGACACTGTTAATTAAAACATAGAATTTAACTGTGTTGATACAATGTTTTATCCATCTGATCCACCTTGTGCCAAAACCCATTATCTGCAACATATGTATGAGGAAGTCCCCATTCAAGTGATCATATGCTTTCTGGATGTCTAGTTTGCATAGGATACCTGGTTTAGAACTTCTTTGTCTGCTTTCCACACATTCATTGGCAATCAAAATTGCATCCACGATCTGTCTACCTTTGATGAAGGCCATTTGTTCTCTATCAACCAACCTGTGTATGACCTTTTTAAGTGTTTCTGCTAACATTTTTGCTATGATCTTATAGACCCCTCCAATTAAACTGATGGGTCTATAATCATTTAACTCCACTGCTCCCACCTTTTTTGGTATCAAGGCCACAAAAGTTGCCTTTATACACTTTTCAAAATACCCAGTTTCATGAAACTACTTGATTGTTGCAACCAAGTCTTCTCTAATGGTCTCCCGTGGAAAAAAAAGACATTGAATATCAATGCACTCTTGATCTCTTGGCTTGATCATCGCTTGGAACTCTTTGTATTGTCCTCGGAAGATGTAGTCTTGGAACTCTTTGTATTGTCCTCGGAAGATGTAGTCAAAAGCTTTAAGGCCGATCCGGATCGTATCATCTATCCCCTTGCTTTATCCCGGTCACCTAGATCTCTGTCTCCAAGCAATCTCCTCCTTGTTTGCTCTGTCTTCCAGCTCCATAGTCAGAGTCAATTTGGAAGTTATCTCACCTTCCTGCAAGGCTCTGTGTTCCGGTATTTCCTTTAGATTAGCAAGCTGAGCCAAGATATTTTGTTTCTGAATCCTTAAGTTTCCTTAAGCAGTCTTGCACCACTCTTTCAATTTACCCTTCAGTGCTCTTGATTTGGAGACCAGAATAAAGTCGGGATTTCCCCTACAAGTAAAGGAATCCCACCATCCCTCGTTGAAACAAAGGAATCCCACCATCCCTCGTTGAAACCTTCTGCATGCAACCACCAGTTTTCAAATTTGAAGTAAGATTTGGTCTTTTCCCAATCTCCACATTGAAGCATTATTGGACAATGATCTGTGGTTACCCTCTGTAGTATAGACTGCCTGATGTTTTTGAAACCAACATCCCATTCTTCTGATACTACGAATCTATCAAGCCGAGCACCAATATTGTAGCTCTCCTTTTTTTCAAGTATACTTTCCCCCCACCAGCTCTAGATCTACCAGCTCCATGCCTTCAATAAAGTCAGAAAGATCATTCATTGCCTTGCCTTGCTTATCCTTCTACAGTTCTTCTTTTCAGAGGATAGTTTTTCTTTTCAGAAAGATGTGTTTGGGAGTATTGAAATCTCCACATAGGACCCATGGCCTTTCACACAAACCCCTAGCAGCACCCACTTCCCCATTTGGAGCATAAACTCCCGCCCTTCATGTGCCAGTTGAAAACTTGATTCTTTCCCCGGAAACTACAAGAAATGGAGTACATCCCTACACTACTAATTATTCCATCCCATTCCCTCTTATCCCACATAATCACAATGCCTCCTCTAGTCCTGCTAGCTTCCAATTGGATATGATTTACCCAATTGTTCCCCCAAACTTCTTTCACTGTCTCTGTAATATCCCCCGTAAGTTTAGTTTCATGGAAACATACTACATCAGCTCTCCAGATGTGCAACATATTTTTAATCAGTCTCCTTTTCCTGCTACAGTTCAACCCTCTAGCATCCCAAGACACTATCTGTATCTTCATTGATCTTTTATTGCTAGGTAACCGCCTCTGTTTCTAGAGCCATAGCTCCAGAATTTTGCATCAAGTTCTAGACCTTTCAGCTTGTTTACCCCCTTCTTTTTGACAATGGTTTGTATTCCCCTATTTTGTTGTTTGTTGTTATCAATCTTCATGAATAATTCCTGAGCTTTCACCTCATAACCTTTGAAATCAACCCCAAATTTTGCTTAAATTAAGGATATGTTGTTGAATCCAGTCTGAAGAATTGAGACTGGCCTCCTCCAATGGTGATTGAATTCTCAACGGAGTTGCTTCTTCATTGATATAATTTGTTATCTCCTCTTGTTACTTCTTTCTACATGTTCATGAATTTCCAGAGAGGAATTTTCCACCAGCGGATCCACCATCACTGTTGAGTTCTCCACTTTGCCTTACAGTAACTCCAATTTTTCCACTTTATTGTTGGAAACAAGAGACACAACATTTGCCTGTATTCTATGTTGATAATATGGGCTTGTACAGAAATTAATTGTTTTTGGGCTTCCAAATGTTGGGCTTAGGAAATCTGAGCCCAAATTTATTTCCTTTTGAATTCGACCCCCAACAGCCCAAAGTGGACCCTTCCCTTTAATTTGATTACCACGTGACTCAATATTTGAATTGTTCCCATTTTTCGATGAGCCCATGTGATTTTCCCCTAAACATGCTGAACTTTTCACTAAAAAGGGTTTTGAGATTCTATAACCCACTGTCCAAAGGTTTCGACTTTCTTCTCTTTCCTCCGCTACTCTCATGACGACCGGAGTTTCAACCCGTACCGGGATTGTGTAGATGTAGCCATCACTTTTCAGCTCGATCTCGCTTGGAATATTCTTTTTGTCACCACAAACCTTGATGCGAGCCTAATGAAGATGGTTTTTTAGTGTGGTTTCTTCCTCCGTCTCTATGAATACTCCACAAAGTTCTCCGTTCTGCTGGAAAACTTTTCCCGACCATAAATTTAGAGGAAAACCTAACAGCCTGATCCAAACCCAATCGCGTCGGATTCTACTGGCCAGCAACCCATCGTCGGTTTCCACCATTCCATCAGCAATTTCATTTTCTTCCATGTCCATTCTCCTGACAGCATATGCTCAACCGCTTTTCTTGAAGGCATCTCGAACAGAAAGAAACCATCATTCATTGCAAAGAAATTGATGCCGAAAGATGTCTTCCAGGTGTTGCAAACCAATCTTCTGACATCATTCAACAACGATGTATCCTCTAAAAGAGTTCTGGAATTTTCCAAAGATGCATCTACCAAAAGGTCTTTCTCGATGGTTGTGGATCCCCCTATTATTTCTATGTCGTCGTCTTGGATCTGTATCTGCGACTTTCTAGAAGCCTCTGCTATCCATCTGCTGTCATTGCATACTTCTTTGAAGGATGAAATAAGTTGCTCTGGTTGCCCTGTACCTCACTTGTTTTCATTGATTTCTGTATAAAGTTATCAATTTTGTGCGCAATACTCCCCCATCCACCCACCTCTGTTTGAGGTCTCCGGAGTAGTGATGATGGATTTGTTTTTCCCTTGTATACTGATGAAGCTAATGTATCTACCATTTTCGTTGTATTTAAGAGTGCAGAAGAATTCTGAGAAGTGATCTTTCATACTCCATCTCTTAATTACATTCCCCTGTTCTTTAGATGCTTCAATAAATACTGCAGCTACCCACTTTAATATTTTAAAGCTAACCTTGACACTCCTCATTAAATGTCTGTTGCGTTCCACCCATTCATACCAAGTATCAATGTCGTCTTCACATTTGGTAATATCTTAGGACTTAAAACCAGCGTTATGGAAAATTATATTCTCCACTAACAAGCTATCTCCGGCCATATCTGCTGGAAAAGACCCCCCCACCCCACAAAAAAAAAGGAAAGGAAACTAAAAGTGGACTAAAATCTAACTGACATTGGGACTCGTGCAAGAGCTTTTTGTTTTCACTTTTGCCTGTGATGGTAATCTGGATGATATGTTTTGCCCCACTTTAATATTTTAAAGCTAACTTTAACTCTCCTCATTAAATGTCTGTTGCGTTCCACCCATTCATACCAAGTGTCAATGCCGTCTTCACATTTGGTAATATCGTAGGACTTAAAACGCCCCCAGCTTAGAAATTGTTTCCATGTAAAAGTAACTAGGATTTCCCCAAAGAAGCAAGGGATGCAACTCTCTTCAGATTTCTTTGTTCTATTTTTTGTTTTCCTTTTTCATTCTATTTCCCCTTTGCTTATTCAATATCTCCTTTTTTTCTTTGACAAAGGGTTGCTAATAGGAAACAAACTGAACTATAGGCTCTCAAATACCTTTACCTATCCTGTGTCACTAGGAGTGACAAGGAGAGCAATTGATGAAGTTATTACGTGCTGCAACAAAGTAAAATGAACAAACTCAAAAGACGGTGATCCAAATTGTTTTCATGCAAAAGAAAACAACGAATGCATATAAGAAGCAAGTGGAGGCACCACTATCATGTTTCTTCTTTATTATGTTTTTCAACTTTTTCTATTTTGGGCTGAGAGTCTGAGGAAAAGAAAGTTACTTATGCCAGTACGTGCTTTATGTGCATGGGCTTGGGTGAAGGTGGAAAGCATGACTTTTGATTTATGTTTATAGTTCAAGGTATTCTTCTATCATTTGCTAGGGCTTGAAATGTAACACCTCAAACTTTTGAACCAAGATTTGAACCGTTCTACATACATAGTTAGACGCAAACCCAATGAATTTTATTAGTACCTAGGTGTTAAGGTCAATTCATAGGGGTAGGAAGTGTATTGGATGTGAATTAAGGCCATGATACAAGCCAAATCAGCATCGAACTTGCACGAACTATAATCCAAGGCTGACACAAAGGTACCCAAGCCATGGTCAACTATGGGAGGCAAGGATATGTTTGGGGAACCCTTTTCAAGCACCCAAGAGCTCAACACAATGCGCGGAGGATAGCTTGGAGCCGGGAGCCGAATTCATCTCAAGACGTCAACAAGGAAGCAAGCCCAAGGACTACAACACTCTTTATGATTATTGATGAAGTTAGATATGTTCCAAGCCATCTTGATACCATTTAAGGAATGTTTTAGAGTGCCCAGTGCATATGAGAAGGACCAAGGGCCATTGGAAAGGTCGTTGGAGGGTAAAAACAAGCCCGGAGGCATGCGGAAGTGACCTACGAAGTCACCTGTGCTCGCCTGCGTGAGCAGGTGCCAAAACAGTGGCACATGACTGATAGCCTAAAGGAAGGCTAAACACGAAAATGGACACACAAGGAACAAAAAACAGCAACTAGAAGAAAGGGAGATGAAGAAGAATGCATAAAATGTAAAGATAGTAGAAAGACCTTTACTCCTACCAAGTGATTAACAAAAGATGGTGTATCAAACCATCAATCACACCTCACTAATAGAAGCTCAAACCTTCCTCTTAGGTGGACCAAAGGAATTCGCACTCCCCAATCACACCTTTCTTGCCAAATGTTCAACACAAATGAAATCCATCAACTGTATTAAACTCTCAAGTTTTTTTATGTCTTTTCCAAGATCTACACTAAGATGGCTTCTCCAAGACCTACACTAAGGAAATAAACCACACTAAGAGTAATACTCAATTTCAATTCATCAAAGTCTAATGAAAATGGAAGCTAAAAGGTCTATTTATACTATTACATAACAATGACTAAAATGTCCTTAATGAAGAGAGCTCCTTTAGAGGGTAAAAGGAAGGTCTTAAAAGACCACAACGCCCTTAGTTGAGGCGACTATGTGATGTAGAAATCCCTCCTTCTCTCTTCAATTTGGACAAGGCTTTGTAATGGTTCCAAAAGTTCTTCAAGCACTTGCAAATCCGAGACTTGATCCTTTGACAATCCGAAGCTTGAACCTTCTACAAGACCTTGTAAACCTTGTGCTCTTTATGTTTGTATCATCCTCTCCATCTTGAAAGGAATTTGTCCTCAAATTCAGATCTTACAAAACCAAAGAGAGAGCAAAATAAGCACACAATCCTCTTGGTAGGAGGGTTAGTATTAGTACCACACTCATATCATCAACCCATGGTTGCTCACACTTGACATACACCCACATATCTTTAAAATTTGACATGAAAATAAAAGGGTATAAAGAAGTGGATGGCATAAACATCAAAAGGAATTGAGTATGAACCGAAACTACTTCCACAACTCAAAAGTATTCCGGGGTCAAATGGGAGTAGAAGACAAGGGGTTAATCCGAGGTGACCCACTCCTTTCACTAGGCTACCAAACTCACAATCATCATCATTCAAGCAAGGAAACCAGCCACCAAACTTACTATATCTACATAATACCAATTCAAAATTAACATGGTTATCATCATAGGCAAAGAGGTAGTATAGGAAGGAATCATGTGTGAAGACATCACCCAAGGTGTTATCATCTACAAGAGGGTCACTTGGTCCAAAAGATATAGCACGTAAGGCACACAAGGATGGAATTAAATCAATTAAGCACATATGACTTCTTCCCCTCAAGAAAAACATCAACTTGGCATCCACAAGTTAGGATTTACTCAATTCAAGCACAAGTGAGTCAAGTAAGGATGCACATTTAGAAACATTATCCCAAGACGACAATGACACTTTTGCCTTCGGATTTTCAAGAATAATACTTTGCAAATCATGTAGACCAAGCAACAAGATGGTTGTGCCAACATCATCATATCCACATTTTGCACCGGGGTCGAATGGAAAGAGTGGCTTTAGACATGGATCTAGACAACACTTTTTTTCCCCAATCTAAAAGACATACTCTCTACAATAGCATACACATCATCAAAGGCAAATAGAGAGTAGAGAAAGGTGTCACACAAATCAACTTCAACTATGGTGCCCTAGTGCAAGTACTCACTAGTTCCAAGTTCATCACCATTAGGATGCTCAACATAGGAAACACACAAAGAAGAAATAGATGGAATTTCTAAGCATGCACCACTTTCTATTTTAAGAGAGTAATCCCTGCATAGATATAAACCACAATGAGCAGCAAAGGGATCACACACAAAAACATGTTCACAAGAAGAATCACAATTCGGGTTTCCTAAATATTCAAGCAATTCAAGGTCACCTTCACCCGATTGTGCCTTTTCTTGGTTTCTTTGAGTAAATCTATCAATATGGCTTTCATCATACAACAAGCTCAAAGAATCATCTCCAATCCCATGATCAACTCCTTCAACTTCATCACTAACTCGAGACTTATCAAACACACCACACATATGCTCAAGTAGTGGACTACATTCATGAGTAGGTTGATCATCATTCACATCCTCACTAGTTGTTGGCAACTCACATACCAACGTAGACTCACCTTGGTTTTCACAAGGGTCAACTAGTCTTATCACTTGGTAATGGAACCTTATTCAAGTTATAAGTTCTACCACTAGATGAACACAAATCATTCTTACGAAAAGAATTGATTTTGTCATCTAAAGGATCAACTAGTGCTTGCATACTCACAACAAGAGTTTGGTCCTTATTCAACCTAAAAACATCAAGAGTATCACAAAGGGAAGACTCATGCAATTCTCCTCCAAGAAAACCATCAGCTACATCCACTTGGCTACTACTAGCCACATCACGGCATTCTAAGTTTATAGGAGTGTAGGAGATAACATTATTACCTTTTAGCTCACATGAGGTATGGCCTTCACCTAGGTTTGGATCATGGCAGCCCAGTTGTTCCTTTGGGAAGCTCTCATTACAAGGGAGTTTGTCAAGAATTCTTCCTTGCATCACCTTTTTCCCAAAGTTGGCATTCTTAGCCAAGAGCTCTATTTGATCAACAACCATGTGTTCTTGAGTAACTCTCCTTGAATCCTCCGGTGGAAGCATATTATCTTGAACCTGCACACAAGGAGAATTGATACTAGGCAAAATGCTTGTATCTTGGTTAGTGGTGATTCGTTTTAGATGGCATGCTTCAATCATCAATTGGCGTAGACTTTCAAGGTGCCGATGGAAATTTTCAAAAGGATCCAAGGTAGTATAAATACTATAACTATCCGGAGTGGATGATGTTGTTCCTTCCAAGGTACCTAAAAAGAGCAAAAAACTACAAAGGCAAAAACCTACAAAACGAACAAATAAGTTAGTTAAAATAACCTCACACACTCACACTCGGATCACACCTCACACTTGGTCTCACAAGTGTTAAATACTTGGCAATACTTGGTAAGTGAGTTGAGTGGTGAATATGCCTAGGTCCGGAATCGATTTTTGTTTGATAAGACTCAAACAAAATGATGCACAGACTTGAACCAACAAACTACTACGACTTAAAAACAAGAAAAGCACACAAAAAGCGAAGACACGAACAAAACGGACTCACTAGTAGGTACTTACTGGTTTGCTAATTAGTAATAGAATCAACACAAAAGCAACTAGAAACAACAAATAGAAACTTAGAAATCTAATTTAGAACTCAATTTGGTTGTTTATATAGTGATGACGTGGCTGCTTGTGATTGGACGTCACTTTTTCAAATTTTTCAATTCTCAAATTCTTGTCTCGGCCAAACAACACTTAGGGAAGGAAGAGAATTTGTTTGGAGGGAAAAATATTCAAGTTTGAAGCCTTTTCAAGCTTCAAAATGGATTAGAAATGAATTGGTCCCCCTTGTACTTGTAATTGTACTTGAAGATTCTTTTGTCTTTGTTGTTTTCTTCTTTTGGCAAGACTAGGAAGCTTCTTGGAAATTGCCTTGAACAACTAGTACACACTCTTTCCTCCCTTTTCAAGATCAAACAAGCACTTTTGAATATTTTTCTCCAACAAGATATGAAGATTGAGGAAGAACAATATGAATATTCAAGAGTTGACCAAGGTTTGACCACTAGGCAAATGAACCCCGAATTCAATTTTTCTTTTAGATCTAGGTTCCTTTTGCCAAGACAAGCACAACCAACACAAAATCAGCCACAAATCACGTCACCAACACAAACCCAAAACAGATCTCACCTCCAAAAGCTTCAAACAAGTCACAACAATGATGGATCTAGCTCAAAAACAACCAAATCTTGTTCCAAATGTAGATCTAGACTCCTTAGGTGCTAGGGAACAAGAATCTAGCACTTGAAATCAACAAAACAACACAAAAACATGTAGATCTAAGATTTAAAAATCTGCCAAAACACAAAAACGAGTTTACAATTTTTTTGTGAGATTTTCGATTTTCTACACTCTTTTTTGTTGAGATTTTCTTAGATCCAAGACTAGTTGTGGGAACAACTCTAATACATAGCTTTGATACCAAATGATAGCATAAAGGAAGGCTAAACACGAAAATGGACACACAAGGAACAAAAAACAGCAACTAGAAGAAAGGGAGATGAAGCATAAAATGTAAAGATAGTAGAAAGACCTTTAACTCTTACCAAGTGATTAACAAAAGATGGTGTATCAAACCATCAATCACACCTCACCAATAGAAGCTTAAACCTTCCTCTTAGGTGGACCAAAGGAATTCGCACTCTTCAATCACACCTTTCTTGCCAAATCTTCAACACAAATGAAATCCATCAATTGTATCAGACTCTCAAGTTTTTTTATGTCTTTTCCAAGACCTACACTAAAATGGCTTCTCCAAACCCTACACTAAGGAAATAAACTACACTAAGAGTAATACTCAATTTCAATTCATCAAAGTCTAATGAAAATGGAAACTAAAAGATCTATTTATACTATTACATAACAATGACTAAAATGTCCTTAATGAAGGGTGCTCTTTTGGAGTGTAAAAGGAAGGTCTTAAAAAACCACAATGCCCTTAGTTGAGGCGCCTATGTGATGTAGAAATCCCTCCTTCTCTCTTCAATTTGGACAAAGCTTTGTAATGGTTCCAAAAGGTCTTTAAGCACTTGCAAATCCGAGACTTGATCCTTTGACAATCCGAAGCTTGAACCTTCTACGAGAGCTTGTAAACCTTGTGCTCTTTATGATTGTATCAATAAGCCTAAGATGCACCCACATGTGGCCATCTACGACTACATGTGGCCCAAGGCAGCCAGATTGTTTCCTTTGTTGATTTGGGTCATGTTTGGGCCCACTTATGTACTAAATAGATCAAGGCTATAAATACTAGCTAACTTAGGTTATTTCCTTAGTTTTTTTATGATATTTGACATTGAGAGTCTCCTTGATGGAGCTTGAGGGCTTGGTAAAGCTTGTATTGATCGTTGCCAACAAACGGTGGTTGTGAGGGCATTTCGATTCCCTCGTGGTCATTCGTAGGAGTTAGGTGCTTTCATTGGACCAATCTCTTGAGGTTATTAGATTTAACATAGTTTTATTAGATTCCCTTGCTTGTGCCTATCTTTATATCTCTATCTATCTATGCTTTACTTTTGCATTTTCTATCCTATCCTTTCTTTAGTTTTCGTGTTGTTTTCAACTTCCGTAATTTGTGGGTTATCATTTGGTATCAGAGTAAGGCTTAGATTCGTTCCTACAAGTCTAGTCTTGGGTTAGATATCTTGAAAAAAAAAGTCCCAAAAAATGTTTTCAAGATTAACCCCCAAAAAAATTGTGTTCTTGAGTCATTATTGTGTTTCTATACTAGATTGTGTTCTATCTAGTGATATACAAGTTGGATCTTGAACCTTGGATGTGTTTGGAAGAAGTGTTGAAGTAGGGCTCCATTGTTGAGTTTGTTCTTGAAGAAATAGTGAAGTGGGTCTTTCGATCTTGCTTATTTGGTGTTGATTTGTGGGTTGAATAGTGTTTTCCATACCAAAAGAACCCTAGATCTAAGTTGTGGTGTTATTTGGAGAAGTTTCAAAAAATCACAAGGAATTCATATCTTTCAATTGTAAGAAAAACACAAGTAAGTTTATGTTGTAATAACATCAAAACTAATTAAAATTTATATCTTTCAATCGTAAGAAAAACACAAGGTAAGTTTATGTTAAAGATTATAAAAACAAAACACTTCCATCATCAAACAAGTTCTCAAGTTGGGGAACATTCAATAAAATTTATGAAGTTCATGCTACAATTCAAACTATTAAATGAATAACCACGAGGTTCATGGATTTCATAAGTTTCATGAGTTTCATAAATTTTGCAACCACTCACTGGATTAATGCAATTCACATAATTTATAGAGCATTCATGAGTTAGGGAGATTATCCAAGAACATCCCCGAACACTTACTAAAAGAGATATGATTAATTGACAAATATATAGAAATTCCTTCAGCCCTAGATATCTTGAGAGTAATTTGAATTGGGGAAAAATAAAACTTAAAAAAATATGTGAAAAAAGTAGTCTTACATACCTCAACGAAGAAGGACATCCTGAAAAGAGAACTGAGGAAGGACCTTCCTTGAAAAGCTGATATTTCTTACTTTGAAGTTTTGGGGAAAAAGGGAGGGGAGGAATTATATCATAAATGGTGAAATCCGAGTATATTTGGCTATAGGGGATGTTAAGAGTCATAGTTTGGGGTTATGCGTTAAGGGAAAGACGAGAACGCCCCTCTTAGCATGTTTTTCTTGTGCGCAGTCGCGCAATATGGTATGAAGGAGGTACGGTCATATATGGTGACATACATACGGCCCGTCCTTGGTAAAAAGTTGGACTTAGCTGCTGTTAGTCTTGGGCAATTTGGGTGCCCAGTTATGGCCAACATACGATATGTGGGGGACTGTACGTGACCTTCAAGAAGCCATATAAATATGCGACATTCAGATTTTTAATTCACTTCCCTCATCCTACGCGACTCCAAAGGACTCCAAACCTCTCTCCTCACATCCTAACACTAGGTAAGTAATTTTTAAGATTTCCCTAATGATTTTCCTTGGTAATATTCATGATTCTAACATTGAATGTTCTTCAACCTCTCGCAAGATCTAGGGTTTCCATCCAAGGGTTTAAGCGAAGATTTTTGGAGGTTTCCTCCTTCTTCTTCTAAGAAGATGTTCTTCCTACTCTTACTTTAAGAGATCGAGACTCATGGGACGGTGCTTTGAAGCCAAGAGTTCAATATACGACCATTGCATGTGAGGCATGGGAGGGTTGTTTTGAAGCTTGAGGTCTTTGAGGTTGTTTTATTTGCCTAATATAGGGCCCACAAGTTGTTAGATAAAAGAAGGGTGGGTGTTTTGGACACCCCATTATTATGGTGTTTGTTCACCAGGTAATTGGTAAAATGCACATACGATACGGGCTTAATGTCAAAGTGATTAATACGAATTTGATTATCATAAACTCGTGTAGATTAGAGTCTTAAAAGCAAGTTTTGCATCATAATGACCATAGAATTGGAAACTGAGGTACGTAAGGCAAAACTCTTTCTTTCCCCGATATGGCATGACCTCCCGTATGGTGTTTTCTTCCCCTATGAGCTATGACATCAATAACTTGATGAAATCTCGACATCCTATGTATCACTTTTGGTTACTTCCATTGTCATATGGTTACCATGCCTCCACGTTAGGACCATGAAATCCCTTCCCAAAATATGCTATATGAGTATACTATGTTTAAATCTTCTGTGTCTATCTGTATCTTAGTTGTTTTATCCATTGTTTATTGCATACCACATTTTCATGCTAAGTTCGTATACTCATTTGGATATGTATAATGTCCTAAATATCATAAACCGTACCCTCGCACCATAAAGCTATGCCTAAGAATAACATATGCTTAACGAATCCCAAAAGCTAATGGAATGTATCTCCTAAGAATGTATGCTAAATACTATCTTCTATGGCTCTCGTTACTATCCAGTAGCCCCTTGTGCCCCCTTGTGGTTTACTGAAGACAACCCCATACGGCAAACATTACTATGTTATAGCCCCGGTGGTTTACTAATTGACGCCCCAAGTAGCAAATATTACTATCCAGTGCCCCTTGCAACTACTGATTACGCGTATTGCACGCAAACCCATACAAAATATATCATTCCCAAGTACTAAAGGAAAACGTTTAAGCATAACTATCCAAGTTGCTAACTCATAATAAGCCAAGAATGTTAATGAAGAACGATCCAAAGGATTCTCATAACGGACTAAGAATAGTAAGGCTTGGTGTTCTATATGATGTTTCCCCCACCTGTCAGATTCTTTCAGTTTACCATG
The DNA here is from genome assembly GCA_030864215.1 of Capsicum pubescens. Lineage (NCBI taxonomy): Eukaryota > Viridiplantae > Streptophyta > Magnoliopsida > Solanales > Solanaceae > Capsicum > Capsicum pubescens. The sequence goes on along the minus strand of CM061542.1, from coordinate 69,725,663 downwards.
TATTCATGTTCCTGTCTTATGAGTTCCACGGTCTATTTTATGTTATGTATGCTTGCTTTACATACAAGTACTATTCCACATGTACTCACATCCCTTTTACTGAGGCGCTACATTTAAAAAATGTAGGTTCTAACGTTCAGGTTGCCAGACACTCTCGTAAGGCTTTCTTAGCAGTTCAACTATTTTTTATAATCGCGGTGTATGGGCCAGCTTTTGCAAATCTCGACCAACTCCATGAGATACATGCTACCTGCCATCAGCATCAGGTACCAAGTAACTTTGTCCGCTAAGGCTAGGACCAGTGAAAAAAATCACCTAGTGTGTTTTTGTCTCTGCTAGAATTTGAGCTTGGTATCTCAGGATTCTCAATCCACGTCATCGACCACTATACCACCATGGGTGCGTTCAGATATTTTGGTGATCCCTCTCTGGTTAGGGAAGATGTCTAGTAATCATATCATGTATTTGGTGTTTTGGATACGTCGAGGCCCTATCCCGACACTTTTGTTGATAGGATCTCTTAAAGGCTTCATACCTGTGTTAACATCTTATGAGTGTATGTATGTTATGGCTCACACCTTATGACTACTTATGTTTGATTCAAGGTTTTGGAAGCAAAGATCCCCCCTTTTTTTTGTATAAAAAGAGTTCCGTTATTTAGTGCATCGGCTGCTCCTTTTTTAAAAAAGAAAAAACAAAAATAAAGGGAGTTTCTTTATGAAAGTTATGTTTTATGTCTCACGTTTTATCTATGTTTTATGTTTATGTTGTTGTATCCAATTCATGTAGAGATGGTCCTCTTGGTAGAGTTAAGGCACCGGATGCGGTCCGGCCCATCAAGGTTGAGGGTGTGACACTTTTTGGCCCAAACATTAATAAGTTTGTTATTTTAACAGTTCATTAATGTATGCCAGTATAATGTTAGGAAGAGTACATCCAAGAAGAAAATGAACATTGAAGGGAGTGCGGTGAACAGAGAAAGTCAAGCATGGCATCAGGCTCTAATACATTTGCCACTACCATGTTGCACCAAAATCTAAGCAAGAATATACAATTAATTTATAGCCTAAGTACAGTACCATTCTTGACTTAAAAAATTCTAGCATTTCCTCCTTCCAAATAATCTAAGCATATGATGACAGATATGGTGTTTGAAGTAGGAAGTAGTAAGAAAAGGTTTATTAATGACTTTCGTCAACAATGCAGAAACTTCTAAAATAACTCTTGGCATGCACAATTCAAAACCAAAATGTTGGAACCAGGTTTCAAATGTCATTGACATGACTTTTATGGCATAGGAAGATAAGGTTTACAACACAGAAGCTCAACTACAATACTCATTCCGCCCAACTCTATGTAACCTGGCCTAGAGTACGATACCAAACTACCTTTTTGGGGGGAGTGATTTCGGACATAGAATCCTCAAGTTTTTTGAAATAAAGTTTACACATTCAGAAACTACATAAAAGGTACTATAAGTTGCAATAATTAATGATCCAAAATATTTAAGAGGCATATGAAAACAATTGCAGTTAGAGAAAAAATTTCGACTCACCAAATAGTAAGTGTCTCAGATAAAGTGGTGCAAAGTGAGTAATATTTTTATTTTTTATCTACTTACTGTTATTCTCAATCACATGTTTAAAAGTGTGGAAGATCATTGTTTTTCTTTTCAGTTATCAATTGTACCATCAAGACCGGACACAGAAGGAAGGACACATCCTCAAGGATACCCCACCACTCCCCACCCCCAACTCCACATTGGTACCCATTTAAGTGTTCAAACCTCACAAAATTAGCAAGAGGACACAGTAGAGAAGGCATGTGAGAGCAATAAGAGTGAGGAAGTGAAATGATTCAAGTGTCAAGCCCTTTATCTCAAACTCCCACTATATCTCCCATTTATAGTTGTCAGTCAGATCAACTTGGCAAATTAACTTAGGCGGAAGACATAGAAGCGATGATAAGGGAAGGCAGGAAAAGTGAGCAAGCAAAAAGGGCTAAGCTTACCCCCTCCCCCCCCCACCCCACCCTCTTTTCCCCTAGATAAGAATAATCCGATCGCATTCAATGTGATTGCTTATCTCGGATATGTGGAGACCATACAAAAATGGAAGCAGGATTACATGATTAAGAAATGGTATATAGCTTTACTTTCTTGTATAGGGTTAATACCTGTAACTTCTGTGCAGAAATTCGTGAGTCATGACCGATGGAGACTCTTAAACGTTTAGATGAAACATATTTCTTTTTTGCCAGCAACCAACCAGCAAAACCTGCTGCTATGGCTTCTGTAACTGGCTCTGTGAGAGTAAGAGGTTCTCCCTCAACTCCATCAATAGCTACTCCGCGTATATCACTGGGTAAATACAGAGGAATAAATCATATTGGAACTTATTATGTATAACTGTTTGTTAGCTAGATCATAAATGGATGGGTATCCACTATCCGTGAACTAGCATAGCAGGTCATCTAAGATGGATTCATATCAAAGATGATACTCTTGATAACCATATTATAGATAATACTAGATGAAAGTGTCTTTTAAGTTTTCAAGAAACAGTGCCATGTTATGCTTCTGTTTCAATTATCAAATGGGAAATACAGTTGAACTCCATATAGCATGCAAACCTTGAAGACTTGCAGCCAAATGATAAAAATAAAGAAAAGGTAGATATTTATTGAAAGTTAATGTTAGAGTCGCCCACAGGGAGCTAAAAATCAATAGGAATTCACATTTATCTTAAATGCATGTCTAGATCACCATTCTTCCAATTAACTCTTTCAAGTTCTGCTCTGCTAAGGCTACCAATTTTACACCTAAAAAGTTTAAAATGGAGAAACTTCAGTTAGCAAGAACTTTAACTGCATTGAGGGTATGTAAATGATTAGCTAGCATGGTCTGATTCTCAACTAAGCATAACAGATATATCAACGCTACCAGGCTATAAAATAAATTTTTAAAAGAAAACAAGAAAACAATATCAGGCGTTCTTTGATTTCTCCTCTCTTGTTTCTCTACACTCACCAATTCACTTGCTTTAAAATTAGAGATTCACTGCTTCCAAGACCATATAGTAATCTTTTTCGCTAATTGAAACAACAAGGCATGGAGAAGCAAAAAAGAGAATTACAATCGCTATTGTTGCATCATCCTCTCTTTTTCCTCCACATTTGACAATACAAGTGTTTTACAGAATGAAAAATACAAGACAATTGAATATTACATCCATACAATTCCACCTTAAAAAAGACAACAAGTAAGAATTAGCAAGAACCAAGTACCTTCCATTCTGAAGCTTAAGAAAGTCGCTTTTCTCAACAGATGGAATTGCAGTGGATGATGAGGCAGCTGCACAAAGATCCAAGTATTTCGCATTATTTAGGATATACAAGATGGTTGTTTACGAAGCAGTCAAAGAGATTTATCATGGCTATGACTTATCAAGAAAATAATTATGACAACTAGGAAATGGTGGACACCTGCTGCGGAAAAAACAAAAGACTACAAATTTAATAACAAAAAATAAACACTGAAAGGAGTGTCGCTGAACAATTATGTAGGCTAAATATTTTTTAGAAAGTTATGCTTTAATATGAGATCAACCTGAACAGTTAGAGTCTAGAACAGACCATTGCAATAAATAATTCCTTGCTTAAATTTTGATAAAGCGCCCAGTTGCATGGTGGAGTTGCCATTCCATGCCAACTTCCCTCCTACGAGGGGAAGCAAGCTGCGCCTACTAAGGGTACAATAGTGCAGTCGGTATTTTGTGCTCAATTCCCTATCCTGCTGGCAGCACTTTGCTACCAGGTTATGTTGGACAACCTTCGCTGATATTGCTGCATGATTAAAGATTTCAAGCATTATTAAAGTAGTGACTAATAAGGTCTCAATGAATAAATCACAGTTTTTCAAAAAAAAATCCTGTTATATTGCTGTGCATGGTCTAAAAAATCTTGAGTCAGCTTCATTGTGAAACCATCATGTCTTGATACCTCTTTATCTTACTCTAATTGCCCAATATTTCAGACCTATCCCATTGTTATTTGGACATACTCATAGGTATACCAATTACTATAACCTATTTTATCAATAAAATAGCAACGAAAATGAAGAGTTACCCAAGATAATTTGTACCTGGGAATACCAATTAGTAAGTCAAGCAGCTAGTAGACAGTAGTTCACTAAGCAAAAACAAAAGCAAAAGCAGAAGGTGGGATTAAAGGAAGTAAATACTTTCGAAAAGTAGCTAACCAGATAAATACAAGACCTAATAATATCCTAAAGACAATATCAGACACGCAGAACCTGGGAAGGCTTTACATCGGGAAGGGAGCAGGGTGAGGGAAGGCTTCAGCCTCCACAGATCGCCTAGGCTGCCCCAATGTGATTTCTACCATGTGATGCCCGTCCCACCCTATTATGCATGATTATCATCAAGTAATATATTGTGTTTTTTCTTATAAATGATCATCTATCATTTGAAGGAGAAACGTAGAATTTCAATTTAAATATGTAAATACTAGTCCAAAGTCCCAAGTTGTGAACAAAAGGAATAAAGAATACTAAAAGAAAGCAACTGAGGCAAGAACCTTAATATTGTAAAATTTTAAGTGTAGCCCTAACAACATCACATCTTCTCTAATCTCTTTGTATTCTTGTGAAATTATTTTCTGTTTTTTCTTGTTAAGTGGTTTTGCCCCCAGCAGGAACATGTGAACCAAATGGTTTGTTAACGTTGTACTAGCGGTAATACACCGATGTCGATGTCGTCTGTTGGATCTCCACTTATGCAGAAACTAAACTATTATTGAACCATACATTTACTAAATTAGACTAACTCTCTGTATGCTATTTATCAAGATCGACAAAATTCAGGGCACAAGTGTAGACAGAAAAACAGTTGATCAACTCAATAGAAAGCACAAGCAGTTTCAAACCATTACAAGAATCAGTAGGGTACTTTAATATTACCTGCCATTTTGGGCACACGGATGCCGGATTTTGATTTTGCGCGAGAGAATTATATGATATTGACGGATGGGCAAGACACGGTGATGGGCGGATATATAAGTACTATGGTCGTTTGGTTTTAAAATAAGTTATATTGGAATTATGTTGGGATAAGTTATAATTAAATAAGTTTTTATTGAGTGTTTAGTTTATTGTATTCAAAGTAATATACATGATATAATTTCTAGAAATAAAATGATTGATTATCAAATACTTTCATCTTATTTAACTTTTTTTATATACTAGTTTTATAAGGCATGTGCTAAGCCCGGGTACAAACTTAAGTAATTTAATATTTTATATAATAATATAATTAAATATATAAAATAATTACAATTCACAAAGGACATAAATTGAAAAATATTAACATGTTTATGAGTTTATGAACATATATTCTATAACTATAAATAAAAATATATTTCTTTAGATATTTACTAAGTCTTAAATTTGTTCATAATTTCATGTGGCAAGAATTTAAGTTAGTTAATATGGTAATTTAATATTAATTTTACCTTAAATTTAGGGGTAAAAAAATTAAATTTATCAAAATGAACATCGAGAATCTATTAGTTCTTTATGTTTAATTTATACCTAAGAATATTAATTTTCAATTAATCAAAAAATATATTTTAAAAATAATTTGATCTTATTGATACCACTACCTTCATTTAACTTTATCAATAATTTCAGCTTTCAATATTTAAAAGATTTTATTGGTAATTTCAAAAGCAAGATAAAATTGCTCATAAAAAATCTCATTCAATTCATAAAAAGTAATTAGCAAATATTGAGAGCCATACTCCGTTTATTATAAATAAATATAACCTTATACAATTAGTTAAGAGATTTACCGATTAGTTAATAACAGGGGACTCTAAATAATTCAGTTGATTGTCATCCTGAACTGTCACCATATTTGTGAAGGTTTGGTTTCCCACTTTATAATTTCCTTTCTATTCTCTATTTAAAAAAAAATAGTTAAACAATTAAAAATTAAAGAAAAAAACTCAATAATGATTTCTTAAATTATGATACATCACATATAAAACTTCATTTGGCAAGTAAAGAAATAAAGTAGTTTTATCAATATCTCTATGTCAACTACATGCCATAATTTTATTGGATTAACAAATTAATTGAAATTACTAAAGTAGTCTTGTGAGGACTACCAAAGTTTACTATTCTCTCTTGTATATAGTTGTAATATATTTCTTTTTAAGCTTTAAATATTCATTCTCAAAAAAATTTATTACTTTTTAGAGAAATTAAAATATATAAATAAACATAATTTATATATTTTACAACCATTTTGAACGGTAAATTGTTTAAAATTTATTTATTTATGAATATATTATACGTTAATTAAACATAATTTATGTGTGTGAGAGAATATATTACGTTATATATTATGTTATGTATAATTAAATTATATATAATTGGCATAGATATGAAGTTTTATATAAATGAATATGGGAGGAGTTAGTACGAAAAGTACTAAACTAGAAAAGGTAGATTTACCTCAAAATATGGACTTATTAAATAAATGGACTATTCCACAAGTAGATATAAAAACCATTTATGATTATGGCTTTTTTTTATAGATTTAAGTATAAGCAAATAATAAAAAACACTGAACAATCTGTTGCTCTGAATGCTAACGAACAAACCATAAAATTACTGAATAAAAAAGATATTGATACGTTTAAAAATCATTATAATTTTATGCATATTGGTTTAGTGCAAATTGTTTTTAAACCGCTAACCTTGAAGGTCTTCCAGAGATATTTCTAGCTGCATTACGTGATGCTAGAAATTTAAATTTCAGACAATCTCTGATGGGATCTATAGAATCCACTCTTGCATATGGCCTAGTATATTTTAACACTCAGGCAAATTTACAATTATTTTTGACTGATATGAATATTCTTGATGCTTTAAACTTTAAATATGAAAACTCATGGCTATAATTATGCGCCTGGATCTGAACTTATATGTTTGTCCTATCGTATTTATTATCTACTTTAAATTCTCGATGTAAATTAATTGAAGATGCTTCTAATTATACTATGCTTATCGAAACCAATTTTGCAAAATTCAAGGTCACTACAAGGATACCTATTAGATGGAATGAGATTAATTTTCCAAAAACTTGGGTTTTAAATTCAGTCATTTCTCCAAAATAACTTGCGGAGGATGTGACAAATTCAGAGTTAGCTCATGTAACTCAAAATACAGACGGCAGAATTTGTCTCCAATTTGACGATAATTCTACCGTTTATAATCGAAATTCATTTTCTATACCAAGAATGTTACTTGTTATGCATCATATATCTCCAGTTGAACCAGTATATGGTCCAGCTAGAAGTCGTGTTGCATCTTTGCATACTTTAAATTCTGCAGATTCGCATACTCTATTTAAAAATAGTGAAAAAATTAAAATCAATCCTAAAACAAATATAGTTCAAGATAATGATTATATCTCAGATAAGGATAACCCCACTCCCTTTGAAATGGAGTTTGATGTTAATTCTTGTTAATCATGATTCTTCAGCTAATTTATTTTAGTCTTAGTTCACCAGCTAGAAATTATATTAAAAGAGAATTTTTTTCTGAAAAATGAAAAACGTTTAGGACATGTTTTTTTTAAACCTATAGTTCTGATGAATTGAAAAATATTTTTGAAGAATTTATGAAATGTGTGCATTGCATAATCAAATTGTTTGCTTTGTGCCATGGTATATGTCTGCATATTTACCTTTATATGTAAAAATTATTGAAAGGTCATATCAAAATGAAGATGGTACTGTAACTCAGACTATTTATCCCCCTCAATCAGCTTTCATATTACCCAACAATACTAGTATAACCTTCTCTGCTTTTCAAAAAATCGTTGATAATGAAGTTGGAAAAATCACTATTTCTGAAATAAATAGTTTAATTTCTCAAAATAATTATTTAAGCCTTTATGTGAAAGTTCTTGGAGAACATATTTCTTCTCTTGATAAAAAGCTAGATATCATGACTGATTTGATTAAGAAGCTAAGCGATAGTCAAAAGTTATCTGATATTGCTTCTACCTCAGAAAGCAAAACAGAAGATTTGACAACTAAGCCTCATATTCAAAGACCTTCTGATATTGAAGGATTTCGAAAACTCACTGATTTAGAACAACTTGAAAAACTTCTTGAAAAGAAATTTTCTAGTTTAAATATAAAACCCATGGATATGTCTAATATTTTTGCTGATTCTATTGAATCTATTTCCAATAATTTTAAGGATATACAGTCCACTCCAATCTCTAAGATAGGAGTAGAAATTCACTTAGAGTCAAATAAACTCAGAGGAATGGTGAGAAAACAACCTGGGGAAAAAATATGTTGATATTCCCCGTATGCAAACAAACATAATTAACGTATATATATTCATAATATTATACGTTATATATTACGAAATTACGTTATATATTACCTAATATATTATATTCATAATTAATGAATATATTATACGTTAATTAAACATAATTTATGAATATATAATTTATATATATTTATGAATATATCATACATTATTCATGATATATATTTATGTTCATAATATATATTATACGTTCAAAACATAATTATTATACAGTTTACCAGTTTACATTAATTATTATTATTATATATGTAATTTATTTATGAATATATTATACGTTAATTAAACATAATTTATTATTTATGAATATAATATATATATGTGTGTGTGTGTGTGTGTGTGAGAGAGAGAGAGAGAGAGAAATGAAAATAATAGAGTTTGAGGGTATTTTTGTCCTTTCATACATTTATCCCAAGGATAAATTATGGTTGAATTGTTATCCCACCGATTGAGTGGATAACTTATCCCAAGACTATTTATTAGTCCCGGGATAAGTTATCCCGAATATTGCCAACCAAATATGAAATAGAAAATTTTATCCCGGAATTATTTGCTTCAACACCTCAAACCAAACGTCCCCTACTAGATAATGAAGGCTAGATAATGGTCAAGACACGGTGATGGGCAAGACACGGTAATATTGGGCCATTTTACGGGCTCAATATTATCGTTTTAAATATAACTATTGATATTTAATTAGTTTATTAGAAAAATTAAATTAATACTTTTTAAATAAAATGATAGAAATTGATAATAAAGATCATACTTTAAAAATCTATATTTTTTTATTTTATAAAATCAAATATTTTCTTATAACTTATTTAAATTGTTCTAATTAAAATTAAAAATATGCTTCAATGCTTATTTTAACATTAGGTCAAATACATTTCCCTAATTAAGTAACTAATTTTAATGTTTTTATTTTTCAATTTTATTTGAAAATTATACAAGAGGATAAATTAAAATTATAAGTGTTAATATATTAACTTTTTTTATAAAATCTTACGAGCAATATTTTATCAAAATGTGATTTTTTTTTACCTAATATACTATATAAATAAAAGTAAATAGTGTATTTATATTAAGGAGATAAGAGATTGTTCTTATCCATATAAATATATCATACGTTCATTTTCATAATGAAATTATATAAAATGACTAAAGATACATTATTGATAGTTGAAAATTATCTATAAAAAAATAGAGCATAAACCAAATGAATATTGGTGGAGTTAAATTTTTTTAATAAAGGGATTAAAAAAATATGTTATTTACCGTTAGTTTAAAGTTATTTTACATGCAGGTTAATTTATCTATTATATCATACTCTCTTCATTCCTTTTTATTTGGGGGAAAGGACAAAAACGACACCTCAAATTAAACTATTTCCATAAAAATGGCCATGAAATTTAAATTCTACTTTCTAGCCATTTCAATTTGTTGGCTTGTTCTATACCGTTTCTACACACCATCTATACATATCTTATACATATAAATATTCTATACGAAAACTGTACAGTTTGATACATAATTTATACAATAATTGTACATTCTTTTACACATTTTATACAATAATTATATAATTTTTATACACTTTCTCTCTATATATATTATATATATATATATATTTGTTTATACATATACATATTTGATAGAACTATACAATTTCTATACATATATATTATATAGATATATATTCTATATAACAATTATGTCATTTTTATATAATTATATTTAATTATTATTTCTAAATAATTAAAAAAAACAAAATATTTTTCCAGTTAAAATTTATAGAAAAAAAACTGAAATATTTTTTAAAGAGCTGAATGACCCATGTTGAAAACTGTATCAGTATTATATATGGACTATATCAGTATTGTATATGAACTGCATCTGAACTACGTGGGCCAAAATGACCCAAATTTGAAAATGGCTATAAAGTGAAAATATTATACCCGGCTGATCACTTTTTGAAAAGATATCAAACATGAGCTATTTATTTTAAAAAGTGCTATAAAGTGCTCTTTTCACCTTTTTTTTCTCTCTTTGGGTTGGTGATACAAGAATAATCACGGATATGGACTTATAAGGGTGTGCGTTGGTCTCGAGACTTGGTGTGTGCAATTTAAGTGTAGAAGAGGCCCAAAACACACCAAAATCAGCCCATAACTTACATTTGATGGGCAACCCACTCTTTGAAGGCCCTTTTGGTCATTTTAACTTATATCTTCTAATATTTATATAAAGAACAATGTAGGGTTATATTTACTTAGATTATTATGGATGTTGAAGTGAGAAACACTTGAAAAACACAAAGTCCTCTCTTCTCTTGATGAGGCAAAATCGAAACTAGGAGACAACAATAGGGTGGATTCTCTTTGTTATTGATTGCTTGGAAACATTGATGCTAGAGAGGTGGATTCCGATCTTGTGTCTTTATAAGAGATAGGTTTATTGTTGTATGTAGTGTCAAGGGTCCAAGAGTTACCATTCTTGGGTTCTTAACATTATACCTTCATGTGGTCTATCTATATATCATTTTCCTTTTGTAATCTTATATCCATTTTGTATCTTGTATTGTGAAGACGTTTCTGTTGTTGTTGTTGTTGTTGTTGTTTTTCTCATTGTGGTTTAATCTTACATTGTTAACTTAGTTTGTTGTTGGCTGCAAAGGTGTCAAACACCTAGTAATATTGTCCTTCTTGTATTGCATTCTTGAATCCGAGAGTGGTCTCCAAACGGGTCCTCAGTTCTTTAAATTAGTGGACTGTTTTTGGAGTGTGTTTGGACTGTTTTGAGTCAATTTTGTGTCTTCCAAGTTTTTACCGTATCATTTGGTATCAAAGTCATCTTTGATTTTGTTCTAACAAGATCAATCTTGGGCTTGAGACCTTGAAAACTATAAAAATAAAACTAAAATCTGAAAATTCCAGAAAAGGAGTAATCTCCCGTTCTTGTTGTTCTTAGCCGAGAAAGTTGTTGTCCTTGTAATTCTTGTATCATTTGGTATCAAAGCATGGCTTGATCTTATTCCTACAAGATCAATCTTGGGCTTGCTTGTTAGAAAATTAAAAACAAATTGTTAAAAAGCTGAAAATTTCAGAAAAAATTGCAATTTGTCCATTGTTGTTGTCTTGGCTTAAATTGTGTTCTAGAGATGTTCTTGGCCAAGATTTGTTCTTGAGTCTAGGTCTAAGAGTTTTTTACTTGTCTTGTGTGTTTGTAGTGTTAGTTTTGTTCCTCACTAACACTTTGAGTCTATCCAAACTTGAGCTTGAATTGTTAATATTGTTGTTGTGAACAAAGTGTGGCTGATTGGATGTTGTTGTTGCTCTAACTTGGACCGAGTTGAAGGCCTCGTGTTGTGGTGTTGTTGTAGATCTTGAATGATTGTTGTTGTGTTCTTGTTGTTCATCACAACCTTCACCCTTTGTAAAACCAAAAACACAACACAAATGGGACTTAGCCGATTGTTGTTGCTATCCTTGTGGTCTTGGCCGTGAGATTGTTGACCTTGTTGTTCTTAGGAGAATGTTGTTGGTTGTTCTTGTTCTTGTTGTTGTGTTCTTGAAGTTCTTCACCATATACATCACCTTGTTAATATTAAAGTGAACTTAGATCTTCAAAAGGTGAAAGACAAGGTGTAGTATTTGTTGAATCTTGAAAGACCCCCAACCACCAAAAAGACTTTACATCACATCTCAACCTTTTTCCATAAAACAAGGGTCCATGTTTTAAGGAGAAGTACAAGTCTAGTCAAAGACTTTTAAGTCTTGAAATTTGAATTGAAAAAGGAGCTCCAAAGACTAGTTTGTATTTCTCTCTAGTGAACAATTTCCACCAAAGTCCAAATTGTGAAATTAAAATTTATCAAGAACCGAACCACTAATGGACCGCCACATCACCATATACACAGTTCACGCAACAATTTTGGCTCAAATTTTGATCTTTTAGTTTCATTGTGTTGTTCTATTAGTTTCATTTGTTGATTCTATTACTTACTTACAAGCTAGTACTAGATTGTAAGTCAGTTTTGAAACCGTCCTTCGTGTATACGTTCCTTTGTGTGTCTTATTCTTTTGAGTCATTGTAATACTTGATACACCTCTCAATACCTCACGGAGTACAATCAAAGTTACGACACTTGTGAGACCAAAGTGGAAAAAAAATTCGAGAGACAAAACAATAGAGAGAGAGTGTGAGGACCATTCTTGTACATCTAACTTGTTTGTTGTTTTATAGGTAACTTCTTGGGCATAATGGAAACTATATTGGCCCTCCTTGATGCTTTGTCCCAAGACCTTGCTAGGGCAAATGCAGATCTTGAAAAAATTGACTCGGATGTGGTAACTATGAGTGAGAGGTTGGATCAAATGGAGAGTCGAAGGAACTCCTGTGCTTTTACTCCCAAAACTTTACTTCCAGTGACCAACCTTCAAGACCACAACATAATACCACAAGCCAAGCTCCAAATAACCCTAAAAACTGAGAACAAGATAGACCACTTCCCCTGCAAGTTGATCAATTCCAACAAAGAGGACTTGGAAGCCAATTTCCTTCTATCCAAGCTCCACAACCGAAGCTCCACATTACCAAATCGAGCCTCTCAACTGAAACTTTCCTTTCCCAAAACCAACACATCCAAGAAGAGGAACATGGTAGAGAGAACACGAAGGATATGGAGTCTACAACGATGCTTATATGATAGAAGGAGACTTGAGTCGGATAAGATTGAAGGCTAATCTCAATAGGGAGAGGAAGCCGAGGGTCAAAATGAAGATGTTGGATCCGAGACTTTTTGTCATTATGCTCTCGGGTTTGGCTAGCTTATGGACTATTTTTTTGTGCATCTCTTGTGGGATGTTTTTAGCTCATTTTTTATACATCCCTTGTTATTATTGAGCTTTCGGGATCTTCATATTTTATGGACTATTTTGAGTGGTTTCTTTTGAAGTAGCCAATTAAACGAGATGAAGTCGTGAATTTATGGGCAGATTCCTCTCAAGATGGAGAGGATGATACAAGAATAATCACGGATATGGACTTATAAGGGTGCGCGTTGGTCTCGAGACTTGGTGTGTGCAATTTAAGTGTAGAAGAGGCCCAAAACACACCAAAATCATCCCATAACTTACACTTGATGGGCAACCCACTCTTTGAAGACCCTTTTGGTCATTTTAACTTATATCTTATAATAGTTATATAAAGAACAATGTAGGGTTTTATTTACTTAGATTATTATGGATGTTGAAGTGAGAAACACTTGAAAAACACAAAGTCCTCTCTTCTCTTGATGAGGCAAAATCGAAACTAAGAGACAACAATAGGGTGGATTCTCTTTGTTGTTGATTGCTTAGAAACATTGATGCTAGAGAGGTGGATTCTGATCTTGTTTCTTTGTAAGAGATAGGTTTATTGTTGTATGTAGTGTCAAGGGTCCAAGAGTTACCATTCTTGGGTTCTTAACATTATACCTTCATGTGGTCTATCTATCTATCATTTTTCTTGTGTAATCTTGTATCCATTTTGTATCTTGAATTGTGAAGCCGTTTTTGTTGTTGTTCTCATTGTGGTTTAATATCGTATTATTAACTTAGTTTGTTGTTGGCTGCAAAGGTGTCAAACACCTAGTAATATTATCCTTCTTGTATTACATTCTTGAATCCGAGAGTGGTCTCCAAAAGGGTCCTCGGTTCTCTGAATTAGTGGACTGTTTTTGGAGTGTGTTTGGACTATTTTGAGTCAATTTTGTGTCTTCCAGTTTTTATCGTATCATTAATGATACAAGAATTACAAAGACAACAACTTTTCGGCTAAGAACAACAAGAACGGGCGGATCACTCCTTTTCTGGATTTTTTTTTTGTGTTTCAACTTTTTTTTTATATATTTTTTTCAACTCTTAAGCCCAAGATTGATCTTATTAGAATAAAATCAAAGATGGCTTTGATACCAAATAATACAAGAATGACAACAGAAGGCATGAAACACACTCCAAATCAATCCACAATCTTAAGGATCCGAGGACCAAGATGGAGACCACTCTCGAATTCACTATCAATAAGAAGAATACAAAATATAATGTGTATTTTAACACCAAAACAACAACAAGAACAAGAACAAGATTAACACAAGATGATAAAAAAGAAGACATAAGATTTGAATTTAACAATAACAACAAGAACACAAGATTACAACATAAACAATAAACAAGATTACAAGAAGGTAAAATGATAGATAGATAGACCACATGAAGGTATAATGTTAAGAAACCAAGAATGGTAACTCTTGGACCCTTTACACTACATACAACAATAAAGCTATCTCTTACAAAGACACAAGATCGGAATCCACCTCTCTAGCATCAATGTTTCCAAGCAAACATCAACAAAGAGAATCCACCATATTGTTGTCTCCTAATTTCGGTTTTGCCTCATCAAGAGAAGAGAGGACTTTGTGTTTTTCAAGTGTTTCTCACTTCAACATCCATAATAATCTAAGTAAATAAAACCCTACATTGTTCTTTATATAACTATTACAAGATATAAGTTAAAATGACCAAAAGGGGCCTTCAAAGAGTGGGCTGCCCATCAAGTGTAAGTTATGGGCTGATTTTGGTGTGTTTTGGGCCTCTTCTACACTTAAATTGCACACACCAAGTCTCGAGACCAACGCGCACCCTTATAAGTCCATATCTGTGATTATCCTTGTATCAGCTGGACACACACCTTCATCTCCTACTCCTATAAAATTTAAAATAATTTCACTAATATACCCCTAATTAAATTTTATACCTCTTTCTAAATTAATAATGACTACGTTTGTTGAATAAGAACATAATAGGAACATTTTGTTCAAACTATTCTTGAAAGATTAAAGTAGCAAATGTTTAAGAATATATGTACAACCTAAATGGAGTAAATAAAAAGAAATAAATGGAGCATTATATATCTTATTTTTAAGATTACAAATCTCAATTTCTATGAAAGCTTACATATAAACATATTTGTATAATATAGTAAAAGCTCTTTACACTAATCATTTAATGAACTTCAATTTTGTTAAGATTTTTTTTTAAATATCTGTTTTGCGAGTTGACATGCACATCAATTGTGATTACACCTACAATTCATAAGTGAATACAAAAATTGTGCGTTCGAAGCCTTATATGAATATTACATATGTAATTCTTTTTCATTTTTAGTAAAACATTAATAGGATGATTTAATGATATTTTTTAAACTTATTTGATAATGAAAAATATCTTTAAATAGGTTAACAACTTTAAATTTTAACCCACCAAATTCATGCGTGATAGTATTTTTTGAGCAAAAATTAAAATATTAAAAGTTTGGAGTATTAAAATTTTTGGCAGAGTCAAAATTTCCACTTAGAAAGTTTAAAATATAAAAAGATAAATTCATGAAGAAAAAAATTTAACATTTACCACATAACAATATAAAATAATTTTAGTTTTATATAAACAATCTAATATTTTGTGAAAAGAGATTCAGATTATAAATTTAAATTTATTTAAAATAGTACATGTGACATCACTTTCAAAAAGTTAGTTTAAGAGATCATGTATTTACCAAAAAAATCTTGAAAACTCTTTAACTTTTATGTAATATAGAAAATAATAAAAGACAAATATAAGGGCAATATTTTAAGAGAAAGTTTTTTAGTTGGTAAGACATAGTTGAAATGTAAGTAAGGACTACCAAAAAGTTATATTCTCCCTTAAGAGAATGTTTTTTAGTCGGTAAGACATAGCTAGAATATAATTAAGGACTACCAAAAAGTTACATTCTCCTTTATATATAGTAACTAGATGTCGACACCATGCTATTTTTTTTGGTCAATATTTGATAAAAATAGAATTTAGAAGTTATTAAATGTTTTAAGTTAATTTTTGATGTAATTTTAAATAACACATTATACTTTTCTTGTTTAAACTTTTGTTATATTAATAGTCAATTATATTTTTAAAATAATTTAATTTTTAAATTATTGGGATTTATAATACCTTTTTTCTCTTTCAATTTAAGTGGCACTGATGTGATTTCGAAAGTCAACCAAATATTTTATATCTTTAAACATTTTTAGGTTATTAATTATTATGATTTATAGTATTTTCTACGTATTTTTTTGAAATATATAACAAATTAAAAAAATGACATTTTAAGTTGTTAACTATAGTAATTTATAATACTTTTTATGTAATTTTCAAATAATACATATTACTCTTCTTGTCCAAACTTTTGTGTCATTGCTAGTCAATTATATTTTTAACTATTCCAATTTAAGCGGTACTGATAATTCCGAGAGTCGACATAATATTTTATATTTTTAAAAAAATTAAGTTGTTTAATTATTATGGTCTATAGTATTATTGGCGTATTCTTTTAGAATATATAACAGATTATTTTTTTAGATATTTTAAGCTGTTAAATATTGTAATTCAATTTAAGTCCATTGTTATAATTTCGACAGTCAGACAAATGCTTTATATATTTTAAAAATTTTAACTCATTAATTATTATGATTTACAAGATTTTTCTTTTATTTTTTTAAAATATATAACAAATTAAAAAATCAAGGCAAACAAATTAAAATGGATGAAAAAATACAGGCATGGGTTACCAATGAAATTGTTCCAAAGCAAGCAGATTGACCTTTAAATTTTTAAAGTTGTTAATTATTGTGATTTATAATATTTTTTTATGTATTTTTTAAAAAATATATAGCCAATTAAAGATATTTTAAGCTGTTAACTATTGTAACTTATAATACTTTTTATGTAATTTTCAATAATACTATATGTTACTCTCCTTATCCAAAATTTTGCAGCATTGATAGTCCATTATATTTTTAAATAATTTAATTTTTTAATTATTGTGATTTATAATACTTTTTCTTCTATTCTAATTTAAGTAGCACGAATGTTATATGGCATAATAACTAATTAGGGGTTATTTAATAAAATCATGATTGAAGCAACAAAATAGACATGTCTTAAATGATTCATAATAACTAACTAGAAGTTATATAGCAAAATTATTATAAAACATATTCGTGGAAAAAAAATTAAATGGGCCTCATATAAGACACCAAGTTAATTTAAAAATAAATATTATTAATTTTTTAATACTTAGATAGCTTTATAATAATTTATTATAAAAAATACTTGTGGAAAAAAATTAAGTGAGCCTCATATAAGACGTCAAGTTAATTTAACAATAAATATTATTAATTTTTTAATACTTAGATGACTTTATAATAATTTTCAATACTTAAATGGCTTATAATAATTGATTAGGAATGATATAATAAAATTACGGTTAAAGTAACTGAAGCAGACATGTCATAATTATCTATTTTACCTTTTTTTATTAAATATTATTAATTTTTTAATATTTAGATGACATATAGTAACTATTTAGGGGTGATATAGTAAAATAACGGAGCAAGCAGCTGAACGGTCGGCAAGCAGCACGACCCCAAGCTGCTCTCCCATTCACGCTTATATTATAGAGTAAATTATTGTGATTTCCAAGATTTTTAATTTTTTTTTAAATTATATAACAAATTAAAAAATCAAGACAAATAAATTAATATGGATTAAAAAAATGAAGGCAAGTGAAAAGACCAATGAATTTGTGTCAAAACAGGTAGATTGACCTTTAAACTTTTAAATTTGTTAATTATTGTGATTTATAATTTTTTTTATGTATTTTTAAAAACTATATAGCAAATTAAATTATTTTTCAGATTTTTTAAACTGTTAACTATTACAATTTATAATATTTTTTTGTAATTTTCAAATAATACAATATGTTACTCTCGTTATCCAAAATTTTGTGGCATTGATAGCCAATTATATTTTAAAAATAATTTAATTTTTTAATTATTGTGATTTATAATACATTTTTCTTCTATTCCCATTTAAGTATCACAATTGTTAAATGACATAATAATTAATTAGGGGTAATATAATAAAATCATGATTGAAGCAACAAAATAGACATTTCTTAAATAATTCATAATAACTAATTAGAAGTGATATAACAAAATTATTATAAAAAAATATTTGTGGAAAAATATTAAGTGGGTCTCATATAAGACGCCAAGTTAATTTAAAAATAAATATTATTGATTTTTTAATACTTAGATGACTTTATATTAATTTATTATAAAAATTTTTGTGGAAAAAATTAAGTGAGCCACATATAAGGCGTCAAGTTAATTTAACGATAAATATTATTAATTTTTAATACTTAGATGATTTTATAATAAATTTTTAATACTTAGATGGCTTATAGTAATTGATTAGGAGTGATACAATGAAATTACGGTTGAAGCAGCTGAAGCAGACATGTCATAAATGTCTATTTTACTTTTTTTATTAAATATTATTATTTTTCTAATATTTAAATTACATATAATAATTATTTAGGGGTGATATAGTAAAATCACAGAGCAAGCAGTTGAATGGTCGGCAAGCAGCGCGACCTGTAACGCCCCAAGTCTGTACCCCGGATGCTACACGGTGCTCATAATTCCGAAGGACCATAAGCTAGCCCATAACTGGTACCACTGTGATAACTAAATAATGATAATACTGAAAATATGCGGAAATTAGGCAAAAAACTTACCACAAGGTTCAATACTGTAAATAATACTGAATATGGTATCACAATACCAAAACTGAACATCAATACTGAAAACTGAACAACTGTCTGAAAATACTCTAGTCTAAAAAACCTTTAAACTATCTGAACTGTGGAGTTGATGGGACAAGTCTCCAACTAACTCCGACTACTTAAAATGAACTGAAATGCTGAAATAAATAATCACGTCTTCGAACTTTGAGGACTCACCACTAACTCTGTACGCTGAGAGTCTGAACTGCTAAAGGTGCTCGAAAACCTGTGCGTCTGAAACTGGGATATAAAATATCATAGCGCAAAAGAAAAAATGTGTCAATACTTTGAATGTACTGGTATGCTCAGTGAGGTAGGCTAAAATGCATGGGTTCATATGCATGAACAATACTAACTGAATATCATGAGTATGACTGAATGAGAGTACATCCATGAATATGTAAATTGTACTAAGATCGTAATAACACTGAATACTAGATTACTGGTAATTGAATGACAATCTGACATTCTTGATTCTGTGGAACTATACTGAGTCCCGTACTGAGCTAAGTGACTGTGTTTGACAGTCCTGAATCTACGAAACTAAACTGAGTTCTATACTGAGACTGAATCTGAAATTGAGACTGTGGAAAGTAATCATCTAACCGACATGCCCCTTCTCTAACTGATTTGGGGTCCAATATGTAACACAGTTTGAAGGGTGTCAATACCGTATGCCCTCTTTGGGGACTACAGCTGATGGGTCACTTATGCATTTCTTTAGCAAGGAGACATGAAACACTGGATGGATTAAAGATAGATCTGAAGGCAACTCAAGCTCGTAAGCTACCTTTCTGAAATGGTTGAGAATTCGGTAAGGACCGACATATCGGGGACTGAGTTTCCACTTCTTGCCAAAATGCTTCTCTCCTTTTATAGGAGAGATTTTTTCAAGTACACATAGTCACCAATCTCAAACTCGAGATCCTTTCTGTGCATATCTGCGTACGATTTCCCCTTGGGAGAAACCTTTACCTTCTGATCTTTGACTGATTCTTTTAACTTGACCAGACTGAGATCCCTATCCTGCTTTTTCTTTACTTCGGAAACTAGGTATGATTCTAAACTACTCTGTACCCATACACTACCTTTTGCTCAATCAACTAAGCGGACACCTAGTTGGGCTAGCTGATGAACTTCCAGAGGTAACTTCTTTTTACTGTCCTCGACATGAGTAATACTACCCATAGACATTCTACTGAGAGCGTCGGCCACTACATTGGTCTTGCCCGGATAATACAGGACACACATGTTGTAGTCTTTTAATAACTCCAACCACCTTTTCTGATGGAGGTTTAGGTTTTTCTGAGAGAATACATACTACAGGCTCTTATGGTCTGTGAACACATTAACGTGCACACCATACAAATAGTGCCTCCAAATCTTTAAGGCAAACACTATTGTTGCTAGCTCAAGATCATGAGTAGGATAGTTCTTCTCATGGGGTTTAAGCTACCTAGAGGCATAGGCTATGATCTTACCTCTCTGCTTCAGAACATACCCCAATCCAACTCTGGAGGCATCACAATACACCACAAAGCCATCTAAATAATCTGGTATGGTCAAAACTAGAGTCGTAGTGAGTCAAGTCTTCAACTCCTGAAAACTCTTCTCACAAGAATTTGACTTTCTTTTGAGTCAATCTGGACATAGGGGATGCAATAGATGAAAATTCCTCAATGATCCATCAATAATAGCCGACCAAACCTAAGAAACTCCTGATATCTAATGGATAGATGGGCCTGAGCCAGTTTCTCACTGCTTCGGTCTTTTGGGGATCAACTCTAATGTTATCGCCGAAAATTATATGGCTGAGGAAAACTACTAACCCTAGCCAAAATTTGTAATTACTGAATTTGGAGAATAACTTATGATTTCTGAGAGTCTGTAATACTATTCTGAGATAGAGACGTAATTATGTTCACTGTGGGAGTAGACGAGAATGTCACCTATGAAGACTATGAAAAATATGTCCAATTACTGCTTAAACACATGGTTCATCATGTCCATGAAGGCTGCTGGAGCATTGGTAAGACCAAAGGACATGACTAAGAATTTGAAGTGACCATACCGAGTTCTGATAACTATTTTTGAAATGTCACACTCCCTGACTCTGAGCTGGTGATAGCTTGATCTAAGGTCTATCTTAGAGAAGTAACTGGCACCCTGAAGTTGGTCAAATAAGTCATCGATTCTGGGAAGTGGATACTTGTTCTTGATCGTGACTTTATTTAACTAACGATAGTCAATACACATTCTGAGGGAACCGTCTTTCTTATGCACGAATAAAACTGGTGCACCCCACGGGGACATACTCGGTTTGATGAATCCCTTATCTAGAAGATCCTTTAACTGCTCTTTTAATTCTCTGAGTTCTGCTGGAGCCATTCTGTATGGCGGAATAGATATGGGTTGAGTATCTGGAAGAAGATTAATTCTTAAATCAATTTCCCTTTCGAGAGGAACTCTGGGAAGATCGTCGGGAAACACATCTGGGAATTCACATGCTACTGACACTGACTCAAGAGTAGGGATTTCTGAACTAGAATCCTGGACTCGAACGAGATGGTAAACACATCCCTTAGATATCATTTTTCTAGCTCGAACGTAAGAAATAAGCTGACCCCTAAGTGCTGAAGTACTACCCCTCTACTCTAGGATGGGTTCATTCGAAAACTGAAACTGGACAATTCTATTTCTGTAGTCGACTGAGGCATAGCAGGAATGAAGCCAATCCATGCCGAGAATGACATCAAAATTAGTTATCTCTAATTCAACTAAATCTGATGAATTGATTTTCTGAGATATCATAACCGGACAGTTCCTGTATACTCGCTCGAATATGATGGATTTACCTACTGGGGTAGAGACTGAGAAAGGCTTTGCTAGAATTTTAGGACTAACTTCAAAATCAACTGCTATATATGGAGTAACAAAGGACAAAGAAGCTCTCAGATCTAGCAAAACATAAACATACAAATAAAAAACTTGTAACGTACCAGTCACATCCGGAGAACTCTCCTAATCCTGTCGAGACTGAAGAGTATTGAGTCTGTTTGGGCGCTGCCTACTGGTGGCACTAAAAGTGGCACCTTGCTGATTCGAGCAACTGGACTGAGCTGGGGGTCAGTTATTCTGACCCTGAGAACCTGACTGGGGACAATCTCTGACTCTGTGGCCTGGCTTTCCACACTCGAAACACAAATCGCTACCTGTTCTACAGACACCCTAGTGGTTTCTGCCACGCTTCTAACAAAGAGGATTGGTTCGGGCACTGCTAACACTACCCTGAGGTTTAGGGCCTGGTGCCCCATCCCTATTACCGTCTCTGAATTTCAGCACAGAAGTACTGGCTGAGGACGGAGCTGGGACTGAATATTTCGAGCAGAACTGAAAACGAGTCCCACCCTCTAACTTAGGCTGAACGAAATTGAAACTATCTATTCTCGCTCTCTTGCTCTTTATTCTTGGCCTCCTCTATCTGTTGAGCATGGACTATAAGCTTGGATATGTCTATCTACTTAATAAGCATTGCGGTCCTACACTCCTTGACCACGCTGCTAGACACCCCTCACACAAACTTACTCATTCGAGATTTATTGTCTGCCACCACATGAGGAGCATATCTAGCTAATTGAGTAAACTTGAGAGAATACTCTTTCACTGTCATATTGCCCTACTTTAGATTGATAAATTCCAAGACCTTCGCTTTTCTTTACTCCACTGGGAAGAACCTATCCAGAAAAGTAGCGGTAAACTTCTCCCACTCTATGGGCCCTGCATCTACGGTCCTTTCTACCTTTCAGTGTTTAAACCATGAGTGAGCCACATCCTACAACTGATATACAACCAACTCAGCGCTCTCAACAACAGTCACCCCCATAAAATTAGTAACCTTCTGCACCTGATCAATAAATTTTTGAGGGTCCTCATCTGACTTAGACCCGATAAACGATAAAGGGTTCATTCGAGTGAAGTCCCAAATCTGGCAGCAGCAGCATTGGCCACTGGATTAGCCGAAACGACAACTGAGCATTCATTCTGGGCTGCTACAAAATGAGCTAGGGTGGTAAAGGATGCTCTGAACTCAGCGTGAGAGACGTGTTCATCTAGTGGATCTGGCTAGAGGGTTGGGGTTCTGGCTGGTTTCCTGTTCCTCTTTTCTTTGTCCTCTTTGGAGGCATATTTCTGTAAACGGAAGAGAAAGGATTAGACTGAGAGTTTAAATAGAGCTCATTCTCACTCGCACGACATAAATACTAAAAGAAAGGAAACCTTTTCTAAAATATCTCGTAGCCTTCTATCCATAAGTGTGACGCGCAGCACACCCACGCATAAGACTCTACTAGATGCGGCTTTCAGATGTCCTAGGACTCTGTTGAACCTGGTTCTCATACCAAGTTTGTAACGCCCCGAGTCTGTACCCTGGATGCTACACGGTGCTCATAATCCTTGAGGACCGGTCACAAGCTAACCATGACTGGTACCGATGTAATAACTAAATAATAATAATACTAAAAATATGCAGAAATTAGGCGGAAAATTGGCCATAAGGTTCATACTGTAAATAATACTAAATATGGTATCACAATACCAAAACTGAACATCAATACTAAAAACTGAACAACTGTTTGAAAATACTCTAGTTTGAAAAGCCTCTAAACTGTCTGAACTGTGGAGTTGATGGGAAAAGTCCCCAACTAACTCCAACTACTGAAAATAGACTGAAATGTTGAAATAAATAATCACGTCTTTGAATTATAAAGACTCACTACTAACTCTGTATGCTGAGAGTCTCTGAACTGCTAAGGGTGCTCGGGAGCCCGTGCATCTTAACCTAGGATATAAGACATCATAACGGAAAAGAAAACATGTGTCAGTACTTTGAATATACTGGTATGCTCAGTGAGGTAGGCTGAAATGCATAGGTTCATATGCATGACAATACTAACTGAATATAATGAGTATGACTGAATGAGAGCATATGCATGAATATGTAAACTGTACTGAGATCATAATAACACTGAATACTGGATTACTGGTAACTGAATGACTATATCTGACAGTCTTGATTCTGTGGAACTATACTGAGTCCCGTACTAAGCTGAGTGACTGTGTTTGACAGTCCTGAATCTGTGAAACTGAACCGAGTTCCATACTAAGACTGAATCTGAAACTGAGACTGTGGAAAGTAATCATCTACATGAATACTAATACTAACATGTACAATATATGTACATAATACTAACACAACATGTAGGCATCATGATTCAATTCTAATTACACAATTCCAAGAGTTTCAACATGGATTCACATGATGAAGCACACATATCAATTAATTCTACATAAATCTTGCAATAAATCATGAATACACTTTAATTCAAATCATGGAAATCATGAAATCACTCTACATGAACTTTAAAAGAATTTCTTGGACTCCAAGGGTGGAAGGAACCTTTGGATGAACACTTCACATACCTTAGTTGGTGAATTCTGGAAAATTAATGGTGGAATCTTGAGCCTTGAGTTTGAATTTAATTCACCTAGGGTTTTTGTTCTTGAGCAATTTGTGAAAGAATGAATATAACTTACTAAAAGAGGGCTAAATTTCGTGTTATAGGGGTTGAAGGGCCTGGGAAAAAGACTTAATTAGCCATGAAGACGCGGACTTTTAATTACAGAAAAATGAATCATCGACGCGCCACGTCGTTGGCATCGATGCGATAGCCAATGCGCCGCGTCGAGTCCGTGTCGATTCACTGGAAATTACACTGAGTTGAGGAAAAAATTATCTGTCGACGCGATGGATGACGCGACGCATCAAGATCGCATTGACCCACTATTTTGGTCATTCGAACATGATCTAAACGAGGTCCAAAAAATCCAAAACTTAACCAGAAACACCTATTGACATTCCTGATCATGAATTAACTCAAATATCAATATTTAATGGATGTAATAGTCGCGAACTAAGATTGCCAACTTTCGAAGGCTAAAATAACACTAAGTTTGAATACTTAGCTAGATATTTCTAAGTCTGGGACCCCCCATTAACAAACTTAAAGGACTGAATTAAGTTAAGAATTTTGCGGGGTCTTACACGACCCCAAGCTGCTCTCCCATTCACGCTTATATTATAGAATAAATTATTATGGTTTACAAGATTTTTTTTAATTTTTTTTTAAATTATAACAAATTAAAAAATCAAGGCAAACAAATTACAATAGATGAGAAAAATGAAGGCAGGGGAAAAGACCAATAAAGTTGTGTCAAAGCAGACAAATTGACCTCAAATTTTTAAAGTTGTTAATTATTGTGATTTATAACATTTTTATGTATTTTTTTAAAAATATAGTAAATTAAATTATTTTTCAGATATTTTAAGCTGTAACTATTGTAATTTTCAAATAATACTATATGTTACTCTCCTTATCCAAAATTTTGTGGCATTGATAGTCAATTATATTTTTTAAATAATTTAATTTTTTAATTATTATGATTTATAATACTTTTTCTTCTATTTCGATTTAAGTAGCACAATTGTTAGATGACATAATAATTAATTGGGGGTGACATAATAAAATCATGATTAAAGCAACAAAACAGACATGTCTTAAATGATTTATAATAACTAATTAGAAGTGATATAGCAAAATTATTATAAAAAAATATTTGTGAAAAAAATTAATGAACATCAATCATCATATAAGACATCAAGTTCATTTAACGATAAATATTATCAATTTTTTAATACTTAAATGACTTTATTATAATTTATTAAAAAAATATTTGGGGAAAAAATTAAGTGAGCCTCACATAAGACGTCAAGTTAATTTAACAATAAAGATTATTAATTTTCTTAATACTTAAATGACTTTATAATAATTTTAGTACTTAGATGGCTTATCATAATTGATTAGGAGTGATATAATAAAATTACGGTTGAAGCAACTGAAGCAGACATGTCATAAATGTCTATTTTTTTATTAAATATTATTAATCTTTTAATATTTATATGACATATAATAATTATTTAGGGGTGATATAGTAAAACATGGGGCAAGTAGCTGAACGGTCGGCAAGTAGCACGACCCCAAGCTGCTCTCCTATTCATGCTTATATTATAGAGTAAATTATTATGATTTATAAGATTTTTCTCATTTTTTTTTAAATATATAACAAATTAAAAAATCAAGGCAAACGAATTATAAAATGGATAAAGTAATGAAGACGAGAAAAAAACCAATGAAGTTATGCCAAAGCAGGCAGATTGACCTTAAATTTTTAAAGTTGTTAATTATTGTGATTTATAATATTTTTTTATGTATTTTTAAAAAAATATATACTCCCTTCGTTTCAAAAAAATGACTTACTTTCCTTGTTAGTTTGTTTCAAAAGAATGATCACTTTCCTTTTTTTCGCAATACTTAAATTTTAACTTTCCACGTGACATATTTAGGACCACAAGATTAATGGGCATTTTGGTATATTTGATACAACTTTAATTTAAGGCCACAAGATTCAAAAGTCTTCTTTATTTTCTTAAACTCTGTGCTAAGTCAAAGTAGATCTTTTTTTTTTTGAAATAGAGGGAGTAACAAATTAAATTATTTTTCAGAGATATTTTAAGCTGTTAACTATTGTAATTTATAATATTTTTTAATGTAATTTTTAAATAATACTATATGTTACTCTCCTTATCCAAAATTTTATGGCATTGATAATCAATTATATTTTTTAAATAATTTAATTTTTTTAATTATTATGATCTATAATACTTTTTCTTCTATTTTGATTTAAGTAGCACAATTGTTAGATGACATAGTAATTAATTAGGGGCGATATAATAAAATAATGATTGAAACAACAAAACATACATGTCTTAAATGATTTATAATAACTAATTAGAAGTGATATAGCAAAATTATTATAAAAAAATATTTGTGAAAAAAATTAAATGAGCATCATATAAGACGTCAAGTTAATTTAACGATAAATATTATTAATTTTTTAATACTTAGATGACTTTATTATAATTTATTATAAGAAAATATTTGTGGAAAAAATTAAGTGAGCCTCACATAAGACGTCAAGTTAATTTAATAATAAATATTATTAATTTTTTTAATACTTAAATGACTTTATAATAATTTTTAATACTTAGATGACTTATAATAATTGATTAGGTATGATATAATAAAATTACGGTTGAAGTAGCTGAAGCAGACATGTCATAAATATCTATTTACTTTTTTTTATTAAATATTATTAATTTTTTAATATTTAAATGATATATAATAATTATTTAGGGGTGATATAGTAAACACAAAGCAAGCAGATCCGGATTGGCCATAAAGCTTTAGACTATATCTTCCGAGGCCAATGGAAGGAGGTCCAAGCTATGATCAAGCCTAGAGCTCAAGGATGCATTCGGTGGACCCTTTTTAGGCTCCTAAGCCCACAATGCCATGTGTGGATCATTGCTTGGAGCTTGGATTATGCTTTGAAGAGCCCATGTGGGCTATTTCTGAAATAGCCACTTTAGGGGCTATTTTTGTAATACGCTATTTTAGGCAAAGGCAAATACTATAAATGATATTTTGACTTGAATACTTTTATGAGTAAATTGCAAGCTTGGATTAGCTTAGGGGTCTTTGCGTTTGACACACGTTGGTTCTTATTTCTTCATAGTTTCTTATGTCAACTTATTTATCTTTACTTTTATGTATTGTTGCGTTTTTGCTTCTTTAGTTTAGTTTTCATTTTTCAAATCTAGATTTGTATCACAGTTGAACGGTCGGCAAGTAGCACGACCTCAAGCAACTCTCCCATTCACGCTTATAGTATAGAGTAAATTATTATGATTTACAAGATTTTTTTTAATTTTTTTTGAAATATATACAAAATTAAAAAATCAAGGCAAACAAATTTAAATGGATGGAAAGTAATGAAGTCAGGGGAAAAAACCAATAAAGTTGTGCCAAATTATGATTTACTATTTTTTATGTATTTTTTAAAAAATATATAGCAAATTAAATTTTCTTTCAGATATTTTAAGCTGTTAACTATTGTAATTTATAATACTTTTTATGTAATTTTCAATAATACTATATGTTACTTTCCTTATCCCAAATTTTGTAGCATTGATAGTCAATTAATTTTTAAATAATTTAATTTTTTAATTATTGTGATTTATAATACTTTTTCTTCTATTCCGATTTAAGTAGCACAATTGTTAGATGACATAATAATTAATTAGGGGTGATATAATAAAATCATGATTTAAGTAACAAAACAAACATGCCTTAAATGAATCATAATAACTAACTAGAAGTGATATAACAAAATTATTATAAAAAAACATTTGTGGAAAAAAATAAGTGGGCCTCGTATAAGATGTTAAGTTAATTTTAACAGTAAATATTATTAATTTTTTAATACTTAGATGAATTTATAATAATTTATTATAAAAAAATATTTGTGGAAAAAAATTAAGTGAGCCTCAAATAAGACGTCAAGTTAATTTAACAATAAATATTATTAACTTTTAAATTTTTAAATAACTTTATAATAATTTTTTAATACTTAGATGACTTATAATAATTTTTTAATACTTAGATGAATTATAATAATTGATTAGGAGTGATATAATAAAATTATGGTTGAAGCAGCTGAAGTAGACATGTCATAAATGTCTATTTTACTTTTTTATTAGATATTATTAATTTTCTAATACTTAAATGACATATATTTTGGGATGATATAGTAAAATCACGAAGCAAGCAGCTGAACGGTCGGCATGTATCACGACCCCAAGCTGCTCTCCCATTCTTATATTATAGAGTAATATAGTATACAGAAAAGGGCTAAACTACCCTTTCACTATGTTAAATGATGCAAAAAATCCTCCGTCTACTTATTGGACCTAAAATATCCTTCCTGTCTACCTATTGGGCCTAAAGTGTCCTTTTCGTCCACTTATCGAGGCTATTTTCCCCTTTTATTTAAGAAAAAAATCATATAATTTCATAACTTATCTTTATTAAACAACATAAAATTCCTTTCATTTTTATTTTAATATTAACCAAATAAATAGTGCACAATATCAATTTTTCTCATTCTAAATTGATCTGATAAATAAAAAAAATATAAATAGGAATTTTTTAAAAATTATTGCATATACATAGCCGTATTAGTTGGTTGTCGGATATAGAAAATAATTTTTTTACTTTTATAACAGATTCTAATATATAGAAAAATAATTATATATTAAATTTTCATATTTCTTATTTATTGCATATTTTTATGGAAGCCTTTGTTCATTTATTTTTTATATACTATATCAAAATTTTGTGTTTTTTTTATTTTTATTCCCTGCTTTCACAATGCCTTTATAAAAATATATGGCATATTTATACCATAAAAATATATGGTATATTTATACCATACAGATTATATTTATACCATATAAATTATATTTATACAATAAACATGCATGGTATATTTTAGATATAAAAAGTTTATACCATGTTATACTAAAAATATATATTTATATTTAATAAATAATTTTTTAACAAGAAAAGTACTTCCAACATAATGAAATATACGCACTAGTTCTTGACCCAGTTTCGGGTGGGCACTCCTCCGACTAGAGAGAGAGCTTGTTACAAGTGTTCTACACTCACAATACCATCAAAAACTAATGAATGGAAACCCTAATATGTCCCTCATATAGTATATTATAATTAGAAGCTAAAAATGACGAAAAGGCCCTTAAGTGTGAGGCACCCATCAAGTGTAGCCTAAGTGTAGTGTTTGGACAATTTTAGTGCATAATTAGGTCCTCTTTGGCTATTCAATTGCACACACCAAGTCTCGAATCCAACATGCATTCTCATAAGTCCATATATGTGATTATTCTTGTATAAATTTAGGCCATTTTCCGTATATATATTAGGGAAAAATGGTTATTTTCGCCCTAAACTATATTCAAAAAGTCGAAAACACACCTAAATTATTAGTAACTTGGTACACACCTAAACTAATTAAAAGTAAATTTTTACCCCTAAATCTGACATGAAAAAAATAATTATTTAAATTAAAAAAAAATGCGAAAGAAAAATTTAAATTTAAATTAAAATATCCCCTCTTTTTGACCCCAGCATCACATATCCCCTCCCTCACCCTCAAACCATCTTCTTCATCACCCCACTACCAAACTCCAATCCCATCCCCAACTAACACATTTTCTTCAACACCACCACCCTACTCCTAATTAACGCACCTTCTTCGCACCCCTTCTCTCACCTCCATTAAATTAATCTCAATTTCACCTATCACCATTAATTTTCATAATAATACCACTGATTAATTATCTAATCCATCATCATTAATCTTTTAACTAACAAATTTTAAAATTTTAATGTCTTTGATAGATTTGTCCACATACTTCTTCCTTCATTCTAAAAGAAAAGATTTCTTACCTCAATGAAAAATCAATGAAGAAGAAGAGAAGTTTTTGTTTTTAAAAGAAGAGAAGATGGGTTATGGATGAACAACATGGTTAGAAGAAATTGATTGTTATGGTAACTTTGTTGGTGGGATAAAGTTTATGGCAGTGATTAATTGATGGTACAACTATGATATACACCATAACAATGGAGGTTTTGTGATGGATATAAAAGAAAAAGAAAAAAAAATTAAAAAGAAAAAATTGTGAAAATAATAAATTTATTATTTTTTCGTATTATGCTGACATGAAACTGACGTGGCAGGCATGTGTGCAACACCACACCTCATGCAAGTGGTATAATACTTTACAGGGTATAGAAAAATTTACTTTTATACAATATAGTGTGTGATAAGTCACTTCAATAGTTTAGGTGTGTCTTCGATTTTTCGAGTATAGTTTAGGGTGGAAATGATGACTTTTTCCTAATATATTATTAATTACTACTATATATGGGAGACATTTTGCTAGTCCTCACAAAATTTTTTAGTGCAATTAAATTATCACATATGTCTTTGCTTTTTCTATACATATTATTATATTTGTCCTCATTTATTATTTTAAGATACTTTTTTGAACCTTTGTAATATACATTGTAGTAATTTTTTTATAAATCTTTCCTTGTTCATTTTTTAACTTATTTATTGTAGTACAATTAATTATTTTTACTTATTGATTTTAAAAAATCACAAAAAATTTATAATTTTTTCTCTATTATTCTTATTAAGTAACTACATAAAATATTAACAGTCAAATGTTGTAATGAAAAAAATTACTATATAGTAAGAGACTCTCTTTTTGGGAATGACTAAAAAAGAAAGTTAGACACTAAAACTGGATGAAGGAGCGCCAAATTTTTATGATTTTTTTTAGATCTTTACTTTCCCTGATTTATATTTTATTTTATTTTTATATTTTATACTTAATTTGTATAAATATGTTTTATATAATTATTATGCTATTAATAGTTTTTTAAAATCAAATTTAAGAGAAATGATTCTTACATAACCAAAAAGTCATATTAAATTAGTACTATTTAATTAAGACAACATAGTGAAGATCATTTTTCATTTTATAGAGAAAAATAATTTCTTAAGTAGTGTGTCAAAACCAAAATACCATAACTATGGATAGAAAGTCAATTAGATTACTCTTTGTATTTTTTGTCATTATGAGTTTTTGAAAAAATTTAGTAATAATGAAAATTCATCAACAATTCATATTTTAATGTGCCATTAGATTTTTACTAATTATGTAGTAAAAGAATATAATATAAGTTGAAAGTTATTAACTAAAATATTATTATTTTTATTTTTAGAGTTTGGACCAAACTTAGCCACGAGTCATGAGTAACTAGTTTAGAATTAAAGTTGGACAGAAATAGAAAATGAGGCAATGAGTTAGTGGCGTCTAAGGACAAACTGTTACACATATCAAACTTAACTTGATGCTGACACTGCCTCGCCCATATCCTTTTCTCTTTGATTTATCATAGCAATTTGGTGGAAAACTCATAAGAGATTTATCCTACTTATTCTTTGCTCACATGTGCATTTTTAAAAAATGAACAAATCATGTATCATTTAGTTTTTTATTTACCCTTATTATTAACTATTTCTCAACAACAACAATAATATACCTAGTGAAATTCCACAAGTAAAGTCTGGGGAGGATAGAGTGTATGCAGATCTTACCACTACTTTCGGGAGGTAGAAAAGTTATTTCTGAAAGACCCTCGGCTCAAATGCAACAAATCCAAGTACAAAATGAAGGAAAAAGTGAAGAAAATATAACATCTAACAATAATACAGTGTAAAATCTATAAGAGAGAAACAAGAACAACAATAAAGTAGTGTAATAATCGAAACACAACAAACAACAGACCATGATAGAAATCACAAGTAGGGACTAGAAATCACAATACTATGGCTAGTACAACAACAAATACCAACAAGCCTAAACCCTCGACAAGCAAGACAACACTCACACCCAAACTAACCTAAATACGTGTCTACCACACTCTCATATTTAAGGTCATGTACTTGTTAACATAGAGTTAAGTCATGTTCTGTCTAATCATATTCCTAATACTTCTTTGGTCTACCTCTCCTTGTACCGACTATATCCAGCCTCTCACAACTTTTCACTGGGGTGTTTGCACCCTGCAACTTGGCATTTTCAAACTATCTCAATCTCGCTTCCCTATCATTTTCCACCACAAAGGCCACTCTCACTTTATTCTGAATATCATCTGATACGAGTTAAATGGCCACCTTAGCTTTTGATGACATCTTTAAAGGCCAACACGTAAAGGCTCAAGACTTGGTCATCCCGAGAGCACAAGGATACGCAAGGAAGGATTATTTTGAGCATGACTTAAAGCAATCTCGTGTGTAGAAGGTTGCTTGGTTGCTTATATTGAGGCTAACCCGAGAACCACAAGCTTTGAAGTATGAACCATACTCGGTCTGTGAGAGCATTGAAAAGGTGCCATTCATTCAAGTTATAACATACCTTGGCTGCCCTTTCATTAAGGGTATTTTATACATTACATATGGTGTATTTACACACCATGGTATCCCCTCTCATTAAGGGCAAAGGGGTATTTTATCTTCATTTGTAATATATTATAAATAGGCCCCTTGAGTCTTATTTTTACTTGTTTATGAAAGATGAAATATTGAAACACTTAAAATCCTCTCTCTTGAGAGTAGACCAACTTAGTGTAGTTCTAGTATAGGGCTTGGAAAAGCTAACATTATTCTTTGCTTAGAAACGGTGGATCTTGAGGTGAGTTGATTCCCTTGGCGATCACCGTAAGAGTGTGATTTTGATTATTATATTCATTAGGGGTTTTTGAGTTTAATACACTCTTTAGTTCTTAATCTTGTAATAATCTTGGTCTCACTATCTATCATTTATTTTTGTTGTTGTTATATTGTGTAGTGGACTGTTTTGGATTATTTATTAAATCCGAAACTTGTGTTATTGTTGTTGATATTATTCATCACGTTTTATATCTATTTTGGTGTTTAAATACACCCTTGTATCTTGTATTCTTGTTGTTGGTAGCGAATCCGAGTGTGGTCTCCATCTTGGTCCTCGAATCCTTAAAATTAGTGGACTGATTTGGAGTGTGATTTTGTGTTTTTGTTTTCATTCCCGTATCATTTGGTATCAAAGCATGGCTTTATCTTGTTCCTACAAGATCAATCTTGGGCTTGCTTGTTAGAAAATTCAAAAAGAATAAGTGTTAAAAATTGAAAATTCTAAAAAAATAGCAATCTATTCGTGTTTGTGTTCTTGGCCAAAATTGTGTTCTTGTTGTCTTGGCCGAGATTTGCTTGTTGTGTGACTAGATCTAGTAGTGTTCTTGTTTGTTTTGTTTTTTCTAGTGTTAGTTTTCTTGTCCACTAACACTTTGAGTCTAGATCTAAACTTGAGCTTAAACTTGTTGAAAGTTGTTGTTGTGAACACAAGCTTGGCCCATTGTTGTTGACCATTGTTGTGGTGGACTGTTTTGGCCATGTGGTTTCTCTTTGATGTTCTAAACTTGACCACGTGATATTGTTGTTACTTGGTGGCTTGAGAACCATTTTGTTGAAGTTGTAGTTGTCTTGGCCAAGTGTTGGAGATATTGTTATTGTAGATTGGAGTTGGTCGTTGGAATTGTTGTTGTTCTTGAAGATTGTTGCTATTGTTCTTGGTGTGGTTGTTGTTGTTCTTGAATTTCTTCACCTTCCTTCATATATTGTTAGAACATAAAGTGAATGTTAGATCCTAAAAGATGAAGGAAAAAGATGTATGTACTTGTTAGTCTTGAAAGACCCCTTACCACCAAAAGACTTTATATCACTTCTCAATCACTTTTTCATGATTTAAGGACCCATGATTTAAGGAGAAGTACAAGAAAAAGTTAAGTCTTGAAAATTGAAAAAGGCCCCAAGACTTATTTTCCCTCCTAAAACAAATTCCATCAATCCAAATTAATTTTTGACCAAGACTTGAACATTTGAGAATAACCACTTGATAGAACGGAACCAATACGTGGCTGCCACATCATCACTGCTATTGTTCACGCAATATTTTTGAGCTCAAAATTTTAGATTCTTAGTTTCATTTTTATTGTCCCTTAGTTTCGTTGTTGGTTCTAATACTAATTAGTAACTAATGATCACCTACTTAGTTGTAGATTAGTTGTTGAGTCCGTTTCTTTCGTGTCTTCATTATGTATGTGCTTTTCTTATTTTTTAACTCGTCATAACTTCTTTGTTTCAAGTTCGTAAGTAGATTTTATTTTGTGTCTTGAGTAGATCAAAGAAGAATCTATTCCGGCCACCAAGTAGAATTGACATCTATTGACTATCAGAGTATAAGCAACTTTCAATATTCGCCGCTCCAAATTGTGAGGATCACAAAAGCGAGTGAATACGAGTGTTGGTGAGGAGCTTTTACTACTAATCTTGTTTGATCATTTTGTAGGTTTAAAAAGTAATATAAGGGGAACATGTGTTCGATAGCGGAGGATTATTGTGACTACAATATGGGAGACTATGATTGTAGTAAGGGTCTTTATGGCTACGAAGTTGAGGGAGATTGCGGAGGCTATGAAACTAGCCATGATCAAAACTTGGGCAGATTTGAAAGTTACTGTTTTGAGGGAGAAAATGAGGTGAATAAAGTACCTAGTGCTTATGGTGACTTTGGAGATGATATAGGACCTCGTGATGGATCATATGATAACGTTGGGACATGTGAGAAGTCTTATAATTCTCACTCCGAACCTAGATTTGGTGTTAGGTATAACCCTTCGAAAAACTTATGAGACATATGACGAGAGTACACATGAGGAGTGTGAATATTCATATTCTCTACCTTGTAGTACTTTTTATCAAGGTCGATATAGTGTGAATGGTTATACTAGCTATAGTGGAGGTTTTCCAATGAGAAGAAGAGGGTATGCATCTCTAAAACCAAGGGGGTGCTTATATACCTTACAATGTTGATCCAAGAAGAAGTGTACACTCCGAAAAGGTGACCATTTGTGGGATACCGGGCTGCCTCATTGTGTTAAATGATAGGTACTATAGAAACTACATCGTTCCATCCATGGTTGACTACTTGGGGTTGTTTTGCTATCCTTTACTTGTTCCATACTTCTTGGACGGGTTCAAGGTTACCGATAGGGTAAAAGTTATCTTCTCCCAATATGAATACCATTAGGAGGTGTGGTGCGATATTCTTCCCTTGGCCTACGGTCATGTATACTTAGCCGTCGATTGGTTTGCACAATATCAAGTTCCTAACGTGGAAAATTGGTCTAATATTGTAAAAGACCAATGGGGAAATCGCCTCATGACTTACTTGTTGCCCAAGCCGCAAAGAGAAATGCCTACCTACTCTAATCCAAATAATTATAAGAGATAAAAGATTGAGAGAAGTAAGGGAGTGCAAGGTGGTAATTCGAGAGTGGAAAAAAATAAGCTGTGCGGAGTGAAGTGAGGGGATTACCACCAAACTGTGCTAACATTGGTTGTCCTTCTATTTCTAAGGACATTTGTGTAGGTACCAACATGGCAAGAGAAGACGAACAATGCCAAAATGAAGTTTCTGCCCAAGCTTTTGGAGGACCTTCACACCATGACAAAGAAGAATCTACTCAAGGACTTCAAGGTAAAATGCTTAACTCTTACACTTTTGTACATGTGAATGATAATTGTGTGGCTAGTAGCCTATTGAGGGTGAGTTTTAGCTTGCCTATATGTGAGTCTATTGTTTCTTTTCCACTTGATGATAATATATATGTTGTGAGTGTGGATACACTAGTTGATCCTATTGATGACCGAATCGACTCTTCTTGTAAGATCGATTTATGTCCACCTAGTGTTGAAACCATTATGTTGAATGAAAGTACATTATCTTCTGATATTTGTGTTGATCAACTTATATGTGAAAATTACCCACCACTTGAGGATGTGTATGATGTTATTAATGAACCTCAAGTGTGTGATGATGTTGAAAATATTGATCAAAGGAATAAGAGTGAACTCGAGAGCTATTCTTGGGATAATCTTGCACTTGAAATCTCTTTGAAACTTGATATTGATCTTTTAGAGAGTGATGGACGTGTTTGTTCCGAATCTGGCCATGAAATAGATCATGCTCTCTTTAGGTATAATGTCTTATTTGAAGATGATATAACCACTCCTAATGAACCTAGTGGTGAAAATGATAGTATAGCTTGCCTTAGAAGCTCTAGCCAATATGCTAACCCACTATGGTGTGACAATATTTCTACTAAAGATGGAAATTATTTCTTGGAAGATGAAAGTACTCTTAAGGGTAAGGGATGTGTAGTCTTGGAAACTACTTCTCCTTATACTTTGTGTGATTTTATTGTTGAGAGTACTCATGGTGATGATT
The DNA here is from genome assembly GCA_030864215.1 of Capsicum pubescens. Lineage (NCBI taxonomy): Eukaryota > Viridiplantae > Streptophyta > Magnoliopsida > Solanales > Solanaceae > Capsicum > Capsicum pubescens. The sequence goes on along the minus strand of CM061542.1, from coordinate 69,688,599 downwards.
GTGAAACTAGTAGTGAGTACACACATGAGGGCACCTTAGTAGAAGTTGACTTGAGTGATACCTTTCTCTACTCTCTATTTGCTTTGGATAATATGTATGCTATTGTAGAGAGTACACCATTTAGTTTGGGTAGAGACCACGGGAAAGGGGAGTGTTATCTAGACCCGTGTCTATGTCCACTCTTCCCGTTTGACCCCGGTGCCAAATATAGATTTTATGATAATGTTGTACCCAACTTGTTGCCTGGTTTACATGAAAAGCAAAGTATCACTTTTGGTAAATTCCATAACCAAATCCTTTGTGGATTTTTCATTAATTATTTAATATTTAGTTCAAAGATCATTGGTTATATTCTAAATATGTGCAACCTTAAAATGTTGAGGTGATTTGTCGTGCTAACCCTAACCCTCATTCCATGAGGATTTTATATTTGTGTGTCCTTTCTTTGGTTTTGCAAGGTTTGGATTCGATGTCGAATCCTTTTCAAGATGGGTAGGATGATACGAGTCAAATGACCACCTTAGCTTTTGATGACATCTTTGAAGGCCAACACGTAAAGGCTCAAGACTTGGTCACCCCGAGAGCACAAGGATACGCAAGGAAGGATTATTTTGAGCATGACTTAAAGTAATCTCGTGTGTAGAAGGTTGCTTGGTTGCTTACATTGATGCTAACCCGAGAACCACAAGCTTTGAAGTATGAACCATACTCGATTTTTGAGAGCATTGAAAAGGTGCCATTCATTCAAGTTATAACATACCTTGGCTCCCTTTTGTTAAGGGTATTTTATACATTACATATGGTGTATTTACACACCATGGCAGCCCCTCTCATTAAGGCGAAGGTGGTATTTTTATCTTCATTTGTAATATATTATAAATAGGCCCCTTTAGTCTTATTTTCACTAGTTTATGAAAGATGAAATATTGAAACACTTAAAATCCTCTCTCTTGAGAGTAGACCAACTTAGTGTAGTTCTAGTATAGGGCTTGGAAAAGCTAACATTGTTCTTTTCTTAGAAACGGTGTATCTTGAGGTGAGTTGATTCCCTTGGCGGTCACCGTAAGAGTGTGATTTTGATTATTACATTCATTAGGGTTTTTTGAGTTTAATACACTCTTTAGTTCTTAATCTTGTAATAATCTTGGTCTCACTATCTATCCTTTACTTTTTTTGTTGTTATCTTATGTAGTGGAATGTTTTGGATCATTTATTGAATCCGAAACTTGTGTTATTGTTGTTGATATTATTCATCATGTTTTATAGCTGTTTTGGTGTTGAATACACCCTTGTATCTTGTATTCTTGTTGTTGGTAGCGAATCCGAGTGTGGTCTCCATCTTGGTCCTTGAATCCTTAAAATTAGTGGACTGATTTGGAGCGTGATTTCGTGTTTCCATTGTCATTCCCATATCATTCTCATTCCTAATCTTGCCGCACATAGTATGCACACTTACACCCCTTAATATCCTTATCTATGTAATGGATCTTCTGAAACCATTGAATTTGTTAAATATTTCTCAGATTATTAAATTTATTATATTCAAAGAGTGATATAGTACAATTATCATTCTAATAATTATTTTTAAAAGGGTGTGTCAAGTCACTAATCAACATGTTAAAATGGATAAAGAGAGTAGTTTAGAGCTTAAAATAAAGTTTTAATTATTGACAAATTAATATCAAATGACAAAGAAGTTGAAGAATACTAGACCAAACAGGTATCCTAAGGAACTAGTAAAGCAGTCATAATAGTCCTTAGAATAAAGAAATGAAGATTGGTAAGATGAAGTCATTTTATGCCGACTTAGAGAATTATAAGTTTTGACTCTTTCTATTTGATGAAAAATTGGAGCTCAAGTTATGAAAAGTTTACCATAAGTTGAATATGTGCAATTAACTTGGAAATAAGAGAATAAAATAGTGTGCATGTAAACAAAGAAAAAAGGAAATCCATATCAATGAGGATTTCTTTTCGGATAACATATAAAACCAAGACTTGGATGAATTTGGAGAATTCAAGGAAACAACCACTCCTATACATAAATACCTTAAAAGTTTTGGAGCTTGACAATAATCCAAGAGAGAGACATCTAGAGTGATTTGTGAGTCAAACACTAGAGTCTTGAATGATCCAACTAGAGCAGAAATAAAGAACTTGTTCCTATCAAGATTTATCATTCAATTTTTGAGTTGTAATAGTTAGGTCCTTAGTGTGGTTCCATGTATTTACTTTTCTTAGTAACTGTAATATGTGTTTATCGAGTTGTAAGGGCCTTTTCTGATTATTTCAGAGTCATCAAAGAGAGTAGAAAGAGAGCCAACAGTTTGGAACTATTAAGAAGGAGATAGTCGAGGTACAAATCATTGTAACCTTTAGCAAGTTGCTCAAATTTTGGGGAAAGTTGGGCAAATTCCTACAAAGGTAGCAATGGTTTTCCCTTTCCTCAAGCCAGGAGTATTCCATGCTAAATTTTGTATTGTTTTCATTATTTTGCATTTTACTTTCTTGCATAACGCTGGGGGCTTAGTTCTTTGCATACTTAGTCGTAGCCCGAGTTTAGTAGTTGTATCAAAGCTAGATCGTTTTTTTAATAAAAGTTAGCACCTTGAAAGATGGTTTCACCACATGGAGTCCAAAAAAGTCAATCAATCACAAGACCACCATACTTTAAAGAAGCATATTATGGATGGAGAAAATCTGAAGAATACAAGATATCCTAGTTGGTAAATATCCCATGTTTTCAAAAATTACTTAACATGACCCTAGAGATTTCATTGACAAGGATCATCAAAAGTTAGAAGTTCAAATATGTAACGACCCGATTTGCTGAACCGGAATGCTACACGGTTCTCATGGCCCCAAGGGACCATAAGCTAACCCGTGACTGATATCTGTACCTGTATGCTGCATAAGATAACTTAATAATGCAGAAACATACACTGAAAGGCCATAAGGTTCAATACTGAACATAACTAAATGATATAACATCTGTGTGGGGGTAATAGAATACCCAAAATAAAACTGAAGTCTAAAACATGCTAGTCTGAAAGCCTCTACTGTCTGAAGAATCTGAATAAGTAGTTGATGAGACATGTCCCCGATTAACTCCAACTAATAAGATAATCAATGAGATAGTAGAAAATCATTATGTCCTCGAAGGATGAGGACTTACTTCTACTCTAACTGCTAAAACTAGAATCTACTACTGATCTGGAACTTGTATCTCTGAACCTATGGTGTAACATAAAAATGAAAGCACCATAGCGCGAATGCGTTAGTACATATATACCGAGTATACATGTGAGGTAGACTATATGCAATGGTTTTCATACATGATCAATACTAACTGACTGTATAACATGACCGTGAGAATACATACATAAATACGCAACTGTAACTGACAATGTAATAACATGATACTGATACCGTGGTAGCATGACTACTGAGTTTGGATACTGATAGCATAACATTACTGATAACATGAACTATTGTATCTGAATATAAATGATAACATGGGTGACTGTGTCTGACAGTCTCAAATCTGATGAAACTATCTGAGTTCCGTACTATGTCTGAGTTGACTGTGTCTGACAATCCTAAAATCTAAAGAACTATCCGAGTTCTATTACTGAGACTGATTGACTGTATCTGACAGTCCTGATTCTATAACATAAAACTGTGGGAAGTAGTATCTAACCGGCATGCCCCAAAGGTGCTATGATAGCTGAGCGGGGGTCCAATCTATGCCCTGATTGGAAGGGTGTCAATACCGTGCCACTGGTAAGGACAACATATGAGTAACCCTCAGGTAACTCTAGTGAGAACGGTGGAAACCCTCACATAACAGGTTAAGCCACCTCATCTACCCTCACATAGCAGGCTACAATATCTCAACCTATGCTGGTTACATAATTTGGAACGCAAGGATTACTTCTAGGAATCACACCCTCATATAACAGGTGAGTCCCCATGCTTGGGTTCACTTGGTGCTAATTCCTACTCCCATCTAAATGGACACTGAACATGATTTACTGAACTGAACTGAGCATGGACTGAGTTATTGAATTTCTGTGGCTGATGGAATACTACTGATATCTGACAACTGACCGAGTCATGATATCATGAAGATTTTTCCTGAGTCATAAGACTATCTGAAGTCTAAGAGTTCATAGCTTGATTGAGAGTATCGTGAAAAACATGACATGGCTCTAGGCACACAACTAATATTTTGGGTACAAGTACCCCAGGACTCGATAGAAGTAAACTGACATAACTTGATATTCTTGAATACATGATAATCACCACAATACATTTATTGAAGCATTTCATCAAATGTCTAATAGGCATAAACTTGTACATTTATGTGAATTTTCATGGTATCATGCTAGTTAGGCAAATTTCCTTCGTCTAGGCATTTTATCAAACATATGGCAGGCATATGACATGTAAACATCATGGTATAACAATTAAACATCATGGTTCAATTTTCAATTTCATCATACAAGGTTTTAGTCATGAGATTTTGTAAATCTTTATCTATACTAATCAACCCACATGGAATTTATCATCAAATCATGGAATAGAAATCAATTCCTCATTTATCAACATGAAAGAGAACATACAAAGCATGAAAACATGAAGAAAATCCATAACTTATAGTTAAAAAAGATTCTTGGACTTCATGGACGAAACGAGTCCGTGAATGAGCACTATGCATACCTTAGATCATGATTTTGTGAATATTGATGGTGAAACCTTCCTGAATTTGAATCCCCAATAGAAACCCTAACTTGTTCTTGAGATAAACTTGAGAGAAACTAATATGTTTTGGGTGAAAAGTGGCCGAATCATGTGTTAAAGGGATTATATGGGGGTAGGAAGTTAACCCTTTTAACCATGGACACATCATTAAATTTTTAGTAAAATTTCTCGAGTTGGGCCCTTGGCGCGACATGGCGTTATCGCGCCGTGACACTGGAAATTGACAATTGAGAAACTGCACGGGGCGTGACGCGGAGCTATCATATTGCCACCTTGTCTACGACCTGGAAGTATGGCGCGACACGCCAGTATCACCGAGAAACACTGGAAATTGACAATTGCCATTTGAGCTATCTCCGCGACCCTCTGAAGGCTCAGGTCAAAACACTGTCTCACTTAAAAGGCTCTAACTTTTCACTCGGGTGTCGGATTTGGGCGAATTATATATCGATGGAAAGCTTATTCAATTTCTCACGTTATAGGAAGTGAAAATTATGGAAATATCGCGTGTATAAGAATTCATTCTTATTTCAAATAAAGTTCTAACATCCTTGAGATGATTTTCAAGCTAAGAAAAAACACGAGTATTACAAAATAGATACCATAGCAAAGCGACTTCTTTTATGCAACATTAGGCTAATGGATTTAGTACGGTCTCTGCTTATGTCATTTGTAAGAAAATATGCTACACTACAGAGAAACTATAGAGATACGAAGACAAGAAAATAGTACCACTACCTTGGAAGGAAAAAATAAGAAAAGACAACATTATAGCACAATCAAATTTAGAAATTAAAAATAATAAGGTAGATGAAAACTCTCCAATCTTGAAAATACCATTCACACCTATTCCAAATAAGAATTTGTATATATAGCTCAGATAATAATGAAGTCTAGAGCCGTCAATATGGGCCAAGCCCTTTGAGTCGGCCTAACCCAGCTCGTAAATTGTTAGGGTTGGGCTACAATTTTTACAGCTCGTTTAAGAATAGGGCTTTTTAGCCCAGTCCGTTGGCCCGTGGGGCTTGAGCAATATGGGTTGGGCTAGCCCGTGGGCCAAAAAATGATTAACAAATAGAATAGGGTACTAAGAATAAAAAAAAGAGTCCAAAATCAAAGTCTATTTATACCATCATAGATATTTAAATATTAAATATATTTATAAAATATAATACTAAATTTTTTAAGGAATTAAATATGTTTGATGAAGATGATGTGGCGATATTGAACATGCCATAAATATCATGTGAGTTTTTTTAGGAGTTTATTTTCACTTTTAATGGACTAAATATTGACATTTCTTTGTGTTTTATTGTGATCAATTAAAACAAAATTAGGTTAATATTTCTATTTAGCTAGTTATATTATTACTCATTAGCAGTTTCATTTGTTTTTCAGCATCTCTATTTGGTGTCAAAAATTATTTAATTTCATAAATTATTAAGTTTTTTTTTGTAAATTTGAGACTTGATTAACAAGTAATAACTTCATGTAATATTATGTTGTAAATATTTATGTAATTAACAATTTAAAATTTAAATTAAGATTATAAAAATAATATATTTTAAAAAGTAGGCTGGCCAGTGGAGGCCCACAACCCATAGGGTGATGGGTTAGGCTTGCTAGCCCGGCCTGACCCGTCAAACTTCAAAGCCCATGTGGGCTAGCCCGAATGGGCTGGGCCAAACCGTATTGACAGATCTAATGAAGGCACTTGAAAATCTATATATTTAGAAGGAATTCAACACATGCTTAGTTTGGATTAAAGAATGACCTTAATGAATAAACAAAATAAGGAGAACCTAAAAAAATATATATCTAAAGGAACAAATTTTTACATAGAATAATCCATACAATTGGTTTGAGTATTCGGTATCTTATCTCCCAAAAGACTATTCCAGTTGTATTATTGTAATGACCCATACCGTTGTTATAGTATTTTTAGGGTACAATTCCTCGGATAGAGGTTCCCCTAGAGATCATTGGTGTCTCATGGTCAAATGTTTGATGATTTTGTTCTTAGATTAGTCGGGGGACATAGAAGTCCTTAGAAACTTTTGGAATAAGAAATAGATTCATAAAACTCCGAATATAGAGGTTGCCACAATAGGATAAATCTGTATTGTAAAAAATCCAAATATATGTTATGAAATAAGGAAATTGTAAAAATATCCCTGAGCTACTACCTAATGGAAGTTGTAATAGTCAGGGTACCGCTTTAGTGAGACCCCTTGTGGTGGTCAGCCAACCATTGTGGTAGTCGGCAAGGAGTTGTAATGCCCCAAAAATGGGTCTCGAGATGTCACACGGTGCTTAAGGCTACAAGTATCCCCAAGCTAACCCTTTGAGCCTGCTACCTCATATAAAACTTACTTAGAGATGAATAAAACAAATCACTGGTACTGTCATATCAAATCATAAGAAATATGAAGAAAATACTCTATCCAAACAATCAAAATACTGAAAATCTCAATATACTAACAACCTAATAACTAATCTGACAAGCCTCTACTACTCAAATAAACTAGAGAGCCATTTGGACAGACCCCCAACTGACTCATACTCGACTGAAGAGATATAAATCATCAACTGGAAACACTGAAATATCTGAAAAGAGGTCCTCGAACCATGAGGAATCATCACTGTGAAGATGCAGATAAAGGTACTCGGGATCACTGACATTGCTGGGACTGAGCACCTGAACCTACATTACGAGAAAATGTAGCACACAGACAAGTATGTGGATCAGTACCTAGGGAATGTACTGAGTATATGGGGGTGTATGCAATTAAATAATCAATGTCATAAATCATTATAGCAAATATGTATGCAATTGTAAATGACTCACATAGCTTGAATAAAACTAAAGTTTGAATCTCATAAATCATAAGTAAGGAAGCATGTAATATAAAATCACATGAGTCATTACACTTTATTCTAAATTTGTATTCTTTCTTTGTTCCCAAACTTGTAAACTAGAGGAAATCTCAAAAACATAAACTTTCAGGAAATATGCTTTAATCTTATGAAAGCAAGAGACTTCTTTGGAATTTAAAAATCATGACACTTGAGAATCTTAGAAATCTTAGGATCATAGTTTTCAAAACACTTATACCTTCAAACTCATGATTTTAGCTTTAGGTGGGTAAGACTTCTTTAAAGCTCAAGAACTTGGTACTTTAGGAACTTTAAGACTTAAGAAGACTCTAGGAAACTTGGGAGATATTGGGAGTTTCTTCTAACCGACATAAACCATGTGAGCTACATAGAGTCCAACGTCTTGACCACGTGAGGGGAGCTGTTCTATCCTTGAGTAGAACCTTTACTCTTTAGTGATCACTAGCTTAACCCACTTGGGGTAAATCAGAAACCTACGGGGGCACGTAGTTCTGGGGCATGAAACCTTGGAATCACGCCCAACTCGGTGCTAAATACTACTCCCTTACTTAAGCTCAGAACTTTTAAGAAAAATCCACCTTAAATAGTTCAACAATATGTAATGGGACCCAATAATGCTTCCCTTTAACTTAATTTAAAATAGTGTGGATTTCTTTCTTCTCTTAGGATCAAAATCAGCTCTTTTCCTTAAACTTGGGTAAACTATCTTTAATGGGCTTTAAAACTTCAAAAACATGAAGATATCAATACCATTCTTGAAATGCTATAGAACATATAAAAATTCATTCTTGGACCTTAAAACATGTATAATATTCAAGAAAACTCATTCCCAAAGTAGAGAGTAATTCATGAATTCAACCTTAAGAGTATTCAAAACATCAATCATTGAAGGAATATACAACTTATAACATAAATTCTTAATTCAAATCACAAAATAGGCAAAATATCATGCAATTCAAGACTTGAACAAACTCATAATCTCATAAACTTGAAATATAGCAAATTAGGCATCATTCGACTTCAAAATAATAAAATCTTTTAAGAAAACCCAAAACATTTAGGCACAAGAACGGAAGGATGTTCTTGTTCAAACCCCACATACCTTTATGGTGACGAAATCGTTGAAAGATTGGACCTTCAATCTTGATTGTGAAACCCAAGTTGTTTTTCTCCTATAGTGCTCTTGGATGATGAACTTATGATGATATTAGGGTTATGATATGATTACAAACTCTTAATTTTGTAAGATTAAGTTTAGGGACGTGTAAGGAATGTTAAAAGACTTAGTTTCCCTCGAAATAACTCAAAAATGAAGTGTTTACATCACTTGGACCATAAGGTATACGACGCACACCTCATCGCGTAAGCTAGGTTGTGTGGCGCACACCTTATCGCCTAAATTAGGTTGTGCGTCGCACACCTTATGGCATAAGTTAGGTTGTGCGTCGCACACCTTATAGTATACCCAAACCAGTAGCCTTAGGCAATTTGTTAAGCGACACACTTCACTTTGCAAAGCTATAACTTCTTGCTCGGGTGTCGGATTTTGGTAAAATTTGTCTGTTGGAAAGCTAATTAGATTCTCTACTATTTGGTGGGTCTAACTCTGCCAAAATACCACATATACATCTAGTTATGCTCGTTCAAAGATGGTCCTTGCAAAATCAAACACTAAAACTTGATGGATTCGAAAGCTCTTAGCTTGCCTTACTTTAAGAAAGTCTTATGAACACGCTTAACACACCATAAGCTCTCTTATCACTAGGACACTCGTTGCAAGTCATGCACTCAAATATGAATCATAAGATTGGAGGTTTGACAAGTAGGAACAATGGTTCATTTTCTAGCTTAGAAATATACGAGGTATTACAATATCTTCCCCTTAGGAATATTTGTCCTCGAATATTGCTAGTTAGGCTAAGAGTACAGAGGAAACTGAATATACATAGCTGAAACAACTTGCTAAACTGACTCTATGTCATTCTAAACTCTTGAATACGTCGGAGAATGCATAAAATTATAACAAGATTGACTATATAGCTGCAACTTTGATTAGAAGGGGCTGGATTAAGAAATAATGGTACCTTTGGCTTGATCTGAACTTGCAAAAAAGAGGTGCGGGTACTTAGCTCGCATATCTGCTTCTGCTTCCTAAATAGACTAGTTTCGCCACAACACTTTGACCAAGGGAACTTCTTTGTTCCTCAGTCTACGGATATGGTAATCTAGGATCTCAACTGAAACCTCATCAAATAAAATATTGGTCTAAATATCAGCGTTCTCTGAAGGATCTACTACCATTGAATCACCAATATTCTTCCTAAGCATAGAAACATAAAAAATAGGATGAACAACTGAAAACTCTGTGGGAAACTCAATCTCATAAGCTACTCCCCCAACACAACTTAGGATTCTAGAGGGACCAACATACCGAGGACTAAGCTTCCCTTTTTTCCCAAATCTTTTCACCCCTTTCATGGGCGAAATTTTCAGATACACTAAATCATTAACTTCAAACTCAAGGCCTCTTCTTCTCACATCTGCGTATGACTTTTGACGACTCTGAGTTGTCTTCAACCTTTCTATAATCAACTCCACCTTCTTCATCACCTCAAATACTGCATCAGGTCCAACCAAAGCAGCTTCACCCACTTCGAACCAACCTATGAGTAATCTACATCTTCTACCATACAAAGCCTCAAATAGTGCCATTTTGATACTACTATGGTAACTATTGTTATACGGAAACTCGATTAGAGGTGAATGCTCATTACCTTTGAAATCAAGAGCACATGCCCTCAACATATCTTCTAAAGTTTGGCTGGTCCTCTTAGCCTGACCATCTGTCTGCGGGTGAAAAGCGGAACTAAGATATACTTGGGTACCCAGACCCCTCTGAAAAGCTCTCTAAAACTGAGAAGTGAACTGAGTACCCCTATCCAAAGTAATAGACAAGGGGAATCCATACAACTTGACTAACTCCCAAATATACAGTCTAGTATGCACAGGCAAGAAATGTACTGACTTAGTCAGCCTACATACAACAACCCAAATAGAATTATGCCGATGACGAGAAAGAGGTAAACCAGTCATAAAGTCCATATTCACCTCTTCCCACTTCCAAGTGGGTATACTAAACTCTTGCATCTCACCACTAGGTCTTTGATGCTCTACCTTAACCTATTGGCACGTTGTACACTTCGCCACAAACTCCGCTATATCTTTGTTCATACCACTCAACCAATGGATTTCCCGCAAGTCGCGGTACATCTTGGTAGCATTGAGATAAATAGAATATCGCACGCCATGCACTTCAGCCATAATTCTCTGCCTCAGATCATCAATACAAGGAACACACAATCTACCCTGCAATCTCAACACACTATCTCCCCCTTGGGAGAAAGCCTCTACCTTTTGGTCCTTAACTGACTCCTTCAGTCTGACCAAACTATCATCTAAGTCTTGCTTCTCCTTCACTTTCAAAACTAAAGAGGATTCAAAACTACTTTGCACCAAAATACTCCCTCAGAGGAATCAAACAACCTAACACCCAACCTAGCCAGACAATGCACATCACGAGCCAACTCTTTCTTACCTTCCTCTACATGAGTAATACTACCCATAGACAACCTGTTAGGGCATCTTCCACTACATTGGCCTTGCTCGGGTGATACAATACACTCATATCATAATTTTTTAGCAACTCTAACCACCTCCTCTGTCTAAGATTTAACTCCTTTTGAGAAAACACATACTACAGGCTTTTGTGATCAGTAAACACGTCAATATGAACTCTATAAAGATAGTGTCTCTAGATTTTCAAAGCAAAGACCACAACAATTAATTCAAGATCATGGGTTGGGTAATTCTTTTCATGTAGCTTCAACTATCTGGAGAAATAGAGTATAACCTTCCCTCTCTGCATCAACACACAACTCAAACCAACTCTAGAGGCATCATAAAACAACACAAAACTATTTGTACCATCAAGCAAAGTCAACACCGGGGCTGTAGTGAGTTGAGTCTTTAACTCTTGAAAACTCTTCTCACAAGAATCTGACCAAAGGAACTTAACTTTCTTTTGGGTCAACCGGGTCATGGGAGACGCAACAGAAGAGAAACCTTCAACAAAACGGCGATAATAGCCAGCAAGAAATTCCTAATGTCAGATGGAGAGATAGGTCTAGGCCAATTTCTTATAGTTTCTATCTTTTGGGGATCAACTCTAATACCTTCGGTTGAAATAATATGACCCGGAAAATCTACGGACCTTAGCCAAAATTCACACTTGTTAAATTTAGCGAACAACTGATGATCTCTAAGAGTTTGTAGGATAATTCTAAGATGATCAGCATGGTCATTCTTAGAGAAGGAGTAAACAAGGATATCGTCTATGAAAACAATAACAAACTTATCAAGATATTGCTTGAACACTCAATTCATGAGGTCCATGAAGGCTACTGGAGCATTGGTTATCCCGAAAGACATGACTAGAAACTTAAAGTGACCATAACAGGTCCGGAAGGCTGTCTTTAGGATGTCACACTTCCTTACTTTAAGTTAGTGATAGCCGGATCTAAGGTCTATCTTGGAGAAGTAACTTGCACCTTGCAATTGATCAAACAAGTCATCTATTCTCGGAATAGGGTACTTATTCTTAACTGTGACTTTATTAAGCTAACGATAGTTAATGCATATACGTAAAGAACCATCCTTCTTTCATACTAATAGGACAAGTGCGCCCCAATGTGAGACACTGGGCCTTATTAAAATTTATCTAAAAGATCTTTGAGTTGCTCTTTCAACTTCTTAAGATCTGCGGGTACCATACAGTAGGGAGGAATAGAAATAGGCTGAGTGTTGGGAAGAAGATCAATCCCAAATTCTATCTCTCTATCGGGAGGTACCCCTGGGAGATCTTTCAAAAAAACATTGAAAGCTCATTAACAACGTTGACAGACTAAATAATTGAAGCCTCAGACTTGGTGTTTTTAAATCTAACTAGGTGATAGATGCAACCTTTAGATATAAACTTTATGGATTTGAGATAGGAAATAAAATGACTTTTGGAAGATACTGAACTCCCGGACCACTCAAAAACTAGTTTATCAGGAAACTGAAACTTGACTACACGGGTATGACAAACTATAAATTTATACAAAGAGTGAAGCCAATCCATACCCAGAATAACATCAAAATCAACCATCTCTAACTCTATGAATGACTGTAACAGGACAATTCTTATACACTTGCTTAGCAACAATAGACTCCCCCACTAGAGTAGAAACTAGGCAAGGCTCATAAATCCTTTCGGGACTTATTTCAAAATTTACAGCAACAAGTGGGGTCACATAAGAAAAACTCGACCCAGGGTCCAACAACACATAAATATCAAAGTGAAATACACGGAGCATACCAATAACAACATTGGGAGAGTCCTCCTGCTCCTGTCGGGATAGTAGGGCATAGAATCTATTCTGGCACTGACTGCCAACAATACTGGAAGAAGCATCCTGGGGAGGAGCTGGACAGGCTATAGGAGCTGGTGCACTAGTGGCCTATGCCTAGGGTCGGGCATCTCTATTTCCCTGACTGGCTGCGGGTACTCTCTAAGTTTGTGGCCCATCTTGCCTCAACCAAAACAACCTCACTGGTCTGCCAAATACTCACCATGATGGGTCTTGTCACACTTAGCATACAGAGGAAAATTAAGCCTGTTACTCGCACTATTTTGGGACCTGGACATAGAAGGCCTATTTTCTGCTCCTGCCTGCCTCTGGGTACAGGAGCACTAGCTGAAAAAGGCGCTGGCATGGATTAACGACTCTGGAACTGTGGACCGTTCCCTTCATGGGACCTAGTCTGACCATACTTATGCTGCTCGGATCTAGCCCTCTTTCTCCTCCTCACTCTATCTCTCTCCTATTTTTATCCACCTCTATTTGCTATGTATGTATCATCTGTTTGGACAGATTCATATCTCTATTGAGCATAGAAGTCCTATACTCTTTCAACACCAAACCAGATACACCTATTATGAACTTGCTCATACTAGTGCGGGTGTCAGCAATCAACTCAGGAGCATATTTGGCTAACTAGTTGAACTTCAAGCAGTACTCCTTAACAGTCATGGAGCCCTATCTCAAGTTCATACAATTCTCTATTTTTGCCTCCCTCATCTCTAACAAAAAGAATTATCCAAGAATGCATCTTGGAATACTTGCCAAGTAATGGGAGCATCATCTTCCCCTCTATTCTTTCTCCAAGAAACAACCCAGTCATATGCAATATCTTTCAATCTATAAGACGCCAGCTCAACACTTTCTTCCTTAGAAACATACATCACCTGTGTGATATTTTTCACCTCCTTGATACAAGCATGAGAAGCACCAAGAGCACAAGACAAACAAGGAGTCAAGCCAAAGAGTTACATGGTCTTCAAACAATGTTTATGAAGTTGGAAGCTTGTGATTGTGTCATGAGTTCACCTATTGGAGTGTATATGCTAAAGTGTGAAGAGGATCTTTGAAATACACTCCAAAGTGAGCACCTTTCATTAAGGGTGTTTTTGTCATTGTTTGTAATAGTATAAATAGACACCATAGCTCTTATTTTCCTTAGTTTTGAGATAATGAATTGAGTGACTTTGTAGATTGTAATCTTAGTGTTAGATTGTAGTCTTCTCCTTCTCCTTAAGAGAGGAAAATCAAAATTTGAACCTTGAATGCATTTGAATTGGTTTTCACTTGTATTGGGGTATTTGGCAAGGAAGGTGTGCTTGAGGAAGTGTGAGTCCTTTGGGTCACCTAAGAGAGTGGTTTGAGCTTCCATTAGTGAGGTGTGATTGGAGATTTGATACATATCCTTTTGTTAATCACATAGTGTAAGTAAGGGTCTCTCTACTATCTTTATATTTATGCAATTCTTCTTCTCCATCTCCTTAGTGTCAGTTTTTCTCTTTGTGTGCTTGCTGATTTTTGCATCTTAGTGTCATTTTCGTGTGGTTGATAGTCCGTTAGGCTATTATTTGGTATCAAAGCCTTGTTTAAGATTATTCCAACATCCCTAAATCTTGGTTTTAGTGTTCTTATTTAGAAAATCTAAAAAAAAGGAGTCAAAAAATCAGAAAATACAAAAAAAAATGATGTCCAGTGTTGTCTTGTGTTAGATCCGAATTTAGAACTTAGATATACAAGTTTTTAATTTGTCTTTGAAGTTTATTGCACTAGATCCTTGCTCTCTAATTCTTAGGGAGTCTATATCTACTTTTAGAGTGAAGTTTGGTTGGTTTTGAGCTAGATCCACCATTGTAGTGGCTTGTTTGAAGCTTATTGGTGAAGGTGACGTTTTTGGCTTATGTTGGAGACTTGATTTGTGGCTTATATTTAGTGGGTTGAGTTTGTTTTAGCATAAGGAACCTAGATCTACAAAAAAAATCAGATTTGGAGTCCATTTGCTTGTTGGTCAAACTTGGTCGACACTTGAATATTCATCTTGTTCATCCTTGATCTCCATATCTTAGTGAAGAAGAATATTCAAAGGTGTTGTTTGATCCAAAAGAGGGAAGAAATAAAGTGAAAAAGTTGTTGGTCTACAAAGAATATTCTATTCTTCTAAAAGAGGGGGGGGGGGGGGGGGGGAAGACCAAAGAACAAACTAAGTACAATTGCATTTATTAGGGGGGACCATTGCATTTCATTTCAATTTGAGAATTGAAGGGACTCTAAATTGCCTTCTTACCCCCTCCAAATCCAAAAACTCTTCTTCCCCAAAGTGGTGTTTGGCCGAAATAAGTTTTTGGGAAATTTAAAATTTCAAAAAGTGACAACCAACCCCGTAGTGCCACATCATCACTTGTGATCAACCAAAATTCGTCTCTAGAATTAGATTTCTTAGTTTATAATTTTTGATTCTAGTTTCTTTTGAGTTAAGTCTATCACTAATTAGCAAACTAGTAAGTACCTACTAGGTTGGTAATTAGTCTAGAGTTCGTTTAATTCGTGTCTTCAGTTTTGTGTGTTTTTCTCATTTTAAAGTCGTAGTGTTTTGTTGGTTCAAGTTCGTACATCACTTTCTTTGAGTCATTTCAAACAAAGATCGATTCTGGACTAAATTTTCTCACCACTCAAGTAACTTGCCAAGTATTGCCAATTATCTAACACTTGTGAGGCCAAGTGTGAGGTGAGGTTGAGTGTGAATGAAGTGAGGTTTTTAAACTAACTTGTTTGTTCGTTTTGTAGGTTTTTTCCTTTGCTGTTTTTTTGCTCTTGTTAGGTACATTTGACTATGGAACCTGAGGGTTCTTCATCCCAGCCTTTGGGAAATGATATTGTGAGGGTCTTGAAGGCTCACTTTGATGCCTTAAGACAAGAGTTGAAAGGTGATATGAATGCTATGAAGACATAAAAGGTGATATGGATTCATGGAGGAGTGAAATGACATCCTTGATAGGTGGTGTGATTAGAATGAAAGTGAGGGTTGATATATTATATCCACCAAAGTGATACAATAAAGACAAGAGAAACACGAAATAACTCCAAAACAGTCTGCAAATCTTAAGGATCCGAGGACCTTTTTGGAGATCACTCTCGAATTCGCTATCAACAAGAAGAATACAAGATACAATGATGTATATATCACCAAAAAAACAGCTACAAAATATGATGAACAAGATAACAACAATAACACAAGTTTTGGATTCAATAAAGGACCCAAAAAAGTTCACTACACAAGATAACAACAATAAAAGTAAAGGATAGATAGTGAGACCAAGATTATTATAATATTAAGAACTAAACAGTGTATTAAACTCAAAAACCCTAATGAATGTAATAATCCAAACCACACTCTTACGGTTACTGCCAAGGGAATCAACTCACCTCAAGATTCACCGTTTCCAAGCAAAAATAAATATTAGCTTTTCCAAGCCCTAAACTAAGACTGCCTAAAGTGTTCTACTCTCAAGAGAGAGGATTTGTGTTTCAATCTTTCATTCTTCCAAAACTAGTGAAAATAAGACTAAAGGGGCCTATTTATAATACAATACAAATGAAGATAAAAAACCACTTTGCCTTTAATGAGAAGGGCTGCCATGGTGTGTAAATACACCATATGTAATGTATAAAATACCCTTAATGAAGGGGCAACCAAGGTATATTATAACTTGAATGAATGGTGCCTTTTCAATGCTCTAAAAAATCGAGTATGGTTCATACTTCAAGGTTTGTGGTTCTCGGGTTAGCATCAATGTAAGCAACCAAGCAACCTTCCACACACGAGATTGCTTTGTCATGCTCAAAATGATCCTTCCTTGTGTATCCTTGTGCTCTCGAGGTGACCAAGTCTTGAGCCTTTAGGTTTTGGCCTTCAAAGATGTCATCAAAAGCTAAGGTGGCCATTTGACTTGTATCATCCTCTCTATCTTGAAAAAGATTCGACTTCGAATCCAAACCTTACAAAACCAAAGAAAGGACACACAAATACAAACTCCTCATGGAATGAGGGTTAGGGTTAGCACGACAAATCACCTCAACATTCCAAGGTTGCACATATTTAGAACCAAGGATCATTTGAACTAAATATTAAATAATTAATGAAAAATGCACAAAGAATTTGGTTATGGAATTTACCAAAAGTGATACTTTGCTTTTCATTTAAACCAAGAAAAAAGTTGGGTGCACCATCATCATAAAATGTATATTTGGCATCGGGGTCAAACGGGAAGAGTGACCATAGACACGGGTCTAGACAACACTCCCCTTTCCCGTGGTCTCTACCCAAACTAAATGGCGTACTCTCTGGAATAGCATATATATTATTCTAAGCAAATAGAAAGTAGAGAAAGGTATCACTCAAGTCAACTTCTACTAAGGTGCCCTCATGTGTGTACTCACTGCTAGTTTCACAATCATCACCATGAGTACTCTCAACAATAAAATCACACAAAGTAGAAGGAGAAGTAGTTTCCAAGACTACACATCCCTTACCCTTAAGAGTACTTTCATCTTCCAAGAAGTGATTTCCATCTTTAGTAGAAATGTTGTCACACCATAGTGGGTTAGCATATCGGCTATAGCTTCTAAGGCAAACTATACCATCATTTTCACCACTAGGTTCATTAGGAGTGGTTATATCATCTTCAAATAAGACATTATACCTAAAGAGAGCATGATCTATTTCACGGGCAGATTCGAAACAAACACGTTCATCACTCTCTAAAAGATCAATATTAAGTTTAAAAGAGATTTCAAGTGCAAGATTATCCCAAGAATAGCTCTCGAGTTCACTCCTATTTCTTTGATCAATATTTTCAACATCTTCACATACTTGAGGTTCATTAATTACATCATACACATCCTCAAGTGGTGGGTAATTTTCACACATAAGTTGATCAACACAAATTTCAGAAGATAATGTACTTTTATTCAACATAATGGTTTCAACACTAGGTGGACATAAATCGATCTTACAAGAAGAGTCGATTCGGTCATTAATAGGATCAACTAGTGTATCCACACTCACAACATGTACATCATCATCAAGTGGCAAAGAAATAATAGGCTCACATATAGGCAAGCTATAACTCACACTCAATGGGCTACTAGCCACATAATTATCATTCACATGTACAAAAGTGTAAGAGTTAGCCATTTTACCTTGAAGTCCTGAGTAGATTCTTCTTTGTCATGGTGTGAAGGTCCTCCAAAAGCTTGGGCAGCAACTTCCTTTTGGCATTGTTCATCTTCGCTTGCCATGACGGTACCTACACAAATGTCCTTAGAAATAGAAGGACAACCAATATTAGCACAGTTTGGTGGTAATCCCCCCACTTCGCTCCACACAACCTCTTCTTCTTCCACTCTCGAATTACCACTTTGCACTTCCTTTCTCATCTCAATCTTTTGTCTCTCATAATTAGTTGGATTGGAGTAGGTAGGCATTTATCTTCGCAGCTTGGGCAACAAGTACGTCAAGAGGCGATTTACCCATTGGTCTCTTAGAACATTAGACCATTTTTCTATATTAGGAACTTGATATTGTGCAAACCAATCGGCACCTAAGTATACATTACTGTAGGCCAAAGGGAAGAATATCGCACCACACCTCCTCATGGTATTCATATTGGGATAAGATAACATTTACCCTCTTGGTAACCTTGAACCCATCCAAGAAGTATGGAACAAGTAAAGGATCACAAAATAACCCTAAGTAGTCAACCATGGATGGAACGATGTAGTTTCTATAGTACCTATCATTTAACACAACGAGGCAACCTGGTATCCCACAAATGGTCACCTTTCCGGAGTGTACACTCCTTCTTGGATCAACATTGTAAGGCATACGAGTACCCCTTAGTTTTAGAGATGCATACCCCCTTCTTCTCATTGGACACCCTCCACTATAGCTAGTATAACCATTCACACTATATCAACTTTGATAAGAAGTACTACAAGGTGGAGAATATGAATATTCACACTTCTCACATGTACTCTCATCATATGTCTCATAAGTTTTTTGAACGAAAGGGTTATACCTAACACCAAATCTAGGTTCAGAGTGAGAATTAGAAGACTCCTCATATGCCCCAACGTTATCATATGATCCATCACAAGGTCCTATATCATCTCCAAAGTCACCATAAGCACTAGGTACTTTATTCACCTCATTTTCTCCCTCAAAAAAGTAACTTTCAAATCTGCCCAAGTTTTGATCATGGCTATTTTCATAGCCTCCGCAATCTCCCTCAACTTCGTAGCCATAAAAATCCTTACTACAATCATAGTCTCCCATATTGTAGTCACATTAATCCCTGGATATCGAAGACATGTTCTCCTTATATTACCTTTTAAACATACAAAATGAACAAACGAGATTAGTAGTAAAAGCTCCTCACCAACACTCGTATTCACTCACTTTTGTGGTCCTCACAATTTGGAGCGGCGAATATTGAAAGTTGCTTATACTCTGGTAGTCAATAAGATGTCAATTCTACTTTGCGGCTGGAATAGATTCTTGTTTGATGGGCTCAAGACACAAAACAAAATCTACTTACGAACTTGAAACAAAGAAGTTACGATGAGTTAAAAATAAGAAAAGCACATAAATAACTAAGACACGAAAGAAACAGATTCAACAACTAATCTACGACTAAGTAGGTGATTACTAGTTGCTAATTAGTATTAGAACCAACAACGAAACTAAGGGACAATAAAAATGAAACTAAGAATCTAAAATTTTGAGCTCAAAAATATTGCATGAACAGTAGTAGTGATGATGTGGCAGCCACGTATTGGTTCGGTTTTATCAAGTGGTTATTCTCAAATGTTCAAGTCTTGGTCAAAAATTAATTTGGATTGGTGGAATTTGTTTTAGGAGGGAAAATAAGTCTTGGGGCCTTTTTCAATTTTCAAGACTTGACTTTTTCTTGTATTTCTCCTTAAAACATGGGTATTTAAATCATGGAAAAGTGGTTGAGAAGTGATATAAAGTCTTTTGGTGGTTGGGGGTCTTTCAAGACTAACAAGTACATACACCTTTTTCCTTCACCTTTTAGGATCTAACATTCACTTTATGTTCTAACAATATATGGAGGAAGGTGAAGAACTTCAAGAACAAAAACAACCACACCAAGAACAATAACAACAATCTTCAAGAACAACAACAATTCCAACGGCCAACTCCAATCCACCATAACAATATCTCCAACACTTGGCCAAGACAACTACAACTTCAACAAAATGGTTCTCAAGACACCAAGTAACAACAATATCACGTGTTTAAGTTTAGAACATCAAGGAGAAACCACACGGCGAAAACAGTCCACCACAACAATGGTCAACAATAATGGGCCAAGCTTATGTTCGCAACAATAACTTTCAACAAGTTCAAGCTCAAGTTTAAATCTAGACTCAAAGTGTTAGTGGACAAGAAAACTAACACTAGAAATAAAAAAACAAACAAGAACACTACTAGATCTAGTCACACAACAAACAAACCTCAGCCAAGACACAACAAGAACACAATTTTGGCCAAGAACACAAACACGGACAGATTGCTATTTTTCTAGAATTTTTATTTTTTAACATTTTTTTTTTGAATTTTCTAACAAGTAAGCCTAAGATTGATCTTGTAGGAACAAGATCAAGACATGATTTGATACCAAATGATACAATAAAGACAAGAGAAACATGAAACAACTCCAAAACAATCCGCAAATCTTAAGGATCCGAGGACCTTTTTGAAAACCACTCTCGGATTCGCTATCAACAAGAAAAATACAAGATACGATGATGTATATATCACCCAAAAAATAGCTACAAAACATGATGAACAATAATAACACAAGTTTCGGATTTAATAAAGGACCCAAAAAAGTTCACTACACAAGATAACAACAATAAAAGTAAAGGATAGATAGTGAGACCAAGATTATTATAATATTAAGAACTAAACAGTGTATTAAACTCAAAAACCCTAATGAATGTAATAATCCAAACCACACTCTTACGGTGACTGCCAAGGGAATCAACTCACCTCAAGATTCACCGTTTCCAAGAAAAGATCAATATTAGCTTTTCCAAGCCCTAAACTAAGACTACCTAAAGTGTTCTACTCTCAAAAGAGAGGATTTGTGTTTCAATCTTTCATTCTTCCAAAACTAGTGAAAATAAGACTAAAGGGGCCTATTTATAATACATTACAAATGAAGATAAAAAAATCACTTTGCCCTTAATGAGAGGGGTTGCCATGGTGTGTAAATACACCATATGTAATGTATAAAATACCCTTAATGATGGGGCATCCAAGGTATGTTATAACTTGAATGAATGGCGCCTTTTCAATGCTCTAAAAAACCGAGTATGGTTTATACTTCAAGGCTTGTGGTTATCGGGCTAGAATCAATGTAAGCAACTAAGCAACCTTCCACACACGAGATTGCTTTAAGTCTTGCTCAAAATGATCCTTATTTCATATCCTTGTGCTCTAGGGGTGACCAAGTCTTGAACCTTTAGGTGTTGGCCTTCAAAGATATCATCAAAAGCTAAGGTAGCCATTTGACTCGTATCACAAAGCCTCCACAAAATTCAAATCACCAAGTCCCAAATCAACTTGACCAAATACCCTATACTCCACAAAACACCATGCCACAAATCTAAACCCATTATCAACCAAATTCAGTTCCCCCTCTCCAAACTTCCCTAAACCGAACTCAATCTATCTAGGTAGGAGAAATAGGAGAGTTAGCACCCAAGGAGAGTGAGACTAAGCCTCAAGATAGAGAGAAAATAAATGGTGATGTACAAAGAGGATGTGAAAAAAAAGTGAAAAGGAAAGGGAAACCATGGGTAGTGTAGTTGGAAAGGGAAAGAAATGCTTGATTGCGGATCTTGTCCACAAAGAATCCTTATTACTCACTAAACCAAATACTAGAATTTTGCCTAGTATTTTCTCTTCTCATTTGCAGATTCAAGACCCTAGAAGTCCCGATGAGAAGTCCAAGGAAGTTTCCTTAAAGCCCTTGGCCGAAAGTCCCAATTTTGGGATAGGTGATGAAAAAGTGAATCCAAAGGAAAACCTTGACATATTAACTTGTAATGTGGAGCATGAAGTCTGCCCAAATTCAAAACCAAGTGAATAACACACTTCCCAAGATCTACAAGGTAACAAAGTTATCTTCTTCACTCCTAGAAACGTGAATTGTTGTGATGTGGCTAGTAGTGCCCAAAGTGGTGTAGTTTTGGATTTCCTTTGTGAAGAAGTGTATGAATATTTCTTTGGTGATACTCTTGGTGTTGTTAGGTTGCATAAGGACCAAGCTCTTGTTGTGAGTACGCAAGCACTAGTTGATCCTTTAGATGACAAAATCAATTCTTTTCATAAGAATGATTTATGTTTATCTAGTGCTAGCACTTATAACTTGAATAAGGTTCCATTACTAAGTAAAAAGAGTATTCACACACTAGTTTTCCATTGTGAAAAACAAGTGGGCTGCCCTAGTTTAAATAAAGCTTAAAATATTGTGATGTGGCTATTAGTAGCCAAGGTGATGTGAATTTGGGATTACATGGTGTAGAAATATGTGCTTATTTTCTTGGTAGTTCTCTTGTTGTGTATAATGATAAATGTGCTCCTAAGAATAACTCACTACTTGAACATGTGAATGATATGCTTGAAATCTCTCAAGTAGATGTTGGTGCTTGTAATGTTGATCTAGATAATGAGTATGGTCCTTTGAACTTATGTGATGAAAGTCTTGATATTAGTCTTGTTCATAGTGACCATGTGTATGTCAAAGTTGTGAGAAATGACTTGGGTGATTGTGGGTTTGATTCTCTAGTAAGAGGAATGGCTAACCTCGGCTTAGATTCTTGTCTATTTCTTCTATTTGATCTCGGTATACTATTGAGGTGGGGAAGGTTGTGTTTCAGATTACATTCCTTTTTCCTTGATGTCTCTCTTAACCATGTACTTTGTGATGCTTGTAGTAAGTATTTCATGATCATAACAAAGGATTGTTGGTTGTATTTCAAATATGTACCCCTTTTGCTTGATAGACTAATGAAAGGAATAGCTTCACTCTGTTGTCTTCTACTTCCATTTGATCCCAGAGTTCCTTTGGGATGTGGGTGAAGTAACTTTTGGTCATGTGCATTCCCTTTTTGTGTTAAAGCTATTCACTTCCTTTATATTCTTTGTTCCAAGTTTTTCATGACATATACCAAGTATATATGGATGTATGTCAAAAGTGAACAACCTTGGCTTGTCTATATAACTTGTGGTATTAATGCTAACCCTCCTCCCTTGAGGAATATGCATTTGTTTTCCCTCTCTTTGGTTTTGCAAGGTGTGAATTTGAGGACAAATTTCTTTCAAGATGGAGAGGATGATACAAGCATGAGAAGCACCAAGAGCACAAGACCTTTTAAAAGAAGCCAAGCAAACGAGTTACATGATCTTCAAGTAATGTTTATGACGTTGGAAGCTTGTGATTGTGTCATGAGTTCACCTATTTGAGTGTATATGCTAAAGTGTGAAAAGGATCTTTGAAATACACTCCAAAGCCATCGGGTTCATTAAAGGCATTCTTGTCTTTTAATGACTTCTTTTTACACTCCAAAGGAGCACCCTTCATTAAGGATATTTTTGTCGTTGTTTGTAATAGTATAAATAGACACCTTAGCTCTTATTTTCCTTAGTTTTGAGATAATGAATTGAGTGAATTTTTAGATTGTAATCTTAGTGTTAGATTGTAGTCTTCTCCTTTTCCTTAAGAGAGGAACACCAAAATTTGAACCTTGAATGCATTTGAATTGGTTTTCACTTGTATTGGGTTATTTGGCAAGAAAGGTGTGCTTGAGGAAGTGTGAGTCCTTTGGGTCACCTAAGAGAGTTGTTTGAGCTTCCATTAGTGAGGTGTGATTGGAGATTTGATACATCTCCTTTTGTTAATCAAATAATGGAAGTAAGGGTCTCTCTACTATCTTTACATTTATGCAATTCTTCTTCTTCATCTCCTTCTAGTGTGTTATAATCTTTGTGTGCTTGCTGATTTTTGCATCTTAGTGTCATTTTTGTGTGTTTGATAGTCCTTTAGGCTATCACTCCTCAAGGTATAACTTTGGGTCCTCACCTGCCTTAGGCCCATAAAACTCTAGCGGATTCATCTACATGAAATCACGAATTCTAGCAGTAGATAAATCACCTCCCTGCTGGTGCGAAACTGCGGCTTGGTTGTTGGCCTGAACATTGGCGGTGACTGCTTGGGCTAATGCCTGAAAGGCCACCGGAAACTCAGCATGAGACATAGTCTCATTCAAGGGATCAATAGGCTGAGGTTGCTCATTATTGTTTCTGCGGGCATTCGCTCTTTGGGGAGGCATTTTCTGAAATAAGAGAACACGAATTAATAGCAGTTAGGTGTTGCAAGATAGACTTTGAACGAAAGAAATGACTTTTTTTCCTAAAACATCTTGTAGCCTCTTGCTCATAGATGTGGCGTGCTACACTCCGATGATCAAGACTCTACTTAACGTGGCTTGTCAGACAACCTAGGACTCCTTAAACCTTAGGCTATGATACCAAGTTTGTAACACCCTGAAAATAGGTCCCGAAATGTTACACGGTGCTTAAGGCTACAAGTAGCCCCAAGCTAACCCTTTGAGCCTGCTACCTCATATAAAACTTACTTAGAGATGAATAAAACAAATCACCGGTATGAAGAAAATACTTTGTCTAAACAATCACAATACTGAAAATCTCAACATACTAATAACCCAATAACTAGTCTGACAAGCCTCTACGACTCAAATAAACTAGAGAGCCATTGGGATAGACCCCAACTGACTCATACTCGACTGAAGAGACATAAATCATCAATTGGAAACACTGAAATATCTGAAAAGAGGTCCTCGAACCATAAGGACTCACCACTGTGAAGATGTCGATAAAGGTACTCGAGATCATTGACGTTGCTGGGACTGAGCACCTGAACCTACATTACGAGGAAATGTAACACACAGACAAGTATGTGGATCAGTACCTAGGGAATGTACCGAGTATATGGGGGTGTATGCAATTAAATAATCAATGTCATAAATCTTTATAGCAAACATACATGCAATTGTAAATAACTCACATAGCTTGAATAAAACTAAAGTTTGAATCTCATAAATCATAAGTAAGGAAGCATGTAATATAAAATCACGTGAGTCATTACACTTTATTCTAAATCTGTAATCTTTCTTTGTTCTCACACTTGTAAACTGGAGGAAATCTCAAAAACATCATCTTTCAGGACATATGCTTTAATTTTATGAAAGCAAGAGACTTCTTTGGAATTTAAGAATCATGACACTTGAGAATCTTAGAAATCCTAGGATTATAGTTTTAGAAACACTTATACCTTCAAACTCATTCTTTTAGCTTTAGGTGGGTAAAATTTCTTTAAAACTCAAGAACTTGGTACTTTAGGAACTTCAAGAATTAAGAATCTAGGAAACTTGGGGACTTTGAGAGTTTCTTCTAACCGACATAAACCATGTGAGCTACATGGAGTCCAATGTCTTGCCCACGTTGGGGAGAGCTGTTCTATCCTTTTCGTTGCAGTAGAACCTTTACTTTTTAGTGATCATTAGCTTAACCCACTGGGGTAAATCAGAAACCTATGGGGACACGTAGTTCTAGGGCATGAAACCTTGGAATCATGCCCAACTCAGTGCTAAATACTACTCCCTTACTTAAGCTCAGAACTTTTAAGAAAAATCCATCTTAAACAGTTCAACAATATGTAATGGGTGCCAATAATGCTTCCCTTTAACTTAATTTAAAATAGTGTGGATTTCTTTCTTCGGTTAGGATCAAAATCAGCTCTTTTCCTTAAACTTGGTTAAACTATCTTTAATAGGCTTTAAAACTTCAAAAGCATGGAGATATCAATACCATTCTTGGAATGCTATAGAACAAATAGAAATTCATTCTTGGACCTTAAAGCATGTATAATATTCAAGAAAACTCATTCCCAAAGTAGAGAGTAAGTCATGACTTCAACCTTAAGAGTATTCAAAACATCAATCATTGAAGGAATATACAACTTATAACATAAATTCTTAATTCAAATCACAAAATAGGCAAAATATCATGCAATTCAAGACTTGAACAAATTCATAATCTCATAAACTTGAAATATAGCAAATTAGGCATAATTCGACTTGAAAACAATAAAATCTTTTAAGAAAACCCAAAACATTTGGGCATAAGAATGGAAGAATGTTCTTGTTCAAACCCCACATACCTTTATGGTGATGAAGTCGTTGAAAGATTGGACCTTTAATCTTGATTGCGCAACCCTAGTTTTTTTTCTCCTATAGTGCTCTTGGATGATGAACTTAATATGATATTAAGGTTATGATGTGATTAGGAACTATTAATTTCGTAAGGTTAAGTTTAGGCACGTGTAAGGAATGTTAAAATACTTAGTTTCCCTCAAATAACTCAAAAATAGAGTGTTTACATCACTTGAACCATAAGGTATGCGGCGCACACCTCATCGCGTAAGCTAGATTGTGCGGTGCACACCTTATCACCTAAATTAGGTTGTGCATCACACACCTTATGGATAAGCTAGGTTGTGCATTGCACACCTTATAGCATACCCAAACCAGTAGCCTTAGGCAATTTGTTAGGCGACACACTTCACTTTCCAAAGCCATAACTTCTTGCTTGGGTGTCGGATTTTGGTAAAATTGGTATCGTTGGAAAGCTAATTCAATTCTCTACAATTTTGTGGTCTAATTCTGCCAAAATACCACATATACATCAATTTATTCTCGTTCAAAGATGACCCTTACAAAATCAAACACTAAAACTTGATGGATTTGAAAACTCTTAGCTTGCCTTACTTTAAGAGACTCTTATGAACACGCTTAACACACCATAAGCTCTCTTATAACTAGGATACTCATTACAAGTCATACACTTAAATATGAATCATAGGATTGGAGGTTTCACATGTTGGAACAATGGTTCATTTTCTAACTTAGAAATATATGGGGTATTACAGGAGTGGTTAAGAACAACTATAGCAGCCACTTAGTCGCTATAGCGGGACCACTATAGCAGTTAAGTGACTGCTGCAAAGGTCATTAGGTAGTTTAATACCCGACTCTTGATTTTATTTCTTATTTCCCCCTAATATCTAAAAGTTTAATCTTAGGCTATACGGAGGCAATTTTCTACCAACTTGGGTGATTTTCGGTAATGACCCTCCAAGTCATTTCCTATGTTTTTCTGCTTTTTCTGCATTTAAAGCCTTCTTGTAGATTCTCCAAGTCATTTATGATTTGTTGGGACTGACAGTTTGGTTATTGGGTGTCATGCCTTATTTTTTACCAAGGTAAAAACAAGCACGACTTATGAACTCTAAAAGAATTAATTTTGTACAGAGTCACCACCTAATTTTTAAGAAAAATAAGGAAACCTTAGTTATTGATATGTATGAATTATGTTTTAATCTATGTTGCATCCAACCGCACACGCAAGTGTACGTGGTCGTGCGAGTAATAAAGTGACACGACCCGAATTGAGGCCTAGTCGTGTTGGGTACCTCAAGCACAACAGGGACCAGAGGCCACCCCAAATACCTAACCATAACCGCCCTACACCATAAGTTGAACAAATTTTGATTTTATATAACATAACAAAATAGAACAATCACAAATCAAATACAGTTAAACGGTGTCAGACCCAATGCCAATACCAATGCCAAGGATGACACCAATACCGACACCACTCATACCAACCCAAAGTAGTCTCACAAAGCCTCTATCCAAAATAAAAACAACATCCGATCGAGACATGCCCCTGACCATAGCCAAAACCAATGTCTAAGAAATGAAAAAAATATGTAGAGAATACCATAACATGAAATGGAGCCTTTTGGAGTATGGAATCTCACCACTTTAATCCAACACCTTGCTATCCCCGAATCTAATTACTGAGCAGGGGAGTAGTATGGCCGATTCCTGTATCGCGTGGGGATACAACGCCTGAAGATGGGTTAGAGGTGAATGCTAGCATGTACTCAGGAGTAAGGATAAAATAATGCCAATATTTAAAACCAAGTAAATAACCATATGCAATCACTTACATATATACATATATACCATGATAGGAGGGGTGCTAACCTAGACACCCAACCCAGCAGGTCAGGGGCAGGCCGACCATAGGTTCGAATCCTGCCACCTTCCTTATGGATCATCCTGTGGTTATCGGATGATGGGAATAACAAACCAGAAATTTAGAAATGAGCACAAAATGTCAATATATGAATTGTTTCATTATTCATTATTTTCGGGTCTTTTCGTTGCATTCACTTACAACAAGAAACAACCACCAGTGTTTGGTCCAACACTTGCATTTTGGTGTATTCTTATTTGTTTCCTTGGTCTTTCATTCAGTTATATTCCTAATAACTTATCCAATTATAACGTATTAACCGCTAATGCACCATTTTTTATCAAATCTCAGGGACATAGTCTAATCATAAAGGTAGTATTTTATCATGGTGTCAGATCCTAAGTTTTTATGGATTCCTTCTTTGTTACCGGGGTCGACACCTAAGCCATAATGTCTCAAAACGAGGAGCGTTCAGCCACTTGACTGTAAGTAGAGGAGGCCATAGATAAAGTTTTTTTTATTCCTTTGTTTCAAAATTTGTGAAGAGTTCCATTCTATCTCTGCCTTGTTACGAACAAAAAAGTGGAATGAAATCCCAGTTATACACTCCCTTCATTCTACGAACCCCTGTTGATTCTGAACTTCGTTCGCGAAGGAACCGGACTTTTGACAGGCCAACCCTTTTTTATGCACCACTTTACCCTGAAAGAAAAATGAGCTTTGCTCCACTGGGCGCTAGGCGCTCCCGTGGTTTGCGAGAAGGAAAAAAGATGTTGCATCTGGCACGAGATGATAAAGAGAGAGCATCATCTATCGATGAACAGCGGATTGATGGAGCTCTTAGCATTGCTTTGTTTTTCTCCCCTTTCCTATCAGCGAGTTCTGACCCTTTTGTTCAAAATTTCTTCATTTGTACTGAACCACTTGCAGAATCAAATCCTGTTCCACAAGATCCTATATCATCTATACATCCTCCTTGCATTTATGCCGGAGATGTTTCCAGTGCTATGGGCTTTGGCTTATGTAGATAAAAAATGATAAATGGGATTATGGTACTCCATTCGCCGCCAATGCGAAAGGATGCCGCCGAAAAGAATGGAACACCATTTCGCTCTGTTGGATACGTTGGATCCCGTATAACAAGTGAGATTTTTACCCTCAAATTCAAACATGTGGGCACAAAATACTATCTTGCTTTATTGTTACGTAGCAATAGAAGTGTCACGCCTCAAATTCTGTTGGGGTGGACAGGCACCCATTTTGGGAGAACCAACTCTTAACCATGTACTTTTCATGCATATAATTATGGCATTCAAAGCTTATGCTAGTATGGATAAGATGCATTGATAAAACAAACCACGTAAGTAAGTCTAAACCTACATATACAAGACTTTGCCGTTGGGGCCACAACGTTAAAAGAGCACAATACTACCACACTTTTCACATAGTCTGCAAAGCCTCTAAAAGACATCTGGACACTTAGTTAAGGTCGGGAAAAACCCCCTCCTTGATCATAACTACTACACAATACCAAAATATATAACAGACTCGAAAATCTCCGAATCAACTTGAAGCTCACCAATAGCAGCTGGATGTCCTGTGTTCCTACTGGGGTGGTCTACTAGCTAGAGTACCTGTACCTGCGGCATGAAACATAGTGTCCCCCACGAAGGGTGTCAATACAAAGAGTGTACTGAGTATGTACGACATAAAATAACTACAAATAAGACAAGATCTCCACAAAATCAGTTATCAATAAACAAATATAAAGATAAGGATAGAATACCAACTTTGCTTATGCTTATGGGATCATGTACATTACATCCTTTACTTTGCTTTATTCTTCTTTACTTTATAAGATTATAAGGCATAATACAAATGACCAGCTGATCAGTGGTAAGAGAGGATGACCCATGCTAGGCATTTTAACCGCTGGGATACGTTCCTCATAAGTATACAAATCGAGATCGACCCATTCTAGGCTTTCTTTTGCCCTTGGGATACCACCTGTAATATTGGGATCGACCCATGCTAGGTGTTTCTTCGACCCCTAGGATACCACCCAAAAGATATAGACTCATTTCAGATCATTCTTTTTATCTTTAAAGTTGTTTTGGTAGTCACGTATTAGATTTGGAACTTTGGACCAGTAGCAAAAGGTGTGCAAATATGTACTAGATGCAGTAGCAATGAGGTCGAATACAACAATAATAGAAATATAACGCATAGGAGCTTAGCTAACATCATGGGTCATGTTAACTAAGAGAACAACTCGTAAGGCTTATTTCTGAAAGCACCCATATCATACTAGTATTTAGACAGGAAATGGACAGA
Source organism: Capsicum pubescens (assembly GCA_030864215.1). Taxonomy (NCBI): domain Eukaryota; kingdom Viridiplantae; phylum Streptophyta; class Magnoliopsida; order Solanales; family Solanaceae; genus Capsicum; species Capsicum pubescens. Next base: position 69,657,930 of record CM061542.1, on the reverse strand, counting down.
TCTAGTAACAAACACATCTTTAGGTACTTTAACAACTTGACAAGTTAGAATAAGGTTGTTAACCACCTTGGGGGTTGTACGCTGTAGTTATGTATAACTTGAAAGGAAGAACGCTTAGGAAGCTTACTTTGTAACAAAGGAGTTAGATTCATGCCAAAGAGTAGGATCGACGAACCATACATACTTTGCTGCACAATTAATCACACTTTCACTTAACATCTTTCCTTTTAGATTGCTAATATACAATAGAATAAGACTAGTATTAGTAGCTAATTAACATATTCACGCCATTTAAACTTACTAAAATAGTAACCGGGCGGTAATCCACAATCAACTAATCCAAGGGTGTTCTCTCAACCTCGTTCTTCTCCAATTACATTCATACATGATGTAACTTTTTATAAGATCCCCTTAACAGTTTCATCATTATTGTACTCTCAAAATAGTATATTAAGTGATGTGGGCAGTAAACTTAAGCGACATTCAATTTGGTGGTGTACCATTATACTCTTCTTCTACCTTTCAATGGAAATTAGTCACACTATTCCCCCAACGTCAACCAAGAAGCCCCCAACATACATACATAATACAAATCCAAAACAACCCTAAATACCTCTTAATATGGCAACCAGAAATTGAACTCACCATCCCTTGAGTTCTTAACAACAACATATACACAATCCTCAACCAACACACGTATATAGGAAAAGGGAAAAAATGTACAGTAGCCATACCTTAATTTCGGTGGTAGTTTATTCCCTTAATGTATCAATAGCTTGATCCCTTTACTCACAAACCAAAAGTGAAGAGAAAAATCTCTTAATAATCAAGGATAAAGGGACTGCCAAACTTAAAAAGGGATATCTTCTAGTTTAAGCATGAAGAACATAATCCTTATAGTATTCTTAAGATATGCTCATGATTTGTTCACTTACCTTTAACTTGGAAGGAAGGTTTCCAAAGAACCCTAGTGGAATTTTAGGACTGCTGCATAGCTAAGAGAGAACAAGAGAGAAAATCTTGAAATCTGTTTTTTTTTTGGCTAGTTAAAATGAGCTATAAGGGCTGGTTTCAATCCCTTTAAAAAGAGCTGCTCTTGGCCGAATTTCTTGGTCATTTTTGGGAAATAATTTATCAAGTAGGTGATGCACCTACTTTCCCATTATATTGGGCCTTTGCGGATTAAAAACTATTGGGCCTTAGCTGCCCATTCTTCTCCTTTTCTCTTATTTAATTTAGGCCAAAATTAACTTAAGTAGGTGGTAGTGTATTTGGCCCAATAAGATAGTCAAGGGATACTTAATAGGTGATTCACCTACTTAGTTTTTAAGTTGGTCAAAAGGTCAAAGCAGGTGATTCACCTACTAGCTTAAAATAAGTCAAGCAAGCACCTCAATATTTTGTTCCATTTTAAGATCAAAATGCTTATAGTTAAACTTAAAACTTGGTCACTTCATCCTTTAGATTCAAATACCTATTTAAGGGCCCAAGTTTATATTCTCTCATCGAAGGTAACTTAATCATACCACGTTTCAGTACATGTGGGAACTCCTCCAAACCTATCTTACCGTCACCAATCACATAGGATATCCGAGCCCATTACCTACCCCATAAGTCCATATCAAGTGCCACATAAGTAGAACTAGTACACGCGGAATATAGGGTGTTACATCCTACCCCCCTTAGAAGCATTCGTCCTCGAATGCTAGCATAACTAGCTAGCGTAAAAGAATATAAGACTAAGTTTAAACTCATTGTTATCCATATAACACTTGTGTATTTATACTTACTTGTTTGTGCCCCAAATCAGCATCCTTGGACCAAGTCTTTAGATTTAAATAAATGAGGGTACTTTTACTTCATTGCTTCTTCGGCTTCCCATGTGATTTCTTCTACTTGCGGGCTCCTCCAAAGCACTTTTACTGAAGCTACTTCTTTATTTCTTAACTTCTTAAATTGCCGATCTAGTATAGCAGTAGGCACTTCTTCATTCGTGAGTTCTTCCGTAACCTGCACATCTTTAGTAGAAGTAATATGGGATGGATCTCCGATGCACTTGTGGAGCATTGAGACATGAAACACCGGATGCACCATTGAAAGCTCTTGGGGTAGGTCTAACTCATATACCACTTGGGCAAATCTTTGAATAATTTTATATGGCCCTATGTAGCGGGGACTTAGTTTTCCCTTTTTACCAAACCTCATTACCCCTTTCATTGGAGATACCTTCAAGAATACCGAATCTCCTATAGCAAACTCTAACCCTCTTCTTCTAGTATCCGCATATGATTTATGTTGGCTTTGAGCTGTTTCTAATCGTTGTTGTATCACCTTAACTTTTTCTATAGCTTGATGAACAAGATCTGGCCCAAATAAGGTAGTTTCACCCACTTCAAACCACCCAATTGGTGATCTACACTTTCTGCCATATAAAGCTTCATAAGGCGCCATTTTGACACTCAAGTGATAACTATTGTTGTATGCAAACTCAATTAGTGGCAAATGATCATCCCAACTACCTTTGAAGTCCAATACACAAGCATGCAACATATCCTCTAATGTTTGGATTGTACGTTCCGCCTGGCTATCCGTTTGAGGGTGAAAAGTTGTGCTTAAACTCACTTGCATTCCTAAACTCTTCTGGAATGACCTCCAAAAATGTGTGGTAAATTGAGCTCCCCAATCAGATATAATAGAGATTGGGACTCCATGCTGCCGAACTATCTCTTTAATATATAATTTTGCATACTCTTCAGCTATGTACGTAGTCTTAACCGGTAGAAATTATGCTGATTTGGTGAGTCTATCAACTATTACCCATGTAGAATCAAACTTTCGAGATGAGCGAGGCATACCAGTGATGAAATCCATGTTAATCATATCCCACTTCCAAGTTGGGAGCTCCATAAGCTGCATATAACCTCCTGGCTTTTGGTGCTCCACTTTGACTTGTTGACAATTCGGACATTCAGCTATAAATTCTGCAATGTTCTTCTTTATGTCACCCCACCAATACACCTCTTTCAAGTCATGATACATTTTACTTGAACCAGGATGGATAGAATATCTTGAATGATGTGCCTCCATCATAATCTTCTTTGTTAGCCCATCTACATTAGGTACATATAATCTGTTTTGGCATCGAAGTATTCCCTCTTCTATAAGCTCAAATGCCTTTGTTACACCTTGTTGTACATTTTCCTTAAGCTATAAAAGAATAGGATCTATGTATTGTTTCACTTTAACTTCGTCTACTAATGAGGATTCTACTGCATTTTGCACAATAACGCCTCTATCTGAAGATTCAATAGGGCGAACCCCTAAGCTAGATAATTGGTGTAGATCCCTAGCTATCCCTTGCCTTTCCATGGGATGCCTATAATTACTTGCCATCGCCTTACGGCTTAGTGCATCAGTTACCACATTTGCTTTGCCCGGATGATATAAGATATCAACATCATAGTCTTTTAACAACTCAAGCCATCTTCGCTGCCTCAAGTTTAGGTCCCTCTGGTTAAAGAGGTACTGCAAACTCTTGTGGTCGGTATACATATCAACATGTACCCATACAAATAGTGGTGCCATATTTTTAAGGCAAATGTAACTGCTGCTAGCTCAAGATCATGTGTTGGATAATTCTTCTCATGTGGCCACAATTGTCTTGAGGAGTAAGCTATTACTTTACCATGTTGCATCAAAACACATCCTAAGCCAACTCCTGAAGCGTCACAATATACCACATAGCCTTTCGTGCCATCTGGAAGTACTAATACGGGTGTAGAAGTCAACTTATTCTTCAAATCTTAAAAACTTCTTTCACACATTTAATCCCATTGAAACTTAGCTTCTTTATGTGTTAACTTTGTTAAAGGTGCAGAAATAGAAGAAAACCCCTCAACGAACTTTCTATAATAACCTGCCAAGCCTAGGAAACTACAAACCTCTGTAGGCGTCATGGGTCTTGGCTAGTTCTTCACTGCCTTTATCTTTTGAGAATCAACTCTTATTCCTTCATCGGATAGAATATGACCCAAGAATGCTACTGATTTTAACCAAAACTCATATTTGGAGAAATTTGCATACAACTTACGATCGCGAAGGATTTGTAACACCTATCGCAAATGATTTGCATGGTCTTCTTCTGATCTTGAATACTCCAGAATATTATCTATAAATACGATAACAAATACATCCAAGAATGGCTTAAACACTCTATTAATCAAATCCATGAAAGTTGCTGGTGCATTGTTAGCCAAAATGACATAACTAAAAACTCAAAATGACCATATCGCGTTCGAAAAGCCATTTTAGGTATGTCTTTCTCCTTTACTCTCAGTTGGTGATAACCTGACCTTAAGTCGATCTTTGAGAAACACTTAGCACCTTGTAACTGATCAAACAAATCATTAGTTCGAGGAAGGGGATATTTGTTCTTAATTGTCACCTTATTTAACTATCGATAATCAATACACATTCTCAATATGCCATCTTTCTTATGTACAAATAACACGGGTGCGCCCCAAGGAGATATACTAGGCCTTATGAAACCCTTTTCCAACAAATCTTTTAATTGTTTTTTCAATTCACGTAATTCTGCAGGGGCCATTCTATAAGGAGGAATAGAAATCAGTTGAGTACCTAAGATCACATCAATACCAAACTCCACTTCTCTTTCCGGATGTAAACCCGGAAGCTCTTCAGGAAATACGTCAAAAAATTCATTTACCACTGAGATGGATTAAAGAGTTGGTGACTCTGCCTCTATATCTTTTACCCTTACTAGATGGTATATGTATCCTTTGTACATCATCTTCCTTGCCTTAATATAAGAAATAAACTTACCCCTTGGTGCCCCAATATTACCCCTCCACTCAAGGACTGCTTCCTTTGGAAAATGGAAATGCACCCTCTTAGCTCGGCAATCCACTCTGGCATAACAAGAAGACAGCCAATCCATACCCATTATAACATCAAAATCCACCATTTCAAGCTCCAAAAGGTAAGACAATGTATCACGATTACAAACAGTTACTATACAATTACGGTAAACTCTTCTAGCTATAATAGATTTGCCAATTGGTGTAGACACTTTAAATGGCTTAGCTAGTAATTCTGGTGTCCTTTTCAACTTTCCAGCAATTAATGGAGTGACATATGATAATGTAGAGCCTGGATCAATTAATGCATATACCTTATGTGAAAAGATAGACAATGTACCTGTAACCACGTCAAGATAAGCCTCCAAATTTTGTCGACCTACTAGAGCATATGTACGATTCTGAACACCACTAAAACTTGCTCTCTTAACATCCCTACCATGACCAGTAGGTATCTGCTGACCCCTACCAAAGGAAGGAACCGAGGATGATGATGCAATAGTAGATCCAGTAGGTTGTGCCATATCAGCCATGCCTCTTTTTGGGCAATCTCTCATTATGTGTCCTGGTGTGCTACACCAATAACAAGAATTTATCCCAAACTGACATGCAACTAGATGATTTCTTCCACAATGCTTACAAAGCTGTATAAGTAAAATGTCAGAGATTGCCTCCTCTTCTAGGGTCACTCTCTTCATTTATTCAATACTTTGGAAGAAGATGAGCAACAAACAAAGAGAGTACTTGGCATTGGCTCATTTCATGATATGATGCTATCTTTCTATCTCTTAGTTGAAGCAGGGATGTGACCCTATAGTCTCTATCCAGTGCTCTTCTAGCTCGATATCAGTATAAGTATCAATCTCTTTCCTTTTCTGTGTATGAGTTGAATTTTGAGTAATTGATGAAACTAGCAAGGATTCTTCAATAGGTGTAACACTTGTATTTATTCCTTTTTAAATGCTTGAGCAACTTCTTTCAATGTCAATGCTTCGAGTACTACTAAAGTGAGAAGTCGTTCTGCTCTGTTCATTTGTCCCTAACAATAACAAGCAAATGGGGGTGCTAAAGTTCAAATCCGTAGTGATCTCTGCTGATGTATATAGTGTGTCATGTTAGGTAACTTGACTCATTTCTATTGATGAAATGAATCAATCTCGGTATGTCTCAAATTCATGTTGTCCACAACTCTATCTGGGTTAGTTCAGGTTCGTTTTCAAGTTCCAGTTTCAATTTTGATTTTCATGTATATTGATGTGATTGTTTCGCAAGTCGATATGAAACTAACTTGCTAGCATGGAATTGCAACAATAAGGAATGAAGGTTCCGGTTGCAGTAAATGTCTCAAAGCTAAACTTGAAGCATGCTTCAAGTGGGAACTGTCTCATCCATCTGAACAGGACAATTGAATGAATGCCGCTGACCAATGTGACCGGTCGATTAGTGGCCATGATTAAGACACACATAAATTGAGATATTCACGAGAAAAAAGGTCAGAGGGCCATATTGGAATCGTGGCCATCAACAAGCACTATGGTTCCTTATTATAGGGATAATTGAAAGGAAGCTTAGTGAATATTGTTACTCTTACTTGATTACGGTGGGCAGGTTGTTGTATTCACAAGTGGATGGCGCTTGGACATACAGAGGGAATAGGTGATTCATTGATACCAAACTCCCTAAGAACACAACAACACAAACACCAAAATCAGTCCACTAGTTCAAGAACTATGGACCCTTTTGATGACCTCTCTCGGATTCCCAAGAAGAACAAGAAGGAAAGTGATATCAAGAGTAAAACACACTAAAGCAGCAACAACACACGGTTACAAGACAAGAACACAAATGGATTACACTAGATTTAGACAAACGATTACAAGAAAGTAAAGATAGATAGATAGACAAAGGGATGGTATAATATTAACAACCCAAAAGCTTATTCCACTTTTGTACCTTTAATATCACACACAACCTAAACCTATCTCTTACGTGACCTTAAGGGAACCGAAATTCCCAAGTAATCTCTGTTTCTAAGCAAATGATCAACACAAGAATTTTACCTTGTCCAAGGATCCCATCTTGCTAAAGATTCTCAAAGAGTCTACAAAATATATTCTCCAAAAATCTCCCAAATATGACCTAATGAATTTGTATTTATACCTAGGTTAACTTATTACAAATGACTAAAAAACCCTTGCAAAGGGCGGATGAACAGTGAACGCGGATGAACAGTGAACAGTTTTGGAGCTTGTGGGACTTGTTCTCTACACTTCAAAGCTTGTTCCTTGGATGGTCATCCCCCGAGCTCTAGTCTTGACGCATTGAACCCTGATCATGATCGTACCCGTATTATCCTCCCCTCCTTAGAAAGGATTCTTCCTCGAATCCGAACTTTTCAAAGCAATAAGAAGGACAAGCAAACAAAAGTTCCTCAAGGTATGAGGGTTAGGATTAGTTTAATCAATCATAGCATCATCCCAAGGTGGCTCAAACTTCACATATGCCCAAATATCCCTCTTACCCGAATACCCTACCAAGGAAGAATCAACTAGTTTATCCACATAAGTGTTATAAGAAACAAGGAACAAGCGTCGCTTATCAAGTGGAAAACATAGACTCTTCTTGGAACAACAATTAGAATTGAAATCCAAGAGAGGAAAGCCATACATTCCATCCACATTCAAGTCATTCCAAAAGACATCCTCATCACCACACTTCAAATGATCACCAGAATCAAATGGGTAGAGTGTCCATGGGCATGGGTTAGGAATACACTTCCTTACCCCAATACTACTACAATAATGATCAAATGTTACCTCTATACTATCATGTTCAATAACAAAAACAACTAGAGGGTCATCCATAGTCATTCGGCCAATATATTCAACATCATCATTTTCACACACAAGTTGGTCTTCATGACTTTCATAAGACAATGTACTACCACTTTCCACAATGGCTTTAACACTAGGTGAATCAACTAGTATATCCACAATCTCAAGTTGTACATTATCATCACAAAATGAAGGCACATTCAGCTAACTTAAAGACAAACTACCATTCACACTTAGTTGGCTATTATCCTCATTCACTAGAGTTCAAAAGTTATTTTGATTACCTTGTAGCTCATGTTGAGCATGGACACTCATGGGAATTTGATTAGGAATGCTTGGATTCTCCATCAAGTTATCCAACTTCTTGCACAAAGAGCCTTCTGTCCCTTTAAATCTTCCTTCCATTCTGTCCATTATTCGCTTATCTATGGCATCAAGCCTTCCATTATGGAGTTAACCCAACTAGGCATTTCAGCTTCATTCGCCATTGTATCCATCAAGAGCTACTAAGCAAACAACACAAAAATAACAAACACATTAAAGATTAGCAAAAATCAGTCCACAATTTATCATAAAATAGTCCACAATGCATCTCAAAATAGTCCATAATCCCTCACTTTGTACCAAACCATAAGAGTGAACCGCTAACCAACTGCACTAAAAGCTATAGCTTTTAGTGCAGTTGGTTAGCGATTCACTCTTAAGGTTTGGTATCAGAGCGGAGGTCACGGGTTCGAATCTCGCTTACACTATGCACAGGTTCGAGGACAAACCTTTCCTAAAGAAAGAGGGAATGATGGCACCCAAAGGATGGCCACCTATCTCGGGTTGGCCTTGGTTGGGGGTGTGGGTCGGGTTAGTGCCCCGTATGGTTCAGGGCCTATAAAGGGTAGGTTGCGCCTCTTGCTATCAACTATAGCTTTTAGTGCAGTTGGTTAGCGGTTCACTCTTAAGGTTTGGTATCAGAGCAAGGCTGGTTGTGTTCCTACACTACCAATCTTGGGTTCTCTTGGACGAAAATTGAAAAAAAAAAGCTGAAAACTAAAAAAAAATTCCAGAGAAGTGCAAATCTGTCCATTTTGTGTTCTTGGCCGAAAATTATGTTGTTGTTATCTTGGCCAAGATTTGTTTGTTGTGTGTCTAGAACTGGTAGTCTTTTGTTTGTTTAGAGTGTTTCTAGTGTTGGTTTCTTTCTCATCAACACTAAAAAGTGTCCAAATATAAGATTGAACTTGAACTTGTTGAAGTTATTGATGTGAACAAAGTGTGGCCGAGTTGGATGTTGTTGTTACCTAAACCTTGGCCGATTTGATGGTCTTGTTGTATTGGAGTTGGAAACTGAAATTTTTGTTGTTCTTGGACTTGTTGTGTTCTTAAGGTTCTTCACCCTTTCATCATCTTGTTAATCCTTAAAGTGTAAACTAGATCTAAAAAGGTGAAAGACAAGCTTGTAGTAGTTGTTATTGAAAGACTTATCCCTATCACTTCAATGACTTTTCATCTACTTTTTCTTGATTTAAGGACCTTGTTTCAAGGAGAAAGTTCAAAGAAGTCAAGTTTTGATTTTGAAATTTGAACAAAAAGGCTCAAAGACCACTTTTTCCTCCATTAACCAAATCCACCAATTCCAAATTATATATTGATCAAGACTTGAAATTGGGAAATAAAATTTTGATAAAACTCAAGGCCAATAGTGGACTGCCACGTCACTAAAGTACTATTCATGCAATATTTTTGAGTTCAAATTTTAGATTTTTTAGTTTCATTTTATTGTTTTCTAGTTTCGTTTATTTACTCTGCACTAATTGACAACCTAGTAATACCCTACTAGCTTGTAAGTTAGTTTTGTGTACATTCTTCGTGTTATGTTTGTTGTGTGCTTTTCTCATTTTTGAGTCGTAGTATCTTTTTTGGTTCAAGTTCGTACATTACTTATTTGAGTTGTTTCAAACAAGAATCTACTCCGACCTCGAGCTACAATTGGGACCAAGTAACCTCATTGGAGTATAAGCGAGTTATCAACACTTGTAAGGCCAATAGAGTGAAAAATCCAAAGTGTGAAAGTGAGGGATTGTGGACTATTTTGATACGCATTGTGGACTGTTTTGTGACAAATTGTGGATTGATTTTTTCTAATCTTTAATGTGTTTGTTGTTTTGGTGTTGTTTGCTTAGTAGCTCTTGATGGGTACAATAGCGAATGAAGCTGAAATACCTAGTTGGGTTAACTCCATCATGGCAAGGCTTGATGCCATAGATGGTGAATAATAGACAGAATGGAAAGAAGATTGGAAGGGACGGAAGGCTCTTTATGCAAGAAGTTGGATAACTTGATGGAGCATCCAATCATTCCTAATCAAATTCCCGTGAGTGGCCATGCTCCACACGAGCTACAAGGTAATCAAACTAACTTTTACACTCTATTGAATGAGGAAAATAGCCAGCTAAGTATTAATGATAGTTTGTCTTTAAGTGAGCCGAATGTTCCTTCATTTTGTAATAATAATGTACAACTTGAGATTATGGATAAACTAGTTGATTCACCTAGTGTTGAAGCCATTGTGGAAAGTAGTAGTACATTGTCTTATGAAAGTCATGAAGACCAACTTGTGTGTAAAAATAATGATGTTGAACATGTTGGCCGAATGACTAAGGATGACCCTCTAGTTGTTTTTTTTATTGACCATGATAGTATAAAGGGGACATTTGATCATTATTGTAGTAGTATTAGGGTAAGGAGGTGTATTCCTAACCCGTGCCCATGGACACTCTACCCATTTGATTCTGGTGATCATTTGAAGTGTGGTGATGAGGATGTCTTTTGGAATGACTTGAATGTAGATGGAATGTATGGCTTTCCTCTCTCGGCTTTCAAGTCTAATTGTTGTTCCAAGAAGAGTCTATGTTTTCCACTTGATAAGCGACGCTTGTTCCTTGTTTCTTGTCACACTTATATGGATAAACTAGTTGATTCTCCCTTGGTAGGGTATTCGGGTAAGAGGGATGTTTGGGTATATGTGAAGTTTGAGCCACCTTGGCAAAATGCTATGATTGATTAAACTAATCCTAACCCTTATACCTTGAGGAACTTTTGTTTACTTGTCCTTCCTATTGCTTTGCAAGGTTCGTATTCGAGGACGAATCCTTTCTAAGAAGGGGAGGATGATACGGGTACGATCATGATTTGGGTTTAATGCATCAAGACTCGAGATCGGGGGCTGCCCATCCAAGGAACAAGCTTTGAAGTGTAGAGAACAAGTCCCACAAGCTCCAAAACTGTTCACTGTTCATCCGCGTTCATTGTTCATCTGCCCTTTGCAAGGATTTTTTAGTCATTTGTAATAAGTTATCCTAGGTATAGATAGAACCTCATTAGATCATTTTGGACAGATTTTTGATGATATTTGTAGCCTCTTAGCAAGGTGGAATCCTTGGGCAAGGTGGAATCCTTGTCTTAAGGAATCGCTTAGAAACGAAAATTGCTTGGGAATTCCGGTTTTCTTGAGGTCACGTAAGAGATAGGTTTAGGTTGCGTGTTATATTAAAGGTCCAAAAGTGGAATAAGCTTTTGGGTTGTTAATATTACCACTTCTTTGGTGTATTTATCTTTTATATTATTGCACTTTGTATGTTTGTGGTGGACTGTTTTTGTATCTTGTTGAATCCGAAAGTTGTGTTCTTGTGTTCATCTTGGTCATCACGTGTTGTTGCTTTTTTTTTAGTGTGTTTTACTCTTGATATCACTTCCTTTCTTGTTCTTCTTGCGAATCCGAGAGAGGTCTTCAAAAGGGTCCATTGTTCTTGAACGAGTGGACTGATTTTGGTGTTTGTGTTGTTGTGTTCTTGGGGAATCCTGTATCATTTGGTATCAGAGAAAGGCTGGTTGTGTTCCTACACTACCAATCTTGGGTTCTCTTGGATGAAAATTCAAAAAAAAAGAAAAGGAAGAAGATGAAAACTGAAAAAAATCAAGAAAATTGAAATCTGTCCATTTTGGTGTTCTTGGCGAAAAATTGTGTTGTTGTTATCTTGGCCAAGATTTGCTTGTTGTGTGTTTGGAACTTGTAGTCTTTTGTTTTCTTAGAGTGTTTCTATTGTTGGTTTCTTTCTCACCAACACTAAAAAGTGTCCAAATCTAAGGTTGAACTTGAACTTGTTGAAGCTGTTGATGTGAACAAAGTGTGGCCGAGTTGGATATTGTTGTTGCCTAAACCTTGGCCGATTTGATGGTCTTGTTGAAGTCGAGTTGTAGACTGAAATTGTTGTTGTTCTTGGAGTTGTTGTGTTCTTAAGTATCTTCACCCTTTCATCATCTTATTAATCTTTAAAGTGCAATCTAGATCTAAAAAGGTGAAAGACAAGTTTGTAGTAGTTGTTGGTGAAAGACTTGTCCCTATCACTTCAATGACTTTTCATCTACTTTTCCTTGATTTAAGGACCTTGTTTCAAGGAGAAAGTTCAAAGAAGTCAAGTCTTGTTTTTGAAATTTGAACAAAAAGGCTCAAAGACCTTTTCCCTCCATTAACCAAATCCACCAATTCCAAATTGTATATTGGTCAAGACTTGAAATTGGGACATTAACTTTTGATAAAACTTGAGGCCAATAGTGGACTACCACGTCGCTAAAGTATTGTTCATGCAATATTTTTTAGTTCAAATTTTAGATTTCTTAGTTTCATTTTATTGTTTCCTAGTTTCGTTTGTTGGCTCGACACTAATTGACAACCTAGTAATAGTCTACTAGCTTGTAAGTTAGTTTTGTATACGTTCTTCGTGTTAACATTGTTTGTTGTGTGCTTTTCTCATTTTTGAGTCGTAGTATCTTTTTGGTTCAAGTTCATACATTACTTATTTGAGTCGTTTCAAACAATAATCTACTCCGACCTTGAGCCATAATTGGGACCAAGTAACCTTATTAGAGTATAAGCAAGTTATCAACACTTGTGAGGCCAATAGAGTGAAAAATGTCAAAGTGTGAAAGTGTCGAATTGTGGACTGATTTTTGCTAACCTTAATGTGTTTGCTATTTTTTATGTTCTTTGTTTAGTATCTCTTGATAGGTACAGTGGCGAATGAAGCTAAAATACCTAGTTGGGTTAAATCCATCATGGCAAGGCTTGATGCTATAGATAGTCAAATAATGGCCAGAATGGAAGGAAGATTAGAAGGGACGGAAGACTCTCTTTGTAAGAAGTTGGATAACTTGATAGAGCATCCAAACTTTCCTAATCCAATTCCCGTGAGTGGCTATGCTCCAAATGAGCTACAAGGTAATCAAACTAACTCTTGCACTCTAGTAAATGAGGCTAATAACCAACTAAGTGAGAATGATAGTTTGTCTTTAGGTCAGCCGAATGTGCCTTTATTTTGTGATGATAATGTACAACTTGAAATTGTGGATATACTAGTTGATCCACCTAGTGTTGAGTCCATTGTGGCTAGTGATAGTACATTGTCTTATGGAAGTCATGACAGCCAACTTATGTGTGAAAATGGTGATGTTGAACAAGTTGGTCGATTGACTAAAGATGACCCTTTAGTTGTTTTTGTTGTAGATCATCCTAGTATAGAGGGGATATGTGATTGTATTAGTGGTAGTCTCGGGGAAAGGAAGCATGTCCTCCACCCATGTCCATGGATATTCTACCCCTTTGAACCCGAACTTAAGGTGAGATATTGATTCATTTCAAACTATATTCGGGAATGACATGTATGGATTGTGTAAGCATGATTATGTTGATGCTAAGCATGTCTTGTATGTAATTTGGGTTTCCTGTGATTGGTGTATCATTTTTGAGAACTCGAGGGATATTTGGGTATACGTGAATTTTGAGCCACCTTGGCATAATGCTATGATTCATTACACTAACCCTAACCCTCATACCTTGAGGAACTTGTGTTTTTTTCTCCTTCCTATTATTTCGCAAGGTTCGGATTCAAGGACGAATCCTTTCTAAGGAGAGAAGGATGATATGGGTGAAAGAGACATCTTAACACTCAAGGACATGAAGACGTGAGTGAAGACCCAAGCTTGTAGGGCTGCCCATCCAAGGAACAAGCTTTGAAGTGTAGAGAACAAGTCCCACACTCCAAAGCTATTACTGTTCATCTGCCCCTTTGCAAGGGTTTTTTAGTCATTTGAACTAAGTTAACCTAACTATAAATAGAACCTCATTAGGTCATTTTGGACAGATTTTTGATGATATTTGTAGCCTCTTTTTGAGAGCCTCTTAGAAAGGTGGAATCCTTGTGTTGATGAATAGCTTAGAAACGGAGATTTCTTGGGAATTTCGGTTCCCTTGAGTTCACGTAAGAGATAGATTTAGGTTTTGTGTGATATTAAAGGTCCAAAAGTGGAATAAGCTTTTGGGTTGTTAATATCACCACTTCATTGGTCTATCTATCAATCTTTTATCTTATTGCACTTTGTATGTTTGTGGTGGACTGTTTTTGTATCTTGTTGAATCCGAAAGTTGTGTTCTTGTGTTCATCGTGTTCAACACGTGTTGTTGGTTTTTTTAGTGTGTTTTACACTTGATATCACTTCCTTTTTTGTTTTTCTTGCGAATCCGAGAGAGGTCTTCAAAAGGGTCTATAGTTCTTGAACTAGTGGACTGATTTTGGTGTTTGTGTTGTTGTGTTCTTGGGGAATCCTGTATCAAACTCCCCAAGAACACAACAACACAAACACCAAAATCAGTCCACTAGTTCAAGAACTATGGACCCTTTTGATGACCTCTCTCGGATTTGCAAGAAGAACAAGAAGGGAAGTGATAGCAAGAGTAAAACACACTAAAACAGCAACAACACTTGATGAACAAGATGCAATAACAACAACACACGGTTATAAGACAAGAACACAAACGAATTACACTAGATATAGACAAACGATTACAAGAAAGTAAAGATAGATAGATAGACAAAGAGATGGTATAATATTAACAACCCAAAAGCTTATTCCACTTTTGGACCTTTCATATCACACACAACCTAAACCTATCTTTTACGTGACCTCAAGGGAACCAGAATTCCCAAGTAATCTCCGTTTCTAAGAAAATGATCAACATAAGGATTCCACCTTGTCCAAGGATTCCATCTTGCTAAAGACTCTCAAAGAGGCTACAAAATATATTCTCCAAAAATCTCCCAAAAATGACCTAATGAATTTTTATTTATACCTAGGTTAACTTTTTACAATGACTAAAAAACCTTTGATAAGGGCGGATGAACAGTGAATGCGGATGAACAGTGAACAGTTTTGGAGCTTGTGGGATTGTTCTCTACACTTCAAAGCTTGTTCCTTGGATGGGCATCGCCCGAGCTCGAGTCTTGACGCATTGAACCCCGATCATGATTATACTCGTCTCATCACTATGGTGAGACCAACTCCAGCCAGTATCCTAGCAGAATGTGGCACCGGTTCATTTCATGGGAATACCTACATCCACAGCAGAGAGCCAGTACTCTCTTGCTTCAATATATGCGACCCAATTCACTGGTATGAGAGGACCAATCCTCTCATTACTAAGGGTGAATCAAATCCACATATCGAATGTTGTTGGACCTTATTTAGCCTCGATTTTCCTGTAACGAATATGAAATACATACTTACACCAAAAAACACGTGTTAGAACATGCTGAATCACATGGCAAGAGATGTCATCTGCCCGTTGGAAAGAAGCCGGGACTCGTGAAAACTAAAAAGCACCCTTACGCTCTAGTTTGATCAGGGGGCCACAACTAAGATCAGAGGGATAAACTTTCCCGTTATCGGAACAAATATTTTATTTCCAGGGTTCCTCACTTGTTTTTTACTTTCATTTTTACAAAATGCAATTTCGGATGACCGGAGTGGAAAACCTCTCCCGACAATTGGAGAAGGAGAAAGTCATTCCTACGGGCCTGGAACAGTGATGAATGAAGTAAGAATTTTGGGCTAGGGCATGGGAATTTACATCTAGGTGCTTGTCTAGTTCCCAGTGAGACCGTTGACTTTACGAAGGCCCGAGGTCCTCGCCTTCTTTGCTTGAAACTCAGGTATTCTTCCTTCACCCACTTATGAAATTAAAGCATGTAGTCTCACTGCTAGTAGCCATGCTATCTTCTGATACAGGAAAAATGGCCATCTTATCTTTTGATGACATCTTTGGAGGCCAACATATAGAGGCTCTAGACTTGGTCACCCGAGAATACAAGAACATGCATGGAGGACCCATTTTGAGCATAACTTAAAGCAATCTCGCGTGTGGAAGATTTCTTGGAGCATTTAAGATTGAGGACTCATGGTGTTGGACCTTAATTAAGGGAATTTTGGACATTACACATGGTGTATTTACACACCATGGCCGCACCTATCATTAAGGGAAAAGTGATCTTTTTGTCTTCTTTTGTAATACACTATAAATAGGTCATTTTAGCTCATTTCTTGGAAGATTTTGAATGATGAAGAATTGAAAGACATATTTTCTCTCTTTTGAGAGTGTAACACCCTTAATTGTAGGGCTTGGAAAAGCCATCCTTAGAATAGGTCTTGGAAAAGCCAATATTGATCTTTGCTTGGAAACGGTAGATCTTGAGGTGAGTTCATTCCCTTGGTGGTCACCGTAAGAGTGTGGTTTTGATTGTTACATTTATTAGGGGTTAGTGTTGAAATACACTTGGTTCTTAATCTTGTAATAATCTTGGTCTCACTATCTATCTTTATTTTCTATGCAATTTACCTTGTGTTTGTGTTGAATCTGTGACTTATTTCATCTTGTGTCGTTGTTGCTGTTTTGGTGTTAAAATACACCTTGTATCTTGTAATCCTTGTGTTGTTATTGTTGGCCAAAAGTTGATCTCAATGGGGTCCTCGGGTTGTAGTTGATTTGTGGACTGTTTTGAGTAGTTTTTGAGCAAAACTTAAGAGTGAACCGCTAACCAACTGCACTAAAAGCTATAGCTGATAGAGAGAGGCGCAACCCACCCTTTATAGGCCCTGAACCATACGGGGAACAAACCCGACCCACACCCCCAACCAAGGCCAACCCGAGATAGGTGGCCACCCTTTGGGTGCCATCATTCCCCCTTTCTTTGGGAAAGGTTCGTCCTCGAACCTGCGTATGGTGTAAGTGGGATTCGAACCCGTGACCTCCGCTCTGATACCAAACCTTAAGAGTAAACCGCTAACCAACTGCACTAAAAGCTATAGCTGATAGAGTGAGGCGCAACCCACCCTTTATGATACGGAAAACACAAGATTCGCTCAAAAACTACTCTAAACAGTCCACAAATCAACTAGAACCCGAGGACCCCTTTGAGATCAACTTTTGGATAACAATAACAACACAAGGATTACAAGATACAAGGTGTATTTTAACATCAAAACAGAATCAATGACACAAGATGAAACAAGTCATGGATTCAACGCAAACACAAGGGAAATTGCATAGAAAATAAAGATAGATAGTGAGACCAAGATTATTACAATATTAAGAACCAAGTGTATTTCAACACTAACCCCTAATGAATGTAACAATCAAAACCACACTCTTACGGTGACCACCAAGGGAATGAACTCACCTCAAGATCTACCGTTTCCAAGCAACGATCAATATTGGCTTTTCCAAGACCTATTCTAAGGATGGCTTTTCCAAGCCTTACAACTAAGGGTGTTACACTCTCAAAAGAGAGAAAATATGTCTTTCAATTCTTCATCATTCAAAATCTGCCAAGAAATGAGCTAAAATGACCTATTTATAGTGTATTACAAAAGAAGACAAAAAGACCACTTTGCCCTTAATGATAGGTGCGGCCATGGTGTGTAAATACACCATGTTTATTGTCCAAAGTGCCCTTAATTAAGGTCCAAAACCATGAGTCCTCAATCTTAAATGCTCTAAGCAATCTTCCACACGCGAGATTACTTTAAGTTATGCTCCAAACGGGTCCTCCATGCATGTTCTTGTATTATCGAGGTGACCAAGTCTTGAGCCTCTATATGTTGGCCTCCAAAGATGTCATCAAAATATAAGATGACCATTTGTCCCGTATCATCCTCCCCTTCTTGAAAAGGATTCAACCTCGTATTCAATCCTTGCAAAACCGAAGAGAGGACAAACAAATAGAAACTCCTCATGGCATGAGGGTTAGGGTTAGCATAACAAATCATCTCAGCATGCAGAGGTTGCACATATTTGCAATATAACCAAGAATCCTTTGAAAGGAATAGTAAAAACTCAATAAAAGATGTACAAAGGATTTGGTTATAGGATATATCAAGAGTGACACTTTGCTTGTCATGTAGACCAAGCAACAAGTTTGGTGCACCAACATTACCATTTCTAAATTTGGCACCGGGGTCAAATGGGAAAAGTGGCCATAGACACGGGTCTCGACAACACTTCCCTTTCCCGTGGTCTACACCCAAACTAAATAGCATACTCTCTACAATAACATACATATCATCCAAAGAAAATAGAGAGTAGAGAAAGGTATCACTCAAATCAACTTCTACTAAGGTGCTCTCATGTGTGTACTCACTACTAGTTTTCCAATAATCACCATGAGTACTCTCAACAATGAAATCACACAAAGTAGAAGAAGAAGTAGCTTCCGCAACTACACATTCCTTTCCCTTAAGAGTACTCTCATATTCCAAGAAGAGATTTCCCTCTTTAGGAGGAATGTTGTCACACCATAGTGGGTTAGCATATAGGCTATAGCTTCTAAGGCAAGCTATACCATCATTTTCACCTTTAAGTTCATTAGGAGTGTTTAAATCATTTTTAAACAAGACATTATACCTAAAAAGAGCATGATCTATTTCATGGGTAGATTCAGAACAAACACGTTCATCGCTCTCTAAAAGATCAATATCAAGTTTCAAAGAGATTTCAAGTGCAAGATTATCCCAAGAATAGGTCTTGAGTTCACTCCTATTCCTTTGATCAACATTTTCAACATCATCACACACTTGAGGTTCATTAATTACATCATACACATCCTCAAGTGGTGGGTAATTTTCACACATAAGTTGATCAATACAAATTTCAGAAGATAATGTACTTTCATTCAACGTAATGGTTTCAACACTAGGTGGACATAAATCGATCTTACAAGAAGAGTCGATTCGATCATCAATAGGATCAACTAGTGTATCCATACTCACAACATGTACATCATCATCAAGTGGCAAAGAAACAATATGCAAGCTACAACTCACACTCAATGGGCTACTAGCCACACAATTATCATTCACATGTACAAAAGTGTAAGAGTTAGCCATTTTACCTTGAAGTCCTTGAGTAGATTCTTCTTTGTCATGGTGTGAAGGTCCTCCAAAAGCTTGGGTAGAAACTTCCTTTTGGCATTGTTCTTCTTCGCTTGCCTTGTTGGTACCCACACAAATGTCCTTAGAAATAGAAGGACAACCAATGTTAGCATGGTTTGGTCGTAATCCCCTCACTTTGCTCCGCACAACCTCTCCCTTTTCCACTCTCGGATTACCACCTTGAACTTCCTTACTCCTCTCAATATTTTGTCTCTCATAATAATTCGGGTTGGAGTAGGTAGGCATTTCTCTTCGTAGCTTGGGCAGCAAGGAAGTCATGAGGCAATTCCCCCATTAGTCTCTTACAATATTTGGCCAATTTTGTACGTTTAGAACTCTATGTTGTGCAAACCAATCGGCACCTATACATGACCGTATGTCAATGGAAGAATATCGCACCACACCTCCTCATGGTAATCAAATTGGGAGAAGACAACTTTTACCCTCTCGGTAACCTTAAACCTGTCCAAGAAGTTTGGAACAAGTAAAGGCTCGCAAAATAACCCCAAGTATTCAACCATGGATGGAACAATGTAGTTTCTATAGTACCTATCATTTAACACAACGAGGCAACCCGGTATCCCACAAATGGTCACCTTTCCAGAGTGTACACTCCTTCTCGGATCAACATTGTAAAGCACATGAGTACCCCTCAGTTTTGGAGATGCATACCCTCTTCTTCTCATTGGAAAACCTACACTATAGCTAGTATAACCATTCACACTATATCGACCTTGATAAGAAGTACTACAAGGTGGAGAATATTAATCTTCACACTCGTCACGTGTACTCTCATCATAACTCTCATTAGGTTTGCGAACGAAAGGGTTATACCTACCACCAAATCTAGGTTTGGAGTGGGGAGTGCAAGACTCCTCACATGTACCAACTTTATCATAAGATCCATCACGAGGTCCTACATCATCTCCATAGTCACCATAAGTACTAGACACTTCATTCCCCTCATTTTCTTCCTCAAAACTATAACTCTCAAATCTGCCCAAGTTTTGATCATGGCTATTTTCATAGCCTCCGTAATCTCCCTCAACTTCGTAGCCATAAAACCCCTCACTACAACCATAGTCTCTCATATTGTAGTCACAATAATCCTCGGCTATCGAAGTCATGTTTCCCTTATATCACCCTTTAAACCTACAAAATGAAAAAACAAGATTAGTAGTAAAGCTCCTCACCAACACCTGTATACACTCACCTTTGTGATTCTCACACTTGGAGTGGCGAATATTGAAAGTTGCTTATACTCTGGTAGTCAATAGGATATCAATTCTACTTGGCAGTCGGAATATATTCTTGTTTGATTGACTCAAGACATAAGACAAAAAATTCTACTTACGAACTTGAAACAAAAAGTTATGACGAATTAAAAATGAGAAAAGCACACAAATAACAAAGACACAACAAAAATGGATTCAAAAACTAATTCACAATCTAGTAGGTGATTGATTACTAGTTGCTAATTAGTGCTAGAATTAAGAAATGAAACTAACGAAACAATGAAAAGAAACTTTAAAATCTAAAATTTGAGCTTCAAGTTTTTTTTGGGAACGTTGATGATGCGGAACTTAGATGATGTGGCAATTTGGTGACATGGCAGTTTGCAATTTGGATTGGTCAAATTTTTAATTTGGGAGAGTGAAAAATCAGCTAAAGGAGGGAAAAGCACAAGACTTAGAGCCTTTTTCAAAATTCAAAAGACTTTGACTTTCCTTGCCCCTTTTTGGCAAGACACCTTTTTGAAAGCCTTTGTCTCCTTTCCTCTTTTATTTGTCTTGGTATGTGCCCTTACTCTCTTTTGGTAATGAGTCTTTTTGAAAGTCCTACACCCTTTCTTTTTTTGTATGTTCTTTGGGATATGTTTCAAGACTAACAAAAGACTACACTCTTTTCTCCACTCTTTATGATCAAACCACACCTATTGAATGTTCTTGTTCAACAATAAATGATGAACATGAAGAACAACAAGAACACTCAAAAGATTAAAACTAAACTAAATGAACTCCAAATTGAATGATTTCGGATTCCTTTTGCTCACGTTAAACTCCATAACACAACCATTCATTTTTCAAGCCACAATATCAACAACAAGCCTTCCAATTTTGAGCTTCACCTTATTAGTTTCTTCAACCTTAAACTCAACAATGGTGAACAACTCAAAACCACCCGGATTAAGCTCAAATCCAAGATCTAGACTCACTTAGTGTTAGAGAACAAGAACCTAGCACTAGAAATAAACAAAACATACTAAAATCTCCTAAATCTAAGTCTCAAATTTTAGCTCAAACACAAAAACGAGACAAATTTCTTTTCTTTTTTTTTGAGATTTTTGTTTTTTCAACACTTTTTTTTTGAATTTTCTAACAAGCAAGCCCAAGATTGATCTTGTAGGAACAAGATCAAGCCATGCTTTGATACCAAATGATACAGAAAAGACAAGATTCGCTCAAAAATTACTTAAAACAGTCCACAAATCAACTAGAACCCGAGGACCCCTTCGAGATCAGCTTTCGACCAACAATAACAACACAAGGATTAAAAGATACAAGGTGTATTTTAACACTAAAACAGAAACAACAACACAAGATGAAACAAGTCACGGATTTAATACAAACACAAGGGAAATTGGATAGAAAATAAAGATAGATAGTGACACCAAGATTATTACAAGATTAAGAACCAAGTGTATTTCAACACTAACCCCTAATGAATGTAACAATCAAAACTACACTCTTACGGTGACCACCAAGGGAATGAACTCACCTCAAGATCTACCATTTCCAAGCAAAGTTCAATATTGGCTTTTCCAAGACCTATGCTAAGGATGGCTTTTCCAAGCCCTACAACTAAGGGTGTTACACTCTCAAAAGAGAGAAAATATGTCTTTCAATTCTTCATCATTCAAAATCTGCCAAGAAATGAGCTAAAATGACCTATTTATAGTGTATTACAAAAGAAGACAAAAAGACCACTTTGCCCTTAATGATAGGTGCGGCCATGGTGTGTAAATACACCATGTTTATTGTCCAAAGTGCCCTTAATTAAGGTCCAAAACCGTGAGTCCTCAATCTTAAATGCTCCAAGCAATCTTCCACACACGAGATTGCTTTAAGTTATGCTCAAAACGGGTCCTCCATGCATGTTCTTGTATTTTCGATGTGACCAAGTCTTGAGCCTCTATATGTTGGCCTCCAAAGATATCATCAAAAGATAAGATGGTCATTTGTCCCATATCACTTTATAGGCCCTGAACCATACGAGGCACGAACCCGACCCACACCCCCAACCAAGGCCAACCTGAGATAGGTTGCCACCCTTTGGGTGCCATCACCTTCTTTGGCCCTGCCTTACACACCTTATTTATCCTTCCTGCCGCCCTTGGAAACAACCTTCCTTAGATTTCTCCCTCCCATAGGAAACAGAGTTCTTTAATTTGAAGCTCCGTACTCTTGTGAAAATGGACTACACTATCTCAACCACCCGCCTTTCCCTTCTTTTGTTTGTTCTGGACCCGAAAATGCCCGTTCGCTTGTCATTGGGGATCCCAATCTGACTTGCTCGTGGTTTATTAATTTTAGGGCTATTTTTACTTACTGTTCTGTCTATGAAAGAAATAAATCAAAAATCAAGATGTCAATGAAAACGTATTTTATCCTCTATCGCACGGAAAGGGAAGCCTATAGTTTGTTTGATAGGCCCGAAAATGCTTCTTATTGGTTCCTTGCCCCCTATCGATGTGAATGGATTTTTAGACTAAACCCAAGACCATGCTCTTCCCTTTTGAGTCTTCTCTTAGGTGCCTAGCCCAAAGATGAAAAGACGAGGCATAACAAAGGCTAAGGCGATGGAAGTAAGACTAAGTCCCTATGGGAAAGGCCTATTTTGCTTTGATACGAAAGAGTTCATTAGCTGCTTGGTAGGCTGCTTCTTCATTCAGTATTTGTATTGGATTTCTTTTCTGATTTAATATACTTACTCATAGAAAATGTGACATAGAGCTATATCGGCCAACCCCTCTCTCCGTTTTGAAAACTGGACATCAAAATACCTTGTGCTCACGGCTCCTTCTTCATATTGAAGTGAATCGTGAAAGCAGCCCGAGGTGGGAATGAATCCTTCTTGTGCGCTTTCAAATCTTTCATCAACTATTGGGTTCTCCCGGGGAACTCTCCTTGGGATTCAGAAATATTTGTTTCTGCTTTCCAGGCATGACCTATCCACCATTTCACTCATCTTATCCATCTTTTTCGTGTAATCCATCTCAATCTATGGCTGAAAGAACTACCTTTCACATCCAAACTCGGGGTCCTACCCCTGTCTGTCACCTTATCGCCCTTACGCTCTTTCTCTTGCCAACGGATCAGAATCTTTTCCAACAATATCTAGGACTCTATCATCCCAACCCCCCTACGACTAAGGAATCAAACATCAAGAGATAGAATAAGGAAAGAGGTGCTCTAGTTAACTGATAGATAAGGCACCCATCAGCAGGGACTGAAGAGATAGAAAAGAGAAGACATGCCAATCGACCTGAATAGATAGACTTTGGGAGAATCGGTGCACCCAACCTCAAGATAAGAAGAAAAGGCCACTTCAGATGCCTTCTCTTTTGTTAGCCTCTTCCCACAAGAAATGATGTAAGTAGTAGTGCCTTTTTTGGCTAGTTACGAGAACTCAACAGTTGAGACGACTCGACTTGTATCAAGAGTAAAAGCTCCTGACTAGCTTTAGAACACACGACAATTGGTACTACTTCGCTATCGGTCACCATTAAGGATGATTCGTCTTGTGTTCATCGAATTGAATCCAGAGAAGAAAAGCAAAGAAGGAGCTTTCTATTTGGGTCCACTCGATGAGTATCCCTAGAATTTACGTTCCACAAGTGCAAAGCCTTCCATTTTGGCGAGTTGAAAGCGCCATAAAGGACTATGATCTCTTTCGTCAGAAAAGAAATTGCGTAAATTCTGCCTTTTTTTATCCCAATTTCCCACTCTTTCTGTGAGGCAAAACCTCACCACACTACACTATACTTCGACACAAAAGAACAGGATCGGGCACTTTGTATCTTCGGGATAGGAGTTGGCGGTCTTTTTTGAGAGAACTTTAATCTAATACTCTTTATGGTTCAACTCATGTTTCCACTCTATTTTCATTACGAGGATGTATCACGTCAGGATCCGTTGCTCGAACTGAATCACGCCAATGTTATGGAAGTTCCTGGATCGTGTAAAATAATAGTAGTACCAAAAATAGCACCTTCTATCAAAAATGGAAAATTGGCTATGGAGATTCCGTGCGGTCATAAATTAATACAGACACAAAAGGCTTCAACAGGAAAGTCGTTTCGATCAAATCCATTCTTGGGGTCAAATAAAGACAAAATAGGATATGTCAGTGACCTAGCACGACAAAGCACTCTCGAGGGCATGGGAATGCCACATTTTTTGGTCAGAATATCCACATTAATGTCTCTTTTAGATTCTCTGCTCGAAATAAGGGAAAGGTCAATTCAATTGTCGATAGAAATAGAAGTTTATGAATTCTCCCCCACACTGAAAGATCATTTCGAGATCTTCGAACATATTCGAGGGTTCAATGTTACTATTGTAACTTTGGCCAACACACAAGATGAGGTTTTACCACCTTGGAGCGGCTTTTTACAAAAAAATAAGGGGAAACTCAGTAAGATATCGGAGAAGTGAAATATACGAGATCACAAGCGCAGATTGCTCGTGGATAGGCTAAATATGAATTGAGATGAAAGCTTTATAAAGACCTTTATAAAGATCCCGATATTCCTAGTGATATGACAGATAAACATCATTAGTTGTTGTCCAGGTTGCCAAGAAATAGTGCCTTTGCACGAGTCAGAAACCGATGTATTTACACGGGTCGCCCTCGTTCCGTATATGAGTTCTTCCAAATTTCTCGTATCCTTTTTTGTGGATTAGCGTCTCGATTTCCTTTGATGGGCATAAAGAAATCATCTTGGTAGCAACCACCAAACCAATAGAACAAGGGTTAGCTCCACAGCAGGTCTACAAGTAAGGTAAGTAGGTCCATTACCAGCCGGCTCCAGATCAAAAAGACCTAACCGACTAATCCCTTATCTAGGATCATAGATATAGGGAGAGAATCAAAGTGGGGGACACCTCTACTGCCTGTGTCTATCTCCTGTCAAGTATGCTCCCCAGACATAGACTACATACAGGGTAGTACTCTTGGAAAGATAGAATATTACCGCGTAAACATAACATTACATTAAGTTACGAATGTAACTCCCAAAGGATCGACCACTATTATAAATATAGTAAGGCAGAGAACTGTTGTTTAGTGGAGCACTGGAGTGCAGAGGTTGTTCCCATCATTGAAGTCAGGGTGTGGGATTGAGCCTTCCAAATAAGAAAGAAGAAAAGTGCAACATTTCGTTGGAAAAACCAACATAAATATCATATTGACTTTCTCTTACCCTACTTCTAAAGATAGATAGAAAAGGTTGGAGAGAATTTCATAAAGTTATTCTCTCCTTTCTGAAGATGCGCAAGGCGACCCCCCAAAATAAAGCCCTACCCCTATTTTCCCCCTTTTAATGAAGGACCCTCGCCTCGCCTCGCTTCCTATTTATTTGTGGGTCTAGACCAGATTTTATTTTTCAATTTTGAGAATCAACCAATGAAAAATCCATAGCCCAGGTGACTCATAGCCTCCCTCTCACCCAAATAATGAAATGGGATGAATCAAATCAATAAGCTTTTTGATTTATTTAGGGCACAACGAAGCCAAATTCAATCAATGAAAGGGGGATTACTTTTCCTGAGGCTGATTCATCCTATTCAAATTTAGCTATGCTAATGGAAGAGGAAAAGTTTTCAGATGAGATGGACCCCCAAGAGATGAGCGAGAACCTCCTATTGCTTAGGAGTCACACTCTGTCCCGCTTGGTGGACAAAATCTTCTCTCCTTTTAGAATTCTTTCTCCCATACATCTTTTTTGCCCTCTTTCACCGAGGAAGAAAGAATAATCTAAAAATTGGACAGAGACCTAAATTTCCATTAGATTCATTCCTAAGCTTGCTTTGTTGCAGAAAGATAATCAGTCCAAGAGTGCTGGAGAGAAAAGAAAGCGGTTAAAACCTCTCTTATTCGGTCACTGAGAAGTCAGATGACTCTTCAGTAACCCAGGGTGATTTGACCCCTTCAACGCTTTTTTCGCTGTAGGGCCCAAAACTCTAAAAGGTGGGGGAACAAGAGTTGTCACGATAAAAAAGAGAAATAAATAAATAACTATAAGGAACCAACAACTCTCTCTTCTTAAATAATCTATATCCTCCACACTTAATCAATATTTGATAGATTATCCAACCCCGAGCAATCTTAGTTATTGGTGGGGGTTCGGTTTGTTAGCTGGTATTTTTTTAGTCATTCAGATAGTGACTATCCTTTTTTTAGCTATGCATTACACACCTCATGTAGATCTAGCTTTCAACAACGTAGAATACATCTATGTTGAAGGGGGCTGGTTGCTTCGTTATATGCATCCTAATGGGGTAAGTATGTTTTTTATTGTGGTTCACCTTTATATTTTTTGTGGTCTATATCATGCCAGTTATAGCAGTCCTAGGGAATTTGTTCGGTGTCACGGAGTTGTAATCTTCCTATTAATGATTGTGACAGCTTTTATAGGATATGTACTACCTTGGGGTAAGATGAGCTTTTGGGGAGCTACAGTAATTACAAGCTTAGCTAGCGCCATACATGTAGTAGGAGATACCATAGTGAAAGTCTTTGGGGTAGGTTCTCCGTGGATAATGCCACCTTAAATCATTTTTTTAGTCTTCATCATTTACTCTACTTTATTTTAGTAGGCGCCAGTCTTCTTCATCTGGCCGCATTGCATCAATATGGATCCAATAATCCATTGGGTGTACATTCAGAGATAGATAGAATTGCTTCTTACCCTTATTTTTATGTAAAGGATCTAGTAGGTTGGATAGCTTTTGCTATCTTTTTTTCCATTTGGATTTTTTATGCTCCTAATGTTTTGGAGCATCCCCATAATTATATACCTGCTAATCTGATGTCCACCCCTCCTCATATTGTGCAAGAATAGTATTTCCTGCTGATCCATGCCATCCTTCATATTATACCTGACAAATCGGGAGGTGTATCCCCAATAGCACCAGTTTATATATGTCTGTTTGCTTTACTCTTTTTTAAAAGTATGTATGTACGTAGTTCAAGTTTTTGCTCGATTCACCAAAGAATATTTTGGTTGATTTTGGCGGATTGCTTACTACTACGTTGGATCAGATGTCAACCTGTGGAGCCACCCTTTATTACTATTGGACAAATTTCTCCTTTAGTTTTCTTTTTGTTCTTTGCCATAACTCCCATTCTGGGATGAGTTGGAAGAGGAATTCCTAATTCTTACATGGATGAGACTGATCACACCTGATTAGTGAGAAATTCTGACACCTATCATTTACGAGTGAGTATTACACCAAGAATTTACAAGTGGATCGAGAAATGAAGGGAGAGGAATAAAAATATAAAGAAAGAGATGGATTTCGAATTAGAGTAAGGGCGTAAGACATTCTTTTTCGTACTTTCGATCTGCTTACTTTGAATAAAGAGAAAAAAAAGTAATAGATAGGCGGAAAGGCTTTACACAAGACCACATAGCGAGAGAGAGAGCCTTCGCTTACCTTCTTAACCATACCCTTCAATCGTACCTATATAGTCTTTTCTTCAGTTATATCCAGTTTTAGTTCTGCTTCCAACTACCGGTGAGAGAAGGCTTTTTTCTTACATCCAGTGCTACATTTAGAGGTCCATTCCCCTAGGTCATTTGATATCTCTAGTCTGAGTCTGAGTTCCGCTCAACAAGCCAGTTCTGTTAGATCGCTTACAGTCCCCGTAGTGTCCAACAACTCTCTCTTTTTCTTACCTTAACCTTAGGCAAGCAAAAGACATAGGCTTGAAATTCAAGTTAAGGTATATCCATCCCAGATTACTCTCTCTGATGTTGCTGTTATAGCTCAAACTTATACAGACAACACTGGAGGTGCGTGCTCAATTGGGAAGCAACCAATAAAAGGTCTTTTCCGGAAATAAAGGATTGCTACCCTTGTCCCTCACAGCACCACCTTTAAAGCTGAACCAAATTCTTGTGCTGCAAGTGACAACCGTTTTGGTACCTTACTATATGTTGGCCTCCATTTCCTCTTCTCTCGTATCTGCCCATCTTTCTGATGGTGAAGGAAGAAATTCTGACAATAATGGCGATAATGAAAACAAAGCATGCGGCAAGGCCTCCCAATCCAAGAACCCAATCAGGAATCTTCGTTCCTCTTTTATGATGATAAATAGAGCTGCTGTCCCGCGTAAGCCTTTGGAAGCAAACAATCATAAAAAAGAAAAATAGAGAAGTAGTCTAATTAGAGCTAAGGTAAAAACATGGGCAATCCTGTGTATTCGATCTAGTGCTCTCACTTGCCCCCAAAAGAAGCATGATGGATCATTGTGACAGTGCATCGACTATCGCGCATTAAACAAAATAACTGTGAAGAAGAAATACCCTATTCCCTTGACCGCCGACTTGTTCGATAGATTGGGGAAGGCCAAGTTCTTCACGAAGGTAGATAAAAGCATTCGTAGTGAAAGACTACACTAGACAAGATAAAAGAGTACTGGAATATCAAAATAGATCTCTTAAAAGAGAGGTTAAGCATTTAAGAGAAATAATAGCTAGCAAGGGTTTGAGTCTAAACTCTTCAGAGACTCCATTTAATAAAGAGACTCCATCTTCAGATCCTAATAAAGAGACTCTATCTTCAGATCCGTCACAGGATCAGAGTCAATCTTCACCTACTCTATAACACTATCCACCAAAGAAAAAGAAAAAGAAAAAGCCTGGTTAAGCTTCGACGAGCTGCCTATTGATATTTCTTACTTTTTTTTTATTTGCCTACTGTTTTGCTTAAATAATACTTCCCTCAGGTTGGTTATTCCTTGCTTGACAAAAGATAAGGTGATGAAATCAGAGAAGAGTGGAAAGAGCTTACTCCAACGTAAGGAGGAAAAGCAGTTTCAAAAGGAAAGAAAAGGGTAGAGCTCTATGCTCACTCAACTATGGTTTTTTTTTTTTTTTTTTAGGGCTACGGGGTGAAGAAAGAAAAGATCGGATTGGAATATCAATGACATCGTCATTATTGATTTGAAAGTGGCAAAGAGGGTAGCTTGCTTCTAGGAAGAAGCTTTGCGTCTCACACTTTGATGAGAAGAACCTCTTGTCCCCTCTAATCTGTTGTGTTCTTAGTATGCGTGATCCAGTTATAGAGCCTATTATGGTTATCGAATGGGCCTCCTCTCCACCTAGGCAAAAGATAGGGCGTCAGGCGAGTGCTATTGGATTTTTTTGAACAAGCCTCAAGCTTGAATGAGCTCTCTAACCGGTTAGAAAATTTCTTTCACATTTCCCAAAGTCATTCAATTGCTTGTGATGGGATAGAGAAAGATGGGGGTAGGGACTGAAGATGGTTGGTAAGATACTAACGGTCTAACTCGGGTAAACAGATCAACCGATTATAGTAGACTTCTATCCGACAGGGTTTGATGGCTACCTTAGGTTGGATAGAAAGAGAGAGCTTTGATGACATTTCTAGTGAACCCAAGAAAGGTCGAAGAGGCCAGCGTAAAAGCACAAAAAGGGAAGCAACTTGTCCACAAGCTTGATGTTCAAATAGTGGGATTTTTTTTCTAGTAGCTAGTTTTGAGTTCTCCTAGTTCAACTACTCGAGGGAAATCAATGGGGGAAAGTCTACGAGGAAAGGTCTATGTCCCTTTTTTACAAAACAAAACATGTCTCTATACGCAATTTAATCAAACTTTATACATCTCTGTGAAGAAAGAAAAGTAGGAGTTTTTAAGGCCAGTGTGGGTAGCTAGAATGGATGGGAGGTAATTCTTCCTACATTGGGTGGCTTGATAAAGCCTTGTTTCATTTCAGTAACCTGGAGTCTTCGTTTGGGAAGTCACCCTCTATCAACATGAGCTACGGAGGATGATGAATTTGATGTAGGAGCAAAGTGGAATCTGGAGCAGGGTATCAGGTTTAGACGACCTCAAACTAGATAGAGCAGCATTAGTGGAACCTGTGGTCATCTCAAAAGAGAAAGAGGTACAGACGTCCCAAAATGGAGTGTTCCAAAAAGAACTTAAGAGAAAATAATAGGACCGGAAAAAGATCCGCTCTTATAGAAGAGCTACAGAGGTGGATGTGGATTTAGTCCGAGCTAAGTTCATAGATATTTCCTTAAAGAAATTTATTCAAAAATAGAATAGAGCACTGACCTAAACTATACCTCTTCTAAGGCAGAAAGAAGGGCAACCTCACCTCAGGTAATCACACCTTTCTTTCTCGACGATCAAAGAGTAAAAACTAGCTTTCAAACTAACCAACCATGGAGCTACCCGCCAACAAGCAAAGTGAGTTCTCATTCATGGATAACTAAGCTTTGACAAGGGAGAGGGGTACCCTTCTCTCATACTCACCCTTACAGGAGCCTAATGGAGAAAAGGCTATGTCCAATAGGGGAAGACTGCAGTAAAAGGATGTCCATCTGTTGATGGCTAGCTCGTACAAGAAAAATATTAGACTAGGTTTGTTGATGGATCTGGTCTTGTCGAACAAGTTCAGATTCAAGGTTTGAACACAAAAGCCCACTAGCCGAGCTGAACTGGTTAGTGATGGAAGCAATTCCCATGAACTGAGAATAAAAAGATGTACTTGCCCCCTTCCCCAGCCATTACTGCTCATCCACCGCTTTTTATTAAAAAATCTTGTCTTTGTCTTTCCAGGCTATCTTTTACGTGCTATTCCTTACGCCCTGAGAAAGAACCTTCACTTGGATTCATTTCAAGTCTCGTGTTCTTATTTAGAATTCTCATATATGAAGTTCAAACGAGAGCTTTGATGCAATTCAAATTGACAAGCAGTAGTGACAACATAATAAATATCCTCCGGACAGAACAAAATCTTTAATTCCCGGGTTTACTTTGCCAATAGACCAATCAATGGTCTGTATTAGAAATAAGATTCAGTCACTACAAGCAAAGGATAATAAGAAAGAAGTCGTAAAATGGGTAGATTAACTAAAATACACTTGGCCCACTGAGCACCAAGAGAGATCGAATGTGTAAGGATAGTCTCCTCAGCTGGGGAACTGACCGTATCCCAAACCGACACAGGTAAACAGAGGTTGTTCACCCCTTTACCTTCTCTTTATATTCTCGCATGAGTGAAGACCTATAGGGTTTAAATTACCTGGTACCGAGACTGGCTATTATTATTTTTTGTCCTTCAATTGATTCTTTTCTTATTTAGAAAAGCAAACACAATCAGTAGCCATTGGCGTTGGAAGAGCAGGATCAAAAATATGAATAGTAAGTAGTCGTAGGAATCGCCATTGAAAGCAAGCATATTCTATTTCATAACCTTTTCTACCTTAACTTTAAACTTCTAGTTGAGCAAGAGAGGAGTGAATCAGTGGTTGAAGGGAGAAAAGTTACGAAGCTAGAGGCTATAACCTACTTTAGCTCATGGCCTTCTCTTCTTAGCAATAGCCAGTCAAAAATCGCAATAAGAGTAGAAGCTAGAAGCATAAAAATAGCCATCAGACTTACTCCTTCTCCTCGTATTAGGAACTGGCATAAATAAAAGGCTACAGAGGCACTTCAATCAGGAAAGCAATCCAGCCTGCCAGACATCGGTACAACCAAGGCAACATACATAAGAAACCATAACAAAAATCAGCACCGAAATCCGCAATCGAAGAGTAAGTATATGTAGAGAATAAGAGTAGCAAGAAGTAGCTTTAGGGAATAGAGCAGGAGCGAGTAAGATCTTGAACTCTTAGGCTCCATCCCTGTATGTATATTTTATCTCCTATACCAAAAGTAAGATGAGGGTGGGATAAATATTAACTAGAAATAAGGAAAGTCGCTTATACCGAGAGCAAAGAGAACTCCTCTAGTCGAAAAGAAAGAATCACTCATCTCACGAGGTTGGGTGGAATATAAGATTCGAATCAAATACGAACGTATTCTTAAAAGAAAATTCCCAGGCATTGGTTACAGAGACAGGACAATCGAACCTGAAAGGACAGATATAGATTGACTTACCTACTAAGAACCGGAAAGTTGAGAGACCAGAGAGATATTATATTGATTGGTTTAATCAAAAACCTGACAGACAAGCATCAAAGCCCAGAAAGCCACCACCATCGAAGCGTTAACCATAAAGCCTGATGGGGAAGAACCTCTCTTCCGCATAAACACAGAAAGGAAGTCAACAGTCCTAGAGCCTATTCTTTCAAAGAGTGCATTCCCATTCCCCGCACCCTATTATCTTATCTAGCGACTCTTTCTGTACGTTGTTCTCTTTTATACTCTTGATTTAGGAAATATGCACTCTTCTGTAAGCCTTCCAGAGGGTTCATAGACTTGCTAACGATTTTCAACCTCACTCAGGGCATAGCTCGAATCTAGAAAAGTTTTTTTTAAAGTGTTCAGAAATCATCTGTGAACAAATCAGCTCTTGCAGCTCATAAGGTGCGCTCTTTCGTTCATTAACTAGGGATTCACGTCTTGATTGCTTGTGAAAGCCATAGCTCTTTAATTGCTTAGGAGAACCGGCCTTATTTAGTAAACTAAAAGCCTTTTCTTAATTTCTTATCTCAAGTTATTCTCCGTGAATCCATCTATGATGAAGCTTGCACCAGCTTTGGATTGAAGAAGATCGGCTATAGAATCGAAGAAAGGAGCGAGAGATCTTATGGCGCCACGGTTCCTTCTTTCCCAACTCCTTCTTCTCGGAAAAAAAATAGTGGATTAGCCGAAGATTCGGGAATAGAGCAGTGGCCCTATGTTGAGTAAGGGGTGAGAAGGTGTTCCTGCTGCTAAGTTGGAACTGGGGAAGTTAAAGCAGGACGTATGGTGTGACGTCATCCCTATAGATGTATTACATATCCTACTCGTATTACCTAGATCTTCCGACTAGGGTATTACCTGTGTAGGAAACCTGTTTACTTTTAACGGCAAACACAGTTCTTGCCATCAGAATACTTTAGTTGGCTAAGGAGAAAATGAGTTGGCATACCATTTCTGGACGTGGTGGAAGAGTCCATGGAATGCTATGCCTTGATAGAAAATCCAACAAGTAGAGCCAATGCGAGGATCGGTGGGATGCCATAGCATTAAGAGATAGGGTCGGAGTTCAACTACCACACAACTACTATACCAAACGCACTCCACGAGTGGATTAGTTTTTTAACTAGACAAAGACTTCTAAACTATAGGCGTAAACCATGTCATGAACCCATAATTTTATCACAACTTTGGAATCCACATGCTAGATGCGAGGCTTCTTGTTGAGGCACAACTTTTATTCCACGGTTGTACCATCGCCTTATCATGTTCCAGTAGCCGCACTTGCTACTGTCTTGGTGTTCCAAGGCTTTCTATTTGGCTTAGCAGCCCTTCTTCTTCTAGTATGCCATGATGGTATGTAAGATGAATTTTCTCTGGCTGTTGCAGGGCACTTCTTTGACTAAAGAAACAAGGGCTTTAGGAGTTACAACAGTTTGCCTTCTAGCTTCACTGAATGGACTGAGACCGAGGAACGACTGTCATGCTACTGGCTTTTAACCAAATTGCTACTTTCTAACTCTTAGATTGACTACCTCTACCGAGAAGTTCTCTCTCACTTCTGCCCAACCAATTCACAGATGATGAAAAAAAGTCCTTAAATCCTAAGGACACTAAGTAGGTAAAGACGAAACAGTGCTTATTAGTTGGATCAACGCTACCTCAGGATGGAAAGGACAAAGAGCTATCGGATGTCAATATCTTTTCTTTTATGTTGTATGCAGCTACTTTCCATTGGCACATTATTTGCTCTGCTACAACGAATGAACTAAATGGCAGATTATCGAGAGTGAGTGAACGGCTAGCCAAAGCTTCTCGTTTGGAGAAAAACCATAGTGGAAATGCGGTTGAAAGCTGAAATGAGATGAAAAAACAAGTGAAAGAAGTTACTAAAAGTAAAGCCCCTTTTGTTGTGCTGGGAAACATTGGAAGAAAGCTATGATAGGGCCCTAAAGAGGAACGAGACTTGGAAACTGATCATGTTACCAAAAGGCAAAGACCGGTTGGCTGCAGGTGGGTATATACACTGAAACACAAAGATGACTTCGTCTTGTGACGAAAGTTTTCACACAAACCTATGGTTTTGCATCTATCGTTTGCTCCTGTGGCCAAAAAAAATTCAATTCCATACGAGTCATTCTGTCAGTTGCAGCTAAGAGATCTTGGTTACTGCATCAGATCGATGTTAACAAAAAGTACTTCATGGATACCTCTATGAATAGTGTGATATGAGTCCTCCACCAGGTTTTCAAGCTCAGGGGTAGGAAAGTGTTCAGGTGAACAAAGGCAATCTATGGTCTAAAGCAGTCTACTCGGGCTTGGTTTGAGTTATGCAGTTTGGTTATGACAAAGATAGAGGGGTTTATAGAGAAGGAATGTTGTGGGTTCATAAAAAATAGAGGACACTACTATTATCCTAGTGTACTCAGTTCTATAAATTGACAAGTCAAATTCTGAGATGAGTCATAAAGGCAGCTAGTAAGTAGAGTCATTTCTGAAGTCGAGCTAGTGCTCAAAGATTTCCAATCAAAGTCAGAATTCGCATAGAGATGAGAGTCTCTATCGTGGAGCTCAGTAGTCTTCTTTAAAAAGGCTACCAATTCTTGAACAGAAAGTGGTATGCTTGCGAAGACCTTTTCTATCCATATGAATGAAATCCATCCCGTGAAAGAAAGGAGAGTTGGGGAAAGTAAGGATAAGGCAAGACAACAGACCAAAGCACTGGCATAACAAAGAAGGTTTTCCATTATTTAAGCTACGTGATTTTGGGATCAACCTCAATGAATTCTGGTGTCACGGGCTGATTCGTAGCCCGCTCTGGGTGAGAGACTGCATGGTAAAGCTCGATAAACATACTCCTATCCCGAGGTTAGAAATGCTTTCTCGTCACCTATTAGCTCTACACATGTGATGTTAGCGACATATAATGCGAATCAAAGTGCATATTTTTCTAACGTCCGGTTGTGCTTCTGATCCTCTCCTAGCTGCCAGAACTCCTATCAGATTGTAATCAAATCAATCTAAGAAGCAGCAGAGCTTTTAGTAAATTAAGGTATTTAGCAGTCCTAGTTGATGCAACAAGAGACCAAAAAGCCTGTTGGAAATGAATAAAAAGAACCTGTTTTTGCTTTCTACTTCCTAGCTATGAAGTAGCTTTCTATTTTCTAGCTATGAAGTCGCTTTCTACTTTCAAACTATGAAGTCGCTTTCTGCTTTCACTTCGGCCTTGTTATATAGAGTCTCACTTTAAGGTTGAGTAGCTTCTTGGTCGCCAACACTCAATCATCTGACGGTCGCCAACTTTCAAAGAGTTCTTAGACTAGAATACACAGTTGATTAGATCCAAAAACTTCAGCAGCTCCTCGCATCCCCAACAATGAGTGCCACATAACATCACATTGTAGTAGGCATCTGTAAGAAAGCCATGATGAATAGCGTCATCCCCAAGCACTGTCCGAACAAATTCAGGCATGGTCCATTCCGGGGGTAATACCCCCCCGGCTTCATGCACACACCTGGTGTATTCATCACATACTATAGAAAAGAATTTCTCAAAGTCAGGTGGAGCACTTTGCGCGTCGGACGCTGTTGAATAACTATTTGATGTGCTACTAGTGGAAGGAAAATAAATAGGATCCCTCCGTATAAATTCTAAATAGCTAAGTGTTGTATTACCATAAATTTGATAAAGGATGATTTGATTCATTTGGTTTGGTTCATTCTTTGACTACTATGCTTCTAAGAGAGTCTTTTTCTTGCTCACAAAAATCGCCAATTGGGTTGGTCCAACCAAGAAAGACATAGGATGGGAGTCCTTGGGCATTGCTTGGGCAGAGTTCAGTAAAGACTGGCTACAACAAAAGATCCTTCACTGTACATAAACTATATATCTGTCTTCATTATCGGCTACGTGCTATCGGAGATAGAGTAGTGGGAGGTTGAGTCAAAAGCATTTACCACGCACTAAATTCAATGATCAAGCCAATAAGTCTCTTTCTATACAAGGACTCAAGCACATAGAGGCAGGCGATGACCTTTTTTTTCATCCCTGAGTCTGTTGGAGTGCTAAAGGAAGCAATCCCATCTAATCAAGTGAAAATCCTTCTGTCTTCCATTACTCCGCAACATCCTACCTTCATTGAGGTTTGATTAGAGTTGTAGGAAAGCTAATTCAACAATCGTTTGATGGTTGCGAATAACTCAATTATTTGACGGTGTCCTATCATAGTTCTAAGGATTGAGAATGGTGTCTGTGGCTACTGCTGTTTTACCGGCCTATCTGTCCCCAATAATGAATTCTCGCTGACCACGTCCTATAGGGATCATCGAATCAATAGCAATAAGCCCGGTTTGAAGAGGCTCATATACAGAACGACGCAAAATAATACCCGGGGTGGCAGATTCAATTAATCAATATTCAGAAGCTGAAATTTCACCTCTACCATCAATAGGTTTAGCTAGGGCATTTACAACACAACCCAAATAATCCTCACTCTCCTTGTCCAATTCTTCCCCTTGCTTTTGAGATGGAGTTTGCTTGTTTTAGTCCATACAAGGCCTTCCTAATGAGACTTTGCCATTCATTTCGGAAGTTACTATGCTTCGCGCTCTCCTTGACAGAGATATTTCAACCTATCTGATTGTGACTTTGTTAACCAGCTTCATCACACGATAGAGAAAGGAAAAGCGACCCCGTGCCCTACCTTTGCTTAGTAAGAAATTGGTGAAGGCCAGGATAGGACTAAAACTATTCCATTCAAGAAACGACTGATCAATGGAAAACTTCAAACAACACCATTGCTTAATATCCCATAGTAGGGTCAAGGGCGTTAGCGAGAGCGTCTCTGAACCTGTTTTCCTCTTCTCTTTAGCTCGAGCAATTTCACTCTTCGAGTAATTTATAATGAATCTTCGGTAATAGAAAACATCCTTAAAATGATCTTAGCTCACTCACCTTGGTAGGTGC
The DNA here is from genome assembly GCA_030864215.1 of Capsicum pubescens. NCBI lineage: Eukaryota > Viridiplantae > Streptophyta > Magnoliopsida > Solanales > Solanaceae > Capsicum > Capsicum pubescens. The sequence continues at coordinate 69,620,722 of CM061542.1, read as the reverse complement.
TTACCACTTCTCGATGGCTCTGATGCCCATCCAATGCCCTATTCCGAGGATCTCCATCTGTTTAAAGGAGCATTTTTCTTTACATAACATATAGGGGATTTTTCTTTAATACCTTATAAAACGGTCCGAAGGTCGTGGAAGTGGTCGTTTAACGAATAGCTATAGTCCACAATTAAAGTATACTACCATTCATCTAAGTACGGGTGGAATAGCTCATTGTGGAGGGAGCATAACGTGGCAGGGGTATTGGTGAGTCCAAAAGGCAAAATTAGATCAAACGCCCCTGGTTATTCCGACAGCTTAAACTAAAAATAGGAAAAGATATGAGAATCAAAAGAAGTCTATACTTGCAGATAAAAGAGGAGCTTCTACGTGACATTTCACACAGTGCTTTCTCCTCTAACAGTCAAGTAACTAGCACTGGTTATTCCAGCAAGAGCTCTTACTCTAATAGAACTAGGACTGTCAACTCCAATTATAGCAGCGGTGATATGGAACAAACAAGAGAACACAAAACAACTCCAAAACAGTCCACTAATCTTAAGGATTTGAGGACCCTTTTGAAGACCACTCTCAGATTCGCTATCAACATAACAATAACAAGATAAAGAGGTGTGTTTTCACTATCACAACACAATAAGATGAGAACAATATGATAAGAACAATAAAAACACGAGACAACAACTGACGGGTTGAAGATTACAAGATACACAAACGGTTACAAGATTATAATAAACAAAAGGGATAGATAGTTAGACCTTGGTTGGTATAATCTTAAGAACCCAAGAACATGTGATACTCTTGAACCCTTAATGCTACACACAACGGTTAACCTAACTCCTACGTTGACACAAGAGTGACCTCGATCTCCCAAGAATCCAACATTTTCAAGCTTGAATCCAACACGAGTGATTCCACACTCAAATTGATTTCCCTAGTTACTATGTTTCGGCCAAGAGGCCATTCTCTCAAGAGAGGGTGTTTCAATGTTACAACTTTTAATATTCAATCATAACTAATGAATGAAACCCTAAAAGATTCTAGTTATAGATATTACAAAAATAGTTTGAAATATCCATAATACCCCTCAAGGGTGAGGTGCCCATCAAGTGCAAGAAGTAGGCTGATTTTGGTGTGTTTAGGCCCTCTTTTACACTTCACTTGTGCACTTCCTTGGACGGATTCATTACGCTCTCATTCACGTCCATCCTCATGGTCGTACTTGTATCATCCTCCCCTTCTTGAAAATGATTCAACCTCGAATCCGTACCTCGCAAAATCAAGAGAAGACAACAAGCACACATCCTTAAGATATGAGGGGTTAGGGTTAGCAAAATAGACACATCACATTCCATGCCGAGGGGGGGACAAACTTGGAGTATATCCACGGGTCCTTTGTCTTGAACATAAAAAGCTTAGTACCAAAGACACAAAGGAAGTGGTCATCATCCATAAAAAGAGATAAGGAAGAACTTTGTCTTCCTTCATTAGCACCCACAACCAAACATTGCTTGTCATCTTGACTAAGCATTAAGTGGGGAGTGTAGAGACTTCCATATTCCAAGAGGGTGTCGGGATCAAATGGAAAAATTAGCCAAGGTCCTAAGCCGAGGTTATCCCTTCCTTCCCCTAGAATGTCACTCCTATATTTACACACCAAAACATTTTCATACACATAGTCTCTATGAACAAAACTAATTGCAATGCTTTTACCACACAAGATGTTCAAAGAGTCATGTGCATTATCAAGATCAATTCTATAGACATCATCACTAACTTGAGAATTTTTAAGCACACTATTCTCACATGCTCAAGTAGTGAACTACATTTAAGAGTAAATTGATCATCATGCATTCCAAGATTACTACCAAGAGTACTCATTTCCGAGACTACACATTCCTTGCCCATAAGAGTACTCTCATCTTCCAAGAAGAGATTTCCATTTCGAGGAGGAATGATGTCACACCATAGTGGGTTAGCATATAGGCTATAGCTTCCAAGACAAGCCATGCCGTCAACATCACTTGCACCACTAGGTTCATTAGGAGTAAATAAACTATCTTCAAACAAGACATTATGCCTAAAGAGTGAATGATCTAACCCGCGGATAGATTTGGAACTTTCACTCTCTAAGGAATCATTATCAAGTTTCAAAGATATGTCAAGCACATGATTAACCCTATGAGCCAAACAAATATTAGCATCTTTACAACAACATAGGCTCATAGGTTCACTCCTTTTTCCTTGGCCAACATCTTTAAATCCTTCACTCACTTGAGATTCATTAATCACATCACATATATCCTCAAGTGGTGGGCAAGTTTTACTCACAAGTTGGGCAGCAACTTCCTCCGGGAAGCTCTCAACGCAAGGTGCTTGGATAATTGGATTTTGTGGGTATAGTTTGGGTAGCAATTGGCGTATAATTTCAATGTACCATTTCATATCTTTAATATTGTCATTGATACGATCACATATGGCATTGAAATTATGGGCAACCATTGTACCTAATAAAGAGACACAACAAACAAAGAAAACACATAAACTTGTTAGATCAAAAATGCCTCACCACACTCTCACTCTTGGTTTTACCTCACACTTGGTTTCACAAGTGTTGAAAGCCAGCTTCTACTTCGTGAGTGATTGAGTATCGAGTCTACTCTTGTCCCGGAATGGATTTTTGTTTGAAACTCAAATGAAATCTTGTAGGACTTGAGTCAAGAACTAACAACGAATTCAAAAAGATAAAGGTACACAACAAACATAAAGATGAACAAACGGACACAAAACTAACTTACAAGCTAGTAGGAGATTACTAGGTTGTCAATTAGTGTTCGAACCAACAAATGAACTAAGAGACAATAAAATAAAACTAAGAAATCTAAAATTTGAGCCAAAATTGTTGCGTGAACAGTAACAAGGATGATGTGGCAGCACGTAATTGGTTGCGGTTTCTAATAATTTTTGTTGTCCAATTTCAAGTCTTGGTCAATTTACAATTTAGAAATTGGTGGAATTTGTTTTAAGGAGGGAAATTCAAACAAGTCTTGGAGCCTTTTCAAATTCAAGTTTTCAAGACTTGACTTTTATAGTACTTTTCCTTAAAACATGGACCCTTGTTTCATGGGAAAGTGGTTGAGAAGTGATGTAAAGTCTTTAGTGTGTAGGAAAAGTCTTTGAGTCACAAGTACTGCACCTTGAAACTTGGATCTATGTCTTGCAAGACTAACACAATACACACTCTTTTTTTTCTTCAACTTCTAAGATCAACAGTCACTTTTTTTTTCAACATATATGGAGATGGTGAAGAACACCAAGAACACAAACTTTGAGTCTTGAAGTTCTAAGGTTCAAGTTGGACCTCCCAAGCAACAACAACTTTCCAAGCTTAAATTCCACAACACAATCTCCATAATACAAGTTCAAAACTTGAACCAACAACACATCACACGTTCGAGTCTTGAACCCGCAACAACAATCGGCCAAGTCCAAGTTCACAATAACAACATCAACATTTCAAGCTCAAATCTAAGATATAGACTCAATGTGTTAGTGAGGAACAATACTAACAGTTATAGACAACAAAGACAAGTAAAAATCTTGGCCAATACACAACAAGAACACAATTTTTGGCCAAGAACACAAAGGTGGCAGATTTGACTGTTTCTGGAATTTTCAGATTTCAGTTTTTTTTTTAGTTTTCAAGGTCTCAAGCCCAAGATTGATCTTGTTAGAACAAAATCAAAGATGGCTTTGATACCAAATGATACGGAACAAATAAGAGAACACAAAACAACTCCAAAACAGTCCACTAATTTAAGGATTTGAGGACCCTTTTGAAGACCACTCTTAGATTCGCTATCAACAACACAATAACAAGATAAAGAGGTGTGTTTTCAACACCAAAACAGCAAAAACGACAATAAGATGAGAACAATATGATAAGAACAATAACAAGAAGAGACAACAACTCATGGGTTGAAGATTACAAGATACACAAACGGTTACAAGATTACAATAAACAAAAGGGATAGATAATTAGACCTTCGTTGGTATAATCTTAAGAACCCAAGAACATGTGATACTCTTGAACCCTTAACGCTACACACAACGGTTAACCTAAATCCTACGTTGACATAAGAGTGACCTCGATCTCCCAAGCATCCAATGTTTCCAAGCTTGAATCCAACACGAGTGATTCCACTCTCAAGTTAATTTCCCTAGTTACTATGTTTCGGCCAAGAGGCCATTCTCTCAGGAGAGGGTGTTTCAATGTTACAACTTTCAATATTCAATCAAAACTAATGAATGAAACCCTAAAAGATTCTATTTATAGATATTACAAAAATAGTATGAAATGTCCATAATACCTCTCAAGGGTGAGGTGCCCATCAAGTGCAAGAAGTGGGCTGATTTTGGTGTGTTTAGGCCCTCTTTTACACTTCACTTGTGCACTTCCTTGGACGGATTCATTACGTTCTCATTCACGTCCATCCTCGTGGTGGTACTTGTATCAAGCGGGAATGTCTGAACCACAAGATATGGCATTAATAGCTTCTATTGCATCGACGGGTGGAAATGGAGAGCAAGTGCGGAATATAATAGCTTGAATCGCTTAGGCTCTTTGCACCTAAATAAATAGTAGATACACAAAATAATAAGATGCAAAACTTATAGAGTCGTAGCCTTCTAAGACTTTCTTCTCCAACTCACTCAATCGATAGGTTGAGGCAATCAACTGGAAATCGACCAAAAGGACCTGTCAAGCCTTAGAAATCAAAGCATGCATCACATTCATCATGCATAGCATATTAGCTGTAGTAGTTGCATAGGAACATAAAACATATAGTACTTTTCTCTATTTTCATGCATCAAATGGTTGTCTCTCCTCTCTCAAAGCAGGTGAACTTCATGAAAGAATAAGAAAAGCGAGAACGGGAACTCCTAGAGCTACTGGAGCGCCTAACCCGGCTGTTACCTCCTTCTACCGTCGCCCTCCTCTGATCAGCATTCCAATACTCTGAAGCACACATCAAATACGTAGAGTAGTAATTGGCATATCCATTCTCTCACCACAATGGCAAGCTCCTGGTTCACACCTAGATCTGGCCAAAGAATAGCATAAGAAAGATCTTGACGGCTCTGGGAATATACCACTCCTGATACTCTTCCTCCATCATCTCTATCTCTAAATCAACGGTTTGAAATGATGAATTGAATATCATTACCAATGATTACAATTTCATCAATATTTACTAAAATAAAAAATAGAATAGTTTCCACATCGACGAGTAAAAAAGGACTGCCTGGGATTGAAGAAAACCAACATCCACAGAAGCTAATTTAACAAACCCATTTCGGGATGATTGTTTAAGTCCATAAAGGGACTGATTCAGGAGGCAAACTGAGTTCTCCCCCTGTGGAGAATATCCGTGAGGGAGAGACATGTATACTTCCTTTTTTGGAACATGTTAAGGCTTTACGCTCTAACTCACCTTCACAACTCTAGGTGTCATCGCGCCTAAGTTATCATTCTTTTTCCACTGTCCGATTGTAGTAGGGGTCATATAGGATGGTTAAGCCAAGAGTAGGACCGATACTTTGCTTAGCCAAACATCTTCACATTGCCTTCCCTCCAAATATGTTTCAATTCATACCTCCAACCCCTTCTCATTAGCTCTCTGATTCTCAGGATAATATTGAAATGTGGATCCTCAGGCCCAGCCATTGTGCAGCTTTTGTATAAAAACCAGGGAGTCCGTCTCAACCTGAATGAGTCTATAACCCTCCTCCCAGGAGCTAGTAGTTTGAATAAAAAGAGATAATCAGAAGAAAATGATCGGGCAGGGATGCACAACAGGAACTTGCAAATCCAACACAAGAGAAAAGAAATATGTTCACCCTCGGCAATACGCACTTGATAATACCCTAAAAATCCTTTTTCATCGCTCTCGGCGCATCAAGTGGAATAGTGTCGTTTAACAATCTTAAGCAGCTTTAAGGTAAAGATGACATTCAGGCTCATAAGAAGCTCTTGTCGCCAACTACACCAGAAAATGCAAGAAACTTTGAATTGGATGTAGATAGCCTTTTTCATCTTTTCTGATTTTGATAGGCATCCCACCCTCACCTCAGGATGAGAGGACTTATTTGAGCCCTAAGCTTTGTTCCCTTCGTAAAAAGCTGGGCAGGCACTTTAAGAAAGTGCCAATTGACTTCTAGTTGTAGCGGATCTTACATCGGTTCTAGCGCTTTCTCTTGATTCTATTTTTGAAAGATCTTTCCTTGCTTTGAGGAATGCTCAGTTTAACCAGAATCATCTCGTTAACTTTTAGAGTCATTCCGGGATCTTTGGCTTATGCCATGTGCTCCAAACTTGAACTCAACTTCCTTTTTCCACCAATATCCGTTTCTCACTCAAGAAACTGGTGAAAGTTTTTTCCCTTTGCTGCATCTTTCATAGTCCCACTCCTCCCCAGACCAGACTGGGCTGCATTGCTGTACCTTCATACCTTCACCCTGATGTCCTATCTTAAGGTTCCCCCAAGCTACTTTATTAAAGTAGACTTTTGCTTATCGTCTGCGTCTTTAGTCGAAAGCTATTTCTTTTATGATTCCTTCTCTCACTTCTTGAAGACTTTCTTTTTCATTCAATAGTGCCTCTCCTATAAGAGAAGGAGCTTTCTTTACCCCTATGTACGACAAACCTTTCTTCGACGAGTGCCCTTTCCCTAGCCTCTAATCATCTCAAAAGAGAAGACTAAGCTCAGATAAATTACAGTCCACCCCGACCTCTCCTTAGTAACTTTGGTTAGGAAAGGGAATAGGGTAATAAATAGAGCTTTGGGTCAGAATTAGACCTTCTGTAGATGGAACTTCAGACTTCTGGATAGGCCTGAGAAAGCCTAGACCAAAGGTGCCTAATAGCCTAGCCAAACTCATCGGGTAGGGAATCCCATCCTCAGCGAAGCCAGTAAGCAAGCCCAAGTCTACGCAAGAAGGCCCACTGGATCTATCCAAATTCAATGCCCATAGAGACGAAGGACAAAGCATTGACTGAAGAGGGGGCAAAGAGATATTTGCCTTTGACTTTTTCTCCGCCTACTGACTGTTACTCGGCTAGATGCTCCTATTTCTTATTCATAGATCATAGATTAAGATGTTATTAGGTAAGGAAAGTCAGTCCTTTCATTCCTTTCTGAGAATAGATCCCCAATAGCTCGCAGATGAGGAATTCTTCCGCTACGACCCTTAGGCGAGCTAATCAGTCTTGCTTTGCCAAAAAATCCCTCCTCACTCTTCTATTTATTTACTTTTGGGGTAAGAAGCATCCAATTCCATTTATTTGCTATATCTATTTCTTCTGATCAATCTAAATTAGTCTTATGTCTTATAGTTTGAATTACTCTATTTTTCTTTCCAATATGAATCTCGGTATCTATTGAAAGAATCAAATCAATGAAGGAAAAACGATAGATATAGTGATACGGGAAAGACAAGAGAAGGCTCAAAAACTACTCAAAACAGTCCACAAATCAACTAGAACCCGAGGACCCCTTTGAGAGCAACTTTTGTCCAACAATAACAACACAAGGATTACAAGATACAAAGTGTATTTTAACACCAAAACAGCAACAATGACACAAGATGAAACAAGTCACGGATTCAACACAAACACTAGGGAAATTGCATAGAAAATAAAGATAGATAGTGAGACCAAGATTATTACAAGATTAAGAACCAAGTGTATTTCAACACTAACCCCTAATGAATGTAACAATCAAAACCAGACTCTTACAGTGACCACCAAGGGAATGAACTCACCTCAAGATCTACCGTTTCTAAGAAAAGATCAATATTGGCTTTTCCAAGCCCTATGCTATGGATTTTACAAGCCCTACAACTAAGGGTGTTACACTCTAAAAAGAGAGAAAATATGTCTTTCAATTCTTTATCATTCAAATTCTGCAAAGAAATGAGCTAAATAACCTATTTATAGTGTGTATTACAAAAAAAAGACAAAAAAGGATCACTTTGCCCTTAATGATAGGTGCAGCCATGGTGTGTAAATATACCATGTGTAATGTCCAAAATGTCTTTAATTAAGGTCCAAAATCGTGAGTCTTCAATCTTAAATGGTCCAAGCAATATTTCACATGCGAGATTGCTTTAAGTTATGCTCAAAACGGGTCCTCCATGCATGTTCTTGTATTCTTGAGGTAACCAAGTCTTGAGCCTCTATATGTTAGCCTCCAAAGATGTCATCAAAAGATATGATGGCCATTTGTCCCGTATCATTCTCCCCTCCTTGAAAAGAATTCGACCTCAAATCCAAACCTTGGAAAACCAAAGAGAGGACAAACAAATACAAACTCCTTATGGCATGAGGGTTAGGGTTAGCATAATAAATCATCTCAACATGCCAAGGTTGCACCTATTTGCAATATAACCAAGAATCCTTTGAAAGGAATATTAAAAACTCAATAAGAGATGTACAAAGGATTTGGTTATAGGATACATCAAGAGTGACACTTTGCTTGTCATGTAGACCAAGCAACAAGTTTGGTGCACCAACATCTCCATTTCTAAATTTGGCATCGGGGTAAAATTGGAAAAGTGGCCATAGACACGGGTCTCGACAACACTTCCCTTTCTCATGGTCTACACCCAAACTAAATGACATACTCTCTACAATAACATACATATCATCCAAAACAAATAGAGAGTAGAGAAAGGTATCACTCAAATCAACTTCTACTAAGGTGCTCTCATGTGTGTACTCACTACTAGTTTCCCAATAATCACCATGAGTACTCTCAACAATGAAATCACAAAAGGTAGAAGAAGAAGTAGCTTCCACAACTACACATTCCTTACCCTTAAGGGTACTCTCATCTTTCAAGAAGAGATTTCCCTCTTTAGGAGGAATGTTGTCACACCATAGTGGGTTAGCATATAGGCTATAGCTTCCAAGGCAAACTATACCATCATTTTCACCACTAGGTTCATTAGGAGTGTTTAAATCATCTTCAAACAAGACATTATACCTAAAAAGAGTGTGATCTGCCTCACGGACAGATTTGGAACAAGCAAGTTCCTCACTCTCTAAATGATCAATATCAAGTTTCAAGGATGTTTCAAACACAATATTACCCCAAGAAGAGCTCTCGAGTTCATTTTTCACTTTGTTGACCAACATTTTCAAATACTTCACTCACTTGAGTCCTATTAAGCACATCACACACATGCTCAAGTGGTGGACAGTTTTCACAAACAAGTTTATCAACACCCATTTCACAAGACGATGTACTTCCATTCAACATATAGGCTTCAACACTAGGTGGACATAAATTGATCTCACAAGAGGAGTCAATTTCGTCATCAATAGGATCAACTAGTGTATCCACACTCACAATATGTACATCATCAACAAGAGGCAAGGAATCATTAGACTCATAAATAAGTAAGCTACTACTCACACTCAATGGATTACTAGCCATACAATTATCATTCACATGCATTAAAGTGTAAGAGTTAGCTATTTTACCTTGAAGATCTTGAGTAGACTCTTTCTTGCCATGAGGTGAAGGTCATCCATAAGCTTGGGCAGCAACTTCCTTTTGACATTGGTCGCCTTCGCTTGCTATGTTGGTACCTACACAAATGTCCATAGAAGTTTGGTGGTAATCACCTCACTTCGCTCAACACAACCTCTCATTTTTGAACTCTCGGATTACCACCTTTCACTCCCTTACTCCTCTCTATCTTTTATCTCTCATAATAATTTGAATTGGAGTAGGTAGGAACTTTTTTTTGCGGCCCGAGAAGAATGTACATCTCGAGGCAATTTCCCCATCGATCTCTTACAATATTAGGCCAATTTTGCATATTTGAAACTTGATGTTGTGCAAAACAATTGGCGCTCAAGCTCACATGACCATAGGTTATGGGAAAAAAAATCACACCACACCTCCTCATGGTAATTAAATTGGGAGAAGACAACTTTTACCCTCTCGGTAACCTTAAACCTGTCAGAGAAGTATGGAACAAGTAAAGGCTCGCAAAATAACCCCAAGTAATCAACCATGGATGGAACAATGTAGTTTCTATAGTACCTATCATTTAACACAACGAGGCATCCCAGTATTCCACAAATGGTCACCCTCTTGTACCAGAGTGTACACTCCTTCTCGAATCAACATTGTAAAGTACATGAGTACCCCTCGGTTTTGGAGATGCATACCCTCTTCTTCTCATTGGACAACCTACACGATAGCTAGTATAACCATTCATACTATATCGACCTTGATAAGAAGTACTAGAAGGTGGAGAATATGAATCTTCACACTCCTCACGTGCACTCTCATCATAGCTCTCATAAGGTTTGCGAATGAAAGGTTAAACCTAACACCAAATCTAGGTTCGGAGTGCGGAGTGCAAGACTCCTCACATGTCCCAACTTCATCATAAGATCCATCACGAGGTCCTACATCGTCTCCAAAGTCACCATAAGCACTAGACACTTTATTCACCTCATTTTCTCCCTCAAAACAGTAACTTTCAAATCTGCCTATGTTTTGATCATGGCTATTTTCATAGCCTCCACAATCTCCCTCAACTTCGTAGCCATAAAAATCCACTCTACAATCATAGTCTCCCATGTTGTAGTCACAATAATCCCCGGCTATCGAAGTCATGTTCCCCTTATATCACCCTTTAAACCTACAAAATGAACAAAAAGATTAGTAGTAAAGTTCCTCACCAACACTCGTATACACTCACTTTTGTGATCCCCACAATTTAGAGCGGCGAATATTGAAAGTTGCTTATATTCCGGTAGTCAATAAGATGTCAATTCTACTTGGCGGCCGGAATAGATTCTTGTTTGATCGAATCAAGATACAACACAAAATCTACTTATGAACTTGAAACAAAGAAGTTACGATGAGTTAAAAAATAAGAAAAGCACATAAATAACGAAGATAGAAAAGAAATGGACTCAACAACTAATCTACAACTAAGTAGGTGATTACTAGTTGCTAGTTAGTATTAGAACCATTAACGAAACTAAGGGACAATAAAAATGAAACTAAGAATCTAAAATTTTGAGCTCAAAAATATTGTGTGAACAGTAGCAGTGATGACGTGGCAGCCACGTATTGGTTCGGTTTTATCAAGTTTTAATCACCATTCTTGAAATTTTTATTCCTTATAATTTTTGGAATGGAAGACAATTAGTATTTGGAGGGAAAGAACAAGTCTTGTAACTCTTTTCAAATTCAACTCAAAAGGTGAGATTTGACTTGTACTAGTTCCACAAAACAAGGCTCCTTGAAATATGGAAAAATGGTTGAAAAAGTTAATGTCAAGTCTATGAGTGATGTGAACTAGTCCTTTCACCAAAAACTACTACAACTTTTCTTTCACCTTTTGTAGATTTAAAGTTCACTTTTCTTGTGTTAACAAAAGATGAAAGGGTGAAGAACAACAAGAACACAACAACAATATTTCAAGAACGACAACAACAAGTCCAACACCCAACTACAAGGTCACCTTCGGCCAAGCTATAACAACAACATCAACACGGCCAACTTCAAATCCATAACTACAAGAACAACAACAATTGGCCAAGCTTATGTTCACAACAACTTTCAACAAGTTCAAGCTCAAGTTTAAATCTAGACTCAAAGTGTTAGTGGACAAGAAAAATAACACTAGAAACAACAAAACAAACAAGAACACTACTAGATCTAGACATACAACAAACAAATCTCAGCCAAGACACAACAAGAACACAATTTTGGCCAAGAACACAAACACGGACAGATTGCTATTTTCTGGAAATTTCAGTTTTCATTTTTTTTTTGTAGTTTTCAAGTCTCAAGCCCAAGATTGATCTTGTTAGAACAAAATCAACGATGGCTTTGATACCAAATGATATGAGAAAGACAAGAGAAGGCTCAAAAACTACTCAAAATAGTCCACAAATCAACTAGAACCCGAGTACCCCTTTGAGAGCAACTTTCGGCCAACAATAACAACACAAGGATTAAAGAATACAAGGTGTATTTTAACACCAAAATAGCAACAATGAAACAAGATGAAACAAGTCACAGATTCAACATAAAAACAAGGGAAATTGTATAGAAAATAAAGATAGATAGTGAGACCAAGATTATTACAAGATTAAGAACCAAATGTATTTCAACACTAACCCCGTATGAATGTAACAATCAAAAACACACTCTTACGGTGACCACCAAGGGAATGAACTCACCTCAAGATCTACCGTTTCCAAGCAAAGATCAATATTGGCTTTTCAAAGCCCTATGCTAAGAATGGCTTTTCCAAGCCCTACAACTAAGGGTGTTACACTCACAAAAAGAGAGAAAATATTTCTTTCAATTCTTCATCATTCAAAATCTGCAAAGAAATGAGCTAAAATGACCTATTTATAGTGTATTACAAAAGAAGACAAAAAAAGACCACTTTGCCCTTACTGATAGGTGCAACCATGGTGTGTAAATACACCATGTGTAATGTCCAAAATGCCCTTAATTAAGGTCCAAAACCGTGAGTCCTCAATCTTAAATGCTCCAAGCAATCTTTCACATGCGAGATTGCTTTAAGTTATGCTAAAAAAGGGTCCTCCATGCATGTTCTTGTATTCTCGAGGTGACCAAGTCTTGAGCCTCTATATGTTGGCCTCCAAAGATGTCATCAAAAGATAAGATGACCATTTGTGCCGTATCATATAGGCATATTCAAAATCACGTAGTAATTTTTTAACATTCCCAAGAAGTAATTGAGTAAACCATTGACAGTAGTTCCACGGGCATCGAAAAGGAAGAGTAAATCTCACTAATTTTTAACACCTGAACCATGATATGAAATAAGTCGATAAAGTCTAAATCCAATTTCCAAAATGAGAAAGCGATAAATGAGTAATATGTGACTCACCTGACAATCTTATTCTGCATAGTATCTTGTTAGACAATCACTATATTTATATCCTTTCCTTCTCATACAAAGTGCGTATACACTTAACAAGGCTACTTCTTCTTTGAACAGTAAAGAGAGAAAGAAATAAAAAAAGGGTCCGGCCCCCCTCAATATCACCTAGTAAGAGGTCGTTGATTGGACTAAAAATTTTAGGAAGGGGAAGTCTTGCATTGCAAGCAACCTAATTCCTATGTTATAACCTTTGTTCCCTTCTCTGTCGGTGTGCTCCGACAGTGAACTCAATATATCTGGTTCATAAGGTTGCCAATGGGGTTAGCGACGTCCCCGCCTCATGAAAGGGATGCGATATCATTTTGTCGCCCGATGGAAGTTAATACGAGAGAAAGCATAAACTAGGATCGACCTGCATGTGAGGCAAGTAAAAGCTACGAGTGAGGAAAGCTGGTTGTCAAAGAAGTTATGGTGTGCCCTTCATTAAGAGTAAGAGCGCAAACTTGGAATTTTTGGTCCAAAAAACTCTCTTATTTTTGAGAAGTTTTCCAGGAGGTGAGGTTTAAATAGGCTTCCAACTGTGTTGGAGTTTCAGACTCACTACTAACGAATGGGCTTCGAACAACTTTTTTTTTCCAACAAGCTGCAAATCATAAGGATAAGCCTAAACCTAAAGCTCAAGGAGCATAGTTCCAATTCAAACTACCTAGAGAGAAACCTATCATAGTCCTAGCTAAAGGGGTTTTCAGCGAAAGCACGCATTCTTACATTCGTAAGAATATGAATCGTCAAAAGGAAGATGCTGGTATTTCATTCCTTTATCATTGAAGTCCTTACCCATAGGATAGGAATCTCGAAGCCCATAATAGTCATCGTAGGCCTAGAACTATAGTTCAGAGGAAACTGCCGGAAGACTTTGTTTAGGATAAAAAACATGAAGAACGCCATTCCTTTGCCCTATGCCCTTCATTTACCTACTCAAAGAAAGAAAATAAACTATAAGATCAGACAAAGCAAGATCCTTCGATTTAACTACATCAGTAGAACCGGCCTTAACTTTCTTTCCATTTGAAGAATTCCTGATGATGGTTGATAAAGGCTTTCCTTTCACTTATCGTAGTTCTATCAAAGTCAGCCTTGAATTAAAGTTTTTTGCGAAGGCCCTGCCTTTTTCATTTTCTTTTTTATTTGATAGAAAATCTAGCTAAACTAAAGAGATTCTTTTAAAGATTCCCCGCTAGAGCATGAAAACCTAGAGAATAACTAGCAGATTCGCCAACATCGAAAGCAATCAAACTTGGTTTGGAAATCTCTACGCTTGCTATGTTATATCAATATCAATTATCGATTCACTGATATTGGCAACTTTCAGATTATCTAGTTATTATCCTTCAAGGCATAGGTCCATGAGGTACTTACTTTTAGCACAGCCGGGATTGATTAAGGTAGTTGTTCAGCCGAGGGAAAGAATCATTCAATGCTAGTGAAAGAGGAAGTTGTTCCCTTCGTTGATTACCGTGGTGGCTTCTGTATCATGATACAGAGAAGACAAAAGCAACACTCTTATAGACCGTTCATGGCTAGCTTTGAACAAAAGAAAGGTTAGGCGAAGAATCCATCCCTTATCGAAGGAAGATTGCATCACTAGTTGACTCCTCCTCGTCGATAGCTAGCAGTTTCCGGACTCGCTTTTGTTTCCTTAAGGCTTCCTCCTAAAGGGGAAGACCTTCTAAGGCACTAATAAGAGCAACAGTAGCAACAACGACCCCCTATCTTTTAAAGCTTATGCCTTCAGATGGGATGCTAGCTACTTTTAGCTAAATGCTTTATCCTACGGCTAGTGAAGACAAACGACTAAGAAGATTGACGACAGGAGAACACCTTGTACTTTTACTTTAATCAATTCCTTGCTATAATATGCTATTACTTTCATTTGTGAAAAGCTATATGGCACTCAAAAAGAATGGATAGCAACTGAAACACCAAGAGGTTGTTTACTAATATAATGTTTCCCTAAAAAGATACCGGCTTTCCTAAGATTCCTATTGGTCTAAGCTTTCTATCTATCCTATCGCTCTCTTGCTTAAATTCACTTCCTTCCTTAACTCAGATCTAAATGGCTTCTTTTCTTTGGATCGACATTAACTTAGGCGTAGAAAGATGTCAAAGCACGGGCATGGAAAAAGGATTCTATGGCATACTGGTCTGGATGAAAGAAGCAACTACGCCTACAATGAGAATAGCAGGACTCCCACTAGCTGACAGAGAACTCCCAGCCAAAAAAAAATTGGACTTCCAGCAATAGTAGCAATGTCACTAGAACCTTTAATACTGGAGAATAACTAGAAATTTCTGGGGAATACAACCCTTAAAAAAACCTGGTTTGGCTGGAGAGTGCAACAAGGTACAACAGGAAAGATCTTGTAGGTTTAGTAATCCTTCCCTCTTTCCTTATATTATAAATGACTAACAGAATAGTTGAGGATTCCATTTTCCTATTCCCTATTAAAATAATGAAGTTGGTTAGTAAATTAAAATTTTGTCTATTATTCAACATTGAGACTATAGTGCAGAAAACAACATTCCCTTATGTTTAAGAACCTCTTACCTGGTATGTATTATCATGTTCCTAACAAGGGAAAGGATTTAGAATCGTGATAAGGATTTATTTTTAATAGCTGGTAAATTTATTCTCTTAGCCCGGGCTTTTTTGTTTAAGGGCAGCTCGCCTTAAGGAAGTGGATTAGCTTAAATTCAAAAGGAAAGAGGGAATGAGTTCTACTGCAAGTAAATTTCACGCCTTCCGGTAAAGGTAGGTCGGGGAATGCCATCAAGCAACCAATTCTTTCTTTTCTTCAGCCATCAAGGAAGAAAGCAAAAAGTATTTCACTTAAGATAACAAAAAGTATAGATTGTGAGAAAGAATCCCACGGAGCGATGAATCCCTCAGAGCTTGCATTCTTTGCTTTGGATTCCATTCCTTCAAACAATTCTATCACACACGGCGAATCGAGTTCTTTGGCCTATTAGAAATATCGACACGGAATCAATGAGAAAATCCTCAAAGCAAGGACAACGGGCTCCAAAGAACCAAGAAGCCTACCTAGCCCTATGAAGTAGAGCCTGTAGCGCTTTTACCCGTAGAGCTCAAACCTATCTGGGACTATTAATATCAAATAATAGCTTATTTAAAGTTGGAATTTGTTTAAGTAAGATATTCGATTAGATCTTTCCAAGCTCATTCAATTCTGCTCATTCAATTCTTAAATAAGAAATTTTATCTTTCTTTATTGAGATTGGGTTGGTGTGAAGTGTACCCCTGAAGAATTTCAAGTAACTGTCTTTAGCACAAAGTGAGTTGATCGAGAAAGCGGCAGGACCGTAAAGCAACGCCTTGAGTTGGACTGTGGTCCCGCAAAACTGATATCCTCAGACCGCCTAAGAGACTTTCCGATTTTCAAAAAAAGTGAACATAAATTGAATCGTTTATTTAATTAACTTAAAGATCTTTCTTCTATGCCTGTGAGATTGGCGTAATACCTTTTCACTAAAAGTGATCCTTATTATCATTCTAATTATCTAAGATATATTATTAATCTCAAATAATTAAAGTTGGAATTTGTTTAAGTAAGATATTAGATTAGATCTTGCCAAGCTAAATTGAGAATGGAATTTCATTCAATTAAGAATTTTAAGAACAAAGATCAATATGGAACGCTTTGGCATCATCGTTCCCCACTACCATTACTTTGATAAGACAATTCGCTTTAATCATTCTTTTGTTCAGACGATCGATATGGAATAATAAATATTATCTAATAAGAGTCATTTTTTCCCTAACGGTCGAGTGACTTCTTACCTCTCCAACCACTCTTAGCTATGCCCCTCTTCTCATAACTTCATACCTTTCTGTGTCTAAAGATGCTCATAAGTGATTCTTTGACTTATGAACCCATTTGCCTTGAGTGTATAGAATGAATAGATAAGAAGGGGTGGAGCTAGTTAGACCATTACTAATATATGACAACTCTTAATTAAAGAAGTAGTCCATATCAAATCTATTTTCTATTTTGGAACGACCAACTAACACTTTTACTTTATTAGATTCAGAAACATTAATTGCAATAATATCTCGAATGAGAATAAAAAGTATCTCATGATGGATCGAAGAAATCAAACCTTTATTCCTATGATCTTTTCCTTTTAGGTTATTTCAATGAAATCATTGTGTTTTTCATAGCAGTCTAAGGGGTTGGTTTACTTGGTTTACTTTTGGACATACTTCATTTGCTTTTCTTATTCGGACATATTTGGCATGATGCTAGAATCTTGTTCAGAGGTATTTTTGCTGGTAGTGACCCAGATTTTCAAGTATATAAAAAAAATGGATCCAACAGTAGAGATAGATACAAAGGCGGATGCTTAAGTGAGTGTGCTAGTGTGCAAGACCAATAAGGCTTGTCAGTTAGACTTCCTCTGAGCACGCAAGAAGCTGTCCAGAGTTAGGCTTAGCCGTACCCCGAAGAGTAGTTAGAGTCAATCAAATTATTGAGGAGTGAAAGAACCCGGACAAAGATGGATTATGCCATGAATCAATCCTCTTCATGAACAACTGACGCTATTTGCAATAGAGAATGGGCACTCAAAACCTGAATAGGGCTTTTACTTGGCATCTTTAAAGGCAACTAAGAGTGCATCTGGTCTTCACGCAAAGAGCGACGGGCTCATCTCATATGTCCGATTCAGGCATCTATCTGATTGATGCAATTAGAAAAGATTGATTGTGACCAGCCTTTCTTATCAGTGGTATCCATCCCCTTAGATTTCTAATTCATAGGAGGTATCATAATCGATTCGGGAATAGAGCTACCCGATTCATGAATAGGGAACCATAAACTATAGATTCTCCAATCCCTTTACTTTCACTTCTCGCAATAAAGGTTAATGAGTGAACCCACTAGACTAGAGGGAATTGGCCAGCTGCGCCCTTCCATTAGCAGTAAGCTTTAGTCGACCAGCGAGGCTACTCGGGCATAGATGAAGGAACAAGAGACACTATCTCTCCACTTCTTCCTTTGAAACCTATTTCGGCTTAAAGTAGGGCAGCAGACATGGGAGAAAGAGCAAAAAACTAGATCGCACTCTATCAGTTCTACTAACAGGAAAGGGATTAAATCATTTATAAGGCTTCTAGGCCCCATACTATTTTGACATCACAAAGAAAGAGGGAACTTGACTGCCCCGATAGAAAGAGTTTAAAGAATCAAGAGAAAAAAAGACAGTAATAGCCTAAAAGGGTGTCCACAATCTCAAACTCAAATGGTTTCACCACTATGCTGGAAATAAACCCTTCGAAAGGAGCGCTTATAGCGACACGATTGACCTTGGGCTTTCGTAGACCAGGATAAGTCAAGTAGGGTAGGGTTGATGGCCCTTTCCCCGCGACCCGCTTGGTTGCTTTCCATAATATGAATACGGTTAGAAAATGAGAGGACTGAGATTTGTTTTGCATGAGACAAACAAAATCCGGGATGATGCTGTCAGCAGTTAAGAAGGTGACGAAGGAAGGTAATGAAGTCAAGCCGTCAAGCTGGGAGTTCGAGGTATCCAGACGAGAGTTCGCTTCGTTGCAGCTTATTATAAAGATATAATCAGGTATTCTTGCCAAGACTGATGATATAGAAGGCATCTTAAATGAAAAGTCTTGCAGATTGGCTAAAGTCCCAAACATGCCTTCGCGTCGACACGATTCTCGACATCCTACCTTTAAATTAAAGAGGCGATTCGATAGACGATTAGATATCAGTCTAGTTCGACACCTTGTTTTCAACTGAACTAGTAGACATGGGCCTTTATCAAAAGAGTGAGATCCGTCTTAGAAGGAATGACTCCTGGTTGGTGTGTCGCAAGTCACCTGATTCCGCTACTTCTTTCTGCTATGCCCCTTAGCGATAGCGAGCGTGGCACTTTCATTATCCTTCGTGTCCTCCTCCGGACAAACCTTTTCAAACACTATCGTGTAGACCAACAGCTTATCAAGCTGTGGATTTAGACCTTTTTCAATTAGTTTCCTACCCTTATGATACGCGAAAAAAACAACGGAAACACGAAACAAACACTCAATACAGTCCACAAGTTCAAGAGAACCGAGGACCCTTTGAGTGACCCCTCTCGGATTCAAGATCTACAACAAGAACACAATGTAATGAGGTGATTAACACCTATTTTCAGTGGACAACAAACTAGATTAACAACATGATAATGAAGAACATGAAGAACAATAACAATATTATTAAGAATAACAAACACACGGCTACAAGAAACAAAGGGATAGATAGTTAGACCTTGGTTGGTATAACCTTAAGAACCCAAGAACATGTGATACTCTTGAACCCTTAACGCTACACACAACGGTTAACCTAACTCCTACGTTGACACAAGAGTGAACTCGATCTCCCAAGCATCCAACGTTTCCAAGCTTGAATCCAACACGAGTGATCCCACACTCAAGTTGATTTCCCTAGTTACCATGTTTCGGCCAAGAGGCCATTCTCTTAAGAGAGGGTGTTTCAATATTACAACTTTCAATATTCAATCAAAACTAAGACTAAAACCCTAAGAGGTTCTATTTATAGTGTATTAAAATATAGAATGTAAAATGTCCAAAATGGCCCTTCAAGAGTGGGCTGCCCCTTTAGTGTTTGTAGTGGGCTATTTTTGGTGTGTATTTGGGCCCTTAATTACGCTTCTCTTGCATACACACTTGGGCGACTTCAATACACACCCACAAGAGTCCATCTACGTGATCGCACTCGTATCACCTTACTAATGGGCAAGATATTTGCTCATTCATGTCCTCTTATGTTGGATTCTTCTCTTTAGTCTTTTAGTTCCGGAGAGCTCGAGTCTCGAACAAGCCCCTACTGCTCTTCTGCCTGCCTGCTTTATGGGCTTTGCGTATAGAACCTCATTTATAAATACTTCTTTTCCGAGGAGAGAATGTGTCATTCAAATAGGATAAACTTGCTTCCTTAAATAGTGGGATCACTATGATTTTATTCTCGATTCTCATAGATGAAGTCAGGGTTGTTATAGTAAAGGAGATGCTAGTTTATCGAAGAGTCGTTACAGTCGGCTTGGTTTGGAATAATAAAATGAAAGATGAACAACCACGTTGGTCGTACCTAGTTTAAACTAGTTAAACAATGGAAAACCTTCTCTATTATGCTGGGTCTACTGCTCTGGTATGTTGTCTTGCCTTATCCTTATCGTTTTGTTATGTTTACCATCGAGCATTATTCAGGAAATGAGCAAGTTTAGACGGTTCCTCATGCGAGGCTGCCGCATAACGTCAACAAATCAATCCTGCTAATGAGGTTATGAGTGAGTCGGGTGCCCCTTCTCCAAGAGCCGTCGATTGTTGAGAATGATCCCCAACCCCCTTGTGCACAACCCGGAACACCAGACTCTCAGGATTTGTCTGACATAGTCCAACTGGGCAGCCCGGACACCAAATTTATAATTTAATAAAGCATGTATGAGTCACTGTGCAAGGAAATTGATTGTTCCCACCGACCTCGACCGATGTTGCATTATCTATGTGAGGTGCATACGAGGATTTTTTCCAAGACTAATAATCTAGTTAAGCATAGGAACTCCATGATTGCGGTCAACACTTTATTTGGAGAGCTTCCATTCTGGCCTAGCCTCGTCGAGGCGAAATGTTGTGCTTTTATCGAGAGCCCCTCGGTCACCTAAGGAATTGTCTATCCTTTATAATCCTTCTGGCGATGTGAATTCATAGATTGTGAGCTACCAATTCACACTCGAGCGCGAATTTCGATTTATCTTTACCCTGGCCTATAAATCTTCACAGGGGAATCTCTGTCCTTTATTTCTAATTGCTCTTGTGGAGTAGACTAACCTAGCCTTAATCCTTACCCTCTCTTTTAGAGAAGCCCCCGAGGTGACGAACTGTGACCACTCTCTCACTAACAGAAGTGAGAAGTCTCTTTATTCCGGGATTTATCAACGGGTCAGTATCGATGCCTTTTTGGAGGTACGTGATTAGCGTAGGCTATCTCCCTTGTGAGTGTTGAGCGGATACTTTTACTTGACCATTCTCCAGGAGAAGTCACCAAAGTCAAAGACTATTGATTGTGGCAAAAGCCTCTCTACCTACCCCATAGAAGATAAGATGGATGTGGTCAGCGCCGATAGCTTTGGCGCATTGATTCTCTGCGCTTGCAGGTTCCCCGATCTTTATTCTTTCTAAGCCTTGAGGTTAGGTCTCTGGGACTATGTGAGGAAATGTCTATTGGAGAGTGGAGTGCCTCCAGGGGTTTGACATCGAGGATGTCTCTCTTAATCCTAGGCTACGGCCGAGGAAGATTCAAGAATAGAATCTGAGAGATTCTTATCAGAGGACGCGAATTGATCTTTTTATTCTAAGTATTAGAGTCTTTTATGACTACTTTCTTCGTTATTGTCGAGGAAAGAAATTCATGCAAAAAGAGTAAACCTCTCGGTACTTCTTCCCTCACCCGGTAACGAGATCTTCCATTGGTCGAAATAATATGGATTTGCTTCACACGTATAGAATTCCAAGAAAGAGATGTCACGTATAGAAAGAAGTTTGGCTCTCGAGTGTGACTTTAGGAAAGACACTCAAATGCTATGTTGTCACTCCGACTTTACCCTTGCGTTAGGAAACTATCTTTCTTCTTATAAAGGAAAGATTGATTAACTGTGTTCCTCACGGGCTAAAATGGGGAAACTCATTATGGTAGGGTGTTGTCTGTTCCATACTTTCTTACTTGATTTGAAGTTGGTATCGAGTGCCTGCCTCACATGTGACCTTCAGGTCTCTAAGAAAAGAGGACAGACTCCCCAATTCTCGGGGGATACGCATTGCAGATTGGTTGTGTCTATGCTTCTAATCGTAAAATTCGGATAATGTTAGTCTTACAAGATGAAGTGAGTGTGCCCTAGATACTTTCCTTTCTCCCTTCCGAGGGAAAGAACCTTGTTTGAACGAGGATAACAGTGTGACTCTAACCTTTTTTATTCCCCCATTTATTAAATCCTCCTGAACAGTCACTTTCCTTCCCCGTGGGTGGTTAAAGGTATAATTCTTTAGTTGAGTTTGAAATAGGATCGCAACCATCCTTACTTTAAACTTATTAGTTTCCCTCACCCTAAATTTATTAGATTCTTGCAAATAGAGAGCTTTTAGATGACCAACTCTCCTTGTCCACCCACCGGGATTCATGTATCTCCCTATGGGGGGAACCAAGTGGAGAGGTCGATGTTTTGCTCGTCACCCAAGGGAACAACAGAGCTAGCCGACCTCTTGTACTGAACTTCTGTCGGGGTCACGCTTAGGAACTAAATCTAGAATGACTTTTTATCTTGTCGAAATGACAAAGTTGTGGAGAGGATGCGGCAAGTGCCGACATAGCTATAACATCCCGTATTTTGTTGTACTTACTATAATTATATGGAACCTGGTATGGTCTCATAGGATAGGTAACGGGTGAGGTTTGTTGTGTAAGTATTAATGGCATAGATAGAATTATATATGCTGCCCGTGCAGTTTTTAGGTGATGCGACCAAGTTAACGTTGATACAACTATTTAAACTTGGGATCGTAAGCTAGTATTTGAATCAGAAGTTTAAAGTGACCAAGAGTGTATAAGTTTAAGGTTAGATTAAAGGGATTAGGAGCTGAAAATGGAACAAAATATTGAGGTGCTTGCGTGACTTAATTAAGCTAGTAGGTGAGTCACCTACTTGAATTATTTGGACCAAATTAATGGACATATGGATATGGACCAGATTTGGGCCTATACTAATGTAATGTACTCATTTGGGCTCAAATTGAATAGAAGAGAAATAAAAAGGGTATATGGCCCAACACACACAATCTACCAAGGCCCAAATATAATTGACCCCAACAAGAAATTAAGCAATCAGGTGCATCACCTACTTTGAAGTTTCAGCAGCTTGGACCCTTAAGTAGGTGCATCACCTACTTGGGCTAATTTTTGGCTGAAAATGAGGTAAATAAGAAAGGTTCTAGAGGGCCCAATATAAGCTCAATATTGCTGGCTATTCTATTCATTTTAAACACAATTTCACCCTTTTAAACTTCAATTTTCTCTCTTTCTTAACAAAGGTTAAGAACAGCAGCCCTAAAACTCCATTTAGGGTTCTTGAAGAAACCCTCATTTTTGCAGCCCAAGGTAAGTGAAAACCCTTTAGTTTTTGTTTAATTATCTCATGGAAGATTATGAAAAGATGTTATAAGTGCTTTATGGTAGAATATAGAACAAGCAATCTGATCATTTTTCTTTGGTATTAAAGAACTTCTCTTTTCTTCTTTGGTTTAAAGTGTGAAGGAAAGTTCAAGTTCTTGAAGAGTTCAATTAAAGAAATAAGTTGCAGAATTGAGGTAAGGTGACTGCTCCATTTTGTTCTCCTTGTATATGAATTTGACAGAGAGTTATGGATGTGTTGTTATTGAGAACTCAAGAGATGATGAGTTCAATAATGGATTGCTACAATAAGAGTGATTTGGGACTATTTTGTAGACTGTTTTGTATGTTCATGTTATGGGCTGTCATGTTGATGTTGGATAAGGGTGTGATTAGTTTGTAATGAAATATAGAAGAAAGATGTGGTGGTACACCACCGAACTAATTATTTCCCTTGCTTACTGTCCAATGTGTTTTTGCGTGTTGCTTGGAGGGTGTAATGAAGCTGAGGTAGTTTCGGTGATCTTATAAGGACATGTATGGTATATGGGTGTAATGGGAGGAAAAAAGGGTTAAGATAACGCCCTTGATGGACAGATTACGTGTTTACTGCCCGGTTACTATTTTGGTGAAGTTAAGTAGCCTAAATGTGTTGGTTGGTTGCTAATACTAGTTTACCATATATTCTATTGTAGATAAGTAATATAAAAGGCGAGAAGTCAAGTCAGGTTAGTTTCAGATTTATATAACCAGGTATGTAAGGCATACTCCATTTTGTACTCTTTGGCATGAAATCGAACATTTGTTCCACCAAATAAGTTTCCAAGGTTGTCCTGTAACAAGTGACACATAATAGCAACGTATTATATACCAAAAAGACAACGACCTTGTTCCCACTCTTTAACATATCAAAATACCTCAATACGTGTTTATTATTAAACCTGCACATCTATCTTCATTTCAAAATTTCAAAAGTTCTCCATTTACTCAATTAAGACCCATGTGTTATTTTAAGCTCCTAAACACTTCATTGGTGTGCCAACAGCTCTGTACTTCATTTATGTTGCATAAAGTGCCTATTTACATGTCTCTTAGTGGCAGGTTATTATTTCAAGGTACCATAATGTTATGACCACCAAAGTAACAATCTCAAAGGCTAAATAAACCAAGTAACGTAAATCTGTAAAAGGAGTGGCAGCTCAGGGGCATAAGCCTAGCATGGGCCGATCTCGATACCTTGATATGTGGGTGAATGGGCCGATCCCAATATTTATATATAGGTGGCAGCTCAGGGGCATAAGCCTAGCATGGGTCGATCATAATGTATCTATTTACCACTGATCAGCTGGTCATTTGCATTACATATGGCTTACAAAGATTATGAAGTAAGAAAGGTAAAAATAAAGAAAGGAACGTAATGTATGTAGTCCCACAAATTTATATATAAAGGTGGTCTACTAGTACTACTTATGCACGTGTATCTGATTTCTATTGAGCTCTTGTATCGTGTATTGTTACCTTCAGCCTTACATATTCAGTACATATTTTCATACTGACGTCCCTTACTGGGACCTGCATTTCATGCTGCTGGCACAAGTACTTCAGCTCATACACCTCACTCGTAGGAGCACAGTCTATTCCGTGTATATTGGTGAGCTCCAGGTTGATTCAGGGCTTTTCGAGTCTGTTCCATATGTTTTGGTATTGTGCAGTAGGTTAAGAGTAGGGCGGGGGGGTTTGTCCCGACCCTAACTAAGTCTATGTATCTTTTAGATACTTTGTAGACTAATATAAAGTTATGGTAGTGTTTTGTTTTTAGACATGGAGGCCCCAACGGCCAAGTATTGTATATATCAGTTTGTGCTTGCATGTGTAATTATTTACATTGACACATTATCATGTTTGTCAGAATATTTGGTTGCCACAGTTACATGCATGGGAAGTACAAGGTTATGAATTGGTTCTCTCAGGACTTTATGGCTACGGGTGCCTGTCCGCCCCAATAGGATTGAGGCGTGACAATAGCGTTGGATAGTTCCACACTACTTGAGTCCTGCTCGAAAGACTCATTCTTTATATATGTGACCTCACTCACGAAACCTTATTTCATTTCGGTATGAATGAAATAAACTATCTCGTTCCTAAAAGGGAAAGGACGATCATTATTCGCATGACTTTCCTCGGTAACCTTATATAGCCCGATTGAAGGAGAGGAGCGAAAGAAAGAGAGCAACAAGTGGATTGGGAGTGCCTCCATTCATGGATTCCTCCTTCGATTTTGACTTTTCTTTTTCTACCTAAACTAGGAATCCCATGCAATAAAGGAGAAAGACTATCAAGACAGAAAAGCCTCACTACAGCTAATGAGTGTTTTTAGCAGGGTTGTCACAGATGTGGATTGAATTGCTTTCAGCTTAACCGATTGATTAGTTTGTTGGTCAGTTTACTGAGAGCGAAACCGCTCTGAAATAGCTAATGACTTTGATGATTTATGTACTAGGCATACAATCATCGTTAAAAATAACAACCCTTCTCACAGCCTAACCCTTAGGCAACTACGTGGGGAATGCGAGCTCTGAACTCACCTTTAGATTAAAATCTCAATTATAGAATTTGTGTATAAAGAAGTCGATTAGCATGCGTCAGCAGTCATTCTACTTTACCGATCTAAATTGATGTTGATCTTGACTTGCGAATGAACCAGTTTAGAATATAATGAGTCAGGGCATGGAGACACCAACCAGTGGTCTGATTCATTTGATGCAAAAACTTTGTGATACACAATCGAATCGAGGGTTACAGATACATGGCTTACATACCCGGTGCAACATTCTTGGAAAATAATCGAATCAAGGGTTCGGAAGAGAATTGGCCATTCAATCTTGTGGACTAATCAAGGTCGAAATTGGAAAATGAGATACAAACAGAGAGGAATAACCAATTGATGAAAGAACATAAAACCATTTTGTTTCAATAGAGGTACGAGAAATGGTTGGGGGGCAATGAAGTAGGTGAAGTGGTTGGATTTTTTGAGCTGTTCCAACCACTGCTGGATGTGGTTCCAAGAGTCGAACGAGAATAAATACCACACAGAAGAGTCAAGACCAGGCTACCTAATAGAATGTTTAACCGATCCATTCCGGATCAACCGAATTGGTACAGAAGTTATAACATGGGAAAACCACGGAAAACACTACTTATTTGAATAACCCAGTGACCTACCAATTGTAGAAGTAGGATTTTTGGAAAGCAATAAGCACTTAAATAATACAATTCAAGTGTACCATCTTCTTTCTCATTTTGAGGAAAAGGTGTGGAAGGAAAAGGAAACAATAGAGGGATCCGAATCAGACCTAAATAGGAATGACATGAAAAGTCTTTTTCAAAACCTAGCATTAAGGGCGTTACGATGATATACGAGAGAAATAGAGAAAAACTCATGATTAGTGTGGAGGGGGAGATCCTTTTATGATATAGTTCAAGAAAGAGTCGTCTCATTTCCTTACTTCATTATAATTCATTCACTTCAAGACTGGTTCTGAACGCCGCGATCTTCAACCAACCTCCACCATACTTTCGGTGCAACCACTAAAGAATTGCTTATACACTAAAGAGATGCTTATATTCATTTTCATTAGTCTAGTGTGAAACTAAGAAAGAGAGATGTGCCTAAGGCAGCATGCAAGAAAACTGTGCAAGTATGAGAAGATGAGAGATGTTCGCAATTACTACCACAAGAAAGCTGCCCCCAATCTTCTAAAGGGGCACCTCACTTCGTTCGTACCTTCTTGTCTTAGGCTTCCAACTGAACAACATGGCATTTCCACCCCGCCGTTAGCAGAAGCTAAGCGCTTGAAAAGCGCGCTAAGAAAGGTTTCTTCTGTCGCCCTTTTTGTGCAACAGTCCACCAGTAATGGAAGAGAGGGTTACCATACATACAAGAGTCTTCCAGTTTGATGCACTATCAAGTCCACAATAGAAGAATCCAGCAACAACAACAAGATGAACAAGCTAACACAAGAACTACAAGATGAGAAACAAGGTGATAGTGAATCGAAATAGGCCACACCCAACTTCACTAGACTTCAAAATTACAATGACAACAAGATGAAAGATTACAAAGAGTACAATGTTAACAACAAGATCAACAAATGGCAGGAACTATAGTGAATCGAAATCATCCCCACACGGCTCCACTAAGTTATGCAATAGTTTCAAGAGTACAAAAATGAAAGATAGTAACTTGACACAAAGATATCCTAGAATCTATGAACCTTAACTTGAAGAAAGGACCCTAAGACCCAAAGATTTCAGCACCAAGTTCTTACTTAGACCAAGAGGAACTCATGAACCTCAAGATCTTAAGTTTCTAGCCAAGAAACAACACAAGTGTAACTACACTTTGTTGGACAGATTTCAGATTCTACTCTCAAGAACAAGAGAGAGAGAAATTTTCAATGTTACAAGACTTTTTGTTGTGAAATATGAAGTATGAACTAAGTGCTGAAAATAACCCTAGTAGCATCTATTTATATTACACATAAAATGAAGGACAAATGACCCTTTTACCCTTCAGTTATGGGGCGCCCTTGGAGTGTAATTTATTACACTTCAAGGCTCCTCTTCAAACTTAAAAACATTTAAGCTCTTTGGCGGATCAAGTACCAATTCACACACGGCCATTTGCACGAACATGGCTTGTAGTTTTTGTAACTCCCGAGCTTGGCTTCGTGTGAATGGCCGAGAACATATTGAACAGCTTTGTACACCCGTATCATCCTCTCCACCTTGAGAGGAATTTGACCTCAAATTCAGCATTTGGTCATCCTCAACCGCATCCACTAGAGAAAGTTCACACACGTTGAAAGTATTATGCACTTGGTATTCCGGGGGAAGGTCAATCTTGTAGGCATTATCATTGATCCGTTCAAGTACTTGGAATGGTCCATCGTCTCTTGACATCAATTTGGATTTTCTTTGAGATGGAAACCTATCCTTCCTAAGGTGAACCCACACCCAATCTCCCGGTTCAAGAATGAGTTTCTTTCTTTCCTTGTTGACTCTCCTTGCAATGTCTTGATTTTTCTTCTCAAGTCGAAGCCGCACCTTCTCATGTAAATTCTACATCGAATCTGCCCGCTTGCTTCAATCTAAGCTAATCATAACATCACTAGGCAAAGGAGTTAAATCCAAAGGGGTAAGGGGGTTGAGGCCATATACGCACTCAAAGGGAGTCATTCCCGTACTTGAGTGTATGACACGGCTATATGCAAACTCAATCAATGGTAGGTGTTCCTCCCAATAAATCAATTTTCCTTTAACTATGGAACGTAGCATAGCACCCAAAGTCCTATCTACTACTTCCGTTTGGCCATCGGTTTGTGGGTGGCAAGATGTGGAGAATAACAACTTGGTTCCAAGCCTACCCCATATGGATTTCCAAAAGTGACTTAGGAACTTAGAGTCCCTATCACTCACAATGGTCCTCGGAACACCATGCAACTTGACAACATTATCAACAAACAAAGAGGCCACACTAGGTGCATCATCACATTTAAAACATAGAATAAAGTGTGCCATCTTAGAAAATCGATCAACCACAACAAAGATACTATCCCGACCTCGTCTAGTCCTTGGCAACCCTAACACAAATCCATGGATATATCAAGCCAAGGGTGTAAGGGAGTGGGCAGAGGTGTGTACAACCCGTGAAGTATGAGCCTCGATTTGGCTCCTTTGCAATCTGCACATTGGCCACAAATCTTGGCCACAAATCTTGGCCACATCCTTGTGCATTTTTGGCCAATAGAATTGCTCCTCCAATATTCCAAGGGTCTTTTTTATCCCAAAGTGACCCATTAGACCGCCATTGTGTGCTCCCTCACAAACAACTCTCTCCAAGAACTGGAGCGTACACACAATCGTCTATCTTTAAACAAGTATCCATCAAACTTGGCATAGGGATTTAGGCCGCTAGCTGAATCCCACTTGTCCCTACCCATTTCTTCTTATTCCCTATAGATAGGAGCAAAGTGAGGGTCCTCGGGATACAATTCTTTCAAACGCTCAAAACCCATCAATTTTAAAGATAATGTTGACACAAGAATGTGTTTTCTAGAGAGAGCATTGGCTACTACATTGTTCTTACCCTTTTTGTATTGAATAACATAAGGGATGGTTTTAAGAAACTTAATCCATTTGGAATGCCGTTTGTTAAGCTTGTCTTGTGCCTGAAGATGCTTCAAGGATTCATGGTCCATTCGGATCACGAAATCCTTGGGCCACAAATAGTGTTGCCAAGTGGCCAAGGCTCGAATCAAGGCATACAACTCTAGATCATACGTGGAGTAGTTTAGAGTTGCTCCTTTGAGGTTTTCACTAAAATAACTAATGCTTTTTAAATCTTGCATCAAAACAGCCCCTATGCCTACTTTACTAGCATCACACTCAACTTCGAACGTCTTATCAAAATTGGGCAATTGTAATAAAGGCGCAGAAACGAGCATAGCTTTCAATGTTTCAAAATCCTTAGCTTGCTCTTCACCCCACTTGAAGGGTTGGTCTTTCCAAATGACCGCGGTCAATGGTGCAACTATGGTACTAAATCCTTTGAAAAACCTTCTATAAAAACTAGCCAACCCGTGGAAGCCTTTTTACTTCGCTAATGGTTTGTGGGGTTGGCCAATTTTTTATAGCGTCTATCTTGGACTCATCCACTTTGAACCCTCTTGAACTAACAACAAAAAACAAGAAAATAACTTCATTAACACCAAAGGAGCACTTTTCTAGTTTTGCATACAACCTTTCCCTTCTAAGGACATCAAATACACATTGTAAATACTTCACATGCTCATCTATTGACTTACTATAGATCAAGACATCATCAAAGTATACAACAACAAACTTTCCAATAAATGGCTTTATCACATGATTCATTAGCCTCATGAAAGTACTTGGATCATTTGTTAGGCCGAATGGCATAACCATCCATTCATAAAGACTAAATTTGGTCTTGAAGGCGATTTTTCATTCATCACCGGGTTGCATTCTTATTTGGTGATAGCCACTCCTTAAATCAATCTTGGAAAATAAAACAAACCATTCAATTCATCAAGCATATCATCTAACCTAGGGATAGGGTGATGATATTTTACCGTAATCTTATTGATGGCTCAGCAGTCCACACACATACGCCATGTTCCTTCTTTCTTAGTCACTAGTAATACCGGAACCGCAAACGGACTCATGCTCTCTTTGATATACCCTTTGTTGAGGAGTTCCTCAACTTGACGTTGTAATTCTTTGGTGTCCGTAGGGTTGCTTCTATAAGTCAGCTTGTTTGGCAATTGTGAGCCCGGCACAAAGTCAATTTGATGCTCAATTCCCCGAAGCAGGGGCAATCCTTGCGGAAGTTCTTTGGGAAATACATCTTCATAATCCTGCAACACACAAGAAATCAAAGGAGAAATGGAAGAATTAGTGGGGTTAGTGTTAAAATAATAAGCCAAAAGGAGCATAGGCATGTCCACATCATAATCCAAGAAGAGTTCCTTCTTTCTAGCCAACATCACCATGTTTTCTTGCTCATTTGACATTGAGGCAGTCCCGAAAAACCCTACTGCCCCACTCACGGTTTTCTCCTCCTTTTTACCATTTTCGGGTTTCTTTCCCTTCTCCTTCAACTCCCTCATCTTTTGATGTAATTCGTTCACTTGTGATGGCAAAAGAGGATAAAGAGTAACCTTTTGAGCATCTTTCTCAAGTAAATATCGGTTGGACCTCCCATCATGTTTGGTAGACCTATCATATTTCCAAGGTCTACCTAACAACAAATGACATGCTTGCATTGGTATCATATCACAAAGTACTTCGTCTTTGTAGTTTCCTATCTTAAACTGTATCAGACATTGCCTCATAACCTTGAATTCGCCGCATTCGTTTAACCATTGCAACTTGTAAGGGCTAGTATGAAGTATAGTTGGTAATTTCAGAAAGTTCACCATAGCAACACTAATGACATTCACACAACTATCACTATCAATCACCAAAGTGCACACATTCCCCTTTACAAGGCATTTAGTATGGAATAGATTTTCCCTTTGGCTAGGGTCGTCTATTGCCTTACTAATCATAGCGCGTCTAACTACAAAGTTTGGAACCTAACACTCCCCTTCTTGTGGGTAAATAACTTCACAATCATCATCATCATCATCAGGTGGCCTATTTTTAGTTTCCTCTCCATCTCGAGGCTCATCCTCATCCTCCTCTTTTTTAAGACCCACCTCCTCACCAAGGTAACACAATCTCCCTTCCCGTAGGATCACATTGCATCGATTTGGACATTCATTGGATTTATGTCCCCAACCTTGGCACTTGAAACATTGGACTCTTTTTGGGTTAGGATACTTATGAACTTCTTGTTTTGTAGGTATTTTGTGGACTGTTTTGGGCTCGGGAAGCCTTGTAGTGGCGGGTTGGTCCTTGTTTTTTGGCCAACCCAAAGAGGATTGAACCATATCCTTGCCTCTAGGCCAACTCAGGGTGGATTTTCCCCTTGCCTTGAACGATGACCTCTCTTTAAGTTCCCTTTCAATCTCAAGAGACAAATGCCTTCAACGGTATCAAACTTGTGAAGTTTTAAATAAGTGGATATATCTTTGCTCAACCCACACTTGAATCGGATAACGTCATGACTGATTTGTTCCCCTCGATGATCAAGTTTCAACATGAGTTATTGAAACTCATCATAATATGCCATCACACTTTTATTTCCTTGACGCAAGTTGTACAATCTAGCAAGCAATTCATGGCAATAGCTCTCAGGAAGGTAGCGTTGCCTCATCAAGTACCTTAACCAAAACCAAGGTGGTGGCTGCCCATCAACTAATTCATCACCACAACTCTTGACGTAGTCCCTCCAAGTGTTGGCATAACCCTCAAAATGAGCTATGGCATAACAAATTTTCTTTTCTTCCGAGATATCATTAACTTCGAAAACTTTGTCACAAGCTGATTCCCATGCTAAGTAGACCTCGGGGTCACTTTCACCCTTAAATATAGGTAAGCTCAATTTGATGGTACTGAGGCCTACGTCTCTTTCTTGGTGTTGGTTTCCCCTTTCTCCATACCCTCGGTACCTTCTTGGATCAACACGGCCCTCTTTAAGCCCCACCTCCCTCATGTAAGCATCATCAAAGGGTCCATATCCATCATACTCTTCTTTACCATGTTCCTCAAAGTGAGCTAGCCGGTTTTGGTGATTTGGAATCTGATTTGGAGGAATTGGGATTTGTGGAGGAGGTGGTCTTTGATTTGGTGGAGTTTGGTAAGGTAAGTTCAGATTTTGTGGGGGTAATGGACGACCAAATCCTTCTTGTGGGACTGGAGGAATTTGGGAATGGCGAGGCCTATTCACTTCTTGGTTTGGAGGGAAAGTAGTGGGGTATGATTTGTGGCATTTAGTGGGGCTAGAGGCGGATTCATTATTTGGTGCAATGTTTTGGGTGAGACAGTGGTGGATGAAGTTATTTCATGCCCACTTGAAGGAATATGATGAGAAGTAGATGGACGAGAGTTTCTTTGACTCTCTACTTGCTCTAATCTCCCACTTATCATAGTCAAATCTCCCCTCATTGCCCTAACTTCTGTGTTCAACCTCTCTAAGCTTTTGGTAATGGCCTCAAGTGTGGTCTTCATAGTTTCTTATTCAGTAGTACCCCCACTTTGGGATGTGCTTCCTTCTATGTCAAGGTGTCACCTACATAATCAGTAAACAAGTTAGCATTAATCTCTCCTCACTCACACTCTCTTGGTTCACTCACACTTGAGCTCCACAAGTGTTGTAGATTGGCTAGTAACTAAGAATCCTTAAGATATGACTAAAGCTCTTGTCCGGAGTAGATTCTTGTTTGAAACTCAAAGAATTCTAGACGAACTGGAGTTAATAAGTTACAACGTATTCAAATGAATAAAAGCACTCAAGTAAATTTGGACACGAACAAAGGAGCTCAAAAGGACTAATTGACAACCTAGTAGGACTGTACTAGCTTGTTAATTAGTTCTGGAACCAAGTAATAAAACTAAGAATCAAAAATTAGAAACTAGATGATGCGGGACAAATGGCCATCTTATCTTTTGATGACATCTTTGGAGGCTAAAATATAGAGGCTCAAGACTTGGCCACCTCAAAAATACAAGAACATGCATGGTGGACCCGTTTTGAGCATAACTTAAAGTAATCTCGCGTGTGGAAGATTGCTTGGAGAATTTAAGATTGAGGACTCACGATTTTGGACCTTAATTAAGGGCATTTTGGACATTACACATGGTGTATTTACACACCATGGCCGCACCTATCATTAAGGGCAAAGTGGTGTTTTTGTCTTCTTTTGTAATACACTATAAATAGGTCATTTTAGATTATTTCTTGGCAGATTTGGAATGATGAAGAATTGAAAGACATATTTTCTCTCTTTTGAGAGTGTAACACCCTTAGTTGTAGGGCTTGGAAAAGCCATCCTTAGCATAGGGCTTGGAAAAGCCAATATTGATCTTTGCTTGGAAACGGTAGATCTTGAGGTGAGTTCATTCCCTTTGTGGTCACCATAAGAGTGTGGTTTTGATTGTTACATTCATTAGGGATTACCGTTGAAATACACTTGGTTCTTAATCTTGTAATAATCTTGGTCTCACTATCTATCTTTATTTTCTATGCAATTTCCCTTGTGTTTGTGTTGAATCCGTGACTTGTTTCATCTTGTGTCATTGTTGCTGTTTTGGTGTTAAAATACACCTTGTATCTTGTAATCCTTGTGTTGTTATTGTTGGCCGAAAGTTACTCTCAAAGGGGTCCTCGAGTTCTAGTTGGTTTGTGGACTGTTTTGAGTAGTTTTTGAGCCTTCTCTTGTCTGTCCCGTATTATTTGGTATCAAACCAAGTCTGGTTGTGTTCCTACACTACCAATCTTGGGTTCTCTTGGATGAAAATTCAAAAAAAAAAAAAAAAAAACTGAAAACTGAAAAAAAATGCAGAAAATTGAAATCTGTCCATTTTGGTGTTCTTGGCCAAAAATTGTGTTGTTGTTATCTTGGCCAAGATTTGCTTGTTGTGTGTTTAGAAATTGTAGTCTTTTTTTTGTTTAGAGTGTTTCTATTGTTGGTTTCTTTCTCACCAACACTAAAAAGTGTCCAAATCTAAGTTGAAGTTGTTGATGTGAACAATGTGTTGCCGAGTTGGATGTTGTTGTTCCCTAAACCTTGGCCGATTTGATGGTCTTGTTGAAGTCGAGTTGTAGACTGAAATTGTTGTTGTTCTTGGAATTGTTGTGTTCTTAAGGTTCTTCACCCTTTCATCATCTTATTAATCTTTAAAGTGCAATCTAGATCTAAAAAGGTGAAAGACAAGCTTGTAGTAGTTTTTGGTGAAAGACTTGTCCCTATCACTTCAAAGACTTTTCATCTACTTTTCCTTAATTTAAGGACCTTGTTTCAAGGAGAAAGTTCAAAGAAGTCAAGTCTTGCTTTTGAAATGTGAACAAAAAGGCTCCAAGACCACTTTTCCCTCCATTAACCAAATCCACCAATTCCAAATTGTATATTGGTCAAGACTTGAAATTGGGACATTAACTTTTGATAAAACTCAAGGCCAATAGTGGACTGCCACATCACAAAAGTACTGTTCATGCAATATTTTTTAGTTCAAATGTCACGCCTCAAATTTTTTTGGAGCGGACAAGCACCCATTTTGGGAGAACCAACTCTTAACCATGTACTTTTCATGCATGTAATTATGGAATTCAAAGCTTCTGCTAGTATGGATATGATACATTGATAAAAGACTTTGTCGTTGGGGTCACAACGTTAAAAGAACACAATACTACCACGCTTAACTTTACATAGTCTGCAAAGCCTCTAAAAGACACATGGACACTTAGTTAAGGTCGGGACAAACCCCCGCCTTGCTCGTAACTACTACACAATACTGAAATATATAACAGACTCGGAAAGCTCCGAATCAACTTGGAGCTCACCAATAGCAGCTGGATGTCCTGTGCTCCTACTGGGGTGGCTAGAGTACATGTACCTATGGCATGAAACATAGTGTCCCCCATGAAGGGTGTCAATACAAAGAGTGTACTGAGTAAGTACGACATGAAATGACTTAAAATAAGATAAGATCTCAACAAAATCAGTTATCAATATATAACTATAAAGATAAGGATAGAATACCAACTTTGCTTATGCTTATGGGATCATGTACATTACATCCTTTAATTTGCTTTATTCTTCTTTACTTTATAAGATTATAAGGCATAATACAAATGACCAGCTGATCAATGGTAAAAGAGGATGACCCATGCTAGGCATTTTAACCCCTGGGATACGTTCCTCATAAGTACACAAATCGAGATCGACCCATGCTAGGATTTCCTTTTGCCCTTGGGATACCACCCATAATATTGGGATTAACCTATGCTAGGTGTTTCTTCCACCTCTGGGATACCACCCAAAAGATATAGACTCACTTCAGATCATTCTTTTTATCTTTAAAGTTGTTTTGGTGGTCATGTATAATGATTTGGAACTTTGGACCAGTAGAAAAAGGTGTGCAAATATGCACTAGATGCAGTAGCAATGAGGTCGAATACAATAATAATAGAAATATAACACATAGGAGCTTAGCTAACATCGTGGTTCATGTTAACTAAGAGAACAACTCGTAAGGCTTATTTCTGAAAGCACCCATATCATATGAGTATTTAGAAAGGAAATGGACAGATCTAGTAACAAACACATCTTTAAGTACTTTAACAACTTGACAAGTTAGAATAAGGTTGTTAACCACCTTGGGGTTGTTAACCACCTTGGGGGTTGTACGCTGTAATTATGTATAACTTGAAAGGAAGAACTCTTAGGAAGCTTACTTTGTAACAAAGGAGTTAGATTCATGCCAAAGAGTAGGATCGATAAACCTTACATACCTTGCTGCACAACTGATCACACTTTCACTTAACGTCTTTCCTTTTAGATTACTAATCTACAATAGCATAAGACTAGTATTAGTAGCTAATTAACATATTCACGCCATTTAAACTTACTAAAACAGTAACCGGACAGTAATCCACAAATAACTAATCCAAGGGTGTTCTCTCAACCTCGTTCTTCTCCAATTACATTCACATGTGATGTAACTTTTTATAAGATCCCCTTAATAGTTTCATCATTATTGTAATCTCAAAACAGTATATCAAGTGATGTGGGCAGTAAACTTATGCGACATTTCTTCTTCTACCTTTCAATGGAAATTATTCACACCATTCCCCCAACGTCAACCAAGAAGCCCCCAACATACATACATAAAACAGACCCAAATACCCCTTTAATATGGCAACCAAAAATTGACAGCACCATCTCTTGAGTTCTTAACAACAACATATACACAATCCTCAACCAACACACATATATAGGAAAAGGGAAAAAATGAACAGTAGCCATACCTTAATTTTAGTGGTAGTTTATTCCCTTAATGTATCAATAGCTTGATCCCTTTACTCACAAACCAAAAGTGAAGAGAAAAATCTCTTAATAATCAAGGATAAAGGGACTGCCAAACTTAGAAAGGGATATTTTCTAGTTTAATCATGGAGAATATAATCCTTATAGTATTCTTAAGATGTGCTCATTATTTGTTCACTTACCTTTAACTTGGAAAGAAGGTTTCCAAAGAACCCTAGTGAAATTTTAGGGCTGCTACATAGCTAAGAGAGAACAAGAGAGAATCTTGAAAGCTGTTTTTTTTACTAGTTAAAATGAGCTATAAGGACTGGTTTTAATCCCTTTAAAAAGAGCTTCTCTTGGCCGACTTTCTTGGTCATTTTTGGGACATAATTTATCAAGTAGGTGATGCACCTACTTTCCCATTATATTGGGCCTTTGTGGATTAAAAACTATTGGGCCTTGGCTGCCCATTCTCCTCCTTTTCTCTTATTTAATTTGGGCCAGAATTAACTTAAGTAGGTGGTAGTGTATTTTGCCCAATAAGCTGGTCAAGGGATCCTTAATAGGTGATGCACCTACTTAGTTTTTAAGTTGGTCAAAAGGTCAAAGTAGGTGATTCACCTACTAGCTTAAAATAAGTCAAGCAACCAACTCAATATTTTGTTCCATTTTAAGATCAAAATGCTTATAGTTAAACTTAAAACTTGGTCACTTCATCCTTTAGATTCAAATACCTATTTAAGGGCCCAAGTTTATATTCTCTCATCGAAGGTAACTTAATCATACCACGTTTCAGTACATGTGGGAACTCCTCCAAACCTATCTTACCGTCACCAATCACATAGGAATCCGATCCCATTACCTACCCCATAAGTCCATATCAAGTGCCACATAAGTAGAACTAGTACACGCGGAATATAGTGTGTTACATCAAATTTTAGATTTCTTAGTTTCATTTTATTGTTTCCTAGTTTCGTTTGTTGGCTCGACACTAATTGACAACCTAGTAATACCCTACCAGCTTGTAAGTTAATTTTGTGTACGTTCTTCATGTTAACGTTGTTTGTTGTGTACTTTTCTCATTTTTGAGTCGTAGTATCTTTTTGGTTCAAGTTCATACATTACATATTTGAGTCGTTTCAAACAAGAATCTACTCCGACCTCAAGCCATAATTGGGACCAAGTAACCTCATTGGAGTATAAGCGAGTTATCAATACTTGTGAGGCCAATAGACTAAAAAATGTCAAAGTGTGAAAGTGAGGAATTGTGGACTGTTTTTTGTCGAATTGTGGACTGATTTTTGCTGAGCTTTAATGTGTTTGCTATTTTTTGTGTTGTTTGTTTAGTAGCTCTTGATAGGTACAATGACGAATGAAGCTGAAATGCCTAGTTGAGTTAAATCCATCATGGCAAGGCTTGATGCTATAGATAGTCAAATAATGGCTAGAATGGAAGGAAGATTAGAAGGGACGGAAGACTCTCTTTGCAAGAAGTTCGATAACTTGATAGAGCATCCAAACTTTCCTAATCCAATTCCCGTGAGTGGATATGCTCCAAATGAGCTACAAGGTAATCAAACTAACTCTTGCACTCTAGTAAATGAGGCTAATAACCAACTAAGTGAGAATGATAGTTTGTCTTTAGGTCAGCCGAATGTGCCTTTATTTTGTGATGATAATGTACAACTTGAAATTATGGATATACTAGTTGATCCACCTAGTGTTGAATCCATTGTGTCTAGTGATATTACATTATCTTATGGAAGCCATGACAACCAACTTATGTGTGAAAAATGGTGATGTTGAACAAGTTGGTCGATTGACTAAAGATGACCCTCTAGTTGTTTTTGTTTTAGATCATCCTAGTATAGAGGGGATATGTGATTGTATTGGTGGTAGTCTCGGGGAAAGGAAGCATGTCCTCCACTCATGTCCATGGATACTCTACCCCTTTGAACCCGGTGATCACTTGAGGTGTGATATTGATTCATTTCAAACCATATTCGGGAATGACATGTGTAGATTATGTGAGCATGATTATGTTGATGCTTAGCATGTCTTGTATGCAATTTGGGTTTCCTGTGATTGGTGTATCACTTTTGAGAACCCAAAGAATATTTGGGTATACGTGAAGTTTGAGCCACCTGGCATAATGCTATGATTCATTACACTAACCCTAACCCTCATACCTTGAGGAACTTGTGTTTGTTTGTCCTTCCTATTGTTTTGCAATGTTTGGATTCGAGGACGAATCCTTTCTAAGGAGGGGAGGATGATACGGGTCAAAGAGGCATCTTAACACTCAAGGACATGAAGACGTGAGTGAAGACCCAAGTTTGTGGGGCTGCCCATCCAAGGAACAAGCTTTGAAGTGTAGAGAACAAGTTCCACACTCCAAAGTTGTTACTGTTCATCCGTCACTGTTCATCCGCCCCTTTGCAAGGGCTTTTTAGTCATTTGAACTAAGTTAATCTAGATATAAATAGAACCTCATTAGGTCATTTTGGACAAATTTTTGATGATATTTGTAGCCTCTTTTGAGAGCCTCTTAGCAAGGTGGAATCCTTGTGTTGATGAATCGCTTTGAAACGGAGATTACTTGGGGATTTCAATTCCCTTGAGGTCACGTAAGAGATAGGTTTAGGTTGTGTATGATATTAGAGGTCCCAAAGTGGAATAAGCTTTTGGGTTGTTTATATTACCTCTTCATTGGTCTATCTATCTATCTTTTATCTTATTGCACTTTGTATGTTTGTAGTGGACTGTTTTTGTGTTTTGTTGAATTCGAAAGTTGTGTTCTTGTGTTCATATTGTTCATCACGTGTTGTTGCTGTTTTTTAGTGTGTTTTACTCTTCATATCACTTCCTTTCTTGTTCTTCTTGCGAATCCGAGAGAGGTCATCAAAAGGGTCCATAGTTCTTGAACTAGTGGATTGATTTTGGTGTTTGTGTTGTTGTGTTCTTGGGGAGTTTGGTATCACTAGAAAAACCTAAATATGAGCTTATTAATGACGTGAACAGTAGCAAATGGGTGACGTAAATAGTAGCAAATGGGTGATGTGGCAGCATGCAATTGGTCTTTGTACCACACAATTTAAGCACCAATTCTGAAATTTAATTCTTTATACAATTTGGAAAGGATGACAATTGGTTTTGGAGGGAAAACATGTCTTGAAATAACAAAAGTATCTTGTCCCACAACACAAGAATCTTGAAATAAGAAAAAGTATCTTGTCCCACAACACAAGGTTCTTGAAATAAGAAAAAGTATCTTGTCCCACAACACAAGGTTCTTGAAATAAGAAAAAGTTGCTGAAAAGTAGAAGTTTAGTCTAGGAAGTGATGGGTTCAAGGCTTCTCACAACAATCTTTACAACTTTCAGCTTCATCTCTTGAATTTATATTGCACTTTTTGATTGTGTTAAGTTGTAAGAAAAGATAAAGAACTAGATGAACACCACAACAACCTTCAAAATCACAATAACAACTTATTCAAAAACATGACACAACATTACCAATTGTCAACAACAAGTCACAACATATGGCCAGCTTCAA
This sequence comes from Capsicum pubescens, assembly GCA_030864215.1. Classification (NCBI taxonomy): domain Eukaryota; kingdom Viridiplantae; phylum Streptophyta; class Magnoliopsida; order Solanales; family Solanaceae; genus Capsicum; species Capsicum pubescens. Next base: position 69,580,461 of record CM061542.1, on the reverse strand, counting down.
GGCATCACAACTATGGTCAATATTTTAAGCTCAACTTTAGATCTAGACACCTTTAGTGTTGGTGAGAAAGAAACCAACACTAGGAACACTCTAAACAAGAAAAATACTACAAGATATAGTAAAAAGAAAACACAAGAAAATCTTGGTCCATACAACAACACAACATAATTTTCGGCCAAGAACACAAAGGTGGCAGATTTGACTGTTTCTGGAATTTTTAGATTTCAGTTTTTTTTTTTGTAGTCTTCAAGTTTCAAGCCCAAGATTGATCTTGTTAGAACAAAATCAAAGATGGCTTTGATACCAAATTATGCACTATCAAGTCCACAATAGAAGAATCCAGCAACAACAACAAGATGACCAAGCTAACACAAGAACTACAAGATGAGCAACAAGGTGCTAGTGAATCGAAATAGGCCACACCCGGCTTCTCTAGACTTCAAAATTACAATGACAACAAGATGAAAGATTACAAATAGTATAATGTTAACAACAAGAACAAAAAATGGCAGGAACTATAGTGAATCGAAATCAGCCCCACACGGCTTCACTAAGTTACTGCAATAGTTTCAAGAGTACAAAAATGAAAGATAGTAACTTGACACAAAGATATCCTAGAATCTATGAACCCTAACTTGAAGAAAGGACCCTAAGACCCAAAGATTTCAGCACCAAGTTCTTACTTAGACCAAGAGGAACTCATGAACCTCAAGATTTCAAGTTTCTAGTCAAGAAATAACATAAGTGTAACTACACTTTGTTGGACAGATTTCAGGTTCTACTCTCAAGAACAAGAGAGAGAGAAATGTTCAATATTACAAGACTTTTTGTTGTGAAATATGAAGTATGAACTAAGTGCTGAAAATAACCCTAGTAGCATCTATTTATATTACACACAAAATGAAGGACAAATGACCCTTCTACCCTTCAGTTATGGGGCACCCTTGGAGTGTAATTTATTGCACTTCAAGGCTCCTCTTCACACTTAAAAACATTTAAGCTCTTTGGTGGATCAAGTACCAATTCACACACGGCCATTTGCATGAACATAGCTTGTAGTTTTTGTAACTCCCGATCTTGGCATCGTGTGAATGGTCGAGAACGTATTGCACAACTTTGTACACCCATACACAGTTCTTACGGAAGCTCTTTCTTACCAGTCAATCAAGTAGTACAAGAACTGTATCTTATCTTATAGCCCGACGCGGCAGGTCACCTTTGAAATATTTGTTGTAGATATAAGAAATTATTAAATAGATAAGGAGTAGATGAGTGAGTGAGTCCTCACCTGAGCGATTTTGATCACCTAGAAGGCCTTTTATTTGGTAGGTAACATCACCAAAGCGTATCATCAGATTTGACTACGAAGGAAGGAACTCGAAGTGAAAGGGCACCATCTTATGCAAGGCAACGATAGTTGGCCCTCTATCATCTTCTATCTGGTAGACTTGGTAAAAGGGCCCCGACTTATATCCAGAATTTGAGTTCAACCACGACTTTCTCCTTTTTAGGGGGGGATCAAGTTCCTTGCCAACTGCCACCTATCGACCCCGATCTCTTTTCATTTGTTTTAGATATTACCAAACCTATCCTATCCTTTGTAAATTACACTAAAGCAGACACCCAACTATGGAAAAGCCTCCAACAGGATGGGTTAGGTTAGTCAATCCAGCCCAAGATGCATTCGTTGACAAAACCGCCGTAGGAATTCCTACTTTTCAATAGAGCAGAGGCGAACTGATCAACGAGAAAGAGGCCCTACCCACTATAAACGAATACACCACAAGATTGAAATGCACTCATACCTCTCCCGCATCAAGTTGACCGCCTCCCTACGTAGTGATTCTATCAATCATATACGTACATGATTGACGTACATGATTGATAATCATTACGTATGTAGGACCCTCCATTTTGATTGGTATATCATGAAAAAAGAAGGCCATTTGCACCAGGCGCACTGCACTTTCCCTTGCCCAGATGTTCGCCTTTCTAAGTCAAGTAATGGTAACCCCCAAAGACTGGAGCTTCGTAACATGTTGACGAAGGCCCCCTAATTGAGGGTTCGATTAGTAGAAGGGATGACTTTGTCTTCCCAAAAGAAGAATAGCCCCGCTCTCTAGCAGACTGATCCCATTGATCATATAACTGGGAGGGAACGTGTCACATTAGAGGTGAATGATCAGAGGTGTCCTCTAATCACCACGATGAGTATGGTCCCTCTTTTAGTAGACTCAGCTATGAATATTCATTCAAAAATGAATGTCGGGCTCTTTCTTTCACTCTAACCCCATTTTTAACATGCTGAAACTTTCTATTTCGTCGAGCCTCAAGCTTGTGGTCCCCCTTTGAGTATGGGTTCAATTGAATGAATCTGTCAAGTCAAGGAAAACGTATGTAGCAAAAAGGATGGTGCATCACCTATTTATCGTTCTCGCTCGGGAGCCAAAATGAACATGCCTGCTGCCTACAGTACTAGACCTTCGACCAGGCATCCTACCTTTGTTGAATAGGAACCAACACTACTGCATTGTGCTTGAAAAATTGAGCGGCCGCTGGCTAGCAACTTTCGTGCACAGATATAGATTCATTCCTTGTACCTGGTCTAGCCTTACAACCCTTCGTGGGAAGTCACTCTTGTTTGGTAAGATGGAATTGGACAAAGAAAAAAGAGTGCTCGACCGGAACAACGGCCAACAAAGACCGTAATTACATAGATAACTGCTCCTCCCCTTCTCCTTAAGGCTTTAAGGTGAATCGTATGGCGGATGTAAAGAAAGACGACCTCACCTTCTCTGGTGTCAGTGAGAGCAATTTGAGTATCCCCTGTTAACCTTTTTTTATAGATAGAATCTTCAATGAGTGGAAAGAAGCAACCTTACTAAGAAAGGTGCTTGTTGAGTAAGGCCAGCTTTTGAGCCCAAGCCCCTTGTATAGGTTGGGTGATTGAGCCCATCTTTATCATATCAATCAAGGCTTTCCTTGAGTTTGAAATAAGGGGCAAGAAGAAAGGGCGTAGCAGCTGCGCGAAAGCCATTGCGCCTTACCACATCCTTTTTCTTGTAGGAGTGCTAACACACGACCTTACATTTTCTTCCGCTTGCTCTGTAGTACGAGCCTCATACAGAGCCGTGCTCTTTTAATATGATGAGAAGATGGGGGGCCGGCCTCTTTTTCGTACCGATCCTTATTTACTACTACATCTTTTTTGGTGTGTATAGCTCAGTTGGTAGAGCATTGGGCTTTTAACCTAATGGTCACAGGTTCAAGTCCTGCTATACCCAAACCTACCTTACACTCTACTATGAATAAGGTTGCATAGTAGCCTTCAAAGATGACTCTTTGGCCTTTCTACTCGCTTCGACAACTTTGCCCTTTAAGTGACAAGGGGGTGAGCCGCTCCAAGCAAAAAGCGATAGTGAATCCCGAACTTTCCCACGCTCATCCAAAGCGGCCTAAAAAAATGATCGAAAAGCGAAGTCCTTCCTTCTAATCCAATATTCTAAAAATAGTAGGTGTGACCTGTGTGGTTTCTGAGTAGCAACTTTCAATTATTCCCAACGCTTAGATTGAGTAGAATGTAAGAGCGATTGAACTCTGAACCGAGAAAACCCCTATATAGCTTCTTTGATTTCTCAATAAAGAGCAGCAATATGACTAATAGTAGTTCGAATGTATATAAAAAGGATTTGTTTCTTTAGACTTCTTACTATTAGATAGTGTCCATAAATCTCATAAAAAAATACCTAAAGATTCATAGTGAACTTCGATGGGAGTTTCTCTTAAAGCAATAACACGTTGATCTAGTCGCCATTGGAGCCACAAAAGACCATCTAAATTGATTTGTTTATGCCGATAAGCCCCAATTGCATCATAGGAATTCAAAAAAAAAGGGTTCTTTCGTATACTTATAGTAACTATTGTCACTTCTTTTTTGATTTTGATAGTTTCTGCGATTACATGGATTATATCTATTTACACAAATACCTCGATAATTTCCGCTAAAAAATACATATAGAGTCTAATAAGCATATCTTGCGTTGGCATGAAAATGGGATCCCCAATAGCTGGAGATAAAAGATTCATATGAGAAAACATAAGTAAATGGGCCTCTACTTAAGACTCCAAGGATAAAGGTAAATGAATAGCCATTTGATCTCCATCAAAATCGGCATTGAATCCCTCGTAAACTAATGGATGTAAACAAATAGCGCGCCCCTCCACTAAAATGGGCTGGAATGCATGTATGCCTAATCTATGCAGAGTGGGTGCTCTGTTCAGCAATACAGGATGTCCCTGCATAACTTCTTGAAGGATTTCCCATACAATTGGCTCTTTTTCTCGAATTTGACTCTTAGCAACTCCTATGTTCGAAGCAACATGCTGTCTAATTAGACCATGAATTACAAAAGAAATTTTTTCAAAAAAGATGTGAATTAGGAAGGATTGGTCGACAAAATATGAACCGAAGACTGAACCTTGATATATCCCAGAATAATACATTTTTGTTACCACGAGATATATTGGCAGCCGTCGATCATTTGATTGGGCTGAAATTTGGAATGGGTGCACTTGATTATGAATCATTTGAAAAATTAACGTATTTGTTCTGTAGCAGATCTTTTATAAGATCAATTTGGATTGGCTCTGGTTCGTTTAGAAAATGTGGTTTGGGGACTATATGTGGAGCAATTCGGCATAAATTGATACCGACACCTCAAATTTGGTAACCTCAACTCCATTAACAACTACTTGTGAATCCTTTTTCGGTTTACACTCATTATCTCAAGTTTTAGATCAAACTAATCCATTAACACAAATAGTTCATGGGAGAAAATATTGTTATTTAGCCCTGGAGGACTGACAGGTCGCACCGCTAGTTTTCAGATACGAGATATCCATCCTAGTCACTATGGACGTAATTGCCCAATTGACATATCTGAAGGAATCAATGTTAGACTTATTGGATCCTTAGCAATTCATGCGAGGATTGGTTATTGGGGGTCTCTAGAAATCCCTTTTTATGAAATTTCTGAGAGGTCAATCGGGGTACAGACGCTTTATTTATCACTAGGTAGAGATGAATACTATATGGTAGCGATAGGAAATTCTTTAGCCTTAAATCAGGATATTCAGGAAGAACAGGTTGTTCCAGCTTGATATCGTCAAGAATTCTTGACTATTGATGGGAACAGGTTCATCTTCGAAGTATTTTTCCTTTTTAATATTTTTCTATTAGAGCTTTCCTTATTCCTTTTATCGAACATAATGATGCGAGTCGAGCTTTAATGAGTTCTAATATGCAACGTCAAGCAGTTCCTCTTTCTCGCTTCGAGAAATGCATTGTTGGAACTGGGTTGGAACAAGAAGTAGCTCTAGATTAGGGGGCTCTTGCTATAGCCAAATGCGAGGGGAAGGGTAATTTATACAATACTGACAAGATTCTTTTAGCGGGTAATGGAGATATTCTAAGCATTCCCTAAGTTATATATCAATGTTCCAATAAAAAAACTTGTATGCATCAAAAACTCCAGGTTCCTTGGGGTAAATGCATTAAAAAGGTACAAATTTTAGCGGATGGTGCTGCTACGATTGGGGGAGAACTTGCTTTGGGGGAAAACTTATTAGTAGCTTATATGCCGTGGGAAGGTTACAATTCTGTAGATGCAGTACTTATTAGCGAGCATTTGGTATATGAAGATATTTATACTTCTTTTCACATACAGAAATATGAAATTCAGACTCATGTGACAAGTCAAGGCCTTGAAAAAGTCACTATTGAAATACCGCATTTAGAAGCCCATTTACTCCATAATTTAGACAAAAATAGAATTGTGATGCTGGGATCTTGGGTAGAGACGGGTGATATTTTAGTAGGTAAATTTAAACCTAGGTCGTGAAAGAATCATCGTATGCCCCGGAAGATAGATTGTTACGAGCTATACTTGGTATTCAGGTATCTACTTCAAAATAAACTTATCATAAATTACCTATAAGTGGCAGGGGGCTGGTTATTGATGTGAGGTGGATCCTGAAAAGAGGTGGTTCTAGTTAGAATTCTGAAACTATTCATGTATATATTTCACAGAAATGTGAAATCCAAGTAGGCGATAAAGTAGCCGAAAGACATGAAAATAAGGGTATCAGTTCCTAAATTTTCCCTAGACAAGATATGCCTTATTTACAAGATGGAAGATCCGTTGATATAGTCTTTCACCCATTAGGAGTACCTTCACAAATCAATGTAGGATAGATATTTGAATGTTCACTTAGGGTTAGAGGGAGATCCTTTTTCACAAAATACAACAATTGGGCTTGAATTCTAGCCATACTATCTAGTTGATCTACCACTATTTTACTTTGCACGTTCTAGATATGATAGCCTAAAACTATCAAACACACGAAATTGGCTACTAAGATGAAAATTCCAGAAACCAAATAAAGAGAAAACAACACATAGAATGGAGATGAAGAAGAAAAATGCTTGAAATTAAAGGATAGATAGAAAGACCCTTACTCCTATTCAATGATTACCACTAGAAGATGTTTCAAAATCTTCAACACACCTCACAAATAAGAGTTCAAACCTTCCTCTTAGGTGACCCAAAGGAAACACTTTTCCCTAAGTACACCTTTCTTGCCAAATTATCCAAAACAAGTGAAACCCTAACTTCAAATGTTCTTGGACCAATTTTTTGATTCTAAGAGCTAAAACTAGAGACTAAAAACTACAATATAAGAGTAATATCCAATTTCATCAAAGTCTACTAAAAAATAAGCCTAAGGAGTCTATTTATACTCATTACGTTAAAGACCAAAATATCCTTAATGAAAAGGGGCTCCTATGGAGTGTAAAGAAAAAACATAAAAAGACTATTACACCCTTAATAAATGGGTGATCATGTAGTGTTTTGATGTGGCCTTCTTCACACTTTAACATATGACTTTCCTGGAGTCTTTTGGTCTTCACAATTATTCTTCAACACTTGAACCTCTCGGGCATCTCATCAAGGCAAGCTTCCAAGCAACCTTCCATGTATGGGATTGTTATATTGTGGGCTTAAAATGGGTCCCCCATGCATGCTCCCATGCCCTCAATGTGACCACAATTGGGTTCTTCTTGTTTTGGCCTCGCAGGATGTCTTCAAAAACTAAGGTGGTCATTTGACTTATATCATCCTCCCCTTCTTGAAAAGGATTCGACCTCAAATCCAAACCTAGTAAAACCAAAGAGAGGACAAACAAATACAAACTCCTCATGGCATGAGGGTTTGGGTTAGCACAACAAATCATCTCAACATGCCAAGGTTGTACATATTTGCATTATAACCAAGAATCCGTTAAATTAAATATTAAATGTTCAATGAAAGATGAACAAAGGATTTGGTTATGGAATTCGCCAAAACTGATACTTTTCTTGTTATGTAGACCAAGCAACATGTTGGGCGTATCAACATCATCAATTCTATATTTGGTGCCGGGATCAAACGGGAAGAGTGGCCATAGACACGGGTTTAGACAACACTCTCATTTCCCATAGGCTTCACTCAAACTACACAACATACTCTCTACAATGGCATACATGTCATGAAAAGCAAGTAGAGAGTAAAGAAAGGTATCACTCAAGTCAACTTCTACTAAGGTATCTTCATATGTGTACTCACCACTAGTTTCAACATCATCGCAATAAGTACTCTCAACAATAAGATCACACGTAGTAGAAGAAGAAGTAATTTCAAAGCAATAGACACCTTCCCTTTCTATAGAAGTACCCTCAAGTATACACATACCACCACCAAAGTCAAAGAAATTATTACTTAAGTCTTCACAAAAAGCAAGTAATTCATCCTCATAATCATCAAACATGGGTGGGGTATCATACAAAGGATCACAACCACAATTAATTTTCATGGAACAATCACTTATTGGGTTTCTTAAGAATTCAAGCAAGTCAAAATTATCATCACCCAATTGATCATTCCTTTCCAATACCTCACATTCCCTTCCATTAAGAGTACTCTCATCTTCCAAGAAGAGATTTCTATCTTTAGGAGGAATGTTGTCACACCATAGTGGGTTGTCATATAAGCTATAGCTTTCAAGACAAGCTATACCTTCAACTTCATTCTCACCACTAGGTTCATTAGGAGTGAACTCATCATCTTCAAACAAGATATTATCCTTAAAGAGAGAAGGATCTATCCATGAAGAGGATATAGAATATGCAAATCCATTCTCTAAAAGATTATTATCAAGCATCAAAGATATTTCAAACACATAACCCTATGAGCAAAACCGAGAGTGGAACATTCACTAGAGGTTATGCTAAAGGGGTTACTCCTATTTATTTGATCAATATTTAACATCATCACTCATTTGAGATCCATTAAACATATCACATACATTCTCAAGTGGTGAACAAATTTCACACATAAGTTGATCAACACAATTCCTACAAGATGATGTACTATCATTCAACACATTAGCTTCAACACTAGGTGGACATAAATTGATCTTACAAGAAGAGTCAATTCTATCATTAATAGGATCAACTAGTGTATCCACATTCACAATATGTACACATCATCAAGGGGCAAAGAATCAATAGATGATGTATTATCATTCAACACAATGGCTTCAACACTAGGTGGACTTAAATTGATCTTACAAGAAGAGTCAATTCGGTCATCAATAGGATCAACTAGTGTATCAACACTCATAACAAGTACATCATCAACAAGAGGAAAAGAATCAATAGACTCACAAATAGATAAGCTACCACTCATGCTCAATGGGATACTAGCCATACAATCATCGTCCACATATACAAAAGTGTATGAGTTTGCTATTTTACCTTTATGTTCTTGAGTACATTCTTCTTTGCCTTGGTTCAGATCATGGCAGCCCACTTTATCCTTTGAGAATCTCACATCACAAGGGAGTTTGTCAAGTCTTCTCCCTTGTTTCACCTCTTCATCTCTTTTTCCCAAATTGGGATTTAGTGCACTAAGCATTTGGTGCATATCCTCAATGAAGCTATGAATATTGTCAATGATGCGATCAAATGTGGCATCAAAACTATAGGCAGCCATGGAACCTCTACCATAATCCTCAATTTGGATGGGTGGGTTTTGGATTTGAGGTTTTTGGGGAGGTGGGTTTGGCCTTTAGTTATTTGGTGCTTAAACTTGTGGCATTAGAGGTGGTTGATGGTATGGTCTTTTGTCCATGGGATTTGGCATTTGGTAAGTTGTATGTTGCGGGGGTATTAGGTTCGGATTTGGTGGTGGAGTTTGAGTTCCAAGTCCCTCTTGTTAGACTTGGTTCATTTGGTGATGTAATGGTCTTTGTAGGGTCCGGTTAGGGGATGTTTGGGGTGGGTTTAGTGGCTGGTTTTGTGAAGTATAGGATCTTTGGACTTGAGGTGTTTAGAATTGTGGAGATTTTGGTGGACATAGTCTATCAACCCTCGCTCTAATTCTAATCATGTCACCCCTCATTGAATCCATATCACTCCTTATATCATCATTTCCGTTCTTCATTTCTCGACTCAAGGCCTCCATTTGGGCCATCAAAGCTCCCATAACATCATTTCCCAAAGGTTGGGAAGTAGTACCTTCGGTTTCCATGGAAAATATACTTACGAAGTGCAAAAAACAGCAAGAAAAATAACCTACAAAATGAGAAAACGAGTTAGTTCAAAAGCTGAACTTCACTCACACTCAACCTCACCTCACACTTGGCTTCACAAGTGTTGGATAACCGGCAAAACTTGGCAAGTTACTTGAGAGGTGAGAAGCTTTGAATTGGAATGGATCTTCATTTGAAATGACTCAAAATAAGTGATGCACGACTTGAACCAACAAAAATACTACGACTTGAGAATGAGAAAAGCACACAAAAATCGAAGACGCGAAACAACGGACTCTAATCTAATTACCAAACTAGTAGGTAATTACTAGCTTACTAATTAGTAATAGAAACAACAAAAAAGAAACTAGAAACAACAAATAGAAACTAGGAAATCTAATTTTAGAACTCAATTTGGTTGTTTGTATAAGTGATGACGTGGCAGCTTGTGATTGGACGTCACTTTTCAAAATTTTCAAATCTCAATTCACTTGTTTCGGCCAAACACACTTAAGATAAGAAGAAATTTCATGTGGAAGGGAAAAATTGAAGGTTTTGGATCCCTTTTGGAGCTTCAAATGAATTCAAAATGGATTGGTCCCCCCCTTGTACTTTCAATTGTACTTGATTATTCCCTTTCTCTCACAAACACCAAGTACTCTCTCTTTCTTCTACTTTTTTTTTGGATCAAACACACTCTTTGAATATTCTTCCTTAGCAAGACTTGATGAACATGGAAGAACAAGATGAATAATTAAGAGTTGACCAAAGTTTGACCACCTAGCAAATGAACACCAAATCTGATTTTTTTTAAGATCTAGGTTCCTTACACCAAAAAGACCTCAACCAACTAAAAATCAGCCACAAATCAAGTTACCAACACAAGACAAAAACGTCACCCTCTCCAAAAGCTTCAAACAAGCCACAACAATGGTGGATCTAGCTCAAAAACAACCAAACTTCACTCTAAAAGTAGATCTAGACTCCCTAGGTGCTAGAGAGAAAGGATCTAGCACTAGAAACCTTCAAAACAAAACAAAAACTTGTAGATCTAACTTGGAAAATTCGGATCTACAACAAACACACAAGACAACACTCAATTTTTTTGGTATTTTCTGATTTTTGACTCTTTTTTTATGAGATTTTCTATATAAGAACACTAAAACCAAGGATTAGAGTTGTGGGAACAACCCTAAGCAACGCTTTGATACCAAATGATAGCCTAAAGACTACCAAACACAAGAAATTGGCTACTAAGATGCAAATTCCAGAAACCAAATAAAGAGAAAACAACACATAGAATGGAGATGAAGAAGAAGAATGCTTGACATTAAAGGATAGATAGAAAGACCCTTACTCCTATTCAATGATTAGCACTAGCAGATGTTTCAAAATCTTCAACACACCTCACAAATAAGAGTTCAAACCTTCCTCTTAGGTGACCCAAAGGAAACACTCTTCCTTAAGTACACCTTTCTTGCCAAATTATCCAAAACAAGTGAAACCCTAACTTCAAATGTTCTTGGACCAATTTTTTGATTCTAAGAGCTAAAACTAGAGACTAAAAACTACAATATAAGAGTAATATCCAATTTCATCAAAGTCTACTAAAAAATAAGCCTAAGGAGTCTATTTATACTCATTACGTTAAAGACCAAAATATCCTTAATGAAAAGGGGCTCCTATGGAGTGTAAAGAAAAAGCATAAAAAGACTATTACACCCTTAATGAATGGGTGATCATGTAGAGTTTTGATGTGGTCTTCTTCACACTTCAACATATGACTTTCCTGGAGTCTTTTGGTCTTCACAATTATTCTTTAACACTTGGACCTCTCGGGCATCTCATCAAGGCAAGCTTCCAAGCAACCTTTCATACACGGGATTATTCTATTGTGGGCTTAAAATGGGTCCCCCATGCATGCTCCCGTGCCCTCAATGTGACCACAATTGGGTTCTTCTTATGTTGTCTTCACAGGATGTCTTCAAAAACTAAGGTTTTCATTTGACTTGTATCAGGATAGTCGCGCATCCTCATAGAGCGAGGGGCAGAAAAGATCAATGAAAGACTAGAGCGCGAGCTAGCTGATCTACCGACAAGTCCTTGATTTCTTATCCGCAAACCTCTTCATCTTCTATACAGCCTTCTCTAAGTATGAGCGGGCGGTGTCGGTATATTCTTCCCAAGTCTTTTCTAAGCGATATGCTCCAGGACTTCCGCCTTTATATGAACTCACCAAAGTATGGGGAGTATGTGGTTCTTTCCCCGTTGCTAACTCGAACGGTGTACGCCCCGCAGCTTCGCACCTTTATAAGTTATAGGAGAATTGTGCCACATCAAGAAGCCTTGCCCAATCCCACTGGTTTGCACTCACAAAGTGCCTCAAGTAAGACTCAAGTATGGCATTTACCCAGACAGGTGGAAACTCGTGGAGAAGTGCAACTCCAAACCCAAGAGTGGAAAGAGCTCCATCTAAAATTGACACGTGAAGCGTGGGTCTCTATCACTTATGATAGTCTGTGGTAGTCCCCAATACTTTACCACGTTCTTAAGAAAGAAAGGAGCTGCTTCTTCGGCCTTGCAATCCAGTGATGCGGGAATGAAGGTTGCATACTTCGAGAATCTATCAAACACGACCATAATGGAACCGTACAATGGTAGTGCCGTGATGAAGTCCACGTGACACTATCCCGTGGTCGCTCCGCCACTGGTAGAGGTTCCAAAAGTCCACCGGGCTCCTTGTTCTCCACTTTTTCTTGTTGGCAAATAAGACAAGTCCGCACGTAGCCTTTGATCTTCTCTCTCATTTTCGGCCAATAATATGCCGACTCCAAGAGTGCTCGCGTGCCTTGTTGCCTCAGATGACCAGCCCACTTTGTATCATGACATTCCTTTTAGAAGAGCGCACCTTAAGTTCCCCCATTTTGGCACATAGAGGTGGGGTGGCCTTCAACTCTTCAAAGGCTCTTTGGCAGCTCTCCATCCACTCCCAAGAATGGTTCTTCTTCGGGTGCAGCAATGGAGGAATACCCCTTTCTAAATAAACCAATGATAGTCATTCATGAGCCCCAAAAATGAGTAACTCGGTCATAAAAGTAGGCACCTCGCACTCCCTTATGGCGACACCTTAGCCTCGTCCATCTTGATTTAGCTTATGACATGCCTTAAGAAGTCTACCTCCTTCTTAACGAACGAGCACTTCTCTTTCTTGATGTAAAATTGAGTAGTTGGAAGATTTTATGTAGATGCTCCACATGCTCCTCTGGGATATTACTATAAATGACTATGTCATCCAAGAATACCACCACAAACTCATCAAGGTATGGCTGGAAAATCTTATTCATAAGAGTGCAAAATATGGCTGGTGCCTTACCGAATGGCATCACAAGCCACTCGAACACTCCATACCTTCTTATGCATGTGGTGTTGGGCTCATCTCTTTCGGCTATGCGCACTTAGTAATATCCTTTGTGAAAATCTACCTTCGTGAAGAACTTGGCCTTCCCTAATCTACTGAACAAGTCAGGGATCAAGAAAATAGGGTATTTCTTCTTTACAGTTATCTTGTTTAGTGCGCGATAGTCGATGCACAGTCGCAATGATCCATCATGCTTCTTTTGGGGGCAAGTGAGAGCAGAAGATCGAATACACAGGATTGCCCATGTTTTTACCTAAGCTCTACTTAGACTACTTCTCTAGTTTTCCTTTTTATGATTATTTGCTTCCAAAGGCTTACGCGGGACAATAGTTCCATTCATCATCATAAAAGAGGAACGAAGATTCCTAACTGGGTTCTTGGATTGGGAGGCCTTGCCGCATGCTTTATTTCCACTATTGCCATTATTGTCAGAATTTCTTCCTTCACCATCAGAAAGATGGACAGATACGAGAGAAGAGGAAATGGAGGCCAAACATATAGTAAGGTACTAAAACGGTTGTCACTTGCGGCATAAAAATTTGGTTCAGCTTTAAGGGTGGTGTTGTGAGGGACAAGGGTAGAAATCCTTTATTTCCAGAAAAGACCTTTTATTGGCTGCTCCCAATTGAGCACGCATCTCCAGTGTTGTCTGTATAAGTTTGAGCTATAACAGCAACATCAGAGAGAGTAAGCTGGGATGGATATACCTTAACTTGAATTGCAAGCCTATGTCTTTCGCTTGCCTAAGGGTAAGGTAAGAAAAAGTGAGAGCTACTGGACTCTATGGAGACTGAAATCGATCTAACAGAACTGGATTGTTGAACGGAACTCAGACTTAGACTAAAGATATCAAATGACGTAGGGGAATGGACCTCTAGATGTAGCACTGGATGTAAGAAAAAAGCCTTCTCCCATTAGTAGTTGGAAGCAGAACTGAAACTGGATATAACTGAAGAAAAGGCTATATAGGTACGATAGGAGGGTACGGCTAAGCAGGTAAGCGAAGGCTCTCTCTCTCTCGCTCTGTGGTCTTGTGTAAAGCCTTTTCGCCTAACTATTTTTTTCTCTTTATTCAAAGTAAGCAGATCAAAAGCATGAAAAGAAATGTCTTAGCATGCCCTTACTCTAATTCGAAATCCGTCTCTTTCTTTCTATTCTAATTCCTCTCCCTTCATTCCTTGATCCGCTTGTAAATTCTTGGTGTAATACTCACTCGTAAATGATTGGTGTCAGAATTTCTCACTAATCAGGTGTGATCAGTCTCATCCGTGTTAGAATTAGGAATTCCTCTTCCAACTCATCCCAGAATAGGCGTTATGGCAAAGAACAAGAAGAAAACTACAGGAGAAATTTGTCCAATAGTAACAAAGGGTGCCTCCACAGGTTGACATCCGATCCAACCTAGTAGTAAGCAATCCGCCAAAAGCAACCAAAATATTCCTTGGTGAATTGGGTGAAAACTTGAACTAAGTACATACATACTTTTAAAAAAGGGTAAAGCTAACAGACATAAGAACTGGTGCTATTGCGGCTACACCTCACGATTTGTCAGGTATACTACGAAGGATGGCATGGATCGATAGGAAATACCATTCTGGCACAATATGAGGCAGGGTGGACATCGGATTAGTAGGTATATAATTGTCGGGATACCCCAAAACATTAGGAGCATAAAAATTCAAATGGAAAAAAACATAGTAAAAACTACCCCACCTACTAGATCATTTACATAAAAATAAGGGTAAGAAACAATTTTATCCATCTCTGAATGTACACCCAATGGGTTATTGGATCTATATTGATGCAATGCCGCTAGATGAAGAAGACTGGAACCTACTAAAATAAAGGGGAGTAAATGATCAAGACTAAAAAAATGATTTAAGGTGGCATTGTGCACGGAGAACCCACCCCAAAGCCAAAGTCACTATGGTATCTCCTACTACAGGTATGGCGCTAGCTAAGCTTGTAATTACTAGAGCTCCCCAAAAGCTCATCTGACCCCAAGGTAGTACATATCCTATAAAAGCTGTCACAATCATTAATAGGAAGATTACAACTCCGAGACACCGAACAAATTCCCTAGGACTGCTATAACTGGCATGAGACCACAAAAAATATGAAGGTGAACCACAATATAAAACATACTTGCCCCATTAGCATGCATATAACGGAGCAACCAGCCCTCTTCAACATCTCTCATAATGTGTTCTACGCTGTTGAAACATAGATCCACATGAGGTGTATAGTGCATAGCTATAAAAATGCTAGTCACTATCTGAATGACTAAATAAATACCAGCTAACGAACCAAACCCCCACCAATAACTAAGATTGCTCGGGGTTGGATAATCTATCAAATGCTGATTAAGTATGGAGGATATAGGTTGTTTAAGAAGAGAGAGTCATTGGTTCCTTATAGTCATTTATTTATTTCTCTTTTCTATCGTGAAAACTCTTGTTCCCCCACCTTTTAGCATTCGGGGTCCCTATTATGTATTAAAATGTGAGTACCCTTTCTTTCACTTTCGAAAGATGGAGGGGTATACAGCAAAAAAAGCATCGAAGGGGTCGGATCACCCTGGGTTACTGAAGAGTCATCTAACTTCTCGGTGACCGAATAAGAGAGGTTTTTACCGCTTTCTCTTCTCTCCAGCACTCTCGGACTGATCATCTTGCTGTAACAAAGCAATCTTACAAATGAATCTAATGGAAATTTAGGTATCTATCCGCTTTTTAGATTATTCTTTCCTCTTTGGAAAAAGTGGGCAAAAAAGGTGTATGGGAGAAAGAATTCTAAAAGGAGAGAAGATTTTGTCCACCAAGCAAGACAGAGTGCGACTCCTAAGCAATTAGGGGTTCTCCCTCATCTCTTGGGGGTCCATCTCATCTGAAAACCTTTCCTCTTCCATTAGCATACCTAAATTTTAATAGGATGAATCATCCTCAGGAAAAGTAGTCCCCCTTTCCTTGATTGAATTTGGCTTTGCTGTGCCCTGAATTAATTAAAAAACTTGTTGATTTCATTCATCCCATTTTATTTATTGGGCGAGAGGGAGGCTGTGAGTCACCTAGGCTATGAATTTTTCCGTTGGTTGATTCTTAAAATTGAAAAAAAAATTGGGTCCAGATCCACAAATGAATAGAAAGCAAGGTGGGGGTCCTTCATTAAAAGGGGGAAAAGAGGTGTGGGGTTTTATTCTGGGGGGCTGCCTTGCGCAGCTTTAGAAAGGAGAGAATGACTTTACGAAATTCTCTCCAACCTTTTCTATCTATCTTTAGAAGTAGGGCGAGAGAAAGTCAATATGATATTTGCGTTGTTTTTTCCAACAAAACATTACACTTTTCTTCTTTCTCATTCGGAAGGCTCAGTCCCATACCCTGACTTCAATGATGGGAACAACCTCCGCACTCCAGCGCTCCATTTAACAACAGTTCTCTGCCTTACTATATTTAGAATAGTGGTCGATCCTTTGGGAGTTATATTCATAACATAATGTAATGTTATGTTCACACAAAAATATTCTATCTTTCCAAGAGTACTACCCTGTACGTAGTCTATGCTGGGGAGAATACTTGACAGGAGATAGACACAAGGCGGTAGAGGGGTCCCCTACTTTTATTTCCGCCCCATTAGTATCTACGATCCTAGATAAGGGATTAGTCTGTTAGGTCTTTTTGATCCGGAGCCAGCTGGTAATGGACCTACTTACCTTGCTTGTAGACCTGCTGTGGAGCTAACCCTTGTTCTATTGGTTTGGTGATTGCTACCAAGATGATTTCTTTATGCCCATCAAAGGACCTCGAGATGCTAATCCACGAAAAAGGATACGAGAAATTTGGAAGAACTCATATACAGAACGAGGGCGACCCATGTAAATACATCGATTTTTGACTCGTGCAAAGGCACTATTTCTTGGCAACTTGGACAACAACTAACGATGTCTGTCCCGCATATCATTAGGAATATTGGGATCTTTACAAAGATCTTTATAAAGCTTTCATCTCAATTCATATTTAGCCTAGCCGCGAGCAATCTGCTTTTGTGATCTCGTATATTTCGCTTCTCCAACATCTTACTGAGTTTCCCCCTCATCTTTTTGTAAAAAGTTGCACTACGATGGTAAAGTCTCATCTTGTGTGTTGGCCGAAGTTACAATAGAAACATTGAACCCTTAAATATGTTTGATGATCTTAAAATGATCTTCCAGTTCGGGGGAGAATTCGCAAAATTACGTTTCCATAGAGAATTGAATTGACCTTTTCTTTATTTCGAGCGGAGAATCTAACAGAGACATGATTATGAATATTCTAACCAAAAAATATGATATTCGATGCCCTCGGAGAGTGCTTTGTCGTGCTAGGTCACTGACATATCCTTTTTTATCTTTATTTGACCCCAAGAATATCGAAATGACTTTCCTATTGAAGCCCTTTGTGTCTGTATTAATTTCTGATAACACGGAATCTCCATAGCCAATTTTCCATTTTTGATAGAAGGTGTTGTCTTTGGTACTAATATTTTACATGATCCAGGAACTTCCATAACGTTGGTGTGATTCGGTTTGAGCAACGGATCCTGACGTGATACATCCTCATAATGAAAATAGAGTGGAAACATGAGTTGATCCATAATGAGTATTAGATTGAAGTTCTCTTAAAGAAGACCGCCAACTCCTATCCCGAAGATACAAAGTGCCCGATCCTCTTCTCTTGTGTCGAAATGCAGTGTAGTGTGGTAAGGTTTTACCTCACAGAAGATCAAAAAAGGTAAAATTTACGTAATTTCTTTTCTGACAAAAGAGATCATAGTCCTTTATGGCGCTTTCAACCCACCGAAATAGAAGGATTTGCACTTGTGGAATGTAGATTCAAGGGATACTCATCGAGTGGACCCAAATAGAAAGCTCCTTCTTTTCTTTTCTTCTCTGGAGTCAATTCGATGAACACAAGCC
This sequence comes from Capsicum pubescens, assembly GCA_030864215.1. NCBI lineage: Eukaryota > Viridiplantae > Streptophyta > Magnoliopsida > Solanales > Solanaceae > Capsicum > Capsicum pubescens. The sequence continues at coordinate 69,562,462 of CM061542.1, read as the reverse complement.
GAATCGTCCTTAATGGTGACCGATAGCGAAGTAGTACCAATTATAGTGTGCTCTAAAGCTAGTCAGGAGCTTCTACTCTTGATATGAGTCGAGTCGTCTCAACTGTTGAGTTCTCACAACTAGCCAAAAAGGGCACTACTACTTACATCATTTTTTGTGGGAGTGGCCTTTTCATCTTATCTTGAGGTTGGGTGCACCAATTCTCCCACAGGCTATCTATTCTGGTCAATTGGCGTGTCTTTTCTTTTTCTATCTCTTCGGTCCCTGCGTACGGGTGCCTTATCTATCAGTTAACTAGAGCGTCTCTTGCCTTATTCTATTTCTTGATGTTTGATTCCTCAGTCATAGGGGCGTTGGGATGATAGAGTCCTGGACGTTATTGGAAAAGATTCTGATCCATTGACAAGGGAAGGAGCATAAGGGTGATAAGGTGAAAGACAGGGGTAGGACCCCGAGTTTAGATATGGTAGGTAGTTCTTTCGGCCATGGCTTGAAGATGGATTACACAGAAAGAATGGATAGGATGAGTGAAATGGTGGACAGGTAGTGCCAGAAAAGCAGAAATAGATATTTCTGAATCCCAAGGGCGAGTTCCCCGGGAGAACCCAACTGTTGATGAAAGCTTCGAAAGCGCACAAGAAGGATTCATTCCTACCTCGGGTTGCTTCCACGGTTCACTTCAATGTGAACAAGGGGTCGTGAGCGCAAGGCATTTTGATGTTTAGTTTTTGAAACGGAGAGAGGGGTTGTGATATGGGTGTACAAAGATGTCCAATACATTCTCGACCATTCACACGAATCCAAGCTTGGGAGTTACAAAAACTACAAGCCATGTTCATGCAAATGGCTGTGTGTGAATTGTTACTTGATCCGCCAAAGATCTTAAATATTTTTAAGTGTGAAGAGGAGCCTTGAAGTGTAATAAATTACACTCCAAGGGTGCCCCATAACTGAAGGGTAGGAGGGTCATTTGTCCTTTATTTTGTATGTAATATAAATAGATGCTAGTAGGGTTATTTTCAGCACTTAGTTCATACTTCATATTTCACAACAACAAGTCTTTTAACATTGAACATTTCTCTCTCTCTTGTTCCTGAGAGTAGAACCTGAAATCTGTCCAACAAAGTGTAGTTACACTCGTGTTGTTTCTTGGATAGAAACTTGAGATATTGAGGTTCATGAGTTCCTCTTGGTCTAAGTAAGAACTTGGTGCTTAAATCTTTGGGTCTTAGGGTCCTTTCTTCAAGTTAGGGTTCATAGATTCTAGGATATCTTTGTGTCAAGTTACTATCTTTCATTTTTGTACTCTTGAAACTATTGCAGTAACTTAGTGAAGTCGTGTGAGGCTGATTTCGATTCTCTATAGTTCCTACCATTTGTTTTTCTTGTTGTTAACATTGTACTCTTTGTAATCTTTCATCTTGTTGTCATTGTAATTTTGAAGTCTAGTGAAGCCGGGTGTGGCCTATTCCTATTCAGTAGCACCTTGTTGCTCATCTTGTTGTTCTTGTGTTATCTTGATCATCTTGTTGTTGTTGCTAGATTTTTTTGTTGTGGACTTGATAGTGCATCATTTGGTATCAAAGCCATCTTTGATTTAGTTCTAACAAGATCAATCTTGGGCTTGAGACCTTGAAAACTACAAAAAAAAACTGAAATCTGAAAATTCCAGAAACAGTCAAATCTGCCACCTTTGTGTTCTTGGCCGAAAATTGTGTTGTGTTGATGTATGGGCCGAGGTTATCTTTTTTTTTTTACTATATCTTGTAGTATTTTGCTTGTTTAGAGTGTTTCTAGTGCCAACACTAAAGGTGTCTAAATCTAAAGTTGAGCTTAAAATATTGGCCATATGTTGTGACTTGTTGTTGACAATTGGTGATGTTATGTCATGTTTTTGAAGAAGTTTTTGTTGTGATCTTGAATGTTGTTGTGGTGTTCATCTAGTTCTTTATATTTTCTTACAACTTAACACAATCAAAATGTGCAATATAAATTCAAGAGGTGAAACTGAAAGTTGTAAAGATTGTTTTGAGAAGCCTTTGAACCCATCACTTCCTAGACTAAACTTCTACTTTTCAGAAACTTTTTCTTATTTCAAGAACCTTGTGTTGTGGGACAAGATACTTTTTCTTATTTCAAGAACGTTGTGTTGTGGGACAAGATACTTTTGTTATTTCAAGACATGTTTTCCCTCCAAAACCAATTGTCATCCTTTCCAAATTGTGTAAAGAATTAAATTTCAGAATTGGTGCTTAAATTGTGTGGTACCAAGACCAATTGCATGCTGCCACGTCACCCATTTGCTACTGTTCACATCACCCATTTTCTACTGTTCACGTCATTAATAAGCTCAAATTTAGTTTTTTCTAGTTTCATTACTTGGTTCCAGAAGTAATTAACAAGCTAGTACACTCCTACTAGGTTGTCAATTAGTCCTTTTGAGTTCATTTGTTCGTGTCCACATTTACTTGGGTGCTTTTATTCGTTTTGAATACGTTGTAGCTTCTTAACTCCAGTCCGTCGAGAATTCTTTGAGTTTCAAACAAGCATCTACTCCGGACAAGAGCTTTAGTCATATCTTAAGGATTCACGGTTACTAGCCAATCTACAACACTTGTGGAGCTCAAGTGTGAGTGAACCGAGAGAGTGTGAGTGGGGAGAGGTTAACGCTAACTTGTTTGCTGATTGTGTATGTGACACCTTGATATGGAAGGAAGCACATCCCAAAGTGGGGGTACTACTTGAGGCCATTACCAGAAGTTTAGAGAGGTTGAACACAGAAGTTGGGGTAATGAGGGGAGATTTGACTACGATAAGTGGGAGATTGGAGCAAGTGGAGAGTCAAAGAAACTCTCGTCCATCTAATCCTCATCATATTCCTTCAAGTGGGCATGAAAGAACTTCATCCACCACTGTCTCTCCTGAAACATTGCACCAAATAATGAATCCCCTCTAGCCCCACTAAATGCCACAAATCATACCACTACTTTCCCTCTAAACCAAGAAGCGAATCGGCCTCGCCATTCCAAAACTCCTCCAGTCCCACAAGAAGGATTTGTCCATCCATTACCCCCACAAAATCTGAACCTACCTTACCAAACTCCACCAAATCAAAGACCACCACCTCTACAAATCTCAATTCCTCCAAATCAAATTCCAAATCACCAAAACCGACCAGCTCACTTTGAGGAACATGGTAGAGAGGAGTATGATTTATATGGACCCTTTGATGATACTTACATGAGGGAGGAGGAGCTGAGAGAGGGCCGTGTTGATCCAAGAAGGTATCGAGGGTATGGAGAAAGAGGAAACCGACACCAAGAAAGAGATGTAGGCCTCAATACCATCAAATTGAGCTTACCTATATTTAAGGTTGAAAGTGACCCCAAGGCCTACTTAGCATGGGAATCAGCTTGTGACAAAGTTTTCCAAGTTAATGATATCTTGGAAGAAAAGACAAGTTGTTATGCCATATCTCATTTTGAGGGTTATGCCAACACTTAGTGGGAGTACGTCAAGATTTTGGTGATGAATTTGATGGGCAGCCACCACCTTGGTTTTGGTTAAGGTACTTGATGAGGCAACGCTACCTTCCTGAGAGCTATCTACATGAATTGTTTGCTAGATTTTACAACTTGCTTCAAGGAAATAAAAGTGTGATGTCATATTATGATGAGTTTCAACAACTCATGTTGAAACTTGATCTTCATGGGGAACAAATCAGTCATGACATTATCTGATTCAAGTGTGGGTTGAACAAAGAGATCTCCACTCATTTAACACTTCACAAGTTTGATACCGTTGAAGGTATTATTCAAGCGGCTCTTGAGATTAAAAAGGAACTTAAAGAGAGGTTTTCGTTCAAGGGAAGGAGACAATCCACCTCAGGTTGGCGTAGAAGCAAGGATATGGTTCAATCGTCTTTGGGTTGGCCTAAAAACAAGGACTAACCCACTACTACAAGGATGCCCGAGCTCAAAACAGTCCACAAAATTCCTCCAAAACAAGAAGTTCACAAGTATCCTAACCCAAAAGGATTCTAATATTTCAAGTGCCAAGGTTGGGGACATAAATCCAATGAATGTCCAAATCGATGAAAAGTGATTCTACGGGAAGGGAGATTGTATTACCTTGGTGAGGAGGTGGGTCTTGAAAAAGAGGAGGATGAGGACGAGCCTCAAGATAGAGAGAAAACTGAAAATAGGCCACTTGATGATGATGATGATGATGATGATGGTGAAGTTATTTACCCACAAAAAAGGGAGTGTGAGGTTCCAAACTTTGTAGTTAGACGCGCTATGATTAGTAAAGCAATAGACGACCCTAGCCAAAGGGAAAATCTATTCCATACTAAATGCCTTGTAAAGGGGAATGTGTGCACTTTGGTGATTGATAGTGGTAGTTGTGCGAATGTCGTTAGTGTTGCTATGGTGAACTTTCTGAAATTACCAACTACACTTCATACTAGCCCTTACAAGTTGGAATGGTTGAACGAATGTGGCGAATTGAAGGTCATGAGGCAATGTGTGATACAATTTAAGGTAGAAAACTACCAAGATGAAGTACTTTGTGATGTGATACCAATGCAAGCATGTCATTTGTTGTTAGGTAGACCTTGGCAATATGATAGGTCTACCAAACATGATGGGAGGTCTAACCGATATTCACTTGAGAAGGATGGTCGAAAGGTTACTCTTTATCCTCTTTTGCCGTCACCAGTGAATGAATTACATCCAAAGACGAGAGAGTTGAAGGAGAATGGAAAGAAAACTGAAAATGATAAAATGGAGAGGAAAACTGTGCGTGGAGCAGTAGGGTTTTCCAGGATTTTCTCAACGTCAAATGGGCAAGAAAACATGGTGATGTTGTCTAGAAAGAAGCAACTCTTCTTGTATTATGATGTGGACACACCTATGCTCCTTTTGCTCATTGTTTTAACACTAACCCCACTAATTCTTCCATTTCTCTTTTAATTTCTGGTGTGTTGCAGGATTATGAAGATGTATTTCCCAAAGAACTTCTGCAAGGATTGCCCCCGCTTCAGGGAATTGAGCATCAAATTGTCTTTGTGTCGGGCTCACAATTGCCAAATAAGCCAGCTTATAGAAGCAACCCTACAGATACCAAAGAATTGCAACGTCAAGTTGAGGAACTCCTCAACAAAGGGTATATCAAAGAGAGCATGAGTTCGTGTGCGGTTTTGGTATTACTAGTGCCTACGAAAGACGTAACATGGTGTATATGTGTGGACTACCGAGCCATCAATAAGATTACGGTAAAATATCGTCACCCTATCCTAGGTTAGATGATATGCTTGATGAATTGAATGGTTCGTGTTTATTTTCCAAGATTGATTTAAGGAGTGGCTATCACCAAATAAGAATGCAACCCATGATGAATGGAAAACCACCTTCAAGACCAAATTTGGTCTCTATGAATGGATGGTTATGCCATCCGGCCTAATAAATGCTCCAAGTACTTTCATGAGGCTAATGAATCATGTGATGAAGCCATTTATTAGAAAGTTTGTTGTTGTATACTTTGATGATGTCTTGATCTATAGTAAGTCAATAGATGAGCATGTGAAGCATTTGAAATGTGTGTTTGATGTCCTTAGAAAGGAAGGGTTGTATGCAAATCTAGAAAAGTCCTCCTTTGGTGTTAATGAAGTTGTTTTCTTGGGTTTTGTTGTTAGTTCAAGATGGGTCAAAGTGGATGAGTCCAAGATAGATGCTATCAAAAATTGGCCAACCCCGCAAACCATTAGCGAAGTAAGAAGCTTTCACGGGTTGGCTAGTTTTTATAGAAGGTTTGTCAAAGGATTTAGCACCATAGTTTCACCCTTGACCGTGGTCATTCAGAAAGACCAACCTTTCAAGTGGGGTGAAGACCAAGCTAAGGCTTTATAAACCTTGAAAGCTATGCTCGTTTATGCACCTTTATTACAATTGCCCAATTTTGATAAGACATTTGAAGTTGAGTGCGATGCTAGTAAAGTAGGCATAGGGGCTACTTTGATGCAAGATTTAAAACCCATTGCTAATTTTAGTGAAAAGCTCAAAGGAGCAACTCTAAACTACTCCATGTACGATCTAGAGTTGTATGCCTTGATTCGAGCCTTGGCCACTTGGCAGCACTATTTGTGGCCCAAGGAGTTCGTGATCCGAATGGACCATGAATCCTTGAAGCATCTTCGGGCACAAGACAAGCTTAACAAACGGCATGCCAAATGGATTGAGCTTCTTAAAACCTTCCCTTATGTTATTCAATACAAAAAGAGTAAGGACAACGTAGTAGCTGATGCTCTATCTAGAAAACACGTTCTTGTGTCAACATTATCTTCAAAATTGATGGGTTTTAAGAGTTTGAAAGAATTGTATCCCGAGGACCCTCACTTTGCTCCTATCTATAGGGAATGCAAAGAAATGGGTAGGGATAAGTGGAATTCGGCTAAGGGTCTAAATCCCTATGCCAAGTTTGATGGATACTTATTTAAAGGTAGATAATTGTGTGTACCCTCCAGTTCTTGGAGAGAGTTGTTTGTGAGGAAAGCATGCAATGTCGGTCTAATGGGTCACTTTGGGATCGAAAAGACCCTTGGAATATTGGAGGAGCAATTCTATTGGCTAAAAATGCATAAGGATGTGGCCAAGAGTTGTGGTCAATGTGCAGATTGCAAAGGAGACAAATTACGGGTCCTACCTCACGGGTTTTACACCCCGCTGCCCACTCCTTTACGCCCTTGGCTTGACATATCCATGGATTTTGTGTTAGGGTTGCCAAGGACTAGACGAGGTTGGGAGTATCTTTGTTGTGGTTGATCGGTTTTCTAAGATAGCACACTTTATTCCATGTTTTAAATGTGATGATGCACCTAGTGTGGCCTCTTTGTTTGTTGATAATGTTGTCAAGTTTCATGGTGTTCCGAGGACCATTGTGAGTGATAGTGACTCTAAGTTCCTAAGTCACTTTTGGAAATCCATGTGGGGTAGGCTTGGAACTAAGTTGTTATTCTCCATATCTTGCTACCCACAAATCGATGGCCAAACGGAAGTAGTAAATAGGACTTTGGGTGCCATGCTACGTTCCATGGTTAAAAGAAAATTGACTTCTTGGGAGGAACACCTACCATTGATTGAGTTTGCATATAACCATGTCATATACTCAAGTACGGGAATGACTCCCTTTGAGCACGTATATGGCCTCAACCCCCTTACCCCTTTGGATTTAACTCCTTTACGTAGTGATGTTATGATTAGCTTTGATGGAAGCAAGTGGGCAGATTTGATGAAGAAGTTACATGAGAAGGTGCGGCTTCGACTTGAGAAAAAAAATCAAGATATTGCAAGGAGAGTCAACAAGGGAAGAAAGAAACTCATTCTTGAACCGGGAGATTGGGTGTAACACCTTAGGAAAGATAGGTTTCCATCTCAAAGAAAATCCAAATTGATGCCAAGAGGCGATGGACCATTCCAAGTACTTGAATGGATCAATGATAATGCCTACAAGATTGACCTTCCCCCGGAATTCCAAGTGTACAACACTTTTAATGTCTGTGATCTTTCTCTAGTGGATGCAGTTGAGGATGACCAAATGCTGAATTTGAGGTCAAATTTCTCTCAAGATGGAGAGAATGATGTGGGTGTACAAAGCTGTCCAATACATTCTCGACCATTCACACGAAGCCAAGCTTGGGAGTTACAAAAACTACAAGTCATGTTCATGCAAATGGCCGTATGTGAATTGGTACTTGATCCACCAAAGAGCTTAAATGTATTTAAGTGTGAAGAGCAACCTTGAAGTATAATAAATTACACTCCAAGGGCACCCCATAACTGAAGGGTAGGAGGGTCATTTGTCCTTCATTTTGTGTGTAATATAAATAGATTCTAGTAGGGTTATTTTCAGCACTTAGTTCATACTTCATATTTCACAACAACAAGTCTTTTAACATTGAACATTTCTCTTTCTCTTGTTCTTGAGAATAGAACCTGAAATCTGTCCAACAAAGTGTACTTACACTTGTGTTATTTCTTGGCTTGAAACTTGAGATCTTGAGGTTCATGAGTTCCTCTTGGTCCAAGTAAGAACTTGGTGCTTAAATCTTTGGGTCTTAGGGTCCTTTCTTCAAGTTAGGGCTCATAGATTCTAGGATATCTTTGTGTCAAGTTACTATCTTTCATTTTTGTACTCTTGAAACTATTGCAGTAACTTAGTGAAGCTGTGTGGGGCTGATTTCGATTAACTATAGTTCCTGCCATTTGTTGTTCTTGTTATTAACATTGTACTCTTTGTAATCTTTTGAAGTCTAGTGAAGCCGGGTGTGGCCTATTTCGATTCACTAGCACTTTATTGCTCATCTTGTAGTTCTTGTGTTAGCTTGATCATCTTGTTGTTATTGCTGATTCTTCTGTTGTGGACTTGATAGTGCATCAGGTTGGCCGGTATGGCTCTATGTTACATTTTCTACGCGTAAGTATATTAAATCAGAAAAGAAATCCAATACAAATACTGAATCAAGAAGCAGCCTACCAAGCAGCTAATGAACTCCTTCGTATCAAAGCAAAGTAGGCCTTCCCCACAGGGACTCAGTCTTGCTTCCATCGCCTTAGCCTTTGCTATGCCTCGTCTTTCCTTCTTCGGGATAGGCACCTAAGAGCATACTCAAAAGGGAAGAGCGTGGTCTTGGGTTTAGTCTAAAAATCCATTCACGTTGATAGGGGGCAGGGAACTAATAAGAAGCATTCCCGGGCCTATCAAACAAACTATAGGTTTCCCTTTCTGTGCGATAGGGGATAAAATACGTTTTCATCGACATCTTGATTTTTGATTCATTTCTTTCATAGACAGAAAGGTAAGTAAAAACAACCCCAACATTAATAAACCACGAGCAAGTTAGATTGGGTTCCCCAATGACAAGCAAACGGGTATTTTTGGGTCCAGAACAAATAAAAGAAGGGAAAAGGGGGTGGTTGAGACAGTGTAGTTTGTTTTCACAAGACGTGGTTAAGATAGTGTAGTCTATTTTAGAGGCTTTGTAGACTAATGTAAAGGTATGGTAGTGTCTTGTCTTTAGACGTGGTGGCCCCAACGGCCAAGTGTTGTATATATAAGTTTGTGCTTACCTATGTAGCTATTATGATCGATGCATAATATCATGTTTGTCAGAATCTTTGGTTTCCATAGTTACATGCATGAGAAGTACAAGGTTATGGATTGGTTCTCTCAAGACTTTACGTCTACGGGTGCCTGTCCGCTCCAATAGGATTTGAGGTGTGACAAAAGTGGTATCAGAACAGGTCATCCTAGGGTGTCTAAAAAGTCGTGTCTATATAGAGTCTTGTTTATGGGCGTGTTGTGCACCACATCTATAAACAGGAGACTATGGGACATTTAGGGGTTATCTCTTTTTCTTCATATCTTAGATCGTGCAGTAGAGCCCATATTGTAGGTGAAGTCATATTTAACCATTGGACCTATTTTTTCCCTCTATAGTAAAGATGTCGGTTACAAGAAGGAGTAAGAATACAGGTAAGCGAATAGATGTGGTTGCCGGAGAAGGGACCAGCAAGTCACCACCTAGACAAGCTAATCAAAGCGAGGCTCAAGCTTAGTTTGTAATCCAAACTTCTTCTACTCCTCCATCTCTAGAAGATCTAAGAAGGAGAAGAACCGTATCCTCAGAACCACCTATTAATGCTACTTACTAAGATCTAAGGAATACAATGCAATTATTGGCTCGTATAGTTGCTAGACAAGCTCAAGGACAAGTTATTCCAACCACATGTTCTAGTGGTGCAGATAGGGTAGCTAGCCTACGAACGCAGTATTTCCTTAAATTGGATTATTTCCTAGATCAGTTCCTAAATCTTCGCCAAGAAAATATGAGCGTGGGGGAGTACAGCCTGCGGTTTAACTCTTTGGCTAGGTATGCTCCTAATGTAGTGGCTACTATGGATGATAAAGTTCATCGGTATGTGGATAGATGATACGGGACAAATGGCCATCTTATCTTTTGATGACATCTTTGGAGGCCAACATATAGAAGCTCAAGACTTGGTCACCTCGAGAATACAACAATATGCATAGAGGACCCATTTTGAGCATAACTTAAAGCAATCTCGCGTGTGGAAGATTACTTGGAGCATTCTAGATTGAGGACTCACGGTTTTGGACCTTAATTAAGGGTATTTTCAACATTACACATGGTGTATTTACACACCATGGCCGCATCTATCATTAAGGGCAAAGTGGTCTTTTTTGTCTTCTTTTGTAATACACTATAAATAGGTCATTTTAGCTCATTTCTTGGAGATTTTGGAATGATGAATAATTGAAAGACATATTTTCTCTCTTTTGAGAGTGTAACACCCTTAGTTGTAGGGCTTGGAAAAGCCATCCTTAGCATAGGTCTTGGAAAAACCAATATTAATCTTTGTTTGGAAACGGTAGATCTTGAGGTGAATTCATTCCCTTGGTGGTCACCGTAAGAGTGTGGTTTTGATTGTTACATTCATTAGGGGTTAGTATTGAAATACACTTGGTTCTTAATCTTGTAATAATCTTGGTCTCACTATCTATCTTTCTTTTCAATACAATTTCTCTTGTGTTTGTGTTGAATCCGTGACTTTTTTCATCTTGTGTCATTGTTGTTGTTTTGGTGTTAAAATTCACCTTGTATCTTGTAATCCTTGTGTTGTTATTGCTGGCCGAAAGTTGCGCTCAAAGGGGTCCTCGGGTTCTAGTTGATTTGTGGACTATTTTGAGTAGTTTTTGAGCCTTCTCTTGTCTTTCCCGTACCAATAGATTGGAACCATATCTGGTTAGAGATTGTACTTGTCACGCCACAAATCTTATTGGGGCGGACAATCACTCGTAGCCGTAAAGGCCCGAGAGAACCAATTCAAAAACTCGTACTTCTCATGTATGTAACTATAACAACTAAAGGTTCTGACAAACATGATATTATCAATCGATGAGAATAATTACATATGCAAACACAAACTGATATATACAATACTTGATTGTTGGGACCACCACATCTAAAGACAAAATACTACCATAACTTTACATTAGTCTAAAATCCTCTAAAAGATACATAGACTTAGGGTCGGGACAAACCCTCGCCCTACTCTTGACTTACTGTACAATACCAAAATATATGGAACAGACTCGGAAAGCCCCGAATCAACGTGGAGCTCACCAATAGTCCCTGAAAAGCCTGTTCTCCTACTAGTGAGTTGTATGAGCTGAAGTGCCTGTGCCTGCAGCATGAAATACAGGTCCCCCATGAGGGACGTCAGTACGAAAATATGTACTGAATATGTAAGAAAGAAGGTAACAACACACTTGATACAAAAGCTCAATAGAAACTGATACAAGTGTATAAGTAGTACTAGTAGACCACCTTTATAAATACTTGTGGGACAATGTACATTACATTTTTTTCTTCATTTTACATTCTTACTTCATAATCTTTGTAAGCCATATAATGCAAATGACCAGCTGATTAGTGGTAAATGGATAAATTAGGATCGGCCCATGCTAGGATTACGCCCCTGAGCTGCCAACTACATATAAAGATTGGGATCAGTCCATGCTAGGCTTATGCCCCTGAGATGCCACCCACAAATAAAGGTATCGAGATCGGCCCATGCTAGGCAAATGCCCTTGAGCTGCCACTCGTCATTTTACAGATCTGCATTACGTAGTTTATTTAGCCTTTGAGATTGTTACTTTGGTGGTCATCACATTATGGTACCTTGAACCAGTAATTCGCTAATAAGAGACATGTAAATAGACACTTAATGCAACAATAATGAGGTAGAGAGCTGTTGGCACACAAATAAAGTGTTTAGGAGATGAAATAACACATGGGTCTTATTTAAACAAACGGAGAACTCCTGAAATTTTCTAGTGAAGATAGACGCGCAGATTTAATGATAAGCATGTATTGAGGTATTCTAATGCATTAGAGAGTGGGAAAAAGGTCATTGGATACATGGAGTGTAATGTGTTGCCATTATGTATCACTTTGTTATAGGATAACCTCAGAAACTTGCTTGATGGAACAATTGTACGATTTCATGCCAAAGAGTGTGAAATAGAGTATGCCTTACATACCTGGTTATTTGACTCCGAAACTAACCCGACTTGACTTCCCGCCTTCTCCTCCTTCAACTTGACAAGACTTTAAAAGGCTCCAAACACTTGCCAATTCCCAATCTTGAGCCTTTGACCATGCCTTGTATTCTTTTATGCTCTTCATGTTTGTATCACAATGGGTGAAATTTTGGTATTTTTTGAAAGACTAACATCAAAATCCATAGCCAAGCCTACCCATATTTGACTTTCTAAATTGATGTTGATGACTAACTCCCATATATCACTCCCTTAGAAATGCATAATCCCAAGATCCATATATAACTACTAGAACTCTATTTATTCGTAGCTCCAAATTTATACTAGAATATCCCAAAAAGGAAACATTAGTGTAGGATCTCACCTCCCTCATTTTATATTTTTATACCATTTTTTTGAATTTAACTTGTAACTATCATTCCAAATTAATTTGATCGCTACTCACATTGTTCCCCATGGATTCGACCCTAACTCCAAAATTGGGTAAATATATGGAGGATGATCTCCTTGCACTAAAATTAACGTGTAAGTTGAGTGTTATCAATAGGATAACTAAGTCTACTCAGTTCTTGCCAGTGAGGACTAATTTCTCTTCTAATGATTATGCCAAGTTATTCATTGTGGAGATCGTGAAGTTGTATAGTGCTCCAATTTCTATCATATTTGATTGAGGCACCCAATCATCATCTCATTTTTGGAGGTCGTTTCAGCAAGGTTTGGGGACTAAGGTAACCCTTAGTATCGTTATTCACCTGTAGATGGATAGGCAGGCGGATGGGCAAGCAAAAAAGATAATTCAATCCTTAGAAGATAAGTTTCAGGCTTTTGTATTTGATATTAGTGGTAGTTGGGTTGACTATTTACCTCTCATAGAATTTACCTACAACAACAGTTATCACTCTATTATTGGTATGGATCCGTTTGAGACCTTATATAGTAAGAGGTATAGGTATCTTATTAGGTGGTTTGAGGTTGGTAAAAATAAGTTATTTGGCCCTGATTTAGTTCACAAAGCCATGGAAAAGGTGAAGGTGATTTGGGATAAACTTAAAGCCGCCCAAAGTTGCCAAAAGTCCTACACGGATGTAAGGTGAAGGAAGTTAGAGTTCATTATTAGTGATTGGGTATTTTTGAAGGTGTCTTTGATGAAGAGAGTCATGTTGTTTGGTAAGAAGGGAAAGCTCAGTCCCCGTTATATTGGTCCGTACTTAGTTTTGAAGAGGGTTGTTAATGTTTCATACAAATTGGAGTTGTCTTCTAATTTTTGCTCCATTCATTCGGTGTTTCATATTTTGATATTGAGAAAGTGCGAGGATGATCCTTCAATAGTTGTCCCCTTAGAAAAAGTAAGCATTTTGGATTCCTTGTCCTAAGAGGAAGTATCGCTCGAGATTTTAGATCGACAAGTCTATCGGTTGCGAACTAAGGATGTAGCTTCGGTAATGGTTCTTTGGAGGAACCAAAAGGTTGAGGAAGCTACTTGGGAAACTGAGGAGGACATGAAGTCCAAGTATCCATTCTTGTTCCCCATTCCGGATAATCGTGCTTGAGGTATGAGTATTCCTTAACATTTTGTTTTCTGACTTTGTTAAAGGGAATTATAAATTTCTTGTCTCTTTGTTTTCTGTCTTTGTTAAAGGTAAGTGTGGGTATATTGGAATCAAATCATGCTAATAAATTCCTTGTCCTATTATTTGAGGACGAATGATCCGGGGGGAAGAGTATGTAACACCACGGGTTTTTGGTCCTTGAAATTTTTTTCTGAAATTTTATCCTCACTGCCTTGACTACGACTTACCCTAGAGTCGTAGGCAGTTTTAACGAGTTATTGGACTCAAATTGTAACCTAAACAGTAAGTGTATGAGTAAGTTGTTGAACTCAAATCGTAACCTAAATAGTAAGTGTGTGAGTAAGTTCTACTCCGAGTATGAGTGGCTCACTAAGATTCGTAAGGACTCGTTACGAGTTGTTGGGTGCAAATCGTAGGATGTCCAGTGTTTCCCACAAATGGGTTCTGTGTTGACTACGACTGGACCCTATAAGTCGTAGGGTCCCATTACGAGTTGTATCAATTGAGTCACAGAGTCAACAGTGTATGGGTGCCCTGGAAATTGTCTTGTCTATGACTCGTGGTGTCGAATTGTAATGAGTCTCTACGAGTCATGTAGTGACCCGTAGTTACTGACAACTAAATTTTAGTTTTGAAATTGAGGGCACTTTGGATAATTCCCTTCTCACCCAATTAAAACGCTGCGTTCATAAAGCACTTAAGGGGGTTATTTCTCATTTATAACATAATCAAACACTTCTAAAACTGTAACACCCTAACTTAAGGAGTCCCACATCGGCAAAACACATGAGGGGTGCTGGTATATAAGTAAGCAAGCCTTACTTCCTAGTGACGCATTTTAAAGTCGTACGGGCCAGGTCCCAGAGCGAACAATATCACTAGTGGGCAGGGCTAAGGGATCTCTTGAGCCTTTGTGGTTGGGGATGCCCATCGCAGCCTGGGGCCTCGACTCGGGTCGTGACAATAATGGCATCAGAGTCGATGAATGGTATCAGAGCCGCTCCTATGTCAATCCTATCGATGTGGGCTAGAGTTCAAACTGAGTTTAGGAAAATTCCGGTAAGGCGAAGCAAACCTTAGTCCTAAGTCTAGGCAAATCTCATTCGATGAGAGAAAACTCAGTGAGGACACGGAGTCCATAAGAGGGGGTGTATGTAATACCCTAATTTAGGATAAGAAGTCCCATATCGGCAAAACACAGGGGGAATGCTGGGTATATAAGTAAGCAAGCTTTACTCCCTAGTGACGCATTTTAAAGCCGTGCTGGCCTGGAACCAGAGCGGATAATACCACTAGTGGACAGGGTTAAAGGGTCTCTCGGACCTTCGTGGTTTGGGATGCCCATCGCGACCCAGGGCCTCATCTTGGATTATGAAAAAAACACTCTCAAGTCTCTCAAGCAGCCATACATAGGGTTTCCAAGAAGTAGGTCTCCCAAGGGCTCAAGAGTGGAATTATCTCCATAAACTTGGATATTTCAGGCATGTTTGTCTTCCCTAATTACTAATTTGTTAAAACATATGTTTTAAAGTGTTCAGATGGTATTGATGTTGGTTTTGAAACATGGGTTGGGGGTCTTGAATAATTATTGTTTATATGTTGTTTCATGTTTGTCCCTACGTGGGCTACATTTAAACGGTGGTTTTAAAATCAATTTGATTCATGGGTATGGTGAATAAAGTGAGGGATTGTGATTTTCCCAAACTTGTGACTTTTGAAATGGTTATGACCTCAGTCTCATATTGTAAAATTGGTTTTTGAATAAGAAAAGTATGCATATTGAACTACTCTTAATCTATTGCCAAAGGTGAAAAACTAATGAAACATAATGATTTTAAATTAAAACAAAAGGGGGGGAGGGTGTTTGTGAATTCCCCCGAGTGATGTAATTAGTTTGGAATATTGATGTTACCTCGCAAGTGTAGTTGATATGATGATACCAACAATGTATGCCTTAATGTGTAATATGGTTCAATGAATGAGAATGTGTGATAAATGATTTAATTAGGCTTTAATGAGGGTTGTGCAGCCGAGTCATGAAAGTTGAGGTCTCGAGGGACTAATACTGAAAATTGCGATTGCGGACGCGGGGGTCTATATGAACAGGTAGTTTGAGTCCCCTTTATTATTATCATATGATTGGGAGGTTCGAGTCCCCCATATTATACCACATGATTTGGTGCTTGTGTCCTTGATATGCCAGAAGGTTCGAGTCCCTTATAGTGCATATGTATATCCCTTAGTTCATGTGGCCCATGCACTGGGCCCTACCAGCTAGGGGTAAATTGAGCCTATATAGCCCGTAGGTGCCTTCTTATATGACGAAGGTTGAGCTATACAATCCATGCTAAAAATTTAAAGTGCATGTTAAGATTTGTTCCCTATCCCAGTATATGATATATATATATATGTATGTATGTATGTATATACATTTAATTATGTGCCTTGGTTTTGAATGATTTTGAACTGTTGATCACGACATTATGTTATCTTTATCCCTATGTTACATGCTAGTGATCATCCCACTAATAGTCTCCTGATGTTGTATCTTCATGCGATGCAGGCACCAGAGATACCTCTACTTTTCTTGCGCAGAGTTAGGTGGATCAGCTCGGTTCGTCAGTTTGTTGTGGTGAAGTGGTGAGCTTTCATTCTTCGGAAGGCTTAAACATTTCATCAGTTTCCATTCTTAGATTTGAGTTGATAGTTTTTGTTATTATTAACATTATCATTTTCATTGTCATCTGTCATAATCGGGGGCATATCTCGATCAAGACTGGTTTTTATTCTTTTGTTAGAAGGCTTTATTGGATTACTATGAACTTGGGTGATGTTGGTAGGTTGTTTGGTCGGTTATCGATTGTCGACATGATTTAAATATCATTAAGATTATTCTTATGTTATCTTGTTATATATTTGGAATTCATCCAACCTTGGGGATGTTGTGTTCACTTGGTTAGGTGCAATGGGTGGTCTCCGGTTCATGTGAGACTTGAGATGCCTATCACGGTCAGGCCTTGGTTTGAGTCGTGACAATGAACCATGCACACGGTCATTAAGACCAACCCTCACATCGGCAAATATGAGTTTTCACTATCAGTTATTCAAGACTCACACCTTCACACCTTCACACCTTAACTGCATACCTTCATTAAGCCTAATTAAAACAAGTTTCATATAACTCATTCATTAACTAAGGAATTATACATTAAGGCACACAC
Organism: Capsicum pubescens; assembly: GCA_030864215.1. Classification (NCBI taxonomy): domain Eukaryota; kingdom Viridiplantae; phylum Streptophyta; class Magnoliopsida; order Solanales; family Solanaceae; genus Capsicum; species Capsicum pubescens. Next base: position 69,545,529 of record CM061542.1, on the reverse strand, counting down.
AAGTATCGTCATAACATTTAGATTGTAAGCTTATAATTACGCCATCACAATTTTATTAACTTAGGGGATGTCTCGACTCCCTTTGTTCGTTAAATCAATGTTGGTGCCTCGACCTCCCTTAGTTTATCAAATCAAATAGGGAAAATGCCTCGATCCCCTTTGTTCATTAAATTAAAACATAACCAACAAGACCTTCAAATCCATATTCATTATTTAACCATTTATGCAATGCAATAGGTAAGTAAACCAACCAAGAGACAATTTCATAATTCAAAGCCATTTCCACAAGTGGGTTGAGGAAACACCATTATTCAAACTAATTTCCAAGTTCGAAACATCAATTTGGGGGATACCTCGAACCCCACTTTAATTCCCACAGCCATGCACCCTATTAGTTTAAAAACATTCAATTCAAAGCATGAATAACTCGTGAAAACCATGGGAAAGCCTTTCAAGTATCAACCATTTCAAAACCCTTAACCCATGTCAAAACCCACATTCAAATTCATACAATTAAACCATTTTAAACACATGTGTTTCACAAAATAAGATTTGGAGAAGAGTAACATACCTAAGATATCAAGATTTACAGAAAGAAATCAACCCTTGGAAGTTCTAGATGCTAATTTCTTGAAACCCTAGCTTGTTCTTACCTTAGGGATTTGAGAGAGTTTAAGAGAGCGTTTATGACTAATAAATGTTGAAAATAATTCCCCAAAGATGTCTTATGGTTATGGGGTCTAAGTAGGAAAAAAAGAATATGACCAAAATTCCCTTAATAAATAGACTGAAAATTAACCACCCAGTCGCTACGAGTCACATGACGACTCGTAACGACTGCTACAAGTCGTCCCTTAGACTTGTAGTCTGGACGGTATCATGGGGTATGCATACTGGTCTAATTACGAGTCATACCCTACAACTTGTACTCAGACCTTACGATTCGCATGGTCTAGGTCAAGGCAAAAACATTTGGGCATCCTTACTGGTTAGGCTACAAGAACCACTATACGACTCGTTGGGTGCCAATCGTGGCCAGTACAGAGACTTAGCTAAACACACTAGTCAGACAACAATTAGAGTCCTACGACTCGTAGTGACACCCTACGACTCGTATGATGGGTCGTAGTTTGGGCAGTGAGCTCAGAGGTCAAGAAATTTTCAAGGGTAAAAAATCCAGGGATTTCAAAAATATTATAAACTTATCAATTTATTTTGACGAAAAGAACTACTGATATTATTTTTTCTACAAGTCAAGTAGAAGATAAATTGAGGTTTAAATAAATTTAAATAATAATTTTTGCTTTATTTGTATGCTTTTAATATGAATGATTTGGACACTAATTCATTACACTCGTCTATTTTCTACTAAAAAATCTCACAATGAATTTAAAAAAGTCGAATGATTCAGATCTATGATAGATACGATAAAAATAAAAGTTAAGTAACAATCAAACATTGTATTTTAACTAAGAACATAATACAATATAATAGATAACAACCATTCAAGCAGAGCCCACCATTTTTCAGTGTTAAATAATCTAAGCTAATCATCAATTTGGAGTTGAGTTTGTGAGAAATTGGTAATGATTTATTATCAATCCAAATACACAACTGACAACATAACAATAATGTGAGTTGCATAAAAATTGAACCAACGAAATGAAAACATTCAGAGGAAAAAATAACTATTCCTACGTAGCTTTTATTTACGTAATTTATCACTACACAAAGCAACTCCTTTTATAGAAAGAGTATTCATAAACCAAAAAAAAAAAATGATTTTAGATTCCTAGATAATTTGTATTAGGATACTATCGATTGTGAAAGAGAAAAAAGAACTCCTACCTTAATTTAATTTTGCAAATTAAAAATATTTTGCCAAAAATATTAATAAAAGTTTTTTTATTTTCCACAAAAAAGGTAGCTTTCTAGTTTTGCCAAAACTACGTGTTTGTTTTGCCAAAAGACAATATCTTTGAATTTCTACTATATGCATAACTCTTACATTGTCAAAAATAATGAAAGCTTATACTTGTATATTTTTATTTTGCCAAAAATAAGACAATATTTGTAATGACTCGTATTATATGTCTAGTTTACAAAACATAAGAATTTTTTTAAAAAATATAATAAGAAAAATAGTAAATGACAATTTTGTCTTAAGAAGCGTCTTTTAGTGAACGCTAAAAAGTTCAAATTACTTTTCTAAGGATTTTCATACATTTAAGGGTCTTTTGATAAAGTGTATAAGACAATACTGAATAAGATGTATTAGTAATGCTGGGATTAATAGTGCTGAGATTAGTAATACTGGAATTGATAATATCGGGATTATTTTTATGTAGTGTTTGGTTTGATGTATTGAAAACAATATGTATTGTTATTTTTTAAAAATAATATTGTTTGTTTACAAAAATACCCCCAACATACTATAACTTTGTGTATTTTCTTTGTAAAACTTTATTATTCCTTTTTAAAAATAAAAAAATCAACAATATAACTAATAACTTACTTTGAAATTTTAAGATTTAATCATTCACTTGCAGAAATTATTTTTTTTTTGTTATTTTTTCTTTATTTGTTCATCATTTGCTTGTTGTTCTCACTTTGTGGTGTTCTTAAGTTGGAGAGAGGTACGTATAACTTTTGAATGATACAATAAAATCGTTGTTAATTTAAAATTGTGTTCCATAGAGTGTTAAAGCTAAGCAATTTTTTTATTTATTTGTGATATGTGCTCTTTACAAAATTAAAGCTTGTATGCAATCATGCAATTTGTTTTCAAGTTTTGACCAATAAGCATTTTTTAAGTTATTGAAGTAGTTTTTTTATGACTAAAATTATTTGGAAGGATATTATCATCTTGGTAAATTGAAAAGAAATAACTCATATTGAATAAATTGAAATAAATTTAGAAAAGATTTAAAAAAAATTGAGGGCATTTTTGTTTTTACACATATTTATCTATGAATTACTAATTTCATCAAATTGGGTGTATTAGTTTATACACCCTGTACTATCATGTGAGGTGTATATTAGTTATACATTGCTTTAAATTTACTATCAAATAATGTATTAAATAATACCATACTTTTAATATATATACATTATTAAAATATCATGTTCTATCAAACGGCTCCTTAATATATTGTATTTAATATATTGTAAGGGGTCGTTTTGGTAGAGTGTATTGAAAAATATAATGCATGCATTAGTTAATTTGTATTAGTAGTACCTTATTTGGTATGTCTTTTTGTCTATGTATAACTAATGCAAGCGTTGGTTACACACTCTATTGTGTATTAAAGTGTGTATTAGCAATACACTTCATTTCATGTGTATTAGTAATACAAAGACTTTTAACACATACATTAATTTATTAAATGACCTTAATACCCCTTAATTTTCCTCTCAAAATATTTCACAGTTTTTTTCCCGCCATTTTAATTTTCAACGGTGAATTTTCTCAAAACATTTCATAATTTCTCTTCCCACCATTTAATTTATAATAATAAATAGTCGATTTAAATAACCATAACATATTTTTACGTTGCTTCGAGAGTCTTTAAAAGGATTAAAAAAATCTTCAAACTATTCGTTAATTTTATATCTTGTATTTTATTTTTATTTCGACTATATTAATTTATGTCGGCGTAATATTCCATATACAAAGATGAAAGTGTTGCAATTATTCTTAAATTTCTATATACTTGTTTAACAATACTAATTATATTTAAGTGGGCAAAAAAATTTTGTTACAAACAAAGTGTACAAAATTAAAGAACTTAACACTCGTTCACAATTCAGAAGAACTGAAGCGGCTACATCAAATCCTAAAGCTTCTTCTCCACAGGTGAAAATGAGAGCGTTGTTGAGTAAGCTAGCGAAGGCTGCACCCGTGGCGTTCAGTGGCGCTTCCAAATCAAATTTTGCTGATCCTCGCTTTCCATTTGGAGCTATTGCAGCCGTTGCTGGCTGCGTCTCTTATTATTACTGCTATTCTTCTCCTAATTTGGTATTCTTCACATTTCATTTCATTTTACAATGTCTTGACTTGAATGAATCTGACCGTCATTTTCCAATGGTGTTTTCAAATTTGATTTTATGTATGTTGAAATGGGTTCTTGCGTCAGATCTTGTCTTATTTTGGCTGACTTTTATCTTCATGATGATTTTTTTTCTCCACAAAAAGAATTTAAAACATCTTCATGTATATTTGATACTTCTATTGACGTGATTGGCGAACTTACTATCTTTTCTCGTCACTATTAACACAATAATTGCCCTAGTGAGGGGTAAGATCACAGTGGTCAGTGTATGATGTGTCATGTGTGTGGATTAGATGTGCGTAACACGTGTTCAAACCCTGCAACTCATAAAAGGTGAGTATTTAAGTGGAGAAGGATAGAAGGACAGGCTCATTATACATCGAGTTACAAACTGCCCTCAGGATTTCTTGGTTATAAATATATCAACATGATTAAGTACATTGAGAAGATAATAAGTTTCACTTTTCAAAGTTGAAAGATGTGACTCGTATGGATATATCTGTGTAATAAGACATGTAGTCTTTCTATTGGTAAGCCAATTCTCAGTGCTCAGTACTAATCAGAATCTCTTAGGATTTGTCATGTTTAGAATGTAGGAGGTAACAGGAAGGATTCTGAAACTACTATACTGGTTTGTCTCTTCTCCTTTGCTTGGATATCCTTCCATCTTGATATAATTGCTACTCGTGATCAAATGAAAGAAAATACTCCCGCCGTTTTAATTTTCTTGGCCTATTTTGACTTGGCACGAAGTTTAAGAAAGTAAAAAAGAATTTTGAATCTTGTAGTCTTAAATTCAAGATATGTCAAATGTACCAAAATACCCTTTAATCTTGTGGTCTTAAACATGTCATGTGGAAAATTGAAATTAAAGGGCTGCAAAAAAAGGAAAGAAAATTCTTTTGAAACGGATTAAAAAGGAAAGTAGGCGAAACAAATTAAAATGGAGGGAGTAAGTGATCTGAAGTTGCTCAAACGCCACAGAGTCGACGTTACCCTGAATCTAAAGGAATAATTTGATAGGAGATCTCGGTTTCAAAAAAAAATAAATTAGATAGGAGATCTCCTTTTTAGGATTTGACCATTACTAGGCTAATGGCTTAGAATGTTAAATGTATACACATGTGCTATAATTTATAGTGTTGGCAAATGCCAACATATTGCTTTCATTTTCTTTAGCATACATCAATATTTGTCGTCCTTGAACAACACAATAGCCTGTCCTTCGCTTGCTATATTTTAACTAAGTACCATAGTGGAAAAATGATCTTATATCGATGAGTTTCCATTTAAAATAATGTAATTGCAATTCCTCTTCATAAAATAGGGGCGAAGTTGTGTTTACTAATTACTGGATTGTTCAATTGAGTGCCTGGAAATAAATAGATATCTCAGTGCAATAGAACTGCTGGGAACTTCTTGCTTGTGTTTCCTTTTTTTTTTTTTTTTTGATGAAGTAAGATTTTGTGTAACTGGCATCAAGAAGATTCAAAGTTATAAAAGATATGTTAGCTCCAACAACAATAGGCCTTAAAGCATAGGGAGCTAACCAAAAGCAAATAGGGCTACTAAGCCAGGCTAAGGGAGCCAATGAAATCTACAAAAGAAATTACATCATTTACAGAAGCATAATTTTTTTTAGAAAATGGTAATTTTGTATTCCTCAGCTTTAAGGTTATGTTGGCCACCTCCAAAGAAATTACATTTGTAAACAGAAAATACTTACAAAGGGCCTATAAAATCAACTAATCGAAGTTCCTCATCTATATCCTGTTCTTTACATCAAAAACCTATAGGAGTAATGACCTTCTACAATATCTTCATATGAAGAGGTTATGAGGCCTCGAGTTGTACAATATTTTTGGCTTGAATGAAGCATTACTATTCTTACCAGGAGAGCAAATGTCACACATGTTGATTCGTTCAAGAATAATCTTAGACGCACATATATACGCACATATATGAATCAAATTTGCATGATATTAATAAAGATTGCATGCTTTCTTGTAGGTATGGTAACGAGGGGTGCGCGTGCGGGGTGGTGTAGGTTTTAGGTTGTGCGGGATAGTTCAAGTTTAAGGATATGTTGGGCGGGTGCGGGACGGGTTGAAACAATCATTTTTAAAATGATGCGGAGCGGGGTGATTTGTGGTTTTAAATAAAAAACTAAAAATTGAAGTTTTCTGATACTAAACTTCTTGCAAAGACATTAAAAATTACATCTTGTCTAAATATATTTATAAGAAACTTTTCAAAGTATTTTTACTAGGTAAATGCATGATTTATCATGGAGAGAAATTTGTGATTGTTCAGAGTAGATTCTCTTTTCTTGATAAAATCAATAATTCTATGGTTATTCCTACTCATAAAGTGCTCTATTAGTTGATGTCACTGTGCAAATTTCTAACGTCATTAATGAGTTTATGATCCTTCCTATTTTCATGATGTCTTTCTTAATATCATTTGAGGTGTGTTTGTTCTTATATTTTAGAACATCACCACAATGTCTTAAAAGTTTAATAGTGGTCTTGCAAGAAAATAAAGTAGTTTAATGGGGAATTATTACTTTATTCTTGTGTAGTTGGTGATGCATGTAAATGTTTGTGTTTGTAGATCTTAAATGACTTCTCGCATAATTACAGCCTAATGTTTTACATCTAGAATTACCATAGTAATGGCATGTAACACGAGAAGGGGATTGTTTACCTGCAACTGCCTTATTAGTCGACTTGATACTTATCTCAGTTGACTTGGTTGAAGTAGAACATCTACTAGTACACGCCTTTTTAGTCAACAGGTAGTTTAAGGAGATGAGTCGATTTTGATGTATCATAGTGGTGTAGGAAATTTCTGCAAAGTGTTCATTTGCTGGCGCAACTCAGTATTTTCTTCATTTGCTTGGGCAACTCTGTATTTTCTTCTTGAAGTAAGTCATGTTTAGTTTGACGTTCTTTAAGCCGAAAATCTAAGTCTTTCTTTTCTTGTCTTAATTTCTATAGTGCATGTCATTTGTTACAAGTCGTAATAGAAATAAGCTTACCTCACCATTTTTTTCCCGTCTCTCCAAGTTGAAGTCCTACAATTCTCGTCGGTCTCTTCTCCTTTCATGAGGCATATGCTCACCATTATTTCTTGATCCTTCTCTTTATCAGATTCATCCTTATCGCTCCAAGTTGATGTCCTACAGTTCATGTTGGTTTCTTTTCCTTCCATGAGGCATATGATCACCATTTCTTCTTGATCTTTCTCTTTATCACATTCATTCTCATTGCTCCCAGTTGAGATTTTGTAATTTTTCTTCTTGAGATTAGGACGCTAATTTAATGTCGAAGCTTACACATTCATAACAGTGTATGCTCCCTCTTGTGGGACCTCATTCTTTTGGTCTCTTGAATTTATTGGATGGATTGAGCTTTCTTTCCACTTCTTTATTATTTTCCTTTTGACGTTTCTGGATATCTTAACCAATTTTCGTGATCTTCCTTGGTTTTGATGGCGCCCTCATGGATAACTTCCAATCTGCCCTATATTTCGTTATTAGTTTTACAAGTAGATATTTTCTCATTTTCTTCACTAGCATAATAGATGCCAGGCTGGTGGTATGGAGACAAACTTTGGAGTCTAAAGGGATTAGATTGAGCAAGACCAAGATTGAATACTTAGAGTGCAATTTTAGTGATGTTACGCCTTATGTTGACATGGAAGTGAGACTTGATACATATGCCATCGTAAGAAAGAAGTTTCAAGTATTTTAGGTTTTTAATCCAAGGAAATGGTGAGCTCAACGATGATGTCGCACACCGCATTGGCATGTGGTGGATGAAATGTAGGCTTATTTCTAGATTCTTGTGCGAGAAGAAGGTGCCATCAAAGCTTAAAGACAAGTTCTACAGAGCGGTAGTTAGCTCGACTATGTTGTATGGGGTGGAGTGTTGGCCATTCAAGGTCTCTCATGTTTAGAAGGCGAGAGCTGTGAAAATGAGGATGTTGAGGGGGATTTGTGGGCATTTTAGGAGAGACAAGATTAGAAATGAAGATATTCGAGACAAGGTAGGAGTGACGTTCACAGGGGACAAGATGAGTGAAGCGAGACTAATATGGTTTGGTCATGTGAAGAGGAGATGCACAAATTCTCAATAAGAATGTGTGAGAGATTGGTAGTGGTGGGGTTAGGGAGACGTAGAGGTCGGCCAAAGAAGTATTGAGGCGAGGTGATTAGACAGGATATGACACACCTTCAGCTTATCAAACATGGCCTTGGATGGGGGCCAGAGGTCAGGGATTAGGGTAGAAGGTTCGTAGGTAGTTGAGTGGTGTTTTCGTGCATTTGAGGATCATAGCACTTCGTAGTTTCTTGCCCTTCGATTTCTAGTACGAGATATCTTCCCTCCCTCTCCTTGTGCGCATGCAGTTTCCTTTCTTGTTTTGAGATCTATTTTTTGACATCCTTCTCATTGTGTCACTTATTGTTTAGATCCTCAACTTTGATTGATGAATTCTTTGAATTGTCCTTCTTATGACAATTCAAGTATGAGCTCTTAGTTTAGCAACCCAAAAGAATTTCAAAGCCCTCTTTATTTCACCTTATATCTTGATTTATATTATTCAAATGTAATCAGATTCGTTTTCTTGAATTTGGATTTTGATCACACCTAATGTGGACTCGTCTGTAAAGTTGATTACTCCATAGATTTTAGACCTTCCGTAAGTAACAAGATCTTGATCTTTTCCTCTTGAAGGATATTTTTCTTCCGTAAGATCGTAGTAAATATGCACCCTAGGGTGTGGCCTAGTGGTCGATGAAGTGGGTTGAAAGCATGAGGTCTCAGGTTCGAATCCTAGCAAAGACAATAAAATACTAGGTGATTTTTTCCATCGGTCTTAGCCTTGGTGGACAGAGTTACGTGATATCGATTGCTGGTGGGAGGTGGCAGGTATCCCGTGGATTTAGTCGAGGTGTGCGAAAGCTGGTCTGTATACCATGGTTATCAAAAAAGGGGATCATAGTAAATATTCTTTCAATGATTCTTGTACCTTGATTTTGACAAGTCTTTTCTTCCATGTCTTCTCTCGTAATTCCATGTCTAATTTTTTTTTTGCCCATATTTGTTTAGATCTTCACTAAATCCTTCTTCATCGAACAAACCTGTACCGAAAATAAATTTACCACAAGTAAATATTCTTTTATTAATTGTGTTGGTTTGTTATCATCAAAATTAATAGATGAAACCTTAGCCTACCATAAATAACATCCAAATTTAGCTCTTCTGGCCTTCCTGGTGGCATGCAACATTAGCTCCTTTGACTCTCCTTGGGACCCTCATGTCAGCATGCAAAAGGCAGCGTCTGTGAGTTCCTTTGGGGTTTCATGTTGGTCCTTATCCCCCCCGGCCTTGAACCATGAAATATGTGTAGCATCTAGCTTACTCATCGTATTTTTCTAGGGCTTTTCATCTACTGGAAGCATCTTCTTGATCTTAATTTCCAAAGCTTCATCCAAGTCTTTTAATGGAGATATGCCACCACAGATGCTATCACACCCAATCAGACATTTTGGGAGAAATTGATGGCCCTCCGCTGATGAATCTTTGTCTCCATTACTCTCAGCAACTTGTAGAGGCCATTGCGAGATTTGTTGTTGGAAGTTTTCCCAGGAATTGTAATATTTTGTGAGCTATGTTTCTGCAGCCTCTGTTGTAATCGTTTTCTGGAGTAATAATAATAGAAGGTTTCTTATCTCTGATCCAGGTTACTATTACAATGTATCTGCCATATACTAGTTTTGGTACATCCTATACAAAAAAGCTTGGATCTTTCTTCCCCATCTCCTGTATAAATACCCAGAGCCACAGGAAGGCTGCAGCATCTGTCCACGTATCCATCTGATAATTTCCCTGTCAATTTTAATTCTGCTCGTGAATCTGCTACCTTGCGTCCATTTGAACCATCTGAGACTGTCTTAACTGGTGTCCATTAACTCGAGCGATTTGCCTCCTGAGACGAAAGAGAGGAAATTTTTCCCCCATCTGAAACTCAGAAAGAAATAAGGAGAAGTGATTCCCAGTGATCGGAAGAACTACTTCGGAAGAACTACTGGAGTCATATCCCACAAACTCAAAAGCAATTTAAGTGTGTTGCCTCGAAACTAGTGCCTTAGAGCATTTTCCTTTGGTCGTCTTTCCTTTCGCCTTAATTGGTTTGGAAATGAAAGTTAAATCATTAGATTCTCCTAATTTTACACCCTAGATTATTTGTTTCTCATTCAGATGTTGAAGCGTCATGTTATTGCTTATTAGCTAATGAATAATGTCTCTTCATGATTTTTATTTCTGTGACTTAGAGTGCCTACTTAATTGACTGGTTTGAGAAATTTTGGCATCTCTAAGGTTAGCTGTTCTACTGTGTACTTCATTCATTTGCAAGCTGAAAAGTTTCCAAATACAGGTGTACTCGGAGCAAATCAATGAAGATTCTGGTAAAAAAATTGGTTAGTTTCTCTTTTTATGCCTCTCTTAAGGTTATGCTTAGTCAAGAGATTCATGGAGTTTTTGGGAACACCATCTCAATCAAAACTCTCTGTTTTAGCCAATAGTGTTGAATTTAAATTAGGGTCTGTGATATAAGTTTTCTGTGGATGCAGTTAAGTGGAAAGTTGAAAATGTGGGCTTTCATATTCATAGACTTCGATGTAATGAATTATAAGTCTTATCATTTGAAATTAGTTAAGAAGGGGGACCAGAGATAAGATATAAGAAACTCTTTGGGTGCAGCAGGTTAAGGAATGACTCCAAATAACTTCTATATACTTTTGTCTGAAGAACTTGCATGGTTTTTCTACTTATAAGCTAATTTATTTGATACATGTGAGCTTTTTTATTTCATTAATCTGTGAATATATCTTCTCCCTTAGAATTCTCTTCGAGTTCATGGTTTTTGATGACTATTTTAAGAGCCTGTTTGGGATTGCTGTTACAAAACTGCTTATTTGAGAAGTACTTTTATAAAATAACTTTTCTGAAAAGTGCTTTTGAAAAAAAGCAATTTATCTTTGGTAAATTCATTTGAAAAGTGCTTTTGATAAACAGATTGTGTTTGGATAATTTTTTCAAGAAGTGTTTTTTCGAGACAAATGTCCAAAACGGACATGTATCAATAGACTTTTACTACTAAAACTAAGCAACACATTCATATACACGTACACTGCATGATAATAAATGTTTTAAGTAAGATTCTATCTATTATTTGTTATCTTATTTTTTTTTGGTATATATTTTTACTGTGTCAAAATTTACTAAGAATAAACAATCATCATATTCATATATGTACACTACATGGTAACAAATATGTCACTTTTCATTAATTATTTATTTAAAATTAAATATTCAAGAAAAAATTTACAAGTGCCGTCAAAATACCATTTTTTAACGTGATTCATCTGTCAATAACGTGATCATGATTAATCTTGTAAAATTAAAGAAAATGAGTGAAAATAAAATAATAATATATAAATCATAAAATAAAATAAAGAATTATGATTTAAATATAAAGTATAAACTTTTAAAATCAAACTTATAAGATATGTTAATTAATTAATAAGGGGCATTATATGTGTGTGTGAGTGATAGAGATATTTTTGTCATGAAAAAAGTAATTTTCGGCTTCTGCTTTTCAAAAAAAGCAGAAATTTTCTGCTTCTTCTCAGAAGCGTTTCTGCTTCCTTTTTAAAAGCACTTTTGTAAGTTTACCAAACACCATTCTTTTCAAAAAAGTGTTTTTTTTCTAAAAATAAGTGCTTTTTATCGGGAAATAAGCAATCCCAAACAAGCATTAAGTGCTTCAGTAATATCAGAACATTTGAAGATTTGTCTCTTTGCCACAGTTGTTGCAGTTAAACAAGGAACTAACTCGATTTTACTGTTGTCTCCATTTTCAGCTCTAAATCCTGATAAGTGGATTGAATTTAAGCTGGAAGATCGAGCATCAGTTAGCCACAACAGTCATCTGTTCAGGTTATTTTTTAAATTCTTTGGTTATTTTATAATTATGGCTTTAGCCTATTAATTGTGCTGTTACTCATTCCATGATGACCCTTCTTGTGAACTAAACCTGGCTTGTTTGGTTTGATAATTTTGTCGGCAAGTTGAGTTCATTCTACCACTGCTGGAACAGTGGTCTTACACCAATTGCAATATATAAAACAAAACTTTCTAGCCCATTTGTATCTCCCGAAGGTGGTTGAATGTGTAGGGTTCAGCTTTTTGATATAGAATTGAGAAGGTAATTCTGCCTCTGAGTGCTGGGACATACTCCATGAAATCATGTTTTTGATTGGCTTTCGGTTGCTAACGTTAATTACTACTAGTATACGTATCCGCGCATCGGATCACTTCAAAGAAAGAAAAGCCACCAACACCTATATCATGTACCATCACCATCAACATAACTGTTTTATTTCATACTGCATTATTAATAGGGCTGATTTTTACCCCATACAATTTATTGAAATCTCAGAATTTCAAGCCCCTTAAATTAATCTATATTCAAATGCCATAAGTACTATGTTTGTCTCGAACACAATAAATGCAAAACTGTCTTGTAGATATCACCTCTCAAATCATATCTCAACTTTTTCTACTACTACAACAACAACAACAACAACAACATACCAGTGTATTCCCACAAAGTGGGTCTGGGCAGGGTAAAGTGTACGCAGTCCATACCACTACCTTAAATGAAGTAGAGAAGCTGTTTTCGATAGACCCCTAGCCGAGGACAGATAACAGTATAACCACAAAAACATAAAAATAAACAATAAAAATGAGATAACACACCGCTAGATAATAAAGGAAATAAGATATCGACAGAGTAATACTATAAACTATCTATTCGAGATCATAAACATCCTCAGAACATGAAACTACACGAAACTATAGGCATAGATACAAACGACACACTCCTCTCTATTACTACGGACGCAATTCTACCTACTAACCCTCTACCCTAATTCGCGTCCTCCACACCTTCCTGTCAAGGGTCATGTCCTTCGTAAGCTGTAACTGCTCCATGTCATGCCTAATCACTTCCCTCTAATATTTCTTTGGCCTATATCTACTCCGCCTAAAACCATCCATAGCCTCTTGCACCTCCGTACTGGAGCATCCATGCCCCTTCTTATCACATGTCCAAACCATCGCAACCTCACTTCCCGTATTTTGTCTTCCACCGAAGCCACTCCCACTTTGTCACAAATAACCTCATTTCTAACCCTATGTCTCTTGGTAAGTCCTTACATCCATCTCAATATCCTAAGTTCTGCCACCTTCAACTTTTGGATGTGGGAGTTCTTAACTGGCCAACAATCCGCTCCATACAATATAGCCGATCAGATTGCCACTCTGTTGAACTTACCCTTAAGCTTACGTGACACCTTTTTATCTCACAAGACTTGAAGTGGGCCTTTACTTCAACCACCCTGCACCAATATGATGTGTGTATCCCTGTCAATCTCTCCATTTTCCTGAGTTATAGATCTAAGATACTTGAAACTCTTCCTATTTTGAATAGCCTGAGAATCCAGCTCTACTACCACGTCAACCTCACGCATCGAATCGCTGAACTTACGTTCCAAGTACTCAGTCTTAGTCCTGCTCAACCTAAATCCTTTGGACTCTAGGGTCTGTCGCCAAACCTCCAACTTAACATTAACTCTTTCCTGGGTCTCGTCAATTAGTACAACACGTCAGTAAATAACATACACCAATGCTCCTCCCCTTGAATACACCGTGTCAAAACATCCATCACCAAGGCAAATAAAAACGGGCTAAGAGATGATCCCTGGTGCAACCCTGTCAAGACAGGTAAGTGCTCCGAATCTCCTCCTATCGTCCTTACACGAGTTTTCGCTCCGTCGTTGATACGGGCTCTACTACGAACACACGAAAACAGCCAACAACACAAGAACGAGCCGAGAACAAGATGAAAAACTAGCTTCAGTAGTAACACACAAACGAGACAAGATAACAAAAACAACAATTGCAATAAAGTAAAGATAGGTAGTGTGACATAAGAAAATACAAGAAACTAAGAACCAAGACGTGTATCAAAACGTCAAGACCCCTACAACCCGTAATATCAAACACCAAACTCTTACGTGACCCAAGAGGGAAATCAATCGCCTTAAGAACCTACGTTTCTAAGCCAAAATGCAACACAAGTGAATCCGCACTTATCTTGCCCTAGTTTTGGGTGGGGCTACTCCTAAGTTGCTCGGACTCGGGTGCGGGTATCCGAGACGGGTGTGGATTTCAGAGTCGGATTCGTCAAAATATAAATTTTGAGATTCAGGGGTGCGAATCAAGTATGAATACGGGTGCGGGGATTCGGCTAAAGAAAATCAAATATTATAAATATAGAGTTATAAAGATATTCTAAAAATACTTTATTAAACAAAAACTAGAAAGCATCCAACTTAAAATATTAATTCAAAACTAACAGAAAAAAAGAAATGTCCACTATCAAGTTATTTAAGTTAACTACTCTTACGCATCTTCTTCATATTAATATACATTATTTTTATATCATAAAGAATATAAAATACAAAAGTCGCCTGCTGTTAGTCCAATAAATCAACATGCTGTTTGTCTAGTTTTTATTAAAAAATATATATTGTTAATATTAATATTAATAAATATATATAACAACACAAGCAAATAAACAAATATTAATGGTGCTGTCTTGTTTTTATTAAACAAATATTAATATTAGTGAATATAAATATATATATATAACAACACAAACAAATAAAACACCGACCTCGACAGTGGTGGCACATCGACAACGACGGATGATTGACGACGGCGACTGAGGTGGGACGGTGACAACGGTTTCTCGGCGACGGCGGTGGCACATCGACAATGCCGTCTCTGTTCCGGTGGTCGTTGGTCGGTATTTTTTCAGTAAGTCGCCGGTTAATTATTCAATTTTCACCCTCAAATTTCTTCTTTAATTTGGTCAATGTCTCCAAAATTGTTTGACTGAATCAGAGACGGCGGAAGCACCCGCACCCTGCTTCAGTCTCGTGTCGAGATGGATTCAGTGGCAAAACCGCCGAGTCCGAGCAACATAGGGCTACTCTCACAAGAGAGAAAATGTGTTCTTTCAAATATCCATATTCAACAAAACTAAGTGAAATAACCCTAAAATGTTCTATTTATAGTCTATTACAATTGAAGATAAAATGACCACATTGCCCTTAATGAGAAGGGCGGCCATGGTGTGTTAAGACACCATGTGCAATCTCTAAAATAGCCTTAATGAAGAAGCGGCCATGGTGTGTTTGGACTTGATGAATGGGGTGCCTCTTTAATGCTCTCAAAACCGTGGGTGGTTCATACTTCAAACACTTGTGTTCTCGGGTAGGCATCAAAGGTAAGCTCCCAAGCAACCTTCCACACACAAAAATTCTTCTATTGTGGCTTTAAAATGGGTCCCCCATGCGAGTTCCCGTGCCCTCAATATGACCACGACTAGATTCTTCATGTATTGGCCTCGTATGATGTCCTCAAAAGCTACCTGGCCGTTTGGCTTGTATCATCCTCCCCTTCTTGAAAAGGATTTGACCTCGAATCCATCTCTTGCAAAATCACAGAAAGGACAAACAAGCAGAACATCCTCATGGTATGAGGGTTAGGGTTAGTGCAACAAATAACATCATCATGCCAAGGTGGTATACACTTGAAATATAACCACGAATCCTTTGTTTTACTCATGAAAAACTTAGTACAAATGTCACAAAGGATTTGGCTAAGGAAATCACCAAGAGGTAAGGAAACCACAATGGTCATAATGGCATCACTAGATTCATCACCTCTTTAAAAGGCCACATCAAGAGTGGTGCCTCAATTGAAATTAAAGTCCACGGAAAACATATAGCAATGTCACTCAAACAAGTGGACCAATCAACAAATATCCTACCTCTACATAAAGCTGATCCAAAACTATCATGGATGTCATCATAAGCAAAAAGGTAGTATAGAAAGGAATCAAATGTAAAGGTATCATTCAGTGTGACCTATGACTTAGCACTTGAAGTACACAAGGATGAAATCAAATCATTTAAGTACATACAAATTTTCCTTTTGGGCAATTCATGCCAATATACGATGTATATTCAACAAGATCATGAATATCATCATATGTATAAAGGTAATGAAGAAAGGTACTAAGGACACTATTCTCATCAAAGATGTATTCATAAGTAGGAACAGACAAAGAGAGAAAGAGACATTGTAAGCACGTAGGACCTCTCTTTTTCCAACAACTTCCAGAGGGAAGGTATTCCATCAAGGGAGCCATGCAATTAGGAAGATTAGAGAAACTTCTATGCAACAAATTAATCCAAGACAAGTAGCTTTCTCAAGAACTTTGTTTCCCTCTTCTAATGATGCTAAGCATGCTCCCAAGAGTCCCACAAGATACTTCAAATTGTCCAACCCTATGAAGGTGACAAGAAGCTGTGAACATCCTTGGACTCTTCCACAAACGAGAATTCAACTTAGCATCCACAAGTTGTGGTCCACACAATTTAAGCTCAAATGTGTCAAATATTGATGCAAGCACATGAATAATATCCCTAAGAGGTAATGACACAATTGCCCTAGGGTCCTTAATCCCGTGACCACCTTTGAGAAAGGGGTCTCGTATCACAATCAAGTCACAAAGAAGGGCATCATAAGAATGGAATTCATCTAAAGTGTTTTCATGAGGGAACTCTCCTCTTGACCTACAAGTAGTGATACCTTGGTCAAGAGTGGAAACACTTAAGGGTGAACTCTCTTGGTTCCTTTTATTACTCCCTTCTTTAGTGAACCCTTAACCTTGCTGGAAATTTCCCCCATGCACAACTTGGGTTTATTAAGTGGGTTGTAAAGCCACCAGAACGACTTTCCATCATAGGGAAGGATACCAACACTCACAATCAAACCTTGCTTGTCGTCTTGACCAAGCATCAAGGTGGATGTATAACATTCTCTACATCCCAAGAGGTTACCAGGGTCAAATGGGTGAAGTAGCCAAGGACCTAGGTCTCGGCTATACCCAATTTCCTTTATGGTGCCATCCCCAAAATTAGGCACACCCTCTATATCACCATTGGAAATATCATGAGCACAAAGAGGGTAGAGAAAGGTGTCACACAAGTCGACTTCAACGATGGTGTCCTTATGCATGTACTCAATAGTTTCAAGTTCATCACCATTAGTATGCTCAACATAGGAATCACACAAAGAAAAAGTTGAGGGAATTTCTAAGAAAATATCACCTTCTCTTTCAAAGGGGCATTCCTCAAGTAGACACAAACCACTATTAACATCAAAGGTATCACAACTCAAGTTATCACATGGGTCAAGCAATTCATCCCTATCTTTATCAAGCTAGGGTGGGCTGTCATACAAAGTATCACAATCAAAATCATTTTTCAAAGAACAAACACTAATCGGGTTGCCTAAACATTCAAGCACATCAAGGTCACCTTCACCCGATTGGTCATTCTTCACAACATTTTCATCTTCACAATTTCCATGAGCAAAAATAAGGCTTTCATCACACAACATGCTCAAAGAATCGTCTCCAATCTCATGATCAACTCTATTAACATCATCACTAACTTGAGACTCATCAAACACACCATACACATGCTCAAGTAGTGGACTACATTCATGAGTAAGTTGATCATTATTCATATCCTCACTAGTTGTCGGCAACTCACATACCAACGTAGACTTACCTTGGTTTTCACAAGGGTCAACTAGTGTGTGAATACTCTCATCACATGTCCGAACCATCTCAACCTAACTTCCCACATCTTGTCCTCCACCGAAGCCACTCCCACCTTTTCTTGGATAGTCTCATTTCTAACCCTATCACTCCTAGTAAGCCCGCACATCCAACGCAACATTTGCATTTTTGCCACCTTTAACTTTTGAATGTGGGAGTTCTTGAAAGGCTAATACTCTGCTCCATACAACATGGCTAGACGAACTGCCACTCTATAGAATTTGCCTTTAAGCTTGGCCGACACCTTCTTATCGCACAACACTCTAGAAGCGAGCCTCCACTTCATCCATCCTGCCCCAATATGGTGGGAGACATCTTCGTCAATCTCTCCATTCCCCGGAATCATAAACCCGAGATACTTAAAACTGTCCTTCTTACAAACAACCTGAGAATCCGACCTTACTACCACTTCGTTCTCCTGCCTCAAGTCACTAAACTTGCATGCCATATATTCTGTCTTGGCCCTACTCAACTTGAACCTTTTAGACTCAAGGGTTTGTCTCCAAACCTTCAATTTATCATCCCCTCGTGTCTCATCAATCAAAACTACATCATCTGCAAAAGGCATACACCAAGGCACCTCTCCTTGAATACGCCGCGTCAACACATCCATCACCAACACAAACAAAAACGGGCTAAGAGTCGATCCCTGATGCAATCCTGTCAAGACAGGGAAATGCTCTGAATCTCCTCCCGCCGTCCTCACCTGAGTCTTTGCTCCATCATACATGTCTTTAATCAATCTCATGTACGCCATCGGGACTCCACTCACTTCCAAGCATCTCGAAAGAACCTCCCTAGGGACTTTGTCGTACGCTTTCTCCAGGTCGATGAACACCATATGCAAGTCCCTCTTCCTTTCCCTATACTGCTCCACCAGTCTCCGCACCAGGTGAATTGCCTCAGTCGTCGAGCGACTGGGCATAAATCCAAACTGATTCTTTGAAATAGACACTATCCTCCTCAACCTCCGCTCGACCATTCTCTCCTTTATAATCCCCCTAGCATATACAACCCACCTCGAGTCAATTTCCAAGGAAATTTGAAGTCCATTAAGCTCAATATGGAGTCTTAACACTTCTATGAGCAATTATGAATTGAACTTAATAAACAAAGTGTAATAGGAATCTGGTCGGAACCTTTGCGTGATCTCGACAAGAAAAAAACAGAAGCTAATAAAGTGACTGTGGAGATATTTTGTGGGGTTTGGTCGCTTGCAACTTTGTGGACACTATGGTGGTGTTAATTCTCGCAAATTATTGGTGGAGAGGGAGCTGACACAAATTAGATGTGAGTGAAAGCCACCAAAAAGAAGGCGTAGTGATTTGACTTTTCTATCTGGGAGATTTCTCACGGTAGCTCTGATACCATGTTATAAATATACGAAAAAATATTATAAAATTGTTTATCGACATTATTACACCGAGTCCTACTTATAGACACAACATTTCGTTCATTTTCCACGTGGGATACTATATGCTAATCATATTCCTATTCTTATTCTATCCAATAGTAGTGGGTGTTGCAGTAGTTCACTCCCATTACTGAAATCCTGAATTCTAATGGTAATCCTTGATTTTGATTTGCAACCTCGCTGTGCATTATAAACATTTGGTTTCGTCGAACTTTGTGAACTGTCATAGTGTTCAGATATTTTAATCCAAAACTCAACTTATATTTCCTTGGTCTTTCCTTAGATAAGTTGTCATAGATTATAACTTAGAAACTACCCAAAAAATACTTGCATGTCGGAATTAACAAAATAAAGGCTTGGATGTTCTGCATGTTCTGCATTTCTAATACACAACATGGAACAAGAAGAAACAAACAAAATTCTTATACCACAATTTCAAAATAGAACTAAAAAAATTAATGGGGAGTGAGATGCTAAGAAAGAAGGATACACGGACCTTATACAAGAACATTTACTTGGAAACCAAGAATCTTGCAACGAAAAACTCATGACCTGTCTCCAGGTTGACCTTTTTTTACAACAACATACCCAGTGTAATCCTACTAGTGGGTCCAGAAGGGTAGAATGTACACAAACTTATTTTAATAACAAATAGTTTCTAATGTCGCCCAAAACTACCCCTGCTTGAAGTATAATACGGCCGATGCCAAATATTGTAACCCAACAGAGGTTGGGGTCGAACCAATTGGGAATAGATCGAATATCTCTCATGAATCTGTTAAAGTTTCCGAAAAAATGCATGAAAAGTAAATGGGGGATTTTGCTGTGAAAACAGTAAAGTAGCAACAAGTTTTGATCGCTTTAGTTGAAATCAATCTGAGATGAATATTAGGACTGTGATCCCCCTGGCTTCCAAACTCCGTAGACTTATTATGCACAATCCGACTAACTCAATGCAATGCATGCAGAATCTGACAAGATGGGTATCACCAACCGTCTTGTGAATGCCTTGGTAAATTTCACTTTTCACCTTATGAGTCTCAGAGTGTCGCCTTACTAACCCTTGTCTTTGCTCCCAGTTCAACTATCTCCTTTTGGGGGTCAAGTTGATTAAATGAGGGTTGGTAGCCTCGAATTACTATCGTAACCTAAGTTGAGCGGACTCTTCATTTTTGATGCCGCACCCGTGTTGGATTCTTCAAAAATACACTAATCTTGGTGAATTCGACATGCATCCATTGACATTTTTGACGAGTTCGAGCAACATAGGTTGTAACCCTCTTTTCCTAGCCTTGACCTTTTTTGTGAAGATATCTTGAATACAGGCAAGTTCTTTTAACTTCTGCGGTAATTAAGAAAACATACAATTTGAAGAAGATCACAATACGTGCACTAACACTGATTTAGAAAGACCTCATACTTCCTCTATGTTGTTATTCAGCCAGGGTTCCCACAACCTACTTAGGTGGTTTAGCCGTGCATAGTTGCAAGAAGATCCATGGAATTCAATAATGAAAGCATAGAAACAATCTCACAATAATTGAAGAACAAAAACCAAATTCTCAAATTAATAATCAACTAAGAAACCACAAAGGATTCCAAGATCAAAAGTCGAATCTTGAAATCAATATATGTTTGTGAATGTAAAGATTGCGTAAACTATATAGAGTGCGTAAACTAATACCAAAACGTCAGAAGGGTATTTATAGAATACATAGAAACACTAAAAATCCTAGTCAAAACGAACATGAAAAACTGGGTCAATGGCCACTTATGGACACACTTACGGGTCGTAAGTGGCACTTATGCCCCATACGTGGGTGTCGTAAGTGACCTGTACTCTTCAAACCGTAAGAGGCCCACTTATGAAGGCTCTTACAGGGCGTAAATGGTACGTACTTACGTCCCGTAAGTGACCCCATCGTAGGTGTCTGTAAACTACGTACTTACGTCCTGTAAGTGACCCCATCGTAGGTGTCTGAAAACTATTCAATCTTCAGCTTCTCTGAACCTTCATACTTGCCAACGAGCACTTACGCCCCATACGCGGGTGTTGTAAGTGACCTGTACTCTTCAAATCGTAAGAGGCCCACTTACGAAGTCTCTTACAGGGCGTAATTGGTACGTACTTTCGTCCCGTAAATGACCCCATCGTAGGTGCCTGAAAACTCTTCAATCTTCAGCTTCTCTGAACCTTCATACTTGCATTGGCATTTACGGTGCCGTAAGTAGTACCTACGAGACGTAAGTAGCCCTTCGTCAATGTCAGGACAAAAATCAGCTCTTAGGTTGTCGGGACTTGGCATATCTGAAACATGAGTAGGCTCGTAAGTGAAGTCTTTTCAATTTTAACAACTTCAACTTTTATTCTTCTTTTAAGCTCCAAAACCTAGTTTCTTGCAAAATAGACACAAAAAACAGACCATATCTATCAAAACGAACAGATGTAAAAAAAGAGACAAAAAAATATCTATCAAAACGAACCTAAGTACTTGCATATTTTTCGGTTTTAAGCATCGAAAGTGCCATGCGACCATGACACATCAACACTCTCAACTTAGAACATTTGCACGTCCTCAGGCAACAAAAACAGAACAAAACAACACGACAATGCTTAACCAAAAGAAACCTAAGTATCTACGGCAGTCGACTCAATTTTAGCTCAAAACTTTTCACCCTCTCCTATTTTTAACTTTTCAAAAACCAACTGTGTGGATCTATGTAGCCTACTAGTGCAACACAAAGGAATCAAGCTATGACATTGCATTAGCAATAAACAACCGAGCATATGTACAAATTACACTACCCGGACGGATGAGCAACTAGCAACACAACCCATGTACCCTCACAACAAAGAAGTCCCACTCTCACAATATGATTATGCACGTGAATGCAGGGGCGGTCACGAGTCACTCACACTTACAAAAGAAGTTCCAATCAATGCGCACAGAATACCATAGGCTTGCCCTTATTTTCTAGTTTTCGGATAGTCAGACTAGGATCACTATAGGACTTTATTTGGCATGTAACGTAAGCTTGGGGGTTGGTATGGTACATTTAGGACTTCAGTGACTAATCCTCCTTAACACTACAATTACATTTTGGGGTCCACTTCTTAACCAACTTTTCCTTTATTCCTTCCTTATTTCTCCCTTTTTCTTTTTATTGCTTATTTAGGTTGGGTGCGGTTTCTTTTATTCTTTCTTTTTTCTTTTCACCTTTTTTCCATTTTTTCCTCTTCTTTTTTTCCTTACCATACCTAACCCTACTTTCTTTTTCTCTTATTCAAACCCTTCTTCATACCAATTCTAATTACGCACCCCTATGATAACCATCCTCAACTTAGGCGATTTGTTTGAGTTGAGGTGCACAATGTCCAAAGAGGGACTAGGGCCAAAATAGGTTGATTGTAACTAACTGGGAAGGTGAAAACAAGAAAATGGTCAATGTAGGCTCAAAATCGGGATTAAGGGATAATTATTTTCATTTGAAAGGTTCTCTAGGCTAAGAGTTCAAGAACAACCTAAGATCCTTTCCTAACCGACTATCCTACAACCTAGACAAGATTAACCGGGAAAGTTCTGGATTAAATGCACAAAGGGAACTTGGTAAGCAATCTCACACACAATACAGGGTTATGCTACCAACCACTACCTATCCTGTTCATGCAAATGCTATAAGCTATGATTATTATGTCCCTAATCCTAATGCCATAACAAAATTCACAGTTGTCACAAATATAAATACATTACGCAGTTCAAAGCATGAATTTCGGAGGGTTATCATTTTTCTCAAAAATTTAAATATAATAATAATATATTAACTGCCCGTAGGTCACTTATTTTTCCTAAACACAAACAAAACAAGCCACATGTACGACAAAAACACAAAACAACCTAAACATGTTGAATCTACTAAGAACAGACTCCGGGAAAAAGAGACACGACAACAAAAACCATAAGAGGACATCTAGACCCACAAGTCGCACCACCCCCATCAAATAGACATACATTGTCCCCAATGCATTTGGCCGCTACAAAGTAAGAGAGTTAGGAACATACCTGTGCGTAGATCTGACGTCAATCACACTAACACGAATGATCACAAATGCAAATGCTTGATTTAACGTCGCGACACAACGTGGGTACCTTGATTACTCAGACTTAATCACGGTAGCCAAAGGTTTGGCCTCCAGGGTCATCAACACAGCTTATCACCGAGACCACCCTCATGTCAGTCGACTGCTTCATGGTTTTGCGAACATTGAACGTGACCTTCTCATCATTAATCCTGAACTTAAGCTCCCCCTTTTCCATATCCACCAATGCTCTACCCGTGGCAAAAAATGGTCTCCTTAAAATTATGGGTATCTCGAAGTCAACTTCGCAATCCAAGACAACAAAGTCGGCCGGAAAGATGAAGTTGTCCACCTTTACCAAAATATCAAATGATATGCCCACGAGCTTTTTCATCGTATGGTCTACCATCAACAACCGCATCGTCGTTGGTTCGGGTGGTCTTAAGCCCAATTGTTTGAACACTGCCAACAACATCAAGTTAATGCTAGCACCCAAGTCACACAAAGCTCTGGCAATTCTAGATGTCCCAATGGTGCAAGGAATCGTGAAAGCTCCGGGATCACATTTCTTTTGCGCCAGAGATCGAGATGTAACCTCACTACAATGATGCAACGCACCAACGTCCTCATATCTAACAGCTCTCTTCTTCGTTACCAAATTCTTCATAAATTTCGCATACCCAGGCATCTGCTTAAGAGCTTCAAGAAGAGGGATATTCAAACTCAACTCTTTCAGCATAACAATAAACTTTTTATACTTCCCTTTTTTCTTTTGCTTCAACCTTTGTGGGAAAGGTGGGGAGGTCGTGGAATGGTTTTCACTATAGGCTCGACTTTTTTCCCCTTTTGTTTATCCTTTTTAACACGCTTATGAACACCCGTCGATTTTTGTGATGACTCACCACTAGCCACCAGCTTTTTTGATTCCTCTTTGGGTGCCTCATAAATATCAACCACATCATCTCTTGGCTTATCCACCACATGCATAGGGGGATCAATAGTAGCCTTACCCAACTCCGAGTGGTGATGGCTAGACAATGACCGTCGTTCTTCGAATTTTACATAGTGTTGCTCGGAAGAGTGCCCGGTTAATGCTAATTGAACGTTGCCGACATTTGACCAAATTGCTGCTCGAGCTGCTTGTTGCAGTAGCATGTGATTCTCCCTTTTGGCTGAGTACTGAAATATCTGCCTTAATGTCCTTAAGGCAACTCTCTTGACTTTCGTAACCCTTTACTATTTTTGACAACATTGTCTTTACGCTTTCGGTCACCATCTCTCTCCACTTCGATCCCTATATCTGTCCCCATAATAGTTTCGACCTTGATTCCTTTGCTCTAGTTCCAAGTGTCTTGAGCAGACCCTTGGCCCTTGGCTCGAAAACCTGCCAACTTTCTATCTAGATTCTTAGCCTTTCTTCAATATCAGAATCATACAACTTAGGTGCTTGTGCTCACAACATTCACCTATTTGAAATTCATAGTTGTGAATTGTTTAGTCAGTAACCCAATCTCCATCCTCAGCTGCGAAACTTCTTGAGCCACAGTATCATCTACAATTCTCTGATCGCTGGAAGCACCAATAGCATAATGCCGGCACCTCTTTCTGCCTCTCGAGTATGCCACCCTCAGTTGGTAAGAGAAGAGATTTGAACTAAAATTTCCGATGTTGCTTCCCAACACAGGCTCATGAAAGCTCCACCCATAATATTGTCCGCAACAAGTTTGGAACTGGTAAAGTTCCACCCATAATATTGTCTGCAACAACTTTGGAACTGGTATTCAGGGAGCGATAGAAAATTTCCAGCAAATTTCTCCCCGAAATTTTGTGATTAGGCACTATCATCAACTTCTTAAATCGAAACCATGCCTTATTCATTAGTTCAGAATGCAATTGCCTGGAATTATAGATCTCGTCCTTCAATTGCAACATTTTGGCAGGAGGGAAAAATCGGTCTAAGAACTGCTACTGCAACTCGTTCCAAGTAGTTAATGGACCCACAAGGTAGTTCCCCTAATCATAATGTCGCTTTGTCAGTTAGAGAGAATGGGAACAACTTGAGTCTTATCGCTTCCTGACTCACCCCAGGTATATTATATGAAGTGCAAATTCCAACAAATTTTATGATTTGCATGTTGGCAAACCCGCAAACACACCCTTCAAATTTAGCAGCTGAATTATAACACTTGTGATATCAAACTTAGTCCCCTCGGGCAACTCGGGAGGAATGATAGCTCCATCTCTATGGCCTCAACATACCCCAAGTCATCCTCTGGATCATTATATGCTTGCACGTACTAATAAGCTGGGAGCACGAGAGCTCTATATCTTCTAGCTCTGTCGAGTTCTGCTCGACGATCAGCTTCCTGTCTCTGTCTCTCGTCTAGAACTGCACGACGAGTAGCCGTATTATCCCTCCTCGCATTTGCTTCTAATAATCGTGTAGTGATTTGCACAACTGTCTCATGAACACCATGCGGAGGTGGGGAGACAAGTCAAGTGGATCATCTCGAAGCCCCTCATGATGAGCTTCACGACCGTGTTCCGACATCCTACGATTTTGTCGTAGGGTTCTTTCAAGCTCTTTCAAGCTCTGGATCAAATGGGATCAATGGATTGCCTTGACTCCTAGTACTGGGCGTACACTATGTATGCCCCAAGAAGAACAGAAAAGTAAAACCCAACAAACTCTAACAATCAATCCGTAATCGTATTCCTTAGCAACGGTGCCAAAATTTGATGTTGCCCAAAACTATACCTCCTTGAAGTATAATGCGGTCGATGTCAAATATAGTAACCTAATAGAGGTTGGGGTCGAACCCACAGGGAATAGGTTGAATATCTCTCACGAATCTGTTGAAGTAGTTGGGAAAATGCAGGAAAAATGAATGGGGTTTTGTTGTATAAACAGTAAAGTAGCAACAAGTCTTGATCGCTTTAGTTGAAATCAATTTGAGATGAATACTAGGACTGTGATCCCCCTGGCTTCCTGACTCTGTAGACTTATCGTGCTCAATTTGACTAACTCAATGCAATGCATGCAGAATCTAACAAGATAGGTATCACCAACCGTCTTGTGAACGCTTTGGTAAATTTCACTCTTTACCTTGTGAGTCTCAGAGTGTCGCCGTGCTAACCCTTGTCTTTGATCCCAGTTCAACTATCTTTTTTTGGGTGTCAAGTTGAATAGACGAGGGTTGGTAGCTTAGAAGTACTGTTGTAACCTTCTTTTACTAATCTCGACCTCTCTTGTGAAGATGATCTCGAATACTGGCAAGTTCTTTAACTTTTGTAGTGGTTAAGAAAGCATACAATCCGAAGAAGATCACAATACGTGCACCAACACTGATTTAGAATGACCTCACACTTCCTCTACTTCATTATTCAGCCAGAGTTCCCACAACCCTAGTTAGGTGGTTTAGCCGTGCATAGTTGCAAGAACATCCATGGAATTCAATAAAGAAAGCATAGAACAATCTTACAATAATTGAAGAACAAAAACCAAATTCTCAAATTAATATTCAACCAAGAAATCAAGAACAAAAGGATTCCAAGATCAAAAGTCGAATCATGAAATCAATATATGTTTGTGAATGTAAAGAGTGCATAGACTAATACAAAAACGTCAAAAAGGCATTTATAGAATACATAGAAACACTAAAAATCCTAACCAAAACGAATAGGGAAAACTGGGTCTGTGGCCACTTACGGACCCACTTACGTGGCACTTACGCCCCATAAGTGGGTGTCATAAGTGACCTGTATTCTTCAAACTGCAAGAGGCCCACTTACGAAGGCACTTATGGGGCGTAAGTAGTACTTACGTCCCGTAAGTAACCCATCGTAGGTATCAGAAATCTCTTCAATCTTTAGCTTCTCTGAACCTTCAACTTCTGATACTTGCGCTGGCACTTACGGCGCCGTAAGTAGTACCTACGAGACGTAAGTAGCCCTTCGTCAATGTCAGGACGAAAATCAGCTTTCAGGTTTCTAGACTTGGCTTCTCTGGAACGTACGAAGCCACTTATGATGGCCGTAAGTAGTACTTACGCCACATAAGTAGGCTCATAAGTGGAGCCTTTTCAATTTCAGCGACTTCAAATTTTATTTTTCTTTCAAGCTCCAAAACCTAGTTTCCTGCAAGACACAAAAACACATCATATCTACCAAAACAAACCTAAGTACTTGCATATTTTATGGTTTTAAGCAGCGAATGTGCCATACGACCATGACACATCAGTTCCCAAGGGCCGATATTACACGGTTCGAGATTTAGTAGATAATGGGCTCGTCCCTCTACCTTTCTCAACTTAAATACCATGCTTTTGTCTTGGGCAGCCACTAGCGGAGTTCAAACTGGTGACATGCGCACCTAATCCATGTTTCACGGGTTGCGCTCTTGCAACTCGCCCAAACCCTGGCAGCAACAATTTAAAGAAAGAACTAAATGAATTGATCGTTTTGAGATGCCAAAAGAGAAGGACACATGGACATCATATTAAAATTTACTTGGAGACCAAGAATCTTGCAATCAAAGACTCATGACTTGTGTCCAAAGAAACGTACTGCCAAGTTTATTGCAAATAGATATATTAAACCCTATACATTGTTTTAGCAAATTGCTCTGACATCATCACTGCAAAATACAATGGATTCTATCACTTATCAAGAAAACAGATACAATGGATTCTATCAATTCAAGGCCCAAATACTTCAGTACCTGAATTGAATGTGTACTTGCGCTACAACTTAGCCCGTTAGCCCAAATGTCTTCTATTTGTCCTCCATCATAGCACCAGCTGAATTTCTAGAAGATTTTAATAAAAGGTTGTCAAGAAAGACAAAATTGACGAGTCAACTAATAAATTTGCTTCATCATATATCTGCTTCATTTCCTTTTTCGTCTTTCTTGGGATTTTTGTGGGGGGTCGGGGTTACAACTATTAATGTATGGACCAGGCTAGCACTTGGGTTAGAAAAATAGAACCTTTGCTTTTGTTTTCGTTGCTTGTTTCTGCCGCTAAGGAATTGGATTTTTATGTAACTTTGCTTTTGTTTCCATTTGTTGTGTTTGTTAATAAAGACACTAAAGAGTCTTTCCTTTTCGTTTTGGACTTCTATGTTAGAACTAGGTATTAGAGGAGAAGGTTAGTTGAGTAGGAGTGTCGTCATGCATTAGCCGTAGTATGGTAACTTAGGGTTTGTCATTGATGTTGAGTTGGAGCTGATCCCTGGTTGTGATATCTATCATTGCTGTTATTTATTGTGTTTCGATTATCACACTATTTTGTGGTTGATTATTGTTTTTCTGGTAGATTTTACACTGTTTGCTTGTTAGTTGCTATATTTTCTTTTCTGTTTTCCTCTTCTTTGTACCTGAATTTGCTACACTTGAGCTGAGGGTCGTTTGGAAACAACCTCTCTACCTCTTCACGGTAGTTGTAAGGTCTGCGTACACTTTACCCTCCCCAGGCCTCACTTGTGGGATTTTACTAGGTATGTTGTTGTTGTTCTATGCTAGAATTAGGTAGACTTTGCACTGCAGTTATATCCAATGTTCTCTTGTATCCGAAGCTGAGTCTGATATTTGGTTATATGACTGTTTGAATCCCCTTTTAGTTTGTAGTTTTTGGGTGTAGAAGAGCAGTCAATGCTGAGTTGTTGGTTACGATATTGATCTACTCTTTCTTTTCTCCATAATTTTAGGTTTTCGTTTGATCCTTCTTCAAAGTTAGGTCTTGATATTGCATCTTGCATTCTTACGAGGTAAGTTCCATTACATTTAAATTTCATTTACTTAGTATATTTGTAACATAAGAAAATTTGGAAGCTGTGATACAAGAATTATGAGAATACGGGCTTCATCAAAAAGAGTTATGGGAAGATGGTTTCTGGGTCATTACTCTGACATTCTTTAATAGGAATACACTTTTCATTTAGGGCACCAATGGGAGAAAATGCTGAGGGAAAACCAAAATACGCCATTCGGCCGTAAGTTTCACTTTTATAATTTCTCTTTCTTAGCCTTTTCCCTTTTCATATTTTGTTCTTGTTAAGATCTTGTAGATATGAATAGGATCTTGTAATAGTATACCCCAGTTAGGATCATTTAGATTGCTTCTGTTCCAGTAATTATGATGTAGTCAGAACATGTGGACGTCATTATTTAAACTGTGATAGTTTGAGGGAATAATCAAGTAGTGTTTTTTCTCTTCTTTTTCACAGTTCTACTATTTTATCCATTTGAACGCCTATTAGCTGCTTTTCAGCTGTGAACTTAAAGCTGTCGTTACTTTGTTGCACCTTTATGTGGGAAGTAATTGTAATTACCAAAATAATGTCTATGTTCTAATAAAAAGTGAAAAGGATATATATTTGATTGAGAGTAGAAGTAACTCTATAGTGAAGGGTGACTAAATCTTATTTCAGTTCAGATAATATGCTTTCCACTTAATCCTTTAATGGCAATAATGTCTACACTAGCTTGCGTGCGCCTAGTCTATATCAGTGATCATCTGCAACCTTCTACCCGTAGAAGTACTAGGTGACATCCTACTAAGGAAATGGGAAAAATCCACCTAGCTTTTTTTCCTCTGCTGGGATTTGAATCTTGATCTTCCATAGTCAATTCCTTTTTTATTGCCTGCCAAGTCACCACCCTTGTATATTGTGACTTTCAAGTTAATTAAAAACTAAAAAGGAACATCAAATTTTATAGATGTTAAAAATCAGCACCAAAGAAATTGCTAAGTTTAATCCACAGTAATGCCACCCAGTGTTCTCTCCTCTTATGAAGGCTAATTATCCGTCCGCCTCTCATCTTTCCTCTTCTCGTAACACTTCGTTCCATCAAATTTCCATCTCCTATTCTCATCCTCTTCTTCAACTCCTTTTAACCAGTTTTCTTAGGATCACCTCAACCAACCAGATATGTGCAATATCAAACGTGAGAATGCTCCAGATTAAAGTCGTCATTATTGATCCTCCTTCAACAGCTTTCAGTATACTGTGCGATATCAAAAGTGAGAATGCTCCCAGGTACGAGTCCCGAAGCTAGCCAGTCTTTCGTCCAACTTTAGTTTCTGTCCCTTTTCTGGGTGGTTTCCAGCAAATATGGCTGGATGTAGCTCATTGGAGGAAAACACAATATTCTACAATGCTGGTTTTAAGTCATATGATATCACTAAGTGCAAATCTGGTGCTGAAACTTGGTATGAGTGGTTTGAGTGCAGTAGAAATGTAATGAAGAAAGGTCAAGTCAGTCTTGAAGTGGCTAGTGTTGGTATTTATTGAAGCTTCAAAAGTACAGAGGAATTTAGTTAGGAGGTGAAGCATGAAGGACCATGAAGGGCAATTACACGCTCATGCTCAGTGTAGTAAAGCATGTATAATCATGCATATCATAAAAATAATATCATAATCATGCTATCCAATCGGAGCCAGACACTAAGTTGGTTCAGAAGGGAACATACGAACTAGCGAAAGGGGGTTCAACATCTACTATAAATACATAAAAAATAATTTTAATCATGCATAAATAGTTTAATTTTCCGTCAAAGGGGTTTCGGATGAACCCCCTTGTCCAAAGGTGGCTCCGCCCCTGATGCTATCAATAATAGTAGCAAAGTCAATTTGATAAAAACGGTCTGAAAGCATAAGGATATATCTCAAAAACAATAACCGCCAAGCAACACTCGTCCCCCATACACCAGAAGGTCAAAACATATTTCTAAAGCAGTAATGCAACATAAGAAATCATGCTTTTAAGAATACAAGCAATTGAGGGGTTAAGAACTCCACTTGACTCGTATCCTAGCTAAATGTTCAACTTCTCTATTGGTTCCAATCTATGTAGAATGGCTGCAATCTACTCAAAACATTCAATACCAAAGTCAGTTACCCTTATAGGATTCTCCTCTTAAATATAATTGATCAAAGTAAAAAGTCAACCCTTGGTCAACAGGTTCAATCCTGGACGCGATGCATTTTCAGATTAGCCATAATTCAGTGATTCCATTGCTATAGATCAATCCCATGTTAAATCTCCTCCACACCTGCAGCCAAAGTTCTTTATTCCTATCTTTATTTTTTGTTTGTTATACTGTTGTTTATCCTAAGCCGGGGGTGGGGGTCTATCAGAAACAACCTCTGTACTTCATTTGAGGTAGTGGTATGGACTGCGTACACTTTAAAATCCCCACACCCAATTTTTGTGGTATGACACTGGGTATGTTGTTGTATTTCCTCACAAAAGGAAAGCTTCCTTCTGAAGAAGCTTATTTTATTTTCTTCGCTCCATTTTTCCCTTTGCTTTACACAGGAGCTTCTCTCTCTCTCTCTATATATATATAAATAATTTTTTTTGTATCTTGCTTTCTTTTATTTTATCCAAAATGGCCCTCTATATTTTTGGAATATTACAAGATTCTCAAAATTAAACAGTACGAAATCTCCTGAATTATGTTCCTGTTTTCAGTTATACTCCTATATCCGATCCAGAAGCCAAGGGATACTTTGATTTATTAATTAAGGTGTGCTTTTAGTATTCCTACATTATATCACCTTACTGTTGATTTGGCAGAACATGTTCATTAACTAGCTTTTCTTTTACAATGTTTTTTGGAACTATATTAAAACTGTAGGTTTATCCAGAAGGGAAAATGAGCCAGCATTTTGCAAGACTGAAGCCGGGTGATGTACTTCTAGTGAAAGGGTCTGTTATACACTTAGTACATTCTAGCAGAGACCTTTCTTTATTGGATTATTCTTGTTTAGCTACAAGTCAATAATGGCGTTCTATTTGTGCAGGCCTATTGAGAAATTGCGTTACAGTCCAAACTTGAAGAAACATATAGGCATGGTAAGAGCTTGCATCCAAGTGTTCTCCGTGACTGCAATTTAGAATGCGTACAATATGATTAGGTTGAAACTCTTAATTCATGGTAAGATTAGGAAGTGATGTAGATATTACTCATTTTGCTGGGATGAATTTTCTGCAAGCAGAGTACTCAGCAGATTTAGTGTTTTCAATTGAATAACACTCATTTCTGCTGTGTCCTCTTCATGATGCTTGTTAACAAAGTAAAAACTGCAGAGAAAATACCGTACTTGCTAGTGTAAGTTTAGCGAACAAATCTGCTTGAAGCTTGATCTTGCTTGAAGCTTGAAGCTTGATCTTGAATTTGAACTTGATTTGTTGATTTGAGGGATTTGATCTTGAGTTGTGCTTGAATTCAAGGGCTTTTGAGCTTGTTCTTGAATATTGCGGTCTTGGATCTTGAATCTTGATGAATTTGATTTGAATGCTTGAGTTTTTAGAGAAATTGCGGCGTTTGATCCACGAGATTTTTTTTGCTACTTGTTAGAGATCTGGGGGGTCCTTTTTCTGAATTATGAGGCACCTATTTATAGTTGTAGGAAAGGAAGAGTCATGATGAATATGGACTTCCTTTGACCAATCAGATTTAAGTGATGTGGCGCCTTTTATGGGCTTTTATTTCATGGGTCTGCTACATCAGTTTGACATGTGACACGGTCCTATTGGCTCCTTCACTTGACTTGGCATGCCACGTCATTTGACACGTGACGCTTATTTGGGCCTCTAGAATATGACAATATCTTGGGCTTAGTAAAGTGTGCTCATCATTTGTAGCCCAAATTAATGGACTGACCCAATAAATATTGGGCCTTATTTAAATCCATACCTATTTGGATTTAAATAATTAATTCAATTATATTAATCCGCAATATTTATTTGAGACTAATATATTTTGAATTTAATATAATCCGAATTTTGTACGAATTTAAATTTAATAAAATTGCATCGCCCACTGTAATCCAACGCACCCAACTCTTACCAAGTTTTAGCATCTATGTTTTTTTTCTTATTATTTGCTTAAATTTTCCCCTTTATTATGTCTTTAAAAAACATATGAAACAAAAAAGAAGTCTATTAAAATGTTGTCAAAAATTTCTCATGGTTAATTTTGGCTACATACCAGCCCAACTTTTAGATGGGCTGAATTGAGCGGGTCACAATGGGCTAAGCTAATAAATGAGCGGGTCATTAATCCGTCCAAATTTGGGCGGGTTGGGAGGATCATGTTAGGATAATTTATCCATCACTAAACCTTACTAACAAATTCATCCGTTGATGAGAAACAACAATGCCTGCCGATAATGACCTATTATTTTCGACAACAGTGGTGCCTGTAATAACCCATTTTAAAGAACTATTTGTTAAGTCTAATTATATGCTGCTTGTGGATAACAAAGCTCAACTTTGCCCGTGAATCATCATGTTTGAGGACATGACAATTTTAAGAATTCTATTATTTTAATAAAATCTTCTTACCTAGTGCGATTTACTCACAATTCACAATAGTTATTTCTATCAGATATCATTAGGGCTGAATTCTGATGTGCATCCCTTCATGTGTATCTGGTCTTAAATATAATAGAGTTGAACTCATTCTTCCAATTACAGATTGCAGGGGCAGCGGCATCACTCCAATGCTCCAGGTGATAGAGGCCATTCTTAAGAACCCTGATGATAATACTCAGGTATTAATTTTATCTAATCTTTTTGTGCATGTGACATGTGACATCCACAAGTCAGTATGGTAGGGTGTGCATCACTTTGGAACTTGCCAAGTAAATCAACCGGATTGAAAGTCTTTTAGTTTTTACGGCTGGTTTTTTCACTTTCAGGATTTTGATTTTTGGGGTTCTAAGTTTATTCTAAGTTTAAATGACCGTTAGCTGTACAAAAAGTTTCCTGTTTATCTTTTCTAACATAATTATCCAATATTAGACCTATCATTAATATTGTAATTGATTGAAGAAGGTATGGTAATTAATTTTTACAAATTTTAGGCAAATGAAGTTTGTTATTTGAATCAATCAATTATGTCCGAAGAGAAACTGAAAAACTCATCGAGACTATATCAGTTCAGTAATCTGTTTACCCAATCTATTGAGTCAAGTGAACAGTGAACTTATTAAATTGAACTCAGATTAATTCAAAGCCAACTGAACTGTCCAAATTTAACTTAACTGACTGTACTCAACACTCAGAAGGCAAAATGTACTTTGCTGGCAGCATTTGCCCGTGGTGTGTTCTTAGCGAGTTTTCCTTTAATAACATGTTAATAAACACTCATGGGCCTTTCTTTTTTCCTTTAAGGTCTCGTTAGTTTATGCTAATCTGTCACCTGATGACATACTGCTAAAGAAGAAACTTGATGTACTTGCAGCCACCCATCCAAATCTCAAGGTAGTAACAGAGTTTAATACGAAATATCGTTCTTCTGCCCTCCCTTTCCTGATTAAACCAAAATGTTCTCTATGGAAATATCCAGGTATTTTACACTGTAGATAACCCAACGAATGATTGGAGAGGCAGCATAGGTTACGTATCTAAGGACATGATTATGAAAGGACTACCTCCTCCTGGTGATGATACACTTATCCTTGTAAGTTTTCTGAAAGAGGTTTAATTGTCAGTGCCTCAAAGGCCAAACTGTTAAATTTTTTTGTATGATATTTTCATGCTTAGACATTTTTTTGGCTATCTGGTCAAGGATTACATACTGATTAAAAAAGTATATGTTTTCAACATTGCGGACACAATTGATTGTACCCAAAGTGGCTATTATGGACTTGGAAGCTTTCTCCTAATCATTAAGAACTTGGAGTGCGTTAAAGCAGCACTGAACGAAGCTTTCAAAGTCATTAACTTGCGTAACTGAATATTTACAAGGAGGAGACCAAGACTAATAAATATGCATAGAGGAGTAAAGTGCGACCACACAAGGGCCTTGACTTATTACATCATCTTCTTGAGTTCTATTTAGTGTTTATTTTTAGCTTTGGGGACACTTTGGGCAGTTTATGTAGACCCTAATGTAACCCTTCTGGTTTGGTTCATCACCTTTTGGGATGATTTTGTTGATGAAGATTCTTTGTGAGTTATGGGGAAATGTTACACAATTGAAGGAATCAAATAAATCCAGGAGGTTAATCGCCGAAAGAATAGCTAATCTAGGGTTCTTCAACTGATTAGCCAAATTGACAAGGTTGTTTAACATTATTTTTAGGGCGGCGAAGATGCCTGAAGCGTGGAGGTGGAGTACGATGATTCCAGTGTATAAGAACAAGGGAGACATCCAGAGTTGCAACAACTATAGAGGTATTAAGTTGTTGAGTCATACTATGAAGGTTTGGGAAAGGGTGGTAGAGTTGAGGATGAGAAGGATCATGACGATCTCTGAGAATCAGTTTGGTTTCATGCCAGGTCGCTCGACCAGTGAGGCCATTCACCTTGTGAGGAGATTAGTGGAGCAGTTTTGGGAGAGGAAGAAGGACTTGCACATGATGTTTATTGATCTTGAGAAAACATATGACAGAGTTCTCAGGGAGATTCTGTGGAGGTGCTTGGACGCTAGAGGGGTGCCCGTGGCGTACACTTGGTTGATTCAGGATATGTATGATGGTGCGAAGACTCGTGTGAGGACGCTAGGTAGAGATTCAGAGCACTTCCCAGTTTTGATAGGGTTGCATCAAGGATCGACTCTTAGCCCATTTTTATTTGCCTTGGTGATGGATGTTTTGACGCGACATATTAAAGGGGAGGTGCCTTGGTGTATGTTATTTGCAGATGATGTGGTACTGATTGACGAGACTCGGAGTGGAGTTAATGATAAGTTGGAGATTTGGAGACAGACTCTTGAGTCTAAAGGATTTCAGTTTAGTAGAACCAAGACAGAGTACTTGGAGTGTAAGTTCAGTGATGTGTTGCAATAGGCTGGAGTGGTTGTGAAGCTGGACTCTAAGGTCATTCAGAAGAGGGAGAGTTTCAAGTATCTGGGGTCTATGATTCAAGGAAATGGTGAGATTGATGAGGATGTCACGCATCGTATTTGAGCAAGGTGATTGAAATAGAAGCTCGCTTCGGGAGTTCTATGTGATAAGAAGGTGTCCCTGAAGTTTAAAGGTAAGTTCTACAGAGTGGTAGTCCGGCCGGCTATGTTGTATGGAGCGGAGTGTTGGCCATTTAAGAACTCCCACACCCAAAAGTTGAAGGTGGTAGCGATGCGAATGTTGCGATGGATGTGTTGACATACCAGGAAAGATAGGGTGAGGAATGAGATTATTCGGGAGAAGGTGGGAGTTGCCTCGGTGGAGGACAAGATGCGAGAAGTGAAGTTATGGTGGTTCGGGCACGTGATGAGGAGGGGCTCTGATGCTCCAATGCGGAGGTGCGAGACACTGGCTATGGATGGTTTTAGGCGGGGTAGAGGTAGACCGAAGAAATATTGGAGGGAGGTGATTAGACGTGCTATGGAGCAGTTACAACTTACGGAGGACATGACCCTTGATAGGAAGGTGTGGAGGACGCGGATTAGGGTTAGAGGGTTAGGGGGTGGGAGTGCGTTGGTAATAGTAGGGGAGCGTTCTTTTCTATCTGTAGTTTCTTGTTCGTGGTGTTGTGGCTGTAGTATTATCGTGTGGCTATTTTGCATACCGTACTAGTTTATATGCACTTATCTTTGGTGTTTGTTATACTGTTAGTTTATTTTGCGTACCGTACTAGTTTGTATGCACTTATCTTTTGTGTTTGGTATACTGTTATCGGTCCTATGTCGGGGGTCTATCGGAAACAACCTCTCTACTTCACCTGAGGTAGTGGTATGGTCTGCGTACACGCTACCCTCCCAGACTCCACTATGTGGGATTACACTGGGTATGTTGTTGTTGTTGTTGTTGAGAGAAATATTAAGACAAAAGAATGAGAATTCTATATTGATCTTTCACGGGTGAATATGGAATCACTACAACTGGGACTATATAGCTACTGCTAATCAAGTGTGATCATCAACTAATAACCGACTCGACTAACTAACTTAAACTACCAACTAACATTTGGACTCGGTATTGTAGCTACAGTGTTAACTGTATTGCTACAGTATTAACAGACTTTTAAAATGAAATGAGCTGTTATGTAACTAATTCCGTAGCTTCCAGCTCAACTTCTTCTCTTCTCATTGCTTAACTTGTATCAGGAAACCCTTTATCTCTTCTATTAAACCCCTCTTAAAAATTCAAATAAGTAATTCTTGTATGAGTTCAATGTCACTTCTTCTATTGATACACTTGGTAGTTGACTAATCGCTTTCTTTATTCGACACACTTGGTAGTTGACTAATCGCTTTCTTTATTCGAATTCTATCATTTCTTTCTAAATTCTCTCTGTGTCAAGTAAAAATTGGCCAAAAGATTGAAAGGGAGGAAGTATTACATGACTAGAGCGAGCCAACTGAGTTGAATCAAGCGTGAGCTTGATCAGAGAGAGCTTAGGCCGAGCCGAGCCAAGTCGAGTCAAATTTTGACGGAAACCGAGCTGAGCCGAACTGAAGTCGGCTTGTCTCGTTGCCCGAGCCTAGCAATGAAGGTGAAATAGAGCAAGAGAATTAGAAGCAGAAGCTTCGTCGGGACATGGCAACAGATTGAATGTCAAGGAGCATTGACCCTGATACCATCTGTCATGATTGCAACTCAACAGAGCTAAAATTACAGAAGAGATGGAGGAGAGTCAGAAGGGATTTGGCGAAGCACAAAGAAAAGAGAAGGGATAGAGAAGAAAATAGATGTATTTTTCGTTTTGTCGTAGTCCCAGTGACAGGGAGTGACACTAATTACAGCTTATATAGAGCATAGAATTCTCTGTGAAGTGCTCGTGCAATTAACACACTGACATCATTAACATCTTACTACTAAAAAAGGGTGCTAATGCAAAGAAATAAAGGTTGAACTAAAACTGTAAGATGTTAAAACTAACTTGGTGGCCTTTACAACAGATTACATACAACTCTCAAGGTACTCCAGTATATGTGGTAACTTCAAGGACTGAGCTGGTTGTTGGTTTAGTATTGTAGTATTTTTGCTGTTCATGATAATTGAGGGGGTGAGGGTTGGCAGAGGCGGACCTACATTGAGGCTAGCGGGTGCACGTGCTCCCGCTAGCCTCGAGAACTCTGTATATATGGTTTGTATATCTATATATATATCAGAGTATTATGTTAAATATATGTTGTGCACCCACAATAACAACTAGGTTGACTGGTGAGATGGTTTGGTATGCCACTTGAAAGTTGCTCTTAATGTGTGATTTCTCAAGTTCGAGCCCTAGCAACAACATTTTATTGCTCCTTTTATCATTTTCCAATTTTCTATTGTGTGATTGCTCAGGTTCGAACCCCAACAACAATGTTTCTTTATTGCTCCTTTTTCCATTTTCCAAGTTTCTTTACACTTATTGTGCAAATGTATATATTTATCTTTTGATTAAAAAAGATTTCCTATTTAGTAGTCATTTATTTCATACTTTTTCTTTTTTCTTTTATGTATTGTGGATATTATTGAGCTATTTTTTATTTTATTTCAAAATACAAGCTTCTCTCCAACTTCAAAAGGTAGATATTCTCCCTAGCTTATACTGTATAATATTTATTTTCTTTTAATCTTTTGATCATTGAGTTATTTTTTATTTAAAAAATTAGCAATTTAAAGTTTGAGATAGGCTTAAATCAAACGTTACCCGTTGCAACTATCTAGCAAACAAATCTCTCAAATTTCATATTTTTCGAAAACTTTCTATTATTGTTCAAAATATAAAAGTATTTTGAATTTAAATACGGTGAATAACACACTTTTGTCATATTAAATCTAATTAATGATATTCAATAATATTAAAATTTTGCTTATAAAATACTATAATTAATAAGTTTTCAAAGAAATGTATGTCGAACTTTGACACTATTAATTACTATATTTAAATATAGAGGTACACCCGTCAAGCTTAAATCCCGGGTTCGCCTCTGACGGTGGGGACTGCTATCGAGAAGTTGGTGATGTAAGTGACTGGGTTAGGGAAAATGATAAGTGGTACACTACAAGATTGATGCAGCGCAAGAAGAATCACTGATTTCCTGATTTTTTTTTGGCTTGACTTAAAGATTTCTTATGGGAATCATCAGAACTTTCTGTTGGTCTCCAGGTATGTGGGCCTCCTGGGATGATAAAACATTTATCTGGCGAAAAGCCAAATCCTCGTGAGCAAGGCGAGGTACTTCATTCCATCTAGTTAAAATAATTTAATTTCCTGCTTCTAAGTATTCCGTTGTTGCCTTCAATCATATTTATGTTTGCAAATCTCAGTTAACTGGACTACTCAAGGATGTGGGCTTTACGGAGAACATGGTTTACAAATTTTAATGGGTTTGTCAACTATGGGTTCCTTACCTTTTTATTGAATAAAAAGCTTCACTTGAAGAGGCACAATACGACAACATAAAGCGAGGATTTGGATGAGCGTTCATAAAGTTTTCCGTAGGCCCTTGTATAGATTGTGTGAAGTGAGAAACTTATGAAACATAAAAAATTTGATATCTACTTGCTGACCTAGTACCAACTGAATTTGTGGAGGTAAGTTTCTCCTTTATTTCATTTTATTACTGTCTTCTTATAATTTCACATATGGACAGGAAGAAATATGGTACTCTTTTATGCTCCAGCAAGAGTAGAAAACGTCTTATCGACGGTGTTATCAAAAGAAAAATGTGCAAAAAAGCTGTATGAGCACAAATAAAGCGTGTGCTTTAATTAAAAAAAAGGCACGCAGAGTGTTTAAATATGTTATAAAATAAAACATTGAAACAAATAGAGTGACAAGAAGAGAGAAATATAAAATAGTGTAGTAGTTTTTCTGTATATCAATGTGTAATTTAATACGATGTAGGCTATTTTGTAAGCGTCAAGTATATTGGAAACCAAGTTTGTTACAATGTTTGTTGGCCCCTGGACATCCACCAAATATTAAATTCCTTAAAACCTGACTAGGAAAAATTCTAGTAAAAAAAAGAGTACATATTTTAAATGTGTATTGAGAGCTGTCTTGTTAAAAACCCTGCTAGAAAACTTTGGTGCAGTAAAACCTTAGCTTAGCAAAAAAGACTGCAGTGCATATTTTACTTCCTTGGATAAAACATTATTCCCTTTGTTTCATTTTATGCTTTGTTATTTCCTTTTTGGTTCATCTCAAAAATAATGTCATCTTTTCTTATTTGGTAACACTACTTAAAGACACAATTTCACCTTTATCTTTATTGGTATCACTTAATTAAAGAAAGAGTAGTACGTTTTTTAATAAGGGACAATTTGGTAAATATCACCCAAGTTTTTTCTTATTTTTTAAACTTTGTGCTTGATCAAACTATGCCACATAAAATGGGACACACTTTATTTCTCGAAGATGATGTATTCCAATCTTGTGTACCTTCTCAAATGTAAATTAGAGTAAGACCTTGTTATTATGCAAAATCATCTACGAAACAAACTTGTTGAACGTCTACAGAACTATTTTGCTAGAGTTCACGCATGAAAAAGAACTTTGGTGAATTATTATTTGTTATGTATCCACCCTTCAGTTAAGATCGCAATCAACATTGTCTTCATACAATATTGGAACCTTCTTTGTGTTGAGTCACTTGCATCTTTTGAAAGAAAAATCACATGTTTTCTATGTGTTAGTCACTTGCATTAGAAGTTGCTCTTGGCATGGCTTGAGTGCGTATCAAAAATTGATTATTTTGTAGAATATGACTATATGATAGTACCCTCATATGCAAATAGATAAATTTTGTGCGATCAAACGTTATGTAGTAAAACTAATCTTGCTGCGTTTGCCTAACCAACAATCTTTTGACGTAAATGTGAAGTTATATCTTTCATGATAAAACAATATATTATGTCATGTACAGTAATAGTAGGATATATAAGTGCATTAACTGACTATGATATGCTATTTTCTAACCATTTTCCTGAATTGATCCTTTTTTAAATGCTAAGCAATCTCACAATCATTGAAGTACTATTATATGAAATCACTTAAAAGCCTTGCAAGAATTTTCATATAATCTTTGTCGTCTAGCTAAATATGACAATCATTCATTATACATGCTCAAGTTTATCATCTATTGCCAAAATAAACGAAACTTCATTACATCTGCCATATGAAAACACATCTCCTTACAATAATATCGGGATCTTTACAAGCAATCTTTCGTCCCAAGGCACAGTATGTACTTTACATCTTATGTTTTACTTTTCATTTTATGTTTCACACAATACCCCCCTCCCCTCCCCTCCCCCATATATATATATATGCACCTAAGTGTTTCAAATATCTTGGTGCCCCAAATCAATCTCAACCCCCCGATTTGTCCAAAGGCCTTGGAGAAAATCTATCCAGTAGAACCATGACAATATGAATATGAAGAGGGGGAAGTGGGGAGGAGGAGATGGGTAAAAAAGTGATAGAATACAACAAAGCAATAGTACAAGTATATACATGTAACGCCCCAAAAATCTGTTTCGAGATGTTACACGGTGCTTAGGACCATAAGTGATCCCAAGCTAACCCATGAACTGGCATACTGTTAAACAACTGAGAAAATATGTATAAAATGACTGAGCTTGCGGTGCGGAAACATAAAAATGATGGAATCTGTGAAAAATACAATACTGATACCATTTTACAATCTAATAAAGTTTGAAAAATGGAAATGAAATTACATAACTGACTCTAACTGACATCTATGAAGCCTCTACTATACTGACTATAGATTGCTGGGGTGGGACTTCATTTACCACTAATCAATACATATGGGTAAGAAAGTAAAGTATATAAATAACATCTAACTAAAGTCCTCGAAGTAGGAGGGCTCATTATTTGCTGGCTGGAATCTGCAACTCTCTGATTCTGTCTGCACATACTACAACTTGTACCTACATTATGCGACAA
This sequence comes from Capsicum pubescens, assembly GCA_030864215.1. Lineage (NCBI taxonomy): Eukaryota > Viridiplantae > Streptophyta > Magnoliopsida > Solanales > Solanaceae > Capsicum > Capsicum pubescens. Next base: position 69,503,290 of record CM061542.1, on the reverse strand, counting down.
TATAGCACATAGACGTATATGTGAATCAGTACTTTAAGGATGTATTGAGTATATGAGGGTGAAATGCATAAGTAAAACATCATCTCATAATCATCATTTATAAAACAATGCATGCTAAATGTAAATGACTCACATAAGCTGGAGTATCTGAGATACTGAAAATAATAGTCATGAGAAGCAAGTCATGCTTTATAAATCTAGCAAGTCATAACATTTATTTCTAAAAGTTGTACTTGCATTATCTCTTTAAATCATACTGTCAAAGATAGAAAAGACTCACTCTAAAATCTGAAATTCTGATAACTGAAATCTGAAGCTACTATCTTTCTTTAAAACACAATTTGAGTAAAACTTGTGAGCCTTTACACTTAGTTTTCTAAAAGCTGTTCTGTTATTCTTTTTCTGAGAAACTATTCTGAAAATCTTAACCATTAAGCTGTGAGGAAAACACTTTATCTTAAGGCTTTAAACCAATAGCCTGGTTTAAGAGTAGGGGACTTTTTTTTGGGAGGTTCTTCTAACCGACATAAATCATGTGAGCATTCATGGAGTCCCACGTCTTGCCCACGTCTTGCCCACGTTGGGTTGAGCTGTTTTACCTTTGTTATCGGAATAAAACTTCTTATGATCACAATGTTAGTCATCCACGTAGAAGTGGGAATAGTTTAATCCTAGGGTGGCACGTAGTTCTGGGGCATGAAACCTTGGTAACATACCCATCTTGGTGCTAAATACTACTCTCATTCTTATGCTCAGGATCTTAAGAAATCCACTTCAAAAAATATAGCACAAGGGTTTACAAGAAAATCAATTATGCTCTTTCTTTCTTTAAATCTCAAGTCATATGAACAAAGTGGATTCTTTAGCTTAGCTCAGGACCAAAAAGGTCAAATCTTTATAGAAAAATCTGAGAATAATCCCAGCTCAAGGTGCTCATAGCACAACAATCTTGAAATAGCAATCTTAATTAGGGCTTAATGACCCACACATCAAACTCATGTTAAAACATAATAATATTCATGCTTGGTGATGTAAACATTTATAAATCAACTTAAAATCTGGAAATTTCTGCAATATACATGAAAATGTGAACATAAACATGCAATTCAACTTCTAAATCATTGGAAATCTCATAAACTCATAAATAGCAATATTGGGTATAAACCCTAACTTTAATTTCATGAGAAATCACATAAAGTTTCAGTAAATTTGTAATTAAAATATGTTTTGGGCACAAGGATGAAAGGATTATCCTTGTTCATAACCCCATATACCTCAATTGATGAACTAGATGCTAAAACTTGAATCTTGGATTTCTATTGGTGCTTTGAAGATGAATTCTTAGAGTTTTTGTATTGGGAATCCTTAATCTTGAATTTCCATGGAGAATTAATGGAAGAATTGGGTTTTCTAGGAGAAGGAGCTTTGATGATCTAGGGTTTTCTTTTGAGAGAAAAGTGATGAAATAAGCATAAAGTGCTTTGGTATACTTAATGATGTGTTTTGGATGGATTGGGGCCCTGGAGATTGACCAAAATGCCCCTATTAAACTTTAAATTGGAACTGGAAATTGACCAAAAATCTCGATTTACTGGGTCACCGCGATGTGCCACTATCGCGGTGGCTCTCTGGAAAAGGACGACTGGGAAATGGGGGACCTCCGCGACATGAAGCTATCGCGTTGTCCCACTGGATTTTGACAATTGGGACCTGGAACTTCAACACAACCCGCCACTATTGCGGTGCCCTATAGTAATGCCAATTTGGCTTTCGGCGCGCCGCGCCATCATCGCGTCGGTCTACTGGAATGGGAAAATTGGGAATTGGGGCTTCTCCGCGATGCGAGGCTATCTCGGAGGGCCACTAGAATTGACGATTGTCATTTTGCCTGTCTCCACGACGCGCCAAGTGCCCAGGGGGCACACTGTCAACTTAAAAATATCATAACTCCTTCACCGAGTGTTGGATTTGGGCGAATCTTATATCGATGGAAAGCTTATTCAATTTCCCACATAATGGAAAGTCGAAATCTTAAAAATACCACATGAAATAAAATGTATTCATCTTAGAAGAAAATTTTTGACATTCTCAGGATGAATTTAAACTAGGAAAAGTACGAGGTGTTACAATATCTCCCCCTTGGGAACATTCATCCTCGAATGCGGCTAATTAAGCTAAAAATACTGAGGAATCTGAGGCTATAAGCTATCATGCACAACTAAAATAAACTGAATAGCTAAATATTAAACATAATGAGCTACTGAACTGATCTGCGAGTGCATGAATTCTCATGAAAATAACTATATGGCTGAGATAGAAACGAGAGAGTCAGCTTACGAGTAACCATTACTTTAGGCTGGATCTGATTTTGTGAGATAAAGATAAGAGGTTTATTACATGAAAACTCGTGGTATTATAATATCTCCCCCTTGGGATCGTTCGTCCCTAAATGATACTAATTTTGTTGGAATACTAGGAAAAGATTGAGACGATACACAGGATACTTACGAACTGAATCGTGACTTAATAGCTGAATCTGAAACTGATGCATGATGCATATACTGAGCTGAATTCGTAATTTACATGGATGCGAACAAACTACCTCTCGAAATGGCTATACTCATGAAATTTCAGGTAGTAAGACTAGACTAAATTGGAAAATGGAAAACTATGGAAGTTTGTCTGTCGGACTGTTAAGCTGGATTGCTGGATATACGGACTAAATCATACCGAACGCTTATACCCCGATGGAGTATTTCTTCAACACCCTTCTAATAAACTTTTAATGCTATTAGGGAATAAAGAACTGTGAGCATGATCTGAACAAAACATCTGAATAGGAAACTACACCATTGCTACGACTCTATAGCATGGAACTTAGACCTATAAATCATAAGTCAGGATAGAATTTTTGGCCTTAAGTAATGCAACTTCTTACTTTCAAGCTTAGTAACACTTCTCAAACACTCCCTCAACTATATTATTCCCTTCAAATACCATACTCGCTTGATTCAACTTATAATTCTTACATGCATTGATAAATCCGTCTACTAAAGTCTAAACTGAACTAAATTCTTTCATCATGGTCAAGCCTAACTCGAAATCACAAGGTACTACACATAATGCCATAATACTAGTCTTGAACTATGGATTCAATACCCCAAGCATTGTTATAACTTCTCACTCTAGGATGATTCTTCTTATCACTTTAACAACTAAATTCAACCTCTTACTAGAAATCAATTAATGCAAAACACACCTAACCTCTTATTTACCAACATGACGTTCAAGCCTATCTTCATAACCGCATGCACTTCTAAACAAATACCCATAAGAGATTCTTTCTCATATTCTCTAATACCTCTACCAATAAAAACTTACATGCACTATTCAATTCTTAGGATAATATACATAAAATATTCTCAACTAACCAAGTCATACACACAAAAAACTTCACCTCAATATTTTCCACTTGTAGACTTATATAAAACAAGCATACAACTATTTTGTTTTCCCACATAACCGATTCACTCTTTCTCATCAACATAATTTTTTTCATCATCACTCTCTTGACCTAGGGGAGGTCACTGAAAGTTTGGAATGCCAGGGTCTAAAATATGAAGGGATACTAAGCAGAACTTGACACTTTACTGAGGCCTGAGGAATAGAGTATTCACGTCATGGATTTACTAAAGAGATCTAATCTGAGGACGTACATAATATAACTTTGAATTTCACCGATCGTTAAGGGTGTTGCATGAGTACTGGAAATGAACCTACTGTAAGGCCTGAGTACACGAGTCATGAGCTGCATGACCTGAATTTGGAGTTCATAACTTATGGAATGTGATTCCAACCGTTGGATGAACTGGAACTCTTCTTACTAGGAACTGGAGAGTACATGACTCTCTATTATATGCATGAACATGAGCTATGGTCAGGGAACTGACACGTGAGGCATGAGTAAATATCGAAATAACTGAAGTATGAAACTTTATACTAAGATGAGAATGGGCCTAGCATCATCCTCTCTTACTGACTTTCTATACTACACTGGCATCACTTACTAGAATCTGGAAGTCTGACTTTGGTACCTATTCTATCATCTTCTCCTTAGCTTTAAGCCATCACTCTAGGTCTGTGAACTACTAAATAAACTTCAGTCTAAGCTGCAATCACTTTACTCGACACATAAAACTAAACTTACCCTGAAAGACTGTATCTTAACGTGTGACACCCATTGCTAATACCTCCATCAGAGATACAACTCTATTTTTCTATAGACCAATAGTCATCATATAATATCTTGAACCCTTACTAACTTAGAATTTTCATGAGTATCACTATATCCTGAGTTCACACCATTTAGAGCTTCAACTCTTATTTGTGTTTGCTCAATCTTCAAGGATTCAAACTTAGATTCTAGCACTTAACATGGATATCATCAACCTTTAATAAACCAAACTACTATTGTCATAGCATTACTAATATCACATAGCTAAACTTGTATTTCTAAACCATGAGAATCAAGATCATACCAAAAAGGCTCAACATCATCAATCAAAACTCCTTAACTTTAGAATACCATATACTATATAACTAGTCTCCTTCCACTTAGAAACTCAACGGTACTACTAATCACACACAACATGTAATAACCTTAGAAAATAATGCAACCCCATATCACCTTGAGCATACTTCTTCATCAGATATACAACATCATACTTAATTACAAATAACTGAACTCAAACTCTTGCATACACTGTTCAAGCCTACTAGATCACTTCCATATAACTAGAACCACTAACCAAGAAATCATTACATCCACTTTGATGACCATCAACTGTTCAAACTTAATGTCTGGTGCTAAACATACTTCAACAACCCAACCTCTCATACAATTCTCACTTGGAAGCTATGAAATAAAACATCAAGAAACACTAGTCCATTAGAACTTTGTAACAACAATAATCGATCATAATTATATGGTCTATCTTATCATAATCCATTAACACATCCTCCTTTTGCGCATCATTACTATCCACCCTTCTATATCCCTAAATTGACGGTACTCAATCACCAAAACTTCATTAATATCCTAAAATACAATAAATACCATCAATAACTCCTCCCGTACTTCAAGCAACAACAATTCACCTTAACTAATAACTCCTTCTCTATCCTCCACCAAACTAACACACAATGGCATATTACCTTAACATGACTCAATAACATGCATAAGTCTATCCCTATACTTTTTATCAATCGTCATGTTCACTCTTCTTGCCACTACTCTCTATACCCATACTTCAACCTATAATAAGGTTCTACTATTCATAAATCTTAACACTAAAGTTCATAATATCCCTCGAATGCACACTACATTTAACAGTCTAGGTTTATACTATCTCCTCTCATGAGCACTATCTATACTAAAGGAATAATGAGGAATCTGAATGCATATCTAATTCTGTCTCAACTAAACAACTCATAAGGATGAGAACATAAATTTTTCAACTTAAGGAACTTAACATACTAGGGAGCTCCTCTCAAGCCCCTTCCTTGTGTGACTTTTGACATTTCTGCTAGTAAATTTTGAGAGCATTATATGGAGAGGAATTAGAACTTGCTGATTATGTTATCTCGAGAATAAGTCATAGATGAAGAATTTTTGGGTAACACACGAGTAGACAAGAGGTTCAGAGAGAACAACTTTACTGCACGAGACAATGTAGCATATAGGCGTATATGTAGATCAGTACTTTGAGGATATACTGAGTATACGGGGGTGAAATGCATAAGTAAAATATTATCTCATAATCATTATTTATAAACAATGCATGCTAAATGTAAATGACTTACATAAGCTGGAATATCTGAGATACTAAAAATAATAGTCATGAGAAGCAAGTCATGCTTTATAAATCTAGTGAGTCATAACATTTAGTTCTAAAAGTTGTACTTGTATTATCTCTTTAATCATACTGTCTAAGTGTAGAAAGGACTCACTCTAAAATTTGAAATTCGGATAACTGAAATCTGAAGCTACTATCTTTCTTTAAAACACCATCTGAGTAAAACTTGTGAGCCTTTATACTTGGTTTTCTAAAAGCTTTTCTATTATTCTTTTCTGAGAGGAAAATACTTTATCTTAAGGTTTAAACCAATAGACTGTTTTAAGAGTAGGGAACTTTTTTTTGGGAGCTTCTTCTAACCGACATAAACCATGTGAGCATTCATGGAGTTCCACGTCTTGCCCACGTTGGGTTGAGCTGTTCTACCCTTGTCATCAAAATAGAACTTTTTATCTTAAGTGATCACAATCTTAGTCATCCACATAGAAGTGGGAATAATCTTAATCCTATAGTGGCACGTAGTTCTGGGGCATGAGACCTTGGTAACATACCCATCAACAACAACAACAACAAACCCAGTGTATTCTTACATAGTGGGGTCTGGGGAGGGTAAGTGTATGTAGTCTATACACTACCTCCGGAGAAGTAGCAAGGCTATTTTTGATAGACCCCCAGCTCAAGCCAAAGAATATTAATCAAATCTGCAAAAAACACGTAATAAGATGACAAGACATAAATACACCACCCATAAAGAATAGCAACCAAAGAATAGTACACCATCGCAATACAACATGCAAAAAGGTAGCATACCAAGAATAATACACCCACCAAGCTATGCCCTACCCTACCGATCCAAACTGACACTAGCCTTCTATCATAAAACGCGACCTCCATAACTTCCTATCTAGGGTTATGTCCTCAGTGAGCTGTAACTGCTCCATGTCCCGCCTAATCACCTCTCTCCAGTATTTCTTTGGCCTACCCCTACCCTATCTGAATCCATCCAAAGCTAGCCGCTCACACCTACGAACCGGTGCATCCGTGCCCCTTCTTATCACGTGTTCGAACCATCTCAATCGGAATTCCCACATCTTATCCTCCAGTGAAGCCACTCCAAACTTCTCTCGAATAGTCTCATTCCGAAATTTATCACCCCTAGTAAGCCCACACATCCAATGCAACATCCACATTTCTGCCACCTTCAAATTTTGAATGTGATAATTCTTGATTGGCCAACACTCCGCTCCATACAACATGGCCGGGCGGATTGCCACCTTGTAGAATTTTCCTTTAATATTGGTAACATACCCATCTCGGTGCTAAATACTACTCCCATTCTTATGCTCAGGATCTTAAGAAATCCACTTCAAAAAATATAGCACAAGGATTTACAAGAAAATCAATTATGCTCTTTCTTTCTTTAAATCTCAAGTCATATGAAAAAAGTGGATTCTTTATCTTAGCTCAGGACCAAAAAGGTCAAATCTTTATAGAAAAATTTGAGAATAATCCCAGCTCTGGGTGCTCATAGCACAACAATTTTTAAATAGCAATCTTAATTAGGGCTTAATGACCCCACGCATCAAACTCATGTTAAAGCATCATAATATTCTTGCTTGGTGATGTAAAAATTTATAAATCAACTTAAAATCTGGAAATTTCTGCAATATACATGAAAATATGAACATAAATATGCAATTCAACTTCTAAATCATTGGAAATCTCATAAACTCATAAATAGCAATATTGGGTATAAACCCTAACTTTAATTTCATGCAAAATCACATAAAGTTTCAGTAAATTTGTAATTAACATAAGTTTTGGGCACAAGGATGAAAGAATTATCCTTGTTCATAACTTCACATATCTCAATTGATGAACTAGATGCTAAAACTTGAATCTTGGATTTCTATTGATGCTTTGAAGATGAATTCTTAGAGTTCTTGTATTGGGAATCCTTAATCTTGAATTTCCATGGAGAATTAATGGAAGAATTAGGTTTTCTAGGAGAAGGAGCTTTGATGATCTAGGGTTTTCTTTTGAGAGAAAAGTGATGAAATAAGCATAAAGTGCTTTGGTATACTTAATGATGTGTTTTGGATGGATTGGGGCCCTGGGGATTGACCAAAATGCCCCTATTAAACTTTAAATTGGAACTGGAAATCGACCAAAAATCTCGATTTACTGGGTCATCGCGATGTGCCACTATTACGGTGACTCTCTGGAAAAGGTACCATTCTGTATGGAGGAATGATCAGCGGTTCATCCTTATTATGGGAATAGACAATAGTGTTAGCTATGTAGACTATGACGAATATGTCCAAGTACTATTTGACCACACGGTTCATCAAGTCCATGAAGGCTGCTGGGCCATTGGTATGACCAAAGAACATGACTAAGAATTCGAAGTGACCATACCGAGTTCTGAAAGCTGTCTTCAGGATGTCACATTCTCTGACTCTGAGATGATGATAGCCTGATCCGAGGTGTATCTTAGAAAAGTAACTGGCACCCTTAAGTTGGTTAAACAAGTCATCGATTCTAGGAAGCGGATACTTATTCTTGACTGTGACTTTATTTAGCTGACGGTAATCAATACACATTCTGAGAGAACCACCTTTCTTACGCTCGAATAAAACTGGTGCGCCCCACGAGGACACACTGGGTCTGATAAATCCCTCATCTAGGAGATCTTTTAACTGTTCTTTTAATTCTCTGGATTTTGCAGGTGCCATTTGGTATGGAGAAATAGATATGGGCTGAGTATCTGGAAGAAGGTTTATTCCGAAGTCGATTTCCCTTGTAGGAGAAACTCGAAGAAGATCTTTGAGAAACACATCTGGGAATTCATATGCTACTGACACTAATTCAAGATTAGGAATTTCTAAACTAGAGTCCTGGACTCGATCGAGATGGTAGACACATCCCTTAGATATCATTTTTCTCGCCGTAGGTAAGAAATAAGCTGACCCCTAAAAACTGATGTACTACCCCTCCAATCAAGGATGAATTCATTCGGAAACTGAAATTGGACAATTCTATTTCTGCAATCGACTGAGGCATAGTAGGAATGAAGCCAATCCATGCTGAGAATAACATTAAAATCAGTCATCTCTAATTCGACTAAGTCTGCGGAAGTGAATTTCTGAGATATCATAACCAGATAGTTCCTATATATCCATCAGGCTATGATAGATTTACCCACTAGGGTAGAGACTGAGAAGGGCTCGGCTAAAATTTTGGGACTGACTCCAAAATTAATGGCTATATATGAAGTAACAAAAGACAACGAAGCTCCTGGATCTAGCAAAGCATAAACATAAAAATAGAAAACTTGTAACGTACTAGTGACCACCTCAGGAGAACTTTTCTGATACTGTCGGGACTGAAGAGCAAGAGTCTATTCGGGCGTTGTCCACTGTGGCACTGGAAGCGGCACCCTACTAATTAGAGCGATTAGACTGAGTTGGGGGACGGTTATACTGACCCTGAGAACCTGACTGGGGACAATCTATGACTCTGTGACCTGATTGCCACACCCGAAGCATACATCATTGCCAGCTCTGCAGATACCCTGGTGGTTTTTTCCACATTTCAGACAAAGGGGATTGGTTCGGCCACTCTTTCCCTTAGATGTTCTTTCTCTCTTATTCTTGCTCACCTTTCTTCTATGCCTCTCCACCTTAGTTCGGCCACTCTTTCTCTTAGATATTCTTGCCCTCTTATTCTTTCTCTTCTTTCTTCTATGCCTCTCCTCCTTACTCTGTGGATGAGTTATAATTCTAGATAGGATAACATCCAGCTGATTGTTCTGAGAAACTACTGAATGAGCTAAGGCGGTGAAAGCAGCTCTAAATTCAGCGTGAGAAATATGCTCATTCAGAGGATCTACCTAAACAGGCGAAGGGGTTAACTGGTTTTCATTACTTTTTTCGTTAGCTTCTCTGGAAAACATATTCTGGAAGCATAAGGGAGAGATAAGTTAGACTGAGAGCTTAACTTGAGCTCATGCTCACTCACACGACAAGAATACTAAAAGAAGGGAAACTTTTCCTAAAACACGTCACAGCCTCCTGTCCATAAGTGTGGCACACTACATACCCATGCACAAGATTCTACTAGATATGGCTTTCAGACTTCCTGGGAATCTGTTGAACCTTAGGCTCTGATTCCAAGTTTGTAACACCTCGAGTTTGTACCCCGGATGCTACACGATGTTCATAATCTCGAAGGACCACAAGATAACCCATGACTGGTACCTGCTATAATAACTGAATAATGATACTGTAAATATGTGAAAAATAGGTGGAAACTGGCCATAAGGTTTAATACTATAAATAAAAATGAATAGGTATAACAATACAAAAACTAAAATATCCGTCAGAAAATACTCTAGTCTGAAAAGCCTCTAAACTGTCTGAACTTTAGAGTTGATAGGACAAGTCCCCAAATAACTCCGACTACTGAAAAAGAACAAAAATGCTGACATAAATAATCATTTCCTCAAACTATGAGGACTCACCGCTGACTCTGTCTGCTGATAATCTGATCTGCTAAGGGTGCTCGAGAGATCTTGTGTCTGAACCTATGATATAAGACATTATAATGCAAAAGAAAGGCATGCGTCAATACTTTGAATATACTGGTATGCTCAGTAAGGTAGGCTGGAATGCATGGGTTCATATGCATGAACAATACTAACTGAATATCATGAGTATGACTGAATAAGAATACACACATAAATATGGAAAATGTACTGAGATCGTAATAACACTGGATACTAAATCTGAATACTAATTAATTAATATCTGAGTACACTGATACTGAATTACTGGTAACTAAATAACTGTATCTGACAGTCTTGACTCTGTGGAACTATACTAAATCCCGTACTAAATTGAGTGACTGTGTCTGACAGTCTTGAATCTGCAAAACTGAACTGAGTTCCATACTGAGACTGAATCTAAAACTGAGACTATGAGAAGTAATCATCTAACTAAAATGCCCATTCTCTAACTGATTTAGGGTCCAACCTGTAACCCCAGTTGGAAGGGTGTCATTACCGTTCCATGGGTAAGGACAAGTGCTGAGTCGCCCTCATCTGGTAGGTGCTCTGAACAAGAATGGTGATACCCTCAACTAGCAGGTAGAGCACCTCATCAACCCTCAACTGGAAGGTTGATGTCTCAACCTATGCTGGTTATGTAGTTCTGGAACGCAAGGACTGCTTCTAAGGATTTCACCCTCTACTGGTAGGTGAGTCCCCATCCTTGGGTTCACTCGGTGCTGAATATTTTCCCCAACTGAATAGACACTGGAATGAGTTCTAAACTGTACTAGGCTAGACTGAACTATTACTAATTATACTGTATAACTAAACTGAACTAATTTTACTGAACTGAGTTGGACTAATTCTGAGTTCATTGAGTTTTCCTAAGTTCTGTAACTGACTGAATTCTACTGATCGAGACATGACTGATTCTACTCTATGACTGACCATGGCTCTAGAAAAACAGCTAAATGATCAGGTATTAAATACCCCCAGGACTCGATAGCATAAGCTTAAAATACATGGCATAATCTTGAGACATGGTAACTAACTACTTAGTCAACATTCATTCATTTGGGCATACACTTGCGTACATGCTAACATGATATAATTTCACTATTCAACTCACATAGACAATTCATCAAACACTTGTGGGGCACAATATATGCATATAATACTAAAACAGCATATAGGCATCATGATTCCATTCCAATTATACAATTCCAAGAGTTTCAACATGAATTCACATGATAAAGCACACATATCAATTAACTCTACATGAATCTTGTAATAAATCATGAATATACTTAAATTCAAATCATGGAAATCATGAAATCACTCTACAGGAACTTTAAAAGAGTTTCTTGGACTCCAAGGGTGGAAGGAACCCTTGGATGAACACTTCACATACCTTAGTTGGTGAATTCTGGAAAATTAACGGTGGAATCTTGAGCCTTGAATTTGAATTTAATTCACCTAGGGTTTTTGTTCTTGAGCAATTTGTGAAAGAATGAATATAACTTTCTAAAAGAGGGATAAATTTCATGTTATCGGGGTTGAAGGGCGTGGGAAAAAGACTTAATTAACCTTGAGGACGGGGCTTTTTAAAATAACTATAAACTGAACCATTGATTCATAGGCCAACGCGCCGCATCATTGGCATTACGTGATAGCCAATGCGCCACGTTGAGTCCATGTCAGTTCACTGGAATTAGATGCTGGGAGCTGGGGAAAATATTCATCAACGCGGTAGTCGATGCGACGCATCAAGATCACATTGATTCACTGGATTAGGACTCCAAAGGTGCTTCAAACGAAGTCCGAAAAATTCAAAACTTGTCCAGGAACACCTATTGACATTCTTGATCATGAGTTAACTCAAATATCAACATTTAATGGACGTAAAGTCGTGAAATAAGATTTCCAACTTTTGAAGGCTAAAATAACACTAAGTCTGAATACTTAGCTAGAATTTTCTAAGTCTGGGACCCCTTAACAAACTTAAAGGACTAAATTAAGCTAAGAATTTGGTGGGGTCTTACAACATTATAGAAAGAGTGTCAAAGAAATGCTCCAATCGATTATAAGTTTTTAGCATGAGTTAGTCCGTAAAGCTAACACTTTAGTTTAGCAATCAGGCGGACAAGTTCGTATGGTTTCCCATCTTTCCATCTAGTCATACTATCCGAAGTCTCATTAATATGACTATTCCAGGATGGAGAATCCTGGTAGTTGCGAGTTTAGCTCAGTTCATGTATCATGCCTTAGTTTTAGATCCTAGATATTTAGTCACGATTCAGTTCTTCGGTGCCCCATTCATCGTCTCAGCCTTTCCTCAGTATCTCAGCCAAGTCAACATCCTTCGGGGGACATAATATCCCAAGGGGAGATAAACTATAATCCCTCGAGCATTCATGTCCTAAACCTTCCATTTTTTCTTCATGTAACAAGATCCAGTTTGAAGTAATGGGTACTCATAATTGACTCTCTCGTTCCAATCTCAGCCGTATGACCATTCCCATGTCATGGCATGTATTCAAGGAAATCAGTTCAGTTCATGATATTCAGTTCATGTATCATGTTTCAGACTAAGTTATGTTTTCATGTTCCAGTTCATGCATGTTCAATAATTGATCTCACTTCATCAGTATTCTCAGCTTGAGGTAATAGTCTTTCTTAGATTTACTCAGTTCCATGCTCAGTTCACTTTACAAACTTGGTATTAATTATCGTTGCATATTATCCTCATGACAACCATGCATTCAAATTCATGAATCAGTTCAACCATGTACTCATGCTTCAGTTGTGCATGTTCAGTATGAAAACTCAGTTTATCAGTGGTTTCAGTCATATAATCATGCTTCAATTGAGCATGTTCAGTATGTAAACTCAATCTATCAGTATTCTCATCTTAATCAATCTCATTCGAAGACGAATGTTCCCAAGGGTGAGATATTGTAATACCTCATATTTTCTTAGCTCAGTTTAGCTCTCAGTACATGGGAATTCCTACGTAAAACTTATAGGCAAAATGAACTTCTCGACCCTTATACTATGTCGGTTTTGTAAGTTGGATACTTCTACTTCATGTTTGTCATCTGGATTCCTGAACCCACTAAAAACCAATATTTTAAACCCTTTTTTGATGAGTGTAACACACTCTTCCCACGTCAGCTGCCACATCTGCCTCATCTGCCACGACATTTGCCACATCACCTAAAAAATATTTTTTTTTTAAAAAGTATTACATTAAATTTCAAGTCATTTTAAAAATGCTAAATAATAAATTAAATATTAAAATTAATTTAATTAAATAAGAAAAATTTATAATTGTAGAAAAATTTGAATAATTATGTTTTTCTTTTTGCTCACAAATTAAACATCAAATTCATTCCAAATTATTAAAATTCTTCTCCAACTAATTTAAATTTTAACTATAAATTCATATATACAAACATAATAAATTTTTGATTTTTAAATTTGAATATCTTTAAAAAATTCACAAAAAGTTTAATTTTTTTCAAGCAAAATTCACTATTTTTTTCAATATTCACTATCACTCACTTTCAATTTAAATTTAAATTTTAATCAAATTTTTTTTTTTCAAATTTAAATTTGAATTCAAAAAAATGAAAAGAATTGAATTGAGGGAAAATTAAAATAAAAAATAAAAAGTAAAGGTGGTGGGGGGCTGAAAAAGTATTGAGGTGGGGTGTGGGGCTGAAGGGGGATGGGGTGGGGTAGGTATGGGGCTGGGAGGGGTGTGGGGGTTGGGGTAGGGTGGGGAGAGGCTGGATGAGGCTGGTGAGTTGTGGTGGGGTGGGGATAGCGCTGGGGTGAAGGGGTTGATGGTGGGGTAGGATGGGGCTGGGTAAGGTGTGAGGGGTGGGGATGGGCTGGGGTAAGAGGGTGGGGAAGGGGTGGATGAGTGTTGGGGTGGGGTAGGGTGGGACGGGGCTGGGTGGGTGTGGGGGTGGGGAGGGAAAAATATTTTTTTTAAAAATTTTTAAGAATATTTTTAAATTAAAAAATATGGAGGAAAAAAAAGACCTTTTTTTTTAATTCTAATATTATTTTTATTTTTAATTATTTTAATATAAAATTGACCAAAAATTAACCCCCACTCGCACCTCCAGGCGAGTGGCTACACTCTCTTTTTCCTAGTCACTATTTTAAGGCCACATAGGCAAGGTCAACGGTTAAAGAGTGCAAAATGTTGCTTTTTAGTTGGTTCAAGGGTCCAGATGACAAACATGTAAGTAGAAGTGTCCAACTTACAAAACCAACATAATACAGGGGTCTAGAAGGTCATTTTCCAGCTTAAGACCCACCATTGTGTAGGAAATTTAGTCAGCTTTCCAACGATATAAAATTTTCCTTAATTCGATAATCGGGTAAGAAGTTTGGCGATTTTAGTTTCAGCAGTCAGGCTCCGCGATATCATTGCGTCGTGGTGACAGGACAAATGGCATTCGTCAGTTTCCAGTGAAACACCACAATTCTATTGCGTTGCGGTAAAGTTCCAGTTCCCACTCGTCCTTTTCCAGTGTGTCACCACAATGGCGCCGCATCGCGCTATAGTTCCAGTTCAGAATTGTCAATTTCCAGTGACGCAACGCGATTCCACCGCGTCACGTTGAGGTTCAATTTTGCAAATGTCCATTTTTAAACAGTTCCAGCCAAACTTTCAGTGGCTCACCGCGATACCACCGCATCGCGGTGAAGGCCAAAATTGGGAATTTTAATGATGGAAATTTAAATTATTTCAGGGGCAGATTGGTCTTTTTTCTGACCCTAATCAACCTAAACACGAGATTAATACCCTAATAACCTAATTAGATAATTATTTACTCAATTTCTCTCAAATCTAGATCATTCTCTCTCAAAATAGAAAACCTTAGCCTCCAAGAATCAAGAGTAATTCTCAAGAAATCCACCAAGAAACTTTAAGAACTCATCTTCTCAGGTATGTTAGGTGTTCATCCATGGGCCTTTACCATCCATAGAGTCCAAGAACCCTTTTTAAAAATACAAGTTTTTAGATTTGTGATTTCTGTGCTTGAATTAGATTATACTCATGTTCATGATATTGTTTGGGTTTCAATCCATGATTAACTACAAGTTTCATGAAATTAAGATAGTATGTGTGTTGAATTATGTGATCCTTATGTTAAACCCTTAAAATTTGTAAGTTGAATGTTGTATTTATGATGCTTATGTGTTGAACATTATCATGTACATTAATTATGCTCCCTAAGTGTTTGATAGAATGCCTATGTAAATCGAATAGTGAAATCAAGACATGTTATGATGTGGTCCCATTCATGTACAAGTTCATGCCTCTCAAGTGTTTGACAAAATGTCTAAATGAATGCATTGTGAACAAGTAACTAATGTTATGCTTTCAAGATTGTGCCATGTTTTACTATTGATACTTTTGAGTCCTGGGGGTATTCAATACTAAAAAATCTAGCTGTTTACTTAGATCATAGTAGTTATAGAATAGACTCAGTAACATCACAACAGTAGTATTCAGTCAGTCTTCACGATCAACATCAGTGTAGTTAAACTCAGCTTAGTTCAATTCAGTTTAGTCTAATAATTTCAGCACCGAGTGAACCCAAGGATGAGGGCTCACCTGCCAGTTAAGGGTGTGACCCTTAGTAGCAGTCCTTGAGTTCCAGAACTATACAACCAGCATAGGTTGAGATATCAACCTACCAGTTAAGGGTTGATAAAGTGTTTACCTGCCAGTTGAGGGTAACACCGTTCTCATTTAGGCATCTGCCAAATGAGGGTGACTTTTCAACTGGGGTTACAGGTTGGACCCTGATAAGATATTAGGGCATGTCATTTAGATGATTACCTCTTATAGTTTCAGTTTTAGTCTCTAGTATAGAACTCAGCTCAGTTCTACAGAATTAGGATTATTAGTTAATAGTCACTCAGTTAGCAATAATTCAATTATCAGTAATCTTAGATATCAGTTACTCAGTTATCAGAACTCATTTCTCAGTTTCAGTATAAATCTCAAACATAGTATATATATGTATATGCACAGTAGTGCATAATCAGTGTTTACAACAACTTCAATTATCCATGTACTCTCATTCAATTATATTCATATCACTCAGTCAGTTACTGTTCATGCATATCAACCCCTACATATTAGCCTTACCTCATCTAGCATACTAGTACATTCCACGTACTGATCATATACTCTTTTCTTGCGTATGATGTCTCATATCATAGATTTGGATGCTCAGATTCCTGACCGTGCTTAGTCAGATTTGGTCAGCAGCAATAGATTCAGTAGTGAGTCCTCATCTATCAAGGATATTCTTTTATTTTAGTATTACAGTAGAAGTAGTATTTTATTAGTCGGAGTTAGTTGGGGGCTTGTCCCATCAACTCTACATTTAGACAGTTTAGTTAGAGGATTTTCAGACTAGACTAGTTTAGAAAGTATTCAGTTTTCAAATGTTATTATCAGTTGCTATATTTATCAGTATTTAGATTATGAACCTCGACACTTTAGCCGAACTTCTACATTATTTTAGTATTATTATTCAGTGCTCATAGCAGGTAACAGTCATGGGTTAGCTTGGGGTCCTTCGGAGTCGTAAGCACTATATGGAGTTTGGGGTGCAGACTTGGAGCATTACACCTAACTATCCTAAGCTATGCTTTACCTAATGCCTCAAACCTTGATCACGATCGGTCTCCTGAATGTATTACGGGGCATTCCCCGTTGAATACATACACGTGACCTCGGGGCATCCACTGGTGAATAAATATATTTGATAGAAAATGTGATATAATGAGAAAAGTCAATCAAAACAAGCATTCATACATACGATGATATAGATTCCAAAGATTTTCCTACACATGACCTTAGATCTTCCTATTAATCCTCTGCCTAAACATGATACTATCGAGGTTAACCAAAATCGATTTCTATTCCAAACTAAATAATCATCAATGAACCAAAACAATAGTATTTTCCTTTTATCAAAGTTTCAATTCCCACCCAATTTTATTCTCAAATTACCGAATTCAATTCTCAAATGTGATATCATTTCATTACACAATTCATGAACAAGTGATACAAGCATGAGGTGCACAAAATTGTACAAGGCATTGTCAAAGGTTTAAACTTTGGAATTGGCAAGTGTTTGGAGCATTTTAAAGCCTTGTCAAGTTGAAGGAGGAGAAGGGAACCATTAACACTCAAGAGGCGCCTCACTTAAAGGAAAAAATGGACTTTGCACACTATGATTTTACACTCAAGAGGCACCCTATTTCAGGGCTATTGTTGTCTTTTAAGACTCCCTTTTTACACTCCAAAGGAGCACCCTTCATTAAGGGTATTTTTGTCCTTGTTTGTTTTCCTTAGTTTTGACATAATGAATTGAGTGAATTTTCAGATTGTAATATTAGTGTTAGCTTGTAGTATTCTCCTTCTTCTTAAGAGAGAGAAACCAAATTAGGGTTAGCACAATTGATGGATTTCACTTGTGTTGATAAATTAGCAAGAAAGGTGGATTTTGAGGAGTGTGAATTCCCTTGGTCCTCCTAAGAGGAAGGTTTGAGCTTCTATTGTTGAGGTGTGATTGATGGTTTGATACACCATATTTTTTTAATCACTTGGTAGAAGTAAGGGTCTTTCTATCTATCCTTTAATTTCAAGCATTTCTCTTCTTCATCCCCTTTCTTTGGTATTGTTTTTCTCTTTATGTGCTTGCTGATTTTTGTATCTTATATGTTCATTTCGTGAATTCCTAGTATTCTCTTGTATAATTTGGTATCAAAGCCACGTTTTAGGTTGTTCCTACAACTCTAAGTCTTGAATTATTGATTACCTTGAAGAAAATCAACAAAAAAAGAGTGTAGAAAATCAAAAAACTCACAAAAAAATTGTTAACCCATTTTTGTGTTTTGACAGATCTTAAGATCTTAGATCTACTTAATTTTTTGGTGTTTTTTTGGTTTCAAGTTCTAGATCCTTGCTCCCTAGCACCTAAGGAGTCTAGATCTACATTTGGAACAAGATTTGGTCAATTTTGAGCTAGATCCACCATGGTTATGGCATTTTGAAGCTTCAAAAAGCTAGATCCATGTGGTTTTTGTGTTGTAGACGTTGGTTGGTTGTGATTTATTGTTATTTGAGCTAACCTTGGTCTAAGGAACCTAGATCCACAAGAAAATCCAGATTTGGGATTCATTTGGTTAAGGGTCAAACTTTGGTCAAATCTTAAATATTCATCTTGTTCTTCCATGTTCATAAAGTCTTGCTAAGGAAGAATATTCAAAGAGTGTGTTTGATCCAAAAAAGGAGAAGAAAGAGAGTGTACTTGGTGTTTGTGAAAGAATGTTCCTTGGCATATTCATTGTCATCCAAAGAAAGAAGAGACAAAGGAATAACCAAAGTACAAAATCAAGTACATTCCAAGTACAAAGGGGGGACCATTGTTTTTGAATTCATTTGAAGCTCCAAAAAGGCTTTCAAACCTTCATTTTCCATCCCAAATGAAATTCTTCTTCACCAAAGGGGTTCTAGGCCGAGACTTGAGAATTAGGGTTGAAAAATTTGAAAAAACTCAACGACCAATCACAAGCTGCCATGTTATCACTAGCTAATCAGCCAAATTGAGTTCTTAGGTAGATTTCCTAGTTTCTAATTGTTGTTTCTAGTTTCAATTTTGTTGTTCTTTCACTAATTAGCAAACTAGTAAGTACCTACTGGTTTGGTACTTAGATTAGAGTCTGATTATTTCGTGTCTTCAATTTTTGTGTGCTTTTCTCATTTTTAATTCATAGTAATTTGTTGGTTCAAGTCCGTGCATCATTTTATTTGAGTCATATCAAACAAAAATCGATTCCAGACCAAACCATATTCACCACTCATTCACTTGCCAAGTATTGCCAAGTTTTTAACACTTGTGAGACCAAGTGTGATGTAAGATCCGAGTGTGAGTGTGGTGAGGCCTTTTTGAACTAACTTGTTCGCTCGTTTTGTAGGTTGTTTTGCTTGCTGTTTTTTGCACTTTTTTGGTACATTTGCCATGGAATCCAAAAGTACTACTTCCCAACCTTTGGGAAATGATGCTATTGGAGTTTTGATGGCTCGGCTTGAGGCCTTTGCCCAAAATATGAAGGATGATAATGATGCTTTGAGGAGAGGTATGAAGGGTGATATGGATGCAATAAGGGGTGACATGATTAGAATTAAAGCAAGGGTTGATAGACTATGTCCACCAAAATCTCCACAAAATTGAAACCACTAAGTTCCAAACTCACTTGACCAAAGGCTACCTTCACAATTCCAAACACCTCAAGTCCAAAGATCCTATACTTCACGAAATCTAATGACTCCTCTCCATGAGTTAGAAACCAAAGAGAGTGATGCCAAGCCTAAATATGGAGAGAAAATGAATGGTGAGGTACAAGAAGAATGTGAAGAAAGAAGGGAAAAGGAAGGGGAAACCATGGGTAGTGAAGTTAGAAGGGGAAAAAATGCTTGATTGTGGATCTTGTCCACAAAGGACCCTTGTTATTCACTAACCCAAATGGTAGAATTTTTTCTAGTATTTTCTCTTCTCATGTGCAGGTTCAAGACGCTAGAAGTCCCAAGAAGAAGCCCAAGAAAGTTCCCTTCAAGCCCTTGGCCGAAAGTCCTAATTTGGGGATAAGTGATGAAGAAGTTAGTACAAAGGGAAACCTTGAAATAATCCCTTGTAATGTGGAGAATGAATGCTGCCATAATGCAAACCCAAGTGAAGAACACACTTCTCATGGTCTACAAGGTAACAAAGCTATCTTTTACATTTCCTTGAACTTAAAATGTTGTGATGTGGCTAGTAGTAGCCAAAGTGGTGTAGTTTTGGATTTTCTTAGTAAAGAAGTGTGTGAATCTTCCCTTTATGATACTCTTGGTGTTGTTAGGTTGTATAAGGACCAAAATCTTTTTGTGAGTACGCAAGCACTAGTTCAAGCGGTCAAGTGTATACTTCAGCTACACTTGGAGGCCATTTAATGCCCCATTAGCCTGGTTTACTCCCATTTTTCTCACAAGTCTCAAGAGTGAAAACCCTAGAGAGTTTCTAAAATTAGGAGAAACATTATTACGTGATTTTAGGGTAATTGAGATCTCAGATTACTCGTTCCTTCACCAAAAACTTGGAAAGTTTCTATTAAATTCATGGTTATTTTCTCAATTTATTTCCCAAAATCCCTAGATTATTGGTGGTTTGATTTTAGCACCATCTGAGCTTGGAATTTACCTACCCTTTAGGGTAAATATTTCTTGAGGATAAAGAGACGTATTGACAATTTCGGAAGTGTGATTCCATAAGAGGGACCCACATAGAATTTTCACATAATTTTAGACCCAAAGAAAAAAAATGCAATATGTGTACCGTTGTTCTCGTATTGATGAGTAGATTAACATTTTCATAGTGTAGCATCATGTGGAAGCTTCTCGGAAGGGGAAATCGATAATTTAGCAGATCTCATCAGGCTTTCTTCGGTGTACAGGCAGGCTAGGTTTACCTTTCTCATAGATTGGGCTAAATTCTAGTATATTTATTATAATGTGCTAGGTATAGGTTGGAAATTAGATCTTGGAAGCATATTTAGTATAAAATGGGATATTATAGCCGATTAAGGAACTGTAATTAGGTATAAATGGCTTCATTGCTTAACTTTAGGTAGAATTGCTATATTAGGACTAAAATGTGGCTTAATTAATATCCAGATATAAATTTAGATGCCTTATCCTAGTTTGGGGTAGAATCTTCCTTAGAATGGATTTCGGGGATTAGAAGTAGGCCCTCCCAACCCACCTTAGGCTAAGACTTTTAGACCTTATAGGTATGTTACATCTTGTAGAAAGAGGTGATTCTTTATTTTATCTTGGTACTTGGGAAATAATATTTGTTCCAATTATAATACAATGAATTATGCTATTTAGTTTTTGTTTGAGTTCGGCGATTTGTTATATGAGTTCTGGATCAAGTCAGGAAGATGATGATATAAGTCTCAGTTCAATTTTGGAAAGTGATGACAAGAGTTTCAATTCATGTTCAGCATTGTAAGATTATTTATGACAGTTATAGAACCAGTTTATGTCCGGTGATTTCAGTATGAAAGGATCCACTATTATGATTTTGACATATGGCTATTTGGTTTAATTTTGGTTATTACTTTCCTTTTGATAGCACCCTCCGGCTTATGGGGGCCCACATTAGGTTATTTACTTTTCGGCACTTACTGGCTTATTAGAGCAAGGTTTGTGGTGATAGCTATGCTTTCCTTATTCTTATTATTTTGACTATTTATTTTATTGTATTTGGCGCATTATTCTAGGTTTTTATCCTTACCTTGACTTAGCTTATATATCTTGCATTTTATTATACTTATATTCTAATTTTGCTCAGTCGACCGATGATGCCTACTGAGTACCCATGGCTTTGGTACTCATACTATACTTCTGTACCTTTTTTATGTAGATTTGAGTACTAGTTGTCACTGCTAATGCTGAGATTTATGTTGCTCAGAGTTTGGAGATGGGGTAAGCTTTTGAAGTTAGAGTTGACCTTTTCTCCTTTTATTTTTAATAGTCTTTTATTTTTTAGATTGATGTATATTGGACTACTATGGTACTCGTATTCTCTTGGATTAGTGGCTCTTATACTGACACTACTAGGTCGTGGGATGTTGTTACTTCTTTTATTTTTCTTCTCTTATGATATTATTGATGAATATTGCTTGAGAGTCTCTTGCATATTTTTGGCCTTTATGCCCTTTTTTGATAAATAGCTTATTGTTTATAGCTCTGAGCTATGATTTTGGCTTACCTACTGGTGGGGTAAAGTAGGTACTATCATGACACGTAAATTGGATCCTGACAAAATACAACCCTTAGAAATTATTTCCCTAGCCTTAATATGAGAGATTAAGTGGACTTTTTGAATGACTGTACTTCCCTTTCACTCTAAGACAGGTTCATTCAGAAACTAAAATTTCACAATCAGGTTCTATAATCAATTGAAGCTTAACAATAGTATACCCAATCTATGCCTAAAATGACATCAAAATCTATTAATTCTAACTCTACTAGATTGATTGTGGTATCTCTGTGAAGGATGGACATGGTTCAATGCTTATCAATATGGAGTTGCTCAAAATCTAGGAGTTGCTCGGGTCTTACTCAGAACTTCATAGAAAAATAGGGAGTCATGAATGACAAGGTAGCTCTTAGATTTAAGAAAGCATAACCATCAAGAGAGATAACTTTCAATATGTTGGTAGCGACATCTGGGTAACTCTTTGCATCCTGACGACTCAATAAAGCATAGAAACAGTTCTGACCAATATCAAAACTTGAAGAATTAACTTTCTAGGAACATGGGCCACTAAAGACGATGAAGTAATATCGACCCTATTTTAACTATTTCCCTATCTAGTGGAAGGACAATCTCTCAGCATATGACCCTACTTTCCATACCCAAAGTAACCATCGATATCATAGAGACTCTTACTCAGATGATGCTTCCCACACTTATTGCAAAAAGGATATAAGGTCCCTTCACAACGCTTTCCTAATACTGACGGCCTAAAGCTTTGAATTTTTGATCATTTCTTAACCTAGAAACTAGTACACTATCTAATGATAAGGCTAATATGATGAATTATATGGAAGGAAGATCAGTTTCCATTTTCGACCCTCTGTTTACTATGATTAGGGTTGTCTAACTTGGCTTTATTACTTTGATTTTCTTTCCTTTCCTTCAACTTATCCTCTTCAAACTACTGAACATAAATCATAAGTTGAGCAATGTCCATGTATCCAATTAAATTTATCGCCTTACCCTTCTTACTTGAAAGTTTGTTCAACCCTAATACAAATAAGCTCATTCGATTCCTTATATCGAACACCATATCTGGAGCATAGAGAGATAATGGGTGAACTTAACACCATACTCATTTGTACTCATGGAACTCTACTCCAAATTTAGAAATCTCTAACCTTCACCTCTCTTAACTCTCAAGGAAAAAATGCCCAAAGAAAGCATCTTCAGGCCTATTCAACTCTATGGGTACTACATCTTCTCTTCGAATAACTTTTCACTACTTATACCATTTTCTTGAAATATATTTATGCTATTAGAAATAAGTTCAACCTTCTATGTACCTATAATATGCATAACTTGGTGAATCGCCTAAACTTCATAATGAAATTTTATAGATACTCACTGAGATTGACCTTAAGAACCTTGGAGGGTTCATTCTGAGAAAACAACAGACCTTAAAAGCAACCTAATAACTAGAATTGGATGGGGATGGATGGTTAGTTCGAGTACCCATACTAAAAGAGTTGTTCTAACTGGCTTAAGTTAGAACCATGAACATGAATATCATATAATCATTCCATTTAGGTGAAACCTATTGTGACAATGTAATTATGTAACTTGGTTTATCTAAACCCTTATCCTCAGTGCTAAATAATTCCTCTAAAGATAGAGTAGTGCTCTGTATCATAACCAAATCATTTTTGGGGTCAGTGCTCAACATGTTTGTAAATTGTATGGTAGTGAGCCTATGCTCAATTTCATATCATAAATCATATGCATAAAACCATGTGTTCGAAAGCATGTATTTTCAATATAGACATCAAAATTGCAAAAAGAAATCCTTAAAGCATGAATTTTGATGCCTAGATAAGATTTTTTCATAAAACTCATAAGATCGTAGAAAACACCATTCATCAAAATTAAATAAAACATTAAAAGAATCTAACTTTAATGATTTGGGCATAAACCCTAGCGTTGGCCATAATTTTTATACATCTTGAAATTACTTGAACGTGAGAATGAAATAAATTCATCATTGAAATTTTGTATACTCAATAAAGGAAAACATTTGATAAAAGAAAACTTTATAAACTTGCCAGATTAGGAACACTAGATTGCTTGATTTTGTCTTAGTCTTGTTATTGAGATAAATAAAGAAAGAATAAGCTTTAGGATTTTGTATTTATACATTTTTGGTAACCAAAATATTTATATGATAAGGTAATAAGGTAATTAAAAGTTAAAATTACCCTTACATAAATGTTGTTGATTTTTTGGTGAAGTATACCTCAAGTCATAGTATGACTCATAGTTAAGTCGTGGTCCATGAGAGCTTTGAGGGTACTTTTTACAAGTCTCACATATGAGTTCATGATTCCATTATATGACTTATACACCCATCTAAAACTCGTTGTATGAGTAATGGTTCCTAGAAACTTTGGAACAACTTTGTGTCTGGTGCCACGAGTCATACCACAACTCGTGGTTGCACTTTATAATTCATATATTGAGTTGTTGTGGTCTAGGACTCCAAGTCTTAGATTTTGTTTTTTTGGTACTAAGTACAGAGTATTTATTGATTCATAATTCAAGATGTTATAATACAAATAATTAGAAAGTTTACATGATAAGAACATAATATAATGAAAAGCAATACATGTATCTTACCCTACCGAAAATAGTCATGGACTTGCAGGCTAACGGAGGAAACAATCTCAACCATGTTGGAAATTGTCACTGACTTGCATAGCAATATACAAGTGCAAACCTAGCAGAAATAATCATAACCTTATATGTGCTTCCAATGCCACAGGATCGACCTTGTCAAAAACTGCAACAACCTCATAAGTTCTCACAAAGCCTTGAAGGTTGTACAAACTATAGCATGCACCAAAACATATGAATAAATACAACTATAGAAAATAAACCCAAAACATATGAATAAATACAAATATAGAAAAACAACCCACAACAATCACAACAAGGTCGTCACCCGTGCTTCACCATCTACAATATACCACTAACTACTATGTATATCTTTTGCCAACTTCAAGATACAAAACTAATAGTAACTCTCAACCAAATCCTATATCACAATAACAATAATCTCATCTACCCAAATAGTTCCTAACAAAAATATACATATCGCTATATGGGACAAAGAGTCTAATATGATATTTATATGTATGTAAATCTCCATGTAGGCCAGTAAGGCCACCATGATATCCAAATATATGTAAGTAAAACAAGAATGTATGTATATGCAATTAGAATAGCAACCCCATAAGAAACCTATATACCACCGTACGTACTCTGTGTAACTATCATAATACCATAATTAACTTGATAATCATATAATCCTATGGTCACAATCATAGGATGTATATACCTCCTTATACATCCAACTTAAAATGGAACTAAAATCACCATATTGAGTGTTTAAAAAGAATAACACCAACAACAACTTAGAGACATCTAACAACTGACTCTTTGATAGTATGCTCAAGTTAAAATTCTCATATCTTATGGAATTATGCCAAAAGGGAAATGAATATCCTTAATATACCTAGAAATTCAAGTTCTAATAATTTTATATAAATGGTTAATTTCTTTCATTTATCAAAAGTTGTGTCAAATTATTTTTCCTCATAAAACTCCACTTCATGTAACTGCATATATGTATGGGCTATACGTAGCATATGTGCAACCACTAGCACTTGAAGAAGTAAAGGAAAAGAATAAAAAAGGACCTTGATAAATCTTATATATGTGTGTGTATATATACATACAAGAGGTGTGTAGCCCATGTCAGCATGGGCCCAAATCTATAAAAGTTTAAACAACTAGTATATTTTCTGGTAAAACAACAATAAGGTTTTATTAGACAAAAGTAGGATAGAATTTACAATTTATTGACTCATATATTAAGTGGTACTTCGTACCCTAAATTTTGAATTTTACCTTATATATATGGGTGCAGTACCAAATCAGTTGGACAATGTTACACCTCAAATTCTATAGGGGCAGACAGGCACCCATAGCCGTGAAGGCCCAAGAGCACCAGTCCATAACCTTGTACTTCTCATGAATGTAACTATTATAACCAACGATTCTGCCATACATGTATATAATGCATCGATGAGAAATAAATAACAGGCCTAAACTATATAACAAGACTTGGTCGTTGGGGCCATAACATCTAAAAGATAAGACACTATCATGCTTAACTTTACATTGGACTTGGTCATTGGGGCCATAACATCTTAAAGATAAGACACTATCATGCTTAACTTTGCATTGGTTTACAAAGACTCTAAAAGATACATAGACACTTTTTCAATGTTGAGACAAACCCCCGCCATACTCTTAAATTCTGTACAACACCACAATAAATAAAAGAGATTCAGAAAGCCCCACATCAATCTAGAACTCACCAATTGTGCTGGATATCTTGGGATCCTACTAAGAGGGTGTATTAGCTGAAGCACCTATGCCTACAATATAAAATACAGGTTTCCTATAAGGGGTGTCAGTACAAAAATATGTGTGGAATATGTATGTCTGAAAGTAACCACACATGAATCAGATTAGGTATATTATATTCTTTTCTTCATTTTACCTTTATTACGTTATAATCTTTGTAAACCATATGATACAAATGACCAACTGATCAATGGTAAATAGATAAATTGGGATCAATGTATGCTAGGATTATGCCCCTGAGTTGCCACCCATATATAAACATTGGGAAAATAGATAAATTGGGATCAATGTATGCTAGGCTTATTCCCCTGAGTTGCCACCCATATATAAACATTGGGATCGACCCATTCTAGTCTTACACCCTAAGCTTCCACCCACATATAAAGGTATTGAGATTGGCCTATGCTAGGCTTATGCCCTAGAGCTGCCACCCATTCAATTTAGATTTGCGTTAATTAGTTTATTTAGCCTTAATACTCTTAATATAACTTACAACTTGTATAAACTTTGTCACTTTAAACTTTAGATTTTTCAAATACCGGCTTACAATTCCAATTTAAATAGTTGTATCGATGTTAACATGGTTGTGTCATATTAAAATGTAAGGGCAATATCTATATCTCCATCTACACCATTAATACTCGCATAACAAATAATGTCCATTACCTATACCACAAGGCTATACCAAGTTCCATATAAATAGAACAAGAACAAGAAAAATATGGGGTGTTACATCCTCCTCCCTTAGGAACATTTGTCCTCAAATGTTAGAAAAACTGTCCAACCTAAACAAGTTCAAGCCTAAGGTTAATATTCCTTTTATCACATAGTACTTTTATATTATACTTACTTATTATTTCTCTAATTCATCATCTTGGACTTTCTCTTCATATTCAAATAAATAGGGGTACTTGGATTTCTCACTTCTTCGGCTTCCTGTATGATCTCCTCTACTTGCTGGTTTCTCCAAAGTACTTTTACAGAAGCTATTTCCTTATTTCTCAACTTCTTAACTTGTAGATCTACTAGAATAGAAATAGGTACTTCTTAAAAGGTTAGATCTTTTGTAACTTGTACATCTTTAGTAGGAGTACTATAAGGTGGATCTCCAATGCACTTTCGAGGCATTAAGACGTGCAACACTAGATAGACTGTTGAGATATCTTGGGGTATCTCTAACTCAAATTCAACTTGGAAAAACCTTCAAATAATCTTATATGGGCCTATATAACGTGGACATAGTTTCCCTTTTTTCTAAATTGTAATACCCCTCACTTTTCCTAGCTTAAATTTATCCCTAGAATGTTAAGGGATAGCTTCCAAAATGAATACTATTTATTTCATGTGGAATTCCTTAGATTTACACTTTCCATTGTGTAGGAAATTGAATTAGCTTTTCAACGATATAAGATTCACCTAAATCCAATAACCGAGTAAGAAGCTATGGCTATTTTAAGTTCCTGTCACAAAACACTATTATTTGGACCCTTAGCGCATTACGAATCAATGTAAATTTCCAATTGTCCCATTCCAGTGGCCCTCCGCGATATTGGCACATCGCGAAGAGGTTTAATTTCCTATTTATCAATTTCCAGAGGTCCAGCGCGATAATGATACGTCGCACCATGCGCCAAAATTATATTCAAAAGGGGCACAACGATGTCTCCGCATTGCGGAGTCTTCCCAATTTCCATTCATTGATTTCTAATGAGCCATCACGATTGTGACGCGTCGCGGAGGCCATCTAGATCGGGAAAATATATGTTTTCTAGTTTTGTATAAAATTTTAAAGTGGGTATTTTGGTAAATCTCCAACCCCCAATCCATCAAAAAAAAAAGATTAATCATATTGGAGATCACTTTATGCTTTATTCATCATTCTCACTTAAAGAAAACCCTAAGGCTCATACTTCCTCCCCATAAAATCCAAAATTTCTCCATTAATTCTCCAAGACTCTTTAAGATTGAGAATTCCCAATTCAAGAACTCTAATAAGTCATCTCCAAAACATTAATAACGATCCAAGATTCAAGTTCTAGCATCAAGATCATCAAATTTAGGTAAGTGGGTGGGGTTTGAACAAGGATAATTCTTTCATCCTTGTGCCCAAAACTTTATTTTAATTATAAATTTATTGTAATTTATGAGATTTCCCATGAAATTCAAGTTAGGATTTATACCCCTTATCATTATTTACATGATTTTGGAGATTTTCAATGATTCAGAAGTTGAATTACATGACTCTATTCATATTTCTATCATTATGCAGTAATTTCCAGATTTTATGATGAATTATAAGTGTTTACATTATCAAGCATGAATTTTTAGATTTTTTAACATGAGATTGGTGCATGGGTCTTTAGGCTGTTATTTCAAGATTATTTGTGCTATGAGCACCCTCAGATTACTGATAGATTTTGGCAAAGATCTGACCTTTTGGTCCTAAGCTAAGATAAGAATTCACTTTGTTCAGATAACTTGAGATTTAAAGAAAGAAAAGCATAATTGTTTTTTTTGTAAACCCTTTGTGATATTTTTGAAGTAGATTTCTTAAGATTTTGAGAATAATAATAGGAGTAGTATTTAGCACCAAGATGGGTAGGTTACTATGGTTTTAGACCCCAGAACTACATGCCAACGTAGGATTCAGATTTATTTCCACTTCTACATGGATGACTCAGATTGTGATCACTAAGATAAAAGTTCTATTATGATGGAGAGGGTAGAACAACCCTACCTAACCTAGGCCAGATGTGGGACACCATAGATGCTCACATGGTGTATGTCGGTTAGAAGAACCTCCTGAAAAGATGTCCCCTACTCTTCAACAGTCTATTGATTTAAAGCTTTAAGATAAAATCATGTGTTTTAGAAGTTATGGTTTTAAGATTCTTAAGCTTTAATTTCAAGTATTTTACAGATTTTAGAACTAAGTGTAATGGCTCACCCGATTTATGTTATATGTTTTATCATTTATGATTTATGATCTTCAGATTTCAGATTACTCAAGCCTGTGTGAGTCATTTATGTTTAGCATGCATAATTTTATAAACTGTGATGATATTGTTTACTTATTTCATGCACCCCCATATACTCAGTACATCGTCAAAGTACTGATCCACATATATGTCTATGTGCTACATTGTCTTATAATGTAGGTTCAGGTACTCAGTCCCAGCACCATAACTGATTCTCAAGTATCTAATCTACATCCTTACAGTTGGTGAGTCCTCATAGTTTGGGGACTTAGTTATTCATTGTTTCAATTTATTAGTAGATGTTCCTTTATTCATTTTAGACAGTTTGAGTCAGTTGGGGGCCTGTCCTAGTGACTCTCTAGATTTAGATAATAGAGGCTTATCGGACTACTAGATTCAGTTTTAGACATGTGATTCTGAATTCAAAATTTTCAATATCATTTTACCAATACTTCTATCATGTTTTAGATAAGATTTTCTGCATTATTATTATTTCATATTTATATTTTCCCTATATTGAGATCCATACTTAGTATAAAGCAGCCAGGGTTAGCTCAGGACTACTTATAGTTTAGAGCACCGTGTGGCATCCCGAGAACTAGATTTTGGGGTGTTATAAACTTGGTAGCTGCGTTACATCAAGTTTTGATCATCGGTGTGAAGCGCACCACATCTATGAGCAAGAGGATGTGGAGCATTTAGGAAATTATCTCTTTTTTCATGATTTATCATGCATTCATTATCTTTATTTGCTTCTAACTCGTGCTTTCATGTGATAGAAAGTGCCTCCTCGTCAAGCTAACGCCCGCAGAAATAATAACCAGCCACATCAGCCCGCAGATCCTTTGAATGAGAATGTGTCACTTGCCGAGTTTTGGGCTGCCTTTCAGGCGCTATCCCAAGCTGTGACAGCTAATGTTCAGGGAAACCGTCAGGCCTCACTCCCACCTTAGCTTGATGGGGACTTAGCCATGACCAAGATCTGAGATTTTATGAGAATGAACCCTCCAGAATTCTTTGGGTCAAAAGCAGATGAGGACCCACAACTTTATCTAGATGAGGTGAAAAAGATCACCCACTCAGATCTTGGTCATGGCTAAGTCCTCATCATGCTGAGGTGGGAGTGAGGCCTAACGGTTTCCCTGAACATTAGCTGTCACAGCTTGGGCTAGCGCCTGAAAGGCAGCCCAAAACTCCGCAAGTGACACATTCTCATTCAAAGGATCTGTGGGCTGAGGTGGCTGGTTATTATTTCTGCGGGCGTTAGCTTGACGAGGAGGCATTTTCTGTCACATGAAAGCAAGAGTTAGAAGCAAATAAAGACAATGAATGCATGATAGATCATGAAAAAAAAAGATGATTTCCTAAATTCTCCACATCCTATAGGCTGAAGGATGTTGCTTATGATTGGGTAGTGATGTGAAAGAAAAGTAGAGAAGAGAATATAGCTCCCATGACTTGGCAGATTTTTCAGGATACATTCTTAGACAAGTTCTTATCCCGTGAGATGAGGGAAGCTAAGATAGAAGAGTTCATGAACTTGAGTCACGGCTCAATGATTTTGAAGTAGTATTTTCTTAAGTTCAATCAGTTGTCTAAGTATGACCATGACTAGATGGCTGACCCTAGGTCAAGCATGAGTAAGTTTGTGACCGATGTGTTCGAGTTGGTAGTTATGGAGTGTAGGAATGCTATGCTCATTGGAGACATGGATCTTCCTAGATTTATGATGCACGCTCAACATATTGAGGAAGAAAAGGGAAAGGAAAGAGAGAGAGAGAAAATAAGAGGGCTAGACCAGGGCAGTTTGATCATGGTCAAAATAGGTTTGGAGGAGGAAGTCGTTCGCAATTTTAGAATCATTTATCTATGCCTGCACCTTCTTCAGCCAGTGCTCTTGTACCCAGAAATAGGCAAGAATAGTGAGGTAAGTCTTTTATGTCCATATCTTAGAATAGTGTGAGTGGGAAGCCTAATTATCCCCTATGGGCTAAGTGTGGTAAGTATTATGGAGGTGAATGTCTGTAGGTCCAGAAGGGTTGTTATGGTTATGGCCAGCAGAGTCATAGAATCAAAGAGTGCCCGTATGCTAGATGGGGTAATAAAGATGTTCGTCCTCAGACTCAGGCTAATAGTTCACCAGCTCCTCTTGGTCGCCCAAATCCTCCCCAGGGAACATCATCTAGTACCAGTGGCGGTCAGCGCCAGAATTGGTTTTATGCCTTACCATCCCATCAGGAGTAGGAGGATTCACCCAATATTGTTACTGGTACGCTCTATGTCTTTTATTTTGATGTTTATTTATTGTTAGACCCTGCTTATGTGACCCCATTAGTTGCAGTAAATTTTGAGATAAATTCTGAAAAGATCCTTGATCCTTTCTTAGTTTCTACGCCAGTAGGAGAGTCAGTTGTTGCTAAGCAAATCTATAAAAAGTGTCCTATCACTGTCCTTCATAGAGTCATGTCAGTAGACCTGATAGAGTTAGACATGGTTAATTTTGATCTTATTCTTGGTATGGATTGGCTCCATTCCTGTTATGCTTGTATAGATTATCGCACCTGTGTAGTGAAATTTTAGTTCCCAGATGAGCCAGTCTTTGAGTGGTCAGGTAATTCAGTGTCTCCCAAGAGTCATTTCAAATCTTACCTTAAGGCCAGAAAGTTGATATCCAAAGGTTGCATTTATCATCTAATTTGAGTCAAAGATACAAAGTCTAAAACTCCATCACTTCAGTCCGTCTGAGTGGTTAACAAGTTTCCTGATGTTTTTCTAGAAGATCTCCCAGGGGTACCTCTCGATAGAGAGATAGAATTTGGTATTGACCTTTTCCCAGATACTCAGCCTATTTCTATACCTCCTTATCGTATGGCTCCCTTAGAGCTTAAGAATTTTAAGGAGAAACTCAAAGATCTTCTAGATAAAGGTTTCATAAGGCCTAGTGTTTCTCTATGGGGCGCTCCCATTCTATTCGTACGAAATAAAGATGGTTCTTTGCATATATTTATCGACTATCGTCAGCTAAATAAAGTTGCAATCAAGAACAAATATCCTTTTCCTAGAATTGATGACTTATTTGATCAAATCCAAGGTGCAAGTTATTTTTCAAAGATAGAACTTAGATCCGGCTATCATCAGCTTAAAGTAAGGGAATGTGATATTCCAAAGACAACCTTTAGAACCCGTTATGGTAATTTTGAGTTTGTAGTCATGTCTTTCGGGCTAACCAATGCCCCAATAACTTTCATGGACCTTATAAATCGAGCGTTCAAACAGTATCTAGACATGTTTGTCATAGTATTCATAGATGACATCCTTATGTACTCCCATAGTGAGGATGACCATGTAGATCATCTTAAAGTTGTCTTCCAAACTCTTAGAGACCAATAATTGTTCACCAAATTCAGCAAGTGTGAATTTTGGTTAAGATCAGTAGCCTTTCTTAGTCATATTATCTCTGCCGATGGCATTAGAGATGATCCCTATAAGACAAAATCCATAAGGAATTGGCCTAGACCTATCTCTCTATCAGACATTAGGAGTTTCTTGGGTCTAGTTGGTTATTACTGCCGTTTTGTTGAAGGTTTCTCTTCTATCGTGTCTCCTATGTCTAGATTGACCCAAAAGAAAGTTAAGTTCCTGTGCTCAGATTCCTGCGAGATGAGTTTTCAGGAATTGAAGACTCGACTCACTTCAGACCCATTTCTAGCATTACCTAATGGTTCTAACAACTTTGTTGTTTATTATGATGCCTCTAGAGTTGGTTTGGGTTGTGTGTTGATGTAGAGAGGTAAGGTCATATATTATGCCTCTAGACAGTTGAAGCCTAAGGAAATGAATTACCCAACTCATGATCTGAAATTAGCTGCTGTGGTATTCGCTTTGAAAATCTGGAGACATTATCTGTATGGTATTCATAATGATGTGTTCATGGACTACAAAAGCTTGCAATATGTGTTTACTCATAGGGAATTAAATCTCCGTCAGAGAAGGTGGTTGGAGTTGTTGAAGGATTACGACATGAGTGTGTTGTATCATCTGAGCTTGGTTGATGTGTTGGAAGACGCTCTTAGTAGGTTGTTTATGGGCGATGTTTCTGATATAGAGAATAATAAGAAAGAGTTAGCTTGAGTTCATTGTTTGGCTAGATTGGGTGTTAGGTTGGTTGGTTTAGCTGAAGGGAATGTTTGGGTTCAGAGTAGTTCTGAATATTCTCTAGTTTTGGAGGTAAAGGAGAAACATAATAGGGATTCTAGTTTGGTCAAACTAAAGGAGTAGGTTAAAGACCAAAAAGTAGAGGTTTTCTCCCAAGGGGTGTGTTAAGATACCAGAATAGATTGTGCATATCCTATGTTGATGAGTTGAGATAGAGAATTATGGTTGAGGCGCATGGCATGAGTTATTATATCCATCCAGGGTCTACCAAGATGTACTTCAACTTGTGGGAAATCTATTGGTGAAGTGGAATGAAGAAAGATATAGCAAAATTTGTAGCAAAGTATGCAACTTGTCAACAGGTTAAGGTGGAACACCAAAGACCTGGTGGTATATTGCAAGAGTTTGGTATCCCCACTTAGAAGTGGGAAGGGGTGAATATAGATTTTGTGACTGGTTTACCCCAATCGTGCCATCATCATGATTTGATTTGGGTTATTATAGGCAGATTCACTAAGTCAGCTCATTTCCTGCCAGTTCATACGTCTTATACAACTGAGGATTATGCTAAGTTGTTTATCCACGAGTTAGTTAAATTGCATGGGGTTCCTTTGTCTATTATCTCAGATAGGGGAACTCAGTTTACTTCTTAATTTTGGAGGGCTTTTCAGAAGGGTCTTGGTACCCAAGTCTATCTTAGTTCATCTTTCCACCCTCAGACAGATAGTCAAGCAGAGAGGACCATCCAAAATTTAGAGGATATGTTGAGGGAATGTGCTCTTGATTTCAAGGGTAGTTGGGATGGTCATTTCCCATTGATTGAGTTTGCTTATAATAACAATTATCATGCTAGCATTCAGATGGCTCCGTTTGAGGCTCTTTATGGGAGGAAACGTAGATCACCCATAGGTTGGTTTGAAGTGGGTGAGGCCGCTTTGCTTGTGTTTAAAGATATTGAGAAAGTTAAGTTGATTAGAGAAAGATTGAAAATAGCCTAGAGTCATCAGAAATCCTATGCAGATATGAGAAGAAAGGACCACGAGTTTGAGGTTAGTGACTTAGTGTATCTGAAGATTTTACCCATGAAGGGGTGGAGAGATTTGGCAAGAAGGGAAAGCTTAGTCCCCGGTATATTGGACCCTATAGAATTTTGAGTCGTGTGGGGAGAGTAGCTTATGAGCTTGAGTTGCCTGCAGACTTGTCAGTCGTTTATCCTGTATTTCATGTCTCTATGCTTAAGAAGAGAATTGGTGACTCCACTGTTGTAGTTCCTATAGAAAGCTCAGATGTTCAGAACAGTCTTTCTTACGAAGAGATTCTAGTTGAGATTTTAGATCATCAGATCTATAGTCTAAGGAATAGAGAAGTTCCATTGGTCAAACTTCTTTGGCGGAATCAGTCTGTTGAGGGCGCCACTTGGGAAACAGAAGCTGATATGCAAGCCAAGTACCATCACCTTTTTCCACAAACTCATATGTAACCGAAGGTAACACTCTTCCTTGATTCAATTCTTTTCTAATCATACGTTATATTCAGCTATATAGTTGTCCTCATGTAAGTTCATGCACTCCTAGATTACTCAGAAGCTTAGAACGATTTAGATTCAGACTCGCAGTTTATTTTAGTTGTGCATGCTACCTTATATTCTCAGATTCCTTAGAAATTTTAGCTTAACTAGCCACATTCGAGGATGAATGTTCCTAAGGGGGAGATATTGTAGTCCCCCACACTTTTCCTAGCATAAATTTGTCCCTTGAATGTTAAGGGATAGCTTCCAAAATTAATACTATTTATTTCACGTGGAATTCCTTAGATTTAGATTTCCATTGCGTAGGAAATTGAATTAGCTTTCCAACGATATAAGATTCACCTAAATCCGATAATCGAGTAAGAAGTTATGGCTATTTTAAGTTCTGTCGCAAAACACCATTGTTTGGACCCTTAGCGCATCGCGGATCAGTGTAAATTTCCAATTGTCCCATTCCAGTGGCCCTCCGCAATATTGGCACATCGCGGAGAGGGTCAATTTCCTATTTGTCAATTCTTAAAGGTCCAGCACGATAATGGCGCATCGTACCATGTGCCAAAATGGCATTCCGAATGGGTACCGCGATGTCTCTGTATCCCGGGGTCTGCCCAGTTTCCATTCATCGATTTTCAGGGAGCCACCACTATAGTGGCGCGTCACGAGGCCACCCCGATCGGGAAAATGTATGTTTTTCAGTTCTGTATAAAAGTTTAAAGGGGGTATTTTGGTAAATCTCCAACCCCCAATCCATCCAAAAACAAAAGATTAATCATATTGGAGAGCACTTTATGCTTTATTCATCATTCTCTCTTAAACAAAACCCTAAGGCTCATACTTTCTCCCCAAGAAATCCAAAATTTCTCCACTAATTCTCCAAGACTCTTCAAGATTGAGAATTCCCAATTCAAGAACTCTAATAAGTCATCTCTAAAACATCAATAAAGATCCAAGATTCAAGTTCTAGCATCAAAATCATCAACTTAAAGTATGCGGGGTTTGAACAAGGATAATTCTTTCATTCTTGTGCCCAAAACTTTTGTCAAAATCTGGGAGTAATCTTATCTGAGGGTGCTCATAGCATAAATAATCTTGAAATAAAAATCTTAAATTGGGGCCTAATGATCCATGCATCAATCTCATATTAAAACATCTAAAAATTCATACTTGATAATGTAAACACTTATAATTCATCATAAAATCTGGAAATTACTACATAATGCATAGAAATACAAATGTAATCATGTAATTCAACTTCTAAATCATGGGAAACCTCCAAAATCTTGCATATAATGATAATGGGTATAAACACTATCATGAATTTCATGGGAAATCTAATACATTGCAATAAATTTATAAATAAAGATTTGACCTTTTGGTCCTAAGCTAAGATAAGAACCCACTTTGTTCAGATAACTTGAGATATAAAGAAAGAAAAGCATAGTTGGTTTTCTTGTAAACCCTTGTGCTATTTTTGAAGTGGATTTATTAAGATTTTGATCTTAAGAATGGGAGTAATATTTTGCACCGATATGGGTAGGTTACTACAGTTTGAGACCTCAGAACTACGTGCCAATGTAGGATTCAGATTTATTCCCACTTCTATGTGGATGACTCAGACTGTGATCACTAAGATAGAAGTTCTATTCCGATGGAAAGGGTAGAACAACCCTACCTAATGGGAGCCAGACGTGGGACTCTATGGATGCTCACATAGTGTATGTCGGTTAGAAGAACCTCCCAAAAAGATGTCCCTCACTCTTTAACGATCTATTGATTTAAAACTTTAAGATAAAAGCATATGTTTTGGAAGTTATGGTTTTAAGATTCTTAAGCTTTAAGATAAAGTATTTTACAGATTTCAGAACTAAGTGTAATGACTCACCAGATTTACGTTATATATTTTATCATTTATGATTTATGATCTTCAGATTTCAGATTACTTAAGCCTGTGTGAGTCATTTACATTTAGAATGCATGATTTTATAAACTGTGATGATATTATTTACTTATTGCATGCACCCCCATATACTCAGTACATCCTCAAAATACTGATCCACATATATGTCTTGTGCTACAGTGTCTCATAAAGTAGGTTCAAGTGCTCAGTCTCAGCAACGTGAGTGAATTCCGAGTATCTCATCTACATCCCTGAAGTTAGTGAGTCCTCATAGTTCTGGAACTTAGTTATTCATACTTTCAGTTTATTAGTAGATGTTCCTTTATTCAGTTTAGATAGTTTGAGTCAGTCGGGGGCCTGTCCTAGTGACTCTCTAGATTCAGATAGTAAAGGCTTGTCGGACTACTAGATTCAATTTTAGACATTTGATTCAGAATTTAGATTTTTAATATTGTTTCACCAAGACTTCTATCATGTTTCAGATAAGATTTTCTGCATTATTATGATTTCATATTCATATTTTCCCTATATTGAGATTCAGACTTAGTAGAAAACAACCAGGGTTAGCTCAGAACTACTTGTAGTTCGGAGCACCATGTGGCATCCTAGGAACTAGATTTCGGGGAGTTACACAAATCTCATTACTTATTTCATTGATGACATCTTTAAGAATACCCAATCACCTATAGCTAACTCTAGCCCCCTCCTTTTAATATCTGCACATGACTTGTGTCGACTTTGGGCTGTTTCTAGCTGTTGCTGGATCACTTTAACCTTTTCCATAGCTTGATGAACAAGATCTATCTCAAAAAAATAAGTTTTACCTACTTCAAACCATCCAATTGGTGATCTACACTATCTTCCATACAAAACTTCATATGGTGCCATTTTTATACTTGAATGATAACTATTATTGTAGGCGAACTCGATGAGAGGTAAATGATCATTCCAAATACCTTTAAATTCTAATACATAAGCTCATAGCATATGTTTAAGTGTTTGAATGGTATGTTCTACTTGTCCATCTGTTTGTGGATGAAAAGTTGTACTTACATTAACTTGTGTTCCCAAATTTCTTGTAAAAGACTTCCAAAAATTTATAGTAAATTGAGCTCTCCTATCTGATATAGTAAAGATTGGTTCTTTGTGTAGTTGAAATACCTCTTTAATATACAATTTTGCATACTCTTCAACTATGTAAGTGGTCTTAACCGATAGGAAATGTGCTAATTTGGTAAGCCTATCAACTATTACCCATATGGAATCACACTTTTGAGGAGGCAAACTAGTGACGAATCCATGTTGATCATGTCCTATTTCTAGATTGTAAGATCTATACATTCCATATAGCCTTGGGCATTTGGTGCTCTACTTTAACTCTTTAAAAATTTGGATATTCAACTATAAATTCTGAAATATTCTTCTTCATTTCACCCCACCAATATATTTCTTTTAAACCATGATACATTTTAGTTGACCCCAGATGAAGGGAATACCTTGAATGATGTGCCTATGTCATAATCATGTTTCTTAGCCCATCTACATTAGGCATACACAATTTGTTTTAGCACCGAAGTACTCCCCCTTGTATAAGCTCAAATGCTTCTGTGATACCAAATTGTACATTCTCCTTACGCTGTAATAGAATAGGATCTACATATTGTTTCTCTTTCACTTCAGCTACTAATGAATATTCTATCGCATTATGCACAATAAGCCCCTCATCTGGAATTTCACAAAGGCAAACCCCTAAATTGGCTGGTTGGTATAGATCTTTAGTCATCCTCTATCTTTCTATAGATTGCCCATAAGTACTCACCATAAACTTTTGACTTAACGACATCAGCTACAATATTTGCTTTCCCTGGATGATACAAGATATCAACATCATAGTCTTTTAATAACTCAAGCCATTTTCACTGCCTCAAATTTAGGTCCTTTTAATTAAAGATATATTGTAAACTCCTATGCTCAGTATATATGTCAACATGAATCCCACACAGGTAGTGGTACCAAATCTTTAAGGAAAATATAATTTCTCCTAGTCCAAGATCATGTGTTAGATAATTCTTCTCATGTGGTAGAAATTGTCTTGAGGCATATGCTATTACTTTACCATGCTTCATCAACACACATCCTAAGACAATTCTTGAAGCATCATAATACATTGCATACCCGTCTCTGTCTTCTGGAAGTACCAATACGGGTGCAGAATTCAACTTATTCTTCAAATCTTGGAAACTCCTTTCACATGTATCATTCCATTGGAACTTGGATTCTTTGTGTGTTAGCTTTGTTAAAGGTGCAGAAATTGAGGAAAAATCTTCAACAATCCTTCTATAATAACCTGCCAACCCAAGGAAACTATGAATCACCATAGGAGTTGTAGGTCTTGGCTAGTTCTTCACAACTTATATCTTTTGAGTATCAACCTATATTTCTTCATTAGACACAAATTTTGTCTTGGGAGAAAAAATTGTCTCTTTCTCTATTTTCTCTCTATGTATTGACTAAATTTTAGTTAATGGTGAATTTTAGGGTGCTGTAGTCTTATATTTCAACTTTAGAATGGCTTAAAAGAAGTAGTTTTGGTGTTAAAGGAGTGATAAATGACCAAACAACCTCTTTTAAAATATTATAATAGTGCATAATAGTTATGATTGATGGGTGAGGTGACAAACCATCAATACCTTTACTAACAATCAAAACCATCACAAATGACCAAATTTTTGTCTTACTATTTAAGGTTAACGGGTCATCACAAGTGTGACGGTTCATCACCCAAGATATCATACTTTGCCAAACATAAGCATAAATTTGTATGCTAGTATCAATTAACAAATGATCAACTATTTTCAAAAGAGGACTCAATCATTTGAAGGTTGAATATTGAAATATTTTTCACAAGAACTCAATTAGTAAGAAGGTTTCGACTTGGCTATGAGATAGGAATTACTTGTGGCCTTAATACGTGTCTAAATCATTTCTCATACTATAAAAACATGATTTTGTTATACATGTATTTGAAATACGACTTCAATCCTAGCTCAAATTTTTGTAGGTGTTACAACAAGGCATGGAATATAGCCTCATAAGCTATAATAGTCATATTTCCCTACTCATTGGCAAGAATCCCATATCTCTTTATACCATGTAATATGTTTGGCACATAGTTCTCTAAAAATAAGAATAGAACTAAGTCCAAGTCAACAGAGGAACCAATGGTGATCGACACTCAACATACTCCCTTCATCTCTGTGTAACAACTACTTATAGTTGAAATATCACAAACTCTACCCCGTGTTGCTTCATTATACGCATCTTGTGTAGCTTCCTGATTATCACATATAAACTTAAAAAGGGTCTTCTATTTATAAACTAAGGAACGTCTGGTATTTCATCTTCAAGAAATAACATAATAATTTAAGCTCATTCCTGGTCACAATAGCCCACTACTGAACAAGGAGACACTTATATCCCTGAAATATCATCCATCCAAAGGGATACCATGATAACATGTTGTACGCCTAGATATTGGTAAACATTAACTATATGCATCGCCCTAGTTGTGGCTAACCCACTTAGTAAGCCTTAGACTTGAAAAATTAGCTCCAAAGACATCTGTATAGGGGCTTCACCTTCCTGAACTAGTGTGGTACCCTCATGTTCTAGAATCTTATTATTCACTACCTCATCATGATGATCCTCAAGTGAGGTAGGTTATTCAGATCTGTATCAGGTTGAATTAGTTACAACCTATGTTTTTTCCCTTCCAGGTATTTCCCTACCTTTTCCCTTAATTTTTCCACACACGCATGCTCATCCCTTAATTACAGGCTCAACTAATAGTGCATCTGGTGCATGAACCTCTTCCCTAGATTAATTCACTCTCATGTTCACCTTCTACAAAAAGAAGAATGGAGAGGCTAGATTTTAATTTGAATCTATTAATTCCAATAGGAATCAATCCAAAGCATTTAAAATAAAGAAAGTGAATTTTTTCTAAAGGCTTATGGCCTCTAGGGAAAAGTACAAATATATTCGTACCATTCTTCAAGACTCTAATAGACTTGTTCTGGTAAGATGAGATCAATAAACCTTGATTCTAATACCAACTTTATCACAACCTAAATTCATTGTGAGTGGCACCCATACTAAACATTCGATGGGAGACCATCTAACCCAAATAACAAACACCAAATACATAACTATTTTAGATAAGAATATATCCAATAATGAAATGAATATCTACAATAATTTGATTAAATATACAACAAAATCATCAATTCTAAAATTTCCATAGAACTTAATATCACCTTGAAAAATCTGTAACTAGAACATTAGTATAGGTACAACCCAAAAAATAACAATAATAAAATAAAATCTATCTACGCCAAAAATAAATGGACAAGATCAAAATAAGAGAGATTTGTGGCTACCCTAAAGATAATGCTCATCCTTGGATATAATATCACTCTATAAAATACAAGTAAGGTCTTATAGAAAACACTAGGATATGCTATGCACCAAACCAAAAGAAGAGTACAAGGTACTATTAGTACAGAACAACTATGTACTGGTAGGATCATAAGCCAAGTCAACTTAATCATTGTGAATAGTTCACTAAGAGTTTGTAAATAAGTCGCAAACATGTCATCTTAACAATATATATTCCAATCAGTTACTTATAACTACCAAACCAAGTAAATAAATAAAATCGCATTGTTGCATTTTAGTATCCAATTCAAGGTCAACAACAGTAATGACTCATAAGCTAAATCAATTTACTATTATTTTAAGATCGTGTTATTATTTTATAGTGTTATGTAATAGCGTGCTTCAAGTACAATTTCTATCCTTAAGATAATGCCACTGGTGCGCTCATGGAACCCAAGTATATGTTAATAACCAATGGTCCATATGGTACTAGCATGGATGACATGTATCCTACTAGTGAAGTTCAAAAAAGAAAGCTCTGGAGGAGATTGAAAGATACCAATAGAAGGAATACAATGTGCCAAAGGTCCATCAAAGTGGAGTGGATGAAGTAAAGAGGACTTGTAAAAATAACTATCTTATGAATTCTTTGAATACATTAAAGAACATAACCAAAGAAGTTCCTTACTTAATTAAGGGTAAAATCTAAAAATATAGTGAATTTTTTATTTCCCCTAGTATAAATAGTAGTCTTTCACATTTTGAAGACTTTATCTTATGTTGAATATTAAATAATCTTAAATTTGTAGTTGATACTTTAGTGATTAGTGTAATCCCTTTAAAGAATTAGCGAGTGATTAGGAGGATGTTATTGATCATTGAGTTATCAGATTGTGGATTCAATTTGGTTTCTCATGAACTTCATTGAGTTCTTTTATTTCTTGGTCTATTTGGGAGTTCATTTAGGCCTTTCTCAATTCTATTCTCATCGCTTTTGTAATCTATCCCTTTCTCTTCTTAATTCTGCATTTCTAATATTAATTTTGATCAGCTCAATTCATGTTATCATTTGGAATCTAGAGCATAGATTTTAAGATTTGTCCCATTAGATTTTAGGTCCTAGGTTCATAAATTCAAAAACCCTTTTAAAAAAATAAATAGAATTTTTTTAATTTTTATTTGTTACTTTTGACACTAGATGT
This sequence comes from Capsicum pubescens, assembly GCA_030864215.1. NCBI lineage: Eukaryota > Viridiplantae > Streptophyta > Magnoliopsida > Solanales > Solanaceae > Capsicum > Capsicum pubescens. Next base: position 69,460,352 of record CM061542.1, on the reverse strand, counting down.
TGGTTCCCTAGTGACTTTTGAGTCTAGATTTTAAATTTCGTGTGATTTTGAGTTGTATAAAGAAGTTGCCATAAAAGCATTTAGGAGCTTTTAAACTTTTCTTGAAAGTGGGTCTCTTGATTGAGGATGAACTAGAGCATAAAAATCAGTAGGGTTTGTTCCCTATATTGAGGGAAAGCTAATCCTAAATTTTGAGCCAATTTGAGTTGATTTGTGAGTGTTGTGAATTGGGGTGTTTTCTTGGATTTCATCAAGTTCTTGTATAAGAGAGAAGCAAAAGGTACATTTTATCTAAATTTTTTAAGTCAAAGTTCGTCAAAGGGGTATGTGGATCCACTAGTGAATATTTGAAAAAAAAGTTAAATTTAATTAGTTTTTAAAATAAATTATTTTTTTTCTACGTGGACTGTCACATCAGCTGTCAACTACCATTACTTCAGTAGCTGAGTAGTAGTCCAATCTTACTTATCAGCCTAGCATATGGCCAACAAATGTAGAGTTGAATTTTTTTCAGACCTCAATACTTGAAAAGGAATTAAGTTTTGAAAATTTTGAAACCACAAAAGTTTTCTAAGTGTCCAAATTTCCTAATTCTTTTCTCCACTCATTTTTCTTCAATTTCTCAGCTATTTAATAATTAATTAACATATTTAATTATTTTTTACAAGTTTCTAATCATCAAATCAAAATTTCTTTGTGTGAAACTTCTTTGATGCCCCAAAAGTTTTCTCAGTGTCAGAACTTCCTACGTTTTTTCTACACTATTTTTCTCCAATTTTTCTACTATTTAACACTTAATCTAAGACATTTAATTTCTTTTTAACTAGTTTCTAAATGTCAACTCATCTCTTCAATTCTTCAAACTAATTAACATTAAGTAATTTCTTCTACTTTTGTTACTTAGTTCTTGAGTTCAAATCTTTTATGCTTCTTTTCGTCTACTTTTGTTATATTATTTCATAGATTAATTTCTTGATCGAAGTCCTTTTAGATTTATTTAAGTCTTCCTTCTTAATAGACTCAAAAGGATTTATTCCTCCGTAAGGATAGTAACCTTGAATTGATTAAGTGGAGCTAGTAACTCTATTAATTAGGGAAAAAAGTAGTTGAACGTGAGTTAAGAGCACATAAAGAATGGTTTGAAGCTTTTATTACTAACTTGTTTGCTAGATTAGTAGGTACAAAAGGAGGTGTAATGAATAACATCATACATAGCCTCAAAATCTTTTGAAGACAAGTTTTATGAAGGCTATGATTGTGATCATGAGTGATATAGTGGTGACAACTACTATTTTGGAGATGAGTTTGAAAAGAATGGGGAATATGGCTCTTATAATGAACATAAAAGAGTAGAAGTATCTTATGATGAATCTTATAGTGAATATAACGGGAATGGAGGTTCACATATTACACACCATGGTGATAAATATTATATGAGGTACAATACTTCCTCCCATATATTTTATTAACCCTTTAGAAGGATTATGATTGAAGGGGAAGTTGAGAAGATAAATTACCTTCCTCGTCTTATGCTACATCCTATCCTAGTCAAAGAGGTATAGATGTATGGGCAATACCATTTTGAAGTCATTGTGTGGACCATATAAGAAGTACATTCCCTACTTCTTAAAGATCCCAAGGTTCCAAGAAAGGCAAACCCAAAGAGGCAAATTCTTAGAACTGGATTAAATGTTAATATTGTCTCATGATTTGACCTTGTACTTGATGATCAATCTTTGCCAGTATCATATCCCATGAAGTTTTAGAATAACTTAGACTACCTTTACATCTGATTTTGGATCCATTCCTTCATGAAGGAAGGGTTTGGGTATGCAAACAAGTAAAGGCACATATTTCACATAAAGAATATCAAGAGGAGCTATGGTGTGGTATATGATTATTGGATACTTATCACCTACATTTGGAATGATCTTGTTTCCAAAATTACAGTTTTCCATATCTATAAGATTGGTACAAGTACACCATGAAATACATTGGGAGGCTTCTCTTTCCCTCAACACCTCCTAGAAAAGAAACTAATTCCAATTAAGGATCTTCAAACTTTGCACAAATTAATTTTTAACTTCAATGCAAAGAGAAATTGAAAAATCACCGAATTGGTCACCAAGATGATGCCAGAGATGTTCAAAAGGCTATTAAAAGGTACTAATCCCCATGAATATAAATCTAAGGAGTTTTATTTAGATGAAAAACAAGCTACTCTTTTTGAAGTTGGTGCTAAGGGGATGAACATGCAAATCACCACATCCAGTCCGAATAGGCAAGCCACCACATCCAATCCTTTCTCACAAAATTTTAATTTAGAGATGGAGAGATCTCCAAATCCTTCCCAAGGAAATCTTGGCACTTGTCCTATATCCTAAAAACTTGTAAGACAAAATATTGAAAGGAGTAAAAGTGTGAAAAGTGACAACTCTAGAGAGGAAAAAAGAGAGGTTAAGAGGAGTGATGTGAGAGTGTTTTCACAACCTTCTCCTAACTTATGTAACTTTTCTTTCACTGGTTATTTTGATGTATGTGCAGGTGTTATTCTAAAAAATCCTAGAAAAGCACTTCCAAACAAAGATAATCAAAAGGTGTTAAAAAGCTCCCCAAAGGATAATTTGTGCTCCATTATTAAAACCAAGGTGAAAACAGTAATTCATATGAGCTATAAGGTAACAAATCTAAACCTTACACTTTATTGAAAGTAAAATATCATTGTATGGCTAGTATATAATTGAGTGTTAGTGATAGTTTGTATATAAGTGGGCTTAAAGAGACTTTTCCTTGTGTTGTCCATAATGTCACCTTGTTGCTTAGTGATATTGTAATTATTGTGAGTGCTCCAGCACTAGGTGATCCTATAGATGACCAAATTAACTCTATTAGTAAGGTTGATTTGTGTACACCTATTGTTTACACTCGTTGCTTAAATGAAGAAACATTATCATGTTAAAGGTATGGTCAAATCCTAGTTGGTTTCAAATGTAGTGATCATGTTCTTGATTTTTTGAGCTTGAAATACTACTAACTAGTGATGAATGTTATTTTGATCAACATGTGTGTATTGATGAACCACCAAATGAGGAGTTTTGTGAAAAATTTAAGGAATCTCAATTTAGTGATGACATTGATATAGTTGGTCATGTGAAGTCATTATACCTAAATGATATATACTTGAATTGTGATTTCATTCCTTGTTCTTCTTATGAGAATTTTGTGGTGGAATGTATATTAAAGATAATCCCTTATTTAAGGTTGACTTGACTAATAAAGGTGAAATGTATAGTGGTATTTCTTGGCATGATAGAGGTGTCTCCCTTCTTGATGGATACTAAGCGATTAAGAATCCAATATAGTATGATAATGCATTTTCCAAAGACAAAACTCTCTTCTTGGAAGCACTTTAATGACCCCTTTATCATTGTGTGACCCTATTCTTGATTAAGGCCTCAATGTTTGTGGATTAAAGAGTGAATCTATAGATGGCCACACGTTGGATGGAGTTTATGTATGTTACACATTTCTTTATTACTTATTTTCATATTATGATCCTTTACAAAAATATGGTCTCATGCTTGTGAACCTCAAATCAAATGTTCTATTGCCTATTTTGGGAGTTTTCTATATACCGACATCCTTGTTTAATGCACCTGTGCTTAATTTGTATGGATCACAACTAGTGGATGTTAAAATGCTTATTTTCTTTTGGTAGAGTCCATGGATATTAAAAGATTTTTTTCACCTTCATAGGGTTGGACAAATTGAATCTTTGAATGATACTCTTGGAAGTTTCTTGATGGAGAGGGTTGATTTATTCTTGCAATTCCCTTTATTCTCTACCAGCACTCTTATCTCTTGGAGCACCCAGAAAAGGTACATGATATTGAAACTTTTCTCTACTACCTCTTTTCTTACAATGATATCCATGCTGGTATGAGATAATTTTCTTCTACCTTTTATCCTTGTGTGATGAGTTTCTTTTATTCGAAGCAAAGGATATTTGGTTGTATTTCAAATTTGTGCCTCTTGGCACGACAAACTAACCCTTGTGCTAACCCTTATGCTTTGAGGATATTTTTGTTGCTTGTACTTTTAATGTGTTTCAGGATTTGAAATTGAGGATAAATCATTTTTAAAAAGGGGAGAATGATACTAGCATGTATGGAACATATCCTATAAGTGATGTTCATGAAAAAAGAAAGATTCAGAGGAGCTTAAAGCATACCAACCAAAAGCATACAAATGCTATCTCAGGAATTTTTTTAATTCACAAAAGAGGACAACTAAATAAGTCCCTTACTTCATTAATGGAAAATTGTGAAAGATAGTGTCATCATTATTTCCCCTAGAATAAATATTAGTCTTTGTCATTCCGAAAACATTATATTATCATGACTATTGAGAATTCTTAAATTTGTAGTTGCTACTTTAGTGACTAGTCTAATTCCCTTAAGGAATTAGTGATTGATTAGGTTGGATTTCTTAATTAATTGTGTTATGTTCTTTGCTTTATTGATCAATGAGTTATCATATTATGGATTCAAGTTGATTTCTTGTGCGTTTGACTGAATTTTTTTCTTCCCTGGTCTATTTGTGAATTTATTTAGGCCTTTATTTCTTCTATTCTTGTTGTTTTTTCTAATCTATCCCTCTATCTTTAATTTTAGTTAGTTAATTCTACATTTCCAAGATTGATTTTGAGTATCTCGATTGAGGTCATTATGACCATACAAGGAATCCAATATATGTATAACAAAATATTACCTAGTTCGCTCAAGGAACCAACAAACTCTACAAAAATAATAGTGTACGCATATGCTAAGTGTCTTATAATTGCCCATTAGCCATAACCTATAGGGGATGAGCACAACCCATGAACCAAATTATAATGGCCCTTTGCATTATTACGATATGTCTATCATGCCAAATTGGGGTTAATATTCTCTTTGAATGAAGTGTTAGAAATTTTAGGCTAGGCTAGTCTTGGATGAACTTCAAATATGGTATGGTCGATATAAACTCGGTAATGGATAGGTTGGTGATTATGTGATTTAAGATAATAATATGATAACTTAGGAGTTAAAGAGTTCATGCACATGTTTGGAAGTGATTTTTTGTTAGTAGAACTATGGATATAGCATTTAAGATAAAAAGGTTAGTTCAGGATGTCAAAACCTAAAAAAAGTTTTGCACAATTGTCAAAAAGTTAAGAGTTGTCAAAGTTATTACATCGTATAAACTGTTATAGCAGGAGGTAGGCTACAACCACGGTCTATCTATAGCCAAAATATTCTTACTTGTAATACCCCATACTTTTTTCTAGCTAATTTCATCTCAAGAATGTTTAGTATGAGCTTCTAAATTGAATGATGTTTATTCCATGAGGAATTTTCAAGATTTTCACATTTTTTGTCATGTGGAAAATTTAATAATCTTTCCATCGATGTAAGATTTGTCCAAATTTGATAATCGGGTCAGATGTTACGACTATTTTAAGTTCCTATCATAAAACAACGCCATATTAGTCAGTGGTGCACCGCGCCACAAGAGGAAATGGAATTTGGCAAATTCCAGTAGGGGTCCGCGATTATGGCGTGTCGCGCTAGGGCTCAAATTTAGAATTGTCCTTTTTCCAGTGTCTCAACGCGATTTCCCCCCCATCGCGCCAAAGCTCCAGGTCACAAAAGAAGTGACAACGCGATGGCCCCGCATCGCACCATCCCTCAGTTTCTCAATTGTCAAAATTAAGTGACAGGGCGTGATAGAGTCGTGTCGCGCCAAAGGTCCAATTCAGAAAATTTTCACTGAAATTAAATAAAGCATCCGGGGTTAAAAAGGTCAAATTCTCACCCTATTTAAGCCCTTTAACACATGATTCAACCACTTTTCACCCAAAATATACTAGTTTTCCTCAATTTTCTCTCAAGAACAAGCTAGGGTTTTCATAAAAGATCCAATTTCAAGAAAGCTTCACCGTCAATCTTCACGAAATCACGAACTAAGGTATGCATAGTGTTCATTCATGGACTCCTTTCATCCATGAAGCCCAAGAATCCCTTTTCTAAATTCAAGTTTATGGATATTCTTGTGAATTTCATGATTGGGATGCTCTTGTTCATGTGGATAATGAGAAATTGAATTCTACTCCATGTTGGGTGATAAATTCTATATTGGTTAAATTATTATAGATATAGATTCATGCAAACCTATGACTAAACCCTTTAATGATGAAATTAGAATTGAACCATGATGTTTAATTATTGTACAAAGATGTTTACATATATCATGCCTACAATATGTTTGATTAAATGCCTAGATAAAGGAAAAGTGCCTAACTAGCATGATACCATGAAATCCCCATGTATGTACAAGTTATGCCTATCATATGTTTTGATGAAATGCTTAAGTTATGCTTGGTCAGTTTCCTTCCATCAAGTCCTGGGGTACTCGTTCCTGAAACATTAGCTGTGTGCCTAGAGCCATGTCATGTTTTCACAATACTCTTAGTCAAGCTATGATCCTTAGACTTCAGACAGTTTTATGACTCAGGAAATCTCCATGATCTTATGAACTCAGTCAGTTGTCAGATATTAGTAGTATTTCGCCAGTCAATGAAATTCAGTAACGCAGCCCATGTTCAGTTCAGTAAAGCATGTTCAGAGTCTATTCAGATGGGAGTATTAATTAGCACCGAGTGAACCCAAGGAAGGAAACACACACTATCAGATGGAGGTTTGATCCTTAGAAGTCATCCTTGTATTCCAGAACTATGTAGCCAGCATAGGTTGAGACATCAACACTGTCCGATGAGTATTGATGAGGTGGATAAGAACTGTCAGATAATGGGCTCACTATTCTTATATAGGGGATACTATCAGATGAGGTTCACCCATAACTTTTCCTTATAGATGGCGTGGTATTGACACCATTCTAATTAGGATTACAGATTAGACCCCAACTCAGCCATAATGGCGTATCAGGGGTATGTCAGTTGGATAACTAGTTCCCACAGTCTCATGTTATAGAATCAGGACTATTAGATAAAGTCAATCAGTCACAATAATAGAACTTAGATAGTTCTTTAGATTTTAGGACTATCAGATGCAGTTAACTCAGATACAGTACGGAACTCAGATAGTTTCATCAGATTTAGCACTGTCAGATATAGTCACCCATATTATCAGTTTTATTCAGATTCAGTAATCATGTTATCATAGTATTAGTGTCAATTGTTATGTCTCATGCATGTATTCTTACTCTCATGATAGTTAGTCAGTTATTATTATTGTTTATGCATATAAACCCCATGATTCAGCCTACCTCACATGTATACCAGTACATTCAAAGTACTGACACATTTGTGCTATGGTGTCTTATACCATAGGTTCAGAGACACGAGCTCCAGAGCAAAAGTAGATTCCAGATATCCACATACACAGTTATAAGTGAGTCCTCATCTTTCGAGGACATGATTATTTCCCTATTATCTCATTAATCAGTTTATTAGTTGGAGTTAGTTAGGGACATGTCCCGTCAACTCCTTACTCAGAAAGTTCAGTTAGTTAGAGGCTTTCTAGACTACCATGTTCCAGACTTCAGTATGTTAAGTTTTGTTTTTGGTATTCTATTACGCCACACAGATGTTATTTCATTCAGATCATGTTCAGTATTGAAACTTATGGCCTTTCAGTTTATGTTTCCACATTATAAATTATTTTATGCAATATACAGGTATAAATATCAATTATGGGTTATCTTGTGGTCCTTTGGGGTCATGAACACCGTGTATCATTTCAGCTACTAGATTTAGGGCATTAAAAACTTGGTATTAGAGCTAGGTTGGGTAAGTTTGCTTTAAGGGTAAATGATAGCGAGGTAAATGAGTGCAGACCTACCATGCTAAATAGTGACATGACTTTAGCCAGGCTTATGACTCATGCTCAACATATAGAGGAGTAGAAGATTAAGAAGAGGGAGAAACAGAATAAAAGAGCGAAGAAAGGTAGTTTTAACTTCGATCAGCCTAAATCAGAAGAAGGAAACCGTTTCCAGTTTTGTTCTAAGTCATCAGTTTCATCCCCTTGTTCAACCAGTGCTCCAGTTCCTAAGTTCAGAAAGGGTAATAGAGATAGAGCGCCAGGATCTAGGTCTCAGGGCAATGTTAGCAATGCCTGAACTAATCCCATTTGTCAGACATGTGGTAAGAACCACAAGGGTGCTTGTAGAGCTGGTAGCGATATCTATTTCGGTTGTGGAAAGCCAGGCCACAAAGTCAAAGACTTCCTTCAGTCAGGTTATCAGAGTTATCTCTACTTCTCAGCTTAGTCCAGTCACCCGAATCAGCAGGGTGCCACCCTCAGGGCTACTAGTGGGCAATGCCTAAATCATCTCTTTGCTCTTTAGTCCCGATAGGATCAAGAAAATTCTCCTGATATAGTTACTGGTACATTATAGATCTTTTATGTGCATGTTTATGCTTTGCTAGATTCAGGAGCTTCTTTGTCTTTTGTTACTTCCTATATAGCAGGCAATTTTGAAATCAGTCTCAAAATCCTAGCAGAGCCCTTTTTAGTCACTACCCTAGTGAGTAAAACCATCATAGCCCGACGGGTATACATGAACTTCTCGGTTATGATATTTTAGAAAGTCACTTCAACAGGCTTAGTCGAATTAGAGATGACTGATTATGATGTCATTCTTGGCATGGATTGGCTTTATTTCTACTATGCCATAATTGTCTACAGAAATAGAATAGTCCAGTTTCAGTTTCTAAATGAACCCGTCCTTGAGTGGAAGAGTAGTACTTCAGCGTTCAGAGGTCAGCTTATTTCCTACCTCCGGGCATGAAAAATTATATCTAAAGGATGTGTCTATCACCTTGTTCGATTTAAGTACACTAGTTCAAAAACTCCCATCCTTGAATCAATTCCAGTTCTAGGTGAATATTCAGATATCTTTCCCAAAGATCTTCCTGGAATTCCTCCTAAAAGGGAAATAGACTTCGACATTGATCTTCTTCCAGATACTCAACCTATATCTATTCTTCCATACAGAATGGCACCAGTAGAACTCAGAGAATTGAAAGAACAATTGAAGGATCTCTTATATATGGGATTCATCAGGCCCACTATTTCCCCGTGAAGCGCTCCAGTATTATTCATGCACAAGAAAGATGGGTTTCTTAGGATGTGTGTAGACTGTCGTCAACTCAACAAGGTCACGATCAAGAACAAGTATCCTCTTCCCAGAATCGATGACTTGTTTGATTAACTTTAGGATGCCAGTTATTTCTCTAAGATAGACCTCAGATCCGGCTATCATCAACTCAGAGTTAGAGAATGTGACATTCTGAAAACAGCTTTTCATACTCGGTATGGTCATTTTGAATTCTTAGTTATGTCCTTTGATCTTACCAATGCCCCAGTAGATTTTATGGACTTGATGAACTGTGTGTTCAAGCAGTACTTGGACATATTCATCATAGTCTTGATAGATGATATTCTGGTCTATTCCCCCAGCGAGCATGATCATGTAGACCATCTTAGAAAAGTACTTTATACTCTCAGTAGCATTCCTTGGTCATATTATTTTTGGTGATATCACTAGAGTGGATCCTCAAAAGACCGAAGCAGTAAGAAATTGGACTTTCCTTGTCTCTCCATCAGATATCACGAGTTTCTTGGGTTTGGCCGGCTATTATAGATGGTTTGTTGAGGAATTTTCTTCTATTGCATCCCCTATGTCCAGATTAACTTAGAAGAAGGTCAAGTTTCAGTGGTCAGATCCTTACGAGAAGAGTTTTCAGGAGTTGAAGACTCGACTCATCTCAGCTCTAGTATTAGCTCTTCCAGATGGTCCAGATGGTTTCATAGTATAATCTGATGCATTAAGAGTAGGTTTTGGTTATGTCCTCATGCAGCATTGTAAGGATATAGCCTACGCCTCTATACAGTTTAAGACCCATGAGAGGAATTATCCTACTCATGATCTTGAGTTAACAACTATTGTCTTTGCCTTGAAGATTTGGTGACATTATCTATATGGTGTTCATGTAGATATATTCACTGATCATAAAAGTCATCAGCATATCTTTTCTCAAAAATATCTCAATCTTCATCAGAGAAGGTGGGTAGAGCTCTTGAATGATTATGACATGAGTGTCCTTTATCATTCGAGAAAGGCCAACGTAATGGTTGATGCTCTCAGTAGACTATCCATAGGTAGTGTTTCTCATGTTAAGGACAGTAAGAAGAAGTAAGCTCAGGAAGTCCATCAGCTTGCCCGACTAGGTGTTCTCTTAGTCGATACAGAAGAGGGTCATTTATGGGTTTAGAGTAGTTCAGAATCATCTCTAGTTTTCAAGGTGAAAGAAAAGCAAGATAGAGATCCCAGCCTTGTCAAGTTGAAAGAGTCAGTCCAGGATTAGAAAGTAGAGGTTTTCTCCCAAGGGGGAGATAGTGTTTTGCGTTGTTAGGGTCATCTCTGTGTTTCAGGGGTAAATGTATTAAGGCAGTGAATTCTTGCAGAAGTGCATAGTGAATGCTACTCTATTCATCCAGGGGACACAAAGATATACCGTGACTTGCCGGAAATCTATTGGTGGAGTGGGATAAAGAGAGACATTGCAGAGTTTGTAGCTAAGTGCACTATATGTCAGCGGGTTAAGATAGAGCATCAAAAACCTAGTGGGTCCATGCAGGAGTTCAGTATTCCTACTTGGAAGTGGGAAGTTATGAACATGGACTTTGTGATGGATTTTTCTCAAGCTCGTCATCAGCATAATTCAGCCTGGGTCATTGTAGATAGAATGACCAAATCATCTCATTTTCTTCCAGTTCATACCTCTTATTCAGTCGAGGATTATGCCAAACTATACATAAGGGAGTTGTTCAGATTGCATGGTGTTCTTTTATCTATTATCTCAGACAGAGGTACCCAGTTCACCTCTCAGTTTTGGAAAGCTTTCCAAAAGGGTCTTGGTACCCAAGTTTATCTTAGTACAACCTTTCATGCTCAGAAAGATGATAAAGCAGAAAGGACCATTCAGACATTAGAAGACATGCTAAGGGCGTGTGGAATCTATTTTAAGGGAAGTTGGGATGACCACTTACCTTTGATTGAGTTTACATACAACAACAACTATCATTCCAGTATTCAGATGGCTCCATTCGAAGCTCTCTACTGTAGGAGATGTAGATCTCCAATTGGTTGGTTCAAAGTTAGTGAGGCCTCAGTTATAGAGCCTGACTTGGTATTCGATGCCTTAGAAAAAGTCCAGTTAATTAGAGAAAGACTTCGGGCTGCTTAGAGCCGACAAAATTCTTATGTAGATGTTCGTAGAAAATATCTCAAGTTTGAGATTGGTGATCATGTCTATATAAAGATCTCTCCCATGAAGGGAGTGGAGAGATTCGGCAAAAAGGGAAAGCTCAGTCCCCGATATATTGATCCCTTCAAGATTCTCAGTTGCTTTGGATAGGTAGCCTATAAGCTTGAATTGCCTTTAGATCTAGCCTCAATTCACCCAGTCATTCATGTCTCTTTGCTCAAGAAGTGCACAGGTGACCCACTAGTTGTAGTCCCTATTCAGAGCATTGATGTTCAGAACACTCTCTATTATGAAGAGATTTCAGTCAAAATCTTAGACTATCAGACTCGTAGATTGAGGAACAAAAGAAATCCCTTTAGTTAAAGTTCTTTGGAAAAATCATTTTTTCGAGGGAGCTACTAGGGAAGCAGAAACAGATATGCATACCAAGTATCCTCACCTATTCTTCGCCAACTCAGATCAAGCTCAAGGTAACAGTTCTCCTTAAGCTTACTCAGTTTCATGTTCAGTGTTCATCATAAACTTGGTATGCAGTTTCATGCTCATGTTCCTATTATAAACTTGGTTTTAAGTACCATTGCATATTCAGTCATGCACTCATATATCAGTTCAGTTATGTAATTATGCATCAGATATGCATTCTCATTGTGAGAAACTTAGTTCTTCAGAACAGTCAGTCATGCATTCATGAATCAGTTACACCTGCATCAGATATGCATGTTCAGTATTATATGTTCAGATTGTCAGTCATGTCAGTCATGAGATCATGTTCCAGTTGTTCATGTTCAGTATGTATGTCAGTTGTTTTTTCTCCCCTCTCAGTCAGTCTCATTTGAGGATGAATGTTCTCAAGGGGGAGATATTGTAATATCCCATTCTTTTTCCTAGCTAATTTTATCTCAAAAATTTCTAGTATTAGCTTCTAAATTGAATGATGGTTATTCCATAAGGAATTTTTAAGATTTTTAATTTTTTTTGTCATGTGGGAAATTCAATAAGCTTTCCATCTATATAAGATTCACCTAAATCCGATAACTGGGTCAGAAGTTACGACTATTTCAAGATCCCATCATAAAATAGTACCATATTAGTCAGTGGCACACCACGCCACAAGAGGAAATGACACATGGAAAATTCCATTAGGGGTCCGTGAGCGCATCACGCCAGGGCCCAAATTCAGAATTGTCCATTTTCAAGTTTCTCAGCGTGATTTCTCCCGCGTCGCACCAAATTTCCAGGTCACAAAGAAAGTGGCAACACGATGGCCTCGTGTCGCGCCATCCCTCAATTTTCCAATTGTCAAAATCCAGTGACACGGCAAGATAGCGTCGCGTCGCGCTAATGGTCCAATTCGGGAAATTTTTACTAAAATTAAATGACACGTCCAGGGTTAAAAGGGTCAACTTCCTACCCCTATTTAAGCCCTTTAACATGCGATTCATCCACTTTTCATGCAAAATATACTAGTTTCTCTCAAGTTTCTATCAATAAAAAGCTAGAGTTTTCATAGAAGATCCAATTTCAAGAAAGCTTCACCGCCAATCTTCACGAAATGACAAACTAAGGTATGTATAGTGTTCATTAATGGACTCTTTTAGTCCATGAAGCCCAAGAATACCTTTTCTAAATTCAAGTTTATGGATTTTCTTATGAATTTCATGATAGGGCTGCACTTGTTCATGTGGATAATAAGAAATTGAATTCTACTCTATGTTGGGTGATAAATTTTATGTGTGTTAAATTATTATAGATATAGATTCATGCAAACCTATAATTAAACCCTTGAATGATGAAATTATAATTGAATCATGATGTTTAATTATTGTACAAAGATGTTTACATGCACCATGCCTACTATATGTTTGATTAAATGCCTAGATGAAGGAAAAGTGCCTAACTATCATGATACCATGAAATCCCCATATATGTACAAGTTATGCCAATCACATGTTTTGATGAAATCCTTCTATAAATGTAGTATCGATTATGATGTTAGTTATATGTTTAAGTATGTTATGCTTGGTCAGTTTCCTTCCATCGAGTCCTGGGGGTACTCGTACTCGAAACATTAGTTGTGTGCCTAGATCCATGTCATGTTTTCATGATAATCTAAGTCAAGATATGATCCTTTGACTTCAGACAATCTTATGACTCAAGAAATCTCCATGATCTAATAAACTCAGTCAGCTGTCAGATATCAATAGTATTTCATCAGTCAACGGAATTTAGTAACTCAGCCTATGTTCAGTTCAATAAATCATGTTTAGTCTACTCAGATGGGAGTAGGAATTAGCACCGAGTGAACCCAAGGATGGGAACACACACTATCAGATAATGATATGATTATTAGAAGTCATCCTTGCATTCGAGAACTATGTAGCCAGCATAGGTTGAGACATCAATACTTTCCAATAAGGGTGATGAGGTGGATAAACACAGTCAGATAAGGACCCTACCATTCTTTTATAGGGTACACTATCAGATAAGGGTCTCCCACAGCTTGTCCTTACCGGTGGCGCGGTATTGACACCGTTCTAATTGGGGTTATAGATTGGACCCTACCTCAGCCATAATGGTGTATCAGGGGCATGTTGGTTAGATAACTACTTCCCAATTTCATGTTACAAAATTAGGACTATCAGATATAGTCAATCAGTCTCAGTAATAAAACTCAGATAGTTCTTCAGATTTCAGGACTATCAGATACAGTCAACTCAGATACAGTACGGAATTCAGATAGCTCCATTAGATTCAGGAGTGTCAGATATAGTCACCTATGTTATCAGTTATATTCAAATTTGGTAATCATGTTATCACAGTATTAGTGTCAATTGTTATGTCTCATGTATGTAATCTTACTCTCATGATAGTTAGTCAATTATTATTATTGTTCATGCATATGAACCCCATGCATTAAGCCTACCTCACATGCATACCAGTACATTCAAAGTACTGACGCATTTGCGCTATGGTGTCTTATACCATAGATTCAGAGACACGAGCTTCAGAGCAACAGTAGATTCCATATATCCGCAGACAGAGTTAGAAGTGAGTCCTTATCTTTTGAGAAAATAATTATTTCCCTACTATCTCATTAATTAGATTATTAGTTGGAGTTAGTTGGGGAAATGTCCCATTAACTCCTTACTCAGATAGTTCAGTCAGTTAGAAGCTTTCTAGACTATCATGTTTCAGACTTCAATATGTTCAGTTTTGTTTGGGTATTCTATTACCCCAGACAGATGTTATATCATTCAGATCATGTTCAGTATTGAACCTTATGGCCTTTCAGTTCATGTTTTCGCATTATAAAGTATTTTATGCAGTATACAGGTACATATATCAATCAATGGTTAGCTTGTGGTCCTTCAGGGTCATGAGCACTGTGTAGCATTCTGGGTATCAGATTTGGGGCGTTACATTACAATAGTAGAAGTTATCTTTATATAGACCCGCCATATAGTGCAGATTTTGATATAGCAAGCTATGTGCAATTAATTGATGTTTTTAGAATCAAACTGTATTTTTCATTCCAATTTCTTTAAAGAGGGTAATTGAGGAAGAAAATTATCAGTTTTTGCATAATTTAATTCATTAAGGTATGTAATCCACTTTTTAACTAGCTTTTCAATGTTTAACCCTTAGAATTACTAGGTTTTGATTATGGCAGGGGATTTAACTTGAACTAGGTTGAATTTTTGGCGTAACTTAGTAAAAATAAGGTGTAATCCATAGGTTTTGGTCAAGGGTGAATGATTTGTTGTTGCATGATTAGAATTCATTCTTACAAATATGAATATGATAGAATTAAGTTGGAATGAAGGTATACAAACCCTAGAATAAGGGAATGGTCATGATTTTGACCTTGGGGTTATGGGATTAGATTATAATCCTTTAATATATTTGGACATTGTTTGAAATGTAATTGCATTATTTGTTTTAGACCACAATTAAGATGTGGCTATAAGAAAAGGAAAGTCTCAAGTTTATTAGAGCATTATAGGGCTTGATATGATTTAGGTAATGGTTGAATTATAGTTAAAGAGTCAATTTGATTTATGTGTGCATGTTACCTGCCTATTTGTCTTCTTGATATAATTCATGTTGTTGAATGTTAACTTCTTGGATAATTTTACAAGTTGTTTTTCCGTTACCCAAATCATGGATCGTGCAAGGCACCAACCCAACTATATCCTTGATAGGAGAACTCTCAATACCCAACAAATCAATTAATGCAAAAGTATAAATAATTTTTGAGCTAACCAAATAACCAGTCATCTAAATAGAAATATTTGGTTGAAAATATTTATCTGGTTAACTCACCTCACAATCTCAATTTAATATATTAATAAGTAATTAATACGGAAAAAAATGAAAATTGAATCCCCAGAAACTAGGCTAAACTGGTACAAGAGAACTAAATAAATCGAGGAATGACCTAAGA
Organism: Capsicum pubescens; assembly: GCA_030864215.1. Classification (NCBI taxonomy): domain Eukaryota; kingdom Viridiplantae; phylum Streptophyta; class Magnoliopsida; order Solanales; family Solanaceae; genus Capsicum; species Capsicum pubescens. The sequence continues at coordinate 69,444,573 of CM061542.1, read as the reverse complement.
TACAACATCCATGTAGGAGTAGGATGACAAGAGATATTGCAGAATAGATATTGTTGTACCTATAGAAACTGCAACGTACATATAATATGGCAATATCCCCAAATAGAGATATTGTAAGTGTAGTACCAGTACAACCACACAAACTGATAGGCATCATCGGTTGATGGATTAGGAACATATAACAACATAGAAAACAAGAAAGATCATGATTAACTACTTTGACTTTCAACCTTATTGCCTTTGTTTTATTTAATGTAATATTAAATTACCCTTAGGGCACTAATTAACTACCTTCCATGAATTTATTTAACCCTTAATTTTTACGTACTTACCTTATTATAGAAACTCTATATACTTTTTGTCTCTCATTATTCTTGTTTTATGAAAATCTTTGCCCTCTATTATACTACCATTAACTATCAGGATTTTAACAACCAAGAAAATTACTACTCTCAATAAATTTACAAGAAAGGTCACTAATATATACATAAAGTTTGTAACTTTAAACACAAGAGAACAATATTTATACATAATTCAAGACGTACCTTAATTTCACACTTTACTACTATTCCAAATCCTATCCATCAACATAACTAGTCCACTCAAAGAATCATAGTATCTCATCAATAACAGTTTCACACAAGGATCCATGACATATAATAAACATAACTCAGTCCACTCAAGGAACCATCAACCACATATAAATATAAATGTGCATTCAATCCATATGAATAAATGCATGAATGCAGGATGTGTGCATCATCTTATTCTCTTTTGAACCTTATTAACATCATTCTCGATATCATAAATATCATGATTTTAATATCAATATCATCATCGTCAACATCATTAATAGCATCATAAACATCAATAACTCTGTATAATCACCATTATCATCAACCCATCATCACTAATACGTATGAATATTAAAATGCACGATGTAATCAATAATTATAAGCAAAGAATGATGGTGAATTGCAAACACCCAATTCAAATCAAATGCAAGACACAACATCAAAATAAAACTTACAATTAATGATAACCAAATAAATACAGCCAATAATCACTAGTTCATCATTTCAAATAACAATAAATGTCCACTAAAATATGAAATAACAAGTATGTCTGAAGGCTAATTTACCACTTGTTCAATTGTGCATTATCAAACAAAATCATCAATCACAAACATGTGCAAAGATCAATCAATTAAGTACCTTTTTTAGGAGTGGACATTCCATATGGACTAATATCTACACTCTAATTTATCATTCTAATTCATTCACTAATCTAAATATCTTTTTTTTTTCATACTAAATTTGTAAATTCAATTACTAAATAGTAGACCTTACAGTCAAGTCATAACTACATTCAAGGCACTATTCTCTTTTGCTGATTATTTAACCACCCTGCTCTAGTTAACTTACTATTCTAGCTAGAGCAATCCACCTTTACACTTCTTGCTTTATAGACTTAGCTAAACCTAAAGTAAGGTTCAGAATTTATATCATCACCTCGTCTTATCATAATCAATCCTACTTAGTATTACTTTTAATTTTTCTAAAAATAAAAATATAAAACTTTTTCATATTTGGCTAACCTCTTTCTTGGAGTAAAGGTTTTGAATATCTATAAATTGAAGACCCCTTTCTCATACCATAACACAATAGTATCCATAATGTAGTCGTTTAAGAGTTTTATTTAGGGGGAGATTTTCTCCTAACAATTTTGCTTTTCATTTAGTATTAATTTTCATGTGTAGGTCAATTAGCCAAATTATATCAATAATATTATATTTTTAGTTTATATTTTTCCATCTGTTGGTGTAATATACCACAAATTACAATAATTATTACAGTTGAAAATAAAGTGAACAAAAGTGGAGAAAATAAAATAATCTTCTTTGTGGCTGAGGTGCGGATATCTCGCTTTATTTAAGGAGATTCAAGACCACTAAAGCATAATCTACACTGATCCAACAGTATATCTCATACTTGTCCCCTCCAGGATACAACAACCCATCAACGATGTACAACTCAAACAACTCCTAATTAGTTGAAGAGTCTAAAGTTCCACCATAAGAACAACTTCCTTCAATATATGTTTACTCTTTTTGGTATAGTGAATATAATTGAAGACTTAGAAATTTTTATTTGTCTCAACTCTCTCTTTCACTTCACATCTTTTTCTTCTATATTCCACCTCAACATAAAGGAAGAACCACCTCTATTTATAGTTGTTGAATTCTTTCATGTAATGAATATGATGAATAAGGGGCAGTAATGTAGGTAGATGAATAGTCTTAATGTTACATAAGTTACATGAAAGTAATGGCCATGGAGTTACAAGAACTAATGACCTTGAGAGTTACAAGAACTAATGGTCATATGAGTTACAAGAACTTATGGTCATCTTTATTACAATTCATACCCACTAACTCAAAAATATAATGTGGTGAGTTACAAGAATAATGACACCACTTTCTTTACTTTATGCCTATTAATTATGATGCACTTAATATTTTTATTTTAATAATAAAATGCACCAACACCATCTGAATTATCACCTTCTTGATTTATAAATTTTAACCTTCTGCATGACGCCCTCTCGATTTTGAATCAAATATTAGGCCCTCAGAATCTGCATATCTACTCTAGCTCGAAAGATGCCATCTTGCCCGAGACCCTGACTCAAAATTTTATCTCATTCTTTTCCAAATGTATGAGAGCTCTTTTTGTTGCTAGAAAGGGTCTCCCAGGAATGAATGATGGTATCTTTTTGTCAATCTCACAACCAAGGATGAAAAAATCTATTGGAAAAGTGAACTTCCCTAACTTTATGATGATACCATCAACAACCGTTATAGTTTCCTTATATTTAACATTGATGAGGGGATCTTATGCACAATTTTTCACTACTTGTTTCCCCAAATCCGTGTTTTATAAGGATAATTTAGCTTAATATTGATGTAAGGTCAAAATTATTTAGTTATTATTTATCTCATATTTAGGATTTTTATTTGTCCTTTTTGAAAATTAATTTTATAATTATGATTAATAGTATATTTTTGTTTCATGTATTACCACGACCTTATTAACTATTCTTTATCTTGAGCCAGGGATCTATCGGAAACAACCTCTCTACTTCTTCGGAGGTAGCGGTATGGACTACGTATATTTTATCCTCCGAGACACCACTTGGTGGGAATACACTGGGCTTGTTGTTGTTGTTATTGTTGATTAATATTATATTTTTATTTATAAAATTAAATTGGTGTAAAGATGAAAAAATTTAAAGTAAACATAAAATTAAATTGAGAAGTTATATAAGAAAATCAAGCAGATAACTTAATGAAATAAATTAAATATAATAATATTATATGCATCAAACCTCCAAATTGAAACTCCCTCCATTTAAAAAAGAATGACCTAGTTTGACATGGCACGGGGTTTAAGAAAATAAAGAAACTTTTGAATCATGTGGTCTTAATTTAAAGATATGTCAAATGTATCAAAATGTCCTTCAATTTTGTGGTCTTAAACATGCCACGTGGAAAGTTAAAATTTAAAAGTTGCTAAAAAGGAAAAGGGTCATTTTTTTTTTGAAACAAACTAAAAAAAGTAAGTCATTCTTTTTAAAATGGAGGGAATATATGATTTGAAGTTCTTTGACACATGGAATCATTTGAAGAAAAAAGAAAAAGTTGAGGCGGCCACCCAACGAACGACGGATCAGTCCAATTGTCCAAATTGAATTGAGTTTTAATTTTTTAGTTCATTTTGAATTTAGTTTTTTATTTGAGGTTTTTTCTTAAACTTACAAATATTTCAAAATAAATTAATTTTATGCAACTTTAACTTTTAAATTGATGTGAAGATGAAAAAATTTGGAGCAAAAAGAAATTAAAATTGAAAAATTTTATAAAAAAAATCAAGCACACAACTTAATGAAATAAATTTAACACAATAATATTATATGCATCAAACCAGCAAACTGATAAAGTTCAGAACCAAAATAAGTTGTCAAACTAAAAAAAGTACCAAAACATGTTATGTATATAATGTGTGACCAAAATAGACTTAAGTCACTTACAAAAATGAGTAGTACCTTATTTTTTTAACGGTAGTTTAGCTAACGACGTTATCCAGATAAAAAAGTGTATACCTCACTTATTTAGTGAGTTATTCATTATATTTGTACATAACTCACAAAAAAGTGAGTTTACATATGACTCACTTTTTTTGTGTGTTATGTGAATGAAAATTATATAACTCACTAAAAAGGTGAGTTATCCTTTTCGGTTTATACATAACTCACAAAAAAAGTGAGTTATATTTATTTTATAATTTATGTGAATTTTTATAAAACTCACATATTGTTTGAGCATTCAATTTATCTTTTTAAATATATATATATTTTATAAAACTCACATATTTATATTTTTAAAAATCTATTTTGATTTTATAAAGCTCACTAATTGATTTTTTTAAAATATATTTTTATCTCTTAAAACTAGCATATGCCTCTATTTTTATCATATAAAACTCACTAATTATGTGGTTATTCAAATATAAAATAAGTAACTCACTTTTTAAGTGAGTTATTCATTGAATATTGCTATTAAAATATGTGAGATAAGTGCATAACTTTATTAGTGATATGAAATATGAATATGGTGCTAAAAATATATGAGTAATGCAAAACAAATTTATATATAATATAAAGAAAGGTCATAGAGGAGGTGATGTGACACCTCTCTATGACCTTCATTTCTAATTTTCTTTTTTCTCCTTTTTTTTTTTTCATTCTTTCACTAATCAATTTATTTATTAATTAAAAAAAATATTCTATCATATTTATTATATGTAATAATATCTTATGAGTTATAAAAAAAACTTTTATCTATTTGTATTCTACACTTAAATGACATGTCTTCTCAACTTCATTCTATTTAATTCTTATGGATTAATCCATCTATAAATACCAATAATCTATGGAGTTGTTGGATACTCATTTGTATTTTCTGTTTTTTATTATTTAATAGTATTTTTTATCCTTTTTTTCCTTTAAATCTTTTTCATATGACAATATGGTAATCATCATTTTGATTAAAATCATAGAAATATTCTTTAAATTTTTTTCTTGTGTAATAATAGTCAAACACAAGTTCATCAAGATGAAGAAGGAAGTTTGATGGTGGTGTAAAATCCATCAAAGAGAGAACTAATTTAATTTGATACAAGTATATCAAAATAAAGAAGAAGTTTAATGGTCTTGGAAGATCCACCAAGAGAGATTATCAAATTAATTAGTTTGGCAAAGTGTAGAAGTATATATATATATATATATATATATATTTCTTATTTTAGTATTTTTAATTAACTATCCGTTAAATGTAAGAAATATACCCTTTTAGAACAAGACTTTATTGTAAAGTTTTATACTATATCATGGGCAACGGGAAATATCTTCAACTTATTGCTTTTTGATAACATAGAACTTATTGGCTCATAGTTTTTTCGCCAATGATTCATCATTTTTGGCTCTTTTCTTTACTTTTCTAATCTTCTTTGTTCGATTCTCTCTAATTCGGATGTTATATCACTTGATTTTCATACTTAAATGACTTAATTTAGTATTTTTTTCTGGAAGTATTAATAATTAAAAAAAAATATATGGCATCTCACAATCTAATATAAAAATATGCCAATCTAATAAAAAATTATTATTAGATTATTTTTTTAAATATAAGGACTTAAATATCGCGCGAAGCGCGTATCTGTTTACTAGTTATATACTATACAATTAGACGTTATGATGGAGTATATGCTCATTAATTGTTATATACTATACAACTATTTTTTTTAAAAGAACAACGCATATAGAAACTTGTTACGCCTACTTTCAAAATATATTGTACAAATTTGATATATCCATAAAAAATGTGAGTCAGTCATAAAAAGTATAACCATTAGAAAGTGATTTGATTTTCATTTACCGCATGTACATGTTCTTTGCGTCTCATTAACAATTTGCTTATTACCACACTTTTCATGGTGGGAGTTGAATGTCCTAAATTCAAATATATTATGTGCCACAATTAAATTTTGGATACTGTGCATCGATATCTTTTTCCTATAATCCTCAATTTTTTTGAAAGGATTGGCATCCATTTTTGTTTGTCACCCAATAGCTATTTCTAATGGCTATACTTTTAATGATTGACTGATGTTTTTGATGGACTTGTCAACTTTGTACGATATATTTTGAAAGTAAATGTAACAAGTTTCTCTATGTGTTCTTTTTTTAAAATTTTTTTTTTAGTTGTATAGTATATAACAATTAATGAGCATATACTCCATCCTCACGTCTAGTTGTATAATATATAATTTGTTTTGCATAACTCATACTTCCTCCATTTAAAAAAGAATGACCTACTTTCCTTTTTAGTCTATTTCAAAATGAATGACCCCTTTCCTTTTTTAACAATACTTAGATTTCAACTTTACACGTGGCACACTTAAGACCACAAGATTAAAGGGCCTTTTAGTACAGTTGCCACAACTTTAATTTAGGACCACAAGAATTAAAAGTCTTCTTACTTTCTTAAACTCCGTGTCAAGTCAAATTAGGTCATTCTTTTTGAAATGGAGGGAGTATATTTTTAGCACAATATTCGTATTTCACATCACTAATAAAGTTATGCACTTATCTTACATATTTTAAGAGCTATACTCAATGGCTAACTAACTTTTTAAGTAAGTTACTTATTTTATATTTGAAATACTGACAAAATTAGTGAGTTTTATATGATAAAAATAGAGGCATATGATAGTTTTATAAGATAAAAATAGATTTAAAAAAATCAATTAGTGAGCTTTATGAAATCACATAATTGGTGAGCTTTATAAAATTTAAATAGATTTTAAAAAATAAACATTTGAGTTTTTAAAAAAAAATACAAATTTAAAAAGATAAATTGAATGCTCACATAATATGTGAGTTTTATAAAAATTCACATAAATTATAAAAATAAATATAACTCACTTTTTTTGGTGAGTTATGTATAAACTAAAAAGGATTGCTCACCTTTTTAATGAGTTATATAACTTTCGTTGTCATAACTCACAAAAAAGTGAGTCATATGTATAACTCACTTTTTTTGTGAGTTATGTACAAATAAAATGGATAACTTACTAAATAAGTGAGTTATACACTTTTTTATGAGAATAACATCGTCAGCCAAACTATCGTTATATACATGGCATATTTTGGTATTTTTTTTAGTTTGACAGCCTATTTTGGTTTCGAACTCAAATTTATATATGATTTGGAGTGATCTGAGACATGACATCATTTGAAGAAAAAAGGAAAAAGTTGAGGTGGCTACCCAATGAAATGCGAACTAATCCAATTGTCCAAATTGGACTGAGTTTTAATTTTTTAGCTTATTTTGAATTCAGTTATTTTATTTGAGATTTTTTCTTATACCTATAAATATTTTTTTTAAAATAATATTTATGCAATTTTTCATAACTTTTAGAACTTGTGAAATTTTAATTTATTTAGAGAAAAATTGAAGCCTCCGTGGAGGCCAGAGAAAATTAATTTATTCTTTTTTTTTCTCCTTTTTTATTACTTATTCTTTGAGAATTCAAGATTCCAAATTTATTCTATTCAATTTGTAAGTTCATTATAATAATAATAATAATAATAATAATAATAATAATAATAATAATACTAATAATAATAATAATAATAATAATTTTATTTTAATTTTTAATTGTGATTTTCAAACTACGAGTAGCGAAATCCCGTAAGTAGAATTGTGGCAACCATGATAAATTAACCAAGTATATTAAAGTACATAGTAATTCTTGAACAGTGTTCATGCATGTATTATTATTTCTTTAGATTTTATTGCTTTCTGATGGTGTACAACGTTAAAACTGGCCTTATCTTTACTTTGGATGAAAGAATGAATAACATATGGAAAGATGGGAATGAACAGTAGAGACTTGGAGCTACCAACCTCCACTTAATAGTTTGAGTTGATAATCACGTATCCAAGATAAGAGTTAGTAATGCAACTCAGTAGAAGAGAAAACTTACTTGAAGATATTGCATAGATAAGAGCGCAAAGCTATTCTAAGTATATATAATCTATCGATTCTACATGCTAAGCACCGAGATATATCACTAATACGTAGAACCTACGGAGTTGTGATATCATAGGAACACAATCCTAGATTCATTCTCATTGATTTTCTGAACATAAACTGATATTTTTTCACTTGTTACTTCAATTAAAAACTATTTACTTGCTCTTTTAAATACCCCCATTAAAATTAAATGAATAAAAGCCTAAATAACCGCATTAACCTAGGTCCTAATTATATTCCTCGTGGGATCGACCCCAACATTTGTTGTGTTCTATATTTAACAACAACTACTTTATACTTCATTGCGAGATATAATTTGGGCCACATAAAATATTTATGATTTATTCTAATGATTTCTTAATGAGATGTTTTGTATCATTTAGGTGAAAAGAGACAAAATAAGACTAAAATGAAGCATAAATAACCAGATTGAACAAAGAAAATTCCAAGGCGAAGCTGACAAGTCACGGAGCAAGTTCTATAGAGAATGCGTGTAAAAACTACATTCTCTCAGAAGTTTACACCAACAAAGATGACTACTACGGTGAGTAAAGGGATCTTCCACCGTGAGCTTCAAGGTGAGTAAGTGATGTAAAATGAGATGCAAGATAATACACAACAACCAACACTAGACAAAAACTAGGAATAAAAGACAGAAATTAGGAGAAATAGAAGTTAGAATGGATTTAATCAATTAAAGAAAGGAAAAAATTAAGTATTCAGTAAATGATTATACACCAAAAAATAAGGTAAATTAAAATCATATATGAAAATACTTACTCAAATAATCAAGGGGATTCAATGGAAAGACAAGAGAGTTTTCTCCAAAACACACAAAAAAGAAGCTAACTCCATCCAAAAACTATCTAACCTTAAAGTGAAAGAAAGAAGCATTTGTTATAGTAGTCTTGCAAAAATAGCTCAATTACAAAAATGATCAAATTATTAAAATAGCCACTTAAGCATATTGGTGGCCTTAAAGTCTTCCTCCCATGCTTTCTTTAAGTCTTCTAAGATTATGATGGTTGAAAGAATGCTATAAAGTAATTGATGACATTTATGGTTGTAATCATGTCCTCCATTATCATGATACGAGACTATCCCCTAGTCGTAATACGATGCTTAAGGCCCCAAGTGACCTCAAGATAACCCATGATCTGATATCTTTTGTGAGCACTGAATGAAGTAATAACAAAACATCATATGCATAAGCTAAATCGATAAAATTTTATCAAGTTATAATACTGAAACAATACTCAATATGTCTGAACTTCTAATAAAGCTGAAAACAATTCAGAACATCTGAAAGCCTCTGAACATAAAGAGTTGATGAGATAAGCCCCCAATTAACTTTAAATGACATAAATAAAGAAATTACTGAAAATAACTACAAATGACTTGTCCTCAATGGATGAGGACTCACCACAACTGCTAATGAGTGGCACTGAACTAACTAAGGGTGATCGGGGAACTGAGCATCTGAACCTATATTATGAAATCAATATAGCGCAAAAGAGAATATGTAGTCAGTACTTTGAATGTAGTGGTATATGAGAAAAGGACTAATTAAAGTGCATATAGATACTGAGCATGAATGTATGAACATGTAAAACAAATACAAGACCAAGTAAAGCATGTGCTGAAATTATCTATAAAACTGACTGAATAGCTGATAAACTAAATACTTAGTCCTTTAAACCTGAACTGATATAATTTGAGTATTAAACTAAAATTGTGGAATTTATCATGTAATCGACATTCCCCAATTTGAGATAATCGGGGTACAACCTATAACCACAGTTAGGAGGGGGATAGTACCTTGCCAGGCATACCAACACATGGCTGACAATGTATATCGAACAAAGTTGATATCTCGAAGGACTAGGGTGTTAGTCCTAAATTGAAGGGTGACCCCTAAGTGAAATTCAATCCTAAACTGGCGGGTGAAATCTCATAACATATGCTATCTACGTAGTTCTGGAATTTAGAGACTTATACTAAAGGTTTAAGCCCTCTACAGGCGGGTGATGCTTCATCCCTAGGTTTGCTCGGTGCTAAGTCCTACTCCCAACTGAAAGATACTAAAACCTAAGTGGGTACATGTACTGATAACAAATATGCTTAAGTCATGGTATTTTGAAAATAACAGTATATGCAAAATCTAAAGAAATCATGAACATGTAAACTGATGTATTTAGCATGAAATAATACTGGTGAGTGCTCATTATGAAAATAATAATCTGAATATGGTGATAATGTCATGATTCCGACTGACTTGTTGTTTGAAATCAGAAATATGAATAAACATCTCAGTATCAGGTATTCATAACCCTCTAGCACCAAATAATACTTTAAATATGATAACATCATTTAAAAAAATGTAAGAAAATTCAAGATTCAGAGACTCAAAACTTAGAATATATCACTAAGTTGATGAAATCTATGATTATGAGTATGGGAATATATTAAACTTATGAGGACAACATACTCACATGGTTCAATTCATAACTTGATAAATTGACATGGTATCAACTAGGAATGATATGGATGAATGAGATTATAAAACATGTAAGAGTATAATTCACATGAGAAAATACAATATCATGATTCGTATTCAAAACTATTAGGAGAAATTGAGTAAATTCGCACTTATCATTGAAATTTTATAGAAAGAGGGAAAAAAGTTTATACTTGAAAAATAAGGGATTCTTGGGACTCAATGGTGGAAGGAACCCATTGATGAATATCCCACATACTTGAGTTTCTTGAATTCTTGAAGAAAACTTGGAATCGGGATCTTGGACGGATGAATTCTTGGAAGAAGCTTTGATTTTTGAGTTCTTGCAGATGGAAGGGAATTGAGTATTATTAACTGGTGGAGAATGGGGAAAATAATGCCCCTCTTGGGTGTTAAATCATGAAAAAGGACCAAAATACCCCCTTCAACTTTAATGAAACTGCAGGAATTACACGACTTTCGTGGCACGGAGGCTATCGTGGAGGCTAGCCTCCGCGACAACTATGTATTATGGAGATAGCCTCCATGATACGCTGCATATCACGGAGATCCAGTCTTTGTGGCACATTGAAATTGCAAAGGCATACTGCCTTCGTGTTCCAAAAACACCCCGAAACACTTTTAAAAATTTCAAAACTTTCCCGGATGATCCTTTTAGCATCCCTAAACATATTTCAATTTATAAATCCACGTTTCGAACACGGAAAGGCCAAAAATAAAAATGTTTGAAATTTTGTGGTGTTAAAGTGGCCATGTCACTTGTACTAAGAGTAAATTAAATGGCTTGGGACTTTTAAACATATGACGAATAGTTGAAAACTAGTCTAGGATCTTGCGGGGTATTAAAATATCTTCTCCTTGGGATCATTCGTCCTTGAATGAAACTGCATAAGCAAAGATACTAAGAAGAATGAGATCATGTACTGAATACTTATGAGTTGAACCATGATTTAGTAACTAAATTTGAAACATAACACATGGACTGAACTGAATTCATGAATGCATGCTATGATATGAGGATGGTTAGATAGCTGAGATAGAAAGCTAGAGAATTAATTTATGAAAAACCATTACCTCAACCTGAATCTAAATTCGTAGAGAAAATATAGGGATATTTGGCTCGCATATCGGCTTCTACTTCCCAAGTAGCTCCCTTAACAGACTGATTTCTCTATAGAACCTTAACCAAAGTAACTTCTTTATATCTTAACCTATGAATCTGATAGTCAAGGATCTCAATTGGGACTTCTTCTTAGGAAAGGATATCTTGCATGCCTACACTTTCTAATGTAAAGACAAAAGCTGGGTCACCTATGTATTTCTTTAGCAAATAGATATAAAACACCAAAAGCACTAATGTCAATTCTGCAGGCAACTCCAACTCATAAGCTACCTTTCTAAAATGGCTAAAACTCTTATATGGTCCAACATAGAGGGGAATGGGCTTACCTATCTTACCAAACCTCTTCACAACTTTCATGGGTGAAAATAAACCAAGCCACCAACACCAAACTCAAGATCTCTTCTCCTCATAGCAGCATAGGATTTCTATCAACTTTAGGCTATCTTTAGACTTTCTCGAATTAATTGAACTTTCTCCATCGCCTCATACACTAAATTTGTCCCTATTAAATCACCTCACCTACTTCAAACTAACCAATAGGAGATATGCACCTCATTCCATAGAGAACCTCAAATAGAGCCATCTGAATACTAGAGTGATAGGTGTTATTGCTGGAAAACTCAATCAAAGGTAAGTGGTTATCCCAACTACCCTTGAATAACATAAGATCTCAACATATCCTCTAAGGTCTAATGGTCCACTCTACCTAATCATTTATCTAAGGATGAAAAGTTATACTGAGATGACCTTGGGTACCAAGAGCCTTTTGAAAAGCCTTCCAAAAGTGAGAGGTAAACTGGGTACCTCTATAAAAATGTTGGTCAATGGAACCATATGTAACTTTACCAATTCCTTGATATAGAGTCTAGCATAATTCTCAGCTGAATACAAAGTATGAACTAGTAAGAAATAGGTTGGCTTGGTCATTCTATCTATAACGAAACAAATCAAATCATACTGATAACGCGTATGAGGAAACCATGTTACAAAATCATGTTCATCACCTCCCACTTCCAAGTAGGGATGCTAAACTCCTAAAGTGTATCATTAGGCCTTTAGTTCTTAAATTTAACCTGCTGACAATTCGAACACTTATCTATGAATTCTATAATATCTTTCTTCATACCATTCCACCAATAGATTTTTTCCTGCAAATCACAGTACATCTTAGTGGCTCCTGGGTGAATAGAATATCGTACACCATGAATTTCTGCTAATGTTTCCTATCTCAAATCATCCATACTTGGAATATATAATCTGCCTCGACAATAAAGCACACCATCTCCCTCTTGGGAGAAAACCTCTACCTTCTGATCCTAAATTGCCTTCTTTAACTTAACCAATATAGGATCCCTATCTTGCTTTTCTTTCATTTTAATAACTAGTGAAGATTCTAAATCATTCTCAATCCATATACTACCATCGGACAAATCAACTAACCGATCACCTAATCTAGAAAGATGATGAACCTCACAGACTAACTCTTTATTATCCTCATCAAGATGCATAACACTTTTCATAGATAATCTACTAAGGGTATCGGCCACTACATTAGCCTTACCAGGGTGATGTAACACACTCATATTGTAGTTTTTCAATAATTTAGGATAACTTATCTAACAAAGATTCAAATCCCTTTCAGTTAACACATATTGTAAACTCTTGTGATCTGAAACACGTCAACATAGACCCCATATAGGTAATGCCTCTAAATCTTTAAGGAAAAGACAAGTGTTGCTATCTTAAGATCATGGAGCGGATAGTTCTTCTCATGGGGTTTAAGTTATCGAGAGTCATAGGCTATGACCTTACCTCACTGCATTAACATACAACCAAGACCAACTCTCAAAGAATCATAATAAACTACAAACCCATATGAACCTTCTGGTAGAGTCAGTACTAGAGAAAAAGTGAGTCGAGTATTCAACTACTGAAAACCTTTCTTGCATAAATTTGACCACTAAAATTTGAGTTTCCTTTAGGTTATTCGAGACATGGGGGAAGAAATAGAAGAAAATACTTCAATAAACTATTTGTAGTAACCAGCTAAACTCAAGAAGTCTTGATATCTGATAGAGAGATGGGTCTAGGACAGTTTACTATTTTAGTCTTCTGAGGATCAACTCAAATGCCATCAGCAAAAGTAATGTGACTAAGAAAAGCTACTGATCTCAACCAGAATTTGCACTTGCTGAACTTAGCGAATAACTGGTGGTCCCTAAGGGTCTACAATAAAATACTCAAATGGTCTTCAGATCACCTTGTCTATGATAATAGATGAGGATGTCATCTATGAATACTATGATGAACATGTCTGAGTAATGCTTGGACACCCTATTCATCAAGCCAATAAAATATGCGGGAGAATTCATTAATCACAAATATATAACTAGGAATTCAAAGTGATCATATTGAATTCTAAAAGTTGTCTTCAAAATGTCACATTCTCAAATTCTGAGCTGATGATAACCAAATCTGAGGTCTATCTTAGAGAAATAGATTACACCCTGAAGTTGGTCAAACAAGTCATCAATCTTAGAGAGAGGATACTTATTCTTGATTGTGAGTTTACTCAACTGACGGTAGTTGATGAACATTCAGAGGGAACCATCTTTCTTGTGCATAAAGAGAAATGGAGCACCCCATGAAGAAATACTAGGCCTGATGAAACCTTATCTAAGAGGTATTTCAATTATTCCTTTAATTCTTTAAGATGAGATGGAGCCATTCTATAAGGTGGAATTAAGATAGGCTGGGTATCTATGAGACGATCTATTTCAAAGTTAATTTTCCTTTCGGGAAGAACTCTGAGGAGATCTTCAGGGAACACTTCTAGAAACTCATTTACTATTGGAACTAACTCAATAATTGGAGTTTCAAAATTTGAATCTTTGACTCGAGCAAAATGGTAAATAAAACCCTTGGATATTATCTTTCTGCCTTAAGATAAGAGACGAATCGACCTATAAGAATTGAAGTACTACCCCTCTATTTAATAGCTAGCTTATTAGGAAACTAGAACTATACTATTTTATTTCCATAATTGACTAAGACATAGCATGAGTGGTGCCAATCCATGCTGAGAATAATATCAAAATTGGTCATCTCTAACTTCATAAGAACAACTGAAGTAAATTTCTGAGACATTGTGATTGGGAAACTTCTATATACCTGTCTAGTAATAATTGAACCACCCACTGGGGTAAATACTGAGAAGGGCACTGCTAATATATCTGGACTGATACTAAAGTCTACAGCTATATAAGGAGTCACAAAAGAAAGTAAAGCTCTAAGATCTAAAAATGCATAAACATGAAGGTGAAAGACTTATAACATACCTGTAATAACATCAGGAGAACTTTCCTGATCCTTCCAATCTAGAGAGAATAAAGTTGATTCTAATGCTGCCATTTTTAGAATTTGAACACTCGACTGACCTCGACTCTAATTTTGACTCTGCAAGAGGGTTCATATGGTTTTGTGGTTTACTATAATGCATCTAGAGTTTGATTTGGTTTAGTGTTTATGAAGTGGGTTAAGATTAGAGCATATGCCTTCAAATAACTCAAACCTCAGGAGAAGAGCTACCCAACTCATGATCTTGAGGCAATATTTTTCTTAATGATTTGGTGGCATTATCTTTATAGGGTCTATGTTGATGTGCATAAAAATCATAAGAGTCTTCAGTATGTGTTCAACCAGAAAGATCTAAATCTTTATTAGAGAAGGTGGCTAGAGTTGTTGAAAAATTATGATATGAGTGTTTTATACCATTTGGGTAAAGCCAAAATACTATGGCTGACGCTCTTAGCAGATTATTTATAGGGAGTGTTGCTCATATTAATAATGAGAATAAAGAGTTAGTTTGTGAGGTTCATCAACTTGCTATGTTGGGAGTTTAGTTTACTGATTCAACTGAAGGTAATATCTTGGTTCAGAATGATTCAAAATCTTTGTTGGTAGCTGTGGTGGAGGAAAAGAAAGATAGTGATCTTATTTTGCTTAGGTTTAAAGAAGTAATCCAGTGTCAGAAGGTTGAGGTTTCATCCTAAGGGGGATATGGTGTTATTCGTTCTTAAGGCAGACTATGTGTTTCGAATCTGGATGACTTAAGACAATAGATGCTAGCAGAAGCTCATGGTTCTTGATATTCTATTCACCTAGGAGCCACTAAGATGTATTGTGATTTATGGGAAGTATATTGGTGGAATGGCATGGAAAAGGTTATTGTAGAATTTGTGGCAAAGTGTCCAAGTTGCTAGCAGGTTAAGGTTGAACACCAGAGACCTGGTGGTACACTTTAGAAAATCAGTATTCCTACTTGGAAGTAGGAAGTGGTAAATATAGACTTTATTACAGGTTTGCCACATACTCATCGACAACATAATTCTATTTAGGTTATCATGGACCAAATGACTAAGTCATCCCACTTCTTGCCTATTAACACTTTAGATTCAACTAAAGATTATGGTAAACTCTATATTAGGGAGTTGGTGAAATTGTATGGAGTCTCTTTGACCATTTTTATATTTAGGTACCTAATTACCTTTAAATTATAGAAGACATTTCAAAAGGGTCTTGGTACCCAAGTTCATCTTAGTACAACTTTTTACCCGCAAACAGATGACGAGGCATAGAGGACCATTCAGACCTTAAAAGACATGTTGAGAGTGTGTGTGATTGATTTTAAGGGTTGTTTGGATGATCATTTTCATTTTATTGAGTTTGCTTACATTAGCGGCTACCACTCTAGTATTTAGATGGCCCTAGTTAAAACACTTTATGGTAGGAGGTGTAGATCTCCTATTGGTTGGTTTGAGGTTTGTAAAGTTACTTTTATTGGGCCAAATTTTGTACATGAGGCGATGGAAAAAGTTCAGTTGATTAGAGAAAGGCTCGAAATAGCTTAGTGTCATAAAAAATCCTATGTAGATGTGAAGAGAAGGGAACTAGAGTTTGCTATTTGGGTTTTTGTCTACTTGAAGGATTCTCACATAAAAAGGGTGAAGAGATTTCGTAAGAGGGGAAAGATCAGTCCCCGCTATGTTGGTCCTCATAAGATTTTGAGTCACTATGGTAATGTATCCTATGAGTTGGAATTTCCTATAGGCTTAGCATCTATGCATCCAGTCTTCCATGTTTTCTTGTTAAAGAAATGTATTGCTGATCCAGCATTGTTGTTCTTTTAGAGAGTGTGAATGTGATATACAGTCTCTCTTGTGAGGAGGTCTCAGTTGAAATTTTTGATCGTCAGGTTTGTAAGTTGAGAAATAAAAAGGTTTCTTTGGTAAAGGTTCTGTGGAGAAATCATTCCATGGAGGGAGCTACTTGGGAAACATAGGAAGATATAATGACCAAGTACCCCCATATTTTTTTTTTGAACTCAGTCCTAATTTTAGGTAATAGTTCCCCCTTACCTAATTCTTTCTATCTCGGGACACCAAGTTATTTTGATGTTACAACATGTATTAATAAGTTTGGTTCAGTCCATAAATCAGTTATAGATTTAGTTATCAAGTCATTATTCAGCTTGTAAAAGTTCAGTGTGGGAATTATAACTTTTCCCCTGTTACTTCAATTTAGTTAGTTTTCATTCGAGGACGAATACCCCAAGAAGGGAGTATTTTAACACCCTAAAAATCCAAATCAATGGTAGAACCATGATTTAATTTCATAGAAAATCAAACGTTATTTTTGGAAGTTTTATAAGTGATTTATACATATACTAAGGCCTCAAATAACTCCTAGCTTATAGACAAGTCAAATTATCCCTTACCGATTGAATTCTTGTAAGGAATATTATTCTAGTCAGCTTCAAATGAGCATAACTTTTGGGTTACTATGAATTTTTGGGAGCAAGAACCACAAAGGATAGATAACTAAATTATCTTTCCAATGCCACCAGTTTCACCTTAATCTAATATTGGAGTAAAATGTTATGGCCGAATTACTGAAGCACTGTTAAAGTTGCTTGTAACGCCGACTCTTCATTAAAACAGGAATCGTCATGCAGTAAAATTTGGTTCCTTGGATACAAATCAGGCTATGACTTGTATCCAAACCCTATGAGTCATAGCCTAAGCCATCAGGACTAAATCCAGGAGTTTTCTGAATGAATTTGGAGGGGCTGTTTCGTCTTTTCTCACTATTTTAACACCAAAACTAGGTCGTTTAATCTTTCCAAAGGATGAATCATTATACTAAAAAACCATAAGTCCCCCATTCCTCAAAATTCATTCAACACTTAAAAAAAATTAGAAAAAGAGGCAATTTCCTCTCTAAGCAAGAAATAGGGCTTTTCTACTTCCGAATTCAAATTCAAAGATTTCTTCAAGGTTTTAAAACTCAGGTATGTGGGATTTTATCGATGGTTTTTCTTTCACCCATCGAGTCCAAAAGATTACTCAATTTCCCAAGTGAAATGCTTTATATTAAGCCATCACTCATAATAAAAAAATTAATTTAACTTTAATTAGCTTTCAATTTACAAGTTCAATTATAATCTCAATGAATTACATAGTAGTTACATTATAAACTAAGTGTATTTATCCTAAATAGAGTAATCAATTGACTAATTTGATGTGAAATGCTTTATTAAACTATCACTAGTGATAAACAAAGTTATTTACTATAATTATCTTTGAATTAATAATTTTAATTACAATCTCAATGTATTACATTAAATTATCAACTATTGTATTCGTCCTAAATAGAGTGATCAATTGATTAATTTGATGTGAAATATTTCAGTAAACCACTATTAGTAATAAATAAAGTTATTTAACTATAATTATCTTATAATTAATAAGTTTAATTAAAATCTTATTAAATTACATAGTAATTACATGATAAACTAAGTGTATAAGCTATTTCAACAGATTATAACTTATTGCAATTTTCTACATGTATTTGATTATTTTCAACAGATGAGTCATTTGTTGCAACAAATTAGTCATTTGTTGCAGCAGATATGCATATCTATTTGACTAATTTGATGTAAAATGTCTCGTTAAATCATCACTAGTAATAAACAAAGTTATTTAACTATATTTATCTTAAAATTAGTTAGTTAAATTAAAATCTCAGTCAATTACATAGTAATTACACGATCAACTAAGTTTATTCGTTCTAAATAGAGTGATCAACTAACTAATTTGATGTGAAATGATTCATATTAAATCATGATTAGTATTAAAAAAATTTACTTAACTATAATTGGCTTTCAATTAATAAGTTCGATTACATCCTCAATGAATTACATAGTAATTATATGGTCAACTAAGTGTATGCATCCTAAACAGAGTGTCAATTCACCAATTCGATGTGAAATACTTCATAATAAACCATGATTAGTAATTAATAAATTTATTTATCTATAATTAGTTATCAATTTATAAGTCACAATCTAAACGAATTACATAGTAATTATGTGATCAACTAAGTGTAGTCGTCCTAAATAGAGTGTCCAATTGACTAATTTGATCTGAAATATTTCATATTAAGCCATCACTATTAATAAACATATTGATTTAAATATAATTATCTTTCATTTTATAAGTTCAATTACAATCTTAATTAATTACATGTTAATTACATGATCAACGAAGTGTGTTTATCCTAAATAGAGTGATCAATTGACTAATTTGATGTGAAATTCTTCATTAAATCACCACTAGTAATAAAAATGTTATTTAACTATATTAACTTTTAATTAATAAGTTTAATTATAATCTCAATAATTTATGTACTAATTATGTATCAATGAAGTGTATTTGTCCTAAATAGAGTGATAAATTGACTAATTTCATGTGAAATGCTTCATATTGGACCATGATTAGTAATAAATAAAGTTATTTGACCATAATGATCTTTCAACTTATAAGTTCAAGTACAATCTCAATAAATAGCATAATAATTAAATGATTAACTAAGTGTATAACCTATTGAATAAATTATAACTTGTTGCAACAGATGCCAATATTTGTTTGATAATGTCTAATACATGAGTCTTTTGTTCTAATAGATAAGTCATCTGTTGTGGCATATGTCTAAATTTGTTTAATAATTTTTAGCAGATAAGTCATTTATTGCAACAGGTTAGTCATTTATTGCAATATATATCTACATTTTTTTGATTATTTCCAACAGATGAGTCATTTAGTATAATATGTTAGTCATCTATTGCAATAAATATCTATATATGTTTGATTATTTCCAATAAATGAGTTAACTGTTTCAACATATAATGCATCTGTTGCAATAAATTTCTACATCTATTTGATTATTTTCAACATATGAGTTATCTGCTGCATTGCAATATATGTCTGTATATGTTTGATTATTTCCAACAGATGAGTCATTTGTTGCATTGCAATAGATATCTATATATGTTTGAGTTTTTCCAACACATGAGTCATCTGTTGCAATAGTTAAACTTGGTAATATATTTTTAGTAATAATTTACAAGTTTCCAAATCTAATGATAAAATTGAATTCACAATAAATCAAATGGACATTAATTAATTAAACCTAAAATATTGTTATCACCAGTTATATAGTATAATTAACTAATATTCTAAAATTAAAGTATTGTATTGCTGTCTAGAAATCATTAATTACACATCCAGATAAGTCAAACTAATTATAACCCATATCAGGGCTCCAAACTTTTACATGCTACCCAGCATCCCGAACCTCTTGCATCCTTACAAATGTATTGTTATTTAATAAAGTCTTTGGAGTTGTCATACTAGTGCCAATTATCAAATGGTCAATAAATGTTAGTGAGTATGACTGCACACGACACTAGTCTCATTTTTGGGAAGGTTCTATTTTTGACCTTCAAAAACCCATCATTTATTGAGCTACTTTTCTGTCAAGTGATTCATTATTTCACTTTGCTTCAACATTTTGGGAACAACTCCAACAAAGGCTCCATGAATATCAAAAAATCCTACTTTTTAAAAATTAGTATGTTGCAATCATAAACATTCATTAATCCCTTATTCATGATGATTTCAACAATCATAAAATGTCTACTCTTCAAGTTTATAACTATAAGAATTCTTTTTGTCTCTGTCCAATCATTGACACCTAGATATGGCCTCTTCCTTCTACAGTAATCAATCATGTACTCATCCTATTCAAATTTCGCAAATATCTCCTTAATTTTTCTGCCATCGGGAGTTGTCATTTCTTTGTTAAGTTTGGTGTACCTGCTTAAGAATTTACCATAAAAGTTTATGTCCATGATCTTATACCTGAGATCATAGTACTCAGTGAATATATGGTGCCTCTCCTCCATGAGGTAATGAATTTCAACAACATACTGATATAAGAATATAATTTAAAGAAGTGAATAACATATAATAATAATTAAAAAGATATAATAGATGGGCCATTTGTTGCAATATATGAGTCATTTGTTGCATAAGTTTTGCGAATTAGCTAACAAATTACCCATATAATGCAACTTATGCAATAGATGGGTCATTTTGTGCAATAAATGAGTTATTTGTTGCATAACTTCTCTGAACCTATTAATAGGTTACCCAATCTACTGCAAACCAATCCAACATATTGGTAACCAGTTGCAAAAAATGACTTAGAAGGTTAAAAATTAAATAAATAGAAGGTTGGAAAAAGTAACTTACCCAGTCTTCATATCATTGCTCCATATTTGTCATGTTCATGAAGTCTTTTGGACAAAATTTATGCATGGAGTCGACTTCTAGGGCCTTTTTGGATTCCATTAGTGTGTTTAGCTTAGTCTTCTTTATGTCTTTCACCAACTTGTAAATATTCACCTTCTTTAGTTCTCCCTTCTCCCCATGCCCCCTTGAATTTGTTCAACAGTGGGAGGAAGAGAAGTTGAAATTTTCCTTGATTTAATATCTGATAGTACGTTGGAAATTTCTTTTTTCCTTCTTTTAACCTCCAAATAAATCAATGGATCTGTCAACTTCCTTGATGGTATGGCACCCATCTTAGATGTCCATTCCTTGATAGCAACAATCAGAGCATCACTGCTTTAAATTAAGTTATCATGTCAGTCCTTGCATTCTTGGCATTTGCACGCAAAATATTGATGTCTTACAAATTACAGTTCTTAAAAAGTATAAAGTGGTCACTGAATAAAATATAGAACCCAAAAAGGTTGGGGCCAATTCCATGAGGAGTAGGCCAAAATTATGTCAAGATTTTGTCTACGTAATTTGAAATTTAGTAAATAAAAAAGGGTTTTTATAAAAGTAAGTTGTAATAGTGATAGTTATTGGTTGATTGAGCTGTGATCAATATGAGAGAAGCATTAGGAATGTGATCTCTATGACTTCATAACTCCACAGGTTGTTCGTGCTAGAAAACTATCTCGATGTTTTGCATCAAAGATCTAACAAGATATTTATTATCTAAACATCCATCGACCTTGGTTAAATGAATTTCACTCATCTCCTCTTAGACTCAGAGTGCCGCATTACTAACCCTTGTGTTGTGATCTCAAATTAACAATCTGAATCAAGTATCAAGTTAATTAGATGAAGGTTGATAGCTTCAAATTTCTATTATTACCTCATTTTTCCAATATCTAACTCTCTGTTGAGCAAGTCTAGAATACAAATGAGTTACTAAGATTAGCAACTATTAAGAAAACAATCAAATTGAAGAGAATACCAATACACGTAAGAACACTGGACTAGAATAATTTCATACTTAACCTATGTCACGACCCAAACCTAGGGCCTATTCGTGACGGGTATCTCAAGTTTATCGAGGACCGAAGACCACTCCTTAACCTAGCCAATCAGAATGCAATTTAATAGTAGCGAAAGGAAACTAGACTTATAAGCAAGATAGATAAAATAACAAAAAAGGGACACTAGGAGTCCAAAACAATAACCATTTCTATACTTTGTCCACAAACCCTCTAAACCGAAATACAAAAGTTAAGTCGCGATATTCCCCAGATCTTAATAGTGATAATGAAAATGATAATGTTAATATGAAATCCTCAACTCTAAAATATGGAAGGAAACCGATGGAATGACCAATCTTTTTAGAAAGATGGAAGTTCATCACTTCACCGCAAACTCGATACACAATTGCACCACCTAACACAACACAAACAAACATAAGAAACCCCTACATCATGAAAGGATGTAGTGTCTATGGACGGTTAGTGGGGTGAGCGCTACATGTAACTCACGAAAGGGATAAAATAATGCAATTTCAAAATCAAATCCAAACTTAATGTACATGTTCACATACATGCATATATACATATATATTTAATGTTGGAATAAGGGACAAGGTTTCTCATGATATTTAAAATCATTAACATGGACTGTGTAGTATCAAACCGTCCTAAGGTAACCTATGGGATATATGGGTCTGGCTTCCCCCACTGAAAAGACTTAGTGCGTGTTAGCCATACGAGTCAAAGAAATTCAAGAAAAGCCAAGGGAATGCCACAATCCCACCCAATCAAAATTATGTACAAAGTGTGAACCATGCACATGGTCATAAAGAACCCCACAGCGTCAAAAGTGGTTTCTAGTATTGGTCCCCCCTGAACCTCCACCTTCCGTGGTGAGCTACACAACCCCCTTTAAGCCTAATTAAAATATTTACACATAACCTCTTTTATTTAACCAAGGAACCTTCCATTAAGGCATCACTAAATGGTATCATCATACCAATATACTTGCAAAGGTATAGAATTATACCATTCCAATTATCCATTAACCTGGGGGAATCCATGACCCCTATGTTCCAATTTAAAACCCATATCACGACCGCCAAGGCCTTATAAAACCATTTAAAATCAAACTTTGGACACCAAAGCCTTTTCAAAACAATTTATGTTCCATTAATTTAGGCAACACAATAGTTAAAAAGTGAGTTAAAATTATGCATATTTCCATGTTCCAAAACCAATTTATAAAGTGGGTTGAGGCTAACACCAATTTCAAATTAATTTCAACAATTTTGGGGGAATACCACAACCCTCTTCCCATTCCCCATGCCCATGCACAGATTTAGTTCCAAGACCATGAGATAAAGTATGAATAACAGTTCCAAAACCATAGGAAAGACAATAATTAATAAAGATTCAAAACCCTCATCCCATCATTCAAAAACCAATAATTAAATTCATGTAAACCATGATTAAACAGATTCTTTTATATAAAAACCAAGCTAGGGAAGAGATATATACCTTAAAATCAAGGAATTTAGAAGAGAAACCATAATTCGAGCCTAGATGTTCAATCTCTACAAACCCTATCCTTGCTCTTAATTGAGGAATTTGAGAGTGAATAGAGTGTTTATGTTATTTTAAAAGGGTGGAAATAGGGCTAAAGGAATGTTTTATGTCATGGAATAGTAGTATGGTAAGACAAAAAGTCCATCATGCCCTTAATAAAATCATGCAGGAATTTTAACTCCCAGTCACTATAGGTCTCATAATGAATCGTGGTTACTAGCCACGAGTCGTCACTAAGACTCATAGTTTGGGTAGTGACCTAGGACCATGTCATTGGTTTGTTCATAGTCCCACCCTACGACTCATGACTAGACCTTACGAATCAGGGTCCTAGTCGTACTTAAGACAGAAACATAGGTAATCCTTATTGATTTGACTACAAAAAGTACTGCACGACTCATATAGAGTGACTACGACTCATAGGGTCTTAGTCATTTCCTGGACAGTGAGGTCAACACACATTGAAATTTTCAGAGTCCAAAATCTGGGGTATTACAACCTATTTAGTTAATTCACCATGGTTTCTATAACAGTATTTATGGGGTTCAGTCATTCATGATCATAAGCATGCAAGAAAAACTTATAGTTAAAAGCATAATTGTTAACTTACAAGAATAAGATGAAAACTCCAAAATCTCAAATAGAATAAAAACCCTAAAAATAAATGTCAATGATTCCAAGATGAACAATATGTTTAAGAACCTCAAAATAATGTAAAAGTATTCAGACTAATCATAAAAGATAATGGAGTATTTATAGATATAAAATGAATCCAATCCTAAACTGTGTAGGAAAATTAGGTTGGTAGAATCCTATGACTAGTGGGATGAAGGTGTGGATTAGTCCCATGAGTAATAGGTATCTTTTGTGGATATCAAACTCTAGATCAATCTTTGGTACATGGTTTATGACTACCACTCACTAGTCGTGGGTTGGAGTTATGGGTCGTAGGTTAATCTGTGCGAATCAGACTTTGCCTTCAGCTTTAGAACCCAACTCATGAGTCCCATTAATATGACGTGGGTCTAGTTGATGGGTAATAGACCACACTCATGAATCTCCATCTTCTCCCCTCTTAGAAATTTTTTATCTTTTTTCTCAGCTTCTCCTTTGGAACCTATTTTCCTACACAATCATCACAAAAATACATCATACCCAACAAAATTCCTAAGTTCTTGCATAATTTACGTATTTTAAGTATCAAAAGTGACATAAAACCATGGAGCATCAACACAAACATGTCCTTATTCAAATAAAATACAATAAACACCTACGATGCTTATCCAAGAGAAACCTAAGGTACCTACGAAAGTCAATTCATCACAAATTCCAACCCTCTCATATGCACATCCTTTAAAACTATTATGTGCATACATGTAACCTAATATCATGAATAAAAAATAATTAAGTGATGACATTATATTACAAACGAACAACCAAACATGTATGGAAATGACATTACCCAAACAACTAGTAGCTAACAATGCAAACATGTACTCTCACAGCAAAGAAGTCCTATATTCTTCTAGTATAATAATGAATATTAGTGCAGGGACTACATCGAAGCACTCACTCTCACAAAAAAGTTCACAATGTGCGTGAAATACCATAGGCTTACCCTTATTTTCTATGTCTTAGTTTTTCAGACAATTTGATTGGGATTACTGTAGGGTTTTATCTTAGCTTGTAATATTGGCTTGCGGAGGTATGGTACATAGGGTAATAGTGACTCAATCCTCCTTGATGCTACATTTATATTTTTGGCTCCATTATTCAACCATGCATATTTTATTTTCCCTTATTCTTCGTTATTTATTTTTAGGTTGGGTGTGGTTTTGCTTTGGTTTTCCTATTTTATTTTCTCTTTTTTAAATTCTCTTCTTATCCTTTTATTTTTTTTCTATACCACACCCATGGCTACTATATTTGATTTTTAACTATTTTTTCATACCCGCATCCAACTATGCACCCCTAAATAGCCACCCTCAACTTAGGCAATTGGCCTAAGTTGAGGTACAAAATGTCCAAGGAGAGACCATGATCAAGACCGGTTCATTGTAATTAAATGGAAGGGTGAACTGTTAGTATAATAAAAATGGTCACTTAAGGCTCAAATTCAGTTTCAAGGAATATTTATTTGTTTCGTCAGGCATTTAGGTTGAAAGTGGATTTATTCAAGAATGGCCTATAATCTTTCCCAAACCAACTATCCTACAACCAAGGCAAGTCTAACCGGGCAAGTTCTAGATCACAGACATAAAGTGAACTAAGTGAACACCTCACACTCATATATCACAAGTTTACATCCTCAACTATTACATGCAATTCTAAGCTACAGTTATTCTATTCCTAATACTAATCCAAAATCTTCACAATGTCACAACTTCACAACACACAATTAACAATAACAAAAATAGGAGGGGTATTATTAATTATCAAAAATAAGTTCAACATCACAAATCATTCAAAAACTAGATTGCACCAAGGTTCCTTATTTTTATCCTAATCAAACATAACAAAAATAACATAAACACAACAAAAAGACAATATCCTAAACATGTCAGCTCTTTTTTAAATAGGGTTTGGGGTTTTGTATAAGGAAAAGGGTTGAGTTTTAGGGTTGCGGGTCGAGTTTCATGGGTATCTTAATTTAAATGATGATTTGAAGTAAATTACTGAACTGGGCCCTTGAGGTCGACCCATGAATTATAGACTAGGCCTAAATCTCCTGGATTGCACTTGTGGGTTTATTTCTGCAACTCGAATTTTCTTCTGATTTCCATGACTCAACCCACAAACTATGGGTATGGTTCATGACCCATGGACTGGATTCGTGGAATATGTTTTAAGGATTAGAAATCCACTATGATTTTCAAGAGTCTAATTTACAATTTTTAGACCTAAGTAACAACCCGTAGACTTTACTCGTGAGTAGAATTACCTTGAATTTTTGAATTTTCAATGTTTGCCTTATGTCAGTGATCCTTTCATTCTTCTAACCCTGAGAAAAGTAAAACACAATAAATTGAACACTAAAATCTTGGATTTCCTCCCAAGCAACACTTGATTTAATGTCACGGCACGACATGGCTATGTTGGGACTTAGACTTCACCAACAAGCCTATGGGTTTCCTCCCATGAAGTTCCTGATTTTACATCGTGGCATGACCCAACTCCCATTAATACTTAGGCTTCATCAAGGCTTCAATCCACATACAACTTAATCTCTCTTGTGCTTCCCATATCACACTTGACACACTGTCCGTTCACCTTGAATAGGACTTCACTATTTCATTGTATCTCAATTGAAATATGTGGAAATACCCTTATCATAGTGAATAGTCTAGACCATCTAAAATTTAACTTGTGAAGAAACAAGAAAAGTCTCAAATTATACAGCAAAACTAAATTACTTGGTTGAAATTCTCTTTGTTCAATTTTTCTATCATGGTACAATTTCATCTTTTCCTTGTACAAAGCGAAACTCTCATAATAATGGAGGTAGAACTCATCCATATCATTCATCTTCCCTAGTCATAAGTGTGTAGCATCACCCTACTCAAAATTAAGATTTTTCAGTGCCCATCGTGACTTATGCTTAAGTTCAATCATCAAATGGAATGATTTTCCATACACAAGTTGATAAGGATATGCGCCACTAAGAGTCTTGTATGTTATCCAATAAGCCCACAATGCATTATCTTGCTTTCTAGACCAATCAATCATATTAGTATTCATAGTCTTTGCCAAAATAGACTTTATTTCCCAGTTGGAGACCTCAACTTGACCACTTATTTCAGAATGATAAGGTTTTGGCACATTATGCTCCACGCCATATTTATTAAGTAAGGATTTGAAAAGACGATTCCAAAAGTGAGATCCTACATAACTAAGGATTTCTTAGGGTAACTCAATCTGGAAAAATGTTCTTCTTCAAGAATATTATGGCACTCTTACCTTCATTGTTTGGAAGCATGATTGCTTCCACCCACTTTTAAATATAGTCAACAACCACTAAGATATACTTCTTCCCATGTGAACTCACAAATGGCCCCATAAAATGGATACCGCGAACATTAAACAACTCAAGCTCAAGGATAGGCATCATAGAAAGCTCATGTTTTTATGAAATATTCCTTTGCCTTTGGCATTGGTCACAATCCCTAGCATAATCATTTACATCCTTATAGATGATGGGCCAATATCAATAATTTTGCAAGATTTTTTATGTAGTGTGAGTTCCTCCATGATGACCCCTACCTGGGGAACAATGACATGCCTCTAAAATACTCATTTTTTTAACCTCAAGAATGCATCTCTGAATCACACCATCATTACACACCCAAAATAAGTACGGATCATCCCCAAAAAATTCTCACCTTATGCGTAAATTGCTTATTCTGCTGAAATGACATATCTTGTGGGATGAGATCACTTATCAAATAGTTGGAAAATTCTACAAACCAAGGGATTAAGTCTTGTGATGCTGCCAAGACTTTCTCACCTGGAAATGTATCATCAATATCAAGATTATCCCTTAGTTTAAGCATTGCTTCCTCCTCTAAGTGTGACAAATGGTCAATTACTTGGTTTTTGATGCCCTTTTATCCTTAACCTCCAAATCAAATTCCTACAATAGAAGTAAACCTCGACTTTGAATATTTCTTTTCCATAAGGTATCTATGAGTTGTATGATAGTATGAATAATAAATTTGGTGGCAATCAAGTATTAACAGATTTTTTCAAAGGCGAACACCACCGCAAGAAAATCTTGTTTAGTAAAAGTGTAATTTTTTTTAGCAATGTTAAGTTTTGTATCACAGTATACGGGATGGAGTATCTTTTCACATCTTTGGCCTAGGATTTATCCTAGTTCCACACTACTAGCATCACACGTCACTTTAAATTGCAACGTCCATTGAATACAATAATTGGAGATGAAGTCCACCTCTCATTTAGACACACAAACGTCTTAAGTCAAGCATCATCAAATACAAATTTCATGTCCTTCCCAAAAAATTTGCACAATGGATTTGTAATTTTAGTGAAATATGAGATGAACCACCTATTGAAACCTATACGACCTAAGAAACTTTGAATGCCCTTCACAAAAATTAGTGGAGGCAATTTTTCAATCACATCAATCTTTTTTGAATTTTTATGCCATACCACTTTGCCTTCCTTGAACATAAAGTGACAATTATCCCAATTATGGAACAAATTGCACTCTGCATATCGTTGAAAGGTGTTTGATAAATGATCCAAGAAATCATCAAATGAAATCACCCATAACTGAAAAATTATCCATGAAAACCTCTATAGTGTCTTTCACCATGTCAGAGAAAATGAACATTATACAATACTGAAAAATTATGGGAGCAATACATAGACCGAAGGGTATCTTTTTAAATGCAAATGTCCCATAAGGATAGGTGAAAATGGTCTCTCTTGCTCTTCAAGAGCAATAGAAACCTGATTGTATCCCAAATAACCATCAAGAAAAAAATACCATCCTCTACTAGTTAGCTGGTCTAAACATCTCATCCATAAACGACATAGAAAAGTGATCCTTCTAGGTTCATGAATTCAGCTTTTTGTTGTCCATGCATACTCATTATTTGATGACTAGTCTCATAGAAACTAGATCTTTTTCTTGTTGGTAACCACAATGATTCCACTCTTCTTTGGCACAAACTGAACTGGGCTTAGCCATTTGCTATTGGCAATCTGGGAAACCACACCTACATAGAAGCACTTGATGATTTCTTTCTTCACAACCTCTGGCGTTGGTGGATTCAATCTACGTTAATGCTCAATGCTAGGTATATATTCCGACTCATACTGAATTTTTTTTTGTATAAATTTTGGGTGGGATTCCAATAGTGTCAACAATGTTTGATCTAATATCTCTCTTAAACCTTTAGAAAATTGATACTAAGCCTCAACTTGTCACTATAATAAATTTGCTGCAATAATAATCAACAAGGTATTGTTGACTACTAAGAATGCATAATGCAAATAAGAGAGAACCACCTTCAATTACAAAACTTGAGGCTCCTTAAAGGATATTTTAGCTATTGGTGTTGCTCTATTTTTAAGATCAAGGTCGAGCTTCTTTTGTGCATAAGTAAACCCCTACCAATAATTGCATTCATCATTTCATCATAAACATCAATACCATCACTGTCAAAATTCATTATCAGAGATACAAGTGCCTCAACACCAAGCCTCTCCTCAATGGGTGCTACCAATATATCTTCGTCTATAGTGTCAATCACAAAAACCACCCGCATATCTTTGGACTACTTCATAAAATTGCATATACTAAAGGTAACTTGCTTGTCATTAAGTTGAAACTTTATTTGTCCTATCTCCATATAAACCAATGCCCTACCCAAGGCTAGGAAAGGTCTTTCCAATGTAATAGGGATTTTGAATTCAACCTTATATCAAGAATAACAAAATTAGCTGAAAAACTAAAAGATGTTACCTTTACCAACATATCACACTGGATACCGATGAGCTTCTTCACAGTGCAATACTCTATTAAAAGTCTCATCAAACTTTGTTTAACCCCAACCATTAGTGCATGTATATGACTAGAGACATAAAGTTAATGGTATCTCCCCAATCACATAAAACCCATGCTAAATTTGAAGACTCCAATAATACAAGGAATGGTGAATTCTCTCAGATCATTCTTTTACACTAAAGATCTAGAGGCAATGGATCTATAGTGGTGCACATTATCGGTGGGCTCTTAACATTGTCATCTTCTATGTCACCAAATCCTTCATAAGCTTCACTTAACCCGACATTTATTCTAGAGCTTTAACAAGAAGGGTGTTCATAGACAACTCTTTCAACATTGACATAAACTTTTGATATTTCCCATTTTTGGATTTCTTCTTCAATATTTGGGGTGAACGCAGAGGAGGTTGCAACATGGGCTTTAATATTGGTGTGACATCCTTACCCTTTTATTTGTCTGTATAAGCTTCTTTCTCCGCAACTAGAGGCTTTTGAGAGGCCTCATCATTTATTATTAAGTTTTTTGTTTCACCATTATCTACTTCATTAACGTTCATGGGGTCATTTCTTATGTTATCAACCACAGACATGGGTGGATCAATAGTGGCCTTACTACTTCGAGTAGTAATAGCTAGATAATGATTATCATTCGTAGGATTTTAAGTAGTGTTGCTATGAATAATACTGATTTACACTAGTTAAATGTGGAAGACATCTACCTAAATTATTATTCAAATTGCTTAATCGTGATTGCATGTGACTCTACCTTTTGGATCAGCCCCAAAATGCCACAGTTTCCTTTCTAAACCCTTTACAAGTTTTACAAGCAACACTTATAGTATCAAACTCCTAGATTTAGCATCCTATTTTCCTGGTGGAATATAGAGGCCACCCATTTTCTTGTAACCATCTTTCCTCATCCACTCACCATCAAGCTTTCTACTCCTATCTCTACACTATCTCTATATCAGTTCTGACCTAGATCCCTTTTCCTCAAGTTTTAACTATCTTAATTAGACTCTTGGCCCTTGGCTTGGAAACCTTTCATTTCTGTATTAAGATACTTATTTTCTTCCTCAAAGTTTGATTCTTCATGTGTAGAAGCCTTACCTTATAAACCTATTGTGCTTACCTTTTCTACTCTAATTGCTGTAAATTTCTTCATAAAAAAACTAATCTTAGTCCTCAGTAGTACCACCTCTTAAGATACCAGCTCATCTAATATTCTCTGCTTATTGGAGGAACCAACTGAATAAGTACTGGCTAATATATCCATTTCTAAAGTATGCCATTTCTATTGGTTTTAGTAATCCTATCTAAGTTCTCAGAAGTATGTTCTCATCATAGACTTGTGAAGGCTCAACGTGTGATAGTATCTGCTATAGCCTTACTATTATCATTCAAGGTCCTATAGAATATCTCAAGAAAGTTTGTACCCATAATTCAATAATATGGAACATTCTATTACTTCTTTTTAAACCTCAACCATGTCTCATATAGTGCCTCTTAATACAATTGTCTGAAATTATAAATCTCATCTTTCAATTACAATATTCCAGAGGAGGAAAAAATAAGCCAACAACTGAGTCCTCTACTCATGTTAAGTTGTTATGGATCCTCGAGGCAACTCACCAAACAACAAAGTTGCCTACCTAGTCAAAGAGAATGGGATAGTCTCAATCATATAGTTTCCTAACTCACCTCATCCATATTATATAAAGTGTATATCCCTAAAAAATTCATAATATGCATTTTGCATCATTAGTAGGCAGGCCAACAAACACCCCTTTAAATTCAACAACTGGATCATCGCACTAGTAATGTCAAACTTGGTCCTTGAGGTAATCCAGAAGAAGTGATTGCACCCATTTTAATTGGCTCAACATACCCTAAATGTTTTTTTGGATCATCATAAATTGGAAGCTAGTACTACATGGATTTTCCCTCTATTTTTTCTCAATATATCCCTCACGTCAAGTGCAACTAAATGATCTTTCCTTTTTTGTCTAGCTCTTTTTTCCCAAGCTATTCGTCGGGTAATGACATACACAAAATTTTTATCATCCATTAAGCGATAAGTAATATGCTTTGTAGCTTACGAAACTTCACTCTAAAGTGGCTGAGTAAATGTTGTTGGGTTATCGTAATCCCTTTCAAGCAGTGCTGTTTGATCATGAACTCTTTCTCTCTTCATCTTTTAGTTCTATCTCACAATTTTCTAAAGTTCAGGATCAAATGGAACCAGGGGGATTTTCTTGATTCCAAGTATTGTCATACACTAGAATGTGCCTTAGAAATAGTAGAAAAAGAAAAATTGATAAACAAAACCAAAAACTTCAACAAAATCAATCTATCATCTCATTACCATATTCTCTGACAGTGGGACCAAAATTTATTTAGCCCAAATGACATCTCTCAAAAAGTATAAAGTGGCCATTGAATCAAATATAGAACCCAATAAGGTTAGGATAGATTCCATGAGGAATAGGCTAAAATTTTGTCAAGAGTTTGTCTACATAGCTAGAATTTAGTAAATAAAAAAGGTTTTTCATAAAATTAAGTTGTAGTAGCAATAGTTGTTGGTTGATTGGGTTGTAATCAATATGAGAGGAGCACAAGGATTGTGATCCCCATGACTTTATAAATCCACAGGTTGTTCGTGCTAGAAGACTATCTCGATGCTTTGCATGAAAGATCTAACAAGATATATATCATCTAATTTTCACTCGACCTTAGTTAAACAAATTTCACTTACCTCCTCTTGGACTTAGAGTGTCTCATTTCTAACCTTTGTTCTATGATCTTAGATTAGTGTCTTGCTTAAGGCTCAAGTTAATTAGATAAAGGTTGATAGTTTAAATATATATTGTTATCTCTGTTTTCCAAATGTCTACCTCTATCTTGAGTAAGTCTAGAATACAAGCCAGTTTCTAAGATTTGTAACTTTTAGAAAAACAATCAAATTGAATGAAATACCAATACATGAAAGCACACCATTCTAGAGTGACATCACACTTAACTTGTTTTATTAATTCATTATGGTTCCCCAACCCTAGTTATGGGATTTGGATACTCATGATCATAAGCATGCAAGAAGAATTCATAGATGAAAGAATAGTTGTGCACATTCAAGAATAAGATAAAAACTCCAAAATCACAAATTGAAAAAAAATCCTAAAAATTAATGTCAATGATTTGAAGAACAATAAATTTTCTAAGAACCTCAAAATAATGTAAAAGTGTGTAAACTCATCATAAAACCTAATGGGAGTATTTATAGATACAACACGAATCTTACCCTAAACTGTGTAGAAGAATGAAGTCGGCATCATCCTATGACTCATGGACTAAAATCGTGGATCATACCCACGAGTCATAGGTTTCTCTCGTAGAAGTCAAAATCTATATCAATCTTGAGTACATGGTTAACAACTCCCACTCAAGAGTCATAGGTTGGATTATGGGTCATAGGTCAATTTTTGGGAATCAGACTTTGCCTTCAGCTTCAAAATCTAACTCATGAGTTCCATCCATGATTCATAGGTCTAGTTGACGGGTTGTGTACCACACTCGTAAGTCTCCATTTTCTCCTCACTTAGCAGATTTTCATCCTTTTTGTCAGCTTTTCCTTAAAAACCTATTTTCCTATACAGTAATCATAAAACCACATCATACCCAATAAAATACCTATGTTGTTGAATAATTTCCTTATTTTAAGCATCCAAAGTACCATAAAACCATATCACATCAAACATGAGCTTGAAGAGGGACAAAAATAGGTGGTATTATAATTTAAATGGGTGAATCCACCATATCTACCACCAGTATAACCATCATCATGGTCAACTCTTTTTTTGAGAAAATTTTCATGAGCATCATCAACATACTCATCACCATATCTGATACTAGCATCTCCAACACCATCACCATCACCAACATTAACTTTAGCATCCAAATCTATTGAAACATAACTAAAATAATTCAATAATAGGCTCAACAAGAACAAACTAAACTTTCCTATGTTCTTCTCTTTTGATGGTTGTTTCTCCAGCCAATTCTTTTTTCATCAAGTCCACCTTTGGGTCTTATTTCGTTTAAACAATCCTTATATTAAGAATGACAGGCATCTCCAACTCTTGCTTAGTAGGTACATACTAGTGATGCATGACCTATAAATAAAATAAGATATATTAAAATCAACCGATAATTTGCAAGAGATTTCCCATATTTTCTAGCCTTTTAATCATCTATTACCATAACTTACCTATCTGTTGTATTAGTTTACAGTAGATTGGGTAATCATTAATTGATTCAGGGAGCTTATACAATAGATGACTCATCTATTGCAACAAATTATCCATTTATTACAATAGATGAGTCATCTGTTACAACAAATTACCCATCTATTGAATAAGTTGCAGTAGATGGGTATTTTTTAGAGTTAAGTTACAATAAATAGGTCATTTGTTACAACATATGGCTAATATATTGCAAAAAAATGGTTAATCTGTTGCAACAAATGTGTCATATATTACAATGTGCTAACTTTATTACTTGAATAAAGTTTTACTATTTTAGAAAAAACTTACTGGATCATTTAAGGGTTGAAAATATCTAGGGGATTCATCCTTGAGTTATCATTGGCACACAACTACCTAAGGATTCTTGGATGAGGAACCTTTTTCAAGTAGTCCTTGAAATATTGCAGAAGATCATGAATGGATTCAAATTCTCAATCTTAAAATTATATATATGCTTCAAATAAAAGTCAGAATAATTATTCAATAGGATAAACAAATGAAACACTAAAGAAATAGGGATAAAGTTTACCATGAAATCCCAAGAAAAGCTATATAAGTTGACCATCATAAGGGATAAATTATCAATCAATATTGATAGAAAAGAAATAGATTTCATATCTCCATGGATAATTTTTGAATGCCTCCAAATTTTGAAACACCAATAATTTGGGTTCTATGACTCTGTTGGTGTCTCTGGCCCATAAAATGGCATGCACAAATCAAACTAAGAACAATAGCTCCTTGTGTTTCTTCAAAAATATTTTATTCTATAGATCAACTATCAACTATTGGGTTCATAGCTAGGTCCTTGAAAATCATAATAATGTGGCCTTGAAAATTTTTGGTTTTGAGCAAAAAAATTTTGACCCAGATATATGATAATCA
This sequence comes from Capsicum pubescens, assembly GCA_030864215.1. Classification (NCBI taxonomy): domain Eukaryota; kingdom Viridiplantae; phylum Streptophyta; class Magnoliopsida; order Solanales; family Solanaceae; genus Capsicum; species Capsicum pubescens. Next base: position 69,408,794 of record CM061542.1, on the reverse strand, counting down.
TGATATGTTCTATGTTGTATCCTTGTTGTGTGCATGTTTCTAACTTGTGTAAGGGTTTGTTAATGTATGTTGATGTGTTAAATTTTATTTATGCTTGTCATGCCCCTCATTCAAGGATACATGATTGAAGTGGGGGAGAGTAGAAACACCTAGGCTTGAACAATTAAGAAGACAAAATTTTTTTATGTCTCTGAGTTAGGTACGACTAGAGACTTGAGTCGTACCCTAGGTCATGACTCTTACCCACCTTGCCCTCCCCTTTCGTACCTTGATCAGTCCATGAGGGTAACGCACTGTCATTTATTAACCCATTTATTTTAAACTTGGATTAGTAAGTGTAGATGGTGGTTTTGAAATCAAATGAAAGAAGTTTTGTTGCCTAATGATGTATGATATTGAATCTTGCTTACACTTTGTTTATATGTGATATTGATGATGGATTGAATGTGTGGGTTCTTATTGTATTTGCATTAATATGAAGTTCTTGTGTAACCCTAATCTTTATAATAAATACCATGAAAATAGCCTTGTTGAAAGTATGTACATAAGGTATTTGTGAAAATATCTAAATGAATTATCTAGTCACATGTTATGATGTTTTGAACTAATAAAATGGCATAATAAGAATAAATGATTGATATGTGATGTGGTAAAGATATTATGAGTCATGTGTGGTAGAAGTTGTGATGTTGTTGGGTTAATGACTAATATGGGGTTAAGGCCTTAATTATGAAAATGACCTTGATATGTGTGTTGAGCCTAAATGTGGTGAGGATAGGGTGTAAGCTTGCTAATGAAATGTGAATAGTTATGTGGGTTTCGGTAACCATATATGTAAGTGATGATGAATTGAATCAAGGCATTTAGTCTATTGAAGTAATTAAGTGGTTAAATGATTTGTGAAGGTTAAATATGTATCTATAGAATAAATGAATATGAATGTGTCATGATGATGACTAAATAAATGTGACTAATCGTAGATGGTACGTAAATGCCTTGTTGGGCATGTATTGAGTTCTAATGATTGTGAATGTTTGTAAATTGGATGATAAGAACCTTGGTATCTATGTAATGACTATCTTATGATTATAAATGAGGTGATGGCCCTACAATAATGAATGGTTTATAATTGATATTGTATTGATGTTGTTAGACATGTAATTTGTGAAACTATGACCATGTTGATTTGATGGCTAAGAAAGGGGTAAAATTCCATAAGTTTGAACTTAAAATTGTGTATGGACTAAAGTGTGGTACATAAATACTAATGATGAATAAATGAGTTAGTAAAAGTCTTGATGACCGACGATTGAAATGAATGATAATTTGAATTAAGGTGTTAGCCTAGTAAAGTGTTTAATCAATGAATGTTCTTAGGAAGACCTTATTGTCCCGTGTAGGTCTTGATGTCCATAATTTGAATTGTATGATGAAATAAGTTAAGGCATTGGCATTAAAATGGTTGAGCAATGAAGGTTCCATGAAGACCATGTGGTCTTGTATAGTGTTGAATTGGCTAAGTGAGATAAAGTCCTTAAGTGTGGAATAGATTGTATGGAGGTTAATGTATGGACTATTGGGTAAGAGTTCAAATGTCGACTAGTGATGGTAATGTGATGGCTTGTGGATAAAGTTCCTTGACTTATGAAATGACTTATGCTTGGAGTCCCTTGTCCAATGGCTTATGGTTGGAGTCCCTTGTCTAATGACTTGTGGTTAAAGTCCCTCATCTAATAGCTTATGGTTGGAGTCCCTTGCTTAAACATAACTCTTTAGTTTAAAATACCTCACCTCATGAAATGGCATATGACTAACGTTCCATGACCGATTGAAAGTATAACATGTGATTAAAGTTCCATGGAAGATTGAATGTGTAGGCATACGATTAGAGTTCCATGCCCAATTTAATATGGGAGCATGCGATTAGAGTTCCATGACTTATTAAATGTGTAATCATATGATTAGAGTTTCATGCTTAAGTAAACGTGTTAGCATGTGATTAGAGTTCCATGCCTAAGTGAATGTGTTAGCATATAATTGGATTTCCATCCCTTAGTAAATGTGTTATCATGTGAATAGAGTTCCATGCCTAATTAATTGTGTGTTTATGGATAGAGCCCTTGTTTTAATAGATAAATATGTTATTATAGTCCCTTGCTATATGAGCGTACCCATGGTTTGGGTACTAGTCTAATGACATGTGAATATGTTAAAGCTCTAATCTTAATGAGAATGGTTAGAACCTAGGTGTGGAATGTTAGAGTTCTCCACTTAATGTCTTATGATTGAATGATTTGAGAATGCATTCTAAGTCTGGTCCTATTTTGGCATAATATGATCATGTTATGTACCTTTATGTATATGAGTATATGTATAAGAATGTTGTTAAGCCTTGGTCTCTTGACTGTTGCATGTGAAATATCTATATGTAAGGATAAGTGTATGATTGTGATTGAAGATGATATATGTGCTTCTTGTTCAATGATGATGTTATTTTATCCTTATCCTTGGATTATATTCTAGCGCTCTAGCCATTAAATGTCTCTGGATACTATTTCCCCGTATGACATTGGGGCCGGAGTATCATCTTCTTTTTCTACTAAGTGAATAGGATTTGAAAGCCTATTGTGTATTGACTCAAAGTGGTGAGTTTCCATACCTCGAAAGGCATTCACTTTTTGGTCTCCTATTTTTAGACTTAGACTCATTAGGACATGGTTTGGCTATAGTCGGGGGCTTGTCCCGACACATATATTTAATGACTTTGGTTTTGTATAGAGGTATTGTGTAATGCCCCGAGACTACATCCTGGGTATCACATGGTGATTACAATCTCAAAGGACCACAAGCTAACCCATAACTGGTACCTCTGTGAGCACTGAATATAATACTTTAATATATATGCGGAAGAAATCTTAAAATGCAATAAGGCTCTAAAAATACTAAAATAACTGACTATGCTAGTCTGAAAGCCTATAACTGTCTGACTATGGAGTTATGGGAAAACCCCCTAACTAACTTTAACTAAAATAACTACTGAACTACTGGATACTGAAATAGATAAACTCTCTCCTCAAAATTTGAGAACTCGCCACTATATCTGCTACTGATATCCTGAGCTGCTAAGTATGGTCAGGAACCTGAGCATCCGAACCTATGATATGTGACATCATAATGCAAAAGAGAGTATGCATCAGTAAGTGGAATGTACTGGTATGCTAAGTGAGGTAAGACTGAGATACATGGGTTCATATGAATGAGATTATAACAGACTGAATGAACATCATGAAGTAACTGGATGAGAATACATGCACAACTGTAACTACTGAATATACTGAATATGGAATACTGCGTATATAGGTATACATCATGTATCTGAGATTATACTAAATCGAGTATTGAGTTCTGATGCTTGAGTAACTTATAACTGGTAGCCATGGTTCTTTAGAACTGACTGAGTTCTTTACTTAATACTAAAACTGAAAGTATAAATGTGAGAGTGTTCATCTAATCTACATACCCCGGTATAGACTGATTAAGGATCCAACCTGTGACCTAGTTGGAAGGGTGTTAGCACCTTGTCATCGTATAATAACAATGCTGGGTCCACCTTAATCTGGTAGGAAGACTCATGAAATATATATATGATTGCATCAACCCTAGTCTGGTAGGAGGACAACTTACCCTACGCTGGCTACATTATTCGGTAATGCAGGGACTGCTATTAAGGGTAAAACCCCCTGCTGGTAGGAATGCCCCCATCCTTGGGTTCAGTCAGTACTGAATCCTACTCCTAACTGAATAGACATTGAAATGATCACTAGACTGTACTTGTCTTGATTGAACTGACACTGATCTTATTAACTGACTGAAATAGACTGAGTTCACTGAGTTCTGTTAACTGACTGAGTACTATGGTTCTTGACCTTTAATGAGATGATTCTATAACTACTAAAACTAAGTAAACCGCTAGATTTCAGGCAATAAATACCCCTAGGACTCGATAGTGTCAATTATAAAACATAGCAAATCTTGAAAGTATAGCAATAGTCAATTGTTCACAATTCATTCACTAAGACATTTTGTCAAACACTTCGAGGTCATGAACTTGTACATGAATGAGAACACATGATAGCATGTCATGACTACACTATTCAATTCACATAAACATTCTATCAAACACTTGGGGGAGCATAATTAATGCACATACTAATGAACCACATAAGCATCATGGCTACAACTTAAACTTGCAGATCTCAAGGGTTTTAACATGGGAATTATATCAAACAACATACATGCTATCTTATGGTCATGAAACTTATAGTTAAATCTTGAATTGAAACCTATACAACAACAAAAACATGAATACAAGCCAATTTGCACATGTAAATCATGAATTTAAAAACTTTTAGTGTTTAAAAAGGGTTCTCAAACTCCAAGGGTGGAAGGAAACCCAAGGATGAACACCTAACATACCTTGATTGTTGATTTCATGAAGATTGTTGGGGATTTATTGTGACTTGGACTTGAACTTAATGAAACTAGGGCTTTGTTCTTGAGAGTATTTGTGTGATAATGAGTTAATTTTACCATTTGAGAGGTTTAATTTCGTGTTATGGCTGAGTATTATAAGGGAAAAATAACCCAATTACCCCTACTAACCCGTCACTGAAAACACAAAATTTTCCCAGTATCACGATAGGCAACACACCGCATTGATAGGGTCAACCGATAACTGATGCGTCGTGTCGATGGTGCCGACGTGATAGCCAATGCTTTGCATCGAGATCGCGTTGGCTTTCTGTTTTGGTCATCCAAACATGACTCAAATGATGTCTAAAATTCCAAAACTCACCCAAGATGACCTATTGACATCCCTGATCATGAATCAATTTAAAAACTTCATTCTAAGGTTGGAAAGATAGTAAATAAGATCATCCAATTCTGAAGGCTAAAAATGATTCTAAGTCTTAATACTTCGCTGAAATTTTTCTAAGTTTGGGACCTCTATTCGCATGCTATAAAGGATTGGAATGACTAGTACTTTGCAAGGTCTTACAATATCTCCTACTTGGGAACATTTTTTATCGAATGAGACTGACTGAACTAAGAGAATCTGATGGACTGTACTTACACTAACATGCATAACTAAAGCATGACTGAATTCTGGAGACATGACACATGACTAAACTATTTCATAAATGCAAGAATGATATGAGAATATTATGCACCTGTAACTGAGCATGGAATAAAGTAAATCTAAGGAAGACTGTTACTTTAGGATGTGTCTAAGTTTGTAGAGAAGAGGTGAGGATACTTGGTTCTCATGTATGCCTCTGCTTCCCAAGTATCTCCCTTAACGGACTGATTCCGCCAAAAAACTTATACCAAAGAAACTTCTTTGTTCCTTAGTCTGCAAATCTGACTATCAAAGATTTTGACTGGGACTTCTTCATAAGAGAGACTGTTCTGAACATATACACTCTCTATAGGGACTACAACTAGTGGATCACCAATGCACTTCTTTAGCAAGAAGACATGAAATGATGGGTGCACTAATACTAAGTCTGTAGGTAACTCAAGCTGATAAGCTACCTTACCAAAATGAATCAGAATCCTATAAGGACCAACATATCGGGAACTAAGTTACCCCTTATTACCAAATCTCTTCAACCCTTTCATGGGAGAGATTTTCAAATACACATAATCACCAATCTCAAATTCAAGATCTTTCCTTCTCTCATCTGCATAAGATTTCTGTCGGCTCAGGGCTATCTTAATCCTCTCTATGATCAACTGTACTTTTTCTAAGGCATCAAGCACCAAGTCAGGCCCCACTACTACAGCCTTACCTACCTTAAACCAACCAATGAGAGATCTACTTTTTCTCCCATAAAGAGCCTCAAATGGAGCCATTTGTATACTGGAATGATAACTCTTATTATATGCAAACTCAATCAAAGGTAAGTAGCCATCCTAACTGCCCTTAAAGTCAACGACACATTCTCTTAACATATCTTCTAAAGTTTGAATGGTCCTTTCTGCCTGACCATCTGTCTAATGGTAAAAGGCTGTACTGAGGTAAACATGGGTACCAAGACCATTCTGGAAAGCTTCCAAAAGTGAAAGGTGAACTACATATCTCTATCTGAAATAAGAGATAATGGGACACCATGCAACCTAACCAACTCTCTGATATAGAACTTGGCATAACCCTCGACTGAGCAAGAGGTATGGAATGGCAAGAAGTGAGAGGATTTGGTCATCATGTCTACAATGACACAAATTGAATCATGCTAATGGCGAGTACGAGGTAAACCCATCATGAAATCCATGTTCACTTCCTCCCACTGCCAAGTAGGAATACTGAACTCCTATATAGACCCAGTAGGATTTTGATGTTCAATCTAACCTACTAACAAGTAAGGCACTTAGCGACAAACTCTATGATGTCTCTCTTTATCCTACTCCACCAATAGACTTCCGGCAAGTTGCAGTACATTTTAGTGCCCCTTGGATAAATGGAGTAACATGAACCATGCACTTCTATAAGAATTAGTTTTATCAAGCCATCTACACGTGGCATACAAAGCCTACCTTAGAAATGCAACACACCATCTCCCCTTGGGAGAAAACCTCTACATTCTGATCTCTGGCTAACTCTTTCAGCTTAACTAAACTAGGATCTCTTTACTACTTTTCTTTCACCTTGAAAACTAAAAAAGACTCTAAACTATTCAGTACCCAAACACTTTCCTCAGCCGAATCAACCAAACGGACACCTAGCCTGGCAAGCTATTGAACTTCCTGAATTAACTTCACCTTACCATTCTCAACATGAGCAACACTACCCATAGACAATCTACTGAGGGGTGCCACTACATTAGCCTTGTCAGATGATACAAAATACCTTATCATAATTTTCAACAACTCTAACCACCTTCTCTGATGCATGTTTAGGTCTTATACTGAATCTAAGTATTGAATTCTGATGGATGAGTAACTAATAACTGATAGCCATGGTTCTCTAGAACTGACTGAGTTTTTTATTGAATATTGAGACTGAAATTGTAATTGTAGTAGTGTTCATATAACCTACATACCCCAGTAAAGACTAATTCGGGGTCCAACTTGTGACCCCAGTTGGAAGGGTATTAGAACCTTTCCACAGAATACTAACAATGCTAGGTCTACCCTAATCTGGCAGGAAGACTCATGAAAGATATATATAATTGTATCAACCCTTGTATGGCAGGAGGACAACTTACCCTATGTTGGCTATGTAGTTTTGTAATGCAGGGACTACTACTATGGATTAACCACTCTACTAGTGGGAATACCCCTATCCCTGAGTTCAATCAATGATGAATCCTACTCCTAACTGAATCGACTTTGAACTGATCACAAGACTGTACTAGGCTTGACTGAACTGACACTAATCGTGTTGACTGACTGAACTAGACTGATTTCACTGAGTTCTGTTAATTGACTGAGTACTACAGTTCTTGAACTTTAATGGGATAATTCGATAACTACTAAAACTAATTAAACCGCTAGATTTTAGATAATAAATACCCCTAGGACTCAATAGTGTCAATAATAAAACATAGTAAATGTTGAAAGCATAACAATAGTCAATTGTTCACAATTCATTCACTAAGATATTTTGTCAAAGACTTGGAGGTCATGAACTTGTACATGAATGAGAACACATGATGACATGTCATGACTACACTATTCAATTCACATGGATATTCTATCAAACACTTGGGGAAGCATAATTAATGCACATGATAATGAACCACATAAGCATCATGGGTACCACTTAAACTTGCAGATCTCAAGGGTTTTAACATAGGAATTACATCAAACAACATACGTGCTATCTTATATTCGTGAAACTTATAATTAAATCTTGAATTGAAACCCATACAACAACACAAAAATGAATACAAGATAATTTACATATGTAAATCATGAATTTGAAAACTTTTAGTTTTTAAAAAGGATTCTCAAAACTAAGGGTGGAAGGAAACCCAAGGATGAACACCTAACATACCTTGATTTTTGATTTTGTGAAGATTGTTGGGGATTTCTTTGGACTTGGACTTTAACTTGATGAAACTAGGACATTATCTTTTAGAGTATTTATGAGATAATGAGTGAAGTTTTCCCTTTGGAAGGTATAATTTCATGTTATGGCTGAGTATTATAAGGGGAAAATGACCTAATTACCCTCACAAATCTGTAACTTAATACACAAAAATTTCCCAATGATGCAATAGGCGACGCACCGTGTCTATAGGGTTGAGGTAATCATCAACGCATCGTATTGATGATGCTGTTGTGCCACGTTGAGATCGTGTTGGCTTGCTATTTTGGTCATCCAAATATGACTCAAACGATGTCTGAAAATTTTAAAACTCATCCAAGATGACCAATTAACATCCCTAATCATGAATTAATTTAAAAATCAACAATCTAAGGTCAGAAAGATCGTAAATAAGATCATCCTATTACGAAGGCTAAAAATGCTTCTAATCTTAACACTTTGCTGAAATTTTTCAAAGTCTAGGACCTCTTTTGGCATTCTATAAAGGACTGAATTAACTAGGACTTTGTGGGATTTTACATATTGTGAATAATTGTGAACTTAGGTGCGGTTATTGTTATGAATGTAATATTTACTTACGATATTATTTCTGCTATATTAACTTGTGAGTTGGAGTTCATCCAACTTCTATGGTATGATGAGACAATTAGGTTGGGTTATTGGGGTGAAGAAAGTATTGGGCGGGTCCTAGTTTCTATTCCATGACTAGTGCTCCCTTCCTGAATCTGGTGGGAGGCAGATATCTTCAGATTTGGGATGCTCATAGGGTATAAGGTGCCTAATATCAGGTTAGCGGGGTCCAATCCTCATTCACCTATCCTCCTTGTTAGTTTTATAGATGATCATATCATGGTTGTTTTGAGAAAGTAAAGGTTTAGTGATTTACATATGGTCAATTGGGCCACATGCAATGGGAGTGTCCTATAAGGATTGTTGCTGGAAAAAAAAGGATGTTAGTTACCACTTCTCTAGCTTTTGTACTAAGGGGTACCGTTTCTAGCTATGACATTGGTTAGGACCATCTTAGTGCTCATTCCATCCCTCAGGAGCCCAAGGTATCTTTAAATACTGGTGCGGGTACATTGAAACTTTATCTTGTGATGAGTATTATTACATAGTCCAGGGTCTACTCTTTTTTATATGATCCCATATGTGGATATGCACCTTGATTTTGGTCTCGAGGGTCTGTCGATTTTTTTTTTCTTTTCCTACCCTGGTAAGAGACTTTGTTATTATTCAAAGAGGTCCAGAAGGTGGTGTGTGGTATCTGTGGGTAGTAGAGATACTCTTGTTGACTTGATAAAGTTAGATATGATTGGTTTGATGTCATCTTAGAGAAGGATTGGTTGCACTCCTTTTATACTTCTTTAGATTGTCGGAGCCATAGGGTCACATTCTAATTCCCTAATAAGCCAATCATTAAGTGGGAAAATGGATCCTTAGTACCTAAGGTGAGGTTTAATTCTTACCTTGAAGCCCCAAAGTTGTTTTCTAGGGGATGTTTATATCATTTGGTTCTGGTTAAAGATTCTAACTCGTAAGATGCTTTCTCTAGAATTCATTCTTATGGCTAATGAATTTCTTGTCATGTCCTTTGGGTTAATGCATGCCTCAGTAGTAGTCATGGACTTGTTGAATATGATCTTTTATCCGTTCTTAGATATGGTGGTCATTGTCTTTATTTATGATATCTTAATTTACTCTAAGAGTGAGGCAGATCATGTAGATCACCTCCATGTCGTGTTGTAAATTTGAAGGACTATCATTTGTATGGCAAGTTCTTTAGGTGTGAGGTTTGGTTGAAAATTGATGAAGGTTTCCAAAAGTCCTATGCGGACGTGTGGCATATTGGTGGTTGTGTAATCTTAAGGGTGTCTCACATGAAGGTAATAATGCAAGTCGGTGAAAAAGGAGAGCTTAGTCCCCATTATACTGGTCCCTATTTGGTTTTGAAAAGGGTTGGCAATGTTGCCTATGAGTTGGAGTGCATTCTAGATCAGACTCTATTTACCCCGGTTTTCCATGTCTGTATGTCGCGAAGATGCATAAGTGATCCTTCATTGATCGTTTCCCCTTGGAGGGCATTGATATTTTGGGTTCTTTGTCTTGTAAGGAGATCTCAGTGGGGATCTTGGATCAGCAAGTTTGCCAGTTGTGAATGATAAAAGTAGCTTCGGTGAAGGTTCTTTGGAGAAGCCAAAAGTCCAAGAAAGCTATGTGGGAAGCGGAAGAGGACTTGAAGTCCAAGTATCTGTATTTGTTTTCCATTCTAGAACTTATGATAGAGGTATTTGTTAATCTCCTTGCATTGAATAATGTCTTTTATAGGCAATAAAGTAAAGTCTCTAATATGTGAAATTGATTTGTCTTTGATAGATAATAGGGTAAATTCTCAAATTGGAGGTTGAGTTATGTCATGTTTCGATAATGGGGTAAAGTTCCCAAGCCTTGAATTGATGTATTCCTTGTTAGACCATGGGTTGAGTCCCAAAGGTGATGAAATGAATGGTTGATTGATAATGAGCATGATATGTGTTATATCCTTGTTGAATACTTGTTCTAACTTATTTAAAGGTTGTTTTGATATGTGACAATGTGTTCATGCTTGCCTTACCCATCCTTCGTAGATGAATGATCCTAAGTGAGGGAGAATGAAACACCCAATAATATGGCCTTGCAAAAATTTTGGTTCTGAGCAAAAAAATTTTGGCCTGGATTTATGATGATCATGATATGTGTTGTGTTTATCTTGTTGTGTGCTTGTTTCTAACTTATGTAAGGGTTGTTTTATGCATGTCGATATGTTAATTTATGTTTATGCTTGCCTTACCTCTTATTCGAAGATGCAATATCCAAGTGAGGGAGAGTAGAAACAACTAGGCTTGAACCATTGAGAAGACAACTTTTTGTATCTCTGAGTTGGGTATGACTAGAGACTTGAGTGGTACCCTTGTTCATGACTCGTACCCACCTTGCCCTCCTCTTTTATACCTTGATCAGTCCATGAGGTTAATACACTATCCACTATACGACACGGTCTCCCCTTTGTCGTAACCAATGCATACGAGTAATATACTACTCAACCATATAGAATAAAACCTCAAACCTAGCGGACTATTTTTTTCACGAGTGAAGCTTATGAGTTAGGGGCCAGTCATACCCTTTGTATATGACTCAAAGGTGTGCACTAGTACCTAAAATAGTATAATTAATCTAGGAGAAGCCTAGGGTACGAGTTAGGGTACTATTCATACCCTAGGGTATGATTGCTAAGGGAACCATATAGAGCTATCGTATCCCTACATAAGTTCACTTTCATTCTTTTTATTAATGGCCTTGTGGTTATTTACCTTGCCTTAAACCTTATGTCCCTTCACTATATAAGGTGTTTTATCCCCCTAAGTATTCATTTACAAGACTCAAAACACTCTAAAGGGTTCTTGGAGCAACATTGGAGGCTAGGGTTTTAAGGGAGCTCATCTAGTATCAAGGAAGAATCAAGTTTCTTAGTGATTCAAGTTTTTAAGGCATGTATCTATTCCTCTCTTTAAATATCTCTAGACCCATGTATTTTACACTTGGATTAGTAAGTGTACATGGTGGTTTTGAAATCAAATGAAAAGGATTTTGTTGCCTAATGATGTATGATGTTGAATTTTTCTTAGACTTATGTTTAAATGTGATATTACTAATGGATTTCATGCGTGGGTGCTTTTTGTATTTGGATTAACATGAGGTTCTTGATTAACCCTAATCTTGATAATAAATACGTTGTAAATGACCTTGTTGAAGGTATGTATATAAGGTGTTTATGAAAATGTCTAAGTGAATTGTCTAGTCACATGTTGTGATGTTTTGAACTAGGGCAATGTCCCAATAAGCATAAATGATTTATACGTGATGTGGTAAATATTTGCTGAGTCATGTGTGGTGAAATTTATGATGTTATTGTGTTAATGACTAATAAGGGATTAAGTCCCTAATAATAAAAATAACCTTGATGTGTCTGCTGAGCCTAAATGTGGTAAGAATGAGGTGTAAGCTTGCTAATGAAATGTGAATAGTTATGTGGATCTTGATAACCTTAAATGTAATTGATGATGAATTTAATCAAGGCACTTAGTCTATTAAAGTGATTAAGTGGTTAAATAGTTTGTGAAGGTTAAATGTGTATCTATGGAATTAGTGAACATGAATGAGTCATGATGATGGCCAAATAAATGTGAATACTTGTAGATTGTTGGTAAAGGCCTTGTTGTCTATGTATTGAGTTATAATTATTATGAATGCTTGGTAATTTGATAATAAGAACCTTGTTAGCCATGTAATGGATTAGCGTATGACTTTAAATGGGGTGAATGTCCTATAACAATAAATGGTTGATAATTGATGTTGTGTTAATGTTGTTTTCCATGTATATGACTATATGTACAAGAATGTTGTTGAGCCTTTGTCGCTTGAATATTTCATGTAAAATATCTATATGCAAGGGTAAGTGTATGATTGAGATTAAAGATGATATATGTAATTGTTGTTGAATTATGATGTTATTTTATCCTTATCCTTGGGTTACATTCTAGCGCTCCAACTGCTAACCTTCTCTGGTCGCCATGTCCCACCTCGACATAGGGGCCGAAACATCATCTGCTTCTTCTACACAGTGAATAGGAGTTTGAAGTGGATCGTGCATTAACTCAAAGTGGTGAGCTTCTATACCTTGGAAGGCATTCACTTCTTGGTCTCCTATCTTTAGACTTAGTCTTATTTAGACTTGGTTTGGCCATAGTCGGGTGCTTTTCCCGACACAGACATTTATTGATTTTGTTTTGTTTAGAGGTATTGTGAACAATTATGAACTTGGGCGTAGCTATTGTTATGAATCTAATATTGACTTACGATATTATTTCCGCTATCTTGACTTGTGAGTTGGAGTTCATCCGACGCATATGGTATGATGAGATGATTAGGTTGGGTTATCGGGGCGACCTTCGACTTATGTAAGCTTTAGGTGCCCATACGACATAGTCCAAAGTTTGGGTCGTGCCAGTCCTACAATGTCCAACAACTCATTAGTTTTTTCTTTTCCTTTATTGGTTTTGGTGGGTGGCTTGGTTCGTGTCTTTCTTTTCTATGATGCATTGGCTGATTTAGGTGTCTTGCTTGCCTTATGTTTTGTTAAGGGTGTTACTATGGAAAGAGGTTCAGGTGGTGAATGGTATCTAAATCCAGCCACTATGATAAATTCTTTCATGGAAAAACAAATCGTCATGCCACAATAGTTTATCCAAATCTCATCCATCTTCTTGTCCTCATCCTTTAATATTTCTTCATCGTCACCCTTATACTTGGTACTGTGCTTAAGATGACCATACATAATGGTCATTTTCATGCATGCATTGTTATTCTTTGGCAGAATAAGAAAGTATCTAAAGCAACTGGACTTAAAATAATCCTCCAATTTTTCATCCCTCAGTATCTTCCTAAAACCATAATTTTTTTTACCTATGACAGATTGAACTACAAAATCACTAGTCAAATTTGTAGGGTTATGTATAGGCATCTCAACTTGGAATTTGTTTTATACAAGATCAATTTGGGCGTTCGATCCATGTTCAAGATCAATAAATGATATCTCAACATCATCATTAATATTCTTTTTCCTCTTCAGCCCCACTTTATTTTCCTCTACAGATCCATCTTCTTTTTGCCCATCTCTATTCTCACTTTATTTTTCGTTTTTATCATCACCTTCATCCTTACCTTCCTCTTTATCTTCTTTATCACTTTCTTCATCATCTCCATCCTCACTATCTCCATCTTCTTCCTTATTTTTATTTATATCTTACCCCTTTACAACTTTTTCTTCATCTCCCTTACCTTCTTTTTCTACATCATATGTAGATCTTTCAACTGATTTTCCTCTAATATCTTCTTCATTATCTCTTTCTACATCTTCAATCTCTTTCTGCAAATTTACAGATGATAATACTTTATTTGTTTATGAAAGAGCTTGTTCATCAAGTTCTTCTAATGGTGTTTGTAATTTAGCTATTTTAGTTGCTTTGTTAGAAGTTGATTCATTTTTTTCTTTTGAGAGACATTTTTAATCTATAAAAAAAGGAAAACAAAATAGATTATAGATGAATTATGTATCATTGAAAAAAAGTAACTAGAAATTTAATAAACACAACATAGTACACAAATATTTTCAACAGATTAGTTATCATTTATAGTAGATAGGTCATCTATTGAAATGAATCAAAATAGTCTAGATACTGTTTTATTTCTTCCAACAGATGACCCATCTCTTCCAATAGATGGGTCATTTGTTGAAAGAAGTCAAAACAGGTTTTGCTTCTGGTTTGATTTCTTCTAACTGATGACTCATTTATTGCAACAGATGACTCATTTATTACAATATATGACTCATCTATTGCAATAGATGGATCATCTAATAGAAATTTCTTATATGTTGCAACATATAACTTATCTATTGTGATAGATGAATCATCTATTGGAAGAAATCAAACAAGTAAACCAACATATAATATAGTTGTTTTCAATAGATGCTTAATATGATCTAATAGATTTTTATTGTTTGCAACACATTACACATATTTTGGGTAGCATCATATATCAACAAAATACCAACAACAAGAACACAAACACTAACACCACCAGCAATAAACTAAATCATACAAAGAATATCATTGACAACAACACCAAGCTATATCACCATTTGAACAACACCAATGTTTTTACACTAACACTACCACCACCACCAATAACAACACTAAGAAAATCAACAAAACTAATATTACCAATACCAACAAAACCAACAAAACCTAAAAAATCAACAACACCAACACCACCAATAATACCAACACCGCCACTACCACTACCAACAAAACTAAGAACAAAAAAAATATAACGATCAACTTTTTGATAAAATATGTGAAATATTTGTTTTTGTATTATTTGAACATTTAACCCTCCTCATAGTTGTATTATGGTATTTCTTGGGTGTGGAGATTATTTACAAAGTTCTCGATGCATTTTGATACCATTTATACGATATTGTGGTTTTTGATGGCTTTGAGAGTCTTATTTTGGACTTATGTGAATATCTTTTGATCCGTGCAATGGATGGCTGAACAGACTGCATCAGAAATTCCAAAATATCCATTTTAGCGTAGGTAGACCTTTAGTTCGGGTCCTGGTGCACCCGATCTAATTTCGACCTATTGGTTGAAAAGTTGGAAAATTAGAAATATGGGTATGGGACCCATATTTGATTGGAACGACCTTGAATGAAAAATTCGAATTTTCCAGTAGATCCAAAATAACTATTTTAGGGTGGTAAGATATTTAGTGTGATTTTACGGCTTTTAAATCTCATTTCGTCCCTCGATTTGGAAAACTGCAATTTCGGGCTTTGGGGGTCAACCTTTCAAAAATAAAGTTTTGTTGAAAATTTGATTTCGCCAATGCCTTCAGACCATAGAATTTAGTGTGGTTAAATAGTTCGTTTGAATATATCAGACTATGAATGAATTCTGGGCACCCATTGAAGTCTGGATTGGACTTAAAGTAAGAAAAACAACAACTTTTTCATTACTAGTGCAGATTTTTTGCACTATTAAATAGTTTTGGGGTCTATTTTACTCATTTTTCATCTTGCCTCTTGCGAGTTAAATCCTAAAATAGTATGAGAGCTTAAAAGTGAAGCGTGTGGGATCTTGGAAAGCTAGATTAATATCTATTTCTTGATTCTATTAGAAATTTAAGGTAAGAATTTACACTTCTCTTAGTAATTTCATGATTAATTTCTCAAAACCCCTAAAATCTTAGGGCTTTATTTTAAACCTCAAGTTCTCTCCTTTTCACTTTAATAATGTGTTTGTCTTATAATTACTATTTTTTTTATTAATTTGACCTTCAAAACAACCCCAATTCTTGATTTTAACCTAGATTTCAAAGTTTTTACCGATAAAGCTCAAAAATAGTTTTTCTTCAATTTGAACCTCATTTTTGACTTGATTTAACTTGGATTTTCAGCTATAGGTTCCTAAAACTATAGAAAATATATTTTTAAAGTAAAGTTCTAATTTTTCCCTTTTTTTGGAAATCCATTTCGAGGGTCCTTTTTTACCCCGAACCAGAAGTACTCAATATGAGTATTGGTTTTATTTTGATGCGTAGATTTCATATTTGATGTTTTAGTGGTATTTGATATCATTCATTGAAATTAAGATAGTGGGTTCGAAGTGTAGCTGACCGGTTTCAGCATTGGAGGTAGGTTATGCCTTAACTCTTTCAGACTAGGCTGAGTAGTAAATAATTACACAAAAATGCATGATAAGGTTGGTAACTAGTCATGAAAAATGTATATCTATGTGTTGTTCCCATGTGGGGGCCTATATATGATATAATTGTCAAAATTAAGATATTATATGATGTGTGTGATTGTGTGTAGTCCTTTGTGATGTTGATAGCCCTAAATCCATGTGAATAATTATATTGTGTTGTTGAAAGGCTATATATGGAACCATTGGTGTATTGTAATATATTAATACTTATTGGTATATAAGACATGTGGAAATTCATGGATGAAACAGAAATAACGAGTGGATATTGACTTACATAGTTGTGGAAATATATCATTATGGTTGGTTACAAAAATATATCATTGTGGTTGATTGTGGAAATATATCATATGCTTGGTTGTGTAAATACTCATTGTGATTGGTTGTGAGCATTACATCCTTATATCATACTAATTCATGAAACATTGATACCACTGTGGAAACACCCGAGTAATACTAGTAACACCTCTTTAAAATCCTTTCTGAGGGATGTGTCAGGGATGAGATATTGTAACACCTTATTAAACCCTTTCTGAGAGATAAGCCTAAAATTAAATATGAGATATGAGGATTTTATATTAGTTGATGAACCCTTCAAGGGTCCTATATCGAGAAACTTTAGCTCCGTAGGTGTATATGGGGATTGTGTGATGATCTCAGAGGTTGTGCGATGACCTCGTGCATCATCATCATCATATACATTGCACTTATTTTATTATGTTTATATTGTGTTGTATTATTGTGTTGTATTGTTGTATTGACTTTCCATCTATGTAATTGTCTTATCTTCTTTTACTTTTATTTGATGATCTTGTATATGCATGTTCCCCCTTGTTCTACTTATATACGATATAATGCATACTCTTGTTCTATCTTTGTGTGTATGTGATACATTAGAACTGTTAGTGCAAGTGGTGTGGGCTTCTATTGTGGGATATTTTCCAATTTTAGATGATGTGCCCTTAGTGTATATTTTGTATGCTTTATTTAATACTTTTCTTGGTCGGCCTATTATACCTACTGAGTACAAGTGGACCATTCTCATGCCTATTGCACCCTGTTGATGCAGATCGTAGCTCAAGAGCGCCTCAATTTGCTTAACTCGGGTAATTGTTAGAGCTTCCAAGGTAGCGGTTGGACATTTATGCATTCAGAGTTCATCTCTATCTTTCTATTATAATTATGTCTTTATTTGTATTCAGAGAAAAATATTATTCCCTTGTGGTTATTTTCTGATGTATTTAAATTTGGATTGTATTAGTAGTTCTTACACTATTGACACCTAGTTTTGGGTATGATTGATATTTTGGATAATTTCTTTTAACATTGTTATGATTACTTGTATGGCTTGTCTTTGTTCTAGAAGCCTTACCTTGGGATATTATTATTTTTTTTTCTCTTTTTGTAGCGATTTGGGTGATAGGTTTACTTGTCAAGGTATGCCGCGACAAGTGCCATCATGACCTTTATTTTTGGTCATGCTAAATTGGTATCAGAGAAGCCAGGTTTCATTGGTCTTAACTGTGTAAGAATGGGATGTCTAATAGAGTCTTACGGATTGATACACAGATGTCCGTATCTATGTTCGAGAGGCTATGGGATGTCTTTAGGAAACCTTCCTCATTTTATTCCTTATCATTCGAAATTATTTAATACCTTGTGTTTTGAGTTGTATTTTACTCCTTTTGTGTAGATAGTGTTGCTTATACGGCCTATCAGTTAAGAGATGGTTCTATAGATTGGTAGAGGTTTCTTGTGTGTTGTAGACCTCATGATTCACTTGAGATGACTTAGGATTAGTTTGATAATATCTTCTTAGAGAGATTTGTGTCTTTTAGTTTGAGAAATCGTATGCAAGACGATTTTGATCATTTAGAGTACGACTTCATGTCAGTTGCTTAGTAGAGGCACTCTTCCATGCCCTATCCAGATATTCCTATGATAGCATTTCTACTAAGTCTATGATGATTTGAAAGTTCATGAAGGGTTTTGATATTTCTCTTTAGTTGGCAAGATCTCAGATGGCTATGTTTGGGGTTTCTTTCCAAAATATAATGGATCATGCTTAGATGACCGAGGGTATTCTTAATGTATCTTAAGAAAGCGCTACGAAGGCACAAAGTTTTGGTGAGTTTAGGATTTAGACATTACAAAAAAAAGATTTTAGAGGTTCCCGTGGATACCATGGTAGGCCGGTGGTGGATTTATAGATTTCAGGTGGTAGATATTCTAGTTCAACAGTTTAGGGAGGCCGTTTGGGCCTAGTTGTACCTTTTCATATTAAGGTTGGTCATAAAGGTTGCTATATGTGTGATAAGATTGGCCACGTGGCCAGGGATTATCCTGATTGGGTAATTCAGGCTACTTCTATTTCAGTTGTGAGAGATAGGGGTTCTACTAGAGGTACGAGAGGTAAAGATAGTGGAGCCTGTGATGGTGGTCGTGGGTCCACCCAGGTAGTTAGTGTTCGCAGTCAGTGTTATTCTATACCATCAAAACCTAAAGCAGAGGCTTCTGATACTATGATTATAAGTATCATCCCTATTTCTTTCAGACTTGTATCTGTATTACTTTATCCCTAATTAACTTTCTCCTATGTGTCTATATATTTTGCTTTGGGGTATGATTCTGTTAGTGAGCCTCTTGCCATGCCTATTTATGTATCTACCCTGGTAGGTAATTCTTTAGTGGTGGATCAGGCGCATCAATCTTATGTTGTGACTTTTGCTAAGAATGAGACTTTGGTAGATTTGCTTATATTAGATATGGTCGATTTTGATATTATTTTAGGCATGGATTAGTTAGATCCTTATCATACAGTCTTAGATTATTTTGCTAAGATCATGACTTTAGTTTCACCAGGTGTGCCAAAGATAGCTTGGAAGGGTGTACTTTATTCAAGTCCTAAGAGGATTATTTCTATGTTCAGGATTGTAAATTGGTTAAGAGGGGATGTTTATCTTACTTGGCCCATATTCATGACACCAGTGTTGTTTTGTCTCCTTCCTTGGATTCTATTCGTATTATTCAGGAATTTATTGATGTATTTCCTATGGACTTGTTTAGTAAGCCTCTGGATTAAGATATTGATTTTTCTATTGATGTTAAGACGAGCACCAAGACTATTTCTATTCCTTCTTATAGGATGGCCCCTATAGAGTTGAAGAAACTAAAGGATCAGTTGCAGAAGTTGTTAGATAAGGGATTTATCCGACCTAGTATTTCACCTTGGGGTGTGCGTGTCTTGTTTGTAAAGAAAAAAAATAGGTCTATACGAATGTGTATTGATTATCGATAATTAAATAAGGTGATAGTTAAGAATAAGTATCCTCTTTCTCAAATCGATAATTTGTTTATTCAGCTTCAGTGTGGTGTTTTTGAAGATTGATTTGAGATTCAGTTATCACCAATTGAGGGTTAGAGCTTTAGATATTCTGAAGTTAGCTTTTCGAACTCTATATGCTCATTATGAGTTCTTGGTCATGTCCTTTGGGTTAACCAATGTCTCTGTTACTTTCATAGAGTTGATAAACCAGGTGTTTCGACCATATCTTAACTCTTTGTTATTGTATTCATAGTGATATATTGGTGTATTCCTAGGGTGAGGTTGAGCATGACGAGCATTTGCGGATTGTGCTCATGAGATTGAGGGATGAGAAGTTGCATGCTAAGTTCTCTAAGTGCGAGTTTTGGTTAGATTCTATTTCTTTCTTAGGTTATGTGGTGACTAAGAAAGGTATTATGGTTGATCCAACCAAGGTTACAGTAGTTCGTTATTGGGCTATACCTACTTTGCCATGGAGATTTGGAGTTTTGTTGGCTTGGTAGGTTATTATTAGTGTTTTATTGAGGGGTTTTCATCCATTACAACTCCATTGACCAAGTTAACCCAAAAGAAGATTTCTTTTCAGTGGTCCGATACTTGTGAGGTGAGCTTTTAGAAGCTAAAGAATTTGTTGACTTTAGCTCCTATCTTGACATTTCCCAAGGAGGGCGTGGGCTTTACTGTGTTATGTGATACTTCCGGTGTTGGATTGGGTGTTGTATTGATATAGGAGGCAAAGATGATTATCTATGTATCTCATCAGCTGAAGTCTCATGAGAGGAATTATCCCACCCATGATTTAGAGTTGTGCGAATTTGTGTTTGCCTTGAAGTTGTGGAGGCACTACTTGTATGAAATCCATTATGAGATCTTCTCAGATCATTGTAGGCTTTAGTACCTCTTTACCTAGCGAGATCTTAATATGAGGCAGCGCCGTTGGCTTGAGTTGCTTAAGGATTATGGATTTACTATTCTCTATCATTCAGGTAAGGCTAATGTGGTTATAGATGTCATAAGCTGGAAGTTGACTAGCATGGGTAGCCTAGCGCATCTTTTGACCCAGGAGAGGATTTTGGTCTTAGAGGTTTAATTTTTAGCTAACCAGATGGTTAGAGCTAATATTTTGACACCTAGGCATATTTTTGAATTTGTGGAGGCTAGATCTTCTTTGATAGAGCAGATTCAAGGCCATCAGTTTGATGATGTTGGATTAAGGTTAATTCAAAATAAGGTGTTGAGTAGAGAGGATAAGGAAGCCTCACTTGAATTAGATATATTTTTTCGGATTAGAGGCCGATTTTGTATGTCGGGAATGGGTGATTGGATTAGGTTGATTTTGGAGGAGGCCCATTATTCTAGATATTTTATCTATCTAGGTATGACTAAGATGTATTGTGATTTGAGACAACACTACTGGTGGGGTGGTATGAGACAAGATATAGTTAATTTTGTGGCTTGTTTCTTATGATGTCAGCGGGTAAAGGCCGAGCATATAAGACCTGGTGATTGATTCAAAGGTTACCCATTCCCGTATGGAAATGGGAACGGATCACCATGGACTTTGTGACTAGTTTTGCTCATACATCTCATGGTTCTGAGAGTATTTAGGTTATTATGGATCGATTGACCAAGTCAACATATTTTATTTTTGTTTAGATCCCGATCAATGGTGAAAGGTTGGCTTGTATATATTTTCATGAGATTGTTCACTTGCATGGTGTACTGGTGTCTATTATTTCAGATCAAGGTTTTGTATTCACATCTTACTTTTACAAGACTTTTCAGGATGAGTTGGGTACTCGGGTTGATCTTAGAAAAATATTTCTCCCCCAGACTAATTGCCCGTCAGAGAGGACTATTCAGGTTTTGGATGATATGCTCTGCGCATGCATGATGAATTTTGGTGGCCAGTGGGAGCAGCATTTGTCTTTAGCAGAGTTTGCATATAATAATAACTACCATTCTAGTATTGATATGGCTTCTTTTGAGGCATTGTATGGTAGGTATTTCCGCTCCCCAGTGGATTAGTTTTAATGTTTTGACGTGAGACCTCAAGGTACGGACTTGCTTCGTGAGTTTTTGGATAGATTCTGGGTCATTCAGGATAGACTTAGATCAGCTCGGAGTAGGCAAAATTCTATGCTGATCGTAGATTTTATGCCTTGATATTTGGTGTTGGCAATCATTTTTTCCTTCGAGTTTCATCTATGCAGGGTGTGATGAGGTTTGGGAAGAGGGGCAAACTTAGCCCCAGGTATATTGGTCTATTTGAGATTCTTCGGATTGTTAGTGATGTGGCTTATGAGTTGGCTTTACCCGTTGATCTATCAGTTGTTCATCCAGTTTTTTATGTTTCTCTGCTTCTTCGCTATATTCCTAATGAGTCTCATGTCATTTATTACGAGTCAATTCAGTTAGACGAGCAGTTATCTTTTGTAGATTATCCGATCTCCATATTAGCTAAGGATGTTAGGCAATTGGGCTTTAGAGTGATCCCTGTGGTCAAGGTCCAGGGGCGACATCGACCTGTAGATGAGGTTACTTTGGTGGTTGAGTCTGATATGCATAGTTCTTATCCCAGCTCTTTGTTGTTCAGTATTTATTTTTCCTTTAGTTCAAAGTTGAACTATATTTTTAGTGGTGGATGATGTAACGATCAATTTTTTGATAAAATATGTGAAATATTTGTTTTTGTCTTATTTGGTTGTTTTACCCCTTCCCGTAGTTGCAATGCTATTTCTGGGATGTGGGGGTGATTGACATAGTTCTCGAAGCATTTTGGTACCATTTATACAATATTGTGGTTTTTGATGCCTTTGAGATTCTTATTTTGGACTTA
The DNA here is from genome assembly GCA_030864215.1 of Capsicum pubescens. NCBI lineage: Eukaryota > Viridiplantae > Streptophyta > Magnoliopsida > Solanales > Solanaceae > Capsicum > Capsicum pubescens. The sequence goes on along the minus strand of CM061542.1, from coordinate 69,386,151 downwards.
TGTGGATATATTTTGATCCGTGCAATGGATGGATGAATGAACTGCACCAGCAGCTCCAAAATATCAATTTTAGGCTAGGTAGACCTTTGGTTCGGGTCCTGGTCCACCTGAGCGTTGAAAAATTTGAAATATAGATGTGGGACCCACATTTGATCGAAACAACCTCGGATGGAAAATTTGACTTCTCTAGTAGATTTGAAATGTCGATTTTAGGGTGGTAAGATGTTTGGTGTGATTTTAATGCTTTTAAATTTCATTTCGACTCTCGTTTTGGAAAATTGTAATTTCGAATTTCGGGGGTAAACCTTTTGAAAATGATGTTTTTTCAAAAATCTGACTTTTCCAATGCATTTGGATCATCAAATTTAGTGTGTTACATATTTCAGTTGTATATATCAGACTCCAAATGAATTTTGGGCAGTCAATCAAAGTCTGGTTTGGACTTAAACTAAGAGAAACATCAACTTTTTCCTTGCCAACAGATTTTTTGCACGATTAAAATAGTTTTTGGATCTATTTTGTTCATTTTCCATCTTGCTTATTGAGAGTTAAACCCTAAAATAGTATGGGAGCGTAAAAGTGAAGCTTGTGGGAGCTTGGGAAACTAGATTAACATCTATTTCTTGATTATATTACAGATTTAAGGTAAGAATTCACCTTTTTCTTAGTAATTTCTCAAAACCCCAACAATATTAGGGCTTGATTTTAAACCCCAATTTTAATCTCTTTCACTTGAATAATATTTTTATCTTATAATTACTACTTTTTCATCTATTTAGCCATTTAAAACAACCCCAATTCATGATTTTAACCCGAATTTCAAAGATTTTACCGGTAAAACTTAAAAATGGTTTTTCTTCGATTTGAACCTCGTTTTTTACTTGATTTTACTTGAGTTTTCAGCTGTAGGTTCCTAAAAATATGGAAAACATGTGTTTGAAGTAAATTTCTGATTTTTCCCTTCTTTTTTGAAATGTCATTCCGGGAGTTCGTTTTGACCCCAAATCAAAAGTAGTCAATATGGGTGTCGTTGGTTTTATTTTGACACTTAGATTTTATATTTGATATTCTTAGTAGAGTTTGAGATCATTCATGGAAAGAAAAATCATGTGTTCTAAGTGTAGCAAACCAGTGTTGGCATTCGTGGTAGATTATGGCTTAACTCTTTCAGACTAGGCTGGGTAGTAAATGATGACACAAAATGCATGTTAAGGGTGGAAACTAATCATGAAAAATGGCTTATCTAAGTGTTGTGCCCGTGTGGGGATTATATGCGATGTAATTGTCGAAATTGAGATATTATGTGATCTATGTGACTATGTGGATTCTTATGTGATGTTGATAACCCTAAATACATGTGAATAATTGTATTATGTTGTTGAAATACCTAATATGGTACCATTGATGTATTGTGATATATTCATACTTATTGGTATATGAGACATGTAGAAATTCAAGGATGAAACAGAAATAATGAGTGGATATTGACTCACATGATTGTGGAAATATATCATTATGGTTGGTTGTGGAAATATATCATTGTGGTTGGTTGTGGAAATATATCATGTGGTTGGTTGTCGAAATACTTATTATGATCGGTTGTGAGAATTACATCCTCATATCATACTCATTCTTGAAACATTTGTACCACCATGGAAAGACCTGAGTAACACTGGTAACACCTTTTTAAAATCCTCTCTGAGAGATGTGCTAGGGAGGAGATATTGTAACACATTATAAACCCTTTTCGAGGGATCTTCCAGAAAGGATATATGATATATGTGGATTGTATATAGGTTGACGAACCCCCCATGGGTACTACGTCAGGAAGCTTTATCTCTGTAGGTGTATCAGGGATTGTGTGATGATCTCGAAGGTTGTGCAACGACCTCATGCATCACCACCACCGTCATCATATACAATACACTTACTTTGTTATGTTTATATTGTGTTGTATTGTTGTGTTGTGTTGTCGTATTGGCTTGCCATCTATGTATTTTCTTATCTTCTTTTACTTGTATTTGATGATCTTGTATATGCATGTTCCCCCTTGTTCTACTTATATGTGATATAATGCATACTCATGTTCTATGTATGTGTGTATGTGATGTATTAGAACTTTTAGTACAAGCGGTGTGGGCTACTATTCTGGGACATTTTTTGATTGCAGGTGACATGACCTTAGTGTATATTCTGTATGCTTTATTTACTATTTTTCTTGGTCGGCCTATTATACCTACTGAGTACGTGGACCATACTCATGCCCACTGCACCATTTTGGCATAGGTCCTATCCCTTGTACGCCTCTCCTTGCTTGAATCAGGCGATTATTTGAGCTTCCAAGATAGCGATTGGAAATTTATGCGTCCGGAGTTCACCTCTATCTTTCTATAGTGATTGTGTCTTTATTAGTGTCAGAGGCAAATATTATTCCCTTATGGTTATATTTTGATATATTTGACTTTGGATTGTATTAGTAGTTCTTATACTATTGACACCTAGTTTTTGTCATGATTGGTATTTTGGATAAGTTCTTTCCATATTGTTATGATTACTTGTATGGTTCGGCTTCGTTCTAGAAGCCTTATCTTGGGATATTTCTGTCTTTTTTCTCTTTTTGTATTAGTTTGGGTGATAGGCTTACTTGTCAAGGTACGCCGCAACAAGTGCCATCATGACCTTCATTTTTGGGCTGTGACAAAGATCATACCAAGAACACAAACAACACTAACAAAACAAACAAACAACACCAACAACACCAATAATTACCAAGTAAAGTGATCAAATACAACAACACAAATAATAAGACAAAATTATCACACATTTGATGACTGCAAAAAAATGCTAAAGTTCAAGTTTCACTATTTGTACATTAATGTTCCAGAATAACAACAACAACAAAAAAAACACAAACAACACCAACAACACCAACATAAATAAACTAAGAACACAAACAACACCTAGTATAAATAAAACCAACAAAATAAAAATCAGCAATAACGCTTACCAACAATACCAACAAAATACCAAGTGAAGTGATTCAATACAACAACAAAATAATAAGACAAAATTATCACCACAAATACCTTAGGAAAAAGAATCAAAGTTTAAGTTTAACTATTTTTACAATAATGTTCGACAATAGAACAACAATAGAAACGAAAAAATCATATTTCACTTAGAAAAGGTATCATATTAAGAGAAAAAATATCATAATTAGGATTTTCTCAGGTTCTTTTTTTGTTTGAGCATCAAAACTTAAATTGTAACTCATACGTGAAGAAAATACAACAAAATTTCTTTTTTTTCTTCATTAACTAAAAAACATTAATTTTGAAAAATAAAAAATATAGAAGTCGTTACCTATGAAAAGAGAGAAATTAACAGCCACAAGGAAAGAAGAAGGGGTAAAGAAGTCAAATGTGGATTCTCAAACAACTGATAGTCGGTGGAGATGACAATAATGTCGATCTATTATCTTATTTGAGGCAATTTGTTTAGGGAGAGTCATATTTGTGAGAAGGCCTAACGTTTGAGCTTTTGGAGTGAAAAAAAATCATTTTTTCTTGAAAACTAAATAACTAACGATTTGAAATGATTGATTGGGTCCCTTATTTTTATTACATATTAAATAAGAATTTGTGGGTTGATTTGTATTTTGAAAAATGTTATCAAGATTTTTAAAATGTTAATTTGATCTCCAATTAACTTAATAAAAAATTTTAAGGGGCTTTTGTAACAACTTGATTTTGGTGATTCATGTGAAATATATATATATTTATATGATTTGACTATTTTACCCTCTTCATGATTGATTTACTGTATTTCTAGTGTTTGAAGATAATTGATATAATTTTTGATGCATTTCGGTGTGATTTATGTAACATTGTGGTTTTTGGTGGCTTGAAAAACCTTTTAATTAAATTCAGTCAATATTTATTGATTTGTGCATCGGATGGCAAAATGGACTGTGCTGGTAAATTCAAAATGCCGATTTTAATGTAGTAACATGGTTGGTATAGTTTTATGGCTTTTATATCTAATTTCAAACACTCGATTCTGAAAATTATGAAATTGGGTTTCAGGAGGCCACTTTGTGAAAACAACATTTTTCAAAAATCTAATATCGCCATTAAGTCTAGAGCATTGAATTTGATAGGATATCATAGTTTGTTTGCATTCTTAGAATTACAGATGAATCTCAAAGGGCCCTCATTGACTTGGAATTCTCCAAGTCTCCATCTAGTGCACTTCAGCAGGTGCAGCCGCTAAAGCATAACTTTGGTCGCTTTAGCAACAGACACTAAAGTAACAATTGGTTACTTTAGCATCCAGCTTCCAAATGGGCAAGGATGCTTTTGTGGCCCTTTTTCTCTTTAGCGAAGGGCAACAAAGTAGTCATTGTCCATTTTAGCAGACTGGCTGCCTTAGCGAGTGCCACTAAAGTGGCTCTTGACAGCTTTAGCGGCACCTGTGGCCCTGCGTATAAATAATATTTCTTTTGTTTTCTTCATAATCTTTTTAGACTTGGACCTTGGTATTTCATGTTTTGCCATCCCTAAGATTGGGTAAGCTCCAAAACACTTATTTCAACTATTTTTCTTTAATTCTATCATTTAAATATTATTTAAAGGCGAATTTAAAAGTAAAAATTGGGAATTTTAGCTCGAAAGGACAAAGAATTATATTTCTCTGATTTCAACCCATTTTTACTTGGGTGAGTTTCTAATCTCATATATCACTTTTCTCTTAATTTCATCTTCAAACAACTTGAATTCTTGATTTTAAAATGGATTTCAGAGGTTTTTTCCGGTAAAGCTTAAAAATATTTTTCCATTGATTTCAACCATGTTTTAAACTTATTTTTCTATGATTTTCAGTTGTAGACTCCTAAGAGTATGGGGAGCATGTTTTAAAAATAAAATTCTAATTTTGTCCTTTGTCTTTAAAAACCGCTTTTGAGGGTCTGTTTGATCCTGACTCAAAATTAGGCAATATAAGTATCATTAGCTTTCTCTTGATGTATAAATTCTTTAACTTAATAGATTCAAAGTCCGTTCATAGGAGTAAGTCTTTGGATTAAAGGCTTTCAAATCGGTGTTGGCATTTGACGTAGGTTATGACTTAACTTTCATTAGACTGGAATGGTTAGGTAATATTGGTACAAAATCATGTTAAGGGTGCGGGAACAAATCATAAAAATGGCTATATTATTATGTTGTTCTCGTAGGGGCCTATATATTAATGTTATTTAGTTGTTTTGGAATATTAATTGCTATCTGTGACTATATGGGGTCCTATATTAAATTATTGGCCTTGTGTATGTGGAAATTAGTCGTAATCTTGTTTGATGAAAAACCCTAATGTGGTGTTAGTGGTGACTTTTTTAATATATTTCATTCTATTGGAATATTGATACATTGGATTCATGGATAGTTGGATTAATAAGTGGATTTTGGCTCACTCGGTTGGCATATTGGTTGGATATGGAAATTTATTATTTTGGTTGGTTGTGAGAACTACATACTCATATCATATTCATTTGTAATACGTTAATACCACCATGGAAATACTGGGAACACTAGTTTTTTCTGATAAATGATGTGATATCCTTAAAACACTCTACTGATATATGTTCTAGAGAGAAGTTATGGATATTGGTACTGGATATCGGTTGTATATGGGTTGATGAACCCCCTATGGGTCCTACATTGGGAAGATTTAGCATCATAGGTGTATATAAAGGTTGTGTGATAACCTCGATCATCATCATTATCACCATCGTCATTATCACCATCCTTATTATCATCATCTCAATTGCATGATAATACTATGTATATTTCAGCGATGTATGATCTTTTCTTGATGTGACACTTGTCTATGTGTACTTTTTTTCTTCACATTCGTATTTGTTAGATCTATATGCTTTTGTTTCTTTATCGTATAGCTATGATGTATAATAATATTATAGAATTATCAGTGAAGATGGTGTGGGCTATCGTTTGGGACATTTTCTGGTTGCAGGTGATGTTCCCTTAACGTGTATTTTGTATGCTTTATTTTCTACTTTGCTCAGTTGGCTTATGATACCTACAAAGTACAAGTGGACCATGCTCACTCTTACTATTCCCTTTCAATGTAGATCTAGGTTCCAGTGCACCTTATGGTGGTTAATTCGGGTGTTATTTGAAATTTTTTAGGTGGAAGTTGATTTCATGTGTCTAGAGTGGACTACTTACTTACTTTATTTAGACCATGTCTTTATTTGTATATAGAGACAGAGTTGTTCCTATTTGGATACCTTATGTATTTTTTATCTCATGTTGTACTAGTTAGTTCTTACACTGTGACACTAGGTTTTGGGATTTGGTTTGCTATCATTGACTATGCATTTTTTCTTTCACTATATATGTGTGTGGTTTGAATTTATTCTCGGAGACATGCCTTGGATATTGGTGTTATTTTCCTTTTCGTATTAGTTAGGATGATAGGCTTACCGTCAAGGCTTGCTGCAATAAGTGTCATCGTGACCCTTGGTTTTTGGGTTGTGACAAATTGGTATTAGAGTATACAAGTTTATTAGTCTCAATAGTATAAAAATGAGATGTCTAATAGAGTCTCACGGATTGATACACTGAGATTCGTATCTATCTTTGAGAGGCTATAAGATGTCTTTAGGAAATTTCCCTCACTTTATTCTTTATCATGTGGATTTACTTCATACCTTGTGTTCTATAACTTACTTCACTCTTTTATACATAGATGGTGATGACTATATCTCATAAGAATAGAGTTGTAAAGCCTTTATCTGAGGAAATAGACTAATCTACAGGGTGAGTTGTGAGTCGTGGACGATCTTAAGGTAGTGGAAAAGTATGGGGATCTTCCCCTCCTAGGAGTAGTTCTAGGAGACTCTCCCCTGAGCCTCAACTTGAGCGTGTTAGGGATGTGGGTCTTACTTCGGTCCCATCGAGTTATTCTACCCCAATCCTGGGGAGGTTATTGGTTTACTTACCCGTTTAGAGGGTACTCGTTCAAGTGCTCCTAGTATTTCTCCAGTTCAAAGTATTATACCTCTGACTATGCTAGAGCCTAACTCCAGTTCCAAGTATTGTACCTCCAACTATGCTAGAGTCTACTTATGGTGTTCCTTAAGTTCTGAGTAGGGACCTTCCAGTAGTACTTACTTCTTTTTTTGTACTTCAAAGACACTGAGTGTTGTCCCTGGTTTAGTGTCGACATCTTAGTATGGTATTCTAAGGTTTGGAGTTCAACCTTCATATATGTTTACTCCTCAGGTGGGATCTTAGCCTGCCAGATTTACTATGCCTCCTCTTATTGTGAGTACAATTATATCTTCTAAGAATCAAAAGAGGTTTGAGTGGTTTACTCATTTGGGTCCTCTTATATTCTGTGGTGTTGTTGGCGAGGTGCCTATGGGTTCTTTATTAACCATCATTAGAAATTGTATAACCTAGGTTTGCTCGAGTCACATAGTGTCGGGTATACTATATATAAGTTTAAGGATACCATTAGAGATTGGTGGAGGTCACTTGTTGGTTACAGACCTCTTGATTCTCTTGAGATAAATTAGGACCAGTTTGCTAAGGCTTTTTTAGAGAGGTTTTTGCCTGACAGTCTAAGGGATCAGATGAGAGATGAGTTTGATTGCCTGGAACAGGGATCCATGATTGTTGTGAGTATGAAGCATACTTCTATGCCTTGTCTAGCTATTTCTATTCCAGCATTGCAGCCGAATCTAAGAAGATTTAGAAGTTTATTAAGAGGTTGTATGTTTTCCTTCAGCTAGCTATATCTTAGATGGTGGTGCATGAAGATTCATTATAGAGTATAGTGGATCATGCTAATATGATCAAGGGTACCATTGAGCATCTCAAAGAGGCACCAAGAAGGTGCATCGTATGGGAGAGTTCAGAGGTGATACTTCTTGAGGTAGTGAGTCTTCTAGTTCAGTAGTTCTGGATGGCTATTTTGGTCCAATCGTACCTTCTCCTAGTGAGTTGGGTCATAGAGGTTATTATGTGTTTGATGAGACTGGACATCTGGACAAGGATGGTCCCCATCGTATTTTCAAGGATACTCCTACTTCGACTGTGAGAGATAAAGGTTCTATCAGAGGTGTGTAAGGCAGAGGTAGTAGAGCCCGTGGTGGTTGTCACGGACAGTCATACTACACCTGTCAGACCAGAGGCAAAGACTTTCGATGCTATTATCATAGGTATTATCCTTGTTTATTTTAGATTTGCATATGTTTTATTTGATTCGAGATCAACTTTCTTCTGTGTTTGCATATTTTGCTTTCAGTTTTGACTCTGCTAGTGAGCTTTTTTATTGGTGAATCGGGTGTATCGATCCTGTATTATGAATTTTGCTGGGCAGTAGACTAGGGTAGATTTGATTGTTCTAGATATAGTTGACTTCAACGTTATTTTGGGTATGGATTGGTTGGCCCCTTACCATGCTGTCCTAGATTGTTATGCAAAGATCATAGCTTTAGCTCCACTAGGTATGCCAAGGATAGCTTGGAAGGGTGCACTTTATTCGGGTCCCATGAGAGTTATATCATACATTCAGGCTTGTCGCTTAGTTGAGAAAGGATATTTGTCTTATTTGGCTCATATTCATGATACTAAAGCTACTCCACTTCTCTCTTTGGATTCTATTTGTGTTATCCCTGTGGATTTTTTGGTATGCTTCAGGATCTTGATATTGACTTTGCCATTAATTTTGAGTTTAGAAACAAGCCCATTTTTATTCCTCCATAAAGGATGGCCCTATCTGAGTTGAAGAAACTGAAGGATCAATTACAAAAGTTGTTGAATAAGGGATTTACCTGACCTAGTATATCACTTTAGGGTGCGTAGGGTTGGGTATAAAATACCAAAAATAGAATTACCAAACCAAACCAAAAAAATTGGTAATTCGGCTTTTGGTATGATATTTAGGAATAAAATTTCAATATTTTGACATTTGGGATTGGATTTGGTACAAGATATTAATACAATTTGGTATTCAGTTTTTACTGAATATCTAATTTCTTTATATATATAAATATATAAGTCATTCCAAAGAAACTCTTGGACCTTAGTAATATATTCGTAAAAAGTAATAAAAAGAATAATACATAGGGTTTCTATTAAATATACTCTTTGAAGTTTAAACGTACATTTTCACATCTCCAACTTTAATATAGTATCACCAAATACCGTACCGAACCAAATTTTAATTTACCAAATGACTGAACTTATTTATAAGTATGGTATGTGGTATCTACGTTCAAATACTGATTACCGAATAATTGAATCCGAACTTTGAAAATACAGAACCGAATATCGAACGCCCACCCCTAGGGGTACACCTATCTTATTTGTGAAAAAGAAAGATGGGTCTATGCGTATGTACATTGATTATTGATAGTTGAACAAGGTGATAGTTAAGAATAAGTATCCTCTTCCTCGTATTGATGATTTATTTGATCAACTTTAGGGTGTTCAGTGTTTTCAAAGATTGACTTGAGGTTTGGGTATCACCAGTTGAAGATTAGAGCCTCAGATATTTCTAAGACAACTTTTCAAACTTGATACATTCATTTTGAGTTCTTGGTCATGTCCTTTGGTTGACCAATGCCCAATCGCGTTAATGGAGTTGATGAATCAGGTATTTTGACCGTATCTCAAATCTTTTGTTAATGTATTTATTGATTATATCTTGGTTTATTCCAAGAGTGAGACCAATCATGATATATAGAAATTAGGTTGTGATTAGTGGTTCACATAGTGATATAGGGTGAATTGGTAATCTGCATGTTATTAACTGAAAAAGACAAGAAACAAATCATTGGTTAATGATAACTAATGGTACTAAAGTCAAGAATGTGCATGGCTATGTAATGTTGAATTTGTAATTAACCCTCAATAATTAATGAAAAGAATGTTAGAGGTGGATGATTAGTCATCATTAGCACCCCCACAAAAGCTACTGGACACAAAAGCTAATCTAAGGATTGTATCTTGTATATTGCCTCCAGGCTAATTTGAAAATGAGTGGAATAGTCCAAGTCCATTATAAATCTATTTGAAAGCAATTATTCAAGGTATTTAGGACGGTGTCAAAGGTACTGTTTTCTTGGTTATTTACAGATTCCAAATTTCTCCGTATGAAATCAATCACTCTCTCCGTTTAAAAAAGAATGACCCACTTTCCTTTTTAGTTCATTTCAAAAAGAATGATCTCTTTTTTTTTGGCAATACTTTAATTTCAACTTTCCACATGGCATGTTTAGGACCATAAGATTAAAGGAAATTTGGGTACATCTGACACAACTTTAATTTAAGGCCACAAGATTCAAAAGTCTTATTTATTTTCTTAAACTTTGTGCTAAGTCAAAGTAGGTTATTCTTTTTGAAATGGAGGGAGTACAACTTTTTATAATCAGGTTTTTGGCCTAGATTTTTAGAGTAAAAATTTAAGAAATGGGTAATAGTATATTCGTATTCTTATATGGGGATGATGTATTTGAACAAATTTTAATCATTCAGAAACTTTACAGAAGGACGAAGGACAAAGTGTTGGGTTCAAAATCGAGAGGGTATCAAAAAGTGATGATCTTCGATGAATGTCCCATAGCCTCTCCAAGTTAAGAATGAAGGTCATTGTTCCAATCCACAAAACTCTACAAGTCACTTGTGTTGTACCAATAGTACTGCTGAACATAGATCTGATGCCAATTTGTAACACCTGAATTTTACGAGTCATGATGGCACCTAGTTTGACTCACAAGTAGATAAGCTAACTGTAGCCTGGAATGACAAGTAATGGGCTAATTTGTGGAAAATGGGATAAATGACATAATTACGCAAATAATGAGATTGCAAGCCATAAAGCATAATAATAATAGCATAACTAAAGATAAATAATTAAATGAGTAGCTATATCACAAGACCTAGTAAGGTCCATACAAGAACCTCTAGAAAAAGAAAAAGAATACTATAAGTAGCAAGTATGCAATAGTCTCGAATAGAAATACCATCCTAAATAGAAAAAGGTCAAGCTTTGAGAGCTCTTCCAAACTCTGACTAGAACTAACACAGCATCACTGAGAACATCTAGTACTCAAATTTGCATTAGAAATTATACAGAAGTGTAATGTGAGTAACAAAAAAATGAATACTATGTAGGATCATCGACCGATGGAGCTAAATCATAATATAAGTACAATAAGACCTGAGATAATAAACTAAGTTCAAAAAAAGGGCAAACTTGGAATAACATCCCAAATACTGAAAGTTACCAAGTGAGTAAATAATATAAAGAGAACATAACTAACCATAGAATAACCGGACTATCATAAGCCCAGAAGACAAAAACAAGAGTAAATAATCTGTGATCCCTCATAAGCCCTATCGATACTATCAAGAATTAGTGATTATAGTAAATATCCCAAGTATCCAAATCTCAAAAATATAACAATAGATTCTCTACCCATAATCATCGGACTCAGAGTGGTCCTACAACCATCATAAATAACCTCTTAATGCTAGACGTGAATGAAAAATAGTATATCATATACCATACTTGAACTAGAAATAATATCATGAATACTGGACTCTAACATAACGTAATATCATCATAGATACTAGACTTGAATCAATCTCAATATCTCTAAGTACAAACCTAAAACAATTCAGAATATGTCCAAATCCTCACTAGGCTCAAGACTATAAAAGACTATAAATAAAATGACTTATGAAGGACAATTGAATGTATAAAGAGTTAATGGTAATCTTGACCTAAAGTGTACCAAATAGGCCATTTCTAAAACTGGAAGCCATTCTAAGGAAACCACTACCCCAAACTAGCCTAAGGTTCAAATCAAACTACAAAGTTGTACATATGCCTAATTGAGTATTTAGATAGCAATTTATCAAAAGAAAATGGTAGTTAAGTCAAATACGCCTAATTGCAGTTCACTAATTGACAAAAATTATCTATATTTACTAAATATACCACAAAGACTTAATTCCCAACCGAAAACAAACATTATATTATTCTTATACTATAGTTAATCTCAATCAAGGAAAATATTAAACCTAACCTCCTAGGACGCAGAAAAATGCCTGATAAAGTCTGCTGAATTTGAGATTTCCTCTAATGAGAAGCCTCTACATGAAGCCATACTATCAAAATTCTGATCAACACATTAATAGGAAATAGCAATACCCATAGCATTTTTATACTTTGGGTTCAAAATAGAGTCAAAATCCTTTGTGGGGACTACTAGCATAATCACGCTATTGAAATCATCAACACATCCCTCTATGTTCAAGGATCGTTTACCCTCAAGAATGAGTAAATTCTGATACTCAATTTAACGCGTCAATGAAATAGTGATTTATGACTGCATCAAAAAATAAAACCTTGAATTTCTTATGAAAACTTTCAAGGATTTTGATGAGGAAACAACATTCCCATTCTCACAAACACGCCGTATTCACCCAATAGTAGATCACCTAATACTCCAAGATATCTAGAATTTTAATGCTCTTAGGACATGGAGAAAGTAGGAAAAAATCGCTGGGGGATGAAATTGTGCCTCTACATTTACTGCTTAAGAGGTTAATTGATCGCTTAAGCGACAAAAGATCGCTTAAGAAATCACTTTCATTGGGCCATAAATCAAACAAGATGTCACTGAAGTGATGCCCGCTTAAGTGGAAAGCGGCCAGACCTATGCTAAATCAACATAGGCGACACTAGGATTGGCTGTTAAATTGACCACTAGGCTCGGCACGATACTGTAACGCTCCGAGTCTGTACCGTGAATGCTACACGATGCTCACAATCACGAAGGATCACAAGCTAACCCATGATTGGTACCTGCTGTAATGACTGTGTAATAAATACTATAAGGATTGCGGAAATAGGCAGAAATATATGCCATAAGGTTCAAATCTATAAATAAATCCAAATTTGGTATCAAAATACTAAAACTGAAGATAAGTACTGAAAAACTGAACAACTGTCTGAATATACTCTAGTCTGAAAAGCCTCTAACTGTCTGAACTATGAAGTTTATGGGATAAGTCCCCAACTAACTCCGTCTACAAAATAGAACTGAAGTACTATAAATAATAATCATGTCCTCAAACTATGAAACTCATCATTTCTCTGAAAGCTGAGAATCTGAAATGCTAAGGGTGCTCTGGAGCCTGTGCATCTGAACCTATGATTTAAGATATCATAGTGCAAAGAAAAGCATGTGTCAGTACTTTGAATGTACTGAGGAAAAACTAACCTGGAGTGTCATTATATATTTTTTCCTTTGAAAAATATATAAGCCAACGGTAGTCCTATTATGTGTTTTAGCAAATTAGAACCTTATCCTCTTCAGAGCAAGTCCATATAAAGTTCATCAAGCCTCTAGGGTTGTTCAAAGAAAATATTTATAGATTTCTATTGTAATTTTAGTCATTTTCTTTAGGAACTCAAGTGTTCAGTGATGTATTCCTTGCATTCTCACACCCAAATGCTTTCAAAGTATATGTAATATTTTATAATTAGTACTTCAAGTTCAATTTTCCATATTTTATTTATAATACAAGCTTTAGAATTTTCATAAATATTATGTTGAAACTTCACATTAACTTTACTAGCATGTTAAAGTTGTTTATAAATCAAGGAACTCTATATTAGAATCTAAAAAACTACATTTTTAAGAAAGTTTTTCATAATTTACACAATGCGTATGACTTAAATGATATGTTTTAGAATTATATTTCATCATATGTATCACGAATGAGAGATTTGAGTATAGTCTCATAATAAGGTAGTTCAAGAAGAACTTTTGAGCAATGATGTAGGATAAAGCTTCTACATAAGCTTAAAAGATATTATGTGAGTAGATGTAAGTATAATATAGTTTTGGGAGGGTTATTAGCACTAAGAGGACATGGATTCTAGGTAGCAAATGTCCCATAACTACATTTCCACCGCAAGATAATGTTCATTTCACAAGTTGGATGATCTCTTGCTCAAACGAGGCTTACTTCTAGATTCATAGATAGAGAGATCTTATACACTGTCAAATATAGGGAAACACCTCCCCCAGATTAGGATTATAAGTTGGTCAACATGAGCAGAATTGGTGTTTTTTAGTTATAAGAAACACTTACATATGTATGAATTTTGTGACTTAATCATTTTATTATTCTGTATATGAAAAAGATCACTTTATTAATATGTATATGAAAAAGGCCTTTTGTGCAAATTTTTGCTGTTTTGATTCCCTTTAGACATTTTGTTCTTAATGCTATTTAAAGCATTTTCTCATGATTAATGCTTTCAACTGTACTCTATTTTAATATAGACTTTTATGCTCTAGTTTCTATTTTATATTTTACATTGATCCAATACATTCCATTATAGTGACTGCAGTTTACACTTTATCTTTCATGATGTAGATTCAAATACTGAAGCTTAAGGGTTCCAGGTAGCCATTCGATAGAACATGACAATCAATAGATTGGTGATCTCTCATATCGTGCATAAGGTGTAAAATTATTTCAATTTCTTCATTATTTAGTGTAGGCTTTTGTTTCAATAAATGTTAGTCGTTATCCTAGTTTACTTTAATAATTAGTAGTAAAGCTTTTTTAGACAATCGTTAGGTAGTAATTGATGGTCTTTTAATTAAAGTACATTATTTCTCAAAAAAGATGGTCACTTTTACATTTTGCCCATTGTTATTCTTATGTGTTTTCTTTAGGTCTTACTATTCATACTCTATAGTTATACTATATCAATGGTCTTTTAGGATAATTAGTAAGCAACTAGTTACAACTCACAATTAGCACGTAGACTTGGGTCATGACACTAACCTAGGGAATTGGCTTCGACTGAGAAAAAATTGGGATTCCGATAAATATGGAATGGTAAATAGGCTTATCCAGCAAAAAGAAAATTAAGCAAGACCTAAATAATGGCCTAGGACTCTTTCCTAGCCTAAATATTCTAAGACCTAAGCAAGACTATTAGGGTAAGTTTTAGATTGTACCGACTAGGTAATAAACCTCACACACATGCACAAGGCGTCATTGTAAACTACCAATACATAAAATACCATCCAAAGAGATATGCTACTCAACTTATCAAAACAATGCAACACACATATTCTTAAGGGTTTTCCCACTTTGTTCTCAAACATTTTCGATACAATTTTGCCAATTTATTATTCTTTGACAGCCTTAGTCTTCAAATTTTTCAAAATACAAAAATGACACAATAAACCACGAACTACCTTAACATATTTGTTCAATAAAATTTTAAATCCCTTGAGAAAAGAATACAATATGAAAAATCCTTATGTGGACACGCAAACATTGTAGCCCCACCCCCACTAAAAAAGTCATTTATTATACCTAAAGTGAGAAAATAAAATAGATAGGGAAGGTGGTAACTTATCTTTAACACCCTAGAAGAGCGTTTTTGTTGTTGAAGTTGGGCCTACAGGCACAACCCTAGGAATATTTTTAGTAGAAGTCTAAGTGGTAATGTTCGTCACACTTAATTGTTGAGGCTCACCCAAACAGTTATTTCCTCAGTAGTTAGGGAAATTATTGGAACAACATCTGATACAACTTCAAGCACAGGACCTAATGGTCCTCTTCTACAAAATTAGCATTGGCCGTGGAAAGCCAGTGAGCCTCCATAAAATCCCACTTATTTACCTTTTATACCCTTTCAAGAGCACTCTCTACATACTAATTATCTTCTCTCATCTACTTTACCCTATTAATTAGGGGTACCTATGCATCCACAAATAAACTAAATATAATTTTCTCTACCATCAGCTTCTCATGTACATCCACCATCAGTGCACAACAAGCCTTATCTGCTGCCATCTCTACTCAAGCCTATGCAGGCTTAGTAAAAATTTATGTGAAGTATGGTACATTCACCTCACTAAAATAGAAAATAACTAAGCTCTCTATTCCATATATCTTTCCATATATATCTAGCATGGATGTATCCAATGACCCCTAATGACGGTAAACTAAAGCTATTATTAAGGTCTTAATTTATGGCTTCATATGATGAGTGAGAAAGGGAACCTACCTCACTGTCTACTTTTGATATGTTTGTATGTCTCTAAGGCTCTTTTGAATAAGTTACAACTGAAGTGGAGGTTGGGGTATATACAATAGTAGAAGGTCATATGACAAATTCGAGTCTTTGGTGACTATTGAAGCTGTAATATGGGTTGAAGTAGTGTGGCCAGCTCAGTGGATGAAGTTGTTATCACAAGTTGTCCTAGCAACCTTCTCACTTGCCTAGGTAGGAATATCAATCTTGTCAACCCTTGATAAATGGTGATTTCACCATATATTTAAATCTCATTTGTTATGATTTTGTGTCGCTGATTGATAACATAAACCTAATTATCTTTTGAATAGTATTTATTTTAGGTGTTTTGTTTTTTAAAGAGTTTTTACGTACAAAGTGGATATAAGAAAAAAGGGGGCCTAAAATGATACATAGAAGGAAGATAGGGATTTTTATGGACATGTCCCTTTCTAGTAGCACCAACATCTTTCCATATGTGCTACCATATGCTGCAAGCATGTCCACCAGTATCAAAGGGGCTTTCTCATCTGGAGACTAAAAGCTTGGAAACTCTGAGGTACGGCCCCACAAGTAAGGGAATGTGGCCATGTAGGTCGACATGTACGTTCGTATGTGCCAGACATATTGGCATTTTTATTATCATTTGTGATGAATTATTTTCTTTATAAAAAGGATTATTTTGATTAAAACATGATCTTTTTCATATTTCTAAACTTTGAAGACTTGGGTTCTTGACACAACACCCTTGAATGATGAGTTGGAGGCTTTTTAATGAGTATTTCTTAATCCTTTCTTCTGAATATTATTGTGTAGAGGGTTCATTTTTTATATTGTTGTTAGACATGATATATGTCTATGTTTAGAATTTGGATTTATATTTTGTCTCTTGCTTTTGTATTCATTGAATACTTTTAATTTATAAATGGGTTTGACTTGTTGAAATTAATCTCATGCTTTGACAATTTCTACTCTATTTGGGCATAAAAGAGAAGATAAGAGGAGGATTTTCCCATTTACTTTGCTTAATGCTTCAAAGAAATAATTGTGATTGGCAAAGATTATTTAGCACGATTTAGGATATATGACCCATCTAATGGAATTTGATGCAATACATAGTCAAATCCTAGTGCATCCATAGATTAAAGATATTTTTTTTGACACACTACTAATGTTTGATGGAATCCACCCATGAAATATTTGTCAATTAGTCAAAAGACGTGGCAAACAATCGAGGTTCCAAATCTAATTTTCTAATTTGTGATTAACCATGAGTACATGGTTTAAATAATTTGGAGTGTTGATAGAATTAATTCACCATTATCATTTCCCTTATATATCATCGTTTTGGAAAGCCATTGATCAACTTGTTCATATTTTAATTTGTTCTATCTATGTTGTAATCTTAAAATCAAAAACTTTAAAAACACTTGTATCCTTTGGTTGAATCATGGTAATTTTCTTTTCATCTTTACTTTCTTAATCGTTGCTCATATTATTCCTCATGGGATCGTCTCTGACTCTATTGTTATGTAAAGTATATTGTTACCAACCTTGGACACTCACTTTTTTGGTGTATTTAATGTTATCAAAAATAAAATAATATGAGATAAATCATCTACACTCATTATATGAGGCTTGGAAATGTATCAATAATAATATAAAGCAATTTCCAAATCATAAAGTTCTAGATAAAATGCCTATTCAAATTTTCTATAGGGAATTGGATCAATTAAAGAAGATAGTAGTCGATAATGCAATCGGTAGATCTATTGTCAAATAGTTTTATGGTGTTGGGGAATCATTGTATATTAAGTAAACAAGAAAAGTAGAGGTTGGAACATAAGAGATATCGAGGTATCCATAGGGGCTCCTTCCACAAATTTTATTAGCAAAGATCAAAGGAAAAAATATGCGGAAAGAGATAAGAACCTGGCCAAAGTAATGATTCATGTTGATCTTCTATCCAAGCCAGTAATGGGAGATCTTACAAAGGAAGTTAACATCGTTGCTTCTATGAGTAATAAAGCTTATAATGAACTAGAAACAGTGTCCCCTGATGAGGAAATTTGGTTCTTGTCGAGCAAAATAGAGGGTTCCGCCTTACCTATCGATGGCAATGTGGGAATCAAGATTTAAAGGAATTAAATCTTATAAAGATTTGAGTAACAGAGATTGTGCTAGAGATTGAGATTGGAGAGATAAATATTGGGATAATGACTAGTACATACCTCCTCATGATCAGGCTAAGGGTCAAGAGTCAAGCTTCATTAAGCTAGAGAAGTTCAAAACAAAAGATGTCTTTGCTCGTATTTTGATGCATATTGAGGGAACCAATAAGATGGTGAGAGAGCTAAAAAGTGATTTATCACAACTAAACCTAATATGGACTCCTAATTCAACCTCTATTAAGTAACTTGAAACTCAAGTGGGTCAAATCATAGCTCAACTCAATGCAAGGACAAACAATGGATTGTCTAGAAACACGATTACTGATCCTAAGATTAATGTTCACGTCATTACCAAAGTCACTAGGAGTGGTCGAAATATTGGTTGATATTTTGTTGATATAGATAAAGATCCCAATTACAGAGAAAGTTACAAATATGAAAATAAAAATAAAAAAGCATCTAAAGCTGGCTAATGATGCGGTTGATTGTAATGGTCCTAAACTAGATGAAACACCTATTGTTCCATTGTCGAAGATCAAAATTCCTCTGTCATTCCTAAAAACTCAAGATGAGGGAAGATGAGTGGATCGTAGAGCCAAAGGATGTGGTTCCAATGACTAATGTGAAATTTTTTAAAAAGCTAAAGGTAAGTAAAGGAAGGGTTGAAAGTGAGGAAACTCCTAAAGTATTTGATGGTGATGCTCTAAAATTGGATGAAACTCTGGTTGTTCGTTTGTCTCAAATAAAAATTCATCCTCTATTCCCATAAAAGTCTTAATAAGAAGGAAGATGATATCATGTTCAAGAAATTTTTTGCTAAATTTTTTAATGTATCGGTGAATATTCCATTGTTAGAAGCTTTGCAAGGGATGCTCGGGTATTATAAATTCTTGAAGGACTTGGTTACAAAGAAACAAATCACAGATGAGTAAGCAATAAAGGTAACTGACAATTGTACTGCCATAATATCTAGCACAATGGTGTCAAATAAGGAAGATCTAGGTGAATTCACTATTCCTTGAACTATTTGGGTGCACGAGTTTTGGAAAGCATTGTGATATTGGGGAAAACATTAATTTGATGCCACTTTTCGTGTATTAATATTTAGGTTTGGGTGTCCCCAGATCAACCCAAAAGAGGCTTTTAATGGTTGATCATTCCATCAAAAAGCCCGTGGGATTGCTATGTGATGTTTTTACGAAAGTGGTTTGGTTCATATTTTTGGCCGACTTTGTTATTATTGATTTCGAGATTGATCATGAGGCCCCCATCATATTAGGTAGGCAATTCTTAGCTATATAAAGAGATTTATTGGATGTTGAATATGGTGAAATGATGTTCCGAGTGAATAATGAATAGGTCTATTTTAATGTATTTAAGTCTATAAAACAACCTAAGGATGTGTAAGATTTTTTTGGTGATTGATATGGTTGATGATAAAGTGACTAACACCTTAAAGGTGAGTCTTGTAGATGACTACTTAGTGGGTTGCATTGTCGAACTTGGGGAGTGAGGGGATTTAAGAAAAGGATTAGGTGATTGATTTGATGATCAATTTTGGTTATTTCCATAGAAAACCTTGTAAGAGTAATACTTTGCCAACCGTTTTGGTGGATGGTTTATCGCCTCGACATATGAAAGTCTCAAAATCTATGCTAAAAATATTAACTAGTGTTTTTGGGTTGCCCGTAGTGGATATAAAAGGCATCATCTTGAATGTTGTTCAAATAAATCCAAAAAGAATATGCGGCATAAAATTAAGACATTTAACCAAGAGTTTAATATGGGTGATAATGTGTTCCTTCTCAATTATAGGTTGAAATGTTTCACGGATAATTTTAAGTGATTCGGCCTGTTCATGGACTCGCATATGTATTCAAATGAAAAAATTGAGTTAAGTGATCAAAAAAAAAGTTCATGGTTTGTAGACAAGGATTGATGTATTACCATATTGGTGGACTCTAAGTGACTATGGTTGAGTCACTTCAACTCAAGAATTCAAAATAATAGTCAAATGATATCGTGTCATGACTTTAACTAAAGTTCTTCTTAGGAGGCAACCCAAGGATTTTTCTTGATATTTACTCCTAATTTTATCTTTTTTTTTTGTTGTTCCAGGTAATATAGAAAAATAGGGATGCAGGAAAGTTGGTTTGGAGGATCAAAACCAAGTCTCGAACTGAAGGTTTTTTTGAGAAACACTTATTATGTTACACACTGTCACGACTTGCAGTGGACGTGATTGAGCAGTCAAGATGCAGGTTTAATATATCCTGCATGCGTATGGTATCAACCCGGATAAAGATAGTGAATGACATAGTTTTGACATATGATGGACATGCTTAATAAATCCAAGCATAGGTATAGTGCATATAGGACGCATCTCGGAGATGATCACGTAGGCAGGTTATGCCTTAGCCTTGATTGGACTTGCTTATGTAGTCCTAGCACAGGTCCAACATACCTAGATTGAATATGGTAGCAGCAAAACTATTTTGACCTATGGTGGAATGCTTAAGCATTCAGGCATAGGTCCAACATACATGGACAATAGGAGAACTGAAGTAGATTATTTTGACCTGCCCTGGATATGCTTATGTATCCTAGGCGCAGCTCCAAATTACCTAAATTCAACAGGTTCCTTAATGTGATAATTCTCCTTTCTTGTGTCACATTCTTATATTCTTTTGACCTCAATCCAAACTCTAAATTTTTTTTATCTCAAGCATGAAACCCCAGATGCATAAATTTGGTATTTTAATTCATCTTTTCCTCTCTTAAGTAAGATTAAAAGACATGATCTTTCTTTAAATTCACTTTTGAATTCAAGTCAAATTGAAAATAATGGGCTTAACTAGAATGAAAAGGTGGATCCACTTGCTATTTAAAATAACTTTAGGGGCTAAAGAAATCCAAAGAGCCTAGAGATGCTATATTGTTAGTCGGCGACCAGCCATGGGAACCAAAAAATCATAACCCACTTCCTCTGTTTTTAAATAAGACTAACTCTATATAAAATAATAAAAAACATGAAGTTTATGTTTCTATCCCTAAAAGAATGTTTGTTGATTTATTAAAGAGTTTAGCCTGTAATGAGAAAGTGACATGAGTCGATTCTTGAGAAGAAAGCTGCTTGCATAGATGGTATTCATACATTAAAGTGGATTGACCAAGATGTGAATATAATGAATGCAACTATGAATTTATAATTGTTATTTTTTGTAATTTTTCATATTATTGGCCTGACATTGCAGAACATAGGAAATTTTTTCAAAAACAATATGGTATTACAGGTGAATGTAAAATACGTCTGTTGAGAAATAAACATGTGCTGATAAGATTTGAAAGGATTAATGGTTACATTAGCATTCTCGCGAAAAATCTTTATTACATAATTGTAAAGAATGGATATGCATTTCAAATGTTTCCATTTATATACGATGCAAACTTCAAGACAATGGATGAAACATCAAAGGTTATGACATAGATTACTTTCCCAGATCTTCTACTCATTTTCTTTGTTAAGGAGATATTATTTTCATAGCATTGGCAATTGGAAAACTCTTCTATTTGGATTCAACAACCATCAATAAGACTCACCCTAGTTGTGGTAGGGTAAAAGTCCAGCCTGATTTGCTTGTAGATAACACATGGAGATTGAAAATAGTGAAAATCAAGAGAGAAAAATTATAAAGTTTAATATATATTATGATTTACTTTCATACTATTGCAAGAGGTGTAAATTACAAGGGCATAATAAAGATGATTGTAGAAAATTTCACCCAGACATACCAGAAAGGAATGACCATCAAGAGCAAGGTATATCCAAGAAAAGGAAAGTGTATAAGGCTTTTTATATTACTATATGGAATCCTACCAATAAAATTTTTACCAAAAAGAATGGTGAACTTATAAGTGACAAGGAATAAGAGAGAAGTAATATATTCAGTACAACTAACGAGTTTGAGGCTTTAAATCGGTAGGACCAATTAGATAAAAAGGACAGAGGTTAACATTACTGATAAATTGCCTCAAAATAATGATAGTACTATAGATTGGGTAGAGAAGACTTTCAACCATAGTGAAAATCATTTTGCACCTAAAGGAGAAGAGCAATATATAAGTCATTCAGAAAAATATATTGAGATACCTAGGAATACAGATCGCGACATGAATTATCAACTAAGTATTTATCATTGTAAAGACCAAGTTGAAAAAGGCCATCCAATCTCAATAGATCTATAGGAATACAAGGACAAATAAGTTAATGAAGAGATACAGAATGTGAAAATTCTTGAGGCAAGTGATATTGTATTTGGGACAGATATGATAGAAATTACAAAATGTGTTAAAATAGAGTTAGTGAATTATATTGAATTTCAATAATTATATAAAGGAAATGGAAGAAACACTAAAGATCTGGTGGACATAATGTACATACAACATAAATTACCACAAGCCATTTATGAAGAACCTTTGCAAATTGATACCTCAATGGAAAGAGTTGTCTTGGTGGGATCCTATCCTATAATATCCAACATCATATTGATGTTGGGTATGACAAGTATGGAAGAGGGATAAAAACATGAGACAATAATTCCTTCTATAAATTCTAGACTTATAAAATTATTGCACAATATAGTATCACATTAAGTAAAGAAAGAAGGGCCTCGACAAGTAGGTATCACTATAAGTAACCTATAGAAGACAAATAAAAGACTATAATGTGAATAATAAAAAACAAGATTTTGAAGAAGCTAGTTTATCACTATAACCTATAACCAAGGCAAACAAGAAAAAACAAATATTATTTATATATATATATTATGTACACTAGATTATATCTTGTGGTTTGGTAGGTTGGTTACTGGATGTATTAACTTGGTTGGGTTGGTCTAGTAAGTAGACCTATCCCAAAGTCATTATATATCTTAATTAGCTATTATGTAATATGTTCGAAATTCATCTAACTTAGGGTACTCGTGTGTTGGTTATATTGGGTGTTCGGGGGTGGTCGCTAGTCTCGGTTGGACTTGAGATGCCCACTACAATAAGGCTCGATTCGGGTCGTATCGAGTATAGAGAGTAATAGGACAAAGGATGGTGGATTTTGAATGCTTCTATAAAGTTTAGTGTTAAATATACTTGGGATTTTAAGGGATAAAAAGGAAAGACTTTCGACTCTAAGAGAATTTGGATGAAAGGTATATTATTTAAAGTTTCTTTTTTTACTTGTAGATTATGTAGGAAAAGACTTCCCCTGGGTGAAGCAATGATCAAAAGTGGTATCTATGATGAATTATTATGTCGTTGCTGTCATTATGGGGTTGAAGAAACTATTGAACTCCATTTTCTAACTTGCCCTATTTCTAACAGTATATGCTCATATTTATATTCATATGTGGGTATTGATGGAATTTTCTTGCAAGTAAAGAAAATAGTTTTAAAATGGTGGTAAGCTTCGACAAATTCAAAGTTCAATTCTCTATTTGACGTTATTCCTTTGTTCATTCTATAGAAGACATGGAAGTGAAGGAATGTAATTAAAAATAATGGTGAGATGTCAATATATATTATAAGGAAAAAAGTAACTAGGAATATGGTGTTTGTAATTAAAACACTATATCCTTGGTTTAAATTTATCCTAGAGAATTGGCTTGATGTATTGAGCTTTTTACAAGGATATAATCCGAAAATTAGTTTTATTTGGCGTGTATTGGTCAATTCCCAGTAACATCCATTACAAATGCAATTCTTATAAGGCCTCTAAGGGTAACCTTGGTCACAATTCCAGTGCCTTCTACATAAGAGATGACAAGGGAAATTATTTATTTGTTGAGTACAGGAGAATAGGGGGATCAAATAATCTAGTGGTTGAGGTGATGTCAATAAGAATTGGGCTAGAATAATGTAAAAATCATAACCTTTGGTATTAGAAACTAAGTTGTAAATAATTTTGTGGTGGAATACTGGGAAGTTCCTTGGTACATATGATTAGAAATAAGTAGAATTCAAGAGTTTATGAAAAAGGTGGAGGTAATTCTAAAGCACACATATAGAGAAGGCAACAAAGGAGCTAATTTTATAGAGAGCAAAATTTTCTATTGATAATGACCCTTCTGGTCATTTTATGTAATCCCACATATATTTGCTTTTAGATATTTCCATAGATTTCCCATTTCATTGATAACTTTCTGAAACTAATAGTTTGGTTACTTGGAAATTCATTTGGTTTTTAGAACCAATTTTCCATTTAGAAGTCTTCGTTCGTTTCAACTAGTCAACAAGTAAAAATATTAGAAAAATTATCTTGAATTCAAATTCTGACTTTTCCATCAGGTACAAAATATCAATTTTAGGCTAGGTAGATCCTTGGATTGGGCCCCACTACATCCGAGCTCATTTCAATCCATTGGTCGAAAAGTCAAAAATTAAAAGATATAGTTATGGGACCCACAAGTGGCCTAAACAACCTATAATGGAAAATCTAACTTCACTAATGCATCTGGAACATCGACTTTAGTTGTGTTACATAGTTTATTTGCTAAACTCATAGTGCTAATGAGTCCAGGAGGTCAAAAATAAGTTTTGACCTTGCTGACCCCATATGAGTTCGATCGCAGCCCATATAAGAGCTATCATGGTACCTCTGTACCTAGAGAGGTTATAAGAATCTGTCCTGGTCGAATTTTGGCCATTTTCCACTCCTCTTTGAACCCTAGAAGCCCTAGAATTACTTGGTAACCTTAAATTTAAGGATGGCAATGGGGAGGTGCGATGTGGTACCGGTTTTTTCTAAACCCATGAATTTGAAAACCACCTTGCATTACCTTTAAACCCTCCTAAACCGCACCACGCTGATAAGTTGTCAATTTTACAACTTACTAGCATTTATCAATCCTATATCATCTTTCTTTTTCATTGATTTATTGTTACTTTCTTACTTAATGCTCATTTATGTAGGTAAAAATTGCAATGAGAAGATGAGCAAGGAGTGTTGATAAGAATAAGCTAAGAAGAAGGTGATAGAGAAAAAATATGAGAAAAAAGAACAAAAGCTAAAATTGAAAGACCAGGAGTCGACCCTCAGTTACCGCGATCGCGACCCTCAAGAAGAGATTGTGTTCAGTCAACTAGTCAACAAAAGGATGATGCGACATGACTACTGGTGATAGCGGTACTGTCGATCACAGTCAAGGGATGGCGATCGAGTAGAGCGGAAAAGTTTAAAGATCATTTTTGTAATATTTAGAAAATGTGGAATTGGGGCTTACATAGGTGTTTCTAGCTTATTTTTCTATCCCATATTTATCTTACATATTATCCTATCCTTAGTTTAGGGTTTTTGTAATTTCTTGGAGCTTGGAGCATTAATTTACAATAATTTCAAGAAATATTTAATTAGAGGAACTTTAAAGTGTAGATTTGACTTTGTCTATTGAAGATTCATTTGAGTCTAAAGAGTGGTATGTCCTCTATTTTTCTTGTGAATAACTTTGATGGATATCTTGGTATATTTGTTTTTATTTTCCTTATGATGTGGTAGATCTACCTCTTGGGGTTATGTATGAATAGGGTTAAAGCGTGTGTGAGTTTTTGTTATTATCTTCAATTGATAAGTTGACAATTCGACAACTTACTAGCATTTTCAAGCCAAAATTATATTGCTTTTTCATAGATTTGTTGTTACTTTCTAACTTAATGATCATTTGTGAAGGTAAAATTTGCAACGAGAATATGAGTAAGGAAACGTGATAAAAATGAGCTAAGGAGAAAGTGAAAGAAAAGAAATGTGATTAAAAAGAACACAAGCTAAAATTGCTGGCCAAGGATTCGACCCTAAGTTACCACGATCACGGATTAATGGTTAAGATAGAGGTAAGTCAACAAGTAAAACAATGGGTGATTACGATATTACTTCCACGATAGCGATACCATGATCGTAGTGAAAGGGTGGAGATCGTGGTAAAGCAGAAATATTTGAAGGGATTTTTTGTAATATTTGGAAAATGTGGGATTGATGCTTAAATAGGGTTTTTTTGCTCATTTTTCAATCCTATCTTTATCTTATATATTATCCTATCCTTATTTTAGGGTTTTAGTAATTTCTTGGAGCTTGGAGCATAAATTTACACTAATTTTAGGAAAGATTTAACTAGAGGAACTCTAAAGTGTAGATTTGGCTTTGTCTATTGAAGATTCATTTGAGTCTAAATTGTGGTTTGTCCTCTCTTTATTTTTCTTTTAAATAACTTTGATGGATATCTTGTTATATTTGTATTCATCATCCTTATGATGCACTTGATCTACCTCTTAGGGTTATGGTTGATTAGGGTGAAATTATGTGTGGGTTATGATGTATTTGAATAGATTCTAGTTTGTTGATGATGGGTTCTACTATTGCTTGATTAAATCGATAGGGATTTATGGGTGAAAGACCTAAATACCCAAAATAGGTTTGTTGGTGAAAACCCAAAGCTCTTGAAATCCTAAACCATCATTGAAAGAGGGGTTTGGGTGAACTTTAGGAACCCTCATAATCCTTGAAAGAGGGAGGTGGAAATCAATGCAATAGTAGACAATCATTGGGTTTATTTTGCTAATTTTCACTATCTTAGACGTAAGGTGATTAAGAGGTTGACTATCCTTGGGTACCATCCTAGAAATAGAGGTGACTAATTGAGGTATTGGGTTGCTTTAATTGACACACTCGTTAGGTACTCGAAAGAGTCAATGAATGACATATTTGAGGATTTGTTGAAGAGCTAGCCTCAAAGACTTTAAACCTAGCCTACCACATCATCAACGATTAGACTTTGTATTGAATTATCACGTACCCATGAATAACTTGACCCTAGGATAGCATAATCCCAAGATCCGTGCAAAATTATTTACACTTTAATTATACTTAGTCTCAAGTTACTCCTTTAGAAGCCCAAGGATAATTATATATTTGAAAATATTAAAAACCCCTAAACTACTTTGTATCATATGTTTGATCTTAGCAAGAAACTGTTTTTTGAACATACTCATTCTCCACTCATATTGTTTCTTGTGGATTCGACCCTGATTATTTGTTGGGTAAATATATTGACAACAATCGCTTTGAACTTAAATTTATGTGTAAATTTAGCATTATAAAAAATAGCGTCGTTTTCGGGGAACGATTTGGCAAATTGAGTTAGTTTGGAATTTTAGTTTGCTTGCTTTTTTTCTAACTTGTAAATATTTATTTGTGATTTTCTTTTATCCATTGTGTTAGGCAGAATTCTATTTTTTCTTATTTATTACTATGGTATCTTGGAATGAATATGAGTTTGGTGGTATGAAATCTTATCTTTATAATCCATGTCCATATTGTGGTGGACCTTACTTTTGGAAATATTGTAGATTTGTTCCCCAGAAAGAGATGTGTTTACCATCTCTATCGTATTGGGAGTATGATTGTTCTTTATGTAGTGGTCGCAATTTAGAGTGATTGTTCAAATGCCCCTTCCCCTGTTATACTAATCCAATTTCTAGTTCTTTTTATGATTTTTATATGTCTTATGATAAGAAAAAAGAAGAATAACATGCCAAAGATAATGGGATTGAAGCAATGCTTCAACTTATCTTGGATCGGCTGGACACAATGGGGGATAACATACATCGCATGCATCAATACATAAGGTCATGTAACAAGGAAATCAAAAGGATTGAAGAGATGGGTAATGAAGGTAATCTTTCAAATTGGATGGCTCTACTAGCTCTTCAAAATGAGCTCAAAATTTAAAGATCCATGGCTATTTCACCACCAACTAAATTAAAAATAGTTGAAGAAGCAAAAAATGAGTAAATGGTACTAGAGTCGAAATATGAAATCAAGCAAATCCTTTGTGAAGGATCTAGTCCATTTCAAGATGAGAATGTCAAGAGGGATGCAACCGCAGAATTAAGGGATAGACCACATTCGAACAACTTTTCAGCATTTTGCTTGGTAGATGTGATGAAAGTCAAACCACTCTAGAATATGATAAACTTTGGATATGAGGATCAAAAACCTTACATTTTGAAGTTTTTCATTCTAAAATAAAAAAAATAAAGCCCCTCACTTGAAGGTAAATAAAGTTAAAATTCAATGTGCAACAAGTGGATTTTTTATATTCACATCGATATCCAATGAGCCTATTCAGAAAATTGATGTGAAGTTGGGTAAGAGATTCAAGTCATCAAAGTGGCTAGATAAAGAAAGTGTCATTGTGTCCTTACCTTTGCCCAACGTGCCTCGAAGATGTATTGATCAAAAGTTGGTATGATCACTTTCCTCTCTTAAGTAATCTTACAAGGTATGATCTTTAAAATACAAACGATAATCACATTCCAAGGTTTCTTTTGATTTGAATTTAATTCATTTGAGCTTAATTCTTGTTTTCATACTCCAGCGTACAAAATATGTTTGATGAAACACCTACTCTAGGTTTGTTTTCTTAATTGAATGGTGGGAGATTTAATTGGGTTAGTATGTTTACATTTGGTGTGTTTGGTGATTAATTGGTGCATTAGGCTTGTCCACATTTTTTTTTATTCTATCTGTTCAACCTCTGACTTTTCATGCACACCATATTTTGTTAAAATATCAATAAGAGAAAAATGTCTTGCATACTTGTAAAGGTTAATGTGAACTTTCATGGGGTATGATCATTTTTTGAGCATAACTTTGAGTCCTATTGGTTTTTAATGTCGAATAACCAGTGGTCTTTGGTTTAAATTATTGAGGAATGTTGCGCCCATGGTAAGAGAGACATGAATGCTTACCTAGCCCTATAATAGATTAGGTGACACCACTCTCAAGGATATATGGTCGTTTGTATGTCTATTGGTGTTATGAGTGTTTTATGATCTAAATGGGCGATATATGATGTTGTGAGAAAAAAATCCCATGAAGTGTAACGATAATGTTGCCTTGAATTCACCAAGTTTTTCTTTAATTGTTTAGGAAGAGGCAAAAGTTGAAAAGTACTTTCAAAATGTCATTACCAAAAAAAATGATTTTAAAAAAAATATAGTTTTTTTTTTAAAAGATCAAGGATGTTTTTGAGCTTTCCTTTGTGTGAGACCATTAAATTTAATTTTTGTCTCTTTCTTTATAAGGATGAGTTCTTGACTCGGAGTAACTTTTTAAGCTCAAATTGCTCAAATTGGTTGGGAGATCAACCTTTTGGTCTATGAGTATGGTGCCATGTGTGGTGAGATTTTTGAATAATTCTTGTACATATGTGTAGTCTAGAACATGCCTCGAGTGTGTTAAAGGGAAAATCCTAGAAAAAATTGACTGGAAAGATGATCCATGGCCATTTTGGACCCATCACATAGCCAAAATTCAACCCTAACATAGTTCCTTAGTTAATCT
The DNA here is from genome assembly GCA_030864215.1 of Capsicum pubescens. Taxonomy (NCBI): domain Eukaryota; kingdom Viridiplantae; phylum Streptophyta; class Magnoliopsida; order Solanales; family Solanaceae; genus Capsicum; species Capsicum pubescens. The sequence goes on along the minus strand of CM061542.1, from coordinate 69,356,451 downwards.
CTTTGAGCTTTTTGACCCATTTCTCTTTCATTTTGTAATGATAAACTTGCTAAAACACCAAAGCCCTTTTTAAATCTCTCTTTTGACACTTAACCTCCTTTAATGCAATGCATGGTTTGAAAAAATGAAATATAGGTGAAAGCTTACGTTAGATGGATTTGTGTAGTTGGGAGAATAATGTTACGGTGGTTCACACTCCATGTTTGGGGGATGATCAATGTGATATGATAAGATGAGTCAAGAAAGTTGTATGTAAGATGGTCTAATCATGCGATTAAGAGACAACAGACATACTTAATGGTAAAGTTGTATAGCCTATCCTTTAGAATGTGAAGAGAAATAAGGAAACTGAGGGGGCTAAGAAGCACTTAAAGTTAGAAAGTGTCTTAAAAAGTCAAAGAAATGAAGAAAGGAAATGGTGGGTATGAATTTTTTTGTAACTACTAATAAGAATAAGTAGGGAAATATGGGAAATGATTTGAAGGAGAATAAGGAGGATAGTTTGAAAATTTTGGGGTAGAAGAGGTTGAGAAATTGCATTGAAGGAGGTATTTTAGTCACTTGATCCATATATATTCCTTCCCGTATCTTAAACCTTCAACTTTACCCACAACACCTTGGTGATTCAAAACTAGGTAAGTCTACATTTGTGGTAAAAAATACAAAGGGAAAGCCTATGGTTATACTCATTGTATTTGAATTTCTTTGTGAGAGTGAGTGTGAATTCTTTCATTATTTGAGCTCCTTTAGAAATTTCAATGTCTTTTTTGTGTGTGGAGCTAACTCTTGCTTGTGTGCTGCATCGATACTTTGGGGTAATGAAGGTGAAGTCTTACCCTAGGTTTGGGTAAATGGTTGAAGTAAGTTGCATTTTAATGATTGAGAAATTTTATGAAGTTTTTGTGTTTCCTCGTAAGGTGCTTTGTTGATTTGGAAGATTCATTGATATAAACTTGCATCCTAACTTCATAAAATGTGCTTATTAGAAAATTTTGGTTTACTTATTGTCATGACATGTTTGATTAGTCCTTATAGAGCTTTGTTAGCTTATTCCTCAAGTATAGTTTTCGTTTGGGCTGATTTGAGTTGAATGCCCTATCTTGTTGAATTATTCTTGGTTTCTTGAGAACAAGAAATAGTTTAAGCTTGGGGTGTTTCTAAGTTGTAAATTTCACAACTTACTAGCATTTTTCAAGCCAAAATTATCTTGCTTTTTCATTGATTTGCTGTTACTTTCTTACTTAATGCTCGTTTGTGTAGGTAAAATTTGCAATAAGAAGATGCGCATGGAAACTTGATAAAAATGAGCTAAGGACAAGGTGAAAGAGAAGAAATATGATAAAAAGGAACAAAAGCTAAAATTGCAGGCCCCAGAATTGACCCTCAATTACTGCAATCGCGGAGTGTGCGTCACGATAGCAGTCAGTCAACAAGTCAACCAAAGGGCGATAGCAATATGGCTACTGTGATCGCAGTTAAGGGATGGCGATCGTGATAGAGCAAAAAAATTTGAAGGGCATTTTTTTAATATTTGGTAAATGTGGAAATATGATTAAAAAGAGGTTTTAAGCTCATTTTTCAATCCCATTTTTATCTTACATATTATCCTATACTTAGTTTAGGGTTTTTGTAAATTCTTGGAGCATGGAGCTTAAATTTACACTAATTTGAGGCAAAATTAAATTAGAGTAACTTTAAAGTGTAGATTGGCTTTGTCTATTGAAGATTCATTTGATTCTAAAGTGTGGTTTGTCCTCTCTTTATTTTTCTTATGAATAACTTTGATGGACATTTTGGTATATTTTTTTTCACTAACCTTAAGATGTGCTATATCTACCTCTTAGGGTTATGCTTTATTAGGGTTCTATTATGTGTGGATTGTGATGTATTTGTATCAATTCTCGTTTGTTGATGATAGGTTCTACTATTGCTTGATTAAATTAATTGGGATTTATGGGTGAAATCCCTAAATACCCAAAATAGATTTGAGGGTGAACTTTAGGAACCCTCATCATCCTTGACAGTGGGATATGGGAACCAAGGCAATAGTATTGCGTTTAGTTTGCTAATTTTCACTATGTTAGACAAAAGGGTGATGAAGAGGTGGACTATACCTTGGGTACCATCCAACAATTAGGGATGCCTAATTGAGGTACTGGGTGGCTTTAATTGACAGACTCATCAACTACTCGAAAGAGTCAATGAGTGACATGTTTGAGGTTTTGTTGAAGAGCTAGCCTCAAGGAATTTAAAACTAGCCAACCACATCATCAACGATTAGACTTTGCACCGAATTATCACTTACACATCCATAACTTTCCCTAGGATAGCGTAATCCCAAGATCCGTGCCTAATTAATTACACTTTAGTTATTCTTAGCCTCAAGTTAGTCCTTTAGAAGCCAAGGATAATTATTTATTTGAAAACATTGAAAACCCCAAAAATACTTTGTATAATAGGTTTGAACTTAGCAAGTAACTTTTATTTCATACTTACTCAATCACATCTCACATTGTTCCTCTTGGATTCGGCCCCGACTCTTATTTGGGAAAACATATTGACAATGACCGCCTACACTTATATTGACTTATAAGTTGAGTGTTATCACATATTCATACCCACGTGTATCGACACCGCACCTCCCCACATTTTTTCTATTTTAGAAAATTTGTAACTCCATTGGAAACCATAATATGTCCAAATTTATAATTGGGAAGTGGAAACAACCTATTTCTATTATTTCACTTTTCACTATGAAATTGTCAAAGAAGTACTAGGTGTACAAGCAATGATAAAAACACAAATTTTCATTTATAAGATGAATCAAGAAATTAAAATAAACGATCAATCAGTTTATCTGATTATTCAAGTCCTTTCTATAAATAAATGAAATAAGTTATGCACGACAAAGTGACTTAGTAAGGAAAACCTTTAAACTTTTGTTTGATATTTTGAGATATAAAATTGTTTTACCAGATTCAAAACAAAAGTTATGAAATTATTTATTTTTAGTGTTATGCATGTCATTTTAAGTATAATAAAATTTTAATTAAAGAATAAATATAATTTTTTGAGATTCATGAGAATAACATTAAATTTTAGCTTTTTCTTGGATTAAACCCGCATATGCCCGCAACCCGCCCTGTCCCACATCATTTAAAAAAAAAACAATTCTCCATCCTGCGCCACCCCTGCCCCACAGTGACTTAATCTAAAATCGCACCACCCCTCATAGCATAAACCCACACTCGTACCGCCCAATTGTCATCCCTACTCGAATTGATTCTTGTGGATGAGTTAGAAGTTTTATTAATACATATTTATGTGATTAACAACGTATGTAAGCTTGGCACCTTGAAGAAGCTTCTCGAAAAGGGAAAATCAATGATTTAGCATATTCTTGAGATTTTATCGGATTTGAGGTAGGCTAGGTTTATCCACTGTTAGTTGAGTTATGTTTTATATAATTGTGACATATTGTGTAACGCCCTGAAATCTCGTCCTGAAGCGTCACACGGTACTCAAGGCTACAAGTAGCGTCAAGCTAACCCTTTGAGCTTGATACTAAATCTCATACTTACTCCAGGGATTAAAAATTAGATAATAAGAATATATCTAATTAAATCTCAACTGAAAAGACTGAAAATATAATGACTAAAACAAGAAATACTAAAAAAATCTGACAAACATCTGAAACTTTAGTCTGACAAAGCCTCTACTACTCAAGATCTAGAGAGCCATTGGGACAAATCCCTAACAGACTCATACTCAACTAAAAAGAAATAACCACTGATATTAAATCTGAAAGTCTGAGAAATAGGTCCTCGAACTATGAGGACTCACCAACTGCAAAGTGTAGATCAAGGTACTCGGAGATCACTGACGATGCTGGCATTGAGCACCTAAATTTACATTATAAGAAAATGTAGCACATAAACGTATATGTGGGTCAACACTTGGAGGATGTACGGAGTATATGAGGGTGTATGCATTTACATAAACAATACCATTACTTTTTATAAAATCTAGCATGCAAATCTGAATGACTCATATGGCTTGAATAAGTCTGAAACATAAATCTCATAAATCAGAAAAAATGAAACATGTAGTATAAATCTCATGAGTCATTATACTTAACTCAAAAATCTATATTCTCCTGTCATTCTCAAAACTTGTAAGCTAAAAGAATCCTTAAACTATGTTTTCTTAACTTATGCTTTCATCTTGCGGAGAATGGAACTTCTTTGAAACTCAAGGACTTAAACTTTAGAAACATCAAGGCATGGGAAGAACTCTAGACTCTTATAACTTGGGAGTTTCTTCTAATCGACATAAACCATGTGAGCTATATGGAGTCCAACGTCTCTCCCACGTTGGGGAGAACTATTCTACCTTTGCCATTACAATAAAACCTCAACTCTAATGATCACTATCTCAGCCTCAGGCCTATAAATCTCAATCTTATGGGGGAACATAGTTCTGGGGAAGTAGGATGCGCTAAACCCATACTTCCCGCTCGGTACTAAATACTACTCCTATACTCAAGCTCAGAATTTTTTGAAAATCCACCTCAAAATAACTCAAGGGTCTATAGTGAAGACCAAATTATAATTCTCTTAGCTTTAAATTATAAAGGCTGAATAATGTGGATTCCTTTCTTAACTCAGGCTTAAAAGAAATCTTTCTTTAAAATCAAAGTACTTGTTGATTGAATCATACTAAACAACATACTCTTCAAGAAACATCAAAACTCATACTTGGTTTAAAACTTATACTCATGCTCAAATAATCTTAGTTTCATAATAAAGATTAAAACATGATATCAATCTTGGAAACATTAAATCAATACGAGGATGTGCAACTCTTAGCATAATTTCTCAACTCATGTCATAAAATAGTGAAATAATCATGCAAATCAAAACTTGAAAAACTCGTAATCTCATAATCTCAAAATAAAGTAATTTGGGTATAAACCCGCTTGCAAAAATAAGAAATTCTTTAATAGAAATCAACAATTTGGGCATAAGAACGAGTGGAGTGTTCTTGTTCAAACCCCACATTCCTTGAATTAGAAGATTTATATGAACTCTCTCTTTTGGGACTTTATTCTTACTCTTGAATGAGGGTTTTTAAAGCCTTTAACTTGAGAACCTTGAACTTGACTCAATTTAGAAAATCTATTAACCCTTGAGATTCTTAGAAGAGGATTTGGATACTTAGGGTTTTTGGTTGAGGGAAATTTTGAGAAAATTCATATGATGCTTGTATCGGCCCTAAATTTTTATGTTTGTACGGTTTAAATGGCTTGGAAAAAGTCCAAAGTGCCTTTTTAAACTTTTGTATGAAGTTGAAAAAATTGACCTGAAAACCTGATTTTATTGGCCACCGTGACGCACCACTATTGCGGTGGCTCACTGGAAATTGACAAATGGGAATCTAGGAGTTACCGCAATGTGGAGACATCTCGTTGTCCCACTGGTTGGAACCTGGAACCTCCGCGCGACGCATTATGATTGCGTTAGACCACTGGAAATTGATTATTAGAAAATTAAGGTCCTCCGCGACGCACCACTATCGTGGAGTTTCACTAGAATTTGACAATTGTTAAGTAGACCCTCTCCGCGATGCGCCAAACACTAAAATGACAGTGTTTTATGACTAGAACTTAGATTAGCCATAACTTCTTGCCCGGTTATCGGATTTGGACGAATCTTATATCGTTGGAAAGCTAATTAAATTTTCCACATGGTAAAAAGTCGAAATTTGGCTTACGAAAAAGTTTGGGGTATTAAAATATCTCCCCCTTGTGAACATTCATCCTCGAATCTCGCTAGCTAGGCTAAGGATATGGAGAAAAATGAGTATGCACAGCTGAAACAACTTGCAAAACTGACTCCAAATCATTCTAAAATCTTGAATAACTCGGAGAATGGATGAAATTATATTAAGGATAACTATTTATTGCTGAAACTTTAATTGGAAAAAGGGGCTGAATTAAGGAAGAATAGTACCTTCGGCTTGATCTGAACTCGCGAAGAAGTGATGCAAGTACTTGGATCGCATATCTGCCTCGGATTCCCAAGTAGCACACTCGATTGACTGGTTTTGCCACAACACTTTGACCAAGGGAACCTCTTTGTTCCTCATTCTATGGATTTGGTGGTCTAGAATCTCAACTAGAATCTCTTCAAATGAAAGACTAGTCGAGATATCAGGGCTCTTTGAGGGATCCTCTATAATGGAATCACCAATGTGCTTCTTAAGCGTGGAGACATGAAAGATAGGATGCACAACTAACAACTCTGCAGACAACTCCAACTCATAAGCTACTCTCCCCACACGACTTAGGATTCTATAGGGGCCCACATACCAGGGACTAAGCTTCCCCTTCATGCCAAGCCATTTCACCCCTTTCATGGGCGAAATTTTCAGATACACCAAAACATTAACTTCAAACTCAAGGTCTCTTCTTCTTACATCTGCATATGACTTTTGATGACTCTGAGCTATCTTCAACCTTTCTATAATCAACTTCACTTTCTCCATAGCCTCAAACACTGCATCAGGTACAACCAAAGCAGATTCACCTACTTTAAACAAACCTATAGGTGATCTACACCTCCTCTCATGCAACGCCTCAAATGGTGACATCTTGATGCTAGCATGGTAACTATTGTTATAGGCAAACTCAATCAATGGAAAATACTCATCCCAACTACCCTTGAAATCAAGAGCACATGCCCTCAACATATCCTCCAAGGTTTGGATGGTCCTCTTAGCCTGACCATTTGTCTGCGGATGAAAAGTAGAAGTAAGATGCACTTGGGTACCAAGACCTCTCTAAAAAGCTTTCCAAAATTCGGAGGTAAACTGAGTACCCCTATCTGAGATGATGGACAAGGGGACACCATACAATTTGACTAAGCTGTATAAGATGTATGCATAGGCAAGAAATGCGCTGTCTTAGTCAGCCTATCTACCATAACCCATATAGAATCATGATGACGACACGAAAAAGGTAAGCAAGTCACGAAATCCATGTTCACCTCTTTCCACTTCTAAGTCGGTATACTAAGTTCTTGCTTTACACCACCAAGCCATTGGTGCTCTACCTTAACCTGTTGGCAAGTTGCATACTTTGCCACAAACTCCACTATATTATTCTTCATGCCACTCCACCAATAGATTTCTCGAAAGTCGTGGTACATCTTGGTGGAGCTAGGATGAATGAAATACTGTGCGCCATGTGCTTCAGCCATAATTATTTGCCTCAGATCATCAACATAATGTACACATAATCTATCCTGTAATCTTAACACACCATCTCCTCATTGGGAGAAAACCTCTATCTTTTAGTCCCTAACTGACTCCTTCAGTCTGACCAAACTAGGATCCCTGTCTTGCTTCTCCTTCACTTTTGAAACTAAAGAGGATTCAGAACTACTCTGAACCAAAATATTCCCCTTTGTGGAATCAAGCAACCTAACGAACAATCTAACCAAATGATGAAACCCATGAGCTAACTCTTTCTTGTCTTCCTCTACATGAGTAACACTACTCATAGACATCCTGCTAAGGGCATCCACCACTACATTAGCCTTTCCCAGGTGATATAACACACTTATATCATAATCTTTTAGCAACTCTAACCATCTTCTCTGTCTAAGATTTAAATCCTTCTAAGTAAACATATATTGTAGGCTCTTGTGATCAGTAAACACATCAACGTGAACACCATAAAGATAGTGTCTCCATATTTTCAAAGCAAAGACCACAATTGCTAACTCAAGATCTTGGGTTAGGTAATTCTTTTCATGCGGCTTCAGCAATCTAGAGGTGTAGGCTATAAACTTACCCCTTTGCATTAACACATAACCCAAGACAACTCTAGAGGCTTCACAATACACCATAAAACCATCTATATCATCAGGCAAAGTCAACACCAGGGCTAAAGTGAGTTGAGTCTTCAACTCCTAAAAACCCTTCTCACAGGAATCTGACCAAAGGAACTTAACTTTATTTTAGGTCAATCAGTTCATGGGAGACGTAATAGATGAGATACCTTCAGTAAAATGGTGGTAATAGCCAGCTAGACCCAAAAAACTCCTAATGTCGGATGGAGAGATAGGTCTAGGCCAATTTCTCACAGCTTCTGTCTTTTGGGGATCGACTCTAATGCCTTCGGCTGAAATAATATGACCCAAAAAAGCTACGGACCTTAGCCAAAACTCACACTTGCTGAATTGGGAAAACAACTGATGATCTCTAAGATTTTGCAAAACAACTCAGAGATGGTCTGCATGTTCATCCTCACTACGGGAGTAAACAAGGATATCTTCTATGAATACTATGACGAACATATCGAGATACTATTTGAGCACTCGATTCCTAAGATCCATGAAAGCTACTAGAGCTTTGGTTTGCCCGAAAGACATGACAAGAAACTCAAAATGACCATAATGGGTTCAGAAGGCTGTCTTCGGGATATCACACTCCCTTACTTTAAGTTGATGATAGCCGGATCTAAGGTCTATATTGGAGAAATAACTTGCACCTTGCAATTGATCAAATAGGTCATCTATTCTCGGAAGAGGGTACTTACTCTTGACTATAACTTTATTAAGCTAACGATAGTCAATGCGCATACGCAAACAACCATTATTCTTTCGCACGAACAGGACAGGTGCACCCTATGGAGAAATACTGGGCCCTATAAAACCTTTATCTAGAAGATCTTTGAGTTTTTCTTTCCACTACTTAAGCTCTGCAGGTGCCATATGGTATGGAGGCATAGAAATAGGCTGTGTATCGAGATGAAGTTCATTCCCAAATTCTATCTCTCTATTGGGAGGTACCCTTGGGAAATTTTCCAGAAAAATATCAGGATACTCATTAACAATGCTGACTGACTGAATTGTTGGAGTTTTAGACTTAGTGTCCTTAACTCAAACTAGATAATAGATGCAACCTTCAGATATCAACTTTCTAGCTTTAAAATAGGATATAAAATGACTCATAGGAGATACAAAACTACCCGACCACTCAAAAATTGGCTCATCTGAAAACTAAAAATTAACCACATGGGTACGATAGTCTATAGATGCATAACAGGAATGAATCCAATCCATACCCAAAATAAGGTCAAAATCGACCATGTCTAACTCTATCAAATCAGCAGATATGACTTTATGAAGAACAAAAATGGGATACTTTTTGTACACTTTTTTAGCAACAACTGACTCACCTACTGGAGTAGATACAAGGATAGGCTTAGGGATCTTTTCAGAGTTTATCTCAAAATTTAAAGCAACCAATGGTGCCACATAAGAAAAACTTAACCCAGGGTCCAACAATACATACACGTCAAAATAAAAGACACGAAGCATACCAGTAACCACATCTGGTGAATCCTGTTGCTTATGGCGGGATGGCAAAGCATAGAATCAGTTCTGGCACTGACCTCCACCGGTACCAGATGAAGCAACCTGAGTTGGAGTGGGATGGGCAAAAGGAGCTGGTGCACTGGTATCCTGTATCTGGGGAAGAACATCACGGTTCCCTTGACTGGCATGCGGACACTCTTTAAGTCTGTGGCCCAACTTACCTCAACTAAAATAACCCCTCAAGATACAACTGCAGGTTCTCACCTACCTTTGACCCAAAGAACTCGGGTGGGTTCATCCTCATAAAGTCACGAATCTGGATCCGACTGCATCACCCCCTTGTTGACGCAGAGTAGAAGCCTGATTATTTTCTTACATAGTAACAATCAGTACTTGGGCTAAAGTCTAGAAAGTAGCCCAAAATTCAGCATGCAATAAATTTTTGTTTAGAGGATCAACAGGTTGAGGTGGCTCGTTATTCCTATGGGTATTTTTTCTTTGGGGAGGTATTTTCTATCATTTAAGAACATAAATTAATAGTAGAGAGAGATAGTTGTGGTCACGATAGACTCTAAAAGAAAGAGATGACTTTTCCTAAAACATCCCATAGCCTTTTGCTCATAGATATGGCACGCTTAACACCAATTATCAAGACTCTACGTAATGCAACTTGTCAGACTTCCTAGAACTCCTTAAACCTTAGGCTCTGATACCAAGTTTGTAACACCCTGAAATATCATCCTGAAGTATCGCACGGTGCTCAAGGCTACAAGTATCCTCAATCTAACCCTTTCAGCCTACTACTAAATCTCATACTTACTCCAGGGATTCAAAATCAGATAATAAGAATAAATCTTATCAAATCTCAACTAAGAAGACTAAAAATATAATGTTTGAAATATGAAATACTGAAAATATCTGACAAATATCTGAAACTCTTGTCTGACAAATCCTCTACTGCTCAAGATCTAGAGAGCCATTGGGATAAATCCCTAACTGACTCATACTCAACTGAAAAGAAATAACCACTGATATCAAATCTGAAAGTATGAGAAATAGGTCCTCGAACCATGAGGACTCACCAACTGTAAAGTGTAGATCAAGGTAGTTAGATGTAGACAATGTAGAATATAGACGTATATGTGGATCAGCACTTTGAGGATATACTGAGTATATGGGGGTGTATGCATTTACATAAACAATATCATTACTCTTTATAAAATCTAGCATGGAAATATGAATGACTCACATGGCTTGAATAAGTCTGAAACATAAATCTCATAAATCAGGAATAATGAAACATGTAGTTTAAATCTCGTGAGTTATTATACGTAACTCAAAAATCTATATTTTTCTCTCATTCTCAAAACTTGTAAGCTAAAGGAATCTTTAAACTATACTTTCTAAACTCATGCTTTCATCTTGAGAAGAATGGAACTTCTTTATAACTCAAGGACTTAGAACTTTAGAAACTTCAAGACATGGGAAAAACTCTAGACTCTTATGAACTTAGGAGTCTCTTCTAACCAACATAAACCATATGAGCTACATGGAGTCCAACGTTTTTCCCATATTGGGGAGAGTTGTTCTACCTTTGCCATTGGAATAGAACCTCTACTCTACTGATCACTATCTCAGTCTCAGGTCCATATATCTCAATCCTATAGGGGCACGTAGTTCTGGGAAAGTAGGATGGGCTAAACCCACACTTTTTTCTCGGTGCTAAATACTACTCCCGTACTCAAGCTCAGAATTTTTAGAAAATCCTCCTCAAAATAACTCAAGGGTCTATAGTAAAGGCCAAATTAAACTTCTCTTAGCTTTAAATAATAAAGACTGAATAATGTTCATTCCTTTCTTAACTCAGGCTTAAAAGAAATCTTTCTTTAAAATCAAAGTACTTGTTGATTGAATCATACTAAACAACATACTCTTCAAGAAACATCAAAACTCATAATTGGTTTAAAACTTATACTCATGCTCAAATAATCTCAATTTCATAATAAAACATAAACGATGACATCAATCTTGAAAACATTAAATCAATACGAGGATGTACAACTCATAGCATAATTTCTCAACTCATCTCATAAAATAGTGAAATAATTATGCAAATCAAGAATTGAACAACTCATAATCTCATAATCTCAAAATAAAGTAATTTGGGTACAAACCCTCTTGCAAAAATATGAAATTCTTTACTAAAAATCAATAATTTGGGCACAAGAACAAAAAGAGTGTTCTTGTTCAAACCCCAAATACCTTGAATTAGAAGTTTTGGATGAACTCTCACTTTTGGAACTCTATTAATATTCTTGAATGTGGGTTCTTGAAGCCTTTGACTTCAGAACCTTGACTCTTGACTCAATTTATAAAATCTATGGTGAATCCTTGAGATTCTTAGAAGAGGATTTGGATACTTAGGGTTTTTGGTCGAGGAAAATTTTGAAAAAATATCATATGATGCTTGGAGTGGCCCTAAATTCCGATGTTTGTATGGTTTAAGAGGCTTGGAAAAATTCCAAAGTGCCTTTTTTAACTTCTGTATGAAGATGGAAAAATTAACCTTGAAACCTCATTTTATGGGCCACCGCGACGCGCCACTATCGCGGTGGCTCACTGGAAATTGACAAATGGGAATCTGGGAGACACCACGATATGGAGACATTGTGTTGTCCCACTGGTTGGGACCTGGAACTTCAGTGCGATGCATCACGATCGCGCTAGGCCATTGGAAATTGACTATTGGGAAATTAGGGTCATCCACGATGTATCATATCGCGAAGTTCTACTGGAATTTGAAAATTTTTATATATACCCTCTCTGCGATGCGCCAAACACTAAAATGATGGTGTTTTATGACTAGAACCTAGATTAGCCATAACTTCTTACCCGATTATCAGATTTGGGTGTATCTTATATCATTGGAAAGATAATTAAATTTCACACATGATATAAAGTTGATATTAGGGGAAATCCATATGGTTTAAACATTAATAAGTTAGGAAGTCATTCCTTAACCCTCTAGAGATGAAATTAGGCTTAGGGAAAAGTTTGGGGTATTACATCTTGTTAGATTGGGATGGATTTTAAGTGTTGGTTTGATGAAATAGAAGACTTGGGTTAGTAGGACCAATTTTGATATGAATCTTAAAGGTTGAAAAGTTTATTTATTTCCCATTATTTTTAGTTGGAATAGACTTCATTACTCATATTCAGCTTGAGAATACCTTATAAAACTTTACCTTAGGTGAAATGCTCTAGTTGCTCATACTTAGAGTAAATTGGCCATAGTTGATAATACTAGAGGAGGTTGAATTTGTTCTAATAGACTTTGTGAAAGTGCTTGATTGAGAACTTCTACCTCAGGGCTTATGATGGCTTGCTATAAATCTAAGGGTTGGTTTTGATACCTTAGCCTAGCCATAGGTAGAAAATTACCTAGAATGTATTTAGGGGATTTAGATGTGGGTTTGTTGACCAACCTTAAGGAAATATTGAGGATTAGTTCCCTTGAACCCTTATGATCAGTACATGTCTAGAGAGTTCCCTTTTGAGGCAATATTGATGATTCTTGGTACTTGTTTGTTGTATGTAATGTCATTGAGAATAAAAATCAATCAATTTTTCCCTTGTATGCCTTGAAGGCTAAAGATAATGTCAAGCTATTGATTATGTTATTGCTATTATCTATTGTTTGGACTAATGAACATGCTATTAATACGCCCTTGACTATAATATGGCCTAAGACATAAATGATGTTTGACCATGCTATGAATAACCCATGGATTATTGCATGCTTTTATTATCGCAATGCTAACAATAAATTATGTTTATGCTAATAGTAGGACAACGAATATGCTACTAATGGAAATTGTTTATGATATCACTTATGGTTATGCCAAAGGTCTAAATGACTAGATTATGGATTATGAAAAGATGAGTCATTTATTATATGTTTGACTAAGCCCTATTGCCCATGTTATTATAATGCTTAATAATTACGCTAATAAATCACATGGGAAATATTCCTTATTGTAGATATTAGAAATAATGATGTAAATTATGCTAGAAGGCATTATTGACTACATACATGAATGCCATATAGATTATGTTTGGACACATGTGATGCTTTTGTCTAGTAACAAAACTAGTGATTATGCTTGAAAGCCATTTTGTTGATAATATTATGAGTCATGATACTAAGGGTTCTTAAAGTTATATTTATTGACTACATGAGAAGCTATGCTAATAACCATGTTCAACTCATTAATGCTTTATAATATTCATATTTTATATATTTATATATTTATATGGGTAAATTATCTTTAATGACGAATATTTAGATATAAGGGTATACTTCTAAAATACCCTAGATTTTTGTCCTAGAAAATTTCTAGGTTACTAGACTTACTGCCCAGATGAAAACCCTTCCTATGAAACTTATAAAAACAATGCAACACACATATAATCTTGAGGGGTATCCACTTTGTTCTCAAATAATTTCGAAACAAATATGTCAATTTATTATTCTTTAACATCCTTAGGTCCTCCTATTTTTCAAAATACAAAAATGATACAATAATCCACAAACTACCTAAACATATTTGTTCAAGTAAATTTTAAAATACCTTGGGCAAAAAATACAATGGGAAAAAGTCTCAAGTGGACACACAGACATAGTAGCCCCACCCCCACTAAAATAGTCATTATTTTCCCTAAAGCAAGTAAATTAAGTAGATTAGGGAAGGTGTTAAATTATCTTTACACACCAGAAGAGTATTTTTGTTGTTGAAATTGGGCTATAGGCACAACCCTTGGAACATTCTCAATAGATGTCTTAGTGGAGGTGGTCGACACACTTAATGATTGAGTCTCACCCAAATGGTGATTTTTTCTAGTAATTATGGCACTTATTGGAACAACACTTGAAACAGATTCACTTACAGGACCTAGTGGGCCTCTTCTATAAAGTGAGCATTGGCCATAGAAAGCCATTGAGCCTCCTTAGAATCCTACATATTTATATTTTATACCATTTAGAAAGCATTCTCTGCATGCTAATCATATGCTATTTTCCACTTTACCCTATCAATTAGGGGTACCTATGAATCCTTAAATAAACTAAATATAATTTGCTCTGGCATCAGCTCCTCTTGTACATCCACCATTAGTGCATAACAAGTCTCGACATCTTCCATCTCTAATCAAGCCTATGTAGGCTTAGTACAAATTTATGTTAAATATGGTACATGGAACTACCTAAATTAGAGAATAAATAAACTTTCCATTCTATATATCTTTTTATATATCTCTAGCATGGTTGTATCCAGTGACCCCTATGGAGGGAAAACTAAATTTATTATTGAGGTTTTAATTTATGGCTTCAGTTGTTAAGTGATAAAAGGAACCTACCTCACTGTTTACTTTTGATATATTAGTATATATCTAAGGCCTTTTTGAATAAGCAATGACTGAAGTGGTGGTTGGGGTATGTACAATAGTTGAATGTCATATGACATTATAGTTTGTGGTGACTATTAAAGTTGTAATATAGGTTGAAGTAGTGTGGCCAACTCAATGGATGAAGTTGCAATCATAAGTTTCCCAACAACCTTATCATTTGCTAGGGTATAGATATTAATCTTCTCAACCCTTGATTAGTGGTTATTTCACCACTTAGTTATATATATTTTCCTAAGATTTTGTACCCCTAATTGATAACATAAGGCTAATTATCTTTTGAATAGTATTTATTTTAGGTACTTCGGGTTTGGTAAGAGTTTTTACATAAAAAGTGGAAATAATAAAAAAAGGTACCTAGAATGATGCATAGAAGGAAGATAGGAATTTCTAGTGACATGTGATTCCCCTTCTATCCATATGATCCAACATCTTGCCATATGTACAAGCATATGCTCCAAATATGTCTAGCAACATCTAAGAGGCTATCTCATCCCAACACTAAAAGCTTGTAAACTCTATGATACTACCCCACATGTAGGGGAATGGGGCCATGTACGTTGGCATGAATGTCACTATGCACCATACACAATGACATTTTTGTTATCAGTTGTGATGCATTTTATAGCTATAAAAGGGATTATTTAGATGTAAAACATGGTCTTTTTAATATTTCTAAACATTGGAGATCAGGATCTGGACCCAACGTACTAGGAGTGATCATTTGGAGGATTTTTAGTGAGAATTTCTTTTTTTAAAGGGTTCATTATTTTATATTGTTGTTAGACATGATATAATATCTATGTTTAGAATTTTGATTTTTATTTTGTCTCTATCTTTTGTATTGATTGAATACTTTTGATTTATAAAGGTGTTTGTCTTGTTGAAATTAATCTCATGCTTTGACAATTTCTACTCTGTTTTATCTTAAAAGTGGAGATTAGAGGGGGAATTTTCCATTTACTTTGAGTAATGCTTGAAAGAGATAATTGAGATTGGAAAAGTTTATTTAGCGTAATTTAGGATAACTAACCGATCTAATGGAATTTAATGTTATACATTGTCAAGTCCTAGTGTATCTTTAGATTAAAGATTTTTTTGGACACATGACTAATGTTTGACGGAATCTAGTAAAGAAATATTCGTCAATCAATCAAATGATGTGGCAGATAATTTAGGCTCCAAGTCTAATTTTCTAATTTGTGGTTAACCATGAGTGCTTGGTTTAAATATTTGGGAACGTTGATAGAATTGATTTCCCATTATCATTTCCCTTATTTATCATCATTTTGGAAAGCCGTTGATCAACTTTTTCATATTTTAATTTGTTCCATCCATGTTGTATTCTTAAAATCAAAATCCTCAAAAATACGTAATCCTTTTGTTTAATTGTAGTAAGTTGATTTTCATCCTTACTTTAACGATCACTGCTTATATTATTCCTTATGAGATCAACTTTGACTCTATTATTCTGTAAATATATTTGTACCCACCCCAAACACTCATTTTTATTGTGTATTTAATGTTATAAAAAATAAGATAATATGACACAAATCATCTACACTCATTATATAAGGTGTGGAAAATATTCAACTATAAGATAATGCAATTCCAAATCATATGGTTTATGATAAAATGCCTCTTCAAATTTTTTGTAGGGCATTGGATCAACTAAAAAAGATGGTAGTTGATAATGCAATAGGTGGATCGATTGTCAAATAATCTTATGGTGTTGGGGTATCAATTTTAGATCAAGTGACCAAGAAAAGTAGAGGTTGGTATATAAGAGATACTAAGGTGGCAGTGGGGATCCCTCCATATCTTTTGTAAGTTAAGATCAAACCAAAAAGAATAAAGAAAGAGATGAGAATATAGCTAAAATAATGACATATGTTGATCTTCTATCCACGCAAGTAATGGGAGATCATCCAAAGAATGTTAACATCGTTGCTTCTAAGAGTGCTAAGCATATGATGAAGTTGAAATGGAGTCCCTTGAAGAGGAAATTTTGTTCTTATCTAACAGAATGGGGTGTTCTTACCTACCTATTAAAGGCAAAGTAGAAATCAATGTTGAAAGAAAAGGGATCGAGTAGAGATTTGTGTGATAGAGATCATGATAGAGACTAAGATTCGAGAGTAGGGATTGTGACTAGTATATACCTTCTCATAAAAGTGTCAAGGATCACGAGTCAAGCTCCATTAACCCAGAGAAATTCAAAATAAAATATGTCCTTGCTCGTATTTTGATATGTGTTGTGGGAACAATTAAGATGGTGAAGAGGTTTCTTTAAATATGTGTAAGTCTATGAAATAATGTCAGGACGTGTATAAAATACCTTGCATTTTGGTCCTTCAAAATTTTCTTAGTTTTGAGCGTTTGGATATCATACAACTTGTGGGTACTTGTCCTCTGATAGGGTACTATTTAAGGGGTTTTGGTTATATATTGATCAGTGTGGTTAGCTTGGTTTCTGTCAAAGGTATGAATGAATCATACTATTCATATATTAGGGTACTAGTGGCATGATGCCAAATAGTATGTTGCCCTAAGTCTAACCTGGATAAGTTTATTCTACCTAAGGTACGGTTCTAGTGTACCTATCATATATTTGGGTTTGAAATAGCCTTGGTTTGTATATTGGAAATATTAGGGTCTATCGAATTCCTAGGGCACGAATAGTGGGTACCACTCATATGGTAGGGTACGGTTGGAGGGGTTGTGGTCGTACCTTTCTATGGGAAAATTGTATAGTTTAAGCTGGGGGTATTCTAGACATTTCCTGTCTTATCATCTCAAGTCCCCATGACTTAAAATACTATTGGGATATTATTTACCCTATTATTCTAATGTTAAACAATCTAAATTCTATTAAATCTCTCTCAAGGCTCTTGGGTCACGAAACGCTAGGGTTTTATCAATGCGGTAAATTTAGGGCTTGCAAGGGTTTTGTCTCCCCGTCTTCTTCATAATCTAAGGCATGTTACTCCTCCCTCATTGTTAGTTCAACTAAAGGCATGATTTAATATATGGTTTTCTTGGCATAGTTGTGGTATAGTTTTGGGTTTTGAATAATGTGTTGTGGATTTTGTTATAATTGGTTGGTTATGGGTTTCCTATATTTTTAATTAGGGTTTTCATAATTTAGTGGTATTTTGAACTTAAGGTTGCATGGGAATGGTTAATTGGTACTTTGTTTTGGTTTTATAAACTATATGCCGTTTTGGTTTTGTAAACTATATGCCCTCAACATATTTGATAAAATGCCTATGAGGATACTTTTGTTACATTGTTAAACTTTTATTAAAAACTTTTCCTGGTATAAAGTGGTAATGGAACCCTAAATTGGTTTGGATGGTTTTGAATGGTTAAATGGTAAGGTCTTGGTGGTCTTGGTTATGGTTTAATTGAAAGCCTTATAGGGTACATGGAAATCCTCCAAGCAAACATAATAATGAACTACTTGTGGGGTACATGGGAATTCCATAAATAAACTTAATGATAATGGGATCTATGGGTACATCAAAATCATTTCCTCAAAAAGGTTGGCTAAGGACATTGCTTTCAAGCTATAGTTTGTATGACGATACCACTTCTTATAGGCTTGGTTAACAATAAATGGAATTGGTGGTTTGGTTGTGTGCTAATGGTTTTAATTAGGCAATAATGGTAGGATATTATAGCTAACCATGAAGGTGTAAGTCCAATGAATGGACAATGGAAACTTTTTTTTTTACCTGTATGAGAATTGGGCATGGAGACTACATACTATACTTATAAGGTACATAAGAATCCCCTAAGTTACACTATATATTTATATCATGGAGAGAGAATAGTACATGAGAATCCCCTAATCCTATGGTATCTCTGGTTTATGCGATTGCACAAATTGAGGCCCATTCAAGGGTAACACTGGACCCATATAGCCTATGGATGGTTCTAGGGCGGTTAAGTTACACATACCCAGGTTAATGGTTTTAAAGGCATGAAAAACCCAATTCCCTTTCCAAGCATGAATTTTATATATATGTGTATGGTTATGAATGCATATGGTTATTTTCTTGGTTTCATATGTTGGCATTACTTTATTTTAATCCTTAGTGCAAGCTAGCATTCATCTGCTAACCCACTTCTAATGTCTTTATCCTCATCCGATGTAGGAATCAGCTATACTACTTCTCTTGCTTTGTGATCTAATTTGGGGACAACTTAGAGTTTGAAAGAAGTGGTGAGCTTCCATACTTAAGAAGGATCCATTACATGTTATGGTCTTTTGATCATATTTTTGTTACTTCTTAGACTTTGATTTTGGCTATAGTAGAGGGCATATCCTAATTGGATATTATTTTACTTTTGATGGAGGCTTTGTAGAACTACTATGGGTTGGTATTGGTGTCGGCCTTAGCATTGGTATTGGTATTGGTATTGGTATTAGTATTGGTATTGGGGTTCACACCAATTTACTAAATTTGAATTATGATTGTTATACTTTGTTTTGGATTTATATATATATGTATATATATGGAACTCATTTCATATGGGATGTAGAACGGTTATAATGGGGTATTGGGATGGGTCTCCAGTCCCAGTTGGGATTGAGACAACCGACATAACTAGTCCCTGGTTCAGGTAATGTTAGATTGGTATCAGAGCCTAAGGTTCATGGCCAATTGAGAATCCACAAAGTCATGTTGAGTAGAGTCTCTTTTATGGGTGTGTATCATGCCACACTCATAAAGGAGAGGCTATAAGGTATTTTTGAATATTTCTCAGTCTTGTGTTCTATTTTCAAGCTTTGGAGTTTAAGTGTTTGAATCTTCTCTAATTTCTATTTGTTCACTTTTCAGATCATCGCTCGATGATTTAAACCCCTTGGAAACCACTCTGTACCAACTAGGGATGATGTTGATGGGACACGCTCTACTCATGGGATCTATCCTGGTCTAGGGGTCCATTTCCTAGTTGTTCTAGATTTACATCATTTCTCTCTAGTCCTTCTTAGGTAAATATGATGAATGCAGAGTTTTGTCGATAGATTCATATAATTGCTCAGTTGGTAGCTTTTATGGCTGAGCGTGGTGGATCTACTACTTAATTTTCTGAGTCCACAAGGGTTGGCCAGTTTATGAGGTTGATTCCTCCAACTCTCAATGGTGTTAAGGTGTAGGAGGATTCTCTAGGTTTTTTTGGGTGAGATAGAAAAGATTTTCAAGGTTATACATGGTACGAATATGAAAGGGCTAGAGTTTGCTGCCTAAATATTGAAGGATATGGCGTACCAATGGTACAAGGAATGAGATAGGGCAAGGGGTGATGTTGAGGAGTCATTTTTGTGGGAGACATTCTCCTATGCATTTCTAAATTATTTTTTTCCTCAAGAGTTGAAGAAAGCAAAAGAGGAGGAATTTTTTAATCTACAATAGGGAAATATGACGGTCAAGGAGTATGCCTTGAAGTTTCATCAGTTGTCTTAGTATGGTCTAGAGATGGTGTCAAATATGAGTGCTAGGAAGAGGAATTTCACCTTAGGACTATCTCATGAGTTTATCATTGAATGTAAGACTACCTTGCTTATCAAGGACATAGACATCTCTCGGTTGGTTGTTCATATGTAACAGGTTGAAGAGGAAAAGAAAAAATAGACTGAGATAGGGGAAAGTTTGGGTAATAAGTTTAGGTTCTCTGAGCAGAATGGTTGCCAACATCAAATTGCTAGGGATGGTGGTAATGAAACACCCTAGGTTTTAAGCCTTAGAAATTTATCCATTTGTTTTTAGGACATCATAAAAATTGGGTACATCTCATATGATATGGTATAGTTTGGTTGGTCTTGGTCATATTGTTACCAGTATTGGTTGGGTGGGGATCTATCCAAGGTACTGTTTGAACATACAAGTTGTATAATAGGGTATGGGTAAGGTAACCCAATAGTATATTGTTCAGTGTTTAGTGGTTGTGTTTCTGGAATGGGTATGAATAGGTGGATAAAATTCAGATGGTTGGTGAGGGGTCGTAGGTTGGGGTTTTTCTTCACCTAATATGAAATTTAGTAAATTAACTTAGATCTGAGTTCGAGTGGTTCACTATGAGTGATGATGATAGGGTATAAGTCATATATTAAAACTATATGTTGGACAGTATTCAACCCCTCAGGATTCTATTATGGGTATGAGTTAAGGGTACCACTTGTGCCATAGGGTACGATTGGTATGAAGTGGTCGTACTATCTTGCAAAAATTATATGCAGTTAAGCTGGGGTTAATCTAGATATTTCATCTCTTAACCTCTTAAGGTCCCATGACTTATAACACTCTTGGGACATTATTTAGCCTATTTATGATCACTCAAACTCTTTAAGACACTCTCAAATTCTCTTAAGTCTCTTGGGTCAAGAAAGGCTAGGGTTTCATCCATAGGATCAATTTGGGGCTTACAATGGTAATTTTTTCCTGTAATCTTAATAATATCAGGTATGTTACTCCCTCCTTATTTTTAGTTCCAACTAAAGGCATGTTTTATGAATTGTTTTCATGGAATAATAGTTGTATGGTTTTGGGTTTTTAAATATATGTTGGGGCTTTTAGTTATAAATGCTTGGTTATGGTCTTTCCATGTTTCAATTGTTGATTTACATTTTTAATAGTGGTTTGGACATTTGGTTGCATGGGAATGGTTAATTGGTACACGGTTTTGTAAACATTATGCCCCTAATGTGTTTGATAAAATACCTATGAGAATGTTTTTACTAAATTGTTGAACTTTTAATGGAACTATTGCATGGTATAATTTTGTAATGGAACACTAAAAGGTTCAAATAGTTTAGAATAGTTAAATGGTAAGGTCTTGGTGCCTATAGCTGGTCTAATTTAAACCTCTGTGGGATACAAGGGAATCCCCCAAGAAAACATAATAATGATAACTTGTGGGGTACATGGGATTCCCCCAAGTAAAATTAATAATGTAATCTATGGGTACATGCGAATCCCTTATTCTTAAAAAGAATGGCTAAGGATATTGCCTGCAAGATATAGTATGGATAATGATACCACTACTTATAGCCTTGGTTAATAATAAATTGAATGGAGGTTTGGGTGGTAATGGTTTTAATTTGGCAATAATAGCAGGGTGTGATAGCTAATCGTGAAGTTGTTAGTCCAGTGGACGGACGCTGGAAACTCATGTTTGATGACATGAGGATTGATCATGGTGACCATATATAATACTTATAGGGTGAACAGGAATCCCTTAAGTACACTTGTACATATGAATCATGGAGAGCGAAGGGTACTCGGGAATTCCTTATTCCTATTGTATCTTTAGTTCGTGCGACTACATATATCAGGACCCGTTCAGGGGATTACATTGGACACAAAAAGTCCATGGGTGGTTCTGGGATCATAAAGGTACACATTACAAGGTTAATGGTATTAAAGAAATGCTAAACTCGGTTCCCATTCCAAGCATGGTTAAATATGTATGTATAGTTGTGAATGTAAGTTTACTTAGTTTTAAAGACTATCATTTATTACTCTTTATCCTAAGTAGATATAAGCATTCACTTGCTAATCCATGTTTTAGCAGTTGTATCCTCTTGCAATGTAGGAACTGGCCATTCTACTCTTCCTTTTTAGTGATCGAATTCAAGATCAACTCAATGGGATTGAAGTGGTGAGCCTCCATATTTGGGAAGGAAAAGTGCCATACTAGTATGATAATATGAAATCCCCATTTATGTACAAGTCTATGCATGTCAAGTGTTTGATGAAATGTCTTAGTCAATGAGTTATGGATATATGTGTAGCCATTGTGGTGCTTTAGAACTTGTACTTCATGAATTCTCCAACTTATTGTATTATGGATTGTGATGTTGGTCAAGTATTCAAGAAAGTTATGCTTTGTCAGTTTCATGCTATCGAGTCCTGGGGGTACTTGCACCCAATAATTAGTTGTGTGCCTAGATCCAGTGTCATGTTTTCAAGATACTCTCAGTCGAGCCATGTTCACAGAAATTCAGTCAGTCATGTGACTCATGAAAACTCAGTAAACTTAGTAATCTCAAAAACCTCAGAAATTTAGTAATCTTAGTAGTATTCCATCAGTCAATGGAACTCAGTCTAGTCAGTTCAATTAACTATGTTCAGTGTCTATGCAGATGGGAGTAGAAATTAGCACCGAGCGAACCCAAGGATGGGAACCCACCTGTGATATAAGGGTGTGATTGTTAGAAGCAATCCTTGTATTCCAGAGCTATGTAGCCAGCGTAGGTTGAGAAATCATAGCCTATTATATCCTGACAAATGAGGTGGCTTAACCCGTTATATGAGGGTTCCCACCATTCTCACTAGAATTAATAGTTATACGAGGGTTAATTATAGATTATCCTTACCAGTGGCACGATATTGACACCCTTCTAATTGGGGTTATAGATTGGACCCCAACTCATCCATAATGGCATATTAAGGCATGTCAGTTAGATAACTACTTCCCACAGTTTCAGTACTGAATTAGGACTATCAGATACAGTCATTCAGTCTCACTAATAGAACTCAAATAGTTCTATAGTATTCAAGACTGTCAGATACAGTCAACTCAGAACAGTACTAAACTTAGCTAGTTCCATCAGAAACTAGACTATCAGATACAATCTCTCAATATTAGTTATTTCAGTTACACAGTTATCAGTATCTCATGTTATTAGTCTCAGACTTAGTAATCATATTATCACAAATTCAGTTACAGCTATTATGCATTCATGTTTGTATTCTTATGCTCATGTTAATCAGTCAGTTAGTATAGTTCAAGGATGTGAACCCTTTGCATTCAGCCTACCTCACATGCATACCAGTACATTCCAATGTACTGACATATTTGTGCTATGGTGTTTATACCATAGGTTAGAAGTATGAGCTCTAGAGCATCAGTAGCATTCCAATCTCAGCAGTCAAATTTAGTAGTGAGTCCTCATCATTCGAGGACATAACCATTACTTTATTATCTCATTAATTAATTAATTTTAGTAGTTAGTGTTTATTGGGGATATGTCCCATCAACTCCTTATTCAGACAGTACAGTCAGTTAGAGGCTTTTCAGACTATAGTATGTTTAGACAGTTTATTTTAGTTGTTTTGGGTATTTTAGACCCCATCCATATGTTATGTTTTATCAGTTATGTTATAGTTTTGAACCTTACGGACTTATAGCCTTTATTTTTGCATTTATATAGTATATTATGCAGTGATCAGGTACAAATATTAGTCATGGGTTAGCTTTTGGTCCTTTGGTGTCATGAGCACCATGTAGCATTTTGTGTACCAGATTTGAGGCGTTACACCTATACATTTATGTCCCACATAATGCCTAAATCCAAGAAACAGTATTCTCAAGAGACAATCCTCTTCTTGTTCCTAGAATATGAGTCTCAACTTTATGTTAAGTAACTCATGATTTATGCAGTCATGTTTTTTATATACCCAGTCCTAAGGACTCATGCTATGGTGTGTTTATGTTGGGAAGATCCTTTATTTATAACCTAGGTAGTCACTATGGAGTACTTGATAACGCTCAATCTACAGCTCTCGTTTGAGTGTAAAGCGGTCGTTAGCAAATATAGAACCCAACCTGGGTTGGGTGTCGATCCCACAGGGAATAGCTTGGCCAACAAGTAAGTAAAATTACTAAACTTTTGGTGCAAGTCTCGTAAGAAGGGGGGATTCTTGTTTTGCAAGTAATGTAAACAAAAGCTGAAAATAATAAAGTAAAAAGAGAGAGATTGTTACGTTGGTTGTAAACAATGAGAATTGAAGCGTTGGGGTTATGTCCACCTTCTGAGGTATACGTCTCTATTGGCTATGAGTGTGTAGAATTCTGACATGCAATTGCTTATAGAGGATTGTAGTCGATGGTAAATCCAAGCGTCTCTCGACCTAAACAAGGACTATTTCACTTTAACTCTCTCGAGCTTAAAGCGTATCTAACGGTACGAATTCTCCAAGAGGTTAGTCCAGTTACGGCACCAGCTTTTTAATAGGAAAGGGTGTCCTATTACCTTGACATTATCTCTTTTCCAGACAAATAACTTTTCTCTCGAACAAGTTAAATGTTAGACTGGCGTATTCTTGCATTTGCAACCGCAAAGAATGTAGATTAAGATGAAGAGAATAATGATATAAGCAATATACGTGCCTCGAACTCACAAACTCACAGCAATAGATAGTATCTCATACGGCTTCCATAACCCCAACAGAGAAGTTTAGTTACCCATGAATGCGAAGGAGATCACGATTGACATTGTTGTTATACCACAAGATTGAGTAATTTCGTGTATCTTAGGTGGTAGGCGTGAGGCGTGAATTCCTAGGCAAAGTAACGATTCTCTTGTTGTGGAATTTAAGAATGGAAGAGTAGAAGAAGAAAAATAGAATTAATGGAAAGATTAGAAGAGTTGTAGAGTAATAGAATTGAATTATAAGATGAGAAGTTAGTAAAATCTCTAGCATGATAGGGTATTTATAATACCCATATCCTAATCCTACTAGATAAATAAAATATCTAACCAAATCCTACTAGGCTAATGTAATACTTAACCCAATTGTACTAGGTTAATGTAACATTATCATAATCCAAATAAACTAATGAAATACATAACCCAATTGTACTAGGTTAATGTATCATTGTCCAAATCCAACTAAGTTACTGCAAATCCCCAAAGTCTTTAGAAATGTTGTTTTAGCCCGGGACAGATTTTCCATGCAGCAGTTTTGGTCCTTAGGCGTGTAAACTCCCTTCCCTTCCTTCGTGAGCTTTCTTTTGCGTCAAGTAAGCCATAAAATGCTGAATTCTGCATCATTTATACCTGAAACTTTACTAATCATGTTCGTTAGCTCATTTACAGGAAAAAGGACTAAAAGTGCATGAAATATATACTTTGTTCTCAAAACTAGGCTAAAATATGGGCAAAATATATTGATATAGGCGTGTAAATTCGCCTATCATCAGTACTTCATTCCTATTGTACCGTGTCTCATTTTACGGGTCTCACCTTGAGTAGAATGAGTAGTTTTCATACTTTAGTTCCTCAATGAACCTTTTTATGTTAGGGTGGTAGTTGTTGTGGAAGAGTGGCGATGTTTTAAATGAAGGATTAGATGTCCGTAGCGGTGAAATTTTAGGGCTGACTAATTAAGCTACGGCTATAAGTGTAGGCCGAGGAATGAGATAAATGTTGTCCTATGAAATAGTTACAGAGGGGAGGTATGGTAAAAGCCTTTGAGATAGTGGTTTAGGGTGTTAGTTTTGGTGGGGAGATCCATAAAGTGGGTGTAGTAGAATTAGGTTAAAGCATGGTGATTGATAAATAGCTAACCTTTGTGCTAAGCCGCTATAACTCCCTGATCATGACCTTTTTCTTTATTATCGTTATAGACGGGGTAGTATTACCAGATTGGTGTAAAGTATAGGGCCTCGTGTCTCCCACTAGCACCTTTAGCCCCTAGTTAGACTTTAACATGGTATAGGTATGTGATGATACTCAAGCCCTCTAGTCATATGTTCATGGGGGAAGTTGGGAGGTTGAGATAGAGAAGTGTTGTCTTTATGTTGGAAGCTTAGAGGAAAGTGTGTTTACATTTAAGGGATGTTAGATGTATTGGTTATAGAGTAAGGATCTCTATGAGGAGCTGAAGAGGACATGGAGTTTGACTTTTCATTCTTACACTCTGTTTTGAACAATTGTTCTTAAGGTGTGTATGCATTCTTAATGTTTTTGTTCTCTATCTTTTTAAGGGTGGATTGAAGAATTCCTTTACATCTTTGTTTTTCTGACTTAGTTAATGGTAAGAGTAGAGACGTTTAGAGGTTTAATCATGCTTTTACTTCCTTGTCCCGTCATTTAAGGATGAATGATACAAGTGGGGGAGAATTGAAATACCCTAGGTTTTGGCCCTTAAAAATTTCCTTGGTTTTGAACCTTCTGATCATCATATGACTCACTCCATGACTCATATATTATAGGTATGGATCTAGGACCCTTGTTGTATGTTGGTCAGTGTGATATTGTCCAAGTTTTGTCCAAGTTATGAGAGGACTCCATATGAGTCGTATATTAACGTGATGAGAATCATACATCCAATCATATGTTGTCTAGTGTATAGCATTTGATGTTTTACCTAGGGTACCACTTAAAATGTACTAGTAGTATGGTTATGGTCTGAGTTAGGGTAAGGAGTCGTATGTTGTATAGAGTGTGATGTCTAACTTTTTTATCAATGTACAAGTGAAAGGTACCACTCATATGATGTTGGTACAAGTGCAGGTGTCCAATCGTACCCTCATGCGAGTCTTCTACAACATTTAAGATAAGGGTACTTTAGACTTTTTGCATCCAAAACCCTTAATACCCCACGTCTTATAACCATATTTTATCATTCATTCTTCACTTAGAAGATTAAAAATACTCTCTAAACACTATCTAAAAACCTCTAAAAAGATTGGCTAGGGTTTCTTCAAGGTGGTCATCTAGAGGCTTAAGGATAAAAATCCCTTCTTGAATCTCTATAACTGATGTGTGAGCAGATGCTAACACATTTGAGGCTTTTAACTCTCCATAATTATGAAGTCTAAAACAACTTTTGTTATTTTTGATTGTTTCTGTTGTGTTAATGCAGGTGTAAGTGATAGGGGTGGAAATTGAAGAAAAGAAGAATAAATCAGCTGAAATCTGGTGCGAATAAGCTAAAGTGTAGATGACGCCATTTCTGAAGCATCATCAGACATGGGACAGGCTGTTAAATTTGTCGTCAAGCTTAGACAGAACCTGAGGAGTTGAGATGAAGTATGATGACATTTCGGAAGCACCGTCAAATCTGTGATGAGGCATCAAAATTGTCGTCAAACCTGAAGCAGATCATGCTGATTTCCAGTGAAGATGTGACGACATATTTTATGCACCGTCACATATTTGACACTCCATCAGATTTTTCGTCAAAAGATAACAATTCACTGGAATCTTTGACAATATCTTGCACACACCGTCAGACGTCTGACACTCCGTCAAGATCGTCGTCGTCTATTCCAAAGATAAAACTGAAACCTTAATTTTTGTTTCCTTATTTAGAATTAAGTATTTATAGCACTTTTAGGGTTTTGTGCACATTGGATATATTATTGAGGAAAAAAATGATATTCTTTCCTCCCTATCTTAAGAACAATATTTGAGTGTTTTGCTGTGTGATTCAAAGACAAGTTCACTTTCAATTTCATTCATCATTGTAAGTTAATCTTTTCAGTTATGAATTGAAATTGCATGCTTTTTTTATGCGTCATGACTAGCTAAACTCTTTTAACCTGGATTATGGAATCTCGGTTTAGGTCATGATAAGGTGTTAAATAATCAAGGTTTAATAAGTGTTAGGATTTATTGATAATTCTGAGATTATAATTTATGTTTGTTGGTTGCAAACAATAGGTGTACCTACTTTGGTTTAGTTGAAAAAGAAATCATAAATAGTAGGAAGTGAATTATTAACAGGGACTCAAAAAGGCTTCGTTTAATAATCAACGCTGTAACAAGGTTGATTAACCTGAGGTAAAATCTGGGCAGTAAATTACGATTCCCTAAGTCTTAGAGGATTAGGAAATTAGACGCTTGAATAGGTTGAGAGACATTTGAGCATACCATCCATAAAGATAGCTTGTCATCCTAACCACCATAAGAACCTTAAGTTATTTGTAGCATCTGTCATGTACCGTAAACCCTAGTGAACATAATTCTGGTTATTCTATAAACTCTTGATTTCCAACAATCACTTGTTCAATCATTAAAAACCCTGATTTTATCTTTGCATGTCAGTTGTTTGGATTTAACTTGTAGCTTTAGTTCCAAATTAGTTTAATCGCCACTCACATTGTTCCCTGTGGATTCGAACCCGACTCCAAAGTTGGGTAAATATATCCACGACGATCGCCTTGCAATAAATTGATGTGTAAGTTGAGCGTTATAAAAAATTGCGCCGTTGCCAGGGAATAATTTAACGTATTAAGTTAGTTTGAAATTTTAGCTTACTTGCTTGAATTCAAACTTGTAAATATTTGTTTGTGATTTTCTTTTTTTCTTGTGTTTGTAGATTTTGTTTATTTTTATTTATTTCTTAGTATGGCATGATAGAATGAATGTGAGTTTGATGGTTGGAAATCTTATCTGGATGATCCATGTCCATATTGTGATGGACCCTACTTTTGGCAAGATTGTAGCTATGCTCCCCGGAGAGAGTTGTGTGCACCATCTCCATCCTACCGGGAGTATAATTGTTCTTCATATGGTGGTCAAGATAAACATTGGAGTGATTGCCCAAATGCCCCCTCCCCCTATTGCGCTAACCCAAGTTCTAGCTCTTCTTATGGGTATGACAAGTCTTATGGTCAAGAAAAGGAAGAGCAAAGCACTGGAAAGAGTGACATTCAAGCTATGCTTCAACTAATGTTGGATCGTATAGACACAACGAATGATATCCTATGTGACATACGTCGAGACATTAGGGCATTTAACGAGGAAAGAGAAAGGATAGAAGAGATGGATATCGAGGTCAATCATCCAAAACACTTTTCTACATTATGTTTAGATGATATCTTATCTGTGGAATTATTTAAAATAATGGTAGAGTGTGAGGATGAAGAGCAAGAATCCGATGTTGATGATGAGCTTGATGTTGAGCAACCCTCGGTGATTTCCCAACCAATCAAACCATTCATGAATAAAGATGCCAAGGATGAGGAAATAATATTAAAGTCAAAAGAAGAAATCAAACACAAACCTCATGAAGACTCTAGTCCATTTCGGGGTAAAAATACTATAGGGAAGTTATTCCAAAATTGAGGGTTAGTCCTCGTTCGAATCACTTTTCAACATTATGCTTAGTGGATGTGATGAAAGTTGAATCACCCAAGCAAATGATGAATTTTGAAAATGAGGAGAAAGATTCTTGGATTTTGGAGTTTGTCCTTCCAAAAGGGTATACTACAACCCCAATATTGAAGGCCAAGAAGCTTAAAGATCGATGTCCATTTAGTGGTTGTTTAATATTCTCACCGTTGCCAAATGAGCCCACATAAAATTTTGATGCAAAATTGGGCAAGCAGTTCAAGTCTTCGAAGTGGCATGATAGAATATTCCTTATCATGCCCTCACATTTGCCCAACATATCCTGAAGATGTATTGATCAAAAATTGGGTCGGCATTTCAAATCCTCCAAATGGAGACATAAATAATTATCAACACGGTATCTTGACGAAGTCTGAGTAGTCAAGATAACTGAGTCACACCACGACGTTAAACCAGGCGCGGTTGGGAGGTAACCCAAGCTATTTTGTTGTTTGTATTCATCTTATATGATTGACATCAGATCTTTGCATCCATGGTGCCACAGGCATGTTTCTAACTCTCTTGTTTTGGTTTGATGCATTGGAGACATTGCATGGTTTTAAGTTGAGGGTGGGGCTACATGTGGGTGTTGATATCCTCCTGGAGTTTTTGTTGTCGTGCCTCTTTTCCCCGGAGTCATGTTCCTAGTAGAGCCGACATGTTTAGGCGTATTATTTTTGTGTTGTGATATGTTGTGGTTAACTGGGAGAAAAATAAGTATCTACAGCAGTTGACATATTTTTGTTGAATATTTTAGAATGATAACTACCTCTCTAATTATCTGTGTTAACTGTGTGATGTGCATCTGTATGTAACTACTGTGAATCTTTTTATGGAATTAGTGTTGGGGACATGATAATCATTGTTAACAATTGCATGAACTGGATAGGTAGTGGCTTGTGATGTACCTTTGTTCCATGTGTGTGTAAGATACTACCTAGTTTTCTTTGTGTGTTAAATCTTGAACTTGCCCAGCTTTTCTTACCTAGGTTGTAGGATAGGGGTTAGGAAAGGATCATAAGCCTTTTTTTAATTTATTTAGTCCATTTTTATCTTAAATGACATTCCCAGTGTGCATGAGATCCCTTGATCCTTACTTTGAGCCTTAATTGCCCATTTCTTTTTGAGATACCTCTCACCTTCATATTAACATTGTAATAAACCTGTTTTGGCCCTAGTCCTCCTTGGACATTGTGCACCTTGACTTAGGAAAACAACCTAAGTTGAGGGTGGCTATCATAGGGGTGCATGATGCAAAATGAGTATGAAGAAAGGTAGAACAAGAGAAAAGAATAAAAAGCCGGGTGCAGTGCAAAAAGAATAAGAAAAGAAAAAGTTGCGTAAAAGATGAGAAAAAGATAATTTGATTATTGAAAAGACCGCACCCATTTTGAGCATGAGTGATCAATAAAAGAAAAGAAGACAAAAAGGTTAAGAAGTAAAACCCCAAGAGGTTAGTGTAGTGTCAAGGAGGCGTAGTCACTTTAAATACCCTTAAATATCATACCAGCCCCTAGCCTACATTACAAGCCGAGAAAAAGTCCTATAGTGATCCTAGCTGACATGTCTGAAGACCTTGGCAATGAAAATAAGGGAAATCCTATGGAAAATGACATACAATGATTGGAACTTTATTCTGAGAGTGAAAATCTGTGGATTATCCCTATGTTAAACATTTGTTGTCTGATATGAGTGAGAGATTTCCAGTAAAGATGTGACGACATATTTTATGCGCCGTCATATATTTGACACGCCGTCAGATTTTCCGTCAGAAGAATCAGAAGATAACAATTCACTGGAATCTTTGACGACATCTTGCACACGCCGTCAGATGTCTGACACACCATCAAGATCACTGTCGTCTATTCCGAAGAGAAAACTGAAACCTTAGTTTTTGTTTCCTTATTTAGAATTAAGTATTTATAGCACTTTTAGGGTTTTGAGCATATTGGATCTATTATTGAGGAAAAAAATGATATTCTTTCCTCCCCATCTCAAGAATAATATTTGAGTGTTTATAATATTTGAGTTTTTTGCCGTATGATTCAAAGAAAAGCTCACTTTTAATTTCATTCATCATTATAAGTTAATTCTTTCAGTTATGAATTCAAATTGCATGCTTGTTTTATACGTCATGAGTAACTAAACTCTTTTAACCTTGATTATGGAATCTAGGGTTAGTTCATGATAAGGTCTTAAATAATCAAGGTTTAATAAGAGTTAGGATTTCTTGATAATTTTGAGATTATAATTTATGTCTGTTGGTTGAAAACAATAGGTGTACCTACTTTGATTTGCTTGAGAAAGAAATCATAAACAGTAGAAAATGAGTTATCAACAGGGACTCGGAAAGGCTTCATTTAATAATCAACGCTCTAATAAGGTTGATTAACCTGAGGTAAAACTGGGCAGCCAGTTGTGATTCCCTAAGCTCGAGAGGATTAGGAAATAGACGCTTGAATAGGTCGAGAGACATTTGAGCATACCATCGATAAAGACAGCTTGTCATCCTAACTACTGTGAGAACCTTGAGTTATTTTTAGCATCTGTCTTGTACCATAAACCCCAGTAAACATAATTTAGGTTATTCCATAAACTCTTGATTACCAACAATCACTTGTTTAGCCATTAAAAAACCCCATTTTGTCTTTTTGAATCAGTTGTTTGAATTTAACTTGTAGCTTTTGTTTCAAATTAATTTAATCGTCACTCATATTGTTCCCTGTGGATTCGACCCCGACTCCAAAGTTAGGTAAATATATTGATGACAACTGCCTTGCACTAATTGACGTGTAAGTTGAGCGTTATCAATAACTCAGCGATGTTAGTCCTCCCTTATTGTTAGTTCAACTAAAAGGATGGTTTAATGGATGGTTTTCAAGGTAATATTATGGTAATGTTTGGGTTTTTAAATCTATGTTGGTGGTTTTGGTTGTTCTTGGTTGGATAATCTTTTCCAATGTTTTTAATGATTTTCATGTTTTAATGATAGTCTAAATATGTCGTTACATAGGAAGGGTCAATTGATACTTGATTTTGGTTTTGTAAATCTTATGCCCTCAACATGTTTGTTAAAATGCCTATGAGAATGAATTTGTCACATAGTTTGATGATTATTCCAAACTTTGCACTGCATAATATTGTAATGGAACCTAATTCTCCAACCCATGACTGGATGGATTGGTATAAGGTCATTGTTTTTATTTAGGACCACTATGATACTGCCTTTCCTAGGGACACATTGAACTAGGCTCACCCATGTGCTATTCGAGATTGGATACACGATGCTCATATCTAACTAGTTAATTATATTTTTCTTGAAAACTTCTTGCTTTGGATTATTTAAACTCCATTGCTGCTCAATGTCTGGTTTATAATCTATCTCCATCTTTATCTTGTGAGTTGAAATATTGGGTGCAATATCGATATTAACTTATATGGTCCAATCATTAGCCTAAATATATTTTCTCACCAACTGGTTCAATGCTTTCACTTGCCACAACATTGAATTTCCCCCAATGATATAAGTAAGGTGTTACCTTTTCTCCAAAAGACATAATTTAAGTGCAATTCTAAAGGTTTAAGCTTAAGTTGTGGTGGCTCAATAAATAAGGGTTTAGCAGGAGGGCTCTTCCAATTATTCAATCACGGTCTAGCTTGCATCGATTCTTACTGTAAGAACGACGACTTTGCAATAAATACACAACATTATCATATTATTCAATTTCATCACTTTCATAAGTCAACAACATTCCCTTTAGTGGATTGATAATGAAATCTACCCTCATAGCATTAACTACCTTATCATCAAGCACATCAATCAGTAATATCACTTGCAAGTCCTACAGTTGCTTCACAGACCTACGTATGTTAAAGGTCAACTCTTTATCATTACCTCAAAATTTCATTTTCCATATTTGACTTTAACCAATGCCCCTCTAGTTCAAGAAAGGGTCTATTAATAATAATCTAAACCTGATTGTTGATCTCACAAGTTAGGATAAAAAATTCATGGGAAACAGAAACTTATCAACCCCTACAAGTATTCCGAAAAAATGTTTGATAGAACGATTCTCCATTAGATGTCACATTATGGTAGTCTTTGGGAAAAGTTGGATACGGGCATCAAGTTTGTGTCTACCCCTAGATCACACAATGACTTTCCAAATTCATATACCCCAATGGTGCATGAAATGGTGAAATCACTAGGGTATTCCTTCTTGGCCATTGTATGGGTAAATGTAATGGAACTACAATTATCAGAGATTCTGTCCATTTTGAAATCCATTGTTACTATCTTCTTTAGAAAATCCTTTATAAAATTTTCATGGGGGTTATTTCTGATAAATCCTTAACTAAGTGGACATTGACCGTTAAATTACTAAACTTGGAAATAAACTTTTTTAACGTTGTGTCGTCTTTCTTCTTTTTAACCCTTTGTGGAAAAGGGGGAGATATCTTTACCATTAACTTTTGAATAGTTTGATCTCATCGGGTTTAGGAATACTTGCATTAACTATTTGTGAGCTTTCATCACTCTCGACCCTTTCATCCACCTTATCCAGGCTTTCAACATTAGGCTTAATAGGAGTAGGAACTTCATCATTTGAATTCTCAATTCTCTTCCTCTTTCCACTTGCTTCCTCCCCAACTATTGTTTTATTGGAGTTTTCATCAATATTCAAAATATTAGTGTCAAGAGCCTTACTACTCCTAGCGATGATTTCCATGCAATGACCATCATTCTTTGGTTTTGCTATCGTAGCACTATGAAGGCTTTCATTTTACCTTGTATTCAACAAAGAAGAAAGTTGACTCAATTCAGTTTTAAGTAATTTGACCGAGGTTATGTGTGAAATGACCTTTTTATTGAGTTGGGAAATGTTGCTCTTCATTCTACTTAACATATTGTTACTTCCTTCAACCCTAATAAGGATACGAGTAATCACATCTTATTTCCTATAATTCTTTGGATCAATAGAGGTTGCTTCTTTATCATTGGTCGAATCATGTAACGGAATGTATATATTATGGTCACAATCTTTGACTTCCAATTAAAATCCCCATTTTTTCTTTATCCCTTGAATCTCTATTACAATCACAATCCTTTAAATCTCGATCTTTCCAATCATGGTCCCATTCCTTCCAACCTTGATTCTTGTATTTCTTTGATAGGTAGACCGGATACCCCCCATTTGTGCCATGTACTAATTACGAGTCATGAAGACACCTAATTTATCTCTCCAGTAGGTAAGTCAAATCGAATCCTAGAGCTATAAGTAATGGGATAATTTGGTAGAAAAAGGTATAAAAGCCGAAAAATTGTAAGTAATGACTTACAATAAAAATCAAGTACTAATAATAGTCTGAAAGATAGATAAAATATCAATAACTATCCTATGACCTAGTAATGTCAGTACAAGAGCCACTAGTAAGAAAACATAAATATTGTAATAGTCAATATACATTAGTCTCGAATAATGAAAGACTAGACATAAATAGTAAAAGGAAAAAGGGCAACTTCGAATACGAGAGCTCACACTATTTCTGAACTCAACTCAGTACAATCGTCACGTCAACGGAAACCACTAGTACTCATATCTACAACAAAAAGGTACAAAAATGTAGTATGAGTACAAAAACCATGGGCATACAGTAGGGATCAACTGCCGACTTAGATAAATCATGATATAAGTAGGACAAAGATGCAAGATAAATAAACAAGCTAAGTCAAGGTAAAAGGGAAAACCTAGAAATAAGATCCAACACAATAACTAAATAATTGAAACAATTATAATATGAAATAAAGCATAATTAATACTACAAGACTAGCCCGAATTCTCTAGTAAGTTCAGAGAAGTATATAACCCAATGTGGGCTTCATAAGCCCGAAGGGTACAATAAAAGAAAAATGAATAACCAAAATTCTGTAAATTTATTGAACATCATACCATAACCATGAATCCATATGTACCATATCATATCATAAGTAAACTCCAGCTGGACTCAAATAAAAATTCAATATCGTCATCAATTTTTGGACTTGAACAAAAATTCAAATCATCAGTTATTGGACTCGAATCAGAACACAATATCAATAAACCACGAAACTTAGTTTGGAACTAGCACCAACTTATCAGTACCAAAATAGCATAAATATCATGTATATAATCTCCTCAAACTTTAAAATAAGTATTTTAGGGGTGTCGCATGCTATAGAAGTTTACAAGAACTAACACTAATTTTGACCTAAGGTGGGCCAGAGGGGCCAAATTCTAATCCGCAAAATTCATACTAAGTCAAGTTTATACCCTCATACTAGGCTAAGGTACCTAAATTTACTTCAATATGTTAACCAATCATCTTTTATCCCTAAGATAGTAATTCTACCTAAAACATGAGCAACTGCACTAATTATGCCTAAATTAGGGTTCCTAATAGGCTGAACGATCAAAATAATAACTCTAACCATATACAAAAGACCTAATTCACATCCTATGTCTAGCCTAATATCATAAATATACTATAAATTAACTTAATTAAAAAAGATAATAAACCTAGCCTACCTAAAAGTCGAAGAAAAGCTTAAAGAAATCCACTAAACCATCAATTTCCCCATTACAGAAGCTTTGGAAAGATCCCACACTATCGAAATCATAATCTACTAATCAATATGAGGATAACGATACCCATATTGTAGTTTTGTGCTTCGAGTCCAAAATCACATAAAATACCATATGCGGACCGCTTGCAGAATCGAACTTTTAAAATTGACAACACATCCTTATTTGATCAAGGAAGATTTACCCTTAAGAATGAGTAAATTTTGAGCGCAAATGGTGCCATAATCAACCCATAATCACCGAGGACCATCTAGTCCTTTAGCGCAGACGTGATAAAATCTTTCATGATTGCAAAGAAGGTTCACTAAACACCATAAAAAGTAAAATTACAAACAAATTATTCTCATAATAGATGCCCCACAATGTGTTTGGAACCCTCCTCCCCATATTCAAACACAAACCAATCATAAAATATATTACAAACCTGTTAAAATCATCAAATCACTATTTTGAGGTCACGTTTAATAAATATTAGCTGATGTCAACCCAAATACTAAGTAAACTAAAATCTCTAACCAAATGACCACAAGACCTCCAAAAACCTTGAGAATGGTGTAAACCTCTCACTTGAACAAAAATCATTCTATGGACTAGTGAAATATTAATAACATTGAATTGATCTCTCCAACACCTAATGTGGACTATAGTCAAACTTTAAACTTCAAAAAAATTTAAATTAACTAAACCAAATTCGATTACCTTAAATATTGTGTCACCCATCTCTAAAAGTAATAAGAATCATTCCATTGCTACGAAAAAGTTATTTGGAAAGGGTGAAATTGGGAAAACAAAGTAAAAAGCTCAAAATGACCTTGAGGATGTTTATAAATACTATATCATATTAAATAACACATGGTATTGAAATATAACATAAAGGGAAATAAATGTCATCTTTTGTCGAGAAGCAACTAAGATGAATGAGAATATGAGAATATAATGTTTCTTCATTAAAGAAAACATGAATCACACTCTTAGCTAAAAAATTTAACTCAGGTGAGACACTATAAGGTTCTTCTTAGCAAGAACATGTTTGTTGAACCTCGAATTCATAGTAAATGGTGAATAGATGTGCCCTTATATAGGATTCAAAATTCTTATTTCAAAATAATGTGGGAGTACAAATTTGAAGTAATTCTTGAGGGATATTATTTATAACTAATGAAATAAAATATTGAACGTAGGAAAAAAATAATAATGGAATATATGAGATAAATGTCACCCATTGTCGTATAGGCGAAGAAATAGCAAAGAATATTCCTACACGGACCTGAATTTCGATCATTAGGCACAAACAATCAAAGTTAAAAGGGGATTTTGGTTTCTATAGAGTGGAGATCAAGGGATCTTATGTTTTTGTTCATTATTTGAGAAAAAGCAAGATATACATTGTGTATTGGATAAATATAAGTTGGGTTGGGTTGGGTTGGGTTGACTATAATTATGGTGTGGCCTTTGATTTTAAGCTTAGAAATTTTATTAAAATGGGATTATTATAAATCGTAAGAATAGACTAAACTGAGTTAAATAAAAGTCAAACCTATTTCAATTGTTATCGAATAAAATTTAAACTATTGAATAAAATCAATAGAAATTGTAACAATTGAGAAATGGAACAAGGACAAATTATTTACTGAATAACGAATCAAGCTTTTTAATATTAAGATAATAAATAACAAATTCAAAATAAATTATATTATATTCTTGAACTATATATAATTAATTTTGTCAAAAATGATATGTGTATATATATATATATGTGTGTGTGTGTGTGTATATGCAAAATATATAACATATAAATTATGGATTATGTTGTTTCAAATAAAAGTTGCATGAAAAATATTTGACTTTGTAAAATTATTATTCTACTTTGTTTGAAATTGTAGAGGTTTAAATAATTTATGAAAATTGGTGTTGATCCAAAATTGAAAGTCAACAAGGTCAACATAACCTTCCACCATTAGTCATGAGCAATTTTACAATGTTGCACAAGTTGAGTTCATATGGTCCTTATGGCATTATCATCATGAGTCATGAGCCATTTTACAATGTCGTAAGAGTTGACCCTAACAACTATGGTCCTTGTAGAAAATTCATCATGCTTGAGAGGACATGAATTTTA
Organism: Capsicum pubescens; assembly: GCA_030864215.1. Lineage (NCBI taxonomy): Eukaryota > Viridiplantae > Streptophyta > Magnoliopsida > Solanales > Solanaceae > Capsicum > Capsicum pubescens. Next base: position 69,317,949 of record CM061542.1, on the reverse strand, counting down.
TAGGGTTGTAATATGTTACTGCAGCTTTGGAATATAGAGCACTTTTACCAGTGATGATGCTCAAATTACACTCTTAAGATGTAAGTGATCGTCATCAATATAGTCACCCAATAGAGGTTGTGGTCGAAACCTTTGGGAATGAATATACAAATTTTAAGCTTAGGCATTAGAGATCAACGAGGAGTTAGCTCGTAATACATTATAAAACAAAGATGAAAGTAAAATTAAGGGGTTTGTTTGAACCTTTTCAGAGTTAATAATTTTATTGTCTTCAGAATGCAATTTCAAAGCTAGAAACTATTAGAGTTAAATCAAATGTAGATAAAGCTTGGGGTTATTCCTTACTATGTGTCAGTTCATGCATAGATATGTAGTTATTTATTCAAATTTTTATAAAAGTAATGGATAGGCTAGATTATGAGTGTTTAGTGTCAGTTTGTCGATTAAACACAAAATATCACAAATGGGTTCTTTTTAACACCTCATATGTGTAGCAATTCAAATAATCTATGACCTCAATTTGTATCCTTAAGTTTGAGAGATACTATTATATAAATTAATTCAAGTTATTGTTCACACCCATTCCTCACCCATATCCCCTTTGTCACAGATGATAAGGGTTTAAGTGTAATTGGAGTTTTCAACCCCAAATTCTCAATCAAACATGGAATAGATGCAAATCCCATCCCAATTAGCTATATAGGTAGAAAAAAAAACCATACACTAATCATAACCTAATCAAGCATAACCCAAAGATGAGAAATTAGCAACTTATAGAGATAGAGAGTAGAGATATATCCAAATTATCTTCAAATTGATCCAATGAAATACAAGATAACACAACAATTATGTTTGGGATTCAATAAATCTTTAATTAAAACCACTAGTTTTTCAATTGAGAGTCAGTCTAGTGTTTAGAAGCTTAACAAAAGTACCAAATGGCGGAAATGGGTTGGAAAAACTCCCCTTTGATCCAAAAATCATGTTTTCTTGAAATTATAAAAAAGCCACCATAATGGTGACCTGCTAGCGAAGTTCATAACATAAATGTCATTGATTCTTCACATTGGAAACTAGTGTGCACAGGTTCTATAGGTTCATGCGTGGGAGGCCTTCCAACAAGACCAAGTGAACTATTATGCTCCGTTCTCCTATTTTCAATCTCTAATTGACTTGATTGACTTGCTCAACTTCGTTTTCACCCTTTACCTTCACGCATGAGAATTTTATATCATAATAGCCTCTAATTAATAGAAAATCATCAAACTTAAAAATCACTAACAAGTCATCAAATTCGATACATATCATAACCCCAAACATAAACTATGGCTTGTCCTTAAGAAATCAAGAATAATCATAAGGATAGAGGGTATTCATGACTCAAAACCATCAAAAAGAAAGTTATAAATGATATCAAGGTGAAAAAAGCACAATAATATCCCTCAACCATTCCTGGCAAAAAAAAAAAGTAAACCAATATTATCAAATATGCATATTTCTGCAAAGCGAGGATGCAAGATAGTATCAAATGAAACTATAAAATCAATAATTCTTTTCAATAGGTGACATAAAATCTTTGTAGACCATTGTAATTTTCACAACGTAACTTACCTCACTTATTTATCTAAATCAAAAGTAATACATTATCTTCCATCCTAAAGTATCAATGCCACTCACATTCAAGAGTTAGCTCTATACAAAAAAGACATTTGAATTATCAAAAGAGCTCAAATATTGAAAGAATTCACACACACTCTCACAAAATAAATTCAAGCACAATGAATAGAACCATTGGCATCCCCTTTATGTTGTTCTAAACTAATGTAGACTAACCAAGTTTGAAATCACCAAGGTTTTGTAGGCTTTGATGAATATTAAGGTGTAGGATGAAATTATGGACCAAGTGTCTAAAATTCCTCCTTAAGCACAATTTTGTATCACTTTCTACCCTAAATTTTTCAAATTTTTCCACCAAATTTACGTTCAATTCTTTTCATTCATTTCCTTACCCTCTGTCATAATATTTTCTATACACATTCAAAACACCACTTTCTTTATTCACTTGGTTCTTTCAAGAGATGTTTTATCCTTTAGCCATCCATGGCCCATTATTTGGCTAGGATATTCAACTTCATTTTTTAAGGACATCTTTTGTCTCATAAGAACAAATGATTAGACAACCCAATGTTCACCTTTCTCATCTTATTCTAGAATATCACAAGTTTCTCCCAGACTAAGAGTTTGAATTGCCCTTTAATTAATCTCAAAATCAAGCAACCCCCTCCTAAACATAGGCTTTCTTCTACATTTATTTATGTAGAATCATGTGATGTATTCAAGGAGGTTAAGTTTAAAAATAGAGATTTTCAAAAAGAGTTTAGGTGTCATAGCATGGTTATCATTAAAAGAAGTAAATAAGATGGGCAAAGGCTCAAAAAGGTTTAGTAAGAAATAATGTAAAGGTGGGATTTTGGCTATGTGATGGATCAAAAATGGTCTTGGGCCATCCTATAAACCAAGATTACCTAGTATTTTAGTTTGAATACACTCAGTGAATGTTCTAGACTGCACGTATGTATGAGAATTATTCAAAACCCTTATCACACAAGGCATCTTACTCATAGAGCAAAAAATTAGTATCCGAACATATTTGAGTAATTTAAGCGTAATAAGTTACAATGAATGAAAGACTCAACCTTATAAAGAGAGATCCAAAAACTTAATTTAATGGTCTCACTCAAGAGAAACTCATAACATCCTTTCTTTCTTTCAAAATGAAAACAATATTTTTGGTTTTTCGAAACATTAAATTTCTTGCCATTGATATGTGAATGAATTTTAAAACATTTCCCTACACCTAATTGACTCAAAAGACTAGGTTCTTCACCAAGGAATGTCTACTTATCATCCATGATGTGTGAAATACCACTTGGTTTGACAAACAAACTAAACTAAAATAAAGACAAGAAATAAAGAGAACCAATTTTACTCCTTGGGAAAGAACTGAGTTTCTAAGAACACCCTAGGAGTTTATTGGACATGTATATAAAAAGGCGACAAGAACAATTTGGAAATTTTTTTAGCATCACCCAAACTAAAAAATCAATCCCAAGAGAATCACACTCGGGTGTCACATTATATCACACGCATGTAACAAGCGACAAGGGCAATAAATGAAATCATAATCAATATAACACAAAAAGGGCCAAATCCATATCAATGTCAATCATGAATAAACAAGACCCACAAGGGAAAAATCTAAATCATCATTAAAATACAAGCCCTAAAAGGGCAAAACTAAATAAACATAAAAATGTAAAATAGAGTATGTATATACAATCCTTCCATCATATTCCATAATTTTGTATAGACAATTAAATGTAGAATAAGGATTCCCCACCCCTCACAAAAAACATAGCACTATCCCCAATGAAAAAGTAAAAAAGAGAGTAAAGGAGGGTAAAGACTCCATGTGGCACACTAGGAGCTCGAAGCCATATTGGTGGATCGTTGTATTGGTGCATTAGGAGACTCATTAGATAAGGCTCCTATCATCGGGTCATTTACAAAAAGAATCTCATTAATAGGTTTGGAGATATTGTTAGTTCTAACCATTCTCACATGCTCCCTATCTTTGAATAATTACTTTACAAGCTTAATTTGTTAGGATTTAGTAATCCACTTAAAAATAAATCCCGACCTCATTACCAAAATGCTTATCTCTAAATAAATCATCAAAATAGAGAATGGGGCTTGAAGTATCTATAATAATAGCTATCTTTACCTCATCAATACCAAAGATGGTTGTGAGTGAAATAATGCACATAAGCATCATGATCGGCCCTCAAAAAAGCCATACCCTCACAATCCCCTATCACCTATAGTGAAGCCATTCGTTGTTCATAATCTACCATGCAAACACGTAGATGTTCCAAGCTCCACTTAATAGTTTTTTGAATATATTAAGGAATGTCGGCCACCAACAAGGTAAGAGTACCATTTTTTACCAAAGTTATGAAATCAAATTTGGAAAAGGTGATAGTAGAAGACTGAGGTGATTGGGTAGGATGAGGGGGTGGTATGGTTCTCAAAGAAGTAGAGGCATCGGTAGAAACCTAAGGAGTATCTGAATCAAGTGTGGAACCAAAGGGGCCTCCTAAACCTCCAAACTATGCAAATTTGCCAAAATTAAAGCTTTCTGCTTAATCCCCTAGAGGATTGTCCTCATTTTGGAAATAAATGATATCAATCACGTTAGTTCATATAATCTTCTAGTCAATATTGGAGAAAAAGGGAACCTTTTTCTTACGGCAAAAGAATGAAACAAGAGAAGAAAATTGTAGTAAAGTACCCAGTTACTTTGACCTTAGCATTGTCATCTCCACAATCAACTCCCCTAGATTTACTACCATATCATCCGTAATACATCCAACAATGATATACCACTTATAGTAATATCTTTGTCATTCATTGAAGGATTTAGTTAGTTACTAACAAATCCAAGCCAATGTTTGGCTTAGATCAACAATTCCCGTTCTTGATTTTACAGACACCATTTGACCATGGGGGAAACCCTTTAGAAATCACACGAGCAAGCTAAGGAAATCATGTACACCCTCTAAGCACTTTTTTTTAGGTAGTCAACCCCAAAATCTAGATCACAAGAAAATTAAGTCTCATTTTTCTCTAAGGTAGTGCAAGGAACTTCAACACCTCGAACTACTACACTTTGAAGGCATGGTTAGTCTGCAACCGGAGACTTGTACTTATGTTATTTGTGAAGGATAACATAGGAGTTATAAAATTCTCGCATAGGTTTTAGAAAGTGTCTTGAAGGATGGGGAGTGGAATCCAAATATGTGAATATATTCTAAATACGCCTCTTGACTTGTGCAATAATCTTGGGGAAGCTTTCTTTAACCCTTTTCATACTAAGCATTGTTTGAGATTGCAACCCTGAGTGTTTACCTAATTATTATATTGATCGTGAACACCTTATGACATAAAACTAGATTTGGTCAACCTCTTTGCCTATCACTTTTGTACATTCAATGGTACTTTGTACTTTGACGCTTTTATGAACATCTTTTGAGTTTGATTATTTCCCTTTTGTGGTTGGATATTTTGATTTAATTTAATCCATAGTGGTTCCTTTCTTTGCACCTTGTGGCAAGTTCTTCCTAGGAGTCATACCAATGAAGAATAAAAGAACGAAACAAAAACAAAAGAAAAAATATTAAAACATGTTTTTTGAAATTCACATATTATGAAAGAAAATAAAGATAAAGAAAAATTATGGTGAATGCAAGGAAACATGATCAATGCAACTCATGGGAACATTTCATGACAAAATTCAACCATTTAAAACTCTACAGTTCTACACAATCTTCACATTACTATAATCTAGATCATCGAACATCCATGACACCAATGGAAACAAAAATTACCTATACCCTTAATAATGGTGTCACCCAATCTATCATAGGGAAAGGCAAGCATTCTTGTCTCTTGATTTACTTACATTTCACCCGTAGATTTTATGTCAAGCTATTTTACTAACTCAATTCATGATGTATCACACGGATCAACAAACAACAACAACTAAAAACTTCAGGGTTACCATTATTAAGGGTCAATTGAACTCATATTTATCCTTTGAGAATGGTAAAATAATTCCCCAAGAATGAATTCATTAACTATTACTAACATTCATGTCATCACTCTCTTATCAATATTCTAGCAAACACATAGTGTGCATGAAAGATAAGAACTTGAAAGACTAATGTTGAAGCACATATAAGCAATCCAAATTCACCAATTCACCACCAAACGCATCCTTGGTACAAATTCTAACATAATTTGATCACCCACCAGACAAATTAGCAAAGAAATTTCAAGTGGGCATTTCATCTAACATATGGTCTGCACTAGTCTGGGTACTCAAGAATTCCTAATTAAGCATGTATAAACAAGCCACCCATTGCACATTTTCAATTCAAATATCATAATCCACCAAAATAAACTTAAATAAACTAAATTCAAATTGAAAATTACCATGTAATGTGAATAACCATTGATACTTGAAAGAGAATTCAAAAAATATTTCACAATAGAGCATACCTTTTAAATTCAGTTAAAAGATAAGAATGATTCTAGAAAGCCTAATTTATTATTTGGGAATTAAACTTTTGATGTGGGAAGAGTGATATTTGAACTTGAGTTGAAGGATTTTTGAAATGTGAAGAAAGAGAAATTATTGAATTTCAAAGGGTAAAAATTGGTTGTAGAGCTTATTGTTGGTGGAAAAATTACCAAAATGTTTGAATATTGGATCTTATTTTTTCTTTTAAACAGAATTTGGTCATACTAGGTTGGGTAAGACCATAAAAAAGTGACCCATATTAAAACCCACACTCTAGCATGGCCTCAAGGCACCTGCATCCGTCCTATGCCGGCATGGGCATGGCCTGTACATACAGGTGACCTTAGCAGGTCGTGGTAGTGTGGTTGAGCATGGCTAGGTTTCTTGCATGGATGTCCTGTGCCCACATGGACTGGACTGCACAGCTCAACTCAATGTTTGCTTTAACATTTGTTCTAATTTTTGGCCAGCTGTGTGGCCACATGTGCATGCAGGTGCAATGAAATTGACTTTATCTTTCCCCTGAAGATTTTCAATCTTCTTTTGAATAGAAAAAAATTATTACTAATGCAAAAAACCTTTCTCAAGATCTTAGAATCATGCTACCTTTTCATTTTTTCTTTATACAATATGATGCTCTAATATTCCTTGAGTCGAAGTTTTCCAACACATGATGTTGATCTAATCTTGATTTGGAGGTATTTTTTCAATTTGTATTCAACTACTGCAAGACCTATAAGTCTTTATGCTCCAACTCAATGGGTTTGTTATGATCCTTTTCAAACACCAGTTGGTAGGGCTACATGCCAATAAGAGTTTTGTAAGCCATTCTATATGCCCAAAGAGCATCATCGAGTTGTTTTGACCAATTTTTATAGTCCACATGCATGGTTTTATCTAAGATAGTCTTTCTTTCATAATTTGAAACCTCAAATTAGCCACTCATTTGGAGATGATATAGAGTAGATATTGTATGCTTCACCCCATATTTATCAAGCAAGGCACCAAAAACTCAATTACAAAAATGTGAACTGCCATAACTTATGATTGCCCATGGAATCTCGAACCATTAAAGACATACTTCATTAAGAGGAAAGTGACACTTTTTCTTTCATTGTTCGGTAGAGAAATAGCCTTCACACACTTTGAGACATAATCCACCAAGACATATTTGTCATCATATAAAATTGGGAATGGACCAATAAAGTCAATCCCACATATGTCAAAAGATTCAACATCAAGGCTCGACTTAAGAGGCATTGAATTTAGCATTGAGGACACATCTTGACCAACTCATAAGCATCCCTATGAAAATTAGGCCAATAGTATCCACAATGGAGAACTTTTGCAGCTCTTCAAACACCACTATGTGACCATCGAATTTATAAGAGTGACAAGCCTTGAGAATGGCCATCATTTTTGACTCTATGATACTACAACGAATCATGAAGTCTGGACATTCCATAAATAGGTATTGTTTATCCCAAAAGTACATCTTCACAACTAGAAATAACCTCTTTTTTTATAGCAATTAAGATCATCGGGAAGCAAGCCATACAAAATTTAATTGGCATAGTCTCCTTACCAAGTCTTAATACATCTCGAGAGTGGCATGGCTATCTTAACAAGGAAAATGACTTCGATTTCAATATCACCGAACTTCTCATGATTGGATTCAAGGGGATGGCGTTTGCTATATGATTTTCACAACCCTTATGATCTTTCACCTCAAAATAAAATTCTTGTAAGAGCAATATCTACCTCATTAATTAAGGTTTGTCCTCGTTCTTTTTCATGAGGTATCTAAGTGTTGTATGGTCTATGTGTACAAATACTTTCATACACAACAAATATACTCAAAATTTTTCAAAATCATATACCACTGCTAGTAACTCTTTTTCCAAAACAGTGTAGTTACATTGGATATCATTCAATGGTTTGCTTGCTTAATAGATCTAATGGAACAACTTTTCTTTTAACTGGCCCAACACCACACCCAAAGCAACACCACTCGCATCGCACATTATTTCAAATGGGATAGAATATTCAAGAGGCATGATAAGAGGAGTCGGAAAGAGAAGATCCTTGAGGAAATTAAAATCTCTTAAATAATCACCATCAAACTCAAACTTCACCTTCTTTTCAAGGAGTTTTCACAAAGGGTGATCAATAATTGGGAAATCCTTAATGGATTGCCTATAGAACCCGACAAGACCAAAAAAACTTCTAAAACCCCTCACATAGATTGGTAAAGGTAACTTAGCAATCACTTCAACTTTTTCTTGATCCACTAAGATGCCTTTACCCAAAATATTTTGACCTAGCACAATGCCTTACTTGACGATGAAATGATACTTTAACCAATTCAAAATATTATTGATATCCATACACTACTTAAGGACCTTACTCAAATGATTAAGGCATGATTCAATAAGTCATCAACCACAAGGAAATTATCCATGAACACTTCCATGGTATCCTCTACTATGTTAAAGAATATTGACAACCTACACTGTTGAAAGGTAGCGAGTACATTGCATAGCACAAAGGGCATGCATTTGAAAGCAAAGTTACTATAGTTCATGTGAATATGGTATTTTCTTTATCGTTTGGTGTAATATTAATTTAATTATAACTCAAATATCCATCAAAGAAACAATACCATCTATGCTAGGATAATTGATCAAATAGATAGTCTATGAAAGGCATAGAAAGGTGATCTTTTTTAGTCTAAGAATTAAGCATTTTATAATCCATAGATACCGTCCAATTTGGGATAAGACTAACAGGAACACGATTATTATTTTCATTTGGGACTACTATCATACCACCCTTTAGGGAATACATAAGACCAGACTAATCCATGTACTATTTAAAACTAGGTAGACAACACACATCAATCCATTTGATAATCTTTTTCATGAACACCACTTACTTTGGTAGGATAAGACTTCTTTGGTGTTCCATAAAAGAGACATAATCAACCTTAAATTTGATTTTATGAGAGGAAATTTTAGGAGAAATCCCTACGATGTTCATTATGGTCCACCCAATAGCATGAATGAACTTTTTCATAATAAATTTCAAGGCCTCCATTTGCCAAGGCAATAGATCATTCGCAACAATAAATGGTAAAGTATTGTTATTATCCAAAAAGATATACCAATAACGTAAAGGAAATGACTTAAGCTCACGTTGAGGTATTTTAATAATAGAAGGTTTTGAGGGAGGACTTTTGTGGTTCTTCAAATAAAGATCTAACTTGTAAAGATTTTTAGTATAAGAGCCACGATCTATTAATGAAGCAATAACCTCATCGTATTCTTCAATCACCTCACCCTTAAGTTCCATAATACACCCACTAAGGGGTCATCCACAAGATCTGCCTTCATGGTTTTGCACACCTTATCATCAATCACATTGATTATTGAAACAACTTATATGACCATGGGTTGTTTCATTGACTTGCACACATTGAAAGACACTTCTTCAATACTAACCCAAAACTTTATTTCACCACATTCAATATCCATCAAGTCTTTTTTGGTAGAAAATAATGGCATATTAATAATGATAGGGACCTCATGATCTATTTCACAATTCAAAATGACAAAGTCACTCAGGAAAATAAATTAGTCGAATTTTACAAAAACATCATATAACACTCTCATGAGCTTTTTGATAGAACGATTAGCCATTAAAAGCCTCATTGTAGTTGGTTGGGAGGAACCAAAACTAGGACCACAAAAAAAGGCATAAAATTAATTCTTACGCTAAGATCACACAATAATTTTTCAAATTTGTACCCCTTATAGTGCAAGGAATAGTGAATGCACCCATGTTATCTTTTTCACCACCATTATGCTAGACATGATAGAACTATAATTGTGAACTTGATAGAATCAAAATCTGTAAATCTTTGTTTTGTCACTAAGTCCTTCATGAATTTAGCATACCTGAGCATCTCTTGCAAAGCCTCCATCAATAGGATATTCACCGATAGGTTGCTAAACTTTACAAGAAATTTCTTAAACTAGGTATCATCTTTCTTCTTTTTAAGCCTTTATTGGAATGGGGGAGGAATTTTGTTCGTGGCATGAATAACAAGGGTTTTATCCGATTTTAGAGCATTACCATCAATCACTTGTGGAGCTTACAGAATTTTAATATTTTCTTCAACTACCTTAAGCTTTCCAACAATTGGTTCACTAAACTTTGGAACATTATCATTTGACTTTTCTATTCACTTTCTCTTTCCATTGGTTTGTTCATCACTTCTACTTTTATTGGGGTATTAATAAAGATCAATAGAATCTTTACCAAAGTTCAACCACTCTTAGATATAATATCCATGATATGAGAATCATTTATATGATGAAAAATTATGTCACTAGGTAATTCACCTTTTTTCCTCGCATTAAGATAAGCCAAGACTTTTCCCAATTGAGTTTAAAATTTCTTAATAAAGGCTAAATAAGAGGTCATCATTTGGTTGAGTTGTGAAAAATCACTTTTCATGTCCCTCAACATCCTATAACTTCTTTTAACACCCATTAAGATACGAGCAAGGTCATCTTTACTTTTGAACTTCTTTGAATAAATAGAGCTTGACACTTTACCCTTCGCCTATCGTGTGAAGGAATGTAATGATCATGGTCTCTATATTTATCTGTCCAATCATGCTCTCTATCACGTTCCTTATCACGCCAATCTCTATTATTATCTTTATCAAGCCAATCTCAATAATAGTCTTTTTTATCCAACCTGGATTATCACCTAGCCTTTGAAAAGTAGGGTAAGAACCCCTATCTATTTCAACAAGAACAAAATTTCCTCATAAAGAAATTCTACTTCTTCATAATCATAATCTTCAACACTCTTAGAAACAACAACATAACTAACTTAGGAGAAGCCTTCATTATATGTTATGTGACAAGATTAAGTTGAATCATCACTTTAGCCATGTTTTCATCCTTTTCCTCATCATTTTTCCTTTTTTTTTGACTTATAAAATATGTGTAGGGTGCCCCTTCGGCTACCTCAGTATCTTTTGTATGCCAACCTCGACTTTGCTTGGTCACTTGATCTAACAAAGTTTTTGGAACACCATAACATTGTTTGATAATAGATCCTTTGACCGAATTATCAGTAACCGTCATGTTCAATTAGTCTAATGCCCTAAAAAGATTTGAAGAAGCATTTTTTTCGAGATCTCATAATTTGTGCATTTCCTTGGCTTTTTGTTAAATCATTGGTAAGCCTCATGCAATGGTTCACCATTGAGTTGGAAAAATAATAATTTTATCCCTTAGTTACAACATCTGAGAAGGAACAAAGAACCTACCCAAGAGTGCTTCTGTTAGATCAACCCATGAAGTTAAAGGTCCCATGGCCAACTTCCGCAACCATAAGACTGTATCTTCCATTAATAAGAATGGGAAAAAACACATACCAATTTATTGTTGAGAAATATGGAGATATCAAATTGAAGACACACATCAATGATATTCTTCTAGTTTATTGGAATCCTCATGAGGTTGACCACCAAATAATCCTTTCACTTAAAGCAAATAAAGCATCACACTAGTAATAAGAAATACTTTATTTTTTACTGCCGATGGAATATGAGTAGCACTAGCTCGATCCGTATCTCTGAGGTGATCCTTATCCTTGAGATGTCTATTATAAGTACTAGTATTACTAGCATATTGTCTCATAGTATCGTGTATATGTAATACTCGTGCTTATTCCTAGTTAGAAATCATCTCAAGGATGCTAGTACTTGCTTTAAAATACAAATCTATTTTTGTACCTATGGTATTTATGAGATTTATACTTTCTATCACGTGGGAAATTGAGTTAGCTTTCTAACACTAGCAATTTTGTCCAAATCCGACACCAGACGAGGAAGTTATAGATGTTTTACTCAGAATTGACCGAAACACCCAGGTGCGATGTCCAAGTTGACGAACCGCCAAACAAGTGATGGACTGCCACTTTAACCATCACAGCCAAGAAAGTAGGGCCACGTTCTGGATAAGGATTGATGGACAATTTGATGGACCATTAGATTTTTTATGGACCATCATCTAGGCCGTCAACTCTTATCCAGTGAACCCTATTTTGGTCCACGTATGGCACTCGAAATGATGGACCGTCAAGTTCCTGACGGACCGTCAGTCGGGTCGTCATACACGATGTTTAGTTTACTTTCAAGCCATTTTAACAGGGATATTTTGGTCACTTACCACTCGCCTATATATACCCAGATGACTCAGAATTTAGCCATTTTGCTCATTATTATTTCACAAACAAAAACTAGGGTTTCTCTCTAAATTTAATCTCCAAGAATAAGACCCAATCTTCTTCTAAAAATCAAAGGATTTCAAATCCTTCAAGTTGAAAAACATCAAGAATCTTGAGTCAGGTATGCGTAGTGTTCATCGATGGATCCATTTCATTCATAGAGATCAAGAACCATATTTTAAATATTATTTTGTGATTGTCTTGTTGTGATATAAGCATGTATATATTGATTGTTGTTTAAGTTTTAAGATGATATCTAAAGGTGTTTTCATGAAGTATATGTGTTTGTTAGTTGAAACCCATGATCCTTATGTGGCCTAATATGGTGAAATTTGTGAACACAGTTAAGCTAAAAGAATGCATGCAAAGTGTTTGATAATATGTCTAGGATGATAGAATTCATGTCCCATGATTTAATAGTGCTTGAATGACAAGTTCATGCTCTATGCTTTATGATTTACCATGAATTCCATGTGAGTGTGATGCGTTGTTGTTGTGATATGGATTGACCATGATATTGAAGCTATGCAAGTATATACATGTTGTATGAGATGTTGAGAACTATGCTTAGTATGAAATCCCCTACTCATGATATAGTAAATTGTCGACTCTACTCTTATGATCAAGTAAGTCGCATGTGTCAGTTTCCTTCCATTGAGTCCTAGGGGTACTTGTACCCAAAAAATATAGTTGTGTGCCTAGAGCCATGTCATGTTATCATGATAATCTCAGTCAATCCATGATTTATAGAACTCAGTTGGGTATGTGACTTAGGAAACCTCGGAAATCTCATGATCTCAAATAATTTTCAAATAGTAGCACTAATCCGCCAGTCAATAGAAGTCAGTTACTCAGTCTATGTATTATAAGCTAAATCACGTTCAGTCTCTTCAGATAGGAGTAGAAGTTAGCACTAAGTGAACCCAAGGATGGGAACTCACCTGCTAGTTTAAGGTGTGATTCTTAGTAATCATCCTTGTATTCCATAACTACGTAGCCAGCATAGGTTGATATATCTTAAACTATCAGATTAGGGTTGATGAGGTGGCTTAATCCATCAATTTAGGTTTCCCACCATTCTCATTTTAGACACCAACTTAGCTATATGTGTTATTGGGGTATGTCGGTAAAACAACTACCTCCCACATTTTCATTCCTAGTCTCAGTAAAAGAACTCAGATAGTTCTTTAGATTTCAGTATATCAGGATGGTCAGATATGGTCAATTTAGTTACAGAACGGAATACAAATAGTTCCATTAGATTCAGGACTGTCAGACAGAGTCATCTATGTTATCAGAATCTTCATTTTTATCATGTTAGATATCAGTAGATCTTATATTAGTGTTCAGATCTAGATATCACGTAAACACGATCTCAGTTACTACGTATTCATATTTGTACTCTTACATTCATATCAGTCAGTCAGTTAGCATCGTTCATGCATGTAACCCCTTCTGCATTTAGCTGACCTCACTCGTATACTCAGTACTCCTAGTTGGACTGACGCATTTTCACCATGGTGCTTTCTTTCACTTTACACCATATGTTCATAGATACGAGCTCCAGATCAGCAGTTGCAGTAGCATTCCATTCGCAGAGTTACAGTGATTCCTCAACCATTCGAGGATATATTATTTATTTTATTTATTATTTCAGCTCAATTTTGCTAGACGGAATTAATTGGAGACACGTTCCTTCAATTACTTATTCAGAAAGTATCTAGAGGATTTCAAATTTAGCTCAGATTTGATTCAGATTTCAGTTGTTTTGGGTATTTATTACCCCATATGGATTTTAAGATTTGTCAGATATTCTATGCAATTAAACCTTATGGCCTATTGTTAATGTTTTCCATATTAATACGTCATATATTGCATTATAGAGGTACAAATATCAGTCATGGCTTAGCTTGTGGTCCCTTGGGATCATGGGCTTCATGTAGAGATCCGGTTTAGAAAACCAGGGAATTACAAACTTGGTATCAGAGCCTAAGGTTCAATAGAGTCCTAGGAAGTCTGAAAGCTGCATCTAGTAGAGTCTTGTGCATGGGTGTGTTGCGCGCCACATTTATGCGCAAGAGGCTATAAGATGTTTTAGGAACAGTTTTCCTTCTTTTGGTATTTATTTCATGCTAGTGAGCATAACCTCAAGTTAAACTATTATTATAATCCATTCTTCTCTTATTTTAGAATATGCCTTTAAAGAGAAGAAACCAGCCAGCTCCTTAGCTCGAAGATCCTTTGGGCAAACATATTTCTCATACGATGTTTAGGGCCACATTCACCACACTTACTCAGTCTGTGGCTGCCAAAAATGAATGGGCACAAGTTATTCCGGCCAAACTAGTGGCCAACTCAGCTATAGCTAGTATTTAGGAATTCACCTGAATGAACTCTCCATCTTTCTTTAGCTTTAAGCCTGATGAAGACCCTTAGGAATTCATTGACCAAGTCCAGAAAGTCATAGACATCATGGGAGTTACTTCTTGTCAGAGTGCAGAGTTAGCTGTATACCAGTTACAGGGATTTTCTCATACTTGGTATAAACATTGGAAGTTTGAGAGGTTAGAGGATGCAGGTCCTATAGAGTGGGAGAAATTTGTCCAGACTTTCTTAGACAAATTTTTTCCCCAAGAGCTGAGGGAGGCAAAAGTTCTAGAGTTCATCAACCTTAAGCAGGCAAATATAATGGTTAAGGAGTATTCTCTCAGATTTACTCAGCTAGACAAATATGCCCCTCATGTGGTTACATACAATAGGGCTAAGATAAGCAAGTTTATGTCAGGGGTGAATGATAGCATGGTAAATGAGTGTAGGTCTGCAATGCTGAACTGTGATATGAATTTAGCTAGGCTCATGACTCATGCTCAACAAATAGAGGACCAGAAGATTAGGACTAGGGAGAGGCAGAATAAGAGAGCAAGGTCAAGTAGTTTCAATTTTGCTCAACCAAAATTAGAAGGAGGAAACTGTTCGCAGTTTCATCCTAAGCCATCAATTCCATCTCTTTTCTCCACCAGTGCCCCAGTGCCAAAATTTAGAGACAATAATAGAGATCGAGAACCAGGCTCTAAGTCTCAGGGCAACGTCAGTAATGCCCGAACTAATCCCCTATGTCAGACTTGTGGTAAGAACCACAAGGGTACCTATAGAGATAGTAGCGATGTTTATTTCAGTTGTGGCAAGCCAAGCCACAGGATCAGAGAGTGTCCGCAGTTATGTCTACAGGGATAATAGAATCTCTCCACAGCCCAGTCTAGTAACCCAAATCAGCAGAGTGCCGCTTCCAGTGCTACTAGTGGGCAATGCCCAAACAGACTCTATGCTCTTCAGACCCGATAGGATCAAGAAAATTTTCCTAATATCGTTACTAGTACATTACAGATTTTCCATGTTCATGGTTATGCTTTGCTAGATCTAGGTGCATCCTTGTCTTTTGTTACTCCTTATATAGCATGAAAATTAAGAATCAGTCCCAAAATTTTAGCAGATCCCTTTTCAGTCTCTACCCCAGTCGGTAAAACCATCATAGCTCAGTGGGTATACAGGAATTGCCCGATTATGATATTTTAGAAAGCCACATCAGCAGATTTAGTCTAGTTAGAGATGACTGATTTTGATGTCAATCTCGGCATGGATTAGCTATATTACTGCTATGCCACAGTCAACTGCAGAACAAGGGTAGTTCATGTTTAAGTTCCTGAATGAGCCTGTTCTAGAGTGGAAGGGTAGTACTTCATCTTTCAGGGGTCAGCTTGTTTCTTACCTTGAGGAAAGAAAAATGATTTCTAAGGGATGTGTGTATCATATCATGCATATTAAAGATTCCAATTCTAAATCTCCTAGACTTGAATCAGTCCCAGTTGTAAATGAGTATTCAAACGTGTTTCCCGAAGATCTTCCAGGCATTTCTCCCGAAAGGGAAATAGAATTTGGCATTAACCTTATTCCAGATACTCAGCCTATTTATATTCTGCCATATAGAATGACACCAGCAGAACTCAAGGAACTGAAAGATCAGTTTAAAGATCTCTTAGATAAGGAATTCATCATGCCTAGTGTATCCCCATGGGGTGCACCAGTCTTATTCGTATGCAAGAAAGATGGTTTTCTCAGGATGTGTATTGATTACCGTTAGCTCAACAAAGTTATGGTCAAGAACAAGTATCCTCTTCCCAGAATAGATTACTTGTTTGATCAACTTCAGGGTGCCAGTTATTTCTGTAAAATAGAACTCAGATCAGGCTACCATCAGTACAGAGTTAGAGAATGTGACATCCCAAAGACAGCTTTCCGTACTCGGTATGGTCACTTCAAGTTTCTCGTTATGTCCTTTGGTCTTACTAATGCCCCTACCATTTTCATGGACTTGATGAACCATGTGTTCAAGCAGTACTTGGACATATTCATCATAGTCTTCCTAAATGATATCCTGGTCTATTCCTGCATAGAGTGTGATTATTCAGACCATCTAAGGATTGTTCTTCAGACTCTCAGAGATCACCAGCTATTCACCAAATTTAGTAAGTGTGAGTTTTCGCCAAGATCAATAGAATTACTTAACCAAATGGTTTTCGGTGATAGCATTAGAGTATATCCTCAAAAGACCAAAGCAGTAAGAACCTGGCCTCACCCCATCTCTCCACTAAATATCAGGAGTTTCCTAGGATTGGCTGGCTATTACAGATGGTTTGTTGAGGGATTTTCTTCTATTACATCCCTCATGTCCATATTGACTCAAAAGAAGGTCAAGTTTCAGTGGTCAGATCCTTGTGAGAAGAGTTTCCAAGAGTTGAAGACTCGACTCACCTTAGCTCTAGTTTTATCTCTTCCAGATGGTTCAGATGGGTTCGTGGTATATTGTGATGCCTCCAGAGTGGTTTTAGGTTGTGTGCTCATGCAACATTGTAAGGTCATAGCCTACGCCTCCAAACAGTTAAAGCCCCATGAGAATAATTATCCTACTCATGATCTTGATTTAGCAGCCATAGTATTTACCTTAAAGATTTGGAGGCATTATCTATACGGAGTTTATGTAGATGTATTCATGGATGATAAGAGTCTCCAATATGTATTTTCTCAGTAAGATCTCAATTTTCATCAGAGAAGGTGGTTAGAGATTTTCAAAGATTATGACATGAGTGTCCTTTACCATCCGAGCAAGGCCAATGTTATGGCCGATGCTCTCAGTAGACACTCTATGGGTAGTGTTTCTCACATCGAGGACAACAAGGAGAAGATAGCTCAGGAAATCCATAAGCTCGTCATACTAGGTGTTCGCTTAGTCGATTCTTTAGAGGGTGGTGTATGTGTTCAGAGTAGTTCAGATTCATCTCTAGTTTCTAAGGTAAGAGAAAAGAAAGACAGGGATCCTAGACTTTTCAAGCTAAAAGAGTTAGTTCAGAATCAGAGAGTAAAGGTTTTCTCCCATGGGGGAGATGGGGTTCTTCATTGTCAGGGTCGTTTGTGCATTCCAGTTAAAGATGACTTAAAGCATCAAATTTTTACAGTAGTGTATGTTGCGCGATACTCTATTCATCCAGGGGCTACTAAGATATACCACGACCTGCGGTAAATCTATTGGTGGAGTGGGATGAAGAGAGATATTGCAGAGTTTGTGGGTAAGTGTTCTATATATCATCAAGTTAAGATAGAGCATCAGAAGCCTAGTGGACCCATGCAGGAGTTCACCATTCCTACTTGGAAGTGGGAAGAAGTGAACATGGACTTCATGATGAGTTTGGCTCAAACTCGTTATCATCATGATTCAGTTTGGGTTATTATAAACAGGATGACCAAGTCAGCTCATTTCTTTCTAGTTCATACCTCTTATTCAACCGAGGATTATGCCAAACTCTATATCAGGGAGTTGGTCAGATTACACGGTGTTCCATTATCTATTATCTCAAAAAGAGGTACCCAATTCACTTATCACTTCTAGAAAGCATTCTAAAAGGGTCTTGGTACCCAAGTCCATCTCAGGACAACCTTTCATCCTCAGATAGATGGTCAAGCATAAAGAACCATTCAAACTCATGAAGATATGCTACGGGCATGTGCAATTCATTTAAAGGGAAGTTAGAATAACCACCTCCCTTTGATTGAGTTTGCATACAACAATAGCTATCATTCCAGTATTAAAATGGATCCATTCGAAGATCTCTATGGTAGGTGGTGTAGATCTCCAATTGGTTGGTTTGAAGTTAGTTAGGCCTCATTCATAGGTCCTGACTTGGTTTTTGATGCCTTAGAGAAAGTTTAGTTGATCAGAAAGCGACTTTGGGCAGCTTAGAGCTGACAGAAGTCTTATGCTGATGTTCATAGAAAGGATTTCGAGTTCAAGGTCGACGACTATGTCTATCTCAAGATCTCTCCTATGAAGGGAGTGAAGAGGTTCGGCAAGAAATGGAAACTCAGTCCCTACTATATCAGTCCCTTCAGGATTCTCAGCTATTTAGGCAAGGTTTCTTATGAGCTCGAATTGCCTTTAGATTTAGCCTCATTTCATCCAATCTTGCATGTATCTTTGCTCAAGAAGTTTGTAGGTGACCTAGAAGTTGCAGTCCCTATTCAGAGTGTTGATGTTCAGAACAGTCTCTCTTGTGAAGAAATTCCAGTCAAAATCTTAGACTATCAGACTTGTTGATTGAGGAACAAAGAGGTCCCTATAGTTAAGGTTCTTTGGCAAAATCCATCCATCGCGAGATCTACTTGGGAAGCAGAAGCAGAAATGTGTACCAAGTATCCTTACCTCTTCTCCATCGATTTAGATCAAGCTTAAGGTAATAGTTTGCCTTAAGATTATTCAATTTCATATTCATGTTCCCCTTTATAAATGTGGTATCTACTACCATTTCATACTTTGTCATGAATTTATGTATCAGTTCAGTTATAAAATCATGCATCAGCTATGCATTCTCATCTAGAGAAACTCAGTTTATTAGAACACTCGGTCACACATTCATGTACCAGCTAGCCATGCATTAGATGTGCAATCCCCTTTGTCAGTAATGTGGCAAAAACCACCAAGGTATATGCAGAACAGGCAGCGATGTATGTTTTAGGTGTGGCAAGCTAGGCCACAGAGTCATAGATTTTCCCCAGTAAGGTTCTCAGGGTCAGTATAACCGTCCCCCAACTCACTCCGGTCGCCTGAATCAACAGGGTGCTGCTTCCAGTGCCACCAGTGGGCAGCACCCAAACTGACTCTATGCTCATCAGTCCTGATAGGATCTGGAAAGTTCTCCTAATGTAGTCACTGGTACATTACAAGTTTTCTATTTATATGCTTATGCTTTGCTAGATCCTGGAGCTTCATTGTCCTTTGTTACTCCATATATAGCCGTTGATTTTGGATTCAGTCCCGAAATTCTAGCAGAGCCTTTCTCAGTCTCTACCCCAGTGGGTAAATCTATCATAGACTGACGGGTATGCAGGAACTGTCCGATTATGATATCTCAAAAAGTTACTTCAGCGACTTAGTTGAATTTGAGATGACTAATTTTTATGTCATTCTTGGCATGGATTAGCTTCATTCCTGTTATGCCTCAGTCTACTGCAGAAATATAATTGTCCAATTTTAGTTTCCGAATGAACCTATCCTTGAGTGGAGGGGTAGTACTTCAGCACTTAGGGGTCAGCTTGTTTCTTACCTAAGGGCAAGGAAAATTATATCTAAGGGATGTGTCTACCATCTCATTCGAGTCCAGGACTCTAGTTCAGAAACCCCTACTCTTGAATCAATGTCAGTAGCATGTGAATTCCCAGATGTATTTCCCAAAGATCTTCTCGGAGTTCCTCTCGAAAGGGAAATCAACTTCGAAATAGCCCTTCTTCCAGATACTCAACCAATATTTATTCTGCCATATAGAATGGCACCTGCAGAACTCAGAGAATTAAAAGAACAGTTGAAGGATCTCCTAGATAAGGGATTTATCACACCCAGTATGTCCCATGGGGTGCACCAATTTTTTTCCTGCGTAAGAAAGATGGTTCTTTTAGCATGTGTATTGATTACCATCAGCTAAATAAAGTCATGGTCAAAAACAAGTACCCTCCTCCTAGAATTGATGACTTGTTTGACTAACTTCAGGGTGACAGTTAGTTCTCCAAAATAGACCTCTAATCGGGCTATCATCAGCTCAGAGTCAGAGAATGTGACTTCCCAAAAACAACTTTCAAAACTCGATAAGATTACTTCGAATTCTTAGTCATGTCCTTTGGACTTACTAACGCCCCAGCAGCCTTCATGGACTTGATGAACCGTGTGTTCAAGCAGTACTTGGACATGTTCATCATAGTCTTGATAGATTACATTCTTGTCTACTCCCACAGTGAGCATGATCATGCAAACCATCTCAGAATAGTATTGCAGACTCTCAGAAACAATCAGCTATTCACCAACTTCAGCAAGTGCAGATTTTGGCTAAGGTCAGTAAACTTCCTTGGCCATTTCGTTTTCGGTGATGACATTAGATTTGATCCCCAAAATACCGAAGCAGTGAGAAACTAGCCTAGAACTATCTCTCCATCAGATATCAGGAGATTCTTGGTCTTGGATGGCTATTACCTTCTCCATGGCTTGGTGAGCCAAATCGAGGCCAAATAACTTATTTTCACCAACCTCAAACCAACCAATAGGATACCTACACCTTCTACCATATAAGGCCTCAAACGGGGCTATACCAATCTAGAGTGATAACTATTGTTGTAGGAAAATTCTATGAAAAGAAAGTGGTCAACCCAACTATAACCATAATCAATTACACAAGCCCGAAGCAATCTTCCAAGGCCTGAATTATCCTTTCCACTTGCACATCTGTCTGCGGGTGGAAAATGGTACTAAGGGTTACCTTAGTCCCTAAACCTTGTTGTAATGACCCCCAAAAGTGAGATGAAAACTGAGTACCCCAATCAGATATAATGGAAACTGGAGTACCAAGTAACTTTAGGATATCCTCAATGAACAACTTGTCTTAATTCTCAGAAGAGAAATAAGTCCTCATTGGCAAGAAGAGAGCAGAATGTTGAAGATCTCAAAGGACTTTTTGATCCTGTAATGTATGTTCGGGTTAGGGTCGGATATCATTTGGGAACAACTTTCTTGAACATATACATCACACTATTTAATTTGTGTTTTTGACAATGGGTCACTCCTCTTTGTTTTTCTCTCTTTTCATGTGCCTACTTTTTACTTCCATTGTTCACCCACTTTCTTTTATTTCTTTTTCTTGCAACTTTCATGCAATTCATTCTATTATTGGATCCTCTCTTTTTCTATTCATTTATTTTTAATGTTGAGGCACAACAAGCATTTCACTTACAACTTCGTGGCCCCAAACTTATTTCCGTCAATCTTTATCACACTCAACTTAGGCTTTTAGACTCAAGTTGCAATTTTAAGTTCAAGGAGGGTATGGTTAAAAAGAGGGATAAAAAGAATGGTTCACAACTTGTAATGTGTTTTCCAAGGAATGATCCAAAGGCTCAAAGTAGGTAACTAGGGATTACATTCATGCTTGGGTAAACTTTTTAGGATAAAGTGGCTTCCAAAATCACAAAGATGGCCTAAGATCATTTCTCCAACCAAATCCAATCAAAATTAGCTTTGAAAGACTACCGAGGCAAGTTTTAGATAACACAAGTATAACAGAGATGAATGAAAAAAGATCACCACACATGGCATACAAAATTCATCAAGGGGCTCAAATACCCCTCCCGCTAGAAATAAAATTAGAGTATGTATTTCTATTAACAAGTCAACTATTTATGGAGTAACAACAAGAGAAAAGGCTTTGTTACAAGGTTGTTCACGTCCATGGCCTTGATTTTTGAAAAAATTTGGACGGAGAGGGTTGTTTGTTTTGCATTAGCACCACACACAATTTGCTAAACATGGCAACAACTGAATCCTTAGTCTCATATTTTGACTCAAATGGGCAAACCAATCATATGGCTACTCAGACTTCGCCAATGTTGTACAGTGTGATCCCAACTTTACAATTTACAATGCCACAGGTACTCAGAGTTTTCTTTCATTCATGACATGCTACGGGTACTCAGAATTTCCCTGCATCTATGTCTCAAAACCCAAGCACAATGTTTTACCCTTAAGAATGTCGCCACTCAATCTATCATAGGGAAAAGCTCATCATGCATCACCAAAATCAATGTAAAACTAAAGTAAAAAAGGAAAACTAAAACTAAAAACCATGATAATCCATGAAAACGTGGGCACCATCAGAGTGCCCAAATATAGAATCTCAAAAATAAAATAGAATAATATCCAGAATGTTATCCCAAAATAACATAAAATAAAGTATCTAGCAACACATCATCAAAACACTACAAATTTGGGGGCACCCCCAACTAAAAGGAAAGCAGTGTCCTCACTACATGTGCAATAAAGCGAGAGTAAAAGGTCTCCCTGAATCTGCATCAGGAGCTATCCTCTCCCACTGACTCTGCATCATCACCACCGGCATCCTTAGTTGACCACTTCACAGGGGCCTCATCTTCACTATCCAACCTCGATGAAGGTAGTCGCTCATTGGGCTTGAACACCTTGAAGATGCCCTTTACCCCCTTCCACAGCTTCTTGAAGAACTTATCTCTTTTTTTCTCTCTCTTCACTATCTTCTCATATGAGTTTCTGAGGTCTCTGTTTGATCCAGCTAAGTCTAGTAGGCTCTCTCCAATTTGGTAACAGTGGCTTCCCGCTTCTTCAGCTCCTCACGGTATATGTCATAATCCGAACGAGTCACATATGAGTGGTGAGCAGTGGAGGAATCTCCTAGTCCCTGAGGCAATCTGGACACTAGCTCCCTAACCACCCATATCTGACCTAAGATGTCATCGAGCGGGTTGGCTGTCGAAGATATACAAGAATTCGTATCCTCTTAGGCTGATTTTTCAGAGTCTTATCTTCCTTTTCTTTCTCTAACCTGGGGCAGCTTCACCCCAAAATTTGAGTGGGAAGATACGAGGTCCTGGGAGCACCCATGTATCTATAGCATAATCTTCCACCTGTGCTCTTCTACACAACTCAGTAATAAGGGATGGGAAGAGAAGATGTGTACCTCCATGTTTCTTAAAGTACTTCCACTCTGAGATCACGATCTCACCCATATTTAGAGTAATTCCATACAGGATACATGCCACCATCTGAGCTCGCATGTCCGTGACAATGGTCATGTGAGTGCATGGCGAGACTCTTCTATAAATGATATTCATCCAAAGCCTGGCCTCAGCTGTGAAATCATTCATCAAGATATCTCTCTTGGTGGTGGCCCAAGAAACCTTTTTATTCAGGCATAGAATGTTTTCCATCCAAGATCCTGGCTCACATCCTTTTACACTGAATTATTCCATGTCAGTATCTAGAATCCCATACACCTCGTTGATCCACTCTGCTCTAAATTTCACCTACTTACCTCGGATTGTCATCATTGGGTTTGAGAGAGACACTACGCTGAGGTTTGCATAAAACTTACGTACCCAGTGCCCATTTGCATGGTAGGGTTCCAGAGCAAAGCATCTCTACCCGATCTAAGTGAGCCTAGCATGGAAACTTGGGAACTTTTTCTCTACTTTGTCTAAGTTGATACCCCTTTCAAGGAGTAACTTAGTTTTGGGTAAATCCACATAGTAGAGGTTTTGGCATTGTGCGTCCATGAACCTGGTGTTGTCAAATTCTTCCATTTTGGTGACTTAGTACCTGTAAGAAGTACATTCTAGACCATCATTAACATTATCATACTCATAAACATTCTAGATTAATCAGATAAATTCATGTGGTAGTATTTTAGAAGATTATGGGGACAAAAATGGATTTGTAAAAGTTTTAATTTCTGCAGACACTACCCTCAGGTATGGTGACTGTGACTGCGATGCCGCGATCACGGTACTTGAGACCAGATTTGACAATTCTGCACATCAGTCAAAACATATGATTTTATCCCCAAATTTGTGTTCTACTAGGCACATAATCATTATGACTAAGGAAGCTGAGCCTAGATATCGTGATTATACCCCCCAAACTCAAAGAATTTAACATGTAATTCATAGGGGTATTGAATCTAACACATGGTGTACATGTTAATTTCAACCATTTAAGGCCTAAGTATGGGTACTCAAGACTTCCTCATTGGTGTGTACCCTAACTACAATAGCTAACCACAATAATAATCACAAACAAGCATGCAATTTAGTATTGAAAATGATATTTTAGGCCTTTTCTTAAACTATAAGTTCTAAACATGTAATTACATTAAGAATAAGGAAATTAAGACAACATACAAAGTTTGATGATGCAAATCGATTGAAATAACACTTGGACACTTAACACAAAGACAACAACTTGAAGAATTTTGAGAAAGGTGTGTGTGAGAAAATGGCATTAGAAAGGTCACTTAAACTAATTTGATCATGATCATAGTCCTAGTTCTGCGATCGCGTACTCGCAGCCTCTGCAATGGCGGTCACGGTAACTGAGACCAAAAATCAGGTCTCCTGCACTCCACTATTCATTCCAAATATGCCAATCTCATACGTTCCCCTTTTCAACTTCAATCAACATTCCTCCTAGTGCTACTTCTTCATGGATTATGCATGAACAAAGACACAAAATAAAATGTACACTATCATGCATAAATTAAAGGATACAGGCTGTTTTTCATGGAGTGATGGGGTGCCTCCCATCGAGCGCTTAGTTTAACATCTTAGCACGACGCCTCCTCCACCTCCTTTTATGTTTCTACTTAGAAGATTTGAATCTCTGTCCCAACTTTTATTCAATATGTAATGAGCGGCAGAGGGACAGAAGATTCAAATCTTCTAAGATGAAACTTGGAAGATGTGAGGAAATAACTAAGAAGCTTTTATCTCACCATTTTGAAGACTTGAACCTTTTACCCAACTTCACATCAAACTTTCAATTTAGCCCCTTGGGTAAAGGTGAGCACATCAATAGGCCACTCATTGTACATTGGAAGTTGTGTTCCTTGGCCATTGATGGATAGGGTTCGACGTTCTCCTTTGGAAGGTCAAATCCCAAAATATAGGGATCGTACTTTGTCTCCTCACAATCCACCATTTGCCTAGTTGGATGTATTCTCATCACATCCTCTAATCACAATGTTGAAAAGTGATTTGAATGAGGTCTAACCCCTGATTCTGGAATTGCCTCCTCCGTAGAATTTTCACCTCGAAATAAACTAGAGTCATCATAAGAGATTGGCTTGACTTCTTATTTTGACTCTAGTACCATTTTCTTTATTCCGACATCTTCTTCCTTATTTAACTCGGTTGATTGGGAAATCACCTAGAAGTCTTCGCTACCAAGTTCATCATCATAGCTTGGTTTCTCTTCTTGATCATCCTTCTCTCGAGAAATGGGTAAGATAGTGATATTTTCAAGTTTTTCTTCTTTTCCTATTTCCTCAATCTTGACAATTTCCCTTCCAAATGCCTCATGGGATTGATGATTGTCTTGCACATTCTCTCCCATTGTGGTTACCCGATCTAAAATAGTTTGAAGCATTCCCTCAAAACTATTGGACCCGACATGTTGCTCTTCCTTCTGCTCAAAATAGGACCTATCAAAATTATATGAAGAACTAGTAACTCGGTTAGCATAATAAGGGGAGGGGGCATTTGGGCAATCACTCCAATGTCCATCTCGACCACCACATAAAGAACAACCATACTCCCAATAGGATCGAGATGGTGATTCTCTCTCTCTTCGAGGAGCATAGTTACAATCTCTCCTGAAGTGAAGTCCATCACAATATGGAAATGGGTCATCAAGATATGACTTCCAACTACCAAAATTATATTTATCGGAAGATGCCATGGATACAAGTAAAAGAAAATAAAAATCTACCTAACACAAAAAATAAAAGAAAATCATAAACAAATATTTCCAAGATTGAATTCAAGAAAGTATGCTAAAATTTAAAACTAACTTAACATGCCAAATTGTTCCCTGACAACGGCGCCATTTTTTATAACGCTCAATTTACACGTCAATTTAAGAGCAAGGTGGTCGTCGTCAATATATTTACCCAACTTTGGAGTCGGGGTGGAATCCACGAAGAACAATGTGAGTGAAAATTAAGTTAATTCAAAATAATGGATACTTGTTAAATTCAAACCAATATTACACAAAGATAAAAATGGGGGAGATAAGTATCAATACTAATGTTTCTTTTTGGGTTTTTCTAGTATAAATTCAGGGCTATGAATAATTAGAGTTTTATCAATTAGGCACGGATCTTGGGATTATGTATTACTAAGGGAAGTGACACGTAGATACTAATAGTTAACTTCATTATTAGTAGGTCAAATGTGGGTAGGTTCGGTTATAGGTTTTGATGCTAGTCTTTCAACAAAATACCAAACTTTTGCCCATTGATTCTTTTGAATACTTAATGGGTGTGTTCAATAATTGGTAACCATACCTCAATTTAGGCATCCCTATATCTAGGATAATACCCAAGGCATAGTTAACTTCACAACCACCCTTATGTCAAGATAGTGATAGATTAGAAAACTACACATATAATTGTCTATCATTAGTTTGATCTCCACATCCCTCTTTCAAGGATGATATGGATTCCTAAAGTTCACCTAAAACACTTCTTTTGAAGATGGCTTTGAGGTTTTTAGAGTTTGGATCTTTCACCCATCAAACCCAATAGGTATTTGGGGCTTTCACCCATAAATCCTAACCAAATTGGTAAAGCAATGATAAAACCCATCAACATACACTAATAAATAGAAGTTAACAATAAAAAGCCATACACACTTTAATCCCTATTCATACATAACCCCAAGAGGGAGATCTAGCTACACATAAGATAAATAAGCAAAGATATATCTATAATCTCCATTGAAATAATTTAGTGAAGACTAAGTGAATGTTGCTTCAAACATTGGACACCCATAGATCTCTAATAGAAGTGAGTTATTCCTCCCCTTAGAGGCTACTCCAATGTATTCATTACCCAAAACTTATATAATATTTTCTTCTTCAAGTATGGAGGCTATAAACTCAAGAACAAAACCTAACTATTGGGGAAGATCGAATATGATGAATAATTAGGGTTTGAGTCTTTTTTTGTCAAAAAAATTAGGATCAGCAACGTGTATTTCCAGTTCTGCCCTTAGGCTGCAATCTTTCGCTAAGCCGCAATTGCATAGGGCTGGCCACAATCGCAGCTACTGTAACCGTGATCATCTCATGTGATCACGCCTTGTTGACCATGCTTGACAGTCGCAATCACGATCCTCAGACCACAACCACGGTAACTGAGGTCATTCTACTCTAGGTCTTCAGCTGCACTTTCTTTCTTCCTTTTGATCATTTTTAGCTCCAATCCACACCTTTCACTTTTATCAAATATGCGCAAATGTGGATTTTAGTGCATTCAGTCACAATTATATCTCATTTATTCATTCAAAATAAGGTAATGCATGAGTGTTGAGTACAAATGAGTGGTAAAATCACCACTCATCAAGTACTTTAAAGTATGGGGGTGTTTGGATAAAGTACAAATTCCTAAATCCAAAAAGGTTAAAATAGGATAAAAAATAGTTGACTGTATTATTATTGAATATGCTACCAATAGCAAAGAAAATCATTTTTTGATTCATAAATTAGAAAATCCTAACATTCATGTGTGTATGATAATTGAATCAGATAATGCTAAATTTGTTTAAAATACTTATCCAATAAGAATGAATGTGAGTCGTCTAGCAAATTATCTAAACGGTCTCGAGAAAAATCAAAGAAAAGTATACGTAATGAAGAGAATCCAAGATATAGCAAATGTCAAAAGACATCACTTTCTTTGGTCCAGATTTCTTGATATTTTTAGTGAAAAATTAGACAAACTTTTAGGAAAGAAATGTCTTCACCAAAAGCACAATATTTAAAAAGGTAATCAATATTAAAAAAGAATCCCTATTAAATAATCATACATGAAAATTGATTGATCTTCCTCCAAAAAAAATCATTAGATTCTAAATGGATCTTTAAAAAAAATAAAAGATGATGGCATTATTAATAAATATAAGGTAAGACTAGTTGTTAAAGGATTCAGGCAATGAGAAGGTCCTGATTATTTTGGCATATACTCACCGGTAACAAGAATCACTTGTACTCGATTGTTGATAGGATTAGCTGCCATGTCTGGTCTTCAAATTCATCAAATGAATATGAAGACAACCTTCTTGAATAGAGATCTGGAAGAAGAAATGTACATGGATCAATACGAAGGATTTGTAGTCCTAGAAAAGGAAAAAAAGGTATTTCGACTTGCTAAGTCACTTTATGAACTAAAATAAACACTCAAACAATGGCATGCAAAATTTGATAAAATAATATTGTCGCTGCTACGTCACTTTATGGACTAAAACAAGCACCCAAATAATGACATGCAAAATTTGATCAAACAATATTGTCAAATGAATTTAAGATTAATGAATGTGATAAATGTATTTACATCAAGAACACTCCAATAGTGTAGCTATTCTGTGTTTATATATTGATGATATGTTAATAATGAGTAAATATATTGCTGACATAAATACTACAATGAGCGTTTGCTAGCAAATTTAATATGAAAGACTTAGGAGTTGTCGATATAATCTTAGGAATTAAAATTCACAAGAATCCTTAAAGTCTAGTATTATCACAATATCACTATATTAACATGGTACTTAAAAAGATATTTGGACTTTAAAGTAGTAAGAACTCCAATAGATTTAAATCAAGCTCCTATGAAGAATAAAGGGTCAAACAAGTCTCATACTGAGTATGCTAGAGTGTTGAAAATTTTTATGTACATCATGAATTGTACATGATCAGATATAGCTTATGCCATAAATAAACTAAGTTGATATACAAGCAATTCAGACCATAATAATTAGATGACTATGAAAGAGGTTTAGAAATATACCCAAGACTGAATTTTGTATTATAATTCATATCATGTGGTTATTAAAGGGTGTTGTGATGAAAATTGGATCACTGGAGCAGCATAAATTAAGTCCATAAAGGGATATATATTTATCATTAGAGGAGGAGCAGTATCTTAAAAGTCATCTAAACAAACATGCATTGCTCGCTCAACAATGGAATCTAAGTTTATAGTTTTAGACAATGCTGGTGAAAAAGTTGAATGGCTCCAAAGTTTCTTAGAAGAAATTTTATTTTAGCTCAAATCATTGGCACCTATTTGCATACATTGTGATATTCAAGAGGCAATAGAAAGGGCTGGGAGCATTAAATATAATAGAAAATCTCATTACGTTCGACGAAGACATAATACTGTTAGACAACTACTCTCTAGTAAAATTATCACAATTGACTACATAAATTCAAGGAATAATATATTGAATCCATTTTAAAAAGGCCTAACTAGAGAGAGGGTTGAGAAGTCATCAGAGAAAATGAGATTATGGTAGAAGACAAGGCAACATGGCAGTAACTCTACCGAGAAGACTGAAGATCTCAAGATCTAGTTTCAAATAGAAAACAAAGTTATGATTTATGGTTCAACATTGTCAAAATAAAATGTTGGTCCATTCTCAAACAAAGATGATGTTCAGTACAAGGATAAAGTGTTACTGTCGTTACTGTTTTTTAATGATTTTTAAGTTTACTATTGAATGATCAAACTGTGTATATGCGAGATTACATATTTAGGAATCACCTATGTAAGTGTAAAGTGTAAGTCGCTTCAAGAAGAATTTTGTAAGGTCAGTTTTCTACACTTATAAAATCGAATTGTGTTTATAGCTGAAACAAACAAAATAATGAGAATTATGGACAGTCAAAAGGTTGACTGTGTGACATATGGTTTTTCAGGAATGTACTAAAGCTCAACGGTTTAAAGATATCAAATCTACCAACTGACCGAGTATATCCTACATATGTTCATTATGGAATAGTTCAAAGAAAAATCTACTTATCCGAATGCGACTAATCCTTAATTATGAATCAGATAGTTTTTATGCATGTTTTTCATTATATAGTCATTCTCTATTCATGTGGAAAATTATTGGGTTTTAAGATGTGTGAATGTAAAATGAATAGACACCAAGGAAAAGGGTGCATTTTAAAAAAACACATTTTCATTTTGAATGGTTGTGGCCTTTCCCAAGGGTTGCGATTCTTCTGGTAGATTGTGAGTTTTTTAATAAATTGTAAATTTTTTGAAAGATTGTGACTCTTTCAAGCATCTCTTCATTGGCTATAAATTAAAAGAACTAGACTCAGTTTTCATTTGTCAAAATTTCCTGAACTTCATTTGCATATTTTTTTTTCAAACAAACATAGATTTCTTGTGATTTATTGCTGACTTTGAGTTTGAAGAAGTTATTAGCATTTGAAGTACCACTACACCAATAATAGGTATATTCATTTTATCCTAGTCAGAAATAATTCATAATCTTGGGTACAGTAAGGGGATTAAATTCCTTAAGGACACACAAAAAATTTATAGACTTGAACATTTTAATAAATTCATTACTTTCTATTTTTTTCAGATTTATATTTTTTGATTTGCTATATATTTTGAACATAGGATAGACAACAATTATTAGATGGGGGAGCTGGTAAAATAATGAAACCTTCAAGAGAGCATGGTCAACAAGCCAGTTGAAGAAGAACAATTTTCCCCAGCAATATTGATCCTCCCTAGTTCAATCCGAATCGAGGTCATCTCTTTGATTTTGGAATGAAAACAGGAATAATGCTTCTTAGCATGGGGAATATCTATCTTAAAGATAATATTTTTTCCCACAACAACAGCCAGTCTCTTGTCTCGTTCATCTTCCGCGCAAGAGTTCTTGATTAGTGAAGACAAAATGTTTGAATCATTATGTAATGTCTTAAACAAATATAAAGCGTAGAAAATAAGTTGGTTTATTATTTATTTCTAGTGTTTGGTAAGTGTGCAAATAAAAATGTTATCAAAGGAGTATTTATACGTCATCTAATTAAAACTATAAAGGTGAGAGTAGGTGTCAGGGTGGAGTGTGGGGCTTCAGGGCTGGTGGAGGTGAGATGGTCAAAAGGTAGGAGTTGGGAGCGTTGGGTAAGTAAGAGGATACAATAAACACAGAATGTCGGTTATAAAATTTATTTTCCTAATATTTTTCTAGAAAATATTTAACAAAATTTTATCTGATCGACTATGAGAAAATAAAAAACAATATTTTCCTCTGTACCAAACATGCCCCAAATTAAGGATTTAATTTTTTAAGAAAAAATTCAGCATGAATAACTTTAATGAATTTTTCAAGAGTCTTTTGAAGGGAAAAAAAAGGAGATAATCATCATGAGTTTTTTAAATCGAATATGAGAAAAAAAAATTCCTCCGTACCAAACATGCCCTAAATTAAGGATTTAATTTTTTAAGAAAAAATTCAGCATGAATAATTTTAATGAATTTTTCAAGATACCTTTTTAGGGAAAAAAGGAGAGAATCATCATGAGTTTTTTAAAAAAATTGAATTTGCGGAGTTCGTATTTTTGTGACATAAAAAAATAATTTACTTTATCATGTTAAATTTATTTTAATAATAAATATAGTTGAATAACTTTTGAAGATTAAAACCTTAATTAAGTAGAATAATTTTATTGATAGAAAATAAAGTTCAAGGACTTTACTAGGCAATTCTCATAATTTAATGACCTTTTAAGATGGCAGAATACATAAATGACCTCCTGAACTTGTCGATTTTTTTGTGTTTACACCTTAATAAGGTCATATTCCTATTGAATCCTAAACCCTTATGAAGTGGTCTATTAAGCACACTTGTCTGGCCTGACATATATCATGTGTTTAGCGCTACTTGAGCACGTGAAAACGTAAAAAAAAAGTGTTGATGTGGATTTGACAACATAATATTTATCCCTTTTAATTAGTTTCTCACTCTTTTATTAATTAATCTTTCTCTATTTAGAGCTAACTCTCTCTTTTTCTTCTTCTTCCTATTTTTTCCTGAAAT
This sequence comes from Capsicum pubescens, assembly GCA_030864215.1. Taxonomy (NCBI): domain Eukaryota; kingdom Viridiplantae; phylum Streptophyta; class Magnoliopsida; order Solanales; family Solanaceae; genus Capsicum; species Capsicum pubescens. Next base: position 69,285,482 of record CM061542.1, on the reverse strand, counting down.
TTTGCTTGAAGATCGAAAATCTTATCGGGGTCATTGGCTGGCTTGTCAAACCCACTTCTTAAGGAACATTTCCAAGACTTTCAAATCTAGTTTCTCCAATTTGAATATTGCAATTCTCTTAAATATTTTTGAGAAACTACAATCTAAGATAGATTTTAAAAAAAAAATTGAAGCACTCATTAACTCGAAAACAAGTTCAACATATTTTTAATAAAGACATAGAGATCATGATTTCTATCAGCTTTCTCCACAGAAATTCCTTCTTAATGTTTATTTTTCTATTTTTTTTATCTATTTTGACAATAGTTCGAGGGGGTACTAGATACTTATCTCTTTTATTTTTAATCAGATGAATTGTTAAAATGAAAAAAAAAAGAAAAAAAATGAGTGGTGTGTTTTGATTGGTTGTAATTTTATATAGGTTGCATGTGATTTAGGTGTTGAATTTAGATTCAAAATATTTGTTAGGTCAGATGGGTGAGCTTAATAGACATACTTCATGAGGAAATTTCAATAGGAACATGGCTTTGTTGAGGTGCTATCACGAACGCTTATGTATTCTGCCTTTTAAGATATTAATTTCAATTAATTGGTTGTTCTTGTTATTCTTCTTTCAATCAAATGTTATTTTTACAACATTACTGTTCAATGAAGTAACTATAATTAGAACAAACCGAAGGAAGAATTGTTGGATTGGATCAAATCTTTAAATATAGCCATTTATCAATTTAAAATTTATAATTTTCTTTTTAAGTTTTTATATTGTTACTCAAACACATTTTAAATATTATTCATACTATTTTTAAATATATGTTCTTATCAATATGAGAGACACATGCGAGACGTGTACACTAAGGGTCTATTTGAACAAGCGATTGATAATGGTCAACTTACGCCATTATTTTGGTGCAAGGTAGTCGTTGTCAATATAATAATTCAACTTGAGTTGGGGTCGAATCCACGAGGAATGTGACTAGTTTTCTAATCCAATGTATGTTGAAAGTTACTAAGTTTTGACCTACAATGTAAACTTAAAGCAAGACATAAATTAAATTTGTGGGGTGGGGGGATATTATTTGAAATGTGTTTGAAATAAAAGTATCTTATGAAACTAAATGAGAGTAACAAATGTTCATTACAATCTAATGAGAGAAGAGTCTTATGGTTATACTTATCCTAGGGGTCATACATGCATGGGTGATTGAGGGCTAGTCCTTTTCTTAGTTAAAGATGTGGTAGGCTAGATTTTAACTCTTAATATGAGCCTTTCAACAACACATCAAGATACACCCATGGATTATTTCGAATACCTCATGAGTGTGTCAATTTTACCAATCCAAAACCTCAAAAAATATCCCTATTTCTAGGAATATGCCAATGAATCAAGCTACACTCATAGCATCCTTATTTCTAAGATAATGTTAAGGACATAACTAGTATCAAATAGTTTCTCATTAATACTCATCAGACATCCCACTTTCACGGATAATATGGGATCCAAGTCAAATTAGGATTTTCACCCACAACTTTTAATTAAAGCAAGAGTAGTAGCAAAACTCACATCAATAATAAATAATTAGGACTAACAATCAACACCATATACTTTAACACCCTAATTTAGCATAACCCCAAGATAAATATTTAGCTACTCATGAGATTAGAGAAAGGAATTATACCCAAATTAGCACCCAATACTTCCATTGATAACAAAACAAGAATAACTTCAAAGCTTTAATCTCAATTCACAACTAAAATCTCTTGGAAAATTTTGCAACAATTGTCTTGCCCATAGTGGTAGGGTTTCTTTCAATACAAAAAATTAATTCTAGTTCAAAGATGCCTCAAGTGTGTAGGGGTTTTGCCTTTTTGAGAACTGGAACCAGCTATGTGAATTTACCAATCTTCCCCTAAAAGACTTCTGCGCCATCGCGATCTCCATTAGCTAATTCTGACTGCGACTCCTGCGATCGCAGTAAACCTATTGCAATCGCCAAGCTTTGATCGGGTCTTGACTGGTCGCGATCGCAACCCTCAGACCGTGATCGCGATAACTTAGGGTCGATCCCTGCTTCGAATTTTCTAGCTTTTGCACTAACTTTGCCCTTTTTCTTCTCTTTTCATCTTACTTTATTTATTTTAATTACCTGTAAAACCTACAAACCATGGGGGTTAGTGAATTCAAATGGAAAATTTATCTCATTTGCATAATTTAACCATAGTAGTTGATAACGCTCAACTTACATGTCAATTTAGTGAAAGGTGGTCGTTGTCAATATAATTACCCAACTTTAGAGTCGGGGTCGAATCCACGAGGAACAATGTGATTGGCGATTAAATAAGTTCGAAATTAAAGTTACTAGCTAAATTCAAACCTAAAGTGCAAGAATGTAAAATTGGGGGTTTTTAATGTGTTGAATGTAAACGCAATTCTTGGGCCTCTAAGAAACTAATTTGAGACTAAGAATAATTAGAGTATAATCTATTAAAATGGATCTTGGGACTATACTTTCCTAAGGACAAGATGTGCATGGGAACATGATAATTTGATGCAAACTCTATTCATTGATGATGTGGTAGGCTAGGTCTAAAGTCCTCGAGGCTAGTTTTTCAACAAAACCACAAAGATTTCACTCACTGGCTCTTTCGAGCACCTAACAAATGTATTAATCAAAACCACCCAATACCTCAATTAGGCACCCCTATTTCTAGGATGGTACCCATGGGATAGTCAACCTCATATTCACCCTTATTTCTAAGATAGTGAAAATTAGCAAACTATGCCCATAAATTGTCTACTATTTCCTTGGTTCCCAATCTCTCTTTCAAGGATGATATGGGTTCTAAAAGTTTACCCAAAACCCTTTTTTAGAGATCGCCTTAGGCTTTTTAGAGTATGGAGCTTTCACTCATCATACCCATGCGGGTATTAAGAGCTTTTACCCATCAAATCCCAACCAATTTAATCAAGCAATAATAGAACACATCATCAATAAACTAAGTTATACACAAACATATCACAACCCACACACACTTGCACCCTATTCTAGCATAATCCTAAGAGGTAGATCTAGAAAATCATAAGGATAATAAATATAAATAAACCAATATTTCCATCAAAGTTATTCATAAGAAAAATAAAGAGAGGGAAAATCACACTTTAGAATCCAATGAATCTTCAATGGTGATGCTAAATCTACACTTTAAAAGTTAGTCTAATGTCTTCTAGCCTCAAATTAGTGTAAGTCTTTCTCCAAGCTCCAAGAAATTACAAAAACACTAAACTAAGGATGGGATATACGTGATGGAATGATGTACCCTAGAATAAATGGGTTTCGAGCCTTTAATAGGATTTGGGGTCGGTTGGTAAAAATGATATTTCTGCCCTTGGGCCTTTTTCCACCCTCACGCGATCGCGGAAGATTGATCGCGATCGCACTCACCACGATTGCGGTTAGTCCATCGCGATCGCAGTCAGTTAGCTAGCTTCACTCAGTGCAATCGCGGGCTAACACCCACGATAGTGATAACTGAGGGCCTGATCCTGATCCTGCTTTAGCTTTTCCAGCTCTTGCACTTCCATTCCCTTTTTGATCCTTTTCAGCTCAAGTTTGCTTTATTTCTTCTCAGCACTTGTACACCTGTAAAGTATGGGAATTAGTACATTTAAAACCAAATTTGTCTCACTTTTACATTCAAATCATAGTAGTGTCCACCAATGTTTAGTGTAAATGAGTAGTAAATTCACCACTCATCAACACCCACAGCTTAAAGCTTTGCTTGTCCTCAAGAAACACTACATTTTACCATGAGACAATGCACTTTTCTGCCTAAATTAGATGACTCAAATGATCATGATGACTTCAACTTGATTACTACCACAAATATCTCTTCAAACATGGGCAAGACTATTTTTAAGACACCCCTCAATATAACACATAATTTTCAGGGATGCAAAAGACTTCAAAGAGAAACCATGCAATAATCACTAATACAAAAGAAATGACTCCCTCTTGACCACAACTAAGCTATACTCCATTTGTATCATTGTTTGAAAGGTGAAAATATCACCCACCCTAACTTGTTCACATGCCAACCTCGGAATAAAGAGAATTCTACATAACAAACTACCGAATATACAACAAGGAATTTTAAGTGCAAAAACTCTCTCCCTCACTAAAGATATCTCTATGCAACAAGTTTCATACCATAGGCTTGCCCCTATTTTCAATATCCACTACAAAAAAAAGTAAATGGTTGAAGATCTCAAAGGATTTTTTAAGCTTGTAACGTAGGTTCGGGTTGGGGTAGGATATCATTTGGGAACAACATGGCTACGCCCTTCTTTGAACATATACATCACACTTTTTAATTCGTATCTTTGACTATGGGCCACTCCTCTTTGTTTTCTTTCTTTTAATATGCCTATTGTTTGCTTTCTTTGTTCACCCCTTTTCTTTGATTTCTTATTCTTACAATTTTCATGCAAAACTTTTCTTTGGTGGACTCTTTCCTTTTCTATTCATTTGTTTTCAAAGATTTGGCACATAAGGCATTTCACAAACAACTTTGTGGCCCCAAACTTTTTTCCATCAATCTTTACCACCCCCAACTTAGGATTTTAGCCTCAAATTATGTTTTCAAGTTCAAGAAGGGTATGGTTCAAAAGAGGAATAAAAAATGGATCAAGGTTTGTAATGAGCTTGCCAAAGAAAGATTCAAAGGCTCAAAGTGGGTTACTAGGGAGAACATTTATGCACAGGTAGGATTTTTAGGCTAGAGTAGGTTTCCAATGCCAAAAGATGGCCTAAGATCATTTCTTCAACCAAATACAATGATAATTAGCTTTGAAAGACTAACGGGGCATGTTCTAGATAACACAAGTGTACAAGAGATGAATGCAAATAGCTCACCACACATGGAATTCAAACTTGCTAAGAAAGATCAATTTCCCCTCTTAATAGAGACAAAAATTAGAGTATCTAACAATATTAACAAGTCAACATTTGTGGAGTCACAAAAAGAGAAAGAGTTTTGTTATAAGGTCTCTCACGTCCATGCCCTTAAGTTTTGAAACTGTTTGGATGGAGGGGATTGTTTTCCTTGTATTAGCACCATGCTCAGTTCGCTAAACATGGAAACAACCAAAGCTTTAGTCTCATATTTGTCTTTCATATGGGCCATTATATGGCTACTCAGATTTTGCCATAGGTATACAATGCGATCCCAATTTTACAATGCCACATGTACTCAGACCTCCCTTGCATTTATGACCTTGATACCTCGAGTACTCAGAACTCCCCTACATATATGGCTCCAAACACAAACAAAACATTTTTCCCTTAGTAATGTCATTACTTAATCCATCATAGGGAAAGGCTCATCCACCATTATTATTAAAAATTAATAGAGAATTAAGAAATAAAAACAATCAATTCACAAAATTTCAATGCTTCACGTGAACTAAGTTCAAGTATTGAAAACCAACGAATACACACAAGGGTAGGGCCACAACACTCCCAACTTAAGAACTTGTAGTGAACTCACTACACAATGTAAAAGCACAAGAATGGTGAAAGGGCTCCCTGAAATCGCATTAATGACCATGTTCAAGAATGGACAGAGAGGCGTGATCGTAGCCTTACTGGTGCGATTGCGATGTTACAATTGCAGCCTGTGGTTCGCGATCGCGGTACCTGAGGCCATCTGCTCCTCTATTTTTCCCTATTTTTTCCCTTATTTTTGGCTTCCAAACCTGTCCAAAGCACCTACAAAATATCAAAATTATATGACTTATTCAAAAATAAATAATGTAAACCTAAAATAGATGGGTTTCCTCCCATCAAGCCCTTGATTTAACGTCGCAACTCAACACTTTTTTTATCCTTATTTATGTCTCCACTTAGAGAATTTGAACCTTTTGCCCAACTTTTGATCATTCCATCTTCAAGGATTTTTGGGCAAAAGAAGGGGCATGACAACACATGTTCTATCACGCCACTTTAAAGACTTAAACCTTTTACCCAATTTTACGTCAAATTTCTAAGTGGGATCCTTGGGTAAAGGTAGAAATATCAATAGGCCACTACTTGAACATTAGAAGTTGAGCTCTTTGGCCTTTGAGTTTAGGGCTTTAGCATGTCCTTTTGGGAAGGCAAACTTTAAGATATATGGAATGTCACGACCTGAGCTGGGGCCCTATCCGCGATGGGCATCCTGAACCATCAAGGTCCGAGAAACCCCTGTAACTCCCTAACCCACTAGTGATATTATCCGTTTTAGGCTCAGGCCACACGGCTTTAAAATGTGTCACTATGGAGTAAGGCTTTCTTACTTATATACCTAGCATCCCTCTTGTTTTTTGCCGATATGGGACTCATTCTCTTAATTTGGGGTATTACATACACCTCCCTTATGGACTCAGCATCCTCGCTGAGGTTTACCACATCGAATGGGATTTGCCTAAACTCAGGACTAAGGTTTTCCCCGCCTTATGAGGATTCGCCTACACTCAATTTGAACTCTGGCCCACATCAATAGGGCTGACACAGGAGTTGGTTTTCTGACTTCCTAGGACTCTATTGAACCTTAGGATCTGATACCAAGTTTGTAATGCCCTAAGTCTGCACCCTTGATGCTATATGGTGCTTGCGACTCCGAAGGACCATGAGCTAACCCATGAATAATATCTACTATGAGCATTGAACAATAATACTAAAATAAATACAGAATAATGGGCTGAAATGCCATAAGATTCAAAACATCTAAAATACTGATAAAATATAATATCTGTAAAACTGAATACTGTCTGAAAATCTAGTCTGAAAAAGCCTCTAACTAAATCTGTCTGAAAGTGGAGTTGATGGGACAATCCCCCAACCAACTCCATCTACTAAAATAATGCTAAGATGAAGTACTAAAATAAAATCATATCCTCGATAGATGAGGACTCACTTCTAAATTTGCTACTACTAGCTGAATCTGGCCAGCGCGGTCAGGAACCTGAGCGTTCGAACCTATGATATGAAACATCATAGTGCAAAAAATGGGTATGCGATCAGTACGTGGGAATGTACTAGTATACTAAATGAGGTAAGGCTGAATGCATGGGTTTAATACATGAACACTAACTGACTGAATGATATACAAGAGTTGGATTAGCATACATGAAGGATCTGTAACTACTGAACATACTGTGCATACTGTAACTGAGTATACTGGAACTAAATCTGATAACTGATAACTGAATATACTGATAATCTGAGATCACTGATAATCCGAATTGCTGATAACTGAGTAACTATATCTGACAGTCCTGCTTCTGTAGAACTGAATTGAGTTCTATTCTGAAGAATGAGACCAAAACTAAAATTATGGGAGGTAATCATCTAACTAACATGCCCCAAATCTGAACTGATAACTGAACTGGGGTCCAATCTGTAACACCAATTGGAAGGGTGTCAGTACCATTCCACGGGTAAAGACAAGTTGAAGAGTAACCCTCTACTGGTAGGATCCCTAAATGAGAACGGTTGTACCCTTTACTAGCAGGTAGAGCACCTCATTAACCCTCAACTGGCAGGTGTGATGTCTCCACCTACGCTGGCTCGTAGTTCTGGAATGCAAGGATTGTTTCTAAGGATCACACCCTCTGCTGGTAGGTGGGCCCCTATCCTTGGGTTTACTCATTGTTGAATCCTACTCCTAACTGAAGGATACTGAACTGTTATATTGGACTGAACTGGACTAAATTCACTGAGATTACTGAGTTTTCGTAGGTTTTGTAATTGACTGAATATCTACTGAGTTCTGTAACGGACTGAGAGTACTACTGATCATGACTTGACTGATACTATTCTATGACTGATACTGGCTCTAGGTAAATAGCTAAATTATCGGGTATTAAATATCCCCAGGACTCGATAGCATGAAAAGTAAAGAAAAGCATAATCTTGAATAACATAACAATGTTCACTTGGTCATAATTCATTCATAGAGACATTCCATCAAACACTTGTAATGCATTAACTTGTACATGAATGGGGAATACATGTTAGCATGATATAATGACATTATTTCATTCTCATAGACAATTTATCAAACACATAAGATGTATACTTGGTTCATTAAATCATAAACACTTAGGGTTAACATAGTTACAACAATCAACTTGCAAATTGAAGGGTTTATCATGAATATCATGTAATTCAACACATACTAGAATCAATTCTTGGAACTTGTAATCTAAATCATAGATTAAAACTCAAACAACATCATGAACATGAATTCAATCTAATTCAAACATGGAAATCATAAATGTTGTATATTGAAAAAAAAAGGATTCTTAGGCTCCATGGAAGGTAAGGATCCATGGATGAACATCTAACATACCTTAATTGATGAGTTCTTGAAGAAATTCTTAGGATTGACCTTGATTCTTGAGAGCTAGGGTTTGCTTTCTTGAGAGAGAATTACCTTTTAATTTTGGGGAAATGTAAATAATAAAGGGTTTCACACGTTTTTAAGGCTTAAATCCCACATCTAGGTGGAATAAAATCATGGGAAAAGATTGTTTTAACCCTGATGCAACTTTAATTTTTCGTGAAATTTTCCCGATTTAGACCCCTGGCACAACGCGCCACTATCGCGCCAAGCCACCGGAAAAATGACAACTGGGATATTACATGGTGGCGAGACGCGGTGGTATCGTGTTGCCACTTTGTTTGCGAATTGGAAGTGCACCGCAACGCGGTGGAAGCACGTTGGCACACTAGAAATTGACAATTGTGAACTGGGCCTATGGCGCGATGCGCCAATATCGCGGAGAAATACTGAAAATTGTCAACTGCTATTTTAACACACTCCGCAACATGCTACTGGCCTAAATGATGATGTTTAACGACTGAAACTTAAAATCGCCATAACTTCTTACCCGATTGTCGAATTTAGGCGAATTTTATATCATTGAAAAGCTAATCAAATTTCCTACGCAATAGTAGGCTCAAATCTGAAAATTACTGATTATTTTTAAAATTTTATTTAGAATAACCCATGTACTGAGGGTTAATCTAGGCTAGGAAAATATGGGGTATTACATGGAAATTGCTCATTCTCTCTAAGATTCATCATTTGCTTAGGTGGATTGACTTTCATCAACTCCACCAAGAAAAATGTTGAAAATGGTTTGAGTGAGGTGTTCCTCCTAATTTCAGAGTTCCATCCCCCTTGGCATCCTCACCCCAATATGGACTAGAGTCTTTACAAGAAACTTGCTTAAATTCTTCTTTCGACTCTAGTACCATTTCCTTTATTTTGGCATCTTTTTCTATTGATGTTTTGGTTGGTTGGCAAATCACCAAAGATTCTTCAACGTCAAGATCGTTTAGAAGAGTGGGCAAGGTTGTGGTGTTTGAAGAATTAACATCTATGCCCGCGTCTTCTATCTTATTGATTCCCTCTCCAAATTCCTTGATTATAAGAGTTGCTTCCTCCTCCATCGTTGTTGTCAACTCCAAGATACGTTGAAGCATTGCTTTAACGCCACTCTTTCTCGTGCTTCGTTTTTCCCTTTCTTTCTCATAAAACCTATCAAAATCATAAGAAGAACTAGAAATCGGGTTAGCATAATAGGGGAGGGGGCATTTGGATAATGGCTCTAATATCCATTTTGACCACCACATATAGAATATACGTACTCCCTATAGGGTTGAGATGGTGCACACATCTTTCTCCGGGGATTATATCTACATTCTTGCTAAAAATGAGGTCCACCACAATATGGACATAGATCATCACGATATGATTTCCAGCCACCAAATCCACATTCATTCCACGATGCCATATTAACAAATAAACAAAAATAAAAATTTATCTAAAACAAGAAACAAAAGAAAATAACAAACAAATATTTACAAGTTTGAATTTAAGAAGGTAAGCTAAAACTCCAAACTAACTCAATGCACCAAATTATTCCTCGGTAATAGCATTATTTTTTATAACGCTCAACTTACACGTTAATTTAGTGCAAGACGATCGTTGTCAATATAATTACCCAACTTTGGAGTCGGGTCAAATCCAGGAGGAATAATGTGAGTGGCGATTAAATAAGTTCAAAATTAAAGTTACTAGCTAAATTCAAACCTAGAGTGCAAGAATGTAAAATTGGGGGGTTTTAATATTTTGAATGTAAACGCAATTCTTAGGCCTCTAAGGAACTAATTTGAGACTAAGAATAGTTAGAGTATAATCTATTAAAATGTATCTTGGGACTATACTTTCATAAGGACAAGATGTGCATGGGAACATGATAATTTGATGCAAACTCTATTCATTGATGATGTGGTAGGCTAGATCTAAAGTCCTCGAGGCTAGTTTTTCAAAAAAAACACAAAGACTTCACTCATTGGCTCTTTCGATCACCTAACGAGTGTGTCAATCAAAACAACCCAATACCTCAATTAGGCACCCCTATTTCTATGATGGTACCTATGAGATAGTCAACCTCATATTCATCCTTATTTCTAAGATAGTGAAAATTAGCAAACTATGCCCATAAATTGTCTATTGTTGCCTTAGTTCCCACATCACTCTTTCAAGAATGATATGGGTTCCAAAAGTTTACCCAAAACCCTTTTTTAGAGATAGCCTTAGGCTTTCTAGAGTATGCAGCTTTCACTCATCATACCCATGTGGGTATTTGGAGCTTTTACCCATCAAATACCAACCAATTTAATCAAGCAATAATAGAACCCATCATCAATAAACTAAGGTATACACAAACATATCACAACCCACACATACTTGCACCATATTCTAGCATAATCCCAAGAGGTAGATCTAGCAAATCATAAGGATAATAAATACAAATAAACCAATATTTCCATTAAAGTTATTCATAAGAAAAAAAAAAGAGGGCAAACCACACTTTTAGAATCCAATAAATCTTCAATGATGATGCTAAATCTACACTTTAAAAGTTACTCTAATGTCTTCTTGCCTCAAATTAGTGTAATTCTTACTCCAAGTTCCAAGAAATTACAAAAACTCTAAACTAAGAATGGGAGATAGGTAATGATATAATGTACCCTAGAATGAATGGGTTTTGAGCCTTAAATGGGATTTGGGGTTGGTTGGTCAAAATGACATTTTTGCCCTTGGGCTTTTTTTCGTCCTTACACGATGGCGGAAGATTGGTCGTGATTGCACTCACCGCGATCGTATTAGTCCATCGCGATCACAGTCGATTGACTAGCTTAACTCGGAACAATCTCGGGCTAACGTCCGCGATCTTGATAGCTGAGGGCATGATCCTGATCCTGCTTCAGCTTTTCCTGCTCTTGCATTTCAATTCCCTTTTTGATCCTTTTTAGTCCATTTTTGCTTCATTTCTTCTCAGCACTTGTACACCTGAAAAGTATGGGAATTAGTACATTTAACCCCAAATATGTCTTACTTTTACATTCAAATCATAGTAGTGTGCACAAATGTTTAGTGTAAATGAGTAGTAAATTCACCATTCATCAGTAGTGTGCACAAATTTGGATGTCAATGAGTGGTAAATTTACCACTCATCAACATCCCCCAACTTAAATCTTTGCTTGTTCTCAAGAAACACTACTTCTTACTCAAGGATACCATGAAATATAATCCCGTTCATATGGCCAAATGATCATAATGATTTCGATCTTGATTAGCACCAACAAGTAGCTCTGAAGCATGGAAAAATTTATTCTCACAACTTTCCTCAACATAAAGCACACTTTCAACGATGCAAAAGACTTTAAAGAATAACTAAGCAATAATCACTAACTCTCTAGAAGTGACTCTCCATTGATAGCAGCTCAATTACACTCTTTTGCCTTATTTTCAAAAGATGACAATTTCACTCGCCTCAATTAGTCTGTGTGCCTCCTCACGAAAGAAAATCCCACACACCAAAGTATCTATCATGCAACAAGGGATTAAAATGCAAGACCTCACTCTCACAAAGAATCTCTTAATATGAATAAGTATCATACCATATGTTTGCCTTTATTTTCAATCGCCACTACTTTTAATATACTTGATTGGAGTTCTCGAAGGACTTTTTCAATCTTGTAATGTAGGCTTGGGAAAAGGTATGATATCATTTGGGAACAAAGTAAATACACCCTTCTTGAACATCTACATCACACTATTCAATTAAACTTTGGACCATAAGTCATTTCATTTGTTACCAACTTCACACATGTGCCTACTTTCACTACCTTGATTTAACCTTTTTTTTAAAGCATTTTCTTCTTATTTATTTCTTTTGTGCAATCTATGTTTTTTCCTTATTTTGATGATTCCTTTATTTTTCACTTTTTTCTTTGCTCTCTTTTCTTAGCTTTAGGTATCCACTTACAATACCATGGCCCAAGGTCACCTCTTACAAGACTTACTACCCACAACTTAGTCTTTTAGCCTCAAGTTACATTTATAAGTTCAAGGAGGGTAGGGTTCAAAAGATGGGTAAAATTCAAATGGTTCAAGGCTTGTAATGTGGTTTCCAAAGAAAGGTTTGAAGGCTCAAAATGGGTGACTAGGGATACTATTCTATGCACAGGTAGGCTCTTTAGGCTAAAGTGGGTCCCCATGATCATAAAAAGGCCTAAGATCATTTCACCAACCAAGCATAATTACAATTATTCTTAAGAGACTAATGGGGAAAGTTCTAGATAATACAAGTAAGCATGAGAGTTAAACAACTACGCTCATCGCACATGATATGCAAACTTTTCAAGGAGGCTTAATTGCATTTCCTACAAGAGACAAAAAGAGGTAATTACAATATACTACCAACTTAGGACTCTAGAGTCACAAAAAAAGGTAAAGCGTTGTTACAAAATTATTCACGTCCATGGCCTTGGTTTTCAAAAGAATTTTAATGAAGGAGGGTGTTTACTTCGCATTCACACACGCAAAATTTGCTATTGATGGCACCAAACCAAGCCATTGTCTCACATTCCGGCTCACATAAGGTCAAACCATATGGCTACTCATACTTCACCATAGGTATAAGAGCGATCCCTAAACTCCAATACTACGGGTACTGAGACTTCCCCTGCATCTATAGCTCCAAACCCAAACACGATAATTTTCCCTTAAGAATGTCATCACTCAATCTATGATAGGGAAAGGCTCATCCGACATCGTCATGAACAAGATAAGAATAAAATAAAAATCTAAGAATGAAAACAGACAGATAATCCATAAAATGTAGGCACCATCAAGGTGCCCGGATATTATAACCCAAAAAAAAAATATGATCATCCAAATCATCCAAAAACCAAATAAAACATCCAACCAAATATACAAATAGTACATACCAATAAAATAAATACGACTACTATAGAGATGGTCACCCCCAACTAAAAGCTTGTAGTGCTCTTGTTGCATAATATGAAAGCATAAGAAAAGAGTAAAGGGTGCTCCTTGTAACCACATCAAGCACTGTCGTCTCTCTCAGTCTCGGCATCATCCTTAGAGTCAGACCATGCTATTGAGACCTCATCATCACTCTTATTACTAGGAGAAGAAAGTCTTTCTTTGGTTTTTAGGACCTTTCTAGGCCCTTCACCCCTTCCATGTCTTTGTAAAGAATTTATCTCTCTTCTTCATCTTCTCATGAGAATTCCTGAGCTCTTTATGTTATTATTCTAAAGATAAGTAGGCTCTCTCAAGACAAGAAATAATGGCTCACTACTTCTTTTGGTCCTCTAGGTATTTCTCATAGTCGGACTGAGAAACATAGGGGTGACAGGTGGTGGTAGGCTCTCCCGGCCCCTGAGGTATCTTGGACATAAGATCTCTGACCGTCCTCATCTTAACTGAGATCTCATCAAACGAAACTATTGTGGATGGACTGCATAAATCTATATCATCCTCCACTGACCTCCCTAAATTAACCTTCATCTTCTTTCTCTTACCAAGAGCTCCCTCTCCTCGGATCTTCAGTGGGTAAATGAGAGTCTTAGAAGAGATCCAACTATACTCTAGGTACTCATCAACCCTAACTGTCCTACAAAACTCTGGGATCAAGGACGGGAACATGAGCATGGGATCACTTTTGTTTCTGTAGTGTTGAATCTCCATGACCACAAATCGGCCAACATTCTAGGAAATGTTATCTAAGATGCAGGCCACTATCTGAGCATGTATGGTAGGGACATTGTTTAGGTTGGTAGTGGGAGGGACCCTGTTGTAAATAATGGTTAGCTAGATCCTAGCTTCATCGATGAAGTCACTCATCAGTATCCCAGTCTTAGTGGTGCCTCATGCGACCTCCCTCCCCGAGCATAGATGCTCAACCCACCATCTCCCAAGAGCACAATCATTGGCCTCATATTCCATCATGTCCATATTTTGTAACCCATAAACTCCATTAATCTTCTCGGCCCCGAAATGAACTTCTTTACCCCTAATTTTTATTACTGGGTTAGAGAGATCTACTACACTAAGATACGCGTAGAATTCCCTCACCTAGTGCTTGTTTGCCCGACATGGTTCCGAGAAAAAGAATATACATCTTGTAGCCACTAGTATCGTATGGAAAGTCGGTATATTTTCAGGTATATTTTCCAACTAATACCCCTATCAGACATCAACTTTTTCCTCATGAGATCTTTATAATATATAGCCTCACATTCGGGGGCCATGAAGCAGTTTATGTCATAACCTTCCATTGAGTAACTGGAATCCACATAGAGGACATTAGTCATCAAGGATAATAAGGATAAAACATGTTTTCCAACTTGATTGAGCTAAAGGAAACACTTATGGGTCATGGGTAGGCTTAAAATAAGAGGTTTGAGAATTTGACTTGTCTGTCAGACTGGACTCAGTTGCCGCAATCATAGTCTTCTTGGATCGTGATCACGACTCTTGGGAGAATAGTCAGAACATGGTCTCAGTTATCACGACCGCGAGAGACAGAATCGCGATTGCGATGCCGCAATCACGACTCTGAGCACAGCAATTATGGTACCTGGGGCATGTGCAAAACCAGTCAAGCAACAACAAAGGTCCCATTCCCTTCCAATTTGTATTCAATACAAGTTTAAAATAACATGAACATGGAGTACAACACCTAAAAATTTGAGCATGCCCTTCAATGGGTAAAAATGAACCAAAAAGTTTATTCGGGCATTTCACCGAACACTTGGTGTGCACAAGCAATATATTACAATTTTGAAAGATTTTGGGTATTCAAGACTTCCCCAATTGTGTGTACACCAATAACAACAGCCAAACATACCAACAAGTATGCTTAAGGTACGGATTTATCATGCAAATCATAATTTTAGGTCATTCCTAAGACATAAGTTTTAAGGCCCACACATGAGTACAAAAAAAAAAGAATTTTAAGGACATACAGGATCGGTAAATGCAGGGGAGGATGCAATGCACAATTGGATCTATCAATAAGGGCACAATTTAGAGTAATTTGAAAATAATTAGAGAGATAATATAGTGGGGGTTTGGAGACTATTCATGTTTAATGCAGCCACAATTACGATCACGAGCAAGGGATCGTGATCGCAAACCTAATGTTATCATGATCGTGAGACTCATCCCAGCGTGAGCGCAACAATTAAGAGCAATTTTTTTCTCTCCTATTTTTAACAACTCAGCCCACAACTCAAATTTACCATATTTTATCTGACTCAACATCATTTAAATGCAACCCTTTTGGGTACCTAATTTTCATGAATCAATCTTAAGAAACATAAGCTACTCTAAAAATAAAAAATCAAGGATACGGGCCACTTTCACGGCATGATGAGTTGTCTTCCATCCAACGCCTAGTTTAACATCACGGTACGATATTATTTAATCTTCAAGTTGGGTCCTTGATGGATCCATCATAAACCTCCATGTCCACTACATCAATGACGGACACCACTTGTAGTTTCCTTGGATACCCGAAAGGAAACCTGATCATTTTGAACTCGAAACTTTATTTCCCCTTGCAGCGTATCAATAATTTCTCTTTCAATTGCTAAAAAGGGTCTCCCAAGAATAATGGGTATTTCTTGGTTGATTTCACAATCAAGGACAACAAAGTTCACGGGAAAAATAAAACGATCAAACTTTACCAAGACATCATACAAAACTCCAATCGGTTTCTTGATAGAGCGATCCACCACAAGAGCCTCATTATTACGGGAGTAGGAGTGCCCAAGCCAAGTCTTCAATATATACCATATGGCATGAGATTGATGCTTTCACCAAGGTCACACAAGACTTTCTCAAATTTATGTGTCCCAATGGTGCAAGGGATTGTAAAGGCTCCCGGATCCTCTTTCTTTTCCGCCATAGAACTAGTGATAGCGCTACAACTATGGGTCACTTCAATGGTCTCACCATCCACAAGGCATTTCTTGGACACCAATTTTTTCATTAGCTTAGCATACCCCAGAATTTTGAATGGCTTCTAACAATGGGATGTTTATTAAAAGATTGCTAAGCTTGGCGAGGAACTTCTTAAATTTGATGTTCTCCTCCTTTTTCTTAAGTCTTTAAGGGAATGGAGGAGGGATTTTCATTGGAGACAAGGGGTTACATTGCGGTTCATTACCCTCAACTACCTTAGGAGTCCCTTCTCATCAACCATCTCTTCAATTATCATTAGTTTTTCATTATCCCCTTCTTGAGACTTTGGAGCCTCATCATTTGACTCACCCACATACTTCTTCTTTGTGTTGATTTGATCATCAAGAAACTTTTATATGACCCTAACCTATTATGTACCAATTTCTTTACCACTTCGGGTGACAATAGCTAGGACATGAGCTAGGACATAAGCATCATTTTTAGGATTTGCCACTGTGTCACTATGGAGGCCACCTTTGGGCCTAACATTAAGTATAGTTGAGATTTAGCCAATTTGGATCTCCAATTTTTTTATTGAGGTCGAGTGCGATACAATCGTTTGGTTGATTTTATAAAAGTCTCATTTCAATTCACGGACCATCTTGTTCATCCCTTCCACTCTCATCAAGATTTTAGCATGCACATCCTCGATTTTAAACTTTTCAGGATCCACAAAATTTGAATCCTTGCTTTTCACTCGATCATAAGGGGGGCACATATCTTTCATACTCTCTTTCTTTATCCCTCCAATAACGATATCTATCTTAATCACGTCATTCTCTTTCTTGATTACGATCATTCCAACCTTGGTTCCCACCTTGCCTTTGATAGGGCCGGGCGGGAACCCCCCGAATAGTTTGATAAGTATCTAATTTCTTCCTCAAACTCCTTGACTCATCCATATCATACCCTTTAGAGACCATGACATTGACCATTTCTATGGGTGCACCCATCATATGCTTTATAAGTAGGTCCAATTGTGTCATCATTTTTGCCATATTTTCCTCTCTCTCTTCTTCTTCCTTTCTTTGCTCTTTATTCACAATCGAGGTGGTGTGAAAACCCGTGGCTACCTCGATATCTTGGGTGTGCCACCCTCTATTTTACTTTTTGATTTGTTCAAGCAAATTTGACGCCATACCATATGACAAAATCACAAGTGATCCACCGGCCATGTTGTCCACCACAGTCTCGTTTAGTTGATCCAACGCCCTATAGAATATTTGTAGGATCATCTTATCTAGTACTTGATGGTTAGAACATTGTACAAGATTTTCATTAAATTTCTCCCAAACTTCATATAGAGGCTCTCTATTGAGTTGACAAAAATTTATGACTTCATCCCATAATTGCAACATCTTTGATAGTGGGAAATAACAATCTAAGAAAGCATTGGTAAGCTTAACCCACGATGTGATGGACCCGGTGGGAAGGGACCTTAGCCATAACACTGCCTCACCCATTAGATAGAACAAGAAGAGGTGTAATTGTATAGATTCCTGTGTGATATAATCAATGTCGGATGGGGCACACACCTTCACAAAATTTTTCAAGTGTAGATTTGGGTCTTCATGAGATTGACCCCTAAAGAGACCCTTCATTTGTAGAATGTGAAGCATTACACTCATGACGTGGAATACCTCATTCCCTTTATTCAGTGGGATACAGATGGCACTAGCACGCCCCACATTATGGAGGTGATCCTCATCATCAATAGGACCATCAAAGGTCTCGGCGTTGCTTCCATGTTCACTCATTGTGTTGTGGGCACTATTAAACTCACCTATAAAAGAAATAAAAATGACAAACAACATAAATAACAAACACTATGGGTGAACCCAAAGTTATTATCAACACCACACAAGCTAAAACTAAGTTTCACTCCCCGACAATAATGGCATTTTTGATAACGCTCAACTTATGCCATTATTTTGGTGCAAGGCGATCGTTGTCAGTATAATAACCCAACTTTAGTTAGGGTCGAATCCACAAGGAGTGTGACTAGTTTTTGAATCCTTTGTATGTTTAAAGTTACTGAGTTTTGACCCGCAATGTAAACTTAAAGCAAGACATAGATTAAATTTAGTGGAGGTATTATTTGAAACGTGGTTGAAATAAAAGTAACTTATGAAACTAAATGAGAGAAAAAATATTGATTACAATCCAATGAGAGAAGAGTCTTAGGGTTATACTTATCCTAGAGGTCATACATGCATAGGTGATCGAGGGTTAGTCCTTTTCTTAGTTAAAAATGTGGGTGGGCTAGATTTTAACTCTTAATATGAGCTTTTCAAAAACACACCAAGATACACTCATGGATTCTTTCTAATACCTCATGAGTGTGCCAATTTCACCAATCCAAAACATCAACAAAACATACCTATTTCTAGGATGATGCCAATCAATCTAGCTACACATATAACATCCTTATTTCTAAGATAATGTTAAGGACATAATTAGTATCAAATAGTTGCTCATTACTACTCATCACCCACATTCCTCTTTCAAGGATAATATGGGATTCGAGTCAAATTGGGATTTTCACCCAAAACTTTTAATTAAAGCAAGAGTAGTAACAAAACCTACATCAATAACAAATAATAAGGACTAACAATCAACACCCATACACTTTAATACCCTAATCAAGCTTAACCCCAAAATAAAAATGTAGCTACTCATTAGATTAGAGGAAGAAATTATACCCAAATTAGCACCCAATGCTTCCATTTATAACAAATCAAGAATAATTCCAAAGCTTTAATCTCAATTCACAACTAAAATCTCTTGGAAAATTTTGCAATAATTATTTTCCCAAAGTGGTAGGGTTTCTTTCAATACAAAAATTGAATTCTAGTTCAAAGATGCCTCAAGTGTGTAAGGTTTTTGCCTTTTTGAGAATTGGAACCAGATGTATGAATTTACCAATCTGCCCGTAGAAGATTTTCGCGCCATCGTAATCGCGACTCCCGCGATCATAGTGAAGCTATCGCAATTTTCAAGCTTTGATCGAGTCTTAACTGGTCTCGATCACGACCCTCAAATCGCGGTCACGCTAATTGACGGTCAATCCCTGCTCCAGATTTTTCAGCTTTTGCACTAACTTTACCCCTTTTGTTCTCTTTTCATCTTATTTCACTTCATTTCTTTCAATTTTCTGTAAAACCTGCAAACCATGGGAATTAGTGCATTCAAAAAAATTCATCTTATTTACACAATTTAACCATAGTAATTTACACGAATTTGGATGCCAATAAGTGGTAAATTTACCACTCATCAGCGATATGAAATTAAATGATATGAAGTTGAAGCTTTATTTTGGACATGCAGTTTAGATTTTCTTAAGCTATATTTTTATCATAAATGTAGACCACCACCACCACCCCCAAGTTATGAAAACTATCAAAAAAATATATTTTTTTTCAAAATCATACCCAAATGAACCAAGCATAGTTCATAAACAAGATATTAGAATATCCTAAGAGACGCATTGATAAATCAAATATCTCTATGTACTTTTTACAAATAAATGTTTGCGAAACTTTCAAATACATGTATTATAAAAATTCATTAATCAACACTAATAGTAGCTAGCTATTCTTTAATATAAACATTTTACATAGTACAAACAATTTAAAGTCAATTTATAAAATTTAAAATGATAAATCTTTTTTACAAGATATAAACTTATGGGTTAAGTTTTATATTTTTTGAGAAAAATTAAAATCATGATTTGAAATTTGAAATCATGCTTTCAGAATTTGTGATTCCAAATTACATGTCCAAATGTTGATTGGAATCATGACTGCATAGCACACATGTCCAAACGCAAGCTAACCTAAATTTGGAAATGCAATCTGGGATCATGTGATCAAATCTCAAATTCTCAAAGAAAAAATGATTTGAGATTCTAAATTATGATTTTGAATTTTTCATAATATAAAACTTGACCCATACATTTATATTTTATAAAAAAAAAGACTCATCATTTTAAATTTTTCAAAGAAAAAGGCCCATATTCGACATTAAGATAGATTATTTGTACACGTGAAAAAATTATATTAAAAAATAACGAGTTACTACTAGTGAATGTTTATAAAATTATGTATATTTAAGAATGTGTAATCACAAATATTTATTTATTTAAGAAAATATGAAAAAGCACTTCCTCTGTTTTTATCTAATTGGTCTATTTTGACTAAGCACAAAGTTTAGAAAACTCCAATTGCAATGTTCGAAAAAACATGACAATTTCACGAACATTTAACCATAGATTCAAAATATTTTTGAAACCAATTATTTTTGAAAATTGATGAAGTTCAGATCGAATTCAATATGTATTTTAGCTTTTTACAAGATATAAATTTATGGATCAAGTTTTAGATTTTTTGAGAAAAAAATTAAAATTATGATTTGAAATTAGAATCATGCTTTTGCAGAATTTGTGATTCCAAATTGCATATTCAAATGTTGATTTGGAATCATGACTGCATAGCACATGTCCAAATTCAAGCTAACCTAAATTTGCATGTGATTTGGGATGATGTGATCAAATCCCAAATTTTCCAAAAAAAAAATATGATTTGAAATTTAAATCCTGATTTTGAACTTTTCATAATATAAACTTGACGCATAATTTATATTTTACAAACAAAGACACATCACTTTAAATTCTTGAAAAAAAATAAGCTCATATTTGACGTGAAGATAGATTGTTTGTACATTTGAAAGAATCATATTAAAGAATAACTAGTTATTATTATTGTCAACTAGTGAATGTTTATAAAATTATGTATATTTAAGAGTTTGTAATCACAAAGATTTATTTATAAAAGAAATAAAAAAAGTGCTTCCTCTATTCCAATCTGATTGGCCTATTTTGACTAAGTACGGAGTTTAAAAAACTCCAATTGTTATGCTCGAAAAAATACGATAATTTCACCATCATTTAACTATAGATTTCCAAATACTTTGGAAATCAAATATTTTTGAAAAATTTGGTTCGTTGGATTTCAGATCGAATTCAACATGTATTTGCCATAAATTTTTATAAACATATTTAATTCAATTATAATTTATTATTAAAAATCATTCATTTATAATTTATTATTAAAAATCATAACACAATATTTTATAAAACTATTAATATTTTATAAAAGAAATCATCATTTTAAATTTTTCAAAGAAAAAGGCCCATATTCGGCGTGAAGATAGATTATTTGTACACATCAAAGAATCATATTAAAAAATAACTAGTTACTGCTAGTGAACGTTTATAAAATTATGTATATTTAAGTGTGTGTAATCAAAAACATTTATTTATTAGAAAAATATGAAAAAACGCTCCCTGTGTTTCAATCTGATTGGCCTATTTAGACTAAATACGAAGTTCAGAAAACTCTAATTGTAATATTTGGACAAACACGACAATTTCATCAACATTTAATCATAGATTTCAAATATTTTTGAAAAATTAGATTTGATGAATTTTAGATCGGATTCAACATGTATATTAGCTTTTTACAAGATATACATTTATGGGTCAAGTTTCATATTTTTCTAAGAAAATATTAAAATCATGATTTGAAATTCGAAATCATGCTTTTGCGGAATTTGTGATTTCAAATTACATGCTCAAACTTTGATTTGGAATCATAACTGCATAGCACATGTCCAAATGCAAGCTAACCTAAACTTTGACACGTGATTTGGGATCATGTGATCAAATCCCAAATTCCTCAAAAAAATATATATGATATTTGGATTTATTTGATTTATTTATTAATTATGATAAAATTAGATTTAGATATCCACCAAAATATTATAAATATTGCTTAGATGAATAACGAACAAAAATTACAAAAATATAAAGAATTAAAACAAATAATATTTGAAAAACGTAAAAAAATAAAAATAAGGATAGAAAGACTACAGTATAACATAGTTATCAGAGTTAGTAAAAACTCAATAAATTCACAAAAAGAAGAAATATCAAATTTAGAATCAACAATAGATAGTCTAGAATATATATATCAACATAACATATATACATTTAAATAAAATGAACAAAGAAGAATTTATAATAGATGAAAAAACATATGAAAATCACGAAGGATTAAAAATAAAAATAGTATTCTCTAATTTAGGAAGAAGATATAAGAAAATAGGTGAACATTTATATTTAATGTTAGAAAAAAAAAAGTTAAAATTAGAAGATAAGTTGACAGTCATGATAAGAATAGAAAGAGAAAACGAAGAAATAGATAGGAAAAAAGAAATAGATAAAATAAAATAACAAACCACAAAAGAAATACAAAAAATAGAAGAAACTAAAAATAATAGGATTGCTGAATTAGAAAAAGAACTACAAATACTAAAAGACATGTATGAAAAAAGACAGAAAGAAAAAGAAGAAAAAGATAAAGAACAAAAATTATTAAACGAGATAAATCAATTTAAAGAAAAATTAGAAATAAAAAATAAAGAATCAGAAGCCAGTGAATTAGAAATAAATACAATAAATGCTGAAGAAACAAATAATTATGATTCGGAAGGTAGTGAAACATATACAGAAATTCTATAAAACATAGGAAAACTAAAAATTAATGTAAAACAAGAAGTAATTAATAAAGAAAACTTAGAAAATACAAACACAAAAATAAATACTCTTAATAAAGAAGACGATGAAAACATAATACCTAGTACATCAGAAATGAAAAAACCTACATATTATTATAAAGATAAGTTTAAAAAATATAACCTAAAAAATGAATATAACAAATGGACACCAAAACAAATAATTAATAAAAATTATAACTTTTTAGATTTAGACTGTGTAATAGACACAAATAAAACAATACAATTATGGGCAGGATACATGTCAAAACAATTATTAGATAATAATATAGATACAACAAATACACCAGAATATATAGAAAGGACATTAATAGGAACAGTAAAATTATGGTTTTTAAACCTAGCCAAAGTAAGTAAAAAAGTATTAAGATCTGATAATAAAACAGAAGGAACATCAACAACTACTAAAATATCACCAACAAAAATATTGAAAAAATATGAAGTAGCTATAAGAGATGAATTTAGCAGTATAACAACAGAATAAGAAGAACAAAATAAAGAAAAAGATACGAATAGAAATTTAATGTTAAAATTAGAAATATGTAATATGTGCTATATAGATGAATATACGTGCGCATTTAAAGAATACTACTATAAGGGAACATATAATACAGAGGAAAGTAAAAAAATAAGAAGATTATATTTTAGCAAATTACCTGAACCATTTAGTTCAAAAATAATAAAAAGTTGGAATGAAGCAAAAATAGTAGATACCCTAGGAGCAAGAATAAAATTTTTACAACAATGGTATAGAAATCTATGTGAAAAATATAGAGAAGGAATAAAAATGGAAAAAAACATTAATAAGAAATTTAGCATGTTGCAAAGATAAAATAGCACCTCAATTTGGTGTGAAGAAAGATATTATAAAAAAAGAAAAAGACATAAGGAATATAAGAAATACAAAAAGTCAAAATATAAATATAAGAAACCAAGAAAAAGATATTATGTAAAAAATTATAAACATAAAAGACCATATAGGAAAAAAAAATCTATAAAAGAATGTACTTGTTATAATTGTGGAAAACTAGTACATTTAGCTAGAGATTGTAAAATGCCTAAAAACCCAAAAAAGAAACAAATATCAGAAATAAAAATAGAAAATACGGAATATATGCAGATAGATTATATAGATTATGAATTAGAAATTGAAGATAGTATATATGAAATTTCGGAGAATGAAACAGATAATGAAATAGATAGTGATTTAGATGAATCAAATGACTGAAGAAGATATAAAAATGAACCAAATAACTGAAGAAGATATAAAAATAATAACAAAGGAAGAATATTTAAATGAAGAAGGAACTGATCAAAAAATAATATTTGATAATAATATATTTGACAAAATAAAAGGAAAAGAGTTAGACCTAAGTGTAGAAAAAATATTCAAAATACCAACAATAAAAAATATATTTAGTAGAAAAAAAGAAAGAATACTACGTAGTAAGCCAAAAGGAACATGTAATAGACTGTAGATATGCAAAAGGTAGAGCTATTATACCACTAGTAACAAAAAGAATAATTAATAAAGAAATAAACGATATAAAAAGTAAAAACCCAATAAAATATGTACACCTTGGAGGAACAAAGATATTGATAAAAACATGTTTTAGACAAGGAATAAATACACTAATAAAATTATATTTAGCAGATGATAGAATTATAAAACCTATAGAAAAAGTATAATAACTGCCGTAAAAGGAAATTTAATATACCAAAAATTTAAATTTATAATAAGTGTGAATTATTCAGTAGCAATAACAGATAAAAATATAGATAAATCATTAGTATTATACTGGGAAATAACAGGAATAGAACTAACCCCAGGAAGTAAAATATTTACAGCAAGATGTAAAAATCTATACGTATTAACAACAAAACATAAAATAACGGGAAAAAAATAAAATTAATAAAATACAAATAGAAAGTCCTTTCGAACAATTTGTAAAAACAATTGATAATAATGATTATAGTTACAAAGACATAGATATAGAAGAAGATTTAGAAATAATAAATGATAGAATAAGTACAACAAAAAGGATAGCTCATGAAAAAACAGAATCATCAAGCTCATCAAAAAGAACAAGTTATGAAATAACTTCAACAGTTAATTTAAATCAATATTATATAACAGGAACAATAAATGAAAAAGAATATTTAATACTCTTAAATACAGGAAAAGAAGAAAATTATATAGCAAAATATCTAGTAAAAAGTGAAGAAATAAAATCTAATAGTAATATATGCCCAAATCTACCAAGGAGTCTAATAAACATTAAAGATACGGTAGAAAAAGAAATAATAATAGGAGTCAGAAAAATAAAAATAGAATTTGAAATAAAGGAAGAAATGCAAAAATCAGACATAATATTAGGAATAAAATGGTTAGAACAAGTAAAATCATACATTATAGAACATACACAATTATCTATAACATATAATAAAGAAAAATTATTAATAAAAAGAGCTTTGACATGATATGAAAATATATGTACTTGTAAAAATAATAGTAGAAGGATATTAATAGGTATTATACACCTATGATAGATATAGGAGCAGAAGCAAACTTATGTAGATACAACTGTTTACCAGAAAGTAAATGGGATAAATTAAAAACACCAATAGTAGTCAAAGGATTTAATAATGAAGGAAGTTTGATTACATATAAAGCTAAAAATGTAAAAATACAGATATGGGATAAAATAATAACAATAGAAGAAATCTATAATTATGAACTAACATCAAAAGATATACTTTTAGGAATGTCATTTTTAGATAAATTATACCCACATATAATAACTAAAACAGATTGGTGGTTTGCCACACCATGTAAATAAAAATTAAGAGCAAAAAGAGTTATTAATAAAATAAGAAAGAAAACTGATTGGATAAAAGGAAGTGAAAAAATTACACAAAAGTTAGAAAATATAAAAAAATACAGAAGACACAGTAGAACTGGTTGTATTTTCGATAAATAAAAGAGAAATAACTATATTTTCAATAGATAAGGTAGAAATAATAAAGAAAAGATTAAGACAATTATACAGTGAAGATCCATTAAAAGGATGGGAAAAACATAAAACTACTATAAAAATTGAATTAATAGATAAAAATAGTATAATAACTCAAAAACCATTAACATATAATTTTGAAGATTTAAAAGAATTTAAAATGCATATAGATAAATTATTAGAAAAACAATATATACAAAGAAGCAATAGTAAACATAATAGCCCAGCGTTTATAGTAATAAACATAGTGAACAAAAAAGAGGAAAAAGTAGAATGGTGATTGACTATAGAAATTTAAATGCAAAAACTATGACATACAATTATCCAATACCAAATAAGATATTAAAAATAAGACAAATACAAGGATATAATACTTTAGTAAATTTGATTGTAAATCAGGATTTAACCACTTAAAGTTAGATGAAAATTCTAAGGAATTAACCGCATTTACGGTACCACAAGGATTTTATGAATGGAACGTATTACCATTTGGATATAAAAATGCACCAGGTAGATACCAACATTTTATGGATAGTTATTTTAAACAATTACCTAATTGTATAGTATACATAGATGATATACTACTATATACAAAAACTAAAGAGGAACATTTAAAATTATTAGAACAATTTACAGATATAATAGAAAAATTGGGAATAAGCTTAAGTAAAAAGAAAACCAAAATTATGAAAAATCAGATAGAGTTTTTAGGAATACAAATAGATAAAAGTGAAGTAAAAATGCAACAACATATAGTACAAAAAATAATAAATTCAAAAGAAGAATTAGATACAAAAAAAAATTATAATCATTTTTAGGATTAGTAAACCAAGTAAGAAAATATATACCAAAATTAGCAGAAAACCTAAAGCCATTACAGAAAAAATTAAAAAGGGATATAAAATATAATTACAACGAAGAAGATATAAAACAAGTTCAGAAAATAAAAATACTTTGTAAAGAGTTACCAAAATTACAATTCCCAGACGAAAATAAAAAATTTATATATATAGTAGAAGCAGATGTTAGTGAATATAGTTATGGAGGAGTACTTAAATATAGATATGAAGAAGAAAAATTAGAACATCATTGTAGATACTACTCAGGTACGTTTAATGAAACAAAAATAAAATGGAAAATAAATAGAAAAGAATTATGTTCATTATATAAATGTTTATTAACATTTGAGCCATATATTGTATATAAAAATTTTATTGTACGAACAGATAATACACAGGTACGCTGGTGGTTAACAAAGAAAATACAAAATTCAGTTACAATGAAAGAGATTCGGAGACTTCGGAGACTAGTATTAAATATATTAAATTTTACATTTACAATTGAAGTAATTAGTACTAACAAAAATGTTATTGCAGATTAAATATCAAGACAAAGCTATACAGACTGATATAATAGAAGAAGATTATTTAGAAAAAATACTCAAAACCCTAACTACGCTTTCAATGAAAGTGGACAGTATGAGTAATGAAATAGAAAAGCTAAAGACTAATGAAGTTAAACCGAAGACTAAAGCTATGACTCAGCTAACTCAGCAGTGTGCAGAGCTATGTTGATCGGAAGACATCAAAATTCCAGAGCTAAAAGGAGACATTAGGACACTCCATAAAACCCATAACGTTTATCAATCTACAATTGCAGGTACAAGCAAAGGAGTTAGTGGACAAAGATATCAGAACATGAACATGAATAAGATATTTGAAAAACCTTTTATACCAAAAACACAAAAACACCCCTTGTATATACCCCCACAAATTACCACATATCGAGAAAGTTTGAACCAAGATAAAAAAAAGCCTATAACCACATAACCCGAGCATACATAGAAAATATCCACAAAATACAGACTTATCTAAACCTTAAACCCAGAGCCACAGATATCCAAGAATCAAACACAAACTATATAACCCAAAAATTACAAGGTTACAACAAGTTAATCGCACTACTGAAAACCAACCTAAGCTTAGTTAAAACTTGTTTCAGTTATGGATTATTAAATACCGTATATACCCATGAAAGAAATGAACTAACAGATATACCAGAATTATATAGAGCATTCACCACTTATAAAAGAATAACCAAAGGGAATTTATTTTTTATAAAGTTTTATACTGTACCAATAGAGATATTATATGACGAGATCAAACAAGTTATACAAATTGTAAAAATAGGATTAACCAGAGATATGATTATACCGGAAGATATTGTCCAGCAGCCAGAGATACCTAATTTTTATGCAAATAAATGACTTATTGGAATAGCTACGATTGTTCAAGAATTAGCAAATAATTATATCAATGGAAACCCAATATGGAGCTATTATTCAAGAGATCATCAAATGATTTATTCAAATTCAAGAGAGCTACGACAAACAAATATGGAAGATGCTAGATAATGGATTCTGACATTGCTCAACCCAAAGAAACAACCAAGTGCAAGAGCAATTAGGAAGGGATTTATTTCAGAAGAATTATTAATAAGATATTGCAAGATAATTGGACATAAATATCCAGACCATCAATGTTCAAGATGTAATGGAGAAGATAATATTATCCTGGAAGTTCAACTGGAATAAAAGGAGATAAAAACAACAACTGGAAGATACACGACAAAAGATAAAAAGACACAGAGCAATAATAGAAAGATAAGAAGACGGAGCAATAATAGAAAGATAAGAAGACAACAACATTAAAGTGAAGAAAGAGACATATGGAAGATCAAATAGTTTTTCTTGACTTATTTACGTAAGTTAGGCCATTATGTAAGAAATTGTATAGTAAGCCATTATTGGTCTTAACTTTTAAGGACCTATTGTATAGGTATAGGTTTTTTGACTTTTTAGTATTAGTTCTTGTCATAGGAAAAGTAAATTATTTCTTTAGGATACGTAAAAAGTATCAGATCGTTTACGCATTTTCTTTTAGGCTATAAATATGTAAGCCTTTGGCAAGTTAAAGGCAAGACTTTCATGTGCTGAAAGCAAGCCTTCCCTCTTGTACACAAAAAACTTTTTGAATATTTAATTAAAAAATAGATATATTTCTAAGAAAAAGTTATGGATAAACAAAGCCCAGAATTATCAAACCTACCAGAACAGGTATATTTATTTATGATTATGAATAGCTAAATTCATAAATTCCTGACAATCATGATATGATAAAATAAGTTCATGTTAGTTACTTTATAGTAGAATTATTTGAAGAATAGCATGTTAAAAAGTTTATTAGCAAAGTGGAAAAGGAGAAAAATTCCCAAGAACTAAGCCATCCTAAAGATGAAACCGGTGAGGCAAGAAAGCCGTGATAGGGGAGTAGCCAGAGTAGAGGCGCTGTTTAAGAGAAAAGTATCCAGATTACCATGCTAATAGTGACCGAAGAACATGTTATTTAAGAATAATCTAGTATATAGTAATCTAAAATGATCATTTTTTGTTATGTGTATGATTGAAGGGAATATTTTGAAAAAAGCATCATATGAAAAATGAATACTTATTTATCTGACGAAATGGTATATAAATTTAAAATACTTGTTTTGTATGTACTTAGGGGTATAGAAATTGTAGCTATAAGAAAAATCATATTGGAAAAAATATTTGATAAATATTTTATGACTAGAATAAATTACATACCACACCTACCTACCTACTCTTACAAATATCTACATTCCAAACCTACACATCAACCATGATAAATTACGTATATTTAGAATATTGGAAAATGGATATGAAAAATATACAATTAATAGAAAGACTAATGAAAACAAATGTAGAAAAATATATGAGAACTAAAGATACAAAATATATAGAATTCCTTAATGAAAATATACAATAATTATTAAGATTAAAACAAACAACCAGTAAATATTATGATAAAGCATTTAATAAATTATAAATTACTAAAATCTAACTCCAAGTTATCCAAATTATTCGTAGAAACCTAAGCATCATATGGACAATATGACAAGCTATATATCTGATGAAATTAAGATACTTGTTTTATATATCATAAAAGACTTAGAAATAGAAGACATAAAGAAAATAATATAGGAAAAAATATTTTATGAAGAATCGTTAAGTCTAGAATGGTTAGAAGATATGCATGATCTCAGTTTAGATTATTCAGATAGTTATTACTCAAATAATAATAATTATTATTCATATGGATATTATACAGATTAAAAATGTTAGAATATATTAAAAGAGTTAGAGAAAAACAAAGTTGGCTATACAAAGAAATTAATTATAGAAACCATCTTAGAAAAGGAAGAAAACAATTAAAAGAAAGATTAATTTGGATAAATAAAACCATGAAACAACTAGAATTAAAAGACAGTTTAGAATATGGTTTAGACATAGAATTATTCATAGAAGAAAAAACAGGATAATTAACGAAATAGATAACCTAGAATTTAATATAAGATATAGTACAATTAGAATAAATTATTACAAAGAAATTTGCAGTATTACAACTACTTTAGGATTAAATGATAAACTATGAATATTTAAAATATTGGAGACAAGATATGGAAGAAATAAGATTAACAGAAATACTTAGGAAAGAGAATTCAATTGAATATTTTAGAACAAAAGATATAGAATATTTAGAATACCTTCAAATTAATATACAAGAATTACAAAGACTAAGAGAAAAAACTAAAGAATATTACAGTAAAATATTTAATCAAATACCATTTAATCACCCCCAACATATGAATATCAATAAAAGTAAAATAAATAAATTAAAAATAAAAATATTTAGAAAAGTCAAGAAACATCCACGTACAAATAAAAATAGATCCATTAGAGTTATAATAGATCTATTTAAGTTATCCGCACCCCCCAACAATTGCAGTTATAATAGATCTATTTAAGTAAGCTATGAATCAGCTAACTCAGCAGTGTGCAGAGCTATGTCGATCGGAAGATAAAACTTGACCCATAATTTATATTTTATAAAAAGAAAAAGATCAATCATTTTAAATTTTGCAAAGAGAAAGGTTCATATTTGACATGAAGATAGATTATTTGTATGGGTGAAAGAATCATATTAAAGAATAACTAGTTTTTATTATTGTCAACTATAAATGTTTATAAAACTGTGTATATTTAAGATAATTTAGAACTTTTTATAATATAAAGCTTGACCCATAATTTATAGTTTAAAAAAAGACCCATCATTTTAAATTTTGCAAAGAAAAATGCTCATATTTTACGTGAAGATTGATTGTTTGTACATGTGAAGAATCATATTAAATAATAATTGTTGTTATTATTATCGACTAGCGAATATTTATAAAATTATGTATATTTAAGAGTTTGTAATCACAAACATTTATTTATAAAAAAAATATGAAAAAATGCTCCATCAGCTTCAATCTGATTGCCTATTTGACTAAGCACGGAGTTTACAAACTCTGATTGCAATGTTCGAAAAAACACGATAATTTCACCAACATTTAACAATAGATTTTCAAATATTTAAAAAAAATTAAATTTGATGAAGTTCAAATCGAATTCAACATGTATTTTAGCCATAATTTTTTACAAACATATTTCATTCATTAATACCTTATTATTAAAAAAACATAACACAAATGTAATAAAACTATTACTATTAGAATATTTTATTAAAAAAAAATGACCCGTCATTTTAAATTTTCAAAGAAAAAGGCCCATATTCAACGTGAAGATAGATTATTTGTATATGAGAAAGAATCATATCAAAAAATAACTAGTTACTGCTAATAAATGTTTATTAAATTATGTATATTTAAGAGTGTGTAATCATAAATATTTATTTATGAAAAAGTGCTCCCTCTGTTTCAATCAGATTGGCCTATTTTGACTAAACACGGAGTTTAGAAAACTCCAATTATAATGTTTGGAAAAACACGATAATTTCACCCACATTTAACCATAGATTCCAAATATTTTTGAAAATTGGATTTGATGAAGTTCAGATCGAATTCAACATGTATTTTAGCTTTTTACAAGATAAAAATTTATGGGTCAAGTTATATATTTTTTGACAAAATCACGATTTGAAATTCAAAATCATGCTTTTGCAGAATTTGTGATTCCAAATCGCATGTTCAAACGTTGATTTGAAATCATAACTGCATAGCATATGTCCAAACGCAAGCTTACCTAAACTTGGACATGCAACTTGGGATCATGTGATCAAATTCTAAATTCGTAAAAAAAAAATATGATTTAAGATTCTAAATCATGATTTTGGACTTTTCATAATCTAAAACTTGCCCATAATTTATATTTTATTCAAAAAAGATCATTATTTTAAATTTTTCAAAGAAAAAGGCTCATATTCTAGGTGAAGATAGATTATTTGTACATGAGAATGAATCATATCGGAAGATAACTAGTTACTATTAGTGAATGTTTATAAAATTATGTATATTTAAGAATGTGTAATCACAAATATTTATTTATTAAAAAAAATAAAAAAGTGCTCCCTCTATTTCAATCTAATTGGTTTATTTTGACTAAACACGGAGTTTACAAAACTCCAATTATAATGTTCGAAAAACATGACAATTTCACCTACATTTAATCATAGATTCTAAATATTTTCGAAAAATTAGATTGATGAAGTTCAGGTTGAATTCAACATGTATTTTAGCTTTTTACAAGATACAAATTTATGGGTCAAGTTATATATTTTTTTGAAAAAAAAATTAAAATCGTGAATTGAAATTCGAAATTATGCTTTTGCGGAATTTGTGGTTCCAAATCGCTTGTTCAAACGTTGATTTGAAATCATAACTGCATAGCACATATCCAAATGCAAGCTAACCTAAACCTAGACACGTGATTTGGGATCATGTGATCAAATCCCAAATTCACCAAAAAAAAATATGATTTGAGATTCTAAATCATGATTTTGAACTTCTCATAACATAAAACTTAACTCACAATTTATATTTTATAAAAAAGACTCATCATCTTAAATTTTACAAAGACAAAGGCTCATATTTGACGTGAAAATAGATTATTTGTACATATGAAAGATTCATATTAAATAATAACTGGTTATTATTACTGTTGACTGGTGAATATTGATAAAATTATGTATATTTAAGAGTTTAAAACACAAATATTTATTTATAAAAAAAAAGAAGAAAAAAGTGATCGGTCTGTTTCAATCTGATTGACCAATTTTGATTAAGCACGGAGTTTAAGAAACTACAATTGTAATGTTCAGAAAAACACGATAATTTCACCAACATTTAACTATAAATTTTCAAATATTTTTAAAAAATTAGATTTGATGGAGTTCAAATCAAATTCAACATGTATTTTAGCTTTTTACAAGATATAAATTTATGGTTCCAGTTATATAATTTTTGAGACAAAATTAAAATCATGATTTGAAATCCGAAATTATGCTTTTGCAGAATTTATGGTTCCAAATCGCTTGTTCAAACGTTGATTTGAAATCATAATTGCATACCCCATGTGCAAACGCAAGCTAACCTAAACTTGGACACTCGATTTGGGATCATGTGATCAAATTTCAAATTCTCCAAAAAAAAATATGATTTGTGATTCTAAATCATGATTTTGAACTTTTAATAACATAAATTTTGACCCGTAATTTATATTTTATATATAAAAAAAATGATCCATCATCTTAAAAATTGCGAAGAAAAGGCTCATATTTGATGTGAAGATAAACTGTTTGTACATGTGAAAGAATCATATTAAAGAATAACTAGTTTTTTTTTTTGGTCAGGAAATAACTAGTTATTATTATTGTCGACTAGTGAATGTTTATAAAATTATATATATTTATGAGTTTGTAATCACAAACATTTATTTATAAAAAAATTTATGAAAAAGGGCTCTATCTATTTCAATCTGATTAGCCTATTTTGACTAAGCAAAGAGTTTCAAAAACTTCAATTGTAATGTTCTAAAAAACAAGGTAATTTCACCAACATTTAACCATAGATTCTAAATATTTTATAAACCAAATATTTTTTAAACCAAATATTTTTTGATGAAGTTCATATCGAATTCAACATATATTTTAGCTTTTTACAAGATATAAATTTATGGGTCAAGTTTTATATTTTTTGCGAAAAAAATTAAAATCGTGATTTGAAATTCAAAATCATACTTTTGCAGAACTTGTAATTCCAAATCGCATGTTGTGTTGATTTGGAATCATGACTACATAGCACATAATTGTACATGTGAAAGAATCATATTAAAAAAATACCTAGTTACTACTAATGAATATTTATAAAATTATGTATATTTAAGAGTGTGTAATCACAACATTTATTTATTAAGAAAATGAAAAAACATTTCCCCCATTTTAATTTGATTGACCTACTTTGACTGAGCATGGAGTTTAGAAAACTCCAATTGTAATATTCGTAAAAACACCACAATTTCAGAAACATTTAACCATATATTTCAAATATTTTTTTAAACCAAATATTTTTGAAAACTTAGATCTGGTGAAGTTCAGATCGAATTTTAACATGTATTTTAGCTTTTTTACAAGATATAAATATAGGAATAACTACATGGCTTAGCAAACATAGACTCCTAATTACCCTATTTAGCCTAAGTTTCAATTAGTTATCATCCATAGCCTATCTTTCCAATTATATATAATTTAGACTCTCTTTATTTTATCTTTTTCTCCACCTTTTATTTCTCTTTTTACTTCTTTTTTTCTTTTTCAGTTTTTCTTTTTTTTTTTTCCTTTTTCTTCTTTTTTGTTTTTCCATTTTTTTCCCTTTTTTTCCTTTTTAGTTTTTTCCCTTTTCATCTTTTCTCTTTTTTTTTTTTTTACATTTTCCTTATATTTTTTTATTTTTTCATCTTTTTTAATTTCTTTTTTCTGTGTAGTCTTTTTTTTATATATATATTTTGTTTGATTCTATTTCGTTCTTTTTTGTTTCGTGGGTCATTTTTTCTCCTTTTTTTTCTTTTTATATTTTTTCTCTCATTTTTTGTTGTTGTTATATTTTATATATTTTTTATATTTATTTGTATCATACTATATATTTTAAATAAATTTATTATTTGTAGTTGAATAGTTTAGTCGTGAATATGTACAATTTATCATTTATATTAACATACAAATAAGTATATTGATTAATTATATTTACTTGAGACTAAAATATATAAGTTTACAATGTGTCATTCAATGCAAATATATCGTTTGTATTTTGTATTTCAAATTTTTATTTATATTTGTATATAAACAAGTATCATTTTGTATGTGTATGATTCAAGTTCTATAAACATGTATCATTTGATACAAATTTAACATTTATATAATTTATTATTTTTATTTTTATTGTTCAGTTTTCATTAATAAAATATAAATAATATCAGTGAATTTAAATACAAGTATTCATAGAAAGAAAAATAACAATTTTTTTTAAATTATTTAAAAATACAAATGATGTTGTCAACTACAAATTCAAATACAAACAAATAAATTTACAAATATAAATACAATATGCGGTCAAATTACAAATACAAATACGAAATACAAGTGCGAACTATAAAATATAAATACAAATACAAACTTTAAAATATAAATATAAATATAATTGTATCAACAAATACAAAAATATAAATGATGGCGTGAATACAAATACGATAAGCAATTTTAGTATTTATGCTATCATCCATGACTTGTGCTCGAGTAGCCATATTTTAGAAAATACAAAAAATATAAAATAAAAAAAAATGAGAAAGAAAATAAGTACAAAAAGAAAGCCAAAAAAAAAGGATAGAGAAATAAAAGCTAGACATAGAAGAGAGAAAAAAACGAAAAGAAAGAAACGGAAAAAAATAAAAATGGGGAAAAAGAGAAAACAAAATCATCTATTTTGTTTTTTCTTTTGTTTTTACAGCCTTTTCTTTTCTTTTTTTCTGTTTTTATTTTTTATTTTTTGTCATTTTTCTTCTTTTTCTTTTTTTTTCTTTTTTTTTGTAGTTTCTTTTTCTTTTCTCTCATTTTTGTTGGTGTTGTTGTATGTTATATTTTATATATTTTTATATTTTATATTTATTCGTATTATACTATATATTTTAAATAAATTTATTATTTGTAATTTATTATTTGAATAGTTCGGCGGTGAATACAATTTATTATTTGTATACAAATAAATATATGAATTAGTTGTATTTACTTGAGTCTAAAATATTTAAATATGAAATGTGTCATTCTATGCAAATGAATCGTTAGTATTTGTATGTCAAGTTTATCATTTGTATTTTTAATATAAATAAGTATCATTTATATGTGTATGGTTCAAGTTGTATAAACATGTATCATTTGATACAAATGTAACATTTATATTTATATTTAACATTTGTACTTTTATAATTTATCATTTATATTTGTATTGTTCAATTTGCATTAATAAAATATAATTTATATCAATGAATATAAATACAAGTATTCGCAGAAAGAGAAAATTATTTTTTTTCATTTATTTAAAAATATAAATAATATTGTCAACTACAAATTCAAATACAAACAAAGGAAACAAGTGAAATTACAAATACAAATATAATATGTGGTAAATTTAAAAATACAAATACAAAATAATTTTTTTAAATACAAATGCATCGACTAAAATAGAATACAAATACAAACCACAATGAAACCACAAGTTCTACCTCCTATTTTTTATGAAGAGAATGAATCTTTTTCTCGAAGGATCAGAAAAATATAAATATAATATGCAATCAACTATAAAATACAAAGAAAAAA
The DNA here is from genome assembly GCA_030864215.1 of Capsicum pubescens. Lineage (NCBI taxonomy): Eukaryota > Viridiplantae > Streptophyta > Magnoliopsida > Solanales > Solanaceae > Capsicum > Capsicum pubescens. The sequence goes on along the minus strand of CM061542.1, from coordinate 69,248,659 downwards.
TAATTCTTTAAAATACATATGCAAATTTTACAAAATATAAATGATGGCGAGAACTATAAATCTATAACATATTAAAAGCGTGAAGACCCTTAGAAAAATGAATCGAATTTTTTGCCCTTCATTAAAATATTTGGTAATAGACAAAATCGTATTCACTTTTTTTGTAATTATTATTTAATAAGCATATGAATAATTAATGTTGGTGAGTTTTTTTTCTCCTTGTATATGTAAAAAGGGTCAAAATCATTTTTCCTCCCCAACTTTGTCTTAAAAATCAAACTCCCCCCTCAACTTTGAACAATAATCATGCTTCCCCCTTTATCCTAATTGACTTTTTAAAATTCCTATTTTACCCTTTATTATCATTTTTTTAACTTCTTTAAAATCATCATATTTTCATTTTAAGAAAAATTCATATAACAATTTTTTCATAAAAATATAAACATTATTCATATAACAAAATTTTCATAAAAACATAAACATTATCTTCTAGAAAAAAAAAAGTAAGAAATATATAAGCTAATGATGATCTTTATGAAGTAAATTAGCATAATAAGAAAATTAGTTTTATTAATAATAATCAAAACATCATATTTATTTTAACAAGTGAAAATAATAAGTACTACTAATTTTATAAACATATTTCAATACAAAAAATACAAACAATAAATGAAAGAGATAAGCATCTAGTACCACCCCGAACTATGGTCAAAGTTGTTACGACACACTCCAACTTCACAGGGGTCCTATTATCCCCTGAACTCAAATTTAGCGTATTTTTATCATTTTTTGTGCTAATGTGACACCTTTATCACATAAAATGGAGCCCATATCAAAGGTGTCACGCCATCTAAAATGATAGACAAAAGGTATCATGTTAGCTAAAAAGATTGACAAAAATACGCTAAAATTTAGTTTAAGGGGTAATAGGACCCCCGAAAGTTGACGTGTGTCGTAGCAAATTTGGTCAAAGTTCGGGGATACTAGATGTTTTTCTCGAATAAAAATAAGGTCAAATTTTAAAGATTATATTTATTTATATAAATTATAAAATATGTAATACTCTATTAATGACAATCACAACTTATTTACTGATATAGACAATAGATAATATCGTTTCTTATCACTTGATCCTCATCCTAAAAATAAATGTTTTAGTTTATCTGCTCAATTTGTGAAATCAAGAGAATTGTATTATATTTTTTTTCTATCCTTTAGTGTTAAATAACTATATAAAGTAACAGTATAGACAAATTTAAAGTTTCAAATTATCATTAATAAGGTTAATTTAGCAAAATATACCTCTAAGTAAAATTTTCTTATGGATTGTGTTATATCAACAAAAAGTTAAGTAATACGAAACGAATTTCGTAAGAGAGTGATAAAAAACAAAAATATACGGGCAAAATGACCTTCTGAGACCCCTGTACTATGTCGGTTTTGTAAGTTGGACACTTTTACTTACATGTTTGTCATCTTGACCCTTGAACCCATTAAAAAACAATATTTTGCACCCTTTGATCGTTGACCTTGCCTATGTGGCAAGGTCATGGTGACTAGGACAAAGAGAGTGTAGCCACTCGCCTGGGGGTGTGAGTGGGGGTGTCAAATTTTGGCTTATTTTACATTAAAATAATTAAAAAAAATATTAAAATTTTTAAAAAAATTTAAAAAGCGTCCTTTTTTCCCTCCATCTTTTTAAATTTAAAAATATTTTTAAAAATTTAAAAATAATTTAAAAATATTTAAAAAAATTTAAAAATAATTAAAAAATTTAAAAAAAATAAAAAAGGGTCTTTTTTTTTCCCTCCATCTTTTTTAATTTAAAAATATTTTTAAAAATTTACAAAAAATTTAAAAATATTTTTACAAAATTAAAAATATTTTTTTCCCTCCCCACCCCAGCCCATCCCCACCCCCACACCCCACTCAGCCCCGTACCACCCCACCCCTATCCCCCACCCCACCCCAATACCCGTCCAGCCCTTCCCCACCCCTCACACCCTACCCAGCCCCATCCCACCCCACCCCACCCCCATCCTCTCCACCCCACCCCAACCTCATCCCCCCCACACCTCACCAGCCCCATCCACCCCCTCCTCACCCCACCCCCATCCCCCTCTCAGCCCCATCTCCACCCCACCCCAGCCCATTCCAGCCCCCCTCCCCCAACACTCTTCCAGCCCCCCTCCCCCCACACATGTTCACTTTTTTTTTTTAATTTTTCCTCTCAATTCAATTCTTTTCATTTTTTAATTAAAATTTCAATTTGAAATCTTTTATTTTTTTGGAGATTAAAATTTAAATTTAAATTTAAATTTAAATTGAAAGTGAGTGATAGTGAATATTGAAAAAAAAGTAATGAATTTCACTTGAAAAAGATCAAACTTTTTGTGAATTTGTTAAAAATATTCAAATTTAAAAATAAAAAATTTATTAAGTTTGTATATATGAATTTATAGTTGAAAATTTAAATTAGTTGGAGAAGAATTTTAATTATTTGTAATGGATTTGATGTTTAATTTGTGAGCAAAAATAAAAACATGATTATTCAAATTTTTCTACAATTTATAAATTTTTCTTATTTAATTAAATTAATTTTAATATTTAATTTTTTATTTAGAATTTTAAAAATGACTTGGAATTTAATGTATTTTTTTTTAAAATGACGTGGCAGATGACGTGGCAGACGTGTCAGGCGTGGCAGCTGACATGGCAACTGACGTGGGGGAGAGTGTGTTACACTCACCAAAAAAGGGTTTAAAATATTGCTTTTTAGTGGGTTCAGGGGTCCAGATGACAAACATGTAAGTAGAAGTGTCCAACTTACAAAACCGACATAGTACAAGGGTCCAGAAGGTACATTTTACCAAATATACACACATGCATAAACATACATATGTATATATACACACTTAGGGGTGGGTTGTTTGGAAATAAGTTATTCCGAGATTAGTTATTATAAAATAAGTTGTACTAACATGTATATATGATAACTTATCTCATCACAGTGGTATAAATGGTGCGATAAATTATTTTGAGACTACCTAATACATCTAATTAAACGCAGGATAAATAATCATGAACTTTATCTCTGAATTATTATAATTATACCTCACACCAAACGAATCTTTAATACATATAATACTAAAATAACGATCTTAAAAAATAACATTAAATTTTGTGATAAATTTATAAAACGTATTAATTTGCATATAAAGTTAATAAACTTAAATAAAATGCTACAAATATCCATGTTAAAAAAATATTCATTACATATAATATAAAAAGATATTACATAAATGTAGAATTAAAATTATATAGACAAAATGGACATTGCATGGGATAAAGGGGGGAGTATAATTATTGTTCAATATTGAGGGGAGAGTTTGATTTTTTAATCAAAGTTGGGGGGTGAAAATGATTTTCACCCTATGTAAAAAAAGGAGTCTCAAAATCTATGGTGATATAAAAATGGAAAACATTATATTAGTATTTTCTTTTTGTGTTCAAGTCTAGAATTACACCATAAATTCCTACAAGGAATTAACTTTTTAACATAATATTTGAGAACAATTTTATTTCCTTCCAAATTCTAGACAACAATTTTATTTCCTTCCAAATTCTAGACCAAAAAAGAAACATAAAAAAAGCCGATTAGACCAATTTGACTTTGACAAGGTCAACTTCATACCATTATATAATTGGTTCATTGCCTCAATCGTCTGCCAACAAGAAATTGCAACTTAATAATCGGTAAATTAATTTCTCCTCTTACGTGAGCTTTCTTTTAAATTAATTTCTTTCTTCATGTAGGATAATAAATATTTCATATGAATGTGAATATATGTGTTAAGTTACAATGTTAAGCATATTTAGTTAAATTATTTTAAGGGAAGGAAAAGATTCAATTGAATGATTACGTGATCTACGTGGAATACGCTTCCCTTGCTGAACATAGTATTGTTTTGATTACTCCGCTTAGAGAATTTTTTTTTAATTTAAAATTTAGGTTTAGTTGTATTATTTTAATATCTCTATTATCGTATTATTTTGTTGTAGTTTACAGATGACATTGTTGTAGTTTATCGGTGGTAGATGAATGTCGGTCGATTTTGAGAAAATTTTATGTAAAGATTAGATTTAATTGTATTATTTTGATGTCTCAATCATCGTATTATTTTGTTATAGTTTACATGTGGTAGATGAACGTCGATCGGGTTTGAGATTTTTTTTTGGATAAAGGTTAGATTTAATTAAATAAATTTTTCATCTTTATATATTCAAAAGTTGTTGAATTTAATTATTATATTCATCTTTATTATTTAAACAAATATCTTATTTAGTATAATGTTCGGGACTCGATGTTAGCTCACATGGATGTTGGAGAAAACTTCAGTAGCACAAGAAGTAGCTCTTGATAGGCTTTACAAAATTGTACAAGAACTCAAAATTGTATAGATAAGTTTTCTGTTTCTCCATCTGCATATCTCTGTTTTATTTCTTTTGTTTATAACTGTGAGATAATGATAAATTGCATTCATGAGTAATTTTTTTTATTTAAATCCAACAAATTAGGCAAAAAATTTTATTGCATCGTTCAACTAGAGATTCTAGCGCTATATTCCTCATAAAGTAAGTTCACAGTTTGACGATCTATAGTCTAGATAATGAACCATACTATGTCAAAACTTATGTTTATGTTGTAATTTGCATAGAGAAATAATCCTACTATAAGCAATATTTACCTAACTTCTGGAAATAAACTTTGGGAATCACATAAAATTTTGCTTATTTAATTTAGCGTCGTTTGGAAATCATATGCAATTTAATCATTTTGTTCTAATATTTGAATTATTGTAGTTTTTTTTCTAATATTTTGATTATTTTAGAATTTTTTTTTTGTTATTAAATTTTGAAATAATTAATTTCGTGCACTTTCAATTCCATTAGGTCTTACGACACGTTTTGGTTTGGAAAAATTACATCAACTAGCAACCTTAAGACATTAATAACAATTTATAGCAATAGTTTTTCAAAATTACAACTAATAACAAAAACTAGCAATATTTTACCTTTTCTTGGAATAGCGCGTGACTTTAACTCACCTTTTTACCTTTTCTTTTTTTCACGCCATATACCAATTTTAGTTCCCTCCAACTTTTTTTTTTACAAATTCCGGGTTTTTCTCTATGAATCTTGATAAACTTTGCATCCAACTATTAAGGTAAGTTTTTTTTTCAATTAATGTATGTTATATTTTCCATATAAACTCTTTTATATATTTTATTGTCGATTTTTTTTCAATTTTTTCATTCTTCTTCTTCTTGGTCTGTTAGGATTTGATTTATTTTTTTTGTGTTGAATTCTTTTTTTTCGATATAATGGCACAATATGCAAATCGTAGTAGTTCATTTAGGGCTAATAAATCGATGGATTTAGTTTTCGATGAACTTCCATCGTTTAGTCTTGATTAACTCAAGATGAAGATTTTAACTTGGGTTCTACTAATATTCAGCCTAAGGGAGATGTTAGCAGTGAAGAAGCGAGTTTGAACCACCGTAACATTCTGAAAAATAAGGTGAAAAAATGAAATGGAAAGGTTTGAGAAAATCTTCATCCCCAAAACCCCAAAAAATTCAAAAATTGATGAAAAAGAGAAAGCCAGATGATAAAGCTGAATCTAGTGAAATTTCAAGTCCTGTTTCATCTGATTTTGAATCCGAAGAAGAGAAAGTGGAGGCGGTATGATTCTATATGTAAAATTTTGTATTTTCTTGAAAACATGTTCATAGATGTATTTTATATATACAATTTATTAGGTGTGTATTTATTTTTCTGTTTCTTTAAGATTTGAAATTGAAGTATATATTGTGTTGTTAAGATATGAAATTGTAGCCCCTAATCGTATTTATTTTATATTTGTTATATGTAAAATTTATATTTTGTGCAAAGGTTGGTTATTGATAAAAATTGGATAATTTACGTATTTTGTATATACTGGATATGTATTTGTATTTAAGATGTGTGTAACATATTTGTATTTTGACAATGATAAGGTTTGTATTTGATGTTCAGTTGTAATATATTCTGGTTACTAAAAATACTTGTTGTATTCATAAAATTTATATATATATATTTTATTGTTATTAGTTGTATTCTGTAAATACATAAGTGTCACTCTTTTGACATGTAAAGTATATACATCCTACAATTTAGATATTTTTTTGTTTTGTTTACTATTAAGATTTGTGTTTGATGTTAAATTGGATTTGTTATTCATTTGATTTAGACAAAGACTTGTACTTCTTTCTTCTTGATAAGCATGATTTTTGTCATAGTTATGTATAAATAAAATACATATGTCAGTTTTTTTAAGGTATGGATAATGTAACTATAAGGTGTATTTCATAAATACATATATGTCACTGTTTTGACATATAATTGTATTTTTGTGGTGTATAGATTTTGCGTGATCATATATACATGGCAAGAGTACTGTCCAAATTTTCTCCACATATAGGGTGCCATACGGTCAATGACATTGAAGATCGTATTAAGTCAATGTTAACGAAGAATTAGTACAATATCTTTTGTAGTAATAGCATATTTGTTGTCTTCATGAAGAAAAAGATTTGTGTGGTCCAAGAGTAGTTTGGAAGATGTATTATGTCGCTTGAGACTAAGGAAAGTACTGCAAATGCCATAGTAATTCGTGTGAAGGGAACAAATCTTCATTTCAGTCCTAGAGAGTTTGCTGTAGTTACTGGTTTGAATTGTGTTTTAAACAAGGACGATTTTGTGTTTGATGAGGATCTTCCGAATAGACTTATTGAGGAATATTTTGACGTTGCCAAGTATATTCAGAAAAGAGAATTATTTGCTGCTTTTTTCTGGAAAAATTTGAGGGAAAGACAATGATGAGGATGCCGTTAGGTTTGTTAATCTCTATTTTATTCACACATTTTTGTTGTCTGCTGTTGATACTGTAGTTATTCCACTACTATATTTTGATTTGGTTGAGAGTAGTCGCTTCAGTGATTATCCTTGGGGGTCTGTTGCATTCGAAGAATTAGCCAAAAGCTTGAATAAAAAGCTGAAACTGAAAGGAAAGTTTTATATGCTACATGGAATGCCTCTGGACATTCAAATTTGGTTGTATGAGTGTTGTTCCACTGTTCCTTGTAATGTTGCTTCAAGGGTGGACAATCAAATTCCACGTCTTTTGAATTGAAAAACAAATGCTCCCCGTCCACGATTCAAATCTCTTATGGACAGCATGTTTAATGTGCAGATGTCAAGGTAAGTTTCATTTATATCTTTTGTTCTTTATGTTGATTATTTGAAAATGCATATACTTTTTTTGTATATGTTTATATACAAAATATAATTTGTCAATGCGTATGCATTTATGTAAAGGTTAAGTGTTTTGTAATGTCAATGATTTATGTCCCTACTGTCATTGTGTTACCATCTAAAATACTTTTTCGTTTTATGTAATATAAATTGTAGGTTTCTTTTAAGAATATTGAGTCAACACGAAAGGAGATTTCATTCTTTCGGATACCCAAGAAGGTTGTTCCTGCAGATGTAAGTCACAAAGATGATGAGGTTAATTCGGATAATGATTTTCAAGATCCACCACATCAACAAAAACATTCAATCACCCAAAAAAACATCATGGCAATTCATCGACTTTACCTGTCAAGAAAAAATTGAAGCAACAACATAAAGATTTGGATGAGCAGACACCAAAAAAGACCCTTCCACCTCGTGTTGCAAAGAAGCTTTCTGTCAGGACTCTAATTTTTATGCCGATCCAATCAAAAGATAAAGTAGCTTCAAAGAGGAAGGACATAAACCGGTTAGCAAGCAAAAAATCTATTCCGATTCACCCACCTGATTCGTCTTCGTTCAGTTCTGGAGATGAAGATGATTTTGTTTCGAAGAAAGTGTTTGACAGGTTTTGCAATGAGGTAATTTGTGTTTAAGTTTTGAATTATTTTATTTTCATATATAATTTATTTATTTTGAATCAGGTTCGTCAAAAGATGAAATCCATCAGTGGCCTAATATCATCAAGGTGTGATCAGATAATGAATCCAATAACTGAGATCAAGGTACAATAATTTTTAAAAATAATTTGCAATCTTGAATACATATACAACATATGTATTTTATGAATTAAGATATACATTTATAAGAAACAATGTCTTTTTTATTTGATAATATGTATTTTTTTTAAATGCTAATATGTATATTCATATATACATCTTTTTTTGATAATATGTATAACACACGATGTGTTAAATACATATTTTGCATATACAGTTGTATTTGAGTAAATACATATGCAATATGTACTGTATTTTTTCAGTTGTAATATGTACTTTTCAACTCATGATATGTATAATCATATATACAAATGCTGTGAAATTATAAATAGTTAGTTTAATACTGATCTTGTTATTTTTTAATTTTTAATGTGAAGAAAAAAGATAAGGACAATGAAGTTAAGAAGCCACCCATGGAGGAAGCTGAAAAGACTACACCACACCATGAATCCACTCCAAAGTTTGTGCATGATCTTTATAAGAATTCTGAAGGCACATTGGTAAGTTAATTGTTTACATTCATATGTATTTTCTTTTCTTTATACAATGCAAATTTATCTTTACATATAAGAATTATACATGTGCTACAGGTTACTGAAGATATCAAAGAAAATTGAAGCGCTAGTTTGATGGAGGTGTATAATGAGGATAAAGATGATGTTCTGGTAAATAGTTTATTTTATTTGTTTCATGCTAGTTATATAGTAGAACAATAATATTTTTTATGCTTTACTTTATTATTTATGAAAGGATACAACTGATATTGATCAGCATGAAGTAAGAGATATATGTGAATCATTGATATGCTGAATATATCTATGATTTTTTTACTTCTAGACAACTGTTGTTGTTATTTAATTTGTTTCAACATTGTTTATAGAACACAAAATTCGTTGATGATAATATCGGCGAAGAACATATATCAGATTCTCAATTCTCATTTTCAGATGGGGTGCTCAGAAGCATTAATCTTGATTTCATAAAATCCAATTTGGGAGTTGAAGATGGGTCTAAGGTATTTGCATTCTACCCCTTCATTTATTTTGATAATGTTTCACATTTATAAAATATTTCTATATTTATATAGGACATAGGAGGTGCTGCAGAAACGACTGTCAATACATCAGCAGAAGATGAGTCTAAGGTATGTTGAAAACGTGCATTGTCTGCGTTTATTTGTTTTGCTGTAAATTCACTTTAACAAGATTTTTATATTTTGTATACAGAACACCAATGATCCTACAGAAATGGATGAAAATAAATCAACAAAAGATAAGTTCAAGGTAGCATTGTCTGCATATGGTTATTTTGGTACTTTGCAATATTATAACATTTTTATACATTTAACACAGAACAAAGAATCTAATGCTGAAAAGATTGTAAACACATCAGAAGATTATCAGGCAGAAATGAATGAAAATAAATCACCACAAAATGCGTCAAAGGTAGAATTCTCTGCTTTTATTTCGTTTCCTAATGTTGCAACATTATAACATATTTATACATTATATACAGGACAAAGAATGTGATGCTGCAAAGATTTTAAATCCATTAAAACATAATGTGGATAACTCAAAGTTGAATCAACAAAATTAGTCTCTAATCCACATTAATGAAACAGTAACTGAAGAAAGAAAAGTTGAACAAAATTTACCAGACTCGCAAGTCACTATTCCTGATGAGCTTTTACCGAGTCTTAATACATATGTTAATCAAGAAAGAAGTCTAATTGTACATCCATCGGCAAATGAAGCACAACAAATTCCCGTGCATGTTTCAAGGATTAAGCGACCATCTAGATTCAAAGAGTCACCATTCACAATAAATTTTGGTTCAGCAGCTGGTTAGTACACTAACATATATTATATGGTTAACAACTTTGTTTACCTTATATTATTATGACATGTAATGGCTAAGAAGTATGACATGTAATATGTAAATATTTTTTCTTATTATATAATGGCTAAGAAGTATGACATGTAATCTGTAAATAAGAACTTTGAGATTAGTGGCACATTTTTGATATGATAAAATTTAGATTTGTATTTGTTTTGATTACTACTAAGATTTGCATTTGATGTTATGTTGTTTTTGTTATTCATTAGATATTGATTATGTTTTGTTGTTTGATAACTTCAATATATATTAGTGATGTATTCACAATATACATATGATACAATTATGTATACATTTTTGTGTGATAATTTCCAGATGTATTTTATAAATACATCTGTTTTATTATTATGAAATATCATTTCCTTTTTAGTTCATTTTTGGTATTTTTTATTTTTTTTTTATATTTTTCATGACTTTACAATAAATAAGGCACAAAAGAGAAGCACAAAATATTCAATCAGAAACATCCATTCGTATCTCATCCGATTAATGGTATAGAAGACACTAAGGTTATCAAAAAGTTACTGAAGTGGCTTTCTGTGGACCTTCTTAAATTTCATGCGAAGAGGTATATACGTTAGGACCTAATTATAATAATATTTAAATATAAGTTTCTGTTAATGATGAATCACTATGTTTCATGATTGAACAGAAGCATCAATGAATAACACTATAAGAAGGGCAAGTCCAAAATACTAGTAATCAATTTTGGAGTTTTATCTGTGGAAAACAAGAATTGGTTCTACATTATGGGCACTCCTGGACAATTATGGTCTGATAAGGTAAGTGTTGTACTATTAAGTGAAATTTTTTTATAGTTGGAATGAAACTTTTTTCAGTGTTACATATGTATATTCGTATATATATATATATATGTAAATGCTTGTTATGATGTAGTTGAATATGTATATTTGTATATACATATACTGTTATTCTATATGTTCTTATATATGTATATGGTATATACATATGTAGTGTTACCTACTATGAGTTCTAATTTTATTATTTAATTTTAAATATGAATTTTATTGTAATGTAGCAAATTGATGTATGCTTCTACTATCTGCGAAAGAAATCTAAGTATGATCCAAATAGTTCATACAAGTTCAGCACTGTTGACTGCAATTTCATGAATATTATAAACAGTGTGCTAGATGTGTATAGAATTTATGATGCATCTCTTAATGCTGGTGGAAAGGAACACCATCTGAATGAGTACATAAATAGATTCCGCATGCACGCTACAGTGCCTTGGCATACGATTGATCATATTTTCATTCCTGTCAATGTGAAGTCCAAACATCATTGGGTTCTTGCGGTTATATCTTTCTATGATAGATGCATTTATGTATATGATTCTTTATCGTCTGCTGGTTATGATGTTGCGGTGCTAGCTGAAGTTGAAAAGTTAGCTAAGGTTATACCTATATATCTCGTTGCATGTAAATTTTAAGAGAAGAAGGGTATTGATATTGCTAATCATTCTAATTATAAATACTATGATAAGATGGATCTATTTGATGTTTATGTTGTGGAAGATTTACCTCAACAACCAAGTCGCAGCTTGTAAGTAATGAATATGGATATTAATTCTATATATACATATATATTATTTTTATAGAACAGATTCTTACTTATTTATATTTGTATTTGTAGGGATTGTGGTTTGTATATGGTGACATATGCCGAGTGTCTTACTTTTGGTGATCTTGTTCCACACGTTGATTTTGATCCAGATTTGATTCGTACGAGATATGCTACAATTTTGTGGGATTATGGTATGAAGAAAGAAAAAGAGAAGGCACAAAGTGATGATGAAGCACCAATGAGAGCCCCTCGTGAATTTGGTATAACAGAAGACACTAAAGTGCATGAAATTTGATGTGTATTTTATTTTGCTGTAGTTTACAACATTTAACATTAGCTGGAGAAAATTTTTGTAGAATATTTCTTATTTTCCATCAGTAACTTTTAAAGTTTAAAGAAACTATGCTATTGTTTCCTTCTTGTTATATTATAGTTTAATGTTCTACATATTCATTTACATTTAATGTTCTACATATTTATTTATTTCTTGTTAATGGGTAACTTTAATGTTCTACATATAGATTTAATTTTCGTATTTATTTATAAATAGTTTATATATCTTCATTCCTTTATATATGTATTTATGTAACGCATACACATATATATTTATGCAGATTGAATAAGTATATATTAATAACGCATATGTATTTATGCTTAATGAATATGTATATATGTATTTAAGTAGATTTATATATGTATTTATGTAACGCCCCGAGATCCCATCCCGAGATGTCACACGGTGCTTATGACCTCGAAGGACCATAAGCTAACCCTTTACTGATATCTGTACCTGTATACTGCATAATATCTGAAATAAATGCGGAAACTAGCCATAAGGTTCAACACATCTATGAATACTCATAATATAGAAAAACTGAATACTAATACATCCGTCTGAAAAGCCTCTAAACTATCTGAACTGCGGAGTTGAAGGGACAGGTCCCCAACTAACTCCCTCTACTAAAAATAAACAAAGTCTGAAGTAATAATAGTAAACTGAAATTCGTCCTCGAAAGAAGAGGACTCACTGCTACTGCTGCTGACTGGGACTAAACTGCTGAGGATACTCTGGATCCTGTGCCTCTGAACCTATGGTGTCAAATAAAACACCATAGCGCAAATGCGTCAGTATAGGAATGTACCGAGTATGTAGACGAGGTAGGCTAATGCAAGGGCTCATGCATGTACAATATCTAAACTGAATAATCATGAAGATGCCGCATGAGAACACATATATGAATGCACAGACCATGAACACAATCATCGCAACTCTAGATACTGAAACTTGAATACCACTTTACTGCAGACTGAACTCACTACTGACACTGAGATACTGAATCACTGACTCATCTGATACTGATAACTGAGAGTCTGGATGTACTTACATCAAGGACTGAATTTTGAGCTTACTGCTTTCGACTGACAGAATTAGAGATCAACTTTTCTAACAGATTATTTCAGAAGAAATTATCAATGATAAGAAGTATGATCATGTCTGAATTTGACAACAAGAATACTCAATAGAATCTGAGATGGAGATTAAGCCTATCTGACGGGAGATCTCTAGATATGATAATAAGAATACTCAACATGGTCTGAGACTGAGATCAAGCCTCTCTGATGAGAGATCTCTAGATATGATAATAAGAATATGTATATCAGACACTGGTCACCGGTTGTCGTCGAACTAGCTGTTTTCACCGATTCAGACCGGTGCTGCCCTCAGTGCTACTGTGAGAAAGGGGCTCGAAGGAGAGAATGCCAGGGAGAGGGAGAATTGGGGACTGGGGAGGAAGAGATCGAAAGAGAGAGCGTGGACAATACCTGTTTTGGGGCGTCAACACCATCACCGACGACGGAGTTGGAGTCGCCGATAGTCAAAAGTGACTGTTAGATTGGAATGTTAAAGGAGAAGGAACGTTCAAAAAAAAAGAGAGAAAAGGAGCCTCAATATATAAATAGAAAAGAAAAATATATAAAGTAAAATAATTAATTTTTTAGATTAAAAACAAATATGACGTGGCATGACATGGCAACGTGTGTAGGTCACTACTTGAAACAAAATCTGGGTATGAGCTTTTAGACGGGTATATATTTCATTTTTAAATAGTTTAGGGGGGTCATAGGACCCCCACAAAGCATAGGTGTGTAGTTGAGATTTGGGATAAAGGCTGGGGGGGAGGGGCTTTTGACCATTTTCTCAATAAACTATAAAATATAAATACAAATACATGCGCGAACTTTCAATTGGGAAGACAGAAGGACTCGACTTCGAATTGTTGATTAATCGTCAGAGATGACTTAGAACCAATAGTCCACTATCTAATGGCTACAAGAATATAAATTATGGCGTGAACTATAAATAAAATACAAATACAAGTGCGAATTATAAAATACAAATAGAAATGAGAACTATAAAATATAAAGACAAGCATGAACTATAAAATACAAATGTAATTTTACCAATGAATACACAAATATAAATAATAGTGCAAATACAAATACAATAAGCGAGTGATGTTTTCATTATCACCCCTGACTTGTGCTTGACATAACCATATTTATTGAAAATACAAAAATATAAAATAAAATTAAAAGAAGAGAAATAAAAAGAAATAAAAAATATAAAAAATAAAGAGAAATAGAAGTTGCAAATAGAAAAGAGAAAAAAAAACAAAAATACAGAATCGAAAAATAAAAATAGAAAAAAAAACAAAAATAAGAAAAAGAAAAAGGAGAAAAGAAACAAAAAAGAAAAAAATACGAAAATGAAAAAAATGAGAAAGAAAATAAAAAAAGATAAAAAAGAAAAAAGAAAAAATATATAAAAAAATGAAAAAGAAAAACAAAACAAAACAAAAACGAAAAAAAGAAAAAAAGAAGTTATAGATAGAAGAGAGAAAAAAATGAAAAAAGAAAAGAAAATAGAAAAAAATCAAAAAGTAAAAAGAAAAATGAAAAAATGATGGTGAATATAAACACAATGAGCAATGATGATGTATCCGTCATCATCCATGACTTGTACTCGACGTAATCATATTTTTCAAAAGTAAAAAAAATATAAAATATAAAATACAACAAAAAAATGAGAAAGAGAAAAACATTAAAAGGAAAAAAATAAGAAAAAGAACGAAAAAGAAATAAAAAGAAGAAAGAGACGTAGAGACAAGAGATAGAAGAGAGAGAAAAAAAGAAGGAAACGAAAAAGAAAAGAAAGAAGAAAAAAGAGGAAGAAAGGCTATAAATTGTAATTTTTGAAAGCTTCCCATAAATTTATGGGGTTAAGTTTTATATTTTTTGAGAAAAAATTAAAATCATATTTGAAATTCAAAATCATGCTTTTCCAGAATTTGTAATTCCAAATGGCATGTTAAATTGATTTGGAATCATAATCGCACAACACATGTCCAAACGCAAGCTAACCTAAACTTGGACACGCGATTTGAGATCTGTGATCAAATCTCAATGTACCTTGAGATTCTAAATCATGATTTTGAACTTTTCATAATATAAAACTTGACCCATAATTTATAAAAAAAGGCCCATCACTATAAATTTTGCAAAGACAAAGACTCATATTTGGCGTGAAGATAGATTATTTATACATGTGAAAGAATCATATTAAAGAATAACTAGTTACTATTATCATCGAATAGTAAATATTTATAAAATTACGATTAAGAGTTTGTACTCACATTTATTTATAAGAAAAATATGAAAAAGTGCTCCCTCTGTTTCAATCTTAGTGGCCTATTTTGACTAAGCACTTCAACATGACAATTTCACCAACATTTAACCAAATTCAACATGTATTTTAGTCATAGTGAAAAACATATTCCATTCATTTATAATTTATTATTAAAAATCATAACACAATATTTAATAACTTTTACTATTATAATTTATCAACTTACAATTAGTTATGAAGATTTATCGATGAAAAACAAAATAATGACAATAGTAACGAGAGAACACATATAATGAGGAATTAATCTCAGAGAATTATAATTGGAAAAATCACATAAATATACAATTTAAGAATTAATATTACAAAAACTACCACTAGTATTTTTTTATTTACAAAATATAACAATATTTACAAAATCTATCACATGTCATCTTATATTGAAAATTCTAACCCTTTTCTCACATTCTTCTTTATGTACAAAAATAAAAAAACTAAAACATATTTCCTTTCCTTTCTCCTCAAATATCCAAGCCCCAAACTGAAATTCCATATTCAAAATCAAGTGCGAAGTATTTTGAATTTAAAACATGAGCGCAAACCAATTATGGGTTGGACAACAATTCATTTTGGTCCACGTGTTTCCCTTCCTATTTTTTCCCCGAGTAGATGAATCCCGTGTGCAGCAATAGCAGCGGCAAAACCAAATCAAACATTTGAGCAAATCGTGACAGTGTTTCTCTGAGTGGCAAGCGAAGTAGAAGAAAACTAAAAAATGGAGGAAGAATTGAAAACGGAAGTAGTCAAAGTTGTAGAAGACGATGAACACAATTCTAAAGTGAGTGTTTTGCAGAGATATTTTTTACAGGAATGGAAGATTGGTGTTGGAAAGGAAGAGTGTTGAAAAGAAAAAAGCCGATTAGATTAGATCTTTTGGTAGTTTTGAGAATTGTCTGATGACACCGGCTGAGAAGGATATCATATGGTGCATGAATTATATAAAAATTGATGTATCTATTGTGTAGTGTATGAATTATATAGAAATTGGTGTATCTATGGTGTATGTATGAATTGTATAAAAATTGGTGTATCTATGGTGTAGTGTAAGAATTGTATATAAATTGGTGTATATATGGTGCATGAATTGTATAGAATTTGGTGTATCAGTAGTTTTACGGTGTCTGAATTGTATAGAAATTGGTATATTAATAATTTTATATCAATAATTTTATGGTGTTTGAATTATCTAGAAATTAATTATCAATAACAACAATTTTATGGTGTTGGAAATATATAAAAATTTGTGTATCAATAATTTTATAGTGTCCAAAATGTATAGAAATTGGTGTATCAATAATTTTATGGTGTCTGGTCTATATTAAAATAGGTGTATCAATAAATTTATGGTGTATTGGAAATTTTTATATAAAAATTGGTGTATTAATAATTTTATGGTGTTCAAAATGTATAAAAATTGGTGTATCAATAATTTTATGGTGTCCGATCTATATAAAAATAGGTGTATCAATAATTTTATGGTGTATGAAATTCGTGACAAGCACATCTAGAATTATTGCAAACCAGTGAAGCCTAGAGTTAGGTTCATTGGTGTCTGTAATCAAGAGTTTGATTATAGTGGACTGTTGAGTGCTTGTGAGGGCAAGCCATGGTTTTTCCTCCCTTTAGCAAAGAGGTTTCCACGTTAAATCACTCTGTTCTTTAGTTTTCAACAAAGTTTTAGTTTTCCAGTGCTTAACTTCTTGATTTCTTGTGACTGACTCTAAGGGACCTGGTCCTTCATAGTGTGGTGCAACCCCCTTGCATTTCAATAATTGGTATCAGAGCCAGAATATTCTAAAAGGTTAACACCTAGAGTGATTTGGTTATTATGTTTTCTCTATCTAATCTAAAAGAAGGGAAATCTACCACTAGACCACCTAGATTTAATAGGCAGTTCTATGAGTGGTGGAAAACAAGGATGTATGACTTTATTATACTGAGGATAGTAAGCTGATGGATGGAAGACTCGATGGTCCTCATGTGCCAGTTAGAGAGGTCAGAGAAGTAGTTATAATTAGAATGGTTGTTAAAAGTAGGAGAGAATATGATGATGAAGATAAAAGGAAAGTTGAGAAGAATTATAAGGCCAAGAAACTGCTAGTTTGTGGCATAGGGCCTGATGAATACAACAGGATTTCTACATATGAAAATACTAAAAAAATCTGGAATTGTTGAAGACTGCTCATGAAGGAACCACTAATGTGAAGGATTCAAAAGTTGATATGTTGACTGCTCAGTATGCAACCTTCACCATAAAAGAAGGAGAAACTATCCAAAAGATGCATACAAAATTCACTTCAATCACCAATGAGTTGCACTGCTTAGGAGAAGTAATTTCTTTGTACAAACAGGTGAGAAAAATTCTGAGGGTTTTGCCTAAATCCTGGGAAAGCAAATTAGATGCTATCACTGAGGAAAAAAACCTGAAAACTCTCACAATGGATTAATTTATTTGTAATATGAAGATCATGAGCTCAAGAAGCAGCCAGGACAGGACAAAAATAAAGCAAAAGAAAAAAATCTTTGTCTTTGAAGGCTACAAAGTCTGACTCAAGTGAAGAAGACACATATGTTGCCCATTTGGAAAAAAGAATTGTTAGAGCAATAAAAAAATGTGATCAGTTTCAAAGAAGAGGAAGTAGTAGTAACAAAGGGTGGCAATGTTGAAGTTTGTCACAAATATAGAATTCCTGAGCATTTCGTTAAGGACCATCCAATGCACAAAATAGATTATCAGGAATATCTCAATACTGAAGGTGATAAAAGGAAAAAAAGGGACCAGGTCTATGTAAAATCAAGAAGAAAAGCTGCAACTGATTTTGCAGTTAAGTAGGCCTTAGCTATCTGGGGGGATTCTTCCGGTGAATCTGAAGAAGATGGAAAGAAAGAAGATGTTTCTATGGTGGAAGTGGAGGATGAGAAAGTGAATTTTTATTACTCATTTGATCTCATGGAAAACACTGAAGATAAAGAAGAAAATGGGGTAACTCTTTCTGAAATTAAAGAAAACTTGGAAAACTACTCTGCTAAAAAAACAAAAAGCTTGCTAATGTGTTGATTGATTCTATGTTGTGAACTGACTGCTGAAAAAAATGCTTTAGAAGAGAAGGTAGAGAATCAGGAGATTGAATTAATTGCTTTAACTCTCCAATTATCTGAAACTGAGGAATATTTTACTAAGTTAAATTATGAAAATCTGAATTTAGTAAGTTAACTGGAGAAAACAGATGATACTCATGTTAAAGGAAAGAAAATTCTTTAGAAGAGAAATTAGAAGGACTGGAACTTGAATTAATTGCTTTAACTCTCCAAATATCTAAAATTGAGGAACAGGTTGCTACGTTGAAATCTAAAAATCTAAGTTTGGTAAGTCAACTAGAGAAAGTAGATGATTCTGATTGTAAAGGGAAGAAAGAAGCATCAAAGTTTCAGATTAATCTTGAAGAAAAATTAAAGGATTCTAAAAAATATCTCATGAATGCACTCCAGAAGAATGAGGAGTTAAAAGGGGACCTGGTCTGTCTGAGTGAAGAACTTAATAAATCTCTACAATGGACCACATCCTTTCTAATTTAACTAGTTAAGGTTTCAGTAATTGTAAGGGCCTTGGGTATAAGTAGAAAACTCAATCACTTGGACTTAAGTTAAGGTTGTTCAAGATATCAAAAACAAACTCCACAAACTGCCCTCATTATGGGAGAGACGATCACATGAAGAAAAACTGTCAAAGTTGAACTAGAGCTAGAATGAGCAGTGTTAGATATATCCAGCAAAGGTACACCTATCCTAAGGGTTCCAAACCTTTGAAGAATATGAAGAAGCTCGTATTACCTAGATGGGAAAAGAAAGATTTGATCACATCCCTGTATTCCTATGAGGAACTCAAACTTAGATGGGTTCCCAAATCTAACAAATGACCTTGTTTGTAGGTGGGAGAAAGGTATTGCAGTCAGAACTAGTTCATTGATAGTAAATGTTCAGAGCATATGAATGGAAGGTTTGACTGTATTCTCGATCTTAAGACACTTCAAGGTAGAGGTGTCTCATTTGGAAAAGCCAATCAGGTTAAAATTTTATTTGATGGAATTACTGAGTCAAGATTGAAGTATGGAAGAGTTTTCTTTTTCAAAGTACAGAAGATCAAAAACATGCTGGGACATGTAAGTTCCTCTTTTCTCAAATAATTGATTCCAAAGGACATGGTCCTTGGGATGCCAAAACTAAAATTTCCAGACAACAAGTCCAAAGTAGAGGAGAAAAGAATTATGTGCATGTCATTTATGGTTGACTTGTGAGATACACCTCATCAAGCTAAGTATCCAAAGTTTTCAACAAAAAGAGAACTCTGTGTGTTGACAAAAGTGTGAATGCTGGTGATTCCAAGTGATGAGCAAGATTCTGACATTGAAGAACTTTTTTTTGTTCAAAGGGTTGATATTGATGAAAATGATGGTCAAGGACTAACTGATGTAGAATGAAATGATGAAAGTGACGGTGATCCAAGATCTCAGTCACAAACTCTAGCTCTAGTTGAAAGAATATCGAAAAGGGTCCAATCAAGTTCTTCAAGGACGTGGTCCCTGTAAAACTCATCTTATAAGGTTAAACTGGAGGTACAGATATTCTCATCCCCTTGACAGTTTAACTTTACCTTTGGAGACTTGATTTCAAACAAGAGCTTAAGTCGGAAAATTCATGGTTTTCTCAGCATCTTCGTCCCAAAGTGAGCTAAAAATGTGAAAGAGGTTCTGAAAGATGCTGATTTGTTTAGTGCAAGAAAAAGGAACCTTGGTAATTTAAAGATATTATGTCTGAGACCTGGTCCTCAGACCTTCTAATAGAATAATTCTTGGAATGAAGTGGTGTACTGAAACTAACAAATTAAGGCTAGAATTGATCAAATCAACCTGACCTACTAAATGAATCAATTTCTCTTCCTAAAATTGGCTATGATTAGAAGACATGTGTCCTTGGTAAGGTAAGTACATATCGGTCTAACTCAGTACTATACCTTTGTAGGTATACACCCATGGGAACAACTTTGGAAGAGGACAGATGTAACTTACACAAAATTAATGATTCTCTCAAGAAAGAGGGGGACCTGGTCCCATCTCTCAAGGTTAGTACCAAAACAATGTTCTTTAATAATCATAAATTTTTGTCTAAGAGGCCACACGTCTTTTCTTATACGAGCAAAAGCTGTCATTTCATAAGCAATGTGAAGAGTCGCCCTGTTAAAGTCAGACATGTCATTTTAAAAAGGAAAATTTTTAATGACAACGGTCACCTCACTAAAATCACTAAACCAAATTTGTCTCATTTTATTCTCTTCTAAGAAAATTAACTCAAATCATTTATTCCAATTGTCCTCCATCTTTGAATTAAACTGGCCCCTTTCTTTTTTTCTCACAAAACCTTGAAATGGCAGATATTCCCACTTCCTCAACCCCGGTTAAAGACTCTGAAGTCGCTAAAGCTCCAAAAAAACAATCTGAACAACCTCAAATCAAAACCTCTATTCCTTTAACACCAGTACCATAGAAGAAATCATCGCAAGTCCACAATGACAAAATGTATTAACTCTATCTTCTAAACCCTCTTTAGAAATTCCAGAACCCCAAAATAAGTCTTTCCCTATTGAAACATCCTCAACATCAAAATTTCTGCTGAATCGACCTTGGTAAGGATCTAAATCAAAGGTTTGGTTCAGTAATTGAACAAGAAATTTCTCAATCCAAAATTCCTCCTTCCACAGAAGAATCAAATTTACCTAAAAACCCTCAAATCCATATTTATTCTGAAGAATCAGAAAATACTGAACTCTCAAACCCCCCTCAAGTACCTGGTTCCTTACTCTCTCTGAGTCAAACCCCATCATTGCCCAGCTGTGTGACAAAGAAATACCACTGAAGAGGTCTGATCTTTCATGAAGTGAAAACTGGGTAGCTAAAAATTTGGTTTTGCTTTCATATGATCCCAAGGAAAGATCCATTAGTGTAGAAGAATAATCAGTAAGTGAAAAGGACAATGCGACAAAGAATGGAGAAATTATGGTACCTCCAAATGAAAAGGATGAGGATGAACCACCTTTGAGATGGCCTGTAAAAAAACAAAGAGGCAGCAAAAGTAAGGAGAAAGTGATTGATTCTGGTGTAAAAGTTGCTTGATCCTATTCTATTAGGGTATCTGAAAAGAAGCTGCTAGTTGATGCTATGAAGGCTAGGAAGTCTTATACCACTAAGAGAAGAAGACTCAAAAAGGTTGTTGTGGTGGAGGAGGAGAATATTGATGTTATAGAGGTTAGAGAGGTGAGAACATTGATCCCGATATTATTGCATCTACAGAGAAAAGAAGACAAGAAATTCATGTCTCAAGAAGGACCAAATCCTCCCTTTCAAAGTCTGGTAGCCCTGTAGGAATAAAGTAAAAACATATTGTTGTGAAAAAAAAGAAAGTATCTGAGGGACCTTGTCCCAAGAAGAGAAAAGTTGTTGAAAATGAGGAGCCAAATAGTAATGTTAAAAGAAGAAGAAAGGACGGAGAAAAGAAGGTTGGGCCTAGAGAGCAAAGGAATGAGATTTTAGTTTTCCAGTGCTTAACTGTTCGATTGCTTGTGAATGACTCTAAGGGACCTGGTCCCTCATAGTGTGGTGCATCCCCTTGCATTTCAACACATACTTCATTTAAAAATATCCCCATAAATTATTGCTTAAAACATACATCTATACGAATGTGCTTTTGTGCTAAGCGTCTAATCAGAATCAAACTTTGAATTGTTTTTTTTCTTCAAGAAAAAAAACTTTACCTTATTAGACAATGGACAACTTCACGATGGAAGAAAGAAAAGAAAGAAACTTCACCAATCACTTTAGCTAAAGAACAATCAAAATATGCTATTTGAGCATGTCATTTTATATACCTTCTTAACTCACCTGAGAAAATAAGTTCCACCATATTCTAATCAACCTTAAATACCAAAAGACTACAACATACTTCATCTTAAGCTTAAGAGGTTCTTAAATTACCTGTTGCACTCCTATAGTAAGTCAGACAGTATAGGGTGCTCTTGCATCTAGTGTTGCATCTCACAACAATAACATCACAACAACAAACCCAGTGTATTCCCACAAAATGGGTCTAGGGAGGGTAAGATGTACGCAGTTCATACCACTATCTCCAAAGAAGTAGAGATGTTGTTTTCGATAGACCCCCGACTTAAGATAAAGAGTAGTAAACAAAGGGATGGTTGACATAACAAAAATAAGGAATAAGAAATAATAGAATAGAAATCAGAGAAATACAAAATACGAGAAATAAGGGCAACAAGAAAAGAGAAAATAAGAACTAAGAAATAAGAAATAGGACACCCACCTAGTAGTAACATACACTCATAAACAAAATACAAATAGTTAAGCTGATAGTATCATCTTGTAGTGCGTGATCAATCAAAGGATTATAAACCATTTGAGGATATACATACTAGGTTATCTACTATGTAGAAAGAAAAACACACTGATGATTCTTGAACAACACTGCATGGAACATACATACACTGCCAAGATTAACATAAATCTCTAGTTGAACTTGAGTTAGAACACAGCTAGAGACACCAACAAGTGAACAGTATTTCCAGCGTTAAGGTGGTTCAAGAAGGCGAACTCCCAAACTAGATAACTGGTGAAGATCTTTAATCGTCCCTTGCCTTTCTATAGGTTCCATCATAGCCTTACGACTTAACGCATCAGCTACCACATTTGTTTTCCCTGGATAGTACAAGATATCAACATCGTATTCCTTTAATAGTTCAAGCCATCTCCGATGCCTTAAATTTAGATCCTTCTGATTAAAAATATATTGCAAGCTCTTATGGTCAGTGTATATATCAACATGAACCCCATATAAGTAGTGGTGCCATATCTTTAAAGCAAAAATAACTGCTGCCAGCTCAAGATCGTGTGTAGGATAATTTTTCTCATGTGGCCGCAATTGTCTAGAAGAATATGCTATTACCTTACCATGCTGCATCAATACACATCCTAAACCAATTCTGGAAGCATCACAATACACTGTATACCCTTCGGTGCCTTCTGGAAGTACCAACACGGGTGTAGAAATCAACTTGTTCTTTAAATCTTGAAAACTCTTCTCACAGGCATCATTCCATTGGAATTTGGATGCTTTATGGGTTATCTTTGTTAAGGGTGCTGAAATGGAAGAAAAGCCTTTAACAAACCTTCTATAATAACCAGCCAACCCGAGAAAACTACGAATCTCCGTAGGCGTTGTGGGCCTTGGCCAGTTCTTCACAACTTTTATCTTTTAAGAATCAACCTTTATCCCTTCACTAGATACAATATGACCCAAAAATGCCACCGACTTTAACCAAAACTCACATTTAGAGAACTTTGCATAAAGCTTACAATCACGAAGAGTCTGTAATGCCTGTCGTAAGTGATTGGCATGGTCCTCTTCTGATCTAGAATAAACTAGAATATCATCTATAAAAACTATCACAAATACATCCAGGAATGGCTTAAACACCCTATTCATCAAATCCATAAAAGCTGCGGGTGCATTTGTTAGCCCAAATGACATAACTAGAAACTCATAATGACCATACCGTGTTCGGAAAGTTGTCTTGGGTATATCCTTCTCTTTGACCCTCACTTGGTGGTAACCTGACCTCAAATCAATCTTAGAAAAGCACTTGGTGCCCTGTAACTGATCAAATAAATCATCAATTCTTGGGAGAGGATATTTATTCTTAATAGTCACCTTATTCAATTGCCGATAATCAATACACATCCTCAGAGAGCCATTCTTTTTGCGCACAAATAACACTGGTGCTCCCCAGGGGGACATACTAGGCCTTATGAATCCTTTCTCTAGAAAATCTTTCAATTGCTCTTTCAATTCTTGTAATTCTGCTGGGGCCATTCTATACGGAGGAATGGAGATTAGTTGGGTGCCTGGTATTACATCAATACCAAACTCTACTTCTCGTTCAGGAGGCAAACCTGGAAGATCTTCAGGAAATACATCAGAAAATTCATTTACCACTGAAACAGCGTGAAGAGTTGGTGGCCCCGCTTCTGTATCCCTTACTCTAACTAAATGATATATGTATCCCTTGGAAATCATTCTTCTCGCCTTAAAATAAGAAATAAATCTACCTCTTGGCGCGCTAATTTCACTTTTCCATTCAAGGACTGATTCATTTGGAAAATGGAAATATACCTTTTTCGTGCAACAATCAATTGTGGCATAACAAGACGCCAACCAGTCCATACCCATTATAACATCAAAATCTACCATTTCTAACTCCACAAGATCAGCTATCGTATTACGACCACAAACAGTTACTATGCAGTTTCAATAAACCCTTCTAGCTATAATAGATTCCCCAACCGGTGTGGACACTTCAAATGTCTTAACTAACAGTTCGGGTATTCATTCGAACTTTCCAGCAACCAATGGAGTAACATAAGATAATGTAGAACCGGGATCAATTAAGGCATATAAATCGAATGAAAAGATAGACAACGTACCCGTAACCACATCTGGGGAAGCCTCTAAATTCTGTCGATCCGCTAGAGCATACGTATGATTTTGAGCCCCGCTAGAACTCGTGGCTCCTCTATCACCTCTAACACGACCCATTGGTTGTGCACCCCTTCCTGAATAAGGCATTCATGATGATGATGAAACAAATGACCTCGTAGGTTGTGCCATACCCCCTATTCCCCTTCGTGGGCATTCTCTCATCATATGCCCCGACATACCACACCAAAAGCAAACATTGGTCCCCAGCCGACATGCGCCCAAATGATACCTTCCATATTTATTGCATGGCTCTTGAGGAGGTCTCGATTGGATCATATTCCCTTGCCCTTGGTACCCCACTGTCCGCGAACTCTGACTCTCACTTCTGTGCCCAAATTGATTTCCTATGGACCCTTGGAACTGTGGTGGGGCACTAGCTGCAGAATAAGATGATAATGGCCTAGGTGATCTAGCAGAAAACTGTGGTCTGAACCCTCCTTGGGATGCCATGAACTGCCCTGTAGATCTGGCCCTCTTGGAATATCCTCTTTCTAATTCTTGTGTTCTTCTCCTCTACCTCTGATCTTCCATTTTCTATGTAAAAGCTTGGATCCTCGCTATGTCCATATCTTTGTTCAAAGCGGCAATAGTACAATCTCTAACCAGATATGGATCCAGCCTATCCATATATTGATGAATTCTGTCATCCATAGTAGCTACAACATTAGGAGCATATCTCGACAAGGAATTAAATCGGAGACTGTACTCCCTCACGCTCATATTCCCCTGACGAAGATTTAAAAACTGATCTGCACGGGCCTGACGAATCTCGAATGGAAGATAATGATCAAGAAATGCCTCTTTGAACTATTTCCAAGTAGCTAGGGGTTCATCAATACCCATAGATCGTTTCCAGTCCTCGTACCAATATATAGCCTCCCCTTTAAATCTATACGCCGCTAACTCCACTGTCTCTCTACCCGTTACATGCATAACATCTAAGGCCCTTTGAATTTGATCAATAAAGTCCTGTGGGTCCTCGTTAAGATCTGATCTAGTAAAAGTGGGAGGATCCATCTTAAGAAAATTCTGTGTTCGAAGGCTAGCCGCCCTATCTGTACCACTAGGACCCGTGGTAGGAATGGCTTTCCCAACAACTATACGAGTCAAAAGTTGTACTGCATTTCTAAGATCTTGATCAACAACATTAATAGGTGACTATAGTTCTCCTCCCCCTTATTTCTTCCGGAGTGGAAGAAGTTTCTGATGCATGCTCAGCTGGAGCCTCACTTTGATTAGATGGAATAGTGGGTGACTTACTAATCTCCTCTCCGGCAGCCACATCTACTTGCTTACCGGTATTCTTGATTTTGGTAACCGGCATCATTTCTATAATAAAAGAAACAAACGGATTCAGTGGTCAACTATGACTTCATATACAATATAGGCTCTATCGCACGATCTAAGACATGAAGAAAAGAAACAATTCCTAAATGTCCATAGCCTCCTGTTTATAGATGCGGTGCACGACACACCGATAAACAAGACTCTACGTAGACACAGCTTTGTAGACTCACTAGGACGAACTTCTCTGATACCACTTTTGTCACGCCTCAAATCCTATTGGGGCGGACTGGTACCCGTAACCGAGGAGGCCCGGGAGAACCAGCTCATAACCTGATACTTCCCATGCATACCTCTATGACAACCCGAAATTTGGACAGCATCATGACGCATATAAAAGAAAATAATCACCTGTATAAGCTCGAGCACACATATATATGTATATACAATACTTGGCCGTTGGAGCCATCACGTCTACTAACAAAACACCACCTTGACTGTACATTAGGTCTACAAAGCCTCTAAATAATACACAGAGTTTAACTAAGGTCGGGACACACCCCACCATATAACAAACTTCTATACAATACCAAAAGTGACTGGATATGACACGGAAAGCCCCGAAGCAAATTGGAGCTCACCAAAAGCAGCTGGATATCTTGGCTCCTACTTGTGCGGTGTATGAGCTGAGGTACCTGTGCCTGCAGCATGAAATACAGGTCCCCCGTAGGGGACATTAGTACAAAATATGTACTGAGTATGTAAAGCTGTAGATAATCACATATGATATATGAGCTCAATAGAAATCAGAAACAAGTGAATAAATCGTAATAGGAGTGGACCACACTTACTAAAACTTGTGACAACCTGTACATTGTATTTATTCAATCACTTTACCTTCGTTCTTATCATCTTTGTAATCATTATTGTACTGTACTGTGACCATTAGGCTGCCTCCAGTACATATCAACTGGGATCGACCCATGATAGGCTTATGCCCCTGGGATACCACCCATAAACACATAAATAGGGATCGACCCATGATAGGCTTATTCCCCTGGGATACCACCCATAAACACATAAATAGGGATCAACCCATGATAGGCTTATGCCCCTGGGATACCACCTGATAAGAGAGAACTTTCATCACTTAGTTCAATTAATCTTTGATATTGTTATTTCGGTTGCCACCGTATTTTTGATACTTTAAAACAATGATACATCAATAAGAGACATATAAATAGACCATCAATGCAATAACAATGAAGTAAGAACTCATTGGCACATCAATAAAGTGTTTTGGAGTCATCAATGCCATAACAATGAAGTAGGAACTTATTGGTATATCAATGAAACGTTTTGGAGTCATTAATAGCATATGGATCTTGTTTGAGTAACCGGATACCTTCTGACATACATCAGTGCAATAAACATGTAAGCTTTGGAAAACAAGTAAGTATTGGAATGTCTTGACATCTTGTAGGGTGGAAACAAGTTCATTGGTAACGTAGGACATCATACAAAACCATTATGGATCACATGTTATTGAATAACTTTGGAAACTTTCTTAATAGAACAATTGTTCACTTTCATGCCAAAGATATGGTATAAAGTATGCTTTACATACCTGACTGTCAACCTTCAATACTAGTCCCAAATGGACTTCTCATCTTTTCGGATTACTTATCTACAATGAACATATATAGCAATCTAGTATTAGCGACCAAACGTCACAATTCAATTATTTGAATTCACCAAACTAGTGGTTAAGTAGTAAGCCTTAATTACACCATAAAGGGTGTCACTTAATCCTCTTATACTCCAATTACATTCACATGCCATGCATATTCATACAACATCCTCCAATATCAAGTTTGGATTCATTTATCCTTCCAACCAATCCATTAAACCAAATTGAGCCATAGACATAAATAATCATCAATTCAATAGTATATCACCATATCCACCTTCCATAACTCAATTACCATATCCACCTTCCACAATTCAATACAACCAAACCATGCAAAATAGTCCATAACCCTATTTTCATCACCTTTCAATAACAACCAATACATATAATCCTCTATCACACATATACATATGGAAGAGAACAAAGGCAAACAATATTCATACCTTAGAATTCACCTCTTGATTATGCAATCCTGTTTGCACAAATAATAGGTGCCGTTCGAAGCTCTCGAGATGACAAACGCAGTTATCGGATTACTTTGGAATTTCTACGGTTGAATCAAAAGTAATTTAAAGGTAAAATTTGGCTAGGGTTTGTTCTTTCTCAATGATTGATGATGAAAATGATTTTTTGAACTCATATACATGTATATATACACATATTACCGTCCATAATATAATAGGGAATGACCAAAATGCCTTTAAAATTTAAATAATGTCAAATCTGTCCTTTGGTGGACTGTTTTGATAAGCTAAAGTAGATCGACCATAACTCTTTGCTTCGATA
Organism: Capsicum pubescens; assembly: GCA_030864215.1. Taxonomy (NCBI): domain Eukaryota; kingdom Viridiplantae; phylum Streptophyta; class Magnoliopsida; order Solanales; family Solanaceae; genus Capsicum; species Capsicum pubescens. Next base: position 69,219,954 of record CM061542.1, on the reverse strand, counting down.
TCATATTTGAGTGAAATTGGTATATTTGGAAATATAACTCAAAGGGATTTCATTTCATATAAAGTAGGCCACCCAGTTCGTCCTGTACAAGGAGTTATGGTCGTTTGAAGTTGACCCTAAAAATCTGTTTTGATTGGCTGAAGTAAAACGAGTATAACTCCTTACTTAGATGTTGGATTTGGATGAAACCAATTTCATTGGAAAGAAGACTCAAATATATTTCTTTTCATAGGTTGCATATCCCCCAGTTCATTATATTAAGGGAGTTATGATCATTCGAAGTCGACCCAAAAATTCGGCTGGCCTCAGTAGTTTGTGTGCAGGAAATTTTCCTGCACATTTACTATTCCCAAATATCACGGCCACCGTTTTATAGTTTCGAACGTGCTCAATTATATCCGAAACCTATCCGTTTTTGGAAATCTTTATATCGTTGGAAAGCTTATTCAATAACTTTTGCATGGAACCATCGACGGGCAAATTCCGGTATAAATAAAATAAAAAAATTAATTCCATATAAATAAGACCAATACACGTACTTGAATACGCCAATACTTGTACTTGAATATGGGGTGTTACAATATTGAACTAAAAAAAGAACTCTACTAAAATGCAACAAGATAAGATGGATTATACTAAAAAAAGGAAATGAGAACTGTGAGAAGCAGACTAGGCAGTGACTTACAAGAGTAAAAAGAGTATAAAATTATTGGGATTGTCTAGAGTGGATATAGGTAAACTATAGTGACAAGGTAGGAGCGCCATGGCAAACAAGTTGAGGAAAGCAAGGTTGATGATTCCAATATGTGAAAGGGAGCGAGGATAAACCAATGAGTGTGAGAGGTTGGTCGTGTAGGATCTAGGAGGGGTATGACATAGGCCAAAAAAGAATCGAAGGAAGAGATTAGATACAATATGACACAATTAGAGGAAGAGATTAGATAGGATATGTTACAACTTTAACTAACTGAGGACATCACCCTATATACGAAGGATAGACATAAAGGCATGGAGGTCGAGGAGTAGAGTAGGACAGTACATAGTTTTTTCTCAAAGTGTACTAATATTTGTTGTTACAATTGTTTTGTTCTCTCTCTCACACTTTCCTGCTTTTTTTAGCCAAGGGTCCATCAAAAAACAACCTTTCTTCGCCGCAAGGTAGAGGGACTACACTATTTATGTTGTAGCACTGGTAAACTTGGCGAAGTTGGGAGGGAGACCTCTTTGTGATTCTGAATGAGCCAATCTCCTAACATGGAATATAGAGAGCAACATATACAAGGGAGGACGTAGAAACTTGTACTAGTTCTCCCGAGGAGAGGATGCAAGAAAAGATGATTTGCTGAAGGTACCAGAGATAAAGTTTACTTTATCACAAATGATTATTGACATCCAACAACACAAACTGCATGTTTATACCCTTACCATCATTACCTAGCATAAACTAAAGCAGTGAAGCCTTTGAATGCCTCAAGGAACCAACAGACATGAGAATTTACATCAAAGGAAAAACTTCAAAATAACTCTACAAATGCAAGAATAGATTCCCTTCGCCATAATCTCACCCTTCAAGTTTAGCTTCCAGTACAGGAGTCAAGCATTCAGCCGACGTTCTTTTCTGCAACTGATAGATCTGCACTCATAGTCCATACCACTATATGGCAAAATATGAAAACTTAAGGATACATATACCCTAACAGATCCAGACCTATCCAAACTGTTAACACCCAAAAATCATCAACAATCTCTGGTCATCAGGACAATGAACACACATAACTAGTTGTATAATGGCAAAACCTCAAAAAATCACCCTTAACCCCTCCGCCCAAACTTCCAACAACTATAACCAAGGTGTAGAAACCTGTATTCGGAGAAAACTAAAGCCCACCCATGATTCATGAACTGGTAGAAGAAATGTACTCGAGTTGCCTGCCCTTAGGGATATTCATAGAAGGTGTTGGGATGAATAGATAAGTAGAGATATCAACTCTTAACCACCAAAGACTAGTTACAACTTTGCGAAACATGTAAGATCATGTAATAAAAATCACCAGAACGTTCTTATTATCACACTATGCAAGAACTGATAGAAATATTGCATGTGTTTGACCCACTATCAATATCTCTAACCATCAAGCAGAGGTGGTCAACCACCAGCTCTACCCTCATTAGAAGGGGGGTAAAGAAAGAAGGCGGGTCTAACTAAAACCTGATCACACAAGATTTCCAAGAGTACTCTAACCCGAACGCCTGAAATCATAGTCGACAGGGAGGGTCAAAGCAGAGTGTAATGGACTCGCAAATATATATACAAAGGAACATGATAAAAATAGAAACACCCTCTATAATCATATGATATCTAAAGTAGAAGTGCGGCAAGTGATTTGAAGAACTATACTCAATAAATTAAGACAAAGACAATAACATTTTTCAAAACTGTCAGAACTCTGTCTGGGGTTGGGCTTCTTAGAGAATCCCCTTTTAATTTGTGCAAGTTTCCTAATCGATCACCAATACAAGAAAATGAAGGAACAATTTCTGAAAGAAGAAATGAGCTATTCAAATCAACAGACAAATGCTGCTCCATAAAATAACCACAACTATAAATGTAGAATGAACATTTAAGTGCAAAGATGGCAAAGCTCAAATCACTTAGGAAATCACTAGAATGAGCTAGACAAAATTTACTAACCCCTTTTCCTCGAAGCCCTAATGATATCCAGACTGTAGTGTTGTACCTAAATGACCATCTTAGATAAAACTCAAACTAGAGCAACAAGCAACATAAAATCAAAGTAGAGAAGATAAGCAACAAGAACATCAAAGGTAGATAATCACTTTACGAGGCTATAAAAAGATCCAGAATTGAGCAAGTAATTACCAGATGTGCACACCACCCATAAAAGACCTCATCAGTTGGATCACCAAATAAAAACATCTGGACTAAAAGCTAAAAATATATTTGTGAAAAGAATTATCGTAGTTGAAAACTTCAATATAACAACACTATCGATAATAAATTAATAAGGAAATCTCCATGATGAGGAAAGAAAACTAAATCAAAAAGCCAGACACTAATAACAATCTTGAACTAGGTAAACCTCAATGCTAAGTGATAGATAAAGCCGCTCCATGGAAGGAAGATGATCTTGAAAGACCCATAGACTGAAAGCACAATATCTTTAAGAGCCTTATAATTGATTTCAATTGATATATTTTGATTTGTGAGATAATTTACAAAATAGACTGCGCCAGTAGATTTGGAACGTCGATTTTAGGGTGGTAACATAGTTGTGTGATTTTATGACTATTATATCTTATTTTGACCCTTAGTTTGAAAAGTTGTGTTTTGGGATTCCGGGGGTCAAATTTGTGAAAATAATATTTTTTTTAAATTTGATATCGCTATTAAGTCCAAAACATTGAATTTGATAGTGTAGCATATATCATTTGCATTCATGAAATTTTGAATAAATCCCAAGAGGCCCATGGAGACTTGAAAATTCACCAAGTCCCCAGCTGGTACACCTATTATCTGGTGCACCCGCGATCGCGAGCCTTATGTTGTGATCGCAATTGGGAAGCAAATAGAGTGTCTCAATTGTGACACTCCTTCTGCAATCACGATACCTCTGTCAGAAAGATTCTGCAATCGCGATCCTATTCTGCAGTTACAATAGCTGGGTATATAAATACCTAGTTTTCGCTATTTTTCACCATTTTTGAAACTTGGAGTTTAGGGTTTTGTGGTTTTAAGACACTTTCTCTGTTTAAGCTTGGGTAAGCTCCATTACACTCATTTCAACTAATTTCTTTCACCTTTAACGTTAAATTCTTATTTTAAACATGGACTAAAGTATGAAATTTGATGATTTTGACCTATAAGGCCTAAAAAGAGTATTTCTCCAATTTAAATTCCAATTTCACTCCTTTTCACTTGAATGGGTTTCTAATTCTATAATTATCAGTTTCCCCTCAATTTTATCTTCAAAACAACTTCGTTTCTTATTTTTAAATAAATTTTGAGATTTTACCCGATGAAATTTTAAAATGATTTTTCATCGATTTAGACCTCGTTTTTAACTTATTTTTGCTTGGATTTTCAGTTGTAGACTCTTAAAAATATGGGGAATATGCTTTGAAATAAAGTTAATTTTTTTCCTTTTTTCAAAAATCCATTTTAGGAGTTTGTTTTGACCTGACTTGAGACTAGGCAATATGGATATCAGTGTTTTCTTCTGACGTGTAGATTCTCTATTTTGATGTTTTAGTTAATTTTGGGTCCGTTCGTGAGGAGTAAGGCTTTAGGATTGAAGTGTTGTGAACCAATTTTTGGCCTTAGAAGTAGGTTATGGCTTAATTCTTTTCAGACTGGGTTGGGTAGTTAATACTCACTACTAAAAGTTTATATTTTTTTGACTGAAAATTTCAACGAAATAAAATCAGTCGCAAATTTTTGACTACTTCAATCAAAAAATTTAATTTATATTTTTTTTAATAAATTATTTATCCGATATTGTTTTCGATAACAACAATCACTAGATTTGGCATCAAATTCTGAAAAATATATATTCAGCCTATAGTAGTCGGTCAAAGCACATGAAAATTTTCAATATTATTTTGACCAAAGGTTGCGATCGATTTGGTCAGAATATTTTAAGAATATTAATTAATAATAGAATTGTATTCTGACATATGTAGTCAAAAATTTATAAATAATTAATTAAATATATGATTAAATATTTATTTGACCTCAGTAGTTGAAAATCTTAAATAAATAATTAAATATATTATTATTTAATTATTAAATAATTATATAAAAATATAAATTAAATCAGAAATGATCTCTCTCTCTCTAAATCTCACAACCCTCTCTCACTTGCCTGTCTCTCTCTCTCTAAACTAGGGTATTAGCGACTGTGGAGTTTTTATAGTGTGACGATGGTGGAGTTTTTGTGGTGACAACAATGGTGGAGTTTTGGTGGTGCGGCGACAGTGGAGTTTTGGTGGTGCCGACGATGGTGAGTTGGTGGTGAAGGAACTACGACAATGAGTCAAAACTTAAAGCTATTTTTATTTTCAATTTAGGTTTTAGGTTGTACTGTGTTATGGAGAGGTGGGGTGGGATGGTCGTAACAGATTTGGAATGCCAAACTTCCAAATGTTGGCTTTTGGAATTAATTGTGAAGAAAAGGAAAATTAATTGTTCCATGAAATTGAGTCAGGGTTAATTTTTTATGTGAAACTATGAATTCCTTGGATTAATGTCAAAATTGAGTGAGCAATCAAAGTTAGGACTTTGTTGTGAATTAGGGATTTTTGTTGAGTAATTGAGTGAGTCATTAGGTGTCAAATTGGGGAAGTCTAAATACCCATTGTGAATTTAAGTTGAAACCACCATTGTTGTTTTGTGAATGTCAATGTTTTGGAAATATCTCAAGCCATTGAAAACCTTCTTAAATGTGCTGCAATTTGGAAATATTTGGCCAATTAGACATTCAAAATAGGTCACAAAATTCTGTAACAGGCAACTCAGTCGCACCAAGTGACCTTAAGTTTGGCTACATATTAATAATTTTTTTATACATTTTCCTATTGGGTAAAGTACCAAAAGGTATTCGACCATAATGGTTACTATAGTAAAGTCCCCATACTAGTTGTCAAACCCATAATATATATCTTTTTATTATCATATCAAACATTGTCAGCAGATGCAGAAAACAGAGAGAATACTATATGGTTCAAGCCACAAACATTAATGTAGCAACAAATTATAGTCCCAAAAAGAGCCTTTCTGAGTGTATCCTTTACATATTTTGTAATGTGACTTTTTGGATAGGGTGAGTATAGGGGAGTAGGTGAAGCGATTAGGAATATGAAAATAGAAAACAACACATACAATGAAAGTCCAATATTATGGATGAACTCCTCTTAACCTATGGCTGTAAATAGGACTTACCATGAAATGTCGATGACCAAGAACATTCCAAACAACTGGTAAGTGTATGCGATAATAATCTCCAAGCCTCAAGTAAATTACACAGTAAAATATACTTTTCATTGTACTACAATAAGTTAATTTTTAATTTTAAATGAAGTAGCATTCTCCCTTTATCACTAAGTAATTCCTATCCAACGCAAACAAAGAGTGGAAAAACTAAAGAAGAGGAAAAATTAAAGGTTAACTAATGATCAACTACTACATGTTAGGAACTAGCTAACTTGACTACTAGTTATAATTTGTCCAGTAGTGTAGATGCTCTTTTCTTTTGTTGGGTAAGTTGAGTAGTGAGTAGTCTATCTGCTTATTTCCATTACAAGATTAAGATATTTGGATAAGTATGTTTTCCTAAATGGTTTAAGAATATAAATATACAATTCTCAAAAAGTACTAGACATAATTTCTTTTTATATTTAATTGAAAAATTAAGGAGATGGAAAAAGGATCCTAGAGCAGATCAACAAGTACCTTGGCAGCTATCTGCTTGAAACTTGTTCTTTAATACCCATCTTGTTGAAACTTATTCATATTTCTAATGTGAATGACTTCACTGGAATGGATAAGAGATCCTAGAATCTCAATGAAATCTAAAATGATTTAGACTGAGCGGTAAAAAAAAAGAGGGGTGTAAGTACTTAATTCTGCTTGCTACTTTATCTTTTTGGTTCTAGAAGTGAAAGTATACACATATAGCTGAAGCAGAGTATCTTTTTTTTTCTCTTGTGAGCAACTTTATTTTCCTTTTAACCTGACATCCCCTAAATACTGCAGCATCAATTGAAAATTTTCGTGGAGCAGAAAAAGATAGGGGAGCCAATTGGTGACAACCTATAAGGGAAAATAGTGATTTTCACTTTTTATTTCCCCCTATTTATCTATTATCTCATTTTAGAGTGTTAAAGATGTATTGTTGTTCCTTTTTTCATCTGACACTGGTTGTTTTTTCTTATATTATTGCAAGATATGAATTGCGCAGAACTTTTAAATTAAAGATACAGTAGTTAGGATCAACTAATTTGCTGCCTAAGCTACAAATACTTCATCTAACATGTTTACTTGGAAAATACCTTAATTATTGTTTTACTCTATGGATTAAAGCATTACATTGCTGCATTTCACTATGTTTATAGTTTACTGTTCTATTACATAGTTTCACTGTTTCATTATTTCATTGGTTAGTTGGTTAGTGAAGTAGTTAGTAAGGTTCTTAGGCAGTTTGAAAATGGTTAGCTTAGCTGTCAATGAGCTGGAATTGAGCTAAGATATTTTGATAAGCTCACTTGCACCGTCTATAAATAGAGGCAACACTATATTATACAAAGAGGTCAATAAATAAAACTCATACTGGGGTTGGAGTTGGGATTATCAAAGATCATAAAGACCTTACTTATGGTGCATTTTTTTTAGTAGTATCCATAGAAACACCATATTCGTACTTGATGAACCTGGTAAAGGGATTAAGCAGAAGAAAGGGTGTTATAGTGGAACTAGCTTTCCTTGCAGTAAAGCACATAAAGGCAAAGGTCTATATCACTAGTAATTATGTCAGACAACCCATGTAATTTTATTACGGTATCCATGAAAACTTCAGCTACAGAATGAGCATTGTAAAGATCTTTGAAAGGTACAAAATATTGATGTTTTCTCAATCTATGTACAACCACTAATATGACCTCATAGCCTTTAGATTTGAGAATTCCATAAATGAAATCCATTCTTATTTGTAACCCCAACCAATTATTTGAGACTGAGATGTAGTAATAGTAGTGCCAAAGGAATGATTAAGATGTAGAAGAAATTCTCTCTATGAAGCTCAATGTTAGTTCATATACGCCAATTTTTGGTGGGTAGGTTTATCAAATGATTAGTTGGGTTGAGATCAAGCTGTTCTGAAGCACTGTTCTGATTAGAAATTAAAATTAGTGTTAGAAAGTATTTTATTTATCAAATAATTATATTATTAGATCCAACCACAGTAGTCAAAAATATTTTATTTATGAAATAATCATTTATTGATCTTTCGACTACTGTAGTCAAAATATTTATAATTATTAAGTGATTATTCTTAATTATTTTATCAATCTTCCTACTACACTAGTCATAATATTATTTTTATTTCATCATTCTATAATTTACATTTTGCGACTGCTGTAGTAAAAAAATTTCAACTACAGTAGTCGAAAATATTTTTCCGACAAGCAATATTTTGACTACCCTAAAATAGTTGGAATATAATTGGAAATGTCTTATTTTCCAACTATATTTCAACTACACTAGCCGTTGAAAAAGTTTGAATTTCTAGTAGTGTACTGATAGAAAATGTATGTTAAGAGTGTGAGAACTAATTATGAAAAATAACTATATTATGGTATTGTGCCTGTGTGGGGGCCTATATGTGATGTTATATGATGGGTTTGGAACATTATGTGCTATGTGTGACTGTGTGGGTTCCTATGTGATATTGATAGCCTTGTATACATGATGATAATTGTATCTTATTTGATAAAAAGACATGTTGTGGTACCAATTGTGTGCTGTGATGTATTCATACTCTATTGACATATGAATCATGTTGGATTTCATGAATGGTTGAAAATAATGAGTGGATATTTGACCCATGTGATGGTATATTGGTTGATTGTAGAAATACTCATTGCGGTTGGTTGTGGAAATACTCATTGTGGTTGATTGTGGAAATACTTATTGTAATTGGTTGTGAGTATTGCATCCTCATACTCATTCATAAAACAATGGTACCACCGTGGAAATATTGAGAAGTACTGGCAATATTTTTTTATGATAGAAAATGTAACATCTTATAAAACTCTCCCCGAGGGATGTACCAGGAAGAGATACAGATATGTATATTGTATGTGGGTTGATGAACCCCCCGTGGATTCTAAGTCGGGAAGCCTTAGCTCCGTAGGTGTATATGTAAATTATGTGATGGTCTTATAGGTTGTGCGACAACCTCGTGTATTACATCATCATCATCAATATTTTTATTGTATTTACTTTATTGTGCTTGTGATGTGATTGTATAATCTGTTTGACTTGTTACCTACCCATTGGTCTATCTTCCCTTACTTGTATTTGATGTGCTCGTATATGTTATTCCTCTTTTCTTTTCTTATATGTGGTATAACTGTATACTTGTATTCTTTTCAAGCGCTTTGTTGTATTATATGTGGATATTATAGAATTGTTAGTGCAAGCGGTGTGGGCTACCTTTGTGAGACATTTTCTATTTGCAGTTGACGTGTCCTTAGTGGTATTTTGTATGCTTTATTTTTTACTTTGCTCGGTCCTCCTATTATACCTATTGAGGACAAGTGGATTGTACTCATACCTACCATGCCTTTTTAGTGCAGATTTTAGTGCGGTGCATCTTATGTGGTTTGATTTCGGGCTCCTTTAGAGTTGCTCAATATAGCAGTTGGACTTTCATGCGTCGGGGTCCACTTCTATCTTTCTGTATTAGTTTATGTCGTTACTAGTATTTGAAGATAGATATTGTTCATGCTGGTTATTCTGATGTATTTCACTCATGAATTGTATTAGTAGTTCTTACAATATTTATGTCAGGTTTTGGGATTTGGTATTATTGATTATGTTTCTTTTCTTATTTATTATAATTGTGTGGTTCGGCTTTGTTCTAGGAGCCTAGCCTTGGGTTTGGATGTTTCTTTCCATTTTATATTAGTTTATGTGATAGACTTACTTGTTAAGGTTCACCGCGATAAGTGTCATCATGACTCTTGAATTTTAGGTTGTGACATTGGTATTGGAGTAGCAAAGTTCATTAGTCTCAATGGTGTAAGAACGAAATGTCTAATAGGGTCTCGTGAATCGGTACGTAGATGTACGTATCTATCTTCGAGAGGCTATAAGATGTCTTTAGGAAAATTTTCCTTTTTCTGTTCCTTATCATGCAAATTTATTTCATACCTTGTGTTTTGGGTTATGTTTCACACTTTCTATGTAAATGGTGTTGATTAGGTCCCATGAGGTTAGAGATGCGAAGCCTTCATCTAGAGGGCGGGCCTCAAGTCATGACGGGCTCGATGAGGGAGTGGACGGGCTCGTAGATCTTCCCCACCTAGGAGTAGTGCTAGGGGCTTTCCCTTGAGCCTCGCGTTGAGCATGTTGAAGGTATGGGTCCTACTTCAGTTCCACCGAGTTCTTTTACCCCAGTATTAGAGGGGTTATTGGTGCATTTGTTGAACCATTTAGAGGGTTCTTCTCTAGCTATGCCAGGTGTTCCTTCATCCCCGAGTGTGGATCCTCCAGTTGGACCTACTTCTACTCTTGGTACTCCTTGGACCCCGAGTACTATTCTTATTTCAATGCTGGTATCTGAGTATGGTGTTTTGAGGCCAGGAGTTCAACCTTTGTCTATGTTACCTTCCCAGATGGGATCTCATCCAACCAGATTCACCATGCCTTCTCTTATTGTCAGTACAGTTATATCTTCTAAGGATTAGAAGAGGTTTGAGATATTTACTCATTTGGGTCTTCCTAGATTCAGTGGTGTTGTGGACGAGGATGCTTATGAGTTCTTGATTGACTGCTGGGAGAAGTTGTATAATTTGGGTCTGCGTGAGTCGCATGTGGTTTCTTATACTGCTTATCAGTTGAGAGATGATTCTTGAGATTAGTGGAGGTTACTTGTTGGTTGTAGACCTCTTGATTTTCCTGAGATGACGTGGGATCAGTTTGCCGATGCCTTTTTGGAGAGATTTGTGCTTTACAACCTAAGGGATCAAATAAGAGATGAGTTTGATCGCCTAGAGCAGGGCTCCACGACTGTTGCAGAGTATGAGGCACACTTCCATTCCTTGTCCAGATATTTTTATACCAGCATTTCTATCGAGTCTAAGAAGATTCAGAAGTTTGTAAAGGGTTTGGATGTCTATCTTCAATTGGCTACATCTTAGATTGTTGTATTTGGAGCGTCTCTTTGGAGTATAGTGGATCATGCTAAGATGACTGAGGGTATTTTTTTAGCATCTCAGGGAGGTTCCTAGAAGGTGCACCATTTGGGTAAGTTCAAAGGTCAGGCTTCTCGAGGTAGAGATTTCAGAGATTCTCGTGGGTATCATAGTAGACTAGTGCAGGCAACCTAATAGAGTTTGGGCGGTGGGTCTTTTGTTCCAACAGTTCAGGGTGGATTTTTGGTCCCAGTAGTACCTTCTCCTATTGAGTCGGGCCATAGAGGTTACTTTATGTGTGTTGAGACTGGCCATGAGGCCAAGCACTGTCCCCGTCATGTGATTACAACTACTCCTATTACAGTTATGAGAGGTAGAGGTTCTACTAGAGGTGAGAGAGGCAAAGGTAGTAGATCCTACGGTGGTAGTCATGAGGATACTCAACCAGTTGGTGATCGTGGATAGTGTTATGCTATACCCGCCAGACCAGAGGCAAAGGCTTTTGAAACTGTGCTCACAGGTATTGTCCCTGTTTGTTTCAGATCTGCATCTGTGTTATTTAATTCGGGATCGACTTTCTCCTATGTGTCTATATATTTTTCTTCAGGTTTTAATTCTATTAGTGAGCCTCTTTCCATGCCTATTCATGTATCTACCTAGTAGGAGATTCTTTAGTGGTAGATTGGGTGTACTGATCTTGTATTGTGACTTAGTTTTGGGTATGAGACTTGGGTATATTTGCTTGTGTTAAATATAGTTGATTTCAACATTATCTTGGATATGGATTGGTTGGCTCCTTACTATGCAGTTATAGATTGTTATACTAAGACCATGACTTTAGCTTTGCCGAGTATGTCGAGGATACCTTGGAAGGGTGCACTTCATTCAGGTCCTAAGAGAGTTATATTTTTTGCTTAGGCTCGTCAGTTGGTTGAGAGGGATGTTTGTATTACTTGGCTCATATTCGTGATTGGTTTCACCTTCTTCGTTGGATTCATTCATGTTGTCCATGAGTTCATGTATGTGTTTCCTCCAGATTTACTTGGTATACCTCCAAATCGTGATATTGACTTTGCTATTGATGTTGAGCCGGACACGAAGCCCATTTCTATTCCTCCTTATAGGATGGCCCCAGCCGATTTGAAGGAATTAAAGGATCAGTTGCACGAGTTGTAGGATAAGGTATTTATCTGACCTAGTGTGTCGCCTTGGTGTGTGCTTGTCCTGTTTGTGAAAAAGAAAGATGGGTCTATGCGTATATGTATTGATTATCAACAGTTGAACAAGGTGACAGTTAGGAATAAGTATCCTCTTCCAAGTATTGATGATCTTTTGACCAGCTTCAGGGTGTCGCAGTGTTTTCGAAGATTGATTTGAGATCTGGATAACATCAGTTGCAGATTAGAGCTTCGTATATTCTGAAGACAGCTTTACGAGCTCGGTACAATCATTATGAGTTCTTGGTCATGTCCTTTAGGTTGACCAATGCCCCATCCACATTCATAGAGGTGATGAATCAAGTGGTTCAACCATATCTTGACTCCTTTGTTATTGTATTTATAGATGATATCTTCGTTTATTCCAAAAAGTGAGACCGATCATGAGGAGAATTTGTGAATTGTGCTTCAGAGATTGAGGGATGAGAAATCGTATGCCAAATTCTCCAAGTATGAGTTTTGGTTGGAGTCTATTTCTTTTGGGACATATGGTGACTAAGGAGGGTATTATGGTTGATTCAACCAAGAGTGCAGCGGTTCGTGATTGGGCTAAGCCTACTTCGCCTACCGAGATTCAGAGTTTTGTTGGCATGGTAGGTTATTATTGGTAGGGTTTCTCATCCATTGCAGGTCTGTTGACCAACTAAGTGACTCAGAAGAAGATTTCTATCAAGACCCAAACTAGGGCCTGGCCGTGACGGGTATCTCAAGTCCAACAAGGATCAGAGACCACCCCCAGCACCTAACCAACAAAACACAATACCCCAACATCGGATGAATTCCGAACATACAACAAGATAACATAAGATGAGCTCAAGAAATTTAAACTATGTCTATAATCAATAACCGGTAACCAACCAAACAAAACCAACCAACATTACCACCTAAGTCCAAAGTAATCCAACAAAGCCTTCTAAGAAAAACCAAAATCGATAAGGCAACGGGAGATGTCCCTGACTCTTACAATAACAATGTTAATAATAATGTAAATTCTCAATTCTAGTCTATGAAAGGAGCTGATGAAATGTCTAAGTCTTCCAGAGAATGAAAGCTCACCACTTCACCACAACGAAACGACGAATCGAGCCGATCCACCTAAAACTACACAGAAAAAGTAGAAGTATCTCTGGTGCCGGCATCACGGTGGGATACAATATCCAGAGATGGTTAATGGGTTGAGCACTAATATGTAACTCAGGGATAGGGGATAAAATAATGCCACGGGTAACAAGTCAAACCAGTACAAAATCCAATGCACATAATCATATGTGAATACATATTTACATAATATCACATGCCAGGGTAGGGAATAAGGATTAACATGCACTTTAAAATATTAGCCTGGATTGTGTAGCTCAACCTTCATAACATAAGAAGGCACCCACGAGCTATATGAGTCCATCTCTTCCCTAGCTAGAAGGCCCCAGTGCGTGTAGCCACACGAACTAGAGGATACACGTATGCACCATGGGGGATTCAAACCTCCCGGCATACAAAGAGGACTGAAGCAACCAATCATGTAATGTAATATGGGAGACTCGAACCTCCCAATCATGCGATGATAATAAAGGGAGACTCAAACCACCCGGTCATGCAGACCCCCGCAATTTCTGGTGTTGGTCCCTTAGGACCTCCACTTTCACGACTTAGATACACAACTCTCATTAAAGCCTAATTAAAACATTTAGCACACATTCCCATTCATTGGACCATGCAACACCTTTAGGCAAATACTATTGGTGTCGTCATACCAACTACACTTGCAAGGTAACATCAACATGCCAAAACAACTATCATCACTTAGGGAAATTCACAAACTTATTGGTTTAATTATACATTAGCTTGAGGAAATACACAACACCATAAGTTCAATTCAAAATCATTATGCTTCATTAACTCTTCACATTATGCAACAGTTCAAGAGTAATTCAATGTGCATACTTTTCATATTCAAAACATATTTCACAATAGGGGTTGAGGTCATTACTAATTCAACAGTCAATATTTGCAAAATTTGGGAAATTCACAATCCCCTAGTTTATTCACCATACCCATGCATCAAATTAGTTTCAAAACCACCATTTAAAAATAACCAATTGCATATACAAAATATGAAACAACATATAAACAACAATCATTCAGAACTCTCAACCCATGTTCAATCATATGAATAATACTTTCAAATACATGCTTTTAGCAAAGAAATAATTTGGAAAGACTAGCATGCCTGAAATACCCAAGATTATGGAGAGAATTCAACTCTTGAAGCTCTACTTGACCTACTTCATGGAAACCCTAAGTACGGATGCTTAAGAGGCTTGAGAGAGAAGAAAAATGTTTGGAGTGTGTTATCGATGAAAATAGGGCCCTAAGTATGTTTATAGGTCGTGGAATATTATTGGGATAAGAGGGAAATATCCAAAATACCCAAATTTAAAAAGTTGAAAAAATAAATCATCAGTCATTACGAGTCTCATAAAACTCACCACGACTCATTGTGACTCATCTCCATGAGTTATTTTCAAGACAGTGTCACCAGACACACACACTGTTGACCTTAAGACTCACATATCATGGCTCATAATTTGACCCTACGAATCGTAGGGTCAAGTCGTAGTCAACACAGAAACCAATTGGGTATACACTGAACATCCTACAATTTGTACACAATGACCCATAATGAGTCCTCACGACTCATAGTGATCCACTTGTACTTAGAGCAGAAGACTTAGCCACACACACTGGTTAGGCTATTATTTGGGTCTAATGACTCATCAAGACTCCCTATGACTTGTAGTGTAAGTCTTAGTCAAGAAAGTGTGGAAATTTCTTTAGGAATTTTCAAGGACCAAAAATCTGGGGTGTTACATTCTCCCCCCTCTTAGGATCATTCGTCCTCGGATGATGGGTCAAGGCACGCTAGCACGATTTGGGTAGTCTTAAGCCTATCCCAAATCACCTTCACCTTCTCCATAGCTTAGTGAACCAAATCAGAGCCAAATAACTTATTTTCACCAACCTCAAACCACCCAATAGGAGACCTACACCTCCTACCATAGAAAGCCCTAAAAGGAGCCATACTAATTCTAGATTGATAACTGTTGTTATATGTGAACTCTATGAGAGGAAAGTGATCAACCTAACTACCACCAAAATCAAATACACAAGCCTGTTCCAAGGTCTGAATTGTCTTTATCACTTGCCCATCTATTTACAGGTGGAAAGCGGTATAAGGGTTACCTTAGTCCCCAAACCACGCTGGAATGACCTGACAAGGTGAGATGAGACTGGGTATCATGATCGGAAATAATAGAAACTGGAGAACCATGTAACCTTATGATATCTTGGATATACAAGTTCACATAGTCCTCAATAAAAAAATTAGTCCTCTCAGGCAAGAAATAAGCGAACTTGGTCATCTTATCCACGATGACCTAAATAAAATCAAACTGTTGGTAAGACCGCGGAAGACCAGTAATGAAATCCACATTAATTATTTTCCATTTCCACACTGATAGATCAATCTCTTGGTTCAACCCACCGGGCCTCAAGTGCACCACCTTCACTTGCTGACATACCATGCACTTAGCCACAAAATTGGCCACATCCCGCTTTATATTATTCCATTAATAAATCTCCTTAAGATTATGATACATTTTCATCGAACCAAAATGAACCGTATAACGCGACTCATGAGCTTTGACCAAAATTCTTCCTTGCAATCCATTAATATTGGGAACATATAATCTTCTTTGGTACCTCAAGATAACATCACCACCAATCTTGAAAGCCATCATTTTCTGCCTACCTACATCCTCCTTGATTTGCATCAAGATAGGGTCTAATACTTGTTTCTCGTTCACCTTAGCACTAAGAGATGACTTTGCCACCTCTTGAACAATCACACCACTATTCTCGAAATCAAAAAATGGATTCACAGATTATCCAAATAATGAATGCCCTTTACCAAATCCCATTTCTCTTTGTCCACATGAGATAAGCTCTCATAGACAACCTGCTAAGAGCATCAACAACCACGTTAGCTTTACCTGGGTGATAGTGGAGACTCATGTCATAGTCATTTAGAAACTCAAGCCACTTTCTTTGCCTGAGATTTAGCTCCTTCTGAGTGAATACATATTGCAGGCTCTTATGATCAGAATAAATATATACATAGAACCTATACAAATAATATCGCCAAATCTTTAATACAAACACCACAAACTAACAATTTCAAATCATGATTCGGATAGTTCTTCTCATGAACCTTCAACTGTCTAGAAGCATATGCAACCACCTTGGCATGTTGGAGCAACACATGACCCAGTCCCACCCGGGATGTATCACAATAGACAATAAAACCATCAGTACCCTCAGGTAGAGTCAAGACCAAAGCTGAAGTCAACTTATCCTTCAACTTCTCAAAACTACCCTCATAAGTATCAAACCACAAGAACTTTAACTTCTTCTGAGTCAACTTAGTCAATGGGGCAGCAATAGAAGACAAACTTTCCGTAAACCTTCTATAATAATCGGCTAAACCCAAGAAGCTCCAAATGTCAGTTGGAGTAGTGGGTCTAGGCCATTTCTTAACCACCACAACTTTCTGTGGATCCACCATGATCCCTTCACTAGAAACAACATGACCCAAATAAGTCACAACATTTAACCAGAACTCACATTTGGAAAACTTTGCATATAATTGCTGATCTTTCAAGGTTTGCAACACAAGGCGGAGGTGATCGGAATGATCTGCCTCACTCTTGGAATAAATCAAAATATCATTAATAAACACAATCACAAATAAATCTATGAACTGACGGAATACCCGATTCATATGATTTATAAATGTTGCTGGGGCATTAGTCAAACCAAAGGGCATTACCAAAAACTCAAAATGACCATACTAAGTTTGAAAAGCATTCTTAGGGATATCCACCTCCTTAATCTTCAACTGATGGTAACTCGGCCGAAGATCAATCTTGGAAAAGTACATAGCACCCTGAAGCTGAGATCATCAATCCTCAAAAAGGGATACTTATTCTTCATTGTCACCTTATTCAACTAGTGGTAATCTATGCACATTCGAAAGGACCCATCCTTCTTGCACACAAATTAAACTAGAGCACCCTAAGGAGAAACACTAGAGTGAATAAAACCTTTATCTAGAAAATCTTTCAAGTGCTCCTTGAGTTCTTTCAACTCAGCCAGAGCCATTCTATAAGGAGGGGTTGAAATAAGACGAGTCTCCGAGAAAAGGTCAATCCAAAAATTAATTTCCCTATTGGGAGGAACACCAAGAAGATTATCAAAGAGAACTTCATGGAAGTCACAGACCACAAAGACTGCTTGTAAAGAAGGACCTTCGGATCTAGAATCCTTAACCTGCATTAAGTGATAGAGGAACCCTATAGAAATCAATTTCTGGGCTCTAAGATATAAAATGAACCTTCCTTTAGGAACTAGGGAATTACCATACCACTCCATCACTGGCTTATTAGGGAAGCGGAAACTGACCCTTCGGGTCCAACAATCAAAAGATGCATAGAACGAATGCAACCAATCCATCCCCAATATCACTTTAAATTCTAACATGCCCAACTCTATAAAATCTACCAAGGTCTCCCTACCATAGAACAATATCACACAACCCCTATAGATCCTTCTAGCCATAATAGAGTTACCGACAAGGGTGGACATGGAGAAAGGATCTGAAATACACTCAGGATCAAAACCAAAATAAATATCCATGTAAGAGGTCACATAAGAGAGGATAAACCCGAGATTAAGTAAACAATATACATCACGAGAGAAAAGTTTGAGCATACCAGTAACAACATTGGGGGATGCCTCAGAATCCTGGCGGGTGGAAAAAGCATACAAACGATTCTAACCAATGCCAAAGATGGAAAAAAAGTAGCACCCTTTGGTGTAGGAGCTGATAAAAAGTAGCAACAGGGATCTTATTTTCCCCAGAAGCAACCCTGGAAGGACAATCCCTCTACATATGACCATTCTTACCATATTTAAAGCATTTATTCCTCCCCTCTTCACAAACACCACGATGTACCTAACTAAAAAATATGCAAGGGGGATATAATAGAGCTGACTGAGCCCCACTAGACTGAGATTGGACACCTTATGCCATGGGACCAACACTATTCTGAAAATGATGATCACCCACGACTTTGGATAAAGAGCACTAGCCGTAGAGTAGGAACCATAATTGCCCCACTTCGTTTTAGACCATTTTCCACCATCTCTACCACTCTATTGCTAAACTCCATCCTGATCCAACTCTCGAAACTTCTTATTCTTCCTTTCACTCATCTTCACTTGCTTCTTTTTTTCCTTTTCCACTTGTTGCATATACACCACAAGTCTAGATATGCCCATATCCTTGTTCAACAAGTGAAATCTTTGATGTTTTATTGAGAAATTAGCCTCAAGGGTACTAGACCTAGACTAACACATTAGTAACTTACTAGCACGTACACCGAATCTTACACACCCACACCTAAGTTTCCTTTAGGTAGACATAATCCCAAGCTTTCCCAAATATCAAAGTTAGATTAAAATTTGTTGCTTAAGTTTGTAGGATCAAGTTATTAGTGATATACATCCTCCCTTAATCGACCCTCCCCCCTCATTTTTAATTATGTCATTTACTTTATGAATACTTTGGATATGATCTTAGTAGGACTTAATTACCCGTAAGATTAGAACTTTTTCACTCCTTGTGGATTCAACCTCAACGCGAGTTGGGATATTGACAATAGTCGTACTCTACCACTTTAAATGGTATAGGTGAGAATTATTACCCATTCATCAAATTGGTTTCAAAACCACCATTTAAACATAACCAATTGCATATACAAATATAAAACAGCACATAAAGAACAATTATTTAAAACCCTCAACTCATGTTCAAAACCAACACCAAAACCATATGAATAATTCTTTAAAACATATTATTTTAGCAAAAAATTAATTTGGGAGAGTAATATTCCTGAAATACCCAAGATATAGAGAGAAGTCAACCCTTGAAGCTCTACTTGACCCACTTCTTGAAAACTCTAAGTACAGATGCTTGAGAGACTTGAGAGAGAAGAAAGAGTGTTTGAAGTGTGTTATCAATGAAAATAGAGCCCCAGTTATGTTTATAGGACATGGTTTATTATTGGGATAAGAGGAAAATATCTCAAATATCCTCATTTAAAAAGCTGGAAAAATAAACCGTCAGTTATTACGGGTGTCATAACAACTCATTACAACTTATCTCCATGAGTCGTTGTCAAGATAGTGTCACTAGCCACACACATTATTAAACTTATGACTCGTATACCATGGCTCGTAATGGAATCCTATGACTCATAGGGTCTAGTCATAGTCGACACAGAAACCATCTGGGTATACACTGGACATCCTATGATTTGCACACAATGACCCGTAATGAGTCCTTACGACTCATAGTGATCCACTCGTACTCAGAGCAGAAGACTTAGCCACACACACTAGTTAGGCTATGATTTGGGTCTAACGACTCGACAAGACTCCATACGACTCATAGGGTAAGTCATAGTCAGGACAGTGAGGATAAAATTTTACAAATTTTCAAGGACCAAATATTTAGGGTGTTATAATTTTCTTTCAGTGGTCCGATACTTATAAGGCGAGCTTCCAAAAACTCAAGAAGTTATTGACTTCAGCTCCTATCTTGAATTTGCCTAAGAAAGGTATGAGTTTCACCATCTTTTGTGATGCATTAGGTTTTGGGTTAGGTGTTGCATTGATGTAGGACGGTAAGGTAATTGAGTATGCTTCTCATCAATTAAAACCCCATGAGAGGAATTATCCTACCAATGATTTAGAGTTGTGCGTGATTGTTTTTGCTTTAAAGTTGTGGAGGCACTACTTGTATGGAATCCTTATTGAGATTTTCTCAAATCATCATAGCCTTCAGTACTTCTTTACCCAAGGAGATCTTAATATGAGGCAACATCATTAACTTGAGTTTCTTAAGGATTATGACTTGACTAGTCTCTATCATCCAGGCCAGGTTAATGTGGTTGCAGATGCCTTAAGCAGGAAGTCGACTAACATGGGTAGATTAGTGCAACTTTTGACCCAGGAGAGGCCTTTGGCCTTAAAGGTTCAATCATTGGCTAACTAGATTGTTAGGCTTTATATTTTGATACTTGGGTGTGTTTTGGCATCTATGGAGGCTAGTTCTTCTTTTATGGAGAAAATTTGAGCTCATCAGTTTGATGATGTTGGATTAAGATTCATTTGGGATAAGGTGTTGAGTGGTGAGGCTAAGGAAGCTAACTTGATTTCGATGATATTTTGAGAATTGGGGGCCGACTTTGTGTACCGAGAGTGGGTGATTGGATTAGATTGATTTCAAAAAAGGCTCATTTTTTAAGTTATTCTATCCATCCAAGATTGGGATGTATTGTGACTTAAGAAAACATTACTGGTGGGGTGGTATAAGGAAGGATGTAGCAAATTTTATAGTTTGTTGCCTATGTCGCCAGTAAGTGAAGGACGATTATTTGAGACTTGATGGATTTCTTCAGAGACTACCCATTCCTAATTGGAAGTGGGAGCGGATTACTATGGACTTTATGACTGGGTTGCCTCACACTTTCTATGGATCTGATAATGTTTAGGTCATCATAGATTGATTGATAAAGTCTGTTATTTTATTCCGGTGCAGGTCTGTTTTAGTACTGAAAGGCTGGCCTGTATCTACATCCAGGAGATTATGCGACTACATGGTATGTTGGTGTCTATCATTTCAGATCAAGGTTCTATGTTCACTTCTCACTTTTAAAAGACTTTTTAGGATGATCTAGGTACTCAGGTTAACCTTAGCACAACATTTCACCCATACTAACTTTCAGTTAGAGCAGGCTATCTAGGTTTTAAAGGATATACTTCACGCTTATGTGATAGATTTTGGTGGCCAGTGGGAGCAACATTTGGCTTTAGCAAAGTTTGCCTATAATAATAGCTATTATTTCAGTATCGATATGGATCCTTTTGAGTCTTTGTTTAATAGGATTTGTCGCTCTCCAGTGGGTTGATTTGATGTTTCTGAGGTGATACCTCGAGGTACAAACTTTCTTCGTGAGTCTTTGGATAGAGTTTGGATCATTCAGGATAGACTTCGAGTGACTCAGAGTAGGCAGAAGTGTTATGCAGATCGTAGACTTCGTGCCTTGAGATTTGATGTTAGTGATCATATTTTTCTTTAAGTTTTACCCATGAAGGGTGTGATGAGGTTTTGTAAAGGGGAAATATTATCCCCAGGTATATTAGTCCATTTGAGATTCTTTAGAATGTTGGTGGTGTGGCTTACGAGTTAGATTTTTCCCCAGTTCTATTAGTTTTTCACCTAGTTTTTCATATTTCCATGCTTTTCCATTATATTCTGGATGATTCTCATGTTATTCATTGGGAGTCAGTTTAGTTAGATAAGAGGTTGTCTTTTGTTGAGAAGCTGATCTCCATATTGGTTAGGGATGTTAAACGGTTGCGTTATAGAGTTATCCCTGTGGTTAAGGTCCAGTGGTGAGATCGACCTATAGATGAGGCTACTTAGGAGGTCGAGTCTGATATGCATAGTTCTTATCCCAAGCTCTTCGTTGATTCAGGTATTTCTTTTCCTTAGTTTGAGGACGAACTAGATTTTTGTTGAAGGATGATGTAACAACTTAAATTTTGATAAAATATATGAAATATATATTTTTATGTGATTTAACTATTTTACCCCTCCCCATTAGTTGTATTTTTGTAATTTTGGGGTGTGGGGATGATTGACATGATTCTCAATGCATTTTTGTGTCATTTATGTGATATTTTGAATTTTGACGACTTTGAGAGTCTTCTAGTTAATTTCAGTTTATATCTTTTGATCCATGCAATGGATGACAAAACAAATTGTGCCAGCAGATCTGGAACATCGATTTTAGGGTGGTAACATGATTGGTGTGGTTTTATGGCTTTTAAATCTTATTTCATCCCTCGATTTAAGAAGTTGTATTTTTGGATTGGAGGGTCAATTTGTGAAAATAACGTTTTTTTAAATCTTATATCGCTATTGATCTTGGAGCATCAAATTTGATAGGGTATCATATTTTGTTTGCTTTCACAGGATTTCAGATGAATCTCGAGGGGCCCGTGGAGACTTGAAAATTCACCAAGTCCCCAGCTGGTGCACCCATTATCTGTTGCACCCGCGATTGTGATCCTTATGCCGCGATCATAATTAGGCAGCAGATAGAGTATCGCGATCGCGATATCCTTCCATGATCACGATACCTTTGTCAGGCAGGATTCTGCGATCGCGATAGCTGGGTATATAAATACCTAATTTTTGCCCTTTTTCACCATTTTTGAGACTTAAAGTTTAGGATTTTGGGGTTTTAACCAACTTTCTCCATTTCTAAGATTGGGTAAGTTCCATTACACTTAATTCAACTAGTTTCTTCTACCTTTAACATTAAATTCTTGTATTAAACATGGATTAAAGTATGAAATTTGGGGATTTTGAATTTAAACCCCAATTTCACTTCTTTTTCACTTGAATGAGTTCCTAATCCTATAATTATCAATTTTCCCTCAATTTTATCTTCAAAACAACTTTGATTCTTGATTTTTAAATGAATTTCGAAGATTTTACTCGGTAAAGTTTAAAAATAATTTTTCATCGATTTGGACTTCGTTTTAACTCATTTTTTCTTGAGTTTTCAGATGCAAGCTCTTAAAAATATTAGAAATATATTTTGAAACAAAGTTATGATTTTTCTCTTCTTTTTCGAAAATCTATTTCGGTGGCCCATTTTGACCCCGACTTGAAACTAGGCAATATGGGTATCGTTGAATTTCTTTTGACGCGTCTATATTTTAATACTTTAGTTGATTTCAGGTCTATTTGTGAGGAGTAAGGCTTTGGAATTAAAGTATTGTGGATCGATTTTCGGCCTTCGAGGTAGGTTATGGCTTAACTTCTTTCAAACTGGACTGGGTAGTTAATACTGATGCAAATGTATGTTAAGAGTGTTGAAACTAATCATGAAAAATAACTATCTTATTGTGTTGTGCCTATGTGGGAGCCTATATGTGATTTTATGTGATGGTTTTGGAACATTATGTGCTTTGTGTAACCGTGTGGGGTCCTATGTGTTATTGATAGCCTTGTACATATGGTGGTAATTATATCTTGTTTGATGAAAAAGCATGTTGTGGTACGAATTGTGTGTTGTGATGTATTCACACTCTATTGACATATGAATCATGTTCGATTTCATGAATGGTTAGAAATAAAGAGTGGACATTTAATTCACGTGATGGTATTTGTTGGTTGTGGAAATACTCATTTTGGTTGGTTGTGAAAATACTTATTGTGGTTGGTTGTGAAAATACTAATTGTGGCTGGTTGTGAGCATTGCATCCTCACACTCATTCATGAAACAATGGCACTACCGTGGAAATACTGAGAAACACTGGTAATATCTTTTTATGATAGAAAATGTAACATATTATAAAACCCTCCCCGAGGGATGTGTTGGGGAGGAGATATGAATATGCAGATTGTAATAGGTTGACGAACTCCTCATAGGGCCCCCATGGATCCTATGTCGGAAAGCTTTATCTCCATAAGTATATACATAGACGGTGCATTGGTCTTAGAGGTTGTGCGATGGACTCGAGGTTGTGCGAAAACCTCATGCATTACATCATCATCATTATCATCATTCTTATTACATTTACCTTATTATGCTTGTGATGTGATTGTATAATTTGTTTGACTTGTTCCTACCCATTGTTTTATCTTCCCTTACTTGTATTTGATGCGCTCGTATATGTTGTTCCTCTTTTCTTTGCTTATATGTGGTATAAATGTATAATTGTATTCTTTTCTAATGCTTTGTTATATTATATGTGAATATTATAGAATTGTTAGTGCAGCGGTGTGGGCTACCATCGTGGAAAATGTTTTGATTGTAGGTGACCTGCCTTTAGTATGTATTATATACTTTGTTTTTTACTTTGCTCGATCACTCTATGATACCTGAGAAAATTAAGTGGAAGGTGACAAAAAAGTCTTTGAATTAAAAATGGTGACAACTTTTACCAGCTAAGGTCAAAGCTTCATTTAAATTGTGATTAAATTAATTTAGGTGTAAAGTGTAATTTAAAAAATAAATTATTTTTTTTTAAAAGTCCTCCAACTCCAAATTTCAAATTTTAGTGTTTCCCACCTTTTCTTATCTTTCAATCTTTCTTCTTCTTTGTCTTTCTCCCCATCTTCTTTTTCTCTCTAAATACATTTTTCTCTTCTTCCATCTTCGCTCCTTTTTTTCCTTTCTCATTTCATTTCGTTCTTCCTTTTTTATTTTTTATGGACTATTTTTATAAATAAAAATTGAAAAGTTTGAGAAGAAATTTTTTGATTTCTTTTAAAAATCAATGAAGAAATAATTTAGCAAAACAACTACGAAAGTTGGTTCAGCAACTACGAGAGTTGCTTCAACAACTACGAGAGTTGGTTCAACAATTACGAGAGTTTCTTCAACAACTACGGTAATTGCTGCAACAACTACTATTAGTTGTTGTGTTACAACAATTATCGAAATTGTTGCAACAACGGTCGAAGTTACTGCAGGGATCTTTGTATAAATATGGGGTAGAGATCTTTGTGTAAATAATAAAACTTGGGGGTTTTAAAATATGTCATTAACACTAATCTTAAAATTGT
The DNA here is from genome assembly GCA_030864215.1 of Capsicum pubescens. Lineage (NCBI taxonomy): Eukaryota > Viridiplantae > Streptophyta > Magnoliopsida > Solanales > Solanaceae > Capsicum > Capsicum pubescens. The sequence goes on along the minus strand of CM061542.1, from coordinate 69,195,039 downwards.
CACCTCTACTCAATATTTAAGACTTATGTTACTTTTTTTTAGTTTTGAAACTTTTTTGTCACCCTTAATTAATTTGCCCATGATACCTACTAAGTACAAGTGGACCATACCCATCCCTATTATGGCCTCTTAGTGCAGATTCTTGTACGGATGCATCTTATGTAGCTTGATTTCGAACACCTTCAGAGTTGTTCAAGGTAGTGGTTGGACTTTCATGCGTCTGTGGTCCACCTTTATATTTTTGTATTAGTTCATGTCTTTACTAGTATTCAAAGACAAATATTGTTCCTGTTGGTTATTCTGATGTATTTCACTCTTGGATTGTATTAATAATTCTTACACTATTGATGTCAGGTTTTGAAATTTGATATTATTGATTATGTTTCTTTCCGCATTTATTATAATTGTGCAGTTCGACTTCGTTCTAGGAGCCTAACCTTGGGTTTGGATGTTTCTTTCTGTTTTATATCAGTTTGGGTGATATGCTTATTTGTCAAGATTTATCACAACAAATTCCATCATGACCCTTGAATTTTTGAATCGTGACAAAAAGAGAGCCACTGATTAGGAAGAAACTGAAATGAAATACATTTTCTAGAAGATCCAACTGTGACATTTATAAAAAGAAGGAAATAGGTAAATGCAGAACTTGGGAAACCCGAGATGCCAGAAAAGATAAGATTATGAAGCACCCTGGTGATATCCAATATCCAGATTGCAGTGCAAGCACAAAATGGCAACAAATAGGGTCCACAGGGCTGCAACACTCTAATACCAAATGACAAAATTTCCAAATCTCATCCTCTTACTACTACTGCCATGTGGCCTACAAACATTCAACCAACCAAACTAAATAAACTAGTAGGCTAAATCGAAAGCAGAGAACGTAAGTAGAGAGAACACAAAAAGTAGATGAGGGGGTTACAGGACCATAAAAGATCCAAGATGAGTATGAATACACTTGTCAGGTGTCCATGACCATGCAGATCTGGGAGAGAGGACCATTTACCATTTTTCGAGGCTTTCAAAAGAGATCCAAAATTGAGTACCTGTCAAGTGTCCATAAGAACATAACCATCAACCCATCAAATCAGTTGGATCATTGAAGAAAATTGGCATTTGCACTAAACTAAAACCACTAGTAGAATTAAAAAACACACTAACGAAAAAACAACCATTTTAGGTGAAAATCTTGGCACTCATAAAAGCCTGAACTAGGGAAACCTTGACATAAATGGACAAATAAATTCGCGCCATGAAAAGAATAATTCACTATTGTGTAGGAGTTAGGACCCCAATGGCTGCAAGCACAGAAGGGTACAATCAAGTCCAAAGCTGACGAAACCTATAACACATGAGAAATCACTAGAGATATCGTATAGACAAGATTGAAAAGCCCATTTTTGTTGAAACCTTGATGAATATATATCCAGATTGCACTGGGAGAACTAAAAGATGAAGAGGGTTCAGAGGTCACCATACGAGGGTTCGGAGGACACCATACTAGAAATTAACCTTTTATTTCTCCAAATCTCAATATCTATTACCGTTATCATATAGTTTTACATTATAAGAACACAAGTATGGCAACAAAATACACACTATTGGAGCAGTGTTGACAAACAGAGAAGGAAAGGAAACTGAATTGAAGATCTCAATGGTCATTAACGATATCAACAGAGAAAACACAAATCGACAAACAAGGCTGCTACATGAAAAGAAGAATCCACGGCTCGTGTAAAACTCAGTGACTACAAACACACAAAGAATGGAAAAGTTTGTGCAAATCCTGGTGAAGCCCATAGGCCATAACACCTAGCAAATCACTCTGGACAAGATTGAGATCCCCTTTTGTCGAAGCCCTAATAATATCCCAATAGCAAGCGCAAGTACCAAACTAACCAAGAAATTGGGACACTGGACACTAACTTTCAAAATTTTCCTCTCAATTGTTACCATACATTCATCTAATAAACAAAATCAAGTTGGCATAATATAAGAAAAAGGAGACAGAGAAGATAAACATCGAGAACACCAAAAGAGAGGACCATTTTACAAGGCTTTAAAAAGAACCATAATTGAGTACTTGTCAAGTATCCATTAGACCATAACCCCATCAACCATCAAGAATCTCATCAGTAATAAGCATCTGCACTAAAAACTAAAAACAGTAGTAGAATACAAAATACAGTAGTTGGGAAAAAATATTTTAGCTGAAAATCTTAGTACTCATAAAGGCCTCAACTAGAGAAGCCTGGATATAAATGGACAAACAAATCCACTCCAAGAAAAGAATAATTAACTGTTGTGTATGACCCAATGGCTGCAAGCATAGAAAGAAAGGTACAGTTAAGTCCAAAGCTAACAAAACCCATAAAACATAAGAAAGTACTAGAGATGTCGCATAGATAAGATTGAAAACCCCATTTTTGTTGAAGCCCTGACTAATATATATACATATTTTGGTGCGAGAACCAAAAGACGAAAAGGGTTCAGAGGACACCACCATACTAGATATCAACCTTCGTGTTCTCCAAATCTCAACATCTATTAATGTCACCATATAGTATTAGATTATAAATAACATAAGCATGGCAATAAAATACACACTACTGGAGAAGTGTTGACAAAGAGAGAAGGAAAGAAAACTCAATTGAAGATTTCAATGGTCATTAAAAGCATCAACAAAGAAACCTCAACACAAATCGACAGAAAAGGCTCCTCTATGAAAAGAAGAATCCACGATTCTGTAAAACTCAGCCACTGCAAGCACAAAAAGAATGGAATAGTTAAGTGCAAAGCTTGGTGAAGGCCGAACACCGAGGAAATCACTATAAATGCTAGACAAAATTGAGAACCCTCTTTTGTTGAAACCTAATAATATCTCGACTGCAACAAAAGTACCAAAATGACCAAGAAATAAGGTGCACATGAATGCACACTGACACCAATCTTCAAAATTTTCCAAGTCTTATCCTTTTAATTGTCACCATACATCCATCTAACAAACAAAATTACGTTAGACGTAATACAAGAAAAAGGAAACAAAGAAGATGAACAGCGAGAATGACAAAAGAGAGGACCATTTTATGAGGCTTTCAAAAAATCTAGAATGGAGAACATGTCAAGTGTCCATAAGACCATAACCATCAACTATCAAGAATCTCATCAGTTGGATAATTTAAAAAAATAAGCATCTGCACTAAAAACTAAAAACGATAGTAAAATACAGAACACACTAGTTGGGAAAAAATTATTTTAGATGAAAATCTTAGTACTCATGAACGCTTCAACTAGAGAATCCATGATATGAATGGACTAACAAATCCACTCCGACAAAAGAATAATTCACTGTTGTGTATGATCCAATGGCCGCAAGCATAAAAAGAAGGGTACAGTCAAGTCCAAAGCTGACGAAACCCATAAAACAAAAGAAATTACTAGAGATGTCGCATAGATAAGATTGAAAGCCTGCCTTTATTAAAGCCCGGACTAATATATATCTAGATTGTGTTAGAATTTCTGCTAAATTTTCTACTTTATTTGATTTTCTATCATAAATAGAATTACTTGGAAAAAAGATTTCCTAATAGGAAAAGATCTTTTTTTCTATTATATTTCTATTAAGTTTCTTTTTAGGGTTTTGTAACTCTATAAATAGAAGATCTCTTCTCATACCATAATACAATAGTATCCATAATGTAGTCGTTTAAGAGTTTTATTTATTGAGAGATTTTCTCTCAATTAGTTTTTTTTATTTAAGTTTTTAATATGTAGGCCTATTTATCGACTCATATCAATAATATTATATTTTAGTATATTTTTCTTTGTGAACTGATTTATCATCTCTATGGTTTGCAAACTTTAAGTTTCCGCATGACGCCCTCTCGATTTCGAACCCAACAAGTGGTATCAGAGCCTATGGTTCAATAATTCAGATTGAATATGTGTTGAGATCAAGTTTCAACCAATTTGATGATAATGAAGATCTTTGTCTATCTACATGTGGAGAAAAGTTTCAAACAAATTTTCAATAATCCTGTTGCTAATGTATCTTTAAAACTAAATCAATTTTCAACCCAAGTTTATGGGCTCCAACTTTCATCTCCTGCTTACTTTCAACGCTTGGACTTCTTTCAACTCATGCATTTATTTTTAACATATGAGCTTGACTCTTAACCTATGCTCACTTTTAATGCACAAGTTTCCACTTTAACCCTTTTAACTTATAACACAGGGCTCCAATAATATCAACCCGTGCTTTTATTTTTATTGCATAGGCTCTAATTTTAACACATAAATTTTTAATCATGGTAAGCAAAAGTGATATATGAAGACTATGTGAAGAAGAAGATCAAGATTGATTTGCCAAAAAATTCAGTCCAACGGGAGATTTGTTAGGATTTGCCCTAAATTTCCTACTTTATCTGATTTTCTATTAGAATTACTGGGGAAAAAAAATTCCTAGCAGGAAAAGATCTCTTTCCTATTAGATTTCTATTAGGTTTATTCTTTCTTAGAGGAAGGATTTTGTAACTCTATAAATAGGAGATCTCTCTACTCATACATAACACAATAGTCTCTACAATGCAGTCATTTAAGAGTTTTCTTTAGGGAGAGATTTTCTCTCAATTAGTTTTTATGTTTTTTGATTTAGGTTTTTAATATGTAGGCTTATTGGCCGAATCATATTATTAATATTATATTTTAGTAAGTTTCTCCTTGTCATCTGATTTATCATCTCTATGATTTGCAAACTTTAAGCTTCCGCATGACGCCGTCTCGATTTCGAACCCAACAGATTGTGGTGTAAGAACCAAAATATCAAGAGGGTTCAGAGGATACCATACTAGATGTTAATATTTTATTTCTCTGTATCTTAACCTATATTACTATCACCATATAGTACTAAGTTGTTAAAAAAACAAATATGGCAACAATATACATACTATTGAACTAAACTATTGTTGACAAAGAGAGAAGGGACAATTCTCATTAAGGGAGAAAATTGAATTAAAGATCTCAATAATCATTAAAAGCAACAACAAAGAAACCTCAACACAGATCGACAGATAAGGCTGCTCCATGAAAAGAAGAATCTATAGCTTTCAAAACCCAGTAGCTGCAAGTATAGAAAGAATGATAAGTTCTGTACAAAGCTAGTGAAGTCAATACCACCTAGGAAATCACTAGAAAAGCCAGAACATATAAAAAAAACCTTGTTTTTGAAGCCTAATAATATCCTAATTGCATTGCATGCACCAAAATAACCAAGAAACAGGGTCTACATGAGTGCACACTAAACCCCTACCTTAAAAAAATTTCAAGTCGACTCACCATACATCTATCCAATAAACAAAATCAAGTTGGCGTAATACAAGGAAAGGGAATCAGAGAAGATGAATAGTGAAAATATCAAAAAAGAGGACTATTTTATGAGGTTTTCAAAAGATCAAAAATTGAGCACTTGTCATGTGCCCATAAGACCATAACCATCAACCATCAAGAATCTTATCAGTTGGGTCACTGAAAATGAGCATCTACACAAGAAACTTCAAACAGTAGTAGAACACAAAACACACTAGTGAAAGAAAACTTTTCTAGGTGAAAATCTTGGTACTCATGAAAGCCTAAACTACGGAAACCTTGACATAAATGGGCAAACAAATCCACTCCATGAAAATAACTCACTGTAGTGAAAGACCCGATGGTTGCAAGCACAGAAAGAAGGGCATAGTTGAGTCCAAAGCTGACGAAATCCTAAAACATAAGAATCACTAGAGATGTCGTATAGATAAGATTGAAAACCCCATTTTTATTGATGACCTGACTAATATATATTTTATATATATCGAGATTGTGGTGCAATGACCTAAAGACCAAGAGGGTTCAGATGATGCCATACTAGATATCAACCATTGATTCCTCCAAATCTTAATCACTATTACAGTTACCATATAGTATAAAGTATTCAGAAAACAAATATGGAAACAAAATACACACTAGTGAAGTAGTGTTGACAAAGAGAGAAGGAACCATTTTGATCAAGAAAGAAAACTGAATTGAAGATCTCAATAATTATCATTAAAAGCATCAACAAAAACACCTCAACACAAATCGACAGACAAGGCTGCTTCATGAAAAGGAGAATCTACAACTCTGTGTCACCCAATGGTTGCAAGCACAGAAAGAATGCAACGGTTAAGTGCAAAGTTGGTGAAGTCCATACCACCTAGAAACTCACTAGAAATGCCAACAAGATTAAGAACCACCTTCTTTCGAATCCTAATAATATACCAATCGAAGTGCAAGCACAAAACTGACCAAGAAATAGAGATCACACGAGTCCACACTGCACACCAATCTTCAACAAAATTATCCAAGTATTGTTCCCTCAAATGTCACCATACATCTACCTAATAAACAAAATCAAGTTGACGTAATACAAGAAAAAAAGAAACAGAGAAGATAAGTAGTGAGAACAATAAAAGAGAGAACCACTTCACGAGGCTTCCAAAAGGTACAACAATGAGTATTTGTCAGCTAAGTTGCACAGACTCTTCACTTTTGATTCTGCATCCGTGTCGAGTTCTCCAAAAATATACTAATTTTGGTGAATCCAATACACACCCATTGAAATTTTTGAAGAGTTCAAGTAACATAGTTGGTCGGGTATCATAAGTCCATAACCATCAACCACAAAGAATCTCATCAGTTGGATAATTGCAGAAAATGAACATCTCCACTAGAAACTTAAAACAGTAGAATACAAAATATACTAGCGAAAAAAAAACTTTGTTAGGTGAAAATCTAGGTACTTATGAAAGCCTGAACAAGGGAAACCTTAACATAAATGGACAACCAAATCCGCTCCAAGAAAATAACTCACTGTTGTGCAAGACCCGATGGCTGCAAGCACTGAAAGAAGGGTACAGTCAAATCCAAAGCTAACGAAACCCATAAAACATAAGAAATAACTAGTGATGTTGTATAAATAAGATTGAAAACCCCATTTTTTGTTGAAGACCTGACTAATATATATCTTATATATGTCCAGATTGCGGTGCAAGAACAAAAAGACCAAGAGGGTTCAGAGGATGCAATATTGGATATCAACCATTGGTTCCTCCAAATCTTAACCACTATTATTGTCACCATATAGTACTAAAATATTCAACAAACAAATATGGTGAAATAGCATTGACAAAGAAAGAAGGGAACCAATCTGATTAGGAAGGAAAATAGAATTAAAGATCTCACTAATAACCATTAAAAGCACCATCAAAGACACCTCAATACAAATCAACAGACAAGGCTGCTCCATGAAAAAAAGAATCTACGATTCGGTATAACCCAACGTCTGTAAGCACATAAAGAATGGAACAGCTAAGTGCAAAGCTGGGAAAGCCCATACCAGCTAGGAAATCACTATAAATGCCAGACAAAATTAAGAACCCCCTTCTTTTAAAGCTTAATAATATCTCAATTGTCGTGCAAGCACCAAATTAACCAAGAAATAGGGAAGATCAAAAGTAATCACATAATAGCGCTATCAAAAGATCAGATCCAAAATTTATCGAATATTAATCAGGTAGTTGGCGTTTATAACCAGTTGGATCATTGAAAAATATAAGTGTCTAGATTAAAAACGTCATCGGCAGAAGACAACACACATTGCACTAGTTTTGACAGAGAAAAAGGAGCCATAAGGTCAGAAAACTGAATCGAAAATCTTAATACTCATAAGACAACTAAATAAACCTCAATACAATCAGACGAACAAAATTGCTCCATTAAAAGAATAATTCACTACATATGTAATCAATGGCTACAAGATCAGAAAAAAAGAAATAGTTAAGTGCAAATCTGAAGAATCCCAAACCACCCAAGTAATCACTAGAGATGCCATACAAAAGGCTGAAGCCCCTTTTGATAAAGCCTGAATGATATCTTGACCGCAATGCAACATATGCTAGTTAAGAAAGCTTTGATATCTCCAAATTTGAACACCTATCTCCATGTCACCATATGGTCTACACATCCAACACCCCCTACCCCCCCCCCCCCCAAAAAAAAAAAAGCAATGCAATAACCCAAAAAAAATGGAAGCAGGGAAGACAAGTATCTATAAGAACACAAGTAAAAAAGTATTTTATGCCACTATCAAAAGATCTGGAATTGGCAAAGTACTTATCAGGTGTCCATAACTATAAGAGAATCATCAATTGGATCATCAAAGAAAATACAACACACATTAGTGAAAAATAATTTCTTAGTTGAGAAATTTCCATAGAACAATATTTTTTAACAAAGAGAAAGGAGCCATTAGGGAAGAAAACTGAATTGAAAATTACCAATACTCATAAAACACTAAACCAAAGAAACTTCCAACACATATAGAAAAATAAGGTCACTCCATAAAAAGAAGAATTCACTGCTTTGTAATATCCAATGGCTGCAAGCAAAGGAATAAATTGAGGAGTTACTGCAAAGATGAAGAAATCCACTAGGAAAAAACAAACAAGATTGAAGAACCCTATTTCAAATCCTGATGATGTTAACAAAAATGGTAAAGTAACCACAGTTGGCATCAAACTTTGAACTTCTCCAATCTTACTCTCTTAACTGCCACCATACATACATCTAATAGACAAAATCAAGTTGTGGTGATGAGAGAAACAAGAAGAGAGAGAATACGCAATCAAGAATACAAAGAAAACTGGACCAGAGGGATTATATCTTAGCATCTAAAACATGGTTTCCTGCAAAACATACCCAAAACAGATCATATCTATCAAAAAGGACTCAAAAACTTGCATCTTTTCCTCATTTTAAGCATCGAAAGTGCTATATTTCTATAGTACGTCAACACCCTCAACATAAAATTTTTGCATGTCCTTAGGAAAAAAAACACAACACAACAAAAATAATGCTTAATTAGGAGAAACTAAGTTATTCACGACAGTTAGTCATCATATTAAGTTCAAATCACATCACCCCATCCAATCTCACTTTTCAAAATCAACTATGTATGAACATGAAGCACAATAGTGTGAAACAATGGGATCAAGGTATGACAATTACAATAGCAACAAACAACTACTCATATATACAAATTACACTACCCGAACAAGTAAATAGCTAGCAATATGACTCAAGTGCCCTTACAACAAAGATATCCCACTCACTCATATGAAATAATGCTTATCAATGCAGGGGCAGTCGAGAGACACTCATACTCAACAAAGAAGTTCCAATCAATGTATGTCAAATGCCATAGGCTTTCCCTTATTTTCTTTCCCTTAGCATTCAAATAGTCAAGTTATGATCACTATAGGAGTTCTCTTAGACACTAACCTTGGGGTCTCACTTACTAGCTAATTTACTTTTTATTCCACCCTTTTTGCTCTCTTTTGTTCTTTTATTGCACATTCAGGTTGGGTGTGGTCTTTATTCCTTCTTTTTCTCTTTTTCACTTTTTTTTTTCTACCACACCCGCCCTACTAACTTTTTCTTACTTTACCCTTATTCATACCCATTTTACACTACTCACCCCTATGATAACCATCCTCAACTTAGGCATTTTGCCTGAGTTGAGATGCACAAAATCCAAAAAGATCCTGGGCCAAAACAAGTAAATTGTAATATAAATGGGAAGGTGAAAAGTAAAAATAAGAAAAATAGGCTACAATGCTCAAAGTAGGGATCAAGGGATATCATTCGCACATGGAAGGTCATTTAGGTTAAAAGTGGACAGTAATAAAAAATGGTCTATGATCATTTCCTAACTATCTTTTAACCTAGAAAGACTAACCAGGCAAGTTTTAAATTTAACATACAAAGAAAACTAGGTAGTATCTCACACACACATAGCACAGAGTCAATATCACCAACTACTACCTATCCAGTTCATGCAATTTTTAGCAAATGGTTATCATGTCCCTAATCCTAATGCCATAACAAGATCAACAAAGTTCACACATATATACATCAACACAGTTCTAACACTCAAAATTTTTGAGGGGTATCAAAAATCAGTCAAAATATGACTACTACCCTTAATACTCAAAATTTCCTAATTACATAAAACATCATAAAACAAAACACAATATGCCTAAATGTGTCGGCTCTACTAGGAACAAGACTCTGGGAAAAAGAGGCACGACCAAAAAAACTCTAAGAGGATATCAAGACCCATAAGCAACCCCACCCCCAACTGAAAATCATGTACTGTGCCCAATGTATCAAACCAAAACAAGAGAGTTAGGACATACCTTTGGCACCGTGGGTGCAAAGATCCGACATCAAACATGTAATATGAATACAAATAATATAATACCTAGGGTTGCCTCCCAAAAAGTTCCTGATTTACTATCGCAACACGACTCAGTTCCCTAGGCTACTAAGACTTTGCCAGGTCTATCTCAGCATAAACTCTAACTTCTTCCAGGTTTTCCATGTAGTGTTTTACTCGCTGCCCGTTTACTTTAAACTGGATATCACCATCAAGCTTTACCTCAATATAACCATATGGGAACACCTTAACCATAGTGAATAGTCCAGTCCATCTTTATTTTACCTTGTCAGGAAATAAACACAGTCTTGAATTTATAACAAGACCAAATCACTGGGTCTAAATATTCTCTTCTCGATCTTCTTGTCATTCTACAGTTTCATTATTTCTTTATATATGTTCGAGCTCTCATAAGACAAAGGACAGCCCGATGCACTAAAGCTACCGCTATGCGCGGTGTTCGGGGAAGGGCCCCACTAAAGAATTCCATTATCGGGAATCAAACCCGGGTCTCCTAGGTGAAAGCCAGATATCCTAACCGTTGGACGATAACGGATGCCTCAAAAGGAATGTCAGAACTGGTATTTGAAAGCTCTCATAAGCATGGAGTCAAAATTCATCTAACTCATTCATCTTGCTCAACCTCAAGTTTGTTGTAGCACGCCACTCAAAATTTAGCCTTTTTAATGTCCATAGTGCCTTATGTTCAAGCTCAACTGGTAAGTGGCATGCTTTTCCATATACCAACTAATATAGAGAGGCACATATGGGGTCTTATAAGCTATCTGGTAGAACCAGAATGCATCATCTAATCTTCTAGACCAGTTAATTTGGTTGGCATTCACAGTCTTCGCCAAGATGAACTTTATTTCTCTGTTGGAGACTTCCACTTGCCTGCTTGTCTGAGGATGGTAAGGTGTTGCCACCTTATGCCTCACTCCATATCAATTACGTAGGGCCTTGAACAAGTGGTTTCAGAAGTGAGAACCACTATCACTAATAATTGCACATGGAGTGTGAAATTTGAAAAAGATGTTTCTCTTTAGAAAAATGGTGATACTCCTGCCTTCATTGTTCAAAAGTGCAACTACCTCAACCTATTTTGATACATAGTCGACTGCTACCAGAATGTATCTCATGCCATAGGTGCTCACAAATGAACCCATGAAATTAATCCCCCACACATCAAACAACTCCAACTCCAGAATAGGTATCATGAGGAATTCATGGCATCGCGAGATATTGCCTTGACGCTGACATTGGTCACAGGCCTGTACAAAATCATGAGCATCCTTATAGATTATGGGCTAATAAAACCCACACTGTAGAATCTTATGGGTTGTCTGTGTACCACTATGATGACCCCCAGCTGGTGATGAATGACAAACCTCTAGAATAGTTATCATCTCCACTTCTAGTATACATCTCCAAATTACACCATCAGCACAAAGCCTAAACAGATATGGCTCATCCCAAAATAATTTCCTTACCTCATGTATAAATCTCCATCGTTGGAAGGATAAATCTTTTGGAACAAGATTTCTTGCCAAGTAGTTGGTAAAATCAGCAGATCCATAGAATAAAATCATGAGATGCCAGTAATACGCGCTCATCTAAAAAATCATAATCTATCTCAAGATTATCCCCTAGTTTCTGGATAGTCTCCTCCTCAAGTCTTGATAAGTGGTCTGCAACTTGATTCTCTTTCCCTTTTTGGTCCCTGACCTCAAAATCAAACTTTTACAGCAAAAGTACCTAAAGAATCAATCATGGTTTGGCATCTTTCTTCGACATCAAGTACCTCAAGGATGCATGGCCAGTGTGCACTATCACATTTATCCCAATCAAATAAGACTGAAACTTCTCAAAAGTAAAAACCACCACAAATAGCTTTTTTTTGTGACTATAATTTTTCTGTGCGGGGTTTAATGCTCTGCTGGCATAGTAGATAGGATACAAGATATTCTCTCTTCTTTGGCCTTGGACAGCACCTAAGCCACTCCGCTCGCATCATACATAACCTCAAAAGGTATAGACCAATCAAGCAACATAATAATGGGTACCAAAATTAACCGCTCCTTCAGGCATTTGAAAGTCTTGAGACACTCATCATCAAACATAAATTTCACCTCCTTCTCTAAAAGTTTGCATAAAGGAGTTGCAATTTTAGGGAAGTCCTTGATGAATCTTTTATAGAAACCTACATGACTCAAAAAGCTTTGTATGCCTCGAACTGATACTAGCGGTGGCAATTTCTCAATCACCTCAATCTTTGCCTTGTCTACCTCAATACCATATTTGGAGATGTTGTTCCCTAGCATGATACCTTCTCTCACAATGAAGTGACATTTTTCCCAGTTTAGTACTAAGCTGCACCCTTCACATCTCTACAGTGCATTGGTCAGATGGGCCAAACAATTATCGAAAGAATCCCCGACCACTGAATAGCCATCCATGAATACCTTGATTGTGTCTTCCACTATATCAGAGAATATGGACATCATATATCTCTGAAAAGTGGCAGGTGAATTGCAAAGTCCAAATGGCATCCTTTTGAATGCAAATGTTCCCTAGGGGCAAGTAAAGGTAGTCTTTTCTTAGTCTTCGAGAGAAATCATAATTTGATTGTAACCCGAATACCCATCAATAAAATAGTACCATTCCCTGTCTGCTAATCTGTCCAGCATCTAACCCATACGACATCGAGAAGTGGTCATTTTGTGTCCACTTGTTCATCTTCTGTAATCCATGCACACTCTCCATCCGGTCACTGTCCTCATTGGTACTAACTCATTCATTTTATTTTGAACCACTGTAATTCACCCTTTCTTTGGAACACATTGAATCGGCTGACCCACTTGTTGTATGCAATGGGAAAAACCACCCCAGCATCTAACCACTTAATTATCTCTTTTTTACCACTTCTTTCATAGAAGGGTTTAGTCGTCTTTGATGCTCAATACTAGGAATGCTATCCCACTTAAGTTGTATCTTATGTGTGCATATACCTGGTGGGATCCCTATAATATCTGCAATGGTCCACACAATAGCTTTCTTGAACTTCCATAAAACTGATATCAAAGCCTCCATCCGTGCTTCTGCCAAATCTGCCATAATAATTATCGGTAAGGTATTGTTATCCCCCATGAATACATACTGCAAGTGAGATGGGAGGGCTTTCAATTCCAATACTAGAGGTTCTTCAATTGATGATCTTGCAGGAGGAATGGTTCTGTTCTTCAAGTCAAGGTCCAGCTTCTTGGGGGCATAATGGTAAGAGCCTATACCATGTATTACACTAACCATCTCATCATATCAGGTATCCCATCACTCTTAAAGTTCATAATCACCGCAGCTAATACTTCTACTCCTAATCTCTCCTCAATAGGCACATCAACTGTGATCAGTCATCATTCACCGCATCTATCACTGCCACTACTCTTATGTCATCCGACTGTTGTATTGTCATGCATATATTCAACACAATATTCTCATCATTCCACTTAAAAGTGATCTCTTCCAAATCCATATCGATCAACCCTTGGCCAATAGACAAGAAGGGTCTACCCAATATGATCAGAGAATGGGTATCCACTTCACAGTCTAAAATTATGAAATTTGTCAGATAAGTTAATTTTTCTACTCTTATCTCCACATACAAACTATACCCACTGGCTCCTTTGCAGATGAATCAGCCATCACAAGCCTTGCAGATGCAAGCTTAAGTTCTCCTAACCCCAATATCTTATATATCACCAGTGGCATAGCATTCATTCCTTCTCCCGAATCACATGGAGCCTGCTTAACATCATAAAGCCCAATAGAACATGGAATGGTCACTACACCTGGGTCTCCTTTCTTTTCTACTCATATTGCCTGAAAGTCTAAGCTAAATTGTTGCACTATGTTTTGGAGATCTTCTCTAATCCAGTTATTATCACAATCACTATCAAAATAATCGTCATTACAGGTCAGCTTCTCAAACTCTGCATTAGGTGGCTTGTTAGCATCAACGTCCTTTTTCTTAGGCCCATCAGTAGTTGGCAAAAAGTACTCATCAGGTGAGGAGTCATCCCAAGTGTCAATGGCCATACAATGAATAATTCTTGGAGGATTCTGCACATTGTCACCAGGTAATTCTCCTGACTGCATCTCAGCTAAAGTTATAGAGATTTTCCCATACTGCTTCTCCAACTGCTTAGTAGCAATCACAAGTGATTCAACATTTTGGGCTAATCCTAAAATTTCATCTTTAAGTGATGTGAGGCAAGCCTCTTGGCTCTCTTGACCCTTTATTATATGGTCAATATCTCTTCTATTCTAGACTCCGCCTCACGTCTGTCAGGTGGAATGTACTAATCTCTCTCATTATGATAGTTTCGACCTTGATTTCCTTACCCTTAGGCTCGGGAACCTGCCAACTGATGATCCACAAACTTTGCCTCCTCATATATCCCAACTTCATATGCCTTAGAAGAATTGGTGAATGTAAATTGTTTGACCAACTCACTAATCTTTGTCCATAATAGTGAAATCTCCTAAGCTACAGCATCCTCAGTTACTCTATGTTCACTGGTAGATCCAATGGAATAAATATCAGAACATATATCAACCTCTCGAGTTTTACACCCTCGATTAGTTAATTAGATCTGATCTATAATTCCCGCAGCTATTTTTCATTGTAATCTCATAAAGGCTCGTCCAGTAATAGTATCTGTCATTGCTCTAGAACTTGTAGTTAGGGCTCTTTAGAATATCTCTTACAAGCTTGCCCCTGATATCTGGTGGTTGGGTACTATGCTAATCCTTTTATTAAACTAGAACTATGCCTCATACATAGACTCTGACTACAACTGCCTAAAATTATAAATCTCATCCTTGAGTTGCAATACTCTGGATGAAGGAAAGAACCTGTTCAAGAATTTTCTTCGTAGCTCACTCCATGTAGTAATAAACCCTCTTAACAGTTCCCCAAGCCATAATAATGTTTCTCCAGTAAGCAAAAAAGGGAACAGCCTCAGTTTCAATGCCTCCTGATCTACCCCCGGTAGAATATATGAAACGCATATCCCAGTAAAATTTTCTAAATGCATGTTCGCATCGTCTGTAGGCAACCCCGTAAATACACTCAAGTACAAGAGCTGGATCATAGCACTAGAGATACTGAACTTAACATCAGGAGGTAAAGCGAGAGGGATAATGGCTTCAGTATCAGTCATCTCATCTTATCCCAAATCTTCTTCATTATCAACATATGGCTGAACATACTAATATGCTGGGATTACTTTAGGGTCAACCTCTATTCTGTTTTCCACTGAGTGCTGCTTGGCGGTCTATTGTCCATTTCTACTCAGCTAACTCTATTTGAGTTAACATCTTACCAGTCTATCTATGATTAAACCTCCTGAACTCCATTTTCAGGGAGATTGTCCCTCTTCGACTTTAACATCCTACTATGTGATTGTAGGATCTTCTCTGAAATTAGTGGGAGTAATGGATTGCCTTCACTCTGTGTGCTAGAAAAACACCGATGTATTCCCAACTAAGAACAAAAAGAAAAACCTAAAAACAACAATGACTTTAATCCATAAATCAACACCATATTCCCCGACAACGACCATAATTTCTTGAAGTCATCCAAGAAACACCTCATTTTAGGTGATGATACGATCGTTGTCGAGATATAGTAACCCAACTAAGGTTGGGCTCGAATCCCAAGGGAATACATGGAATTACAGTTATCAGCAGTTGTAGTCTATGGACAATACTGGAGAGTAAATTTGGGGATTTGTTTGTAGTAATCTCGAGCAAGTAACAATATTAACTTTGCTGAAAATTAGTTGCATGTGAACATTAGGATTGCGTTCCCCCTGGCTTCTCAACTCCATAGGTTTATCATGCTATGTTGAACCATCCCAATACCTCGCATGCAGAATCGATAAGTTATGTACCTTCTACAGTCTTTTGGACGAGTAGAAGGATTTCATTCTTTACTTTTTGAGTCTTAGGATGTCACATTACTAACCCTTATCTTGATCCTAGTTAACTATTACCTTTTGAGTCTCTAGTTATTATATGAAAGCTAAGCATCTTACTTAGATATTACCTAGTAGCGTGGATCGATAGTTAAACCTCAAATTACTGTTGTCATTATCTTTTCCTAGTCACTACTCCTTTTTTAGAGTAAGTAGCAATATCTAGGTAGTATCCTAACGTTTACAACCGCTAAGACAACTATTATGTTGAAGATAATGCAATGCATGCCATGGGTATTGGTTTCGTTCAATAATCATACTTCCCATACTTCGTCAATCAGCAAGGGATTGCACAACCCTAGCTATGGGTTTTAGTCGCTCATGCTTGTGAAGAAATAAATGACATTTATAGTTGAAATCTTAGATAAAATAACAATGATAAGATGAAGAAAAACCCACAACCGTAAACTGAATAATCAGCTAGAGTTAATACAAGGGAATCCCGAGATCAACGACGGATCTTGGAATCAAAATTTGTTTTTGAGTACCAAAAATGTGTAACTCCTACTAAAAAGTACATAGGGGGTATTTATATTACATGAGAAAACCCTAAAAACAAAGCCAGAATGAACTAGGAGAAAATTGGGTTGGTGGCCACATGTGGTCCGCACCTGCAGTTTGATCACGGATGCAGGTACAGACCGTAGGTACCGGATGGGAAAAATCCTGCAAGTCTGCTCTTGGGATTTTGGACTTCTGGACATCTGGCACCTACTTTGTGTACCTGTTGTCTGTAGGTCCTACCTGCAGTCCGTGGATTAACTTAGTAAGTTTTGACAGTTAATTTTTCAGCTCTTCTTTGATTCTCGAACATGCATTGATCATGATCAAGCCGAAAAATATCCCGAACATCCGTAATGCTCCAAAAAGTAGCCAAAAACACCTTTTTTTACCTTTAGCATCTAAAACATGGTTTCCTGCAAAACATACCCAAAACGAATCATATCTAACAAAAAGGCCTTAGAAACTTACATTTTCCTCGTTTTAAGAGCCGAAAGTGTTATATTCTTATAGCAGATCAGAATGCAAGCACCAAGAAGACCAAGAAACACGGTGCATAGGAATGCATACTGGACACGAGACTTTGAAGTTTCTAAAACTAATCCTCTATTATCGTCACCATGAGGCCTACACAACTATTTAGCAACAAACAAAATCACGTAGTCATGTTAACTAAGGGAAAATAGAAGTAGAGAGAAGATAAGTAGCTAAGACACAAAAAATAGAGGAACACTTTACGACATACTATCAAAGACCTAGAACTGACTTTTGACTACATATCTGGTGCCCATAACCATAAAAGACATTATTAGCATCAAAGAACATAAGCGTCTGAACCAAGAACAAACACTGGCAGCAGACACACTATACACACTTGTGAAGAGAATTATCATAGCTTAGAACTTCCATATAGTAGCAGTTTTCAAAAAGTGTGGAGAGACCGAGATATCCAATATCTATAGTCAAAGACCTGGGAAGTGTTGCATCTTTCCCCACCACAAACACCAAAGTAAGACACTTATTCTTGTAGAATCCACTTGGACCATTCATGTTTCACTGATGACCAATCCAAATGATACTAGCATTAAAGATGGAAGTCAAGATACCAAATCAAATTATAGCTCCACTCTATGGTTAAGCACTTCTTATGACACATAGGTCTAGAATAGATGACAATCTCATTCATCTGAAAATCCAACTAACGTATAGGGAGCCAAATTTCCAGTTCTACTCGTAGTCTGATTCAACAAAAGGAAATTGCTAGGTTTATAGTAGTATATAAGGTGACAAAACCAATCTACACCAGCACACGGATCTAATGTAAACCAATATAATGGAACACCTAAATCCACAACTATAACCTAATCTCACCAACATAACAACATCATCTTCAATTATCGGTGAAGCTTAAACACAGAACTAATTGTATTAAAGTAATCTCACAACAAAACATCTTATAATTGCCCAAAACCTGGAAGCAAACTTTATTATAGAATAGACCTCACCAGTGTCTAATTACTAAAAACATTGGAAATTAATCAAAGCATTGCAATTAGAAACTATAATTATATTGAGACCAAGGTAAATAGCAAGCATAGAAGGAGAATCATGAAATACATTGACGGTACCTACAGTCATTCTCCTTCTCCTATCATCATTACCCAGACCTAAACATTGGCAACGTTGACAACAAACAAAAATATTAATTAATAATTCATAATTTGGAAAAACAGAACTAACTGCGAACTGAAAGAAATCAAACTTCTACAATCCCTAACATTCCTCCGCTTGCATGCTCATCTCGGCCTTAACTTGAAATCAGAGAATTGGAAATCAAAATAAAAAACCTACACCCCATATTGAAAGATTCCAAAAGCAAGTAACTAAACAATAACAGATACTGAATCAAAAAAGTTGGGGAAAAAGATCAAGAACCGAGGAGATTAAAACACAAAAAAAGAAAGGGAAACTAAACCAAAACAAACTGAGATGGAAAATAGCATCCATATCATGTCTATTTATAGAGTTGAGGGAGGTACGACGGACGGTTATGATTAAGCGATGAAGATAAAGATGTTATGCAAACGTATTTGGGCCAAGAATATTTCAAAGGGGGTGGGCCATGGGCCGATGTCGACTACCGAGAATTATCAATTAATTATCATCATTAAGTGCTCCACCAACATTTCTATTATAGTAGTGACAAAGGCCTTGAACGATCTCAATATTTATTTATAAATTATTTTTTTCAAATAATATTAATTAAATAATTTTATATTTTTGTAAAAATAATTATTTTTGTTTTAGTAAATTATTTCATTAAGTATAAAATGAATATTTGAAAAATATTATTAATAGTGATAAATGATGTTCCTAAAATCATTTTAAATTATTAATCTAACATAAGTCATATAGATTTATGTAGTATTAAATCATCTTAATTTATCTATTTATTTATTTATTTATTTATTTATTTATTATATAAATTTTTTAAAAAGTATTTCTTTTTTGACACAAAGATGACCAGTCAAAAGTACTTCATCGGTCCATTTGTATTTATTCAGTATAGTAAAAATAATTAGTCCAATTTATTTTTTCAATCTAAAATATCAAGAATAAATTTATCATTACTGTATTTTTTTTATCCTTGTTATTAAATATAAGAGAATTTTTCAATGCTTAGATAACTTATAATAATTAATTAGAGATAACTTAGTAAAATTAAAATTATTTATGGAGCCCATATGAGTTAAAGCAATTGAAACAGACATGTCGATCGAGAGCAATCTGCTTTAACTGCTCAACTCACTCTTATAAATACTCTCTCTGTCCCATTTTATATGTCATCATTTCTTTTTCGATCCATCCAAAAATGAATGTCACCTTTCCTTAATTGATAATTGTTTAAAGACACAATTTCACATTTATCCTTATTGGTCCTACTTAATTAGAGATAGTAGTAGTACATTTTTAAAAAAAGGATAATTTGATAAACATTATCAAATCTTTCCTTATTGTTAAACTCTGTGTTCGATCAAAGTATGCCACATAAAATGATACAGAGGGAGTACTAGTTATGATATGCCAGTGCAAGCACGGGCCCAACGAAAAGGTCTAGAATGAAATTTTTGGTTCAAATTCAATCAACCAAATTCATGAAAGGTTTCTAAACATTGCAACCGAAAGTCCCAATTATATAATAATGGTACAAGACAATAGTAATACATTGGTGTAAAGACCATCCTAGTAAAGATATAAATAAATGAATATGCAAAGACTGAAGTTTATTTATCTTCAATCAGGTGCAAATTATTTTCAATATCAGCCAATTTATGGTCTCTATTTTTCAGGGTGGTTTCAAATGTTCTTTGCTTCTATTACAGTTTATTTAGCATCCGTTGCATTTTTTTGATAAATTATCATAACTACAGGTTCGATTAAATTGAGTTGCCCAATTCGTAAGCACCAAACAGGTAGATAGTCAGGAATCAATTTTGAGAAATAACATAAAAAATAATTATTTTTGGCAGGAGGTCATGGGTTCAAGCCTTGGAAACAGCCTCTGGCAGAAATGCAAGGTAAGGCTGCGTACGATACACCCTTGTGGTGGGACCCTTCCTCAGACACCGCGCATAGCGGTAGCTTTAGTGCACCAGGCTGCGCTTTTTTAACATGAAAAATAATTATTATCCCAGACATAAGAAATGGTCAGTTGAATATAAGTTTCATTGCCTTCAGAATGAAACCTACATAAAATGTAGTTTCTCTTATAATCATTTTGTACAGAGAAATTAAATAGAATGAAACACATGATAAGATTTATTTTTCAAGCGCACTAAGATATTTTTCTACAAATCTTGTCATGCCTTTGCCTAATGCGAACTATAAAAACATAGAGAATATGTTTTAACAAGTAACATCAAGTATTGTTCTAAGTACAACCTGACACGATCCAAAACAGGGCCTGGACGTGTCGGGTATCTCAAGTCCAACCAGGATCGGAGACCACACCCAATACCCAAACCAATGACCACTTTTTTCCCTATGTCGGATGAATTTCGAACATATAACAAGATAAAATAGTATTAATTTGAAGACATGATAACAAGTCTATAATCAAAACAGAAATCCACAACCAATTAACCATCCAATACCAATTTCAATGCCAATACCAATACCAATGCTAACACTAATACCAATATCTCCCATGCCCATAGTAGTCCAACAAAGCATCTAGTTAGAACCAAAGAGTATCTAGTCGGGATATGCCCCCGACCACAGTCAAAACCCAAAACCCAAGAATAATAATGACATAAGAAAGTTCATAGCATGAAATGGGGCTCACCACTTCAGTCTGACTCAACCGTTGTCCCCGAATCACTAAGTCATTGGGCAAAAGGAGTGGTAGTATGGCCTGTTCCTACATCGCGTGCGGATACAACGCTCGAAGATGGTTAGCGAGGTGAACACTACCATGTAACTCAGGGATAAAGATAAAGTAATTCCATTAATCTAAAACACTATCAAACCAATATAAATAACCGTATGTAAATACATATATACATATATATTTATACATTACCGAGATAGGGAACAGGGTTTAGTATGCATTTTAAAACCTTAACCTGGATTGTATAGATTTACTATCATAATTCCACCACGGGCTATATGGGTCCAGTGTTACCCCCCTGAATGGGCCTTAATGCGTGTAGCCGCAAGAACAAGAGATACCATAGATGGTCGAGGATCCCCTTGTACCCTTCGCCCTCTATGATACATATATATGTGTGTATAGACTTAAAGGATTTTCATTGTACCGTACAAGCTCAAGGTCATCAAACCCACCTCTCATGTCAAAAAACATGAGTTTCCCGTGTCCTTCCTTCGAACTCACACCTTCACAGCTAGCTATCACAACCCCCATTATTGCCCAATTAAAATATTTAACACATAACCAACTACCAATTTTAGGAGTCAATTAATAAGGCATTATTAAGTGATAGGTATCTTCATACCGACCATAGCTTGAAAATAATGTCATTAGCCAATACTTAGGGGGTTCTCATATACCCAGCAGATTTCATTATTAAAATCACTTGGGGGATTCCCATGTAACCCCTAAGGTTTTCATTGTAAATTAACTTGATGGATTCTCGTGTACCCCACAAGGTTTTCAAAACTATCCTTAACCCTTTAACCATATATTCCATGCATTAGTATTAAGAAATAAGTCAAACCAAACACTCTGGGGAGTTCATTATAACCCTAATTAATTTTCCCACATTTCTCATAACTATAAACCAATTTTGCAATACAGGGTTGGGGTCATAAACACTTCAAAATCCATAAGTTTAGAGAAGATTACCACTCTCAAGTTCAACTACTATACCCATGCACCCACATGTTCAAAACCATATTTAAAACACTGAAAACCAATAAGCATATATCAACAATAAGCATTTAAAACCCCCAACCTTTATTTCAAAATCATAATAATACCATGAAGGACATACATTAAACATGTGATTTTAACAAAATAACAATGAGGAGGGAGTAACATGCCTGAAATACCAAGAAATTTGGAAGAGATAGCACCCTTAGAACCCTAGATAATCACTTTCTTTGAAACCCTAGCCTTATCTTGAACAGGGAGTGTGAGAGAGAATTTTAGGAGTGTTTTATTAGGAATGATGTGATAATAAAGTCCCAAGGAAGGTTTTAAGTCGTGGGTTCCAAGGGGTTAAAGTGGGAAATATCCAGAATACCGTTAACTTAAAAGCCAGAAAAGTGTCGCCCTTGGCTACGAGTTAACCATCGACTCATAACCATAATATACTACTCGTGACCTTGAGTCGTAACCATGACAGTGACCAAGACCCCTATAAACTATAAACCTTATGACTCAAACCCCTCCCCAACTCATGACTAGACCATACGGCTCGTGAGGTCCAATAGTATACAATATAGAACTCAAATAGGTCAGACACTGGACTCCCTACGACTCTATTCAATGACTCGTAACATATCCTTATGTCTCTCAGTGAGCCACTCGTACTCAGAGCAGAATCAAGCCACTAAGTTACCAATTTGGTTAAGGTTCGTCCTAACGACTCGTCACCACTCTTAACAACTCGCTTTCCCAAGTCATAAGTAAGGCAAAAAACTAAACACCATCTACTGGACACCTTACGACTAGGGTCACCTGACCCGTTAAGACACCATACGACTCATATGGTTAAGTCATAACCAAGGAAATGAGCTCAAATATCAAGAATTTTTCAAGGTCCAAAAATCTAAGGTGTTTCAATTCTTCCCCACTTGGATCATTCGTCCTCGAATGGCGGGACAAGTGTAATACTCCATGATTTTCCTAACTTAAACTTGTCTCGAAAAATATTAAATATTAGCTCTTAGAATGAAAATTTTCAAAGATTAGCTCTTAGGAAATTGAATAAGCTTTCCGACGATATATGATTCGTTTAAATCTGATCACCGGGTAAGAAGTTATGACTATTTTAAGTTCCAATCGCAAAACACCATCATTTGGACCCTTAGCACGCCACAGAGTAGTGTTAATTCCTAATTGTCAATTTTCAGTGGCCCTCAGCGATATTGGAGCATCGCGAAGAGAGCCAAACTCCCAGTTATCTAATTCTAATGAAGGTCCGCGATAATAGCGCATCGCGCTAAGTTTCCAGGTCCCATCCAAGGTGGCAACGTGATACCTCCGTGTCGTGCCACCAAGCATTTTCCTAGTTGGCATTTTCTAGTAGCTTAGTGCGATAGTGGCGCATCACACCAAGGCCAAAAATTGCGACCCCAGTTTATTTTTCCAGTTTCGTTCAGGAGTTAAAGAGGGGTATTTTGAACTTTTTCCAAACCCCAAATCTGTTCAAACTCATGATTAAAGCCTTTTAGAAGCATTATATGCATCCAAAACCCTAGGCTTCAACATTAATCTCCAAGAAACTCAAGATTCCACCATCCTTTTTACAATTTATTTCAAGATTTAAGATCCCTAGACTAAAAGCTTCAAGAATCTTCATTCAAGAGCACAAATAGCATCTCAAAAAGTAAGCTTATTCATTTAGTTCATCATTTAAGGTATGTGGGGTTTGAACAAGGGTAATTCTTTCACCCCTGTACCCAAAACTTTATCTTAATTATAGATTCACTGAAATTTATGAGATTTTCCATGAAATTCATATTAGGGTTTATGCCCAAAGTATCTTATTAATGATTTTGAGTATGATATGATTGAATTTTGAAATTTCATGTTTGTTTTGAGTTAAAGAATGCTTTTTTATGATTTTTGAATACCAGGAGCATGATTTGAGACATTGTTTATAGCTTTTCAATTGAATTGAGCATGATATTAAGATTCTTGATTTTACTATCTTGGCGTTGTTGATGATTCTCAAGAAGCATATTTGAATATTGATATTTCAAGAACTTGTGCTTTTAAGCACTCTGAGATTAGCATATTTTCAGTTATATGTTTGATCTTCAGATCCTCAGTTTAGCTATGGAATCCACTTTTCAGAATTAACTACAGTTTATAGAAATAGATTTCAGATTTGAGTACAGTTTATATCAAACAGATGCATAATTGGTTTTAGATAAACCCTTATGCTAGTTTTTAAAAGTGGATTTCCAATAAAGTGATCATATAGGTAATAAGGGAGTAGTATTTAGCACCGAGTGGGGAGTGTGGGTTTATCGCATCCTACTTCTCCAAAACTACGTAGCTAACGTAGGTAAAAATTCAGATATTCTTATTAGATATGGATGATAGATTTAGCTTGTGATCGATTACATGGATTAGGTTATACTCTTTGGCAAGAGAATGAAACTTCTCCCCAACGTGAGGTTTCTTCCTTAGGAGAATGAGACGTTTGATTCCATGTTAGCTCATATGGTTTATGTCGGTTAAGAGAACCTCCCTTAAGATGAAATGTTTTCCCTAAAGCTTTGAAAGATCTTCCTTACAGAACAGTTTTGAAAGAATCTCCTTTCAGTTAAAGCGACAAAATATTTTCTATATAGACTTGTAGATTCCACTTAGCCTATATGATTTAAGAATGAGAAAAGAATACAGATTTCAAAACTAAGTGTAATGACTCATAAGATTTAGATTATATGCCTTGTTATTCATGATTTTGACTTTTAGATTTTAGATTTACTCAAGCTTCTGTGAGTCATTTACATTTAACATGCATGATTTTATAAACTATGATGATATTGGTTACTTATTGCATGCACCCCCATATATTCAGTACATCATCAAAGTACTGATCCACATATGTCTATATGCTTCATTGTCTCATAATGTAGGTTCAGGTGCTCAGTCTTAGCAGCGACAGTAATTTTCGAGCATCTCATCTATATCCCTGTAGTTGGTGAGTCCTCATAGTTTGAGGAATTAGCTATTCATGTTTCAATTTATTAGTAGATGTCCCATTATTTATTTCAGACAGTTTGAGTAAGTTGGGTCCAGTCCCAGTGACTCTCTAGATTCATATAGTAGAGGCTTATCAAACTACCAGATTCAGTCTTAGATCTCAGTTCTCGTATTCGGACTTTTTTAGTATTTGTTTAATCAAATTGATGAGATTAGTAATTTTAGATATATTCAGATAGTTTTCTGTATTTTATCATGAATTTATACTTACATTTCCCTATGATGAGATTCAGATATGTTAGAAGGCAGCCAAGGTTAGCTCATGACTACTTATAGTTTGGAGCACTGTGTGGCATCTCGGGAACTAAAGTTTAGGGCGTTACAAACTTGGTATCATAGCCAGGTTTAAAGTGTCCTACGAAGTCAGATAAGCTATGTTACATCGATTCTTGATCATCGGTGTGAAGCACACCACATCTATGAGCAAGAGGCTATGGGGCATTTTAGGAAAATCCTCTCTTTTCTTTCATAATCCATCGTGCTTATAGCTGTCTTTATCTACTATTAAATCATACTCTTTTATGACAGAATATGCCTCTTCGCAGAGTTAATGCTCGTAGAAACAATAACGAGCCACCTCATCCCGCAGATTATTTGAATGAGAATATGTCACATGCAGAGTTTCGGGCAGCTTTTCAGATCCCAAGTTGTGACTGCTAACGTTCAAGGTAATCGTCAGGCTGCAGTCCTACCTCAACATGATGGGGATTTAGCCACATCCAGAATTTTAAACTTTATGAGAATGAACCCGCCAGAATTCTTTGGGTCGAAGGCAGGTGAGGACCCATATCTTTATCTTGATAAGGTGAGGAAGATCACCTAAATTATGTATGTTTCTGAAGTGGAGAGTGTTGAATTGGTATCCTATAGGCTGAAAGATATTTCTTATGATTGAGTGGTGATGTGAAAGAAGAGTAGAGGAGAGAATGCAACCCCTATGACTTGGAAAATATTTTAGGATACGTTCCTAGACAAATTCTTCCTACTTAAGATAAGGAAAGCTAAGATAGAAGATTTCATGAACCTGAGGCAGGGCTCCATGACAGTGAAGGAGTATTGCCTCAAGTTCAACCAGTTGTCTAAGTATGCCCCTGATCAGATGGTTGACCCTAGGTCAAGCATGAGTAAGTTTGTGACTGGTGTGTCTGGGTTGGTGGTTAAGGAGTGTAGGATTGCTATGCTCAATAGAGACATGGAACTATCTAGATTGATGATGCATGCTCAGCAGATTGAGGTAGAAAAGGTAAAAGAATGAGAGAGAGTAAATAAGAGGGCTAGAACAGGGCAGTTTGATCATGGTCAGAATAGGTCTGGAGGAGGAAATTTTTTGCAGTTTTAGAATCTTTCATCTATACCTGCACCTTCTTCATCTTGTGCTTTTGCACCCGAAAATAGGCAAGAATAGTGGGGTAAGTCTTCTATGTCCAGATATCAGAGTAGTGTGGGTGGTAGGCCCAATTATCCTCAGTGTGCTAAAAATGGTAAGAATCATCCTGGTGAGTGTTTGGCTGGTCAGAAAGGTTGTTTTAGATATGGTAAGTTGGGTCACAACATTAGTTACTGTCTGCATGCTAAGCAGGGAAACAAAGATGATCGTCCCCAAACTCAGGCTAATAGTACACCAGCTCCTCTAGGTTGCCCAGCTCTTTCTCAGGGAGCATCATCAAGTACTGTTGGCGGTCAGCGCCAGAATAGGTTCTATGCTTTACCATCCTTTCAGGAGCAGGAAAATTTCCCAGATGTTGTTACTGGTATGCTTCATGTCTTCCATTTTGATGTTTATGTATTGTTAGACCCTAGGTCAAGTTTTTCTTATATGACCCCATTAGCTGCTGTAAATTTTGAGATAAATTCCAAAAGATTCCTGAGCCTTTCTTGGTTTCTACCCCAGTAGGTGAGTCAATTGTTGCTAAGCAAATCTATAAAAAGTGTCCTGTCACTGTCCTTTATAAATTCATGTTAGCAGACTTGATAGAGTTAGATGTGGTTGATTATGATCTTATTCTTGGTATGGATTGGCTCTATTCCTGTTATGCTTCTATAGATTGTCGCACCCGAGTGGTGAAGTTTCAGTTTCCAAATAAGCCAGTCTTTAAGTGGTCAGATAATTTCATATCTCCTAAGAGTCATTTCATATCTTATATTAAGGCCAGAAAGTTGATATCCAAAGGTTGCATTTATCATCTAGTTCAAGTTAAAGACACTAAGTCTGAGACCCCAGCAGTTCAGTCAGTCAATGTGGTAAATGAGTTTCTAGATGTCTTTCCAGATGATCTCCCAGGGGTACCTCCCAATAGAGAGATAGAATTTGGTATTGACCTTTTCCCAGATACTCAGCCTATTTTCATTCCTTCTTACTGTATGGCTCCCGCAGAGCTTAAGGAGTTAAAGGAGCAACTCAAAGATCTTTTAGATAAAGGTTTCATAAGGCCTAGTGTTTCTCCATAGGGTGCTCCCGTCCTATTCGTGCGAAAGAAAGACGGTTCTTTGAGTATGTGCATTGACTATCATTAGCTAAATAAGGTCACAGTCAAGAACAAATATCCTCCTCCTAGAATTGATGACATGTTTGATCAATTGCAAGGTGCAAGTTATTTCTCAAAGATAGACCTTAGATCCGGCTATCATCAGCTTAAAGTTAGAGAATGTGATATTCTGAAGACTACTTTTTGAACCCGTTATGGTTATTTTAAGTTCCTAGTTATGTCTTTCAGGCTAACCAATGCTCTAGCAGCTTCATAGACCACATGAATCAAGTGTTCAAGAAGTATCTAGATATGTTTGTCATAGTGTTCATAGATGATATCCTCGTATACTCTCATAGTGAGGATGACCATGCAGGCCATCTTAGGCCTGTCTTGCAAACTCTTAAAGATCACCAATTATTCGCCAAATTTAGCAAGTGTGAGTTTTAGCTAAGATCAGTAGCCTTTCTTGGTCATATTATTTCCGTCGATGGCATTAGAGTTGATCCCCAAAACATAAAAGCCGTAAGAAATTAGCCTAGACTTATCTCTCCGTCAGATATTAAGAGTTTATTGGGTCTAGCTGGCTATTACCTCCGTTTTGTTAAAGGTTTCTCATCTATTGCATCTTCTATATCTAGATTGACCCAAAATAAATTTAAGTTTCTATGGTCAGAGTCCTGCAAGAAGAGTTTTCAGGAGTTGAAGACTCGACTCACTTCAGCCCCAGTTCTAGCATTACCCAATAGTACAGATGGTTTTGCTGTTTATTGTGATGCCTCTAGAGTTGGTTTGGGTTGTGTGTTAATGCAGAGAGGTAAAGTCATAGCCTATGTCTCTAGATAGTTGAATCCTCATGAAAAGAATTACCCAACCCATGATTTGGAATTAGTTGTGGTGGTATTTGCTTTGAAAATCTGGAGACATTATCTGTATGGTATGCATATTGATGTGTTCAAAGACCACAAAAGCTTATAATATGTGTTTACTCAGAGGGAGTTGATCTCCATCAGAGAAGGTGGTTAGAGTTGTTGAAAGATTATAATATAAGTGTGTTGTACCATTCGGGAAAGGCAAATGTAGTGGCAGACGCCCTTAGTAGATTGTATATGGGCAGTGTTGCTCATGTGGATAAAGATAAGAAAGAGTTGACTCGAGAAGTTGATTATCTGGTTAGATTGGGTGTTAGGTTAGTTGATTCAGCTGAAGGTAATGTCTGGGTTTTGAGTAGTTCTGAATCTTCTCTAGTTTCAGAAGTAAAGGAGAAGCAAGATAAGGATTCTAGCTTGGTCAAACTGAAAGAGTCAGTTAAACACCAAAAGGTAGAGGTTTTCTCTCAAGGGGGAGATGGTGTGGTGAGGTACCAAAGTAGATTGTGTGTGCCATGTGTTGATGATTTGAGGCAGAGAATTATGGCTAAAGTGCATGGTGCGTAGTATTCTATTCATCCAGGTGCTACCAAGATGTACCGCGACTTGTAGGAAATCTATTGGTGGAGTGGTATGAAAAGAGATATAGCAGAGTTTGTAGCTAAGTGTGCAACTTGTCAATATGTTAAGGTAGAGCACCAAAGACCTGGTGGTACGTTGCAAGAGTTTTGTATCCCCACTTAGAAGTGGAAGAGGTGAATATGGATTTTTTGACTGGTTTACCCCAATCGCATTATCATCATGATTTGATATGGGTTATTATAGATAGATTGACTAAGCCAGCGCATTTGTTGCCAGTTCATACATCCTATATAGCTAAAAATTATGTTAAGTTGTATATCTAAGAGTTAGTCAGATTGCATGGATTTTCCTTGTCTATCATCTCAGATAGGGGTATTCAGTTTACTTCTCAGTTTTGAAAATCTTTTTAGAAGGGTCTTGGTCCCAGGTCATCTCAGTTCTGCCTTTCATTCTCAGACAGATGGTCAAGCAGAGAGGACCATCCAAAATGTTAGAAGATATGTTGAGGGCATGTACTCTTAATTTTAAAGGTAGTTGGGATGAGCATTTTTCATTGATTGAATTCACTTATAACAATAGTTATCATGCTAGCATTCAGATCACCCCGTTTGAGGCTCTGTATAGGAGGAGATATAGATTACCCATAGGTTGGTTTGAAATGGGTGAGGCCGCTTTGCTTGGGCCTGATGCAGTATTTGAGGCTATGGAGAAAGTCAAGTTGATTAGAAAGAGATTGAAAATAGCCCAGAGTTGTCAGAAATCCTATGTAGATGTGAGAAGAAGGGACCTCGAGTTTAAAGTTGGTGATTTAGTGTATCTAAAGATTTCACCCATGAAAGAGGTGAAGAGATTTGGCAAGAAGGGGAAGCCTAGTCCCCGGTATATTGGCCCTTATAGAATTTTGAGTCGTGTTGGGAAAATAGCTTATGAGCTTGAGTTTCCCGTAGACTTGTCAGTCGTTCATCCTGTATTCCACGTCTCTATGCTTAAGAAGAGTATCGGTGACTTCACCATTGTAGTTCCTTTAGAAATCTCAGATATTTAGAACAACCTTTCATACGAAGAGACTTCAGTTGAGATTCTAGATCATCAGATCCATAGACTAAGGAATAAAGAAGTTTCCTTTGTTAAAGTTCTTTGGCGGAATCAGTCCGTTGAGGGTGCCACTTGGGAAGCAGAAGCAGATATGTGAGCCAAGTACCCTTACCTCTTCTCCACAACCTCAGATTTAGCCGAAGGTAATACTCTTCCTTAATTCAGTTCTTTTCTAATCACAGATTCAGCTATATAGTTCTCATGTAAGTTCATGCACTCATAAATTACTCAGAAGCTCAGAATGATTTAGATTTAGATATTCAATTTATTTCAGTTGTGTATGTTATCTTATGCTCTCATATTCCTCAAAAAATTCAGCTTAGCTAGCCACATTCGAGGATGAATGTTCCCAAGAGAGAGATATTGTAATACCCAGTGATTTTCCTAGCTTAAACTCGTCCTAAAAATGTCAAAGATTAGCTCTTAGAATAAATGATGTTTATTTTGTGTGGAATTCTTTATATTTGAACTTTCTATGGCGTAGTAAATTGAATAAGCTTTCTAACGATATAAGATTCGCTTAAATCCGATAACCGAGTAAAAAGTTATGGCTATTTTAAGTTCCAATCGCAAAACACCATCATTTGGAACCTTAGCACGTCACGGATCAATGTTTATTCCTAATTGTCAATTTCCAGTGGCCCTCCGCGATATTGGCACGTCGCGGAGAGAGCCAAATTCCCAATTGTCCAATTCCAGTGAAGGTCTGCGGTAATGGCGCATCGCGTCAAGTTTCTAGGTCCCATCTAAGGTGGCAACACGATACCTCCACGTCGCGCTACCAAGCATTTTCCCAGTTGGCATTTTCCAGTGGCTTGGTGCGATAGTGAAGCATCGCTCCAAGGCCAAAAATCAGGACCCTAGTTTATTTTTCCAGTTTCGTTCAGGAGTTAAAGGGGGGTATTTGGGACTTTTCCCCAACCCCCAATCCATCCAAACTCATGATTAAAGCCTT
Organism: Capsicum pubescens; assembly: GCA_030864215.1. Taxonomy (NCBI): domain Eukaryota; kingdom Viridiplantae; phylum Streptophyta; class Magnoliopsida; order Solanales; family Solanaceae; genus Capsicum; species Capsicum pubescens. Next base: position 69,163,782 of record CM061542.1, on the reverse strand, counting down.
TTAGAAGCATTATATGCTAAGTTTCATCAAAATTACTCTCATCCAAAACCCTAGGCTTCAATATTCATCTCCAAGAAACTCAAGATTCCACCATCCTTTTTCCAAATTATTTCAAGATTTAAGATCCCTAGACCAAGAGCTTCAAGAATCTTCATTCAAGAGAACAAATAGTATCTCAAAAAGCAAGCTTATTCATTTAGTTCATCATCTAAGGTATGTGGGGTTTGAACAAGGGTAATTTTTTCACCCTTGTGCCCGAAACTTTACTTTATTTATAGATTCCCTGAAATTTATGAGATTTTCCATGAAATTCAAATTAGGGTTTATGCCCAAAGTATCTTATTGATGATTTTGAGTATGATATGATTAAATTATGAAATTTCATGTTTTTTTTAGTTAAAGAATGCTCTTTTATGATTTTTGAATACCAGGAGCATTATTTGAGACATTGTCTATAGCTTTTCAATTGAATTGAGCATGATATTAAGATTCTTGATTTTACTATCTTAGCGTTGTTGATGATTCTCAAGAAACATATTTGAGTATTGATATTTCAAGAACTTGTGCTTTTAAGCACCCTGATATTAGCATATTTTCAGTTATATAAACAGTATTTGATCTTCGGATCCTCAGTTTAGCTATGGAATTCACTTTTCAGAATTTACTACAGTTTATAGAATGAGAACAAAATTCATACTCAGAACCCTCTTCTTGTCCTCTGATAATCTTCTTGGTGTTCTCACATCTTCAATTCAAATAGTAAAAACACTCTCCTCTCTCCTCTCTCTTACGCTCTTTCTCTCTAACTAACATCTTCTTCAATGTCTCTTTTAACGTGACCACACTATTTTTGGTGAAGCAGACGTCAGCGTAGTAATATCACCGGTGATAGAAAAGTATGCTACTCTCTCTCCCCCTGGTCTCTCCCTTCTCCTCAACTTCTTGCTCTACTACTGGTTTGGTCTCTCACCGACGTGTGGGTTTTCACTGTTTCCACTCCAGTAATGGATAGATAGGAAGAAACGGCACCGACGATGGGAGTGAATTAAAAAAAATAGTTACAGACGAGGAGGAAGCAGATCGATCCGCGATTGGTTCAGGCGAACTGAATCGATTACGTTGGCGACCTTCTGGCGAAGTTCCGGGGACATATTTTGGCGACCATTTTCTACTTTAAATTGCCGGAATCCAGCATAGCAAGTAGGAGTTGAGCTCTTGATCCACGTATCCTGGTGACTTCTAACCTCTGAACTTTATTTTATCGCACTTTACTATATACACTTTATCTGATATCTTCACTGTTTTTAATTTGTGTGGGCTAATTGTTACGGGTTATCTATTGCTGTGTATTGGTGTCTAGCATCTGCTATTCTAGAAATTATGATTGTTTTTTGTGCATTGAGTGTGCCTTCTATAGTTATTAATGTTTTAGCCTTCGCTGTGCTTTTGTTGAGTAGTGGCTTGGGTGACACATGATGGAATAGGGTCATGTCCAGGGGGAATGGTGGTGGGGTCGGGGACTGGTGCTATGTAAGGTTGAAGATATGGAGTGCGAGGTATTAGGAGAGGAGATAATCAAGTTGATAGGTTGAGGGTAGGGTTGTGGAACATAGGGACCCTTCAGGGGAAGTCGATAGAACTGGTTAAGATTCTTAGGAAGAGAAAGATTAATATTGTGTGTGTCCAAGAGACCAAGTGGGTAGGTTCTAAGGTTAGGGATGTATATGGGTACAAGTTGTGGTACTCAGGTAGTGAGAGGCATAGGAATAGCATAGGTATCTTAGTGGACGAGGAGCTTAGGCAGCAGGTAGTGGAGGTTAAAAGGGTTAGTAATAGGGTGATGACTATTAAGTTGGTCCTTGGGGGTGTACTTTGAAAATTTGTAGTGCATATGCTTCATAGGTGGGCCTAGATAAGTAAGAGAAGAAGAGTTTTTGGGAGATTTTGGATGAAGTGGTTAGAGGCGTGCCTAGTTAGGAGAAGATTTTCTTAGGAGGAGATTTTAATGGGCACATCGGGTCATTTCTATTAAGGTACGATGATGTGTATGGAGGCTTTAGGTTTGGGGTTAGGAATAATGAGGGAGCTGCTCTTTTGGATTTTGCAGGGGACTTTGGATTGGTGGTGGTGAATTCCTGCTTTCCGAAGAAGGAGGAGCATCTGGTTACTTTACGTAATAGGTTAGCCAAGACTCAGATTGACTTTTTGCAGATTAGAAAGGGGGATAGAGCTTTGTATAAGGATTGTAAGGTAATTCCGAGTGAGAATCTGGCGACCCAACATAGACTCCTGATGATGGACTTGGTTATCAAGAAGGGCAAGAAGAGGTGGAGTAGGAGGGGTCAACATAGAGTTGGGCCTCGATTAGTGCTTTGGAGATAGGGGCAAAGTTGGAGGGGATGGGGGTTTTGAAGTGTAATGGGGACATGGATAGTATATGTTATAGGTCTATTGGATGTATCAAGGAGTCTTTTGGAGAGGTATTGGGTGTCTCGAGGGGCTGGTCTGTCCGGTATCGGGGGTATTGGTGGTGGAATGAAGATGTTAAGAAAAAGGTGGAGATGAAAAAGGTGGCTTATGCTAGGTGGATCGAGAGTAAGGTTAAAGAGGAGAAACAGGTGAGCAGGGAAGAGTACAAGTTATCTAAGAATAAGGCTAAGTTAACAGTTACAACTACTAAGATAGAAGCTTTTGAGAGTCTGTATAAGAGGTTAGAGGAGAAAGACGGGGAAAAAAGATTATTTAGGTTTACCAAGGTTAGGGAGCGGAAGGGTCGGGATCTGGACCAAGTGAAGTGTATTAAGGGGAAGGATGGTAGAGTATTGGTGGAAGACGCCCTCATTAATAAAAGATGTCAGTCGTATTTTCATAGGCTCTTAAGTGATGAGGGGGACAGATGTGTTGTGTTAGGGGAGTTGGAGCACTCTGGGGAGTGTCTCGATTTCAGCTATTGTCGGCGTTTTAAGGTAGAGGAGGTCAGTGAGGCTATTCGCAAGATGTGAAGAGGCAGGGAGACGGGGCCCGATAAAATCCTGATGGAATTTTAGAAGTTCTCTAGCGGGGCAGGGTTGAGGTGGCTTACCAACTTATTTAACAATATTTTCAAGTCCGCAAAGATGCTCGAGGCATGGAGATGGAGCACGATGATCCCTTTATATAAGAATAAGGGTGACATTGAGAGTTGCAACAACTACCGAGGTATAAAGTTGTTGAGTCATATGATAAATATTTGGGAGAGGGTGGTAAAGCAGAGGTTGAGAAAGATTGTGTCTATTTCAGAGAATCAATTTGATTTTAAGCCTGGCCTCTCTACTACTGAGACAATTCACCTGGTGAGGAGACTGGTTGAGCAGTATAAAGAGAGAAAGATGGATCTTTACATGGTGTTTATTTACTTGGAAAAGGCGTATTACATGGTCTCTAGATAGGTTCTTTGGATTGGAGATGAGGGAGGTCCCGGTGGCGTACATCAAAGCGATTAAGGATATGTATAAGGGGGCGAAGATGTGGGTAAGAACAATGAGAGGAGATTTCGAGCATTTTTCGGTCTTGACAGGGTTGCACCAGGGATCAACTCTTAGTCCATTTTTATTTGCCTTGGTGATGGATGTGTTGATGCGGAGTATACAAGGTGAGGTGCCTTGGTGTATGTTTTTTGTAGATGATGTAGTTTTGATTGATGAGTCGTGTCAAGGTGTTAATGATAAGCTGGATGTTTGGAGACAAATCCTGGAGTCTAAAGGGTTCCGATTGAGTAGGACCAAGACGGAGTACTTGGAGTACAAGTTTAGTGACTCGAGGCAAGAGGAGAAGGTGGCAGTGAAGTTGGATTCCCAGGCGGTTTGAAAGAGGGATAGTTTTAAGTACCTTGGGTCTACGATTCAGGAGAACGAAGAGATAGATGAAGATATATCTCATTGTATTGGGGCAGGTTGGATGAAATAGAGGCTCGCTTTGGGAATCTTATGCGATAAGAAGGTGCCCCATAAGCTGAAAGGCAAATTCTATAGAGTTGCAGTTCGGATGGCTATGCTTTATGGAGCGGGGTGTTGGCCGGTTAAGAATTCTAATATCCAAAAGTTGAAGGTGGAAGAAATAAGGATGTTGCGTTGGATGTGAGAATTTACTAGGGCTGACAGGGTTAGGAATGAGATTATTCGGGAGAAGGTGGAAGTGGTGTCAGTGGAGGATAAATTATGGGAAGTAAGGTTGAGATGGTTTAGTCATGTGATGAGGAGGTCCACGGATGTCTCAGTTCATAGGTGTGAGAGGTTGGCCTTGGATGATTTCAAGCGTGGTAGGAGTAGACCGAAGAGATACTGGAGGGAAGTGATTAAACGTGGCTTGTGATGTGTGATCAGATGCTAACACATTTGTGGCTTTTAACTGAGAATAATTGCAATGTCTTAAGCAACTTTTGTCATTTTTGATTGTTTTCTCTTTGATATTGCAATAAAAGTCAAGATGCAAGAGAACCAACAATAATGGAAGTAAAGAGTTGATTTCTGAGCAAGTAGAGAGGAAAGTATAGCTGATGACTTGTCTGATAAGTTGCCAGCCTTGTGATAAGCTATCAGAGTTGTCGTCAGCCTTAGACAGAGAATGGACTTCAGCTGGAATACGTGATGACATCTGTGATAGGCCGTCAGAAGTGTGATAAGCCATTAGGATTGTCATTAAGCTTAGCCAGTGAATAGGATTTGAAGTGAATAATCGACGACGTCCGTGATAAGTCATCAAAGGACTGATAAGCTTTCACACCTCATCGTCAACCTAAGGCAGAGATTGTCAAAAGTGAAGAGGAGCTGACAACATTCCTGATAAGTCGTCAGACTCCTGATAAGCCGTCACCCACTACGTCATCTGTCCGAGAAAAAAACTGTGATCTGTGATTTTGTTTCCATAATTAGGCAGAAGTATTTAAGGACAAGTTCTAGGGTTTTCATGAATAAGGGGAGGAACATCCAGAACTTATTCGAAGGGATTTTACTCTTCTTTTTGGCTCTCAAAATTTAGAATTCAATTTTCAACTCTTTGATTTGGTTGTGAGAATTTTCTCTTGAACTTAGAAGAGAATCAACTTCAGACTTTATCTTTTGCAAGTATAATTACTTTGAATGATGATTATAATTGTTGCTATCTATTTCTTTCTCATGTGGAACTAAAACCGACAACTAGGGTTGTGAGGTCTATGATTAATCCCCCATGGATTTAATAGTTGGTTAGGGTTTGAGTGATTGTGGGGACATCTTGATAATTCTTTTGTTATGATTGTTATTTATTGGTTGCAAACAATAAATCCCACCTTATGTTGATTTGCTCGAACTAAGAAATAAACTAAAGGTAGCGAATTATCAACAAGGATTTGGGAAGGTTAAGCTCCCATCTAATGATTAATGTTGTAACAAGATTGATCAACTTGAGATAAAATCAGTATGAATAGAATGATTTCCTAAGTTCGGGAGAATTAGGGAGTTCAACATCTAGGCAGGTTGAGAAACACTTAGATGGACTGTCGAAATTGATAATTTGGTGTTTCCCATAAGTCATGAGAACCTAATGCTACAGTTATTATTTAATGAGGATTAATAATCATAGTGATCACAACCCTAGTTTCTCTTTATCATTGATTTAAACCATTGAAATTTTAGCTTTGAGTTCTGAAGCAAGTCGAAACTTTAATTATTTTTTGATTGATAAAACCCCCTATTTTATCTTTTCGCAACATTTGTTTAAATTCAACTCTTAGCTACAGTTTCAAATTAGTTTAATCGCCACTCACATTGCTCCTCGTGGATTCGACCCTGACTCCAAAGTTGCGTAAATATACTGACGATGACCGCCTTGCACTAAATTAACGTGTAAGTTTGAGTGTTATCAAAATGGCGCCATTGCCGGGGAACAATTTGACGTATTGAGTTGGTTTGGAATTTTAGCCTACTTGCGTGAATTCAAACTTGTAAATATTTGTTTTTAGTTTTCTTTTATTTCTTGTGTTAGGTAGATTTTTATTTTAGTTTACTTATTACTATGGCATCATGAAATGAACATGAGCTTGGTGGTTGGAAATCTTATCTTGATGATCCATGTCCATTTTTTGATAGACCCTACTTTTGGCAAGATTGTAGATAAGATCCTCGGAGAAAGATGTGTGTACCATCTCCATCCTACCTGGAGTATGATTGTTCTTTATGTGGTGGTTAAGATGGATATTGGAGTGATTGCCCAAATGCCCCTCCCTCTATTGCGTTAACCTAAATTCTAGTTTTTTTATGAGTTTGATAGGTCTTATAGTCAAGAAAAGAAAGAATGAAGCACCGGAAATAGTTGCATTGAAGCTATGTTTCAACGAATGTTGGATCTCCCAAAAGAAACGTATGATATCGTATGTGATATGTGTCAAGACATGAAGCCAATCATTCATGAGGATATGGATATAGAGGTCAATCATTCGAAACATTCTTCTATATTATGTTTAGATAATATCTTGTCTGTGGAATCATTTAAACTAATGGAAGAGTGTGAAGATGAGAAGAAAGAACCCTCTATTGATGTTGAGCTTAATGTTGAGCAACCCTTAGTGATTTCCCAACCAACCGAACCAACCATGAGAGATGATGCCAAGGTTGAAGACAAGGTGCTAGAGGCAAAAGAAGAAACAAAGAAAATTTCTAATAAAGACTCTAGCCCAATTCGAAGTGAAGATGTCGAGAAGGTGAATAAAAGTAAGTGTGTAGTAGATAGTGTAAATTTTGAAGTAGGATTGATTGGGCCTCATTCAAAGCACTTTTCTACATTATGTTTAGATGATATCTTGTCTGTGGAATCATTTAAAATAGTAGAAGAGTGTGAAGATGAGTAACAAGAATCCTATATTCTTGATTTTACATTAGACAAGCAACATAAAAAAACACCTCACTTTAAGGCCGAGTGGTTTACCACGCTCAATCCATTACTCGACTTCTTAATTTTTGTACCACCCCCTATGAGTGAGGCAAGAAGATGGACTCTAAGTTGGGGGTGAAATTCATATCCTCAAGGTGGAGGAAAAAGTTGAGTTGGGTCATGCCGCAACACTAAATTAGGTGCTACTTGGGATGCAATCCAAGGTATTTTATTGTTTGTATTCGTATTGTGTGATTAACATCAGATTTTCGCACCCATGGTGCCACAGGTATGTTTCTAACTCTTTTTTTTGTTTGATGCATTGGGGACATTGAATGATTTTAAGTTGAGGGTGGGGCTACTTGTGGGTGTTGATGTCCTCTTGGGATTTTTGTTTCCTTGCCTCTTTTCCCCGGAGTCTTGTTCCTAGTAGAGCCGACATGTTTAGGTGTATTGTGTTTGTTTTGTGATGTGTTGTGGTTAACTGGGGGGAAAATAAGTATCTAGGACAGTTGACATATTTTTGTTGATTTTTCTTGAAATGATAAATACCTCTCCAATTGTCTATCTGGTAACCGTGTGATGTGCATCTATATATGACTATTGTGAATCTTTTTATGGCATTAGTACTAGGAACATGATAATCACTGCTAACAATTGCATGAACCGAATGGGTAGTAGCTTGTGATGTACCTTTGTGCCATGTGTGTGTGAGATACTACCCAGTTTCCATTGTGTGTTAAATTCAGAACTTGCTCGATTGGTCTTGCCTTGGTTGTAAGATAGCGGTTATGAAAGGATCAAAGGCCGATGTTGATATTAGTCCACTTTTAGCCTAAATAACCTTCCATGTGTGAATAATATCCTTTGATCCTGATTTTGAGCCTGAATGCCTATTCTTTTTATTATACCTATCACATTCCTATTTGTATCACAATAAACCTGTTTTTACCCTGGTCCTCCTTGGAAATTGTGCACTTTGACTTAGGCAAATAGGCTAAGTTATGGGTGGCTACCATAGGGGTGCATGATGTAAAATGAGTATGAAGAAAGGTAGAATAAAAGAAAAGAATAAAAAGTTGGGTGCGGTGGAAAAAGAATAAGAAGAGAAAAGTGGTGAAAAAAAGAAATGATTGTCACAAAGACCGCACCCATCCGGAGTATGTGTGATCAAGAAAGGAGAGAATTAGGTAAAGGTAAATAAGTGAGACACCAAAATTTAGTGTAGTTCCAAGGAGGCTTAGTCACCTTAAATATCATCGAATATCATACCAGCCCTTAACCTACGTTAAAAGCCGAGGAAAAAGACCTATAGTGACCCTAGCTTACATGTCTGAAAACCTTGATAATGAAAATAAGGGCAAGCCTATGGTATTCGGCATACATTGACTGGAACTTCTTTCTGAGAGTGAGTGTCTCTTGACCGTCCCTGCATTGACATGCTTGAGTTCACATATGAGTGAGGAAGGACTTCTTTGTTGTAAAGGCACACTGGTTATGTTGCTAATTGCTAACTTGTTTGGGCAGTGTAATATTGGTACATGCATGGTTGTTGTTGCTAAGTTGATCCCATATCTTGATTCCTGTGTGTCGCATTGTTGTTCTTCAATAATATGCACAGTTGTTTTTTTAAATTAATTGACCTTGGAGATGGTGAAGATGTTTTGAGATAATATGGATGGTTGACTGCCGAATTGAGGACAAACAATTGTTTTAAGTTGAGGGTGTTGATGTGTGATCAGATGCTAACACATTTGAGGCTTTTAACTGAGAATAATTGCAAAGTCTTAAGCAACTTTTGTCATTTTTGATTGTTTTCTCTTTGATATTGCAGTAAAAGTCAAGATGCAAGAGAACCAACAATAATGGAGGTAAAAGAGTTGATTTCTGAGCAAGTAGAGAGGGAAGTATAGCTGATGACTTGTCTGATAAGTCGTCAGCCTTGTGATAAGATATCAGAGTTGCCTTCAGCCTTAGACAGAGAATGGACTTCAACTAGAATACGTGACGACATCTGTGATAGGCAGTCAGAAGTGTGATAAGCCATCAGGATTGTCATTAGGCTTAGCCAATAAATAGGATTTGAAGTGAATAATCGATGACGTCTGTGATAAGTCATCAAAGTACTGATAATCCATCACGCCTCATCGTCAACCTAAGGCAGAGATTGTCAAAAGTGAAGAGGAGCTGACGACATTCCTGATAAGTGTCAGACTCCTGATAAGACGTCACCCACAACATCATTTGTCCGAGGAAAAAAACTGTGATCTGTGATTTTATTTTCATAATTAGGCTAAAGTATTTAAGGACAAGTTCTAGGGTTTTCATGAATAAAGGGCGAAACATCTGGAACTTATACGAAGGGAGTTTACTTTTCTTTTTGGCTCTCAAAACTTAGAATTCAATTTTCAACTCTTTGATTTGGTTGTGGGAATTTTCTCTTGAACTTAGAAGAGAATCAAATTCAGACTTCATCTTTTGTAAGTTTAATTACTTTGAATAATGATTATAATTGTTTCTATATCTTTATTTTTCATGTGGAACTAAAACCCACAACTAGGGGTGTGGGATCTATGATTATTCCCCAATGGATTTAATAGTTGGTTAGGGTTTGAGTGATTGTGGGGACATCTTAATAATTCCTTTGTTATGATTGTTATTTATTGGTTGCAAATAATAAATCCCGCCTTATGTTGATTTGGTCGAACTAACAAATAAACTAAAGGTAGCAAATTATCAATAAGGATTTGGGAAGGTTAAGCTCCCATCTAATGATTAATGCTGTAACAAGATTGATCAACTTGAGATAAAATCAGTATGAATAGAATGATTTCCTAAGTTCGGGAGAATTAGGGAGTTCAACATCTAGGCAGGTTGAGAAACACTTAGATGGACTGTCGAAACTGATAATTTGGTTTTTCCCACAAGTCATGAGAACCTAATGCTACAGTTATTAGTTAATGGGGATTAATAATCATAGTGATCACAACCTTAGTTTCTCTTTATCATTGATTTAAACCATTGAAATTTTAGCTTTGAGTTCTGAAGCAAGTCAAAACTTTAATTACTGTTTGATTGATAAAACCCCCTATTTTATATTTTTGCAACATTTTTTTAAATTTAACTTGTAGCTATAGTTTCAAATTAGTTTAATCGCCACTCACATTATTCCTCGTGGATTCGACCCCGATTCTAAAGTTGGGTAAATATATTAACGACGACCTCCTTGCACTAAATTGACGTGTAATTTTGAGTGTTATCAACTTGGAACGATTACAACTAACTGAGGACATAACCCTGGATAGGAAGGTATGTAGGAAAAGCATTAGGGTAGAGGGCTAAGGTGGGTGTATGAGTTGTAGTCAGTAGGTAGGAGGGCCTCGGTGTCCTTTGTTTGGCAATGTACAATTTTGTGTGGATGTCGTACCTATGTTATTTTTATCTTGTTCCATGCTTTTGATGTTTTATATATAGTCCTTTGTCTTGAGCCGGGGGTCTATCGGAAATAGCCTCTCTACCTCTTTAGAGGTAGTGGTATGGACTGCGTACACTCTACCCTCCCCAGACCCCACGATGTGGGAATTTACTGGGTTTGTTGTTGTTGTTATACTACTGTTTATAGAAACAGATTTCAGATTTGAGTACAGTTTATATCAAACAGATGCATAAGTGGTTTTAGATAAACCCTTATGCTAGCTTTTAAAAGTGGATTTCCAACTAAGTGAGTATATAGATAATAAGGGAGTAGTATTTAGCACCGAGCAGGGAGTATGAGTTTAGAGCATCCTACTTCCCTAGAACTATGTAGCCAACGTAGGTACAGATTCAGATATGCCTATTAGATATGGATGACAGGTTTAGCTTGTGATCGATCACATGGATTAGGTTATACTCCCTGGCAGGAGTATGACGCCTCTCCCCAACGTGAGGTTTCTTCCTTAGGAGGACGAGACGTTGGACTCCATGTTAGATCACATGGTTTATGTCGGTTAAGACAACCTCCCTTAAGATGAAATGTTTTCCCTAAAGCTTTGAAAGATCTCCCTTACAGAACAGTTTTGAAAGAATTTCCTTTCAGATAAAACGACAAAATATTTTCTATACAGACTTGTAGATTCCACTTAGCCTATATGATTTGAGAATGAGAACAGAATACAGATTTCAAAACGAAGTGTAATGACTTACAAGATTTAGACTATATGCCTTGTTATTCATGATTTTGTCTTTTAAATTTCAGATTTACTCAAGCTTCTGTGAGTTATTTACATTTAGCATGCATGATTTTATAAACTGTGATGCTATTGGTTACTTATTTCATGCACCCCCATATACTCAATACATCATCAAAGTACTGATCCACATATATGTCTATGTGCTACATTGTTTCATAATGTAGGTTCAGGTGCTCAGTCTCAGCAGCGACAGTGATTTTCGAGCATCTCATCTACATCCCTGCAGTTGGTGAGTCCTCATAGTTTGAGGACTTAGCTATTCATGTTTCAGTTTATTAGTAGTGTCCCTTTATTTATTTCAGACAGTTTGAGTCAGCTGGGGCCTGTCCCAGTGACTCTCTAGATTCATATAGTAGAGGCTTGTCGGACTACCAGATTTAGTCTTAGATCTCAGTTCTCGTATTCAGACTTTTTCAGTATTTGTTTAATCTGATTGATAAGATTAGTACTTTCAGATAGTTTTCCACATTTTATCATGAATTTATACTTACATTTCCCTATGATGAGATTCAGATGCGTCAGAAGGCAGCCAGGGTTAGCTCAGGACTACTTGTAGTTTAGAGCACTATATGGCATCCCGGGAACTAGATTTTGGGGCATTACAACAAGGCATTAACTGGAATGATTAAACCCCAATCTTACCTTTTAAGTTAGAAAACAAAATACCAAGGAATTCACAATCTTCCTTTAACAAAGATAGAAAACAAGGATGTTAAGAACAACACATACCTCAAACACGATTTTTCAGAATAGGGAATAGGAATGGAATTTGGACTTCATGTCCTCTTCGACTTTCCAAATAGCCTCTTCAACCTTGTGGTTCCTCCATAGAACCTTTACTGAAGCTACATCCTTAGTCACAACTGATAAACTTGCTGATCCAATATTTCTATCGGGGATTCCTCATAAGACAAGGAATCTGAAATACCAATATCTTTGATAAGCATAATTAGTGATGGATCACCCATACACTTACTCGGTCGATTCTGTATTGTCTTACATTTTGGCTCTATTTTTTAGGAGAACATCATGATTTGAGAAATAAGACTGATTTTCTGGCTTTCACATGAAGCCAACTCATTCACCACTGGGACGGAAGGTAAGGAAGGACCCTCCGAGTTAGAACCTTTAACCCAAAAAAATGATAAAGACATCCCTTGGAAATTAACTTCCGAGCTCTAAGATATGATATGAACCTCTTCTTAGGCACTAGAAAACCACCTTCCCACTCAATGACTGGCTCATTAGGGAATTTAAAAATGACCTCACGGGTACAAGAGCCATAGCACGAGTGCAACCAATCCATCCCCAACATGACATTAAAATTAACCATATCTAATTCAAATAGATCCACCAAAGTCTCCTGACCACCCACAGATACCAAACAACCCTTATAGACTCTCCTAGCAACCACATAGTCACCCACCAGAGTAGAAACAGAAAAGGGATCTGAAATAAACTCGAGACCAAAACTAAAATGCATAGGCATAAATATGATCATATAAGAAAGAGTGGACCTCGGGTCAAGTAAATAGTACACATCACGGAAAAATAGTTTCAACAAACCAGTAACAACATCAGGCGATGCCTCGAACTCCTAACGAGTAGTGAGAGCATAGAGTTGATTCCAACCAGTGTCGGAGTTAGATGGTGTACCTTTAGTGCTGGAGCTGATGATGAGGAAACCAGAACCTTGTTTACCCCAGAAGCAACCTTACCAATGGGACAGTTTGTAAGCATATTCCATGGCTGACCACAGTTGAAGTATTGTCCCTTCCCGCATCACAAAAACCCCGATATAATCTACCACAAAATCTATAGGGAGGATATGATGGATCTGATTGGGATCCACTAGCCTAAGATTTGGCACCCTGTGCCTTAGAACCATCGCCACCCTAAAATTTTTATCACCAGAAGACTTTAGGTAAGGAGCACTAGCCGTCGAGTAGGACCCAGGCTGGAAATAACCCAGTCTAGCCGTCGAGTAGGACCCAGTCGAGTAGGCCCCACTTCTTTTAAGACCACTTTCCACCATCCCAACCGTTCTGCTGTTGACCTCTTTCTTTATCTGAATGTCGGAATTTCTTGCTCTACCTTTCCCCAATTTCAATTTGTTTACTCTTCTCTTCCTCTACTTGTTCCATATACACACCAGTCTGGAAATATCCATGTCCTTGCTCAACAAAGCAGCCTTACTCTCCAAATTCAAGTCTCGAGATAACCCAGAAGCAAACTTCCTCATTCTAGCTCCCATAATAAATACTAACTCCGGAGCATACTGTGATAACTGGTGAAAATTTAGGGCATACTTCTTAACTGATATCTTGCCTTATTTCAGGTTAACAAACTCTTCCGCCTTCACCTCCCTCAGCTCTTGAGGACAGAAGGGATCAAGAAAATCTCTAAAAAAGTCCTCCCACAAGGCGAACTCCATATCCACACCTTTGAGTTTCTACCACTCTTCAACTGGTAGGCTCCAAACTCCACACCTTCCACCTCAGTAATATGTATTACCCAAAAAATCTTTTACATTTAATCTATGAAGCCTTGAGGATCCTCCTAGACTTTCATACCAGTAATCATAGGAGGATTCAGCCTCATAAATTGGCCAACTCTAGTGCCTCAGATAAAGGAGCAACAGAATCCGCATGCTTAGTCTGAGAGACGACCAACTGAGTGAGCAAATAGATTGACTAGCAAAACTTCTCATTAGACACGCCAGCTTGAGGTGTTTAAGGAGGGATATGAGAAAGCTGTGGAGATCCATTAGGACCATCAAAGACAGTAGCCCTAGACCTAGTATGAACCCCCGGGGTAGGACGGGATCTATTTCCATTGTCCTCAGTTAGGACAGAAGGGTTACCACGAACATCAGATCTTCTCAGAGGAGTGATTTGAAAGGAAAAAACAAGAATTACAGAGATCCAAGACCTTAGACTCTACAGCCCAAAAATGGAATTCAAGAAAGAGAAATATTCCTAAATGCCTCGTAGCCTTTTCCTTATGAGTGTGGCGTGCTACACACCCTTAAAAGAGACTCTACTCGACATGGCTTTGTGGAAACTAAATTGACCATGAACCTAGGCTCTGATACCAATCTGACACGACCTAAACCAGGGCCTGGCCAGGTTGGGTATTTCAATTCTAACCAGGATCAAAGACCACCCCCAATACTCAAACTATTGACTACCTTTCTCCCTATGTCGGATGAATTCTAAATATATAACAAGATAAAATAGTATTAATTTGAAGACAGGATAACAAGTCTATAATTAAAATCAAAATACACAATCAATAAACCCTTCAATACCAATTCCAATGCCAATACCAATACCAATGCATAACACTAATACCGATACCCCTCATGCCTATGTAGTCCAACAAAGCCTCTAGTTAGAACCAAAGAGTATCCAGTCGGGACATGCTCCAAACCATAGCCAAAAACCAAAACCAAAACCAAATAATAATAATGTCATAAAGAAGTCCATAGCATAAAATGGGGTCTTTCAGAGTATGGAAGTTCACCACTTTAGTCTGACTCAACAACTGTTCCCGAATCACCAAGTCACTGAGTAGGAAGAGTGACAGTATGGCTGATTCCTGCATCACGTGGGAATACAGTGCCCGAAGACAGTTAGAAGGGAGAACGCTAATATGTAACTCAGGTATAAAGATAAAGTAATGCCATTAATCCAAAACCAAATCAAACCAATACAAATAATCCTATGCAAATACATATATACATATATATTTATACCATGCCAGGATAGGGAACAGGGTTTGCCATGCATTTTAAAACCTTAACCTGGATTGTGTAGCTTTACCATCATAATTCTACCCACGGACTAGATGGGTCCAGTTTACCCCCTGACGGGCCCCAATGTGTGTAGCTGCATGAACCAAAAACACCATAGATGGTCAGGGATTCCTATGCACCCTTCGCCTTCTATGATACATATATACGTGTATAGACTTGGGGGATTCCCTTGTACCCCACAAGGTCAAGGTCATCAAGACCACCCCTCATGTCGGCAAACATAAGTTTTCAGTGTCCGGCCTTCAGACTCACACCTTCACTGCTAGTTATCACAACCCCTATTATTGCTCACTTAAAACATTTAGCACATAACCAACCACCAATTCTAGAAGTCAATTCTTAAGGTATTATTAAGTGGTATGTATCGTCATACCAACCATAGCTTGCTAGCAATGTCATTAGCCAACACTTAAAGGATTCATACATACCCTACTGACTCCATTATTAAAATCACTTGGGGGATTCCCGTGTAACCCACAAGGTTTTCATTGTAAATTCACTTGGGGGATTCCCATGTACCCCACAAGGTTTTCAAAACCATCCTTAACCATTTAACCATATATTTCATGCATTAGTTTCAAGAAATAAGTCAAACCAAATACTTTGAGGAGTCCATTGTATCCCTAAATCAAATTCCCACCTTTCTCATAACTATAAACCAATTTTCCAATATAGGATTGGGGTCATAACCACTTCAAAAGCCACAAGTTTAGAGAAGATTACCATTCTCAAGTTCAACCACCATACTCATGCACCCATATGTTCAAAACCATATTTAAAACATAGAAAACATAATTAAACCATGGGAAAACATATATCAATAATACGCATTCAAAACCCCAACCTTTATTTTAAAACCATGACAATACCATGAAGGTCATACATTAAAACATATTTTTTTAACAAAATAATAATGAGGGAGCAGTAACATGCCTGAAATACCAAGAAATTTGGAAGAGATAGCACCCTTAGAACCCTAGATGATCACTCTCTTTGAAACCCTAACCTTAGCTTGAACAGAGAGTTTGAGAGAGAACGTTGGAAGTGTTTTATTGGGCATGATGTGATATTAAAGTCCCAAGGAAGGTTTTAAGTCATAAGGTCCTAGGGGTTAGCGTGGGAATTGTCCAGAATGCCCTTAACTTAAAAGCCAAAAAACTGTCTTCCTTGGCTATGAGTCAACCATCGACTCATGACCATAACATACGACTCATGAACTCAAGTCGTAACCAAGACTGTGACCAAGACCCCCATACACTGTCAACCTTATACTCATCCCCCACTCCAACTCATAACCAGACCATTCGGCTCGTGAGGTCCATTTATATACAACCCAGAACTCAAATGGGTCAGACACTGGACTCCCTACGACTCCATCCAATGACTCGTAACATATTCCTATGGATCTCAATGAGCCGCTCTTACTCAGAGCAGAGACAAGCCACTAAGTTACTGATTTAGTTAAGGTTTGTCCTAACGACTCGTCACTACTCTTAACTACTCGTATTCCCAAGTCGTAACCAAGGAAGAAACCCAAACACCATCCACTAGACACTTTACGACTTGGGTCACCTAACCCATCAAGATACTATACGACTCATATGGTCAAGTCGTAACTAAAAAAGTGAGCTCAAAGCTTAGAAAATTTTCAAGGGCCAAAAAACTGGGTGTTTCACAACCAACTTCATATTAAGTTTAGGGTGAAGAAATAATCTTCTAAACTCATACTTCAATATAGAAGAACATAATTTAGTTAAGGAGATGAGAAGTATTAATTGATTTAATCATAGGAATATATATTTATTCAAGAAATAATAGCCTCTACTGTGTTGCAGCTTTAACCAAACTCTCAAAAAATATATGCAATAACATTCTGATCTTATCTATTTTGATGATGTTAACATAGTAGTAGGCTTCTTTCATATATCCATTATTTACTTAGGACAATCTGGTGAACTAAAACTTTCGCTATGCGCGAATTTCAGGAAAGGATCGGACCACAAGGATATATTGTACGTGCATACTTACCTTACATTTATGCATGAAACTCCTTCCATGGCTTGAACCTGTGACCTCCTGAGCACATGACAACAACTTTACCTTGCGCACATGACAACAAATTTACCTTACTCCAAGGCTTTCCTTCGATATTTATTATTCACATAAGCTTAAAAATTTAAGACTATAAAAAATAACTTCATACCACATCTCATAATTAGTGTATGCAAAAATCCACCGAATAATACAATTAAAAGTTTCATTAGCCATCTTGAAACTCTAAGCCTGCTTACATTCGGGATATATGGGGTTTACTTTTTCCATGCAGTTGAGAAGTAGTAATTGAAAGATTATAACCACCAACACTATCAGACAAACAAAGTGAAAATTAAAGAATTAGGCACTACTGTAGAAATTTAAAAAAACCAAAATAAACATAAAGAATTGGATGCATGAACATCTGTCAGCATATTATCATAACCATAAAGAAATAAACAATAGGATAGACTACCTTCTTATAAGCAATTAGCAAACCATTAGAATCCCTGAGAGTTTTTCTTATATCTACATACCTTTAGAAGTACTTATAATACACTGTATTTAGCAAATGCAGTACGTCTCTTGCACCCATTTTTTTAAAATACAATCATTTTAAAGTCACGAATCAATAAAATCACTCATGGAACGCAAATCATATTTTTAAAATTATAATTACAATAACATCATTACATAAGTCAAGTACGAAAGAGTAAGA
The DNA here is from genome assembly GCA_030864215.1 of Capsicum pubescens. Taxonomy (NCBI): domain Eukaryota; kingdom Viridiplantae; phylum Streptophyta; class Magnoliopsida; order Solanales; family Solanaceae; genus Capsicum; species Capsicum pubescens. Next base: position 69,146,096 of record CM061542.1, on the reverse strand, counting down.
CCTATGTAAAAACTGCTCGTCCGTTCAATCTCCTAAACACCTCTTCTTTATTAGAGATCAGAAAATTCTGTTGAATATTACAACTTTTGGTGCATAAAATTTTCACAGTCACTCTAATATTGCAGTAAATCTAACCATATCTGACTCCTTCAAGACGTACAACCTTCAATCTGTTCTTATCCATTCAATAACCAAGAAATGGTGCTAACAAGTTCATTCATAACCAGATAGTATTGAATGTAAAAAAAGGATAATGAGGCAATATTCAGAGAAAAATTAGGAAAATAAATTTGTAGCAGCATCTGATATTTTGTGAATAGCTTTTGCTTTTACTTTATGACACAAAGAAAGATGCACTTATATAGTCATATTTTTTTCACTTACTTGTTTATCTTCTTAAATTCATAAAAATTAATTTGCACCAATAAATGTAACTTTAACTCATTTCAATATTAGCCTAGGAATTTTTGTTCTGAGTATTTACTTGGGCCGGGCAGTGCAGAAAAGAAAATAATAAAGTAGAAATTTAGAAAATAATAATCAGGTAATCATTAATATAATTAGATAAACTACAACAACAAACTGAAGAACTAAGTTTCACCTAAAGAATTAGAGAAACAAATAACAAAAAATAAGAATGAGAATAAAAATGTATTCAAAGAATTAACAATTATTACCTTGCCCAAAATTAAAGTGTGAACATAGAAATTAGGAGGAGTATTTCTTCAGATCTTCACCGTCCAAAAAGTCGAGCTAACTTTGAATTTTGCAAGCAATTTATCAGATTTGAATAGAATTCCAAACTTCATATAGAACTAATCTAACAACAAACTTTATAAATTTATTCATCCAAATTTAGAATAAAAAAAATTAAAGGTGAAAGAGAATATCAAAGAAGAAACATATGATCAAAACATTATAAATCAAACCAAAAAAATTGAATGTATGGAGAGAGTGAAGAAAAAAGTGAAGAGGAAGATAAAATAATGACAAAGAACTACCTTTAGGTTGCGGCAGTACTCAGAGAATTGAAGATGAAGAGTTGCAGATGAGAAATACTCGAAGAGAAAATTGCGAAGACCGAAAGGGATTGCAACACATGAAAGCCAGTATGATGATTGCGGATACTTCACCCCATGGAAAACAAATGAAGTAGAATGACAAAAATATTCCCAATTAATAAAGAAATTACTTCAAGAAGGCATGTTGATACCTTGGATCTTACCCACTCTTTTATTCTATTACTAGATGACGGATGCCCGTGCATGCACGGGCTCAATATATATGATACGATAATAATTATGAATATTTATCACCTTTACTCTAAGAAAGGGAGTGTGAGTGCATTTTTGCCGGTGTAATCGATGAGTAAAATAATAACAGTTATATGAAGTATGCATGAAGCCATGGACAGACACAAAAATCTAACCAAGAATGACCTAAATTTGAAAGATAAAGGAGGCAACATAGAGAAATTTTGTAAATTGTGTATTGTTGGGTGCTACTTTTACCTTTATACATGAGAAAAATAATCCTTCTGGAAACATTATTAATTTGTTCTTACATTAAGCTTGATTTTATAAAAATTCAATATCTTCTCTCTTACTACTATCCTGTCAACTTCAGTTTTCAACTGATTAGGTAAAACAAATATGCATCCAAGTAAAAAAGATGAAATTTTGGAGATTATTCAATCAGTGTTCATCTCAATAAATGGACACCCACTTTTTTATTAAGCTAATTTTGGACTCTTCTTCGGCCAAAATAGATTTTTAAAACAGTTAAAAAAAATAGCAATAGCTTTAAATTGACAGTCATGTTTTGAATTCCATAGAATTTCATAGTTAGCAAATATATCATTTTGGTAGATTTTAAGTGATTTAAATTTTACCCAGAATAAATGTACATATCCCATATTGATTGAATGGTTCTTTTAATCCTTTTCCCTAATTTCAATCATTCTCTAATTTACACAAATAAAACTAAAACAATATATCCATCCAAATACGAAAGCAAAAGGGAAACAGTGGAGAATGAAAATTAAATCTCAAAATCAAAAAAATTAAAGCAAAGAAGAAAATGAAGAGTTTACCTTAAGCATGCAGCAGAGACTAGTTGGTGAAGAACAAGATGAAGATAAAAACATTATAAATCAAATCTAAAAATTGAATGAATTAAAAAAAAGGAGTAAAAAGTAAAGGAGAAGGCAGAGGACTGAGAAAGAACTACTTTAGAATACACAGAGAAGGTTGAAGTTGAGCTGTGGAGAACATACGTGTTATGTTAAAGCGGCGGCTGTATTACCACATGGAGAACAAAATGAAGTGAAATGATGAAATCAGTGTTCATCTCAGTAAATGGACACCTACTCTTTTATTAAGCTAATTTTGGACTCTTCTTTGGTCAAAATAGGTTTTTTTAAATAGTTTAAAAAATAGCAAAAGCTTTAAATTGACAGTCATGTTTTGAATTCCACAGAATTTCATAGTTAGTAAATATATCATTTTGACAGATTTTAAGTGATTTAAACTTTACCCAGAATAAATGTACATACCCCATATTTATTGAATTGTTCTTTTAATCTTTTGCCCTAATTTCAATCATTCTCTAATTTACACAAATAAAACTAAAACAATCTATCTACCCAAATACAAAAGCAGAAGGGAAACAATGGAGAACGAAAATTAAATCTCAAAATTGAAAAAAATAAAAGCAAAGAAGAAAGGGAAGAAAATAAAGAGTTTACCTTAAGCATGCAACAGAGACTGGTTGGTGAAGAATAAAGGAGATGATTTCTTTATTTATCTATTATTAAATTAAATAAAATAAAGATAAAAACATTACAAATCAAATCTAAAAATTGAATGAATTAAAAAAAAGGAGTAAAAAGTGAAGGAGAAGACAGAGGACTAAGAAAGAACTACTTCAGAATACACAGAGAAGGTTGAAGCTGAGCTATGGAGAACATACGTATTATGTTAAACCGGCAGTTGTACTACCATGTGGAGAACAAAATGAAGTGAAATGATGAAATTATCCTTAATTAGTCAAAAATTCCCCTCAAGCACACATGTCGAAATCATAACCCTCACCTACACTTCTATAATAGTAAAAATATTTTATATAGTAAAAAGGAGAATGTTTTATACTAGATGCTAAATGCATTAGTTCGTCTCAATATGGCCTAATATATATATTTTTTAAAATCAAAATATGGCTTAATATATATATTTTTATTTTTATTTATATTAAACAAATAAAATATAGAGAATTAGCCATATTTTTATAAAATTTTAAATATTATAGCTTATAATATTTTTACATAATTTTTAAATAATATATGTTACTATTTCTATTTCAATTTGTGTGGCGTTAATAAAATTTTGAGGGTCAATTAATTTTTTTATGTCTTTTAAATATTTAAATAGTTTCTTATTATGATTTATAATAAATTTTATGTAATTTTAAAAATATATGTGTTACTTCATATGTTCAAATTTATAAGACACTAATAGAATTTTGAGAGTAAAATAATTTTTTTCATATGTCCTTTAAATATTTTAAGTTGTAATTATTGTGATTTATAGTCATTTTCAAATAATATATGTTACTAGAGAAAATTGAAGAATAGGTGTCTTTTAAGTCTTGAATGAAGGATTGGTGACATTGACCAACAGATAGGGTCAAACATTATTAGAAAACTTGATCAAGTTAATTGTGGACTTGATTAATATTTTCAAAACTTTCTAATCTTTTCAAAAATATAAATCAACCCAACCCACACCCTCTTCAATCCAAATCAACCACTCTCTCTCGACAGCTTCTCTCAACTCTCTCCCAACCAACAGTTCTGCAAAATTTCTCCCTTCAATCCCTGATAACAAATAGTTAGGCTTCGAGTTCCCCTCTTCAATTCAATCAACCTCTCGCATCCCTCTCTCGACAGCTTCTCTCAACTCTCTCCCAACCAACTGTTCTATAAATTTCTCATTTCAATCCTCGGCGACTTCAATATACGACTACAAATAGTTGGGCTTCGAGTTCTTTTTCGACTTCAATCGACGTAACAGCCTTGATCTCCGACCAGAACAGCTTCAAATTCTTCATCGGTCCTTTTCTTCTTTCACAGGTAAAAATTTATGGCCTTTTTAGTTTGGAAGAAAACGAGGAACTTGAGCCAACTTCTCTTATAGTATTGGTTAATAATTTCATTATTTATTGCATTAATTTGAAATGTGGTTTGAATAAAACCCTAATTTTTGGTATTTTTTCTCTTCTCTTTTTGAAGTCAATTATGATATTTTGTTGTTTGTTGAATTTTTTTAAAGTTTAATTTTTATTGTTTGTGTTTATAAAAATAAAAGGACAATTTGGTTTGATTTGTTTTGTTCTTGTTCTTGGTAAAAATGGTGAAATTGTTGTTTTTTGTTTAACAAAATCGTGCTACTGTTTTCTTCGATAGATTATCTATCTGGTGCAACATATTAACCATCTGATGCAACAGATTTACCATATGATGCAACAGATCAACCATCTAATGCACTAGAGGAACCATCAGATTATAATTCTGATGCAACAGATTAATAATCTGATGTAACGGCTTTATCATATGTTGCAACAGATTAAGCTTCAAATAAAAAATCTGATGCAACTAATTAACCATCTGGTACAATGGAAGAACCATCAGATTAATGATCTGATGCAACAGATGAACCTCCTGTTGGATAAAATCCTACCAACTCTTCCTACAGGAAAAGTCCAAGACTTGATTTTTCCAACTGATCATTCATCTGTTGCGATAGACGACCCTATATTAGAATAAATCTAAACAATATTGATCATTGATAACTGTTCTAATAGATCACTCATGTGTTGCAACAGATGTCTGACCTATTGCACAGACCATTCATCTTTCTCAACAGATGAGTGATATATTTTGTATTGTCGCAATAGATTACTCAGCCGTTGCTATGGATTATTTAATTATTCTAACAGATCACTCATATGTTGCAATAGATAATGTCACAACAGTTGTGTGATCTGTTGAACATACCATTCATCTGTCTTAAAAGATGAGTGGTATATTTTGTATTGTTGCAACAGATTACTCATCCGCTACAATAGTTTGGTTATATACTGCAACAGATATACTACCTAGTCCAATAGATTGGTGATCTGTTGCAACTATTATTTTACTGTTTTGCTTGTTTGATTTACTGTTATCCTTTTTTAACGATGCATTAATCAATAATAATATATTATTTTATGTTCCTGTTAATTTTAGATAATATGGTTCCCAAAAGAACAGAAACTGAATCTAGTCCAAATAAAGAAATAAGTGAAGCAGCTAGGCTACATCCACCACTCTATGAGCTTGCTTTACAAGTGTTATCTCAATCGGGAGCAGAATATGATGAACACAGGGAGGAGGAATATTTCAAAAGAGATGATGTAGATGCTAATAGACCTTCCACCGAAGAGCTGGTCAAAGCCTTCAGCATTGATCGTTATCCTGTGAGAATGCAGTGCGATGGTGCCGCAGATTTAACGGGTGATTTCGTGGTTAAGTTAGCTATGGGAAAATCTTTCGACGCCTTCCAAAAAATACTTCGAGAACAAAAATTGGATGCTTATTTCAGGGACAACTGCTCTGGGAAATATCTTGATTTGCCGGAGGACAACAATGCTCGTTTCTAAATGAAAATGGTATATGAACTTCTCAAGCGTAGGTTTATGTATGAAAACAAAGATAAGATGGATGAGGTGTGGATAAAATATTGTGGCATGCCTATTTATTTTGGTTGGAAGGAGTTTACCATAGTTACTGGACTAAAATGTTATCCTCCTTCTCAAGTTATACCTATTCTAACCCAAAAAAACACCCCGCACACCCAAAAAAGGCAAAGGCAAGTCATGTGATCGTGATGACCTGGTGTCCATTATTGGTCCAAGCTTCAAAAAAAAAATTTGATAGAAGCGTTGAAAGGTAAAGGACTTTCAAAGAAGCACAAGCAGTCATTGTGCTTGGTTTGGTTTGTACATAATATTCTTTGGGCGAGAGATGTTAACAAAAACATAACCCTCGGTTTAATAAAGCTCTCTAAGAATCTTGAGGTGTTTAACAGCTATCCATGGGGGTATGAAATCTTCAAAATGACTGTCAAATATTTGTTGACTCCGTTAGCGCCAAAGACAGTCAACTTATATGGTTTCCCATGGGCTTTCATGGTAAATGTTTCTTTATTCTATTATGATATCATTCATTTTTTTAGCTCAATAATGGTTTTGATTTATTGGCGTTATTTTATAGGCTTGGGTGTTTGAAGCCATTCCTTATTTGAGACAACAAGTGAACTACCAGGAAGGAGTTTCCTGTCCAAGAATCTTGAGATGGTTGTCGGCCAAAACTGATAAAAATGCACAATTTCTTGATCTCTTCAACCCCCTGAAGGATGCAGTAAGTATAATTATAATTAATTTTTTATTTTAATTAATGTTTTTTTAATGATCTAATCATCATTCTAATATATGTAATGATTTATGTTAGAATGCGCATCCGTCGCTAGTTCCGACTAATCGAGAGTTGAAGATGCCATTTTTTCTTACTTTACAGTCTGTGCAAACTTTATCGAACCCTAAGGTCATCGACAGAATAAAAATGGAGTTGTTTGGATCAACAGCCATTACAAGAAAAATAATTTTGGAGGGTGGGCTTGTTGTTGTTGATGGAGCTGTTGGTGGTGGTAGTGATGTTGTTGGTGGTGCTAATGATACTCTTCTTACATTATTTAAAGTAAACCATTATGAGTATGATCATACTGGTTATACAGATTTTGCTTCTCCCAGCGAATGTTCTGCATGCAAATGTCAAGACTGTAGGGTGAAACATGATGTAGTGATTAATGTTATTAATGCATTAACTACTTCTGTAAAGGAATTGACATCTAAGAGGGGTCTCATTCCATCAAAGAGGATTTTATTTCCATCCGCTCCATTAGAGATTGGGGATAAGAGAAGAAGGAGAGTGATTTCCAAGGCATTATCAGGCATCCAAAAAAGCAAAATTGCAACTCCTCTGTCTGCGTGTTGCACTGAGCAACGTATAATATTCAAAGGAGAGCAGCACGAGTTGAAGAAAGTGAATATATTATATGTCTTCCAACTGACAAAATAAACAAACACATATCTGTTTTAACAGATGACACATCTGCTGAAAATTATCAAACAGATATATACATCTGTTGCAACAGTTGACTAACCTGTTGCACCAGATACTTTATCTGGTGCAACATATGTCTCGTCTATTTTAGCAAATCAAACCACTCTTCATACAACTTTTATTTGTACCAACAGATGAACTATCTGCTGTAACAGATGATTCATATGTTGCAACGAATGGTTCATCCATTGGAAATTATCACACAGGGTCTTCCTCATGTAGAAATTTATCCCAACAGTTGATTCATTGTTACAACAGTAATATAATATGTTTGGGATAATTTAAAATGGGAGGAAGACTTGTTTGATTTGCTAGAAGATGAGTTATCATTTTCCATTTTGTTGTATCTCCGTGATTAGCATTGACCAATTCTGGTTTTCCAGGTGGATGTAGAAGAAGCTACTGCTGAACAGCATTGACAATATGTTACTCTTTTTATGTAAATACAGAGAACAAAAAGCGTAGAAACTGTACGCAAGCGACAATGAAGATCCACGACGAGCAAAGCCGAATTCCATAGCACTGGATGAAGAATAACTTGTCCATACTGAGTAGATATTTATAGCTTGAGCCTATCAAAGAAATTATTGGCAGTATACTTAAATTGTTGTTGATGTATTTGTTGAGATCTGTACCCATAACAATTTTTTTACATTTCATTTATTCGTTGACTTATTTCAGCTAATTTATGAAGGCTTCGATTTATTTTATTTTGTCTATGAATTTTATTTATTCCTTAGATTTGAACTTATTAATTGAAAAGGAATACTAGATTCAAATATTTCAACATATAATGTATCTGTTGCAACAAACGATACATCTATTGGAAAATTCGAACAGATTTAGACATATGTTGCAACAGGTAGGTGGTCTGTTGGAATTTATCAAATAGGTCTTCCCACCATTGCAACAGATGGACTTTAGATAGAAACATCAAGATAATACAATGTATGACACATCTATTGAAAAAAAAATAGATTTAGACATATGTTGCAACAGATAGACTTTATCTGTAGCAACAGACGACACATCTATTAGAATAATCGAACAGATTTATACTTATATTACAATAGGTAGGTTATCTTTTGGAATTTATCAAATAGATATTCCCACTGTTGCAACAGATGGACTTTAGATAAAAACATCGAGATAATGCAACAGATGACCAACCTATTGCAACAGATAAACTATATGTCAGAACAGGTAGGATAACTGTTACAACGGATGGAGATCTGTTGCATTATAAAAATTCAACTTTTGTTGGATATAAAAAATTACCACTACGTGTAAAAAGGTTAAAGTGAATTGAAATAAAAAAGGCTCAACCCATTGACGGTGTTCAGTTGAAACACCTAAAATAAAATAGGCATCAAGTAGACATGTTCATTTTAAACACGTAAAATAAAATAGGCATCAAATGTGTTAGCGTCAGTCCTGGCACATTTCGCTGACTTGCCGTCACTTGGCCCCCAACGGTCATTTTTTCCCCCATTGTCTTATATATTCATCTTCGTCCTAAAATTTAACCCTAAATTCCCAAATCTTCTTCTTCATCGTCATCTTCTTTTATCTATCCAAACTCTTCAAATTATTACTTTCATTTTTTCCAACTGACCTTGACAATGTCGAGTGCATCTTCCACTATTTTTTGTGATAAAGATTTTTGATATTGTAAGTGCGGTCATGAAGCTCTGTTAAAGACTTCTTGGACTCAACAAAATACGGTTCGTAGGTTTTTTACTTGTAAGATTTCAAAGGTAATATTTTTTTTATTTAATTAATTGATTAATTATTGACTTGTAATTATTTTGTAGTTGTGTTCTCTTTTTTATAGAAATTGGGTGAATACGATTACTTTGATTGGTATGAAGAACGACACCCTTCACAAGCAAATCGTGTAATCTGGGTTTTCGTGAACAAAGTCAAGGCTTCTGAAGAGAAACAAAATCGAGAAAGAAGATACTACATTATTATCGTTATTGCTACTGGTTTGGTGTTGTTGGGCACGTGGATATTGAAGCCTAATTGCTGAAATTTTTATGGTGGTGTGTGTATTTGCTACTGGTTTGTTGTCGACGAGCACATGGATATTCAAGCGTAACTATTGGAAAATATCAAAAAAAATTAGGCATATGTTGTAAAATTTAGGCCATCTGTGGAAATTATCAAACAGGTCTTCCTACTATTGAAATAGATTAGACTTAGATTATTAGATTATTCATAGAAATTATCAAACAGGCCTTCCCACTATTGCAATATATTAGACTTAGATTATTAGATTATTCAAACAGGTCTTCCCACTGTTGTAATAGATTAACAATCTAATTTATTACATTATAAAAAACTAGACTTTCATCAGAAAAAAATTATTGCCACTACATGTACATGTAATAAAGTGAAGGGTGACTTGAAATTAAAATTTTTTATTTCACAGGCTCTTCTATATACACAGGCTTCAAGCGTCCAGTTAGTACCCCATAAGCCCAAACCTCTTGCAGGTTTGACACAGTGTTGTCGCATATAAAAGTCATTGGCTCGACCATTTCTGTGCCGATCAGCAAACATTCGATGTGTGCAAGAGCGTGAGAGCCGCTCGCTTTAGTGGCATCATCTTTTGGAAGGATCATTCCCCTGTTTCGACCTTCAAAATCCCATGATTTCTTCATCAATACTTCCTTTGGAAAATGATTCATTGCTTTACTCTCTCTCAACAAGATGGGAAATAGCACCATCAGTGGCTCCACGAGGAGAAAAATATTGAAATCGTCGATGAGAGGTACGTTGGAGTCATAAACATTGATTTTTCCCTCCTCGAGTAGTATCTCAACAGCCCGATAATGCATGTCGTTACTCTAATGACTGCAAGAATCTTTTTTTCTTCGGTCCAGCTCTTGCCGTGTGGATTTGGCCTATCCCCTCTAACATATCTTAACATTTCTTCTTCATCCAAGACCAACGTAGGAACTACGAAATCAAGTCCCACGCCAAGGGCTGACGCCTCTCCACTGTGTTGATCATATCTATCCTTGAGCTTCTTGCAGAAGTTGAGGTCCATTATCCTATCGGCAGCGTCATAAGTTTCCCGGTACGTTAATTACCTTTTCCTCATGAGGTTGAGAATTATATCAACATGCTGTGAAATAAGAAGTTAATTTTTAAAGAAGTCAATTTTTAAATAGGTTAGTAATTGTAAAGATGCAATGGATGGTCCATCTGTTGCATAGGGTTCTCTGAATCAATAATCCAACGCAACGTATGCAATAAATGGATAATAAGTTACAACAGAACCACAACCCATTGCACCAGTATACCCAGCTGTTGCAACAGATGTGAAATCTGTTGCGTAGCTTCTTCTTCATGGGGTAGATTAGAAGAGATAGGTTAGGAAAAGTAAACTTGTCTTCTCCTCGTACGGCATACGCATATTATTCATAGTCTGGAATTCTTGGGGGGAATGGAGGCATGGGGTAATCTGGTGCGCCTGGATTGGCATTCTTGGCCTGTCGTAGATTCCTCTTCTCTTCGGCGACAAGTTTCGCGTATATGCCCACCTTCTTGACTGGCCCCTGAACTTCAACAGCTTTTGGAGAGGGAGGAATTGTAATTTCTTTTGATTTTCGAGCGGAGAGTACGTCTTTAATTGCTCTTTTCTTTCTCCTAACCAACGTTGTAGGAGTGTATGACTCTCTTACCTTCTTGGATGGTATGATACACCTCTTGGATTTTAATTCCTCGATAGCTTTAGAGATAGCCTCTACTTTTTCAAAGAGTTTATCCTGTCTGTCCTTGCACTCATCACATTCGCAATGAGAACACGAGGGTGAAGAGGGGTGAGAAGGACATGTGTAAGGGCGAAAAGGGGTGTTTTCAAACATACTTATTCGTTCTTGAGCATCAACATGCTCATCATCACGAGTGGTAGCAACATTAGCATGCCTGCCACCAACACCACCAACTCTACCAGAAGAAGCACCTGGATCTGCCTTAGTAAAAGGTTGGTCATGAAGAGCCTCAACATTAGGCTGACCTTGCCTAACTGCTCTTCTTATGGCTGTTGCTCCAGCCAATTCCTTCTTTATTAACTCCACTGTTGGGTCTGCAATAGTATCAACATGACCTAGATTAATATAAGAAGTCATCACCGACTTCTCATCAGTAGGCACGATCCATGGATGCACAACCTATATAAAAAAAAGACAGATGCATTTAAATCATATAATATAATAATTTTCACAGTTGAGCTACATTTTAAAAAAAAAAATACCCATCTGTTGCATAGTTTGCAGTATATGGTTAAAATTCATTTGAGTCTGGTTCAGAGAAAGAGAGCAACACATGGATAATCTGATGCAAAATATCAATCATCTGTTGCAACAGCTACACAGTACGGGTAATCTGTTATGCAATAGATAATATATACGTCGCAACAGATGAACGATATATTATCAGATTAAACATCTGTTGCATAATTTACAGTAGATGGTTAATCTTTTAGGAGTCGGGTTCAGAGAACCAAAGACACATATAGGTAATCTAATGCAAGATATACCCCATCACAATAGATGTCCCATCTGGTGCATCAGATATAACATCTCATGCACCAGATATAACATCTATTCAATATCTTTCTTATCTATGAGTAGAATTATTTTACTTGAAGAAGATGTACTGCATCATCCAGAGGGTTAAAAAGATTAGCCTCCTTAATATTGGTGTTTCTCTTTGCAGCCAACCACCTAAACATCCTTGGATGAGAAACCTTATCCGGGTAATCCATTAACTACTTTCGGGGGGGAGGAATGGCTTCAAATGCCCAAGCCTAAAAAATGTAAACAGGAAGCAAGCTAAAAAAAATCATAATAACTATACTCAATATAAATTAATGGATGAGTAAAATTAGTGATTAATTTTACCATGAAAGCCCAAGGAAAGCCATATAATGTGGTTGTCCTTGAGTATATCTTTGTCAGTAAATATTGGACAGTCAAGTAGAAGTTGTCATATCCCCAGGGATAATTGTTGAATTTATCAAAATCCTCAGCACGCACCAACAAATCATCTTCTAGGACCTTGTTGATGTCTCTTTCCAATATAACCGAATGGGCAAACCAAACTAAGCATAATTTCTCCGTGTACTTCTCTGGCATGGTTTTATCCTCGAGATCTATCAACAAATCTGATGCTTTGTAGCCACGTCGAGCAATGTCAAACAACCCATCTATTTTTTCCTTGCATTTTCTTGCCTTGGATCTTTTGTAGGGTGTTGGTCCTTCTGGACGATGGCATCTCAGTCCCGTCACTATGGCAAACTCTTGCAAGCCAAAACAAACAGGCATGCCACAGTAGTTGATCCAGATTTCATCCATCTTCTTTTTGCCCCCCTCCTCCGAATCTTTATCATCCCCCGTGTACTTGATCCTGCGTTTGAGAAGACCATATACTATCATCATAGGGAAACGGATACGGGCAGAGGGGTCCTCAGGCAGCTCAAGAAAGTTTCCAAAGTAGCTCTTCTTAAAAAGTCCGCCTATGTTTTCGTTCTCCATAATTTTCATAAAATATTCAAAAAATCTCCCCATCTGACATTTAAGTACAATTTGACCAATTAGTTGTTTATCTTCTGGGTCATTTATCGGCATTGCAACTTCAAACCTGTCAATACTAAAAGTTTTGACAGGATCATGCTGGGATGTCGATATTAACTCACGCCCCATCGGTGATCCATTATCATCATGTTGATGATCATCTTCTTTCTCTTTCTGACTCTCCAATTCCTCTTCTTTCTTACTTTCATTTTCTTCATCACCATCTACGGAACCTTGTCCACCTCCCTCAATGTTGTTTTCATATCTCTCCTCAGTTTCACTTTTCCCTGACTGAGATTGTTCAGAAAGCTCCTCTGAATCCGTCTGTACTGTAGCCTTTTTTTTAGCGGTCAGACGTTGATCCACTTTCACTTTCTTTTCTTTTGGGAGACATGTTTTACCTACAGACAAAGAAAAACAAAAATTATATTACAGTTGATGTATGCATAAATTTTAAAAAATACATTACAAACACCATGAATACCGACACACCAACAACCACCACCACAAACACCACCAACCAATGCCAACGAACAAACAAACACCACGAATACCGACACCACCACAAATACCACCAACCAATTCCACCACCGGTGCCACCACGACGACCAAAAACACCACCACCACCACCAACACTATCCAACTATACCACGACAGTCAACGGAACACTGCGATGGAAACTAGGGATTTCTCGAGTTCTTCCTATGATTTTACCATCAAAACTCAAAATTGTAAACCTATTCTCGAAGATAATACAACTAAAAGTTTTATTTTTCATCATTAACTTAAAAGCCCTTATTTTTTAGAAAAAAAAATATAGAGCTCTTCTCGAACTCTATTGCCTACGAAGATAAAGAAAATAATTGATACACAAGCAAGAATGATGTCGAAAATAACACCTATGTGGTCGTAAATGAGAAGAAAAGTGATCTGTTGTGGAGGGTTGAGCAAATTTGTTGAGTAATTGTTGTCTGTACTGTATTGTTGAGTGAGAATAAGAGAGAAAGAGCCAGACCTTGAGATTTGAAATAATGAAATATTTTGTATGGGTTGATTTGTATTTTGGAAAAGAATGAAAAGTAGTTTTGAAAATGTTAATTTGGTACAAAATGATCTTAATTATTTTTAAAATCATAAAATATATGCGTAATTTTTAAAATCATATAAAAACAATTAAAGTTGTAGTTGACCGAGTACTCTAGGAGGTGACCCTGTGAAAACTCACCCCTGGTCCTAGATTAATCAATTTAGGAGTCTAACATATGAACTCAATTGAAATTGTAAAAAACAAATGTTCAACATGTTGCGTCAGATTTCTCATCTGTTGTAAATTATCAATCAGATTAGGTAACAACAGATTATGAATCTGATGTAAATTATCAAATAGATTAAATCATCTGTTGCGATAGATTATCCATCTGTTGTAAATTATCAAATAGATTGTCATATGTCGCAACAGATTACCCATATGTTGTAAATTATTAAATAAGCGTTGCCATCTGTTGTGGCTGACCCTATGAGAACTCACCCTTAGTCCTAGATTAATCGATAGTTTACCCTATGAGAACTCACCCCTAGTCCCAGATTATTCAATTAAGGTATTAGTACCCTAGTCCTATATTAATCAATTAAGGTAGTAGTCTAACATATGAGGTAGTAAGAATCGGTTCGGCTCAGAGTGATCGATCGCCGACTCTGGTCGAGAGGAACGCAGTACTGTTTCATCATGCAATTAACAAAAGACTCAATTGACGTTGTAGTTGACCCTATGAGAACTCACATTCAATTAAGGTATTAGTCTAACATATGAACTCGATTGAATTATATATAAATAAATAGTCAACCTGTTGCAACAAATATTTTTTTTGTTGGATCAAATCAAATAGATTATGTAATCTGTTGCAATATATTACACATCTGTTGTAAACTATCATATATATTAAGCCATTTGTTGTGATAGATCACGAATCTATTGTAAACTATCAAATAGATTAAGTCATCTGTTGCAACAGATTGCCCATCTGTTGTAAATTATCAAATGGATTGAGTCATATGTTGCAATAGATTACCCATCTGTTGTAAATTATCAAATAGGCGTTGTCATCTATTATAGTTGACATTATTAGAACTCACCCCTAGTCCTAGATTAATCAATTAAGGTATTAGTTGGACATATGAGGTAGTAAGAATCGGTTCGGCTCAGAGTGATCGATCGATGACTCTTGTCGGGAGGAACACAGTCCCATCTTATCATGCATTTGCCAAAAGACTCAATTGAAGTTGTAGTTGAACCTATGAGAACTCACCCCTAGTCCCAGATTATTCAATTAAGGTATTAGTTGAACATACCAGGTAGTAAGAATCGGTTCGTCTCAGAGTGATCGATCGATGACTCTTGTCGGGAGGAATGCAGTACCGTCTCATTATGCAATTGCCAAAAAACTCAATCAAAGTTGTAGTTGACCCTTTGTACTCATTCATCCATCCCTAATTCCACCTAGAACAATGTAGGTACTATTATTAATCTTAACATTAAGTTAATGAGAACACATTTCAACTCAGAGTGATCGATCGACGACTCGGGTCGGGATGAACGCAATACTAACACCATGCAAATACAACAAATCAATTTGATTTGTAATTGAACCTGTGAGCTCATTCATTCATCCCTCATTCCACCTGGATCGATGTAGGTACTATTATTAATCTTAATATTAAGTAAATGAGAAGCTCATTCTTTCATCCCTAGTTCATCCTAAATCAATTGCAATGAAAACCGTTGCAACAAACAACTGATCTGTTGGAGAATTTCAAATAGATAACAGTATCTGTTGCAACAAATGACATTTTTTATTTAATTATCAAATAGACATTTGCATCTGTTATGACGGATGACTGAGGTGTTGGAAATTTTCAAACAGATATTGATATCTGTTGTAACAGATAACGTTTCTGATTTTGTTATCAAATGACATTTCATCTGTTATCACAGATGACTGAGCTATTGGGATTTCTCAAACAGATATCTAAATCTGTTGCAACAGACGACATATCTGTATGAAAATCTTTTTGTTTTCTTGTAATTTTAAAGCAAGCTACTGTTCGAGTAGATAAAGTAGTAGTACTACTAAAGGCGGTAAAAAATGTTTCTTGGATAACTCAAAAATCTCATTGAGTAGTCTTGTCCTGTCTTTTCAGTGTCACCCGTTTTCTTCCTCGTGCCCCTCAAATTATTAGTGAATATTAATTAATGAATATTGAAACCCCTAATACTTCTTCCTTTTCATATTGACTTGGCACTCCCATTAAGAAAATATTAATTAGGGGTTTATTTTACTACCAAATTAGCCTTATTAATTATTCTTTATAAATATAAATTTGAATAAATACGCTCACTTTGTTCATTCATTTAATATTAAGGGTATTGCATCTAGAAATTAGAATTATCTCATCTCTCCCCTCCTTTCCTTCAGCCCTAAATCTCTCATCTTTTTTCTTTCTATCCTCTTTAGGGTTATCACGACTTTTTTTTCTCTCATCTTTCTCAAAAATTTTCGTTCGGATCTAAACCGATCGATATCCATATCTTAGATTCCTCGACTGAAATTGTTGTTTTGACCCCCTTTTGACATTGTATGATATGATTCACTATTACTTTTTCATTCTCGTCTTCTTCTTGCAAATTTATTTATATCTTTTTGTTTATTTAATTACTATTTTCCCATATCATATTTATTTAAAAAAATTGAAGGAACTTTTAATTGTTGAATAAACATACCGAGAATTTTTATTATAAGATGCGAAAAAAAGTTATCTGTTGGGAGAAGTATAAAAGCCTTGTTGGCAGTATCATTTTTTTATGTAGTTTGTTTGTTTCTTTGTTGTTGATGTTGTTATTGATGTTGTTGGTGGGGCTGGCATTGTTAGAACTTGTGGTTTGTTGTTGTTGGTGGGTTTGGCATTGTTAGAACTTATGGTGTGGTGTGGTTTAGATGGTGGGTGCTTCTTAGCTTAAAAATAGTAGAGTCCGAACAATCAACACAAGGAGTAAGGGAGAAAAAAATAGAAAGTTT
Source organism: Capsicum pubescens (assembly GCA_030864215.1). NCBI lineage: Eukaryota > Viridiplantae > Streptophyta > Magnoliopsida > Solanales > Solanaceae > Capsicum > Capsicum pubescens. Next base: position 69,129,219 of record CM061542.1, on the reverse strand, counting down.
AAAGTGAATAAGAAGAGAAGAGTTGGTTACCAAAATTTAAAAAATATGTGCTGAGTGGGAATTGAACTCAAGATCAAAAGAAATAAATAGCCTTAAGCACCCATAAACAACAACTAGGCTAACCAAACAACTCTTACTATGGGTTCTCACTGATTAGATTATATACGTTTTTTTCTTTATTTTCACATACATATATAAAGTTTGATACGAGTTTAGTCTGTTCTCGCGCACCCAGAGGACTCCATGTGGGCTCGTCCCTTGTTATTGATGGTGTTGGAACATAGGATGTATGCTTCTTTATAGTTGATGATGTTGTTGGAACAAATGTTGTTATTTTCTTTGTTGTTGATGGTTTTTATTTGTTGTTTGTAGTTTATGTTGTTGTTGATGTTGCAACAGACGGAGCAACTGATGGAACAAATCAAACCACCAGCAAGGCTGCTATGTATTCCAATAGACTCCATATCTGACGCAACAGACTCCACATCTGACGCAAACTATCCGGGATTTATGTATTGTGTGTGTTACTTAAATAATACTGGTGACTTTATTAATAAGTAAATTAGAAAAAAATGGATCTAAATACAATATTTTATCTTTTTGTTGTATTTCTGAAAGATAATGATTGGTAATTTATTGCAAAATATATTCCACCTGTCAGATAACTTACAACATATGGACAATCTGTTGCAACAGATGGATATATCAGTTTACTTTTCCTTTAGCTGTGGCATCTGTTGCAACTTGCTAGTCATCTGTTTATTCAATTTCATCGAGAGCAATAGATTTTTCTAAACACTTCTTGGCCAAACTCAATTTTTGCTCTTGGATTGCTTCTCTTTTTTTCTTTGCATCCTTCAAGCTGGACTCCAAATTCAGTTTTTTCCCTCAATCCAATAGCAAAAATTTAGTTTGGTTGAAGGATGCAAAGAAAAAAACAGAAGCAATCCAAGAGCAAAAATTGAATTTGGCCAAGAAGTGTTTAGAAAAACCGATTGCTCTCGATGAAATTGAATAAATAGATGACTAGCAAGTTGCAACAGACGCCACATCTAAAGGAAAAGCAAACTGATATATCCATCTATTGCAACAAATTGTTCATATGTTGTAAGTTATCTGACAGGTGGAATATATTTTGCAACAGATTACCAATCTTTATCTTTCGGAAATACAACAAAAAGATAAAATGTTGTATTTAGATATATTTTTTTTCTAATTTACTTATTAATAAAGTCACCAGTATTATTTAAGTAACACACACAACACATAAATCCCGGATAGTTTCAGCAATATTACATTAAATCCCGGATAGTTTACTAATTATATTTTATCCCAGAATTTTGAATTGTGATACATATGTTAAGCAGTGATACATATATGGACTAGTGATACATATGTATATGTATCACTAGTATATACATATGTATACAGTAGTGATACATATAGCATATGTATCACTAGTAAATATGAATCCGGGATTTTATGTAATTTTTTAAAACATTAAGGGATATTGTGTAATATAGTGTCTTAAATATGGGATTTGTGTAATTTTTCCTTTTAAGGGATATGAAAAGTCGTGGCTTTTTGTTTGACTAAGTCCAGTCCCTTCCAATTCTCAATCATTTTATAAATAGGTCCCTCCGGCCTCCTCACTCACTTACTCTCACTCACTATCGTTCATTCTACTATACTTACAATACTAATATGTCAGATCCAGATTCGTACAAGAAGGTTCATATCGAATCCTTGAAGGAACTTCAAAGGCAGTTTGATGAACTCCAGAGGGATTTGGCCGACTTCCGAGCAAGGCTGAGGGCCTTGCTGCTGCCGAATGAAAATTGTCAGGTTGACAATAATAATAGTAATAATAATAATAATAATAATAATAATCAGGTTGACAATTTTGAATTTTTAATTCTTATTCAATATTTAATTATCATTCTATTTATTCCCTATTCAAAACATGTCGGCGGTTGGAGTTAGGGATGCGGTCATGATGAGAAATTCTCCTAAAAATAGTTCGTTAATAAATAATAAGGAACTAAATGATATTATAATCGTAAAAGAAAGATTATTTAATTTTAAAAAAGTCACAACATTGGATTAATTTAATTAAGATATATGTATGATATGATTTTTAAGAAAAAAGTTAATGAATAGTCGTAACTGTGACTTTTGTCTAAACACATTCAACAAACAAACAAAAATAAAAAATTCTTCTAATGCATCAAATTCCTCATCTGTTGCGACTTATGAATCAGTTAGAAGAAATCAAAAAAGCTCCTTAAACAGATGATCGATTTATAGCAACAGATGGTATATCTGCTGAAACAGATGGGTTATCTGATGCAATAGATATACAATCTGTTGCCATAACTCAATTAATAAAAATGGTTATTAAAGAAATGGAAAGATTAAGTCACCACCAGCTTGATTTAATTAAGTCATTTCTTTTCACAGAAAAGAATAAGGAAATAAATGATAAACACAATTTAAACCGTAAAAAACTCACCAGAAATATTTTTATTTTTAAATCTTCTTTATTAATTTATATAATTAAAAACTCAGAAAATTTGGATGTCATGAAGATAAAAAAAAAAAGATATATATATTATATGTTGCAATAAATATATTATATGATGCAACATATTAACTATTTGTTGCAACGGATGATATATCTTTTGTAATAGATGATTTATCTGATGCAACAGATATATAATCTGTTGTGCAACTCCGTGTAAAAAATAAACGATTCCTGGAAAGAACTAATTATTTTAATAATTAGAAAGTTAAGCTTCAAGCTGAAAAGTCATGACCTATCATAATATTGCTTAATTTAATTAAGTCATAAATTTTTACAGTAATCAAGAATGTCATTAATAAATGGAGGTGAACAGTTGTGCCTTTAAATCTTCTTTATTAATTTATATAATTAAAAATTTAGAAAATTTGGATGTCATGAAGATAATATATTTTTAAAAAATATATATATATATATATTATATGTTGCAACAGATATATTATCTGATGCAACAGGTTATCTATTTGTTGCAAATCATGATATATCTGCTGTAACAGATGATTTATCTGATGCAACAGATATATTATCTGTTGTCCAACTCGGTGTAAAAAAATGATTCCTGGAAAAAACTAATTATTATTAATAATAAAGCTGAAAAGTCATGACATATCATAATATTGATTAATTTAATTAAGTCATAACTTTTTACAGTAATCAAGAATGTCACTAATAAATGGAGGTGAACAGTTGTGCCTTTAAATCTGCTTTATTAATTTATAAAATTAAAAAGTCAGAAAATTTGGATGTCATGAGGATAAGATATTTTAAAATATATATATATATTATATGTTGCAACAGATATATTATCTTATGCAACAAGTTATCTATTTGTTGCAAATTATGATATATCTGTTGAAACACATGATTTATCTGATGCAACAGATATATTATCTGTTGTCCAACTCAGTGTAAAAAAAACGGTTCTTGGAAAGAACTAATTATTAATAATAATAAAGCTAAAAAGTTATGACTTATCATAATATTGATTAATTTAACTAAGTCATAACTTTTTACAGTAATCAAGAATGTCATTAATAAATGGAGGTGAACAGTTGTGCCTTTAAATCTACTTTATTAATTTATATAATTAAAAAGTCAGAAAATTTGAATGTCATGAAGATAATATATTTTTTAAAAGAATATATATATTATATGTTGCAACAGATATATTATCTTATACAACAGGTTATCTATTTGTTGCAAATCATGATATATCTGTTGTAACAGATGATTTATCTGATGCAACAAATATATTATCTGTTGTCCATCTCAGTGTAAAAAAACAGTTATTGGAAAGAACTAATTATTAATAATAATAAAGCTAAAAAGTCATGACTTATCATAATATTGATTAATTTAATTAAGTCATAACTTCTTACAGTAATCAAGAATATCATTAATAAATGAAGGTGAACAGTTGTGCCTTTAAATCTGCTTTATTAATTTATATAATTAAAAAGTTAGAAAATTTGGATGTCATGAAGATAATATATTTTTTAAAAATTATATATATATTATATGTTGCAACAGGTTATATATTTGTTGCAAATCATGATATATCTGTTGTAACAGATGATTTATCTGGTGCAACAAATATATTATCTATTGTCCAACTCGGTGTAAAAAAAAATGGTTCCAGAAAAGAACTAATTATTAATAATAATAAAGCTAAAAAGTCATGACTTATCATAATATTGATTAATTTTATTAAGTCATAACTTCTTACAGTAATCAAGAATGTCATTAATAAATGGAGGTGAACAATTGTGCCTTGAAATCTGCTTTATTAATTTATATAATTAAAAAGTCAGAAAATTTGGATGTCATGAAGATAATATATTTTTAAAAAAATATATATATATTATATGTTGCAACAGATATATTATCTGATGCAACAGGTTATCTATTTGTTGCAACGAATGATATATCTGTTGTAACAGATGATTTATCTGATGTAACAGATATATAATCTGTTGTGCAACTCGGTGTAAAAAATAAAACGGTTCCTGAAAAGAACTAATTATTTTAATAATAAATCTGAAAAGGCATGACTTATCACCATATTGTTTAATTTAATTAAGTCATAACTTCTTACAGTAATCAAGAATGTCATTAATAAATGAAGGTGAACAGTTATGCCTTTAAATCTGCTTTATTAATTTATATAATTAAAAAGTCAGAAAATTTGGATGTCATAAAGATAATATATTTTTTAAAAAATATATATATATTATATGTTGCAACAGATATATTATCTGATGCAACAGGTTATCTATTTGTTGCAACGTATGATATATCTGTTGTAATAGATGATTTATCTGATGCAACAGATATATAATCTGTTGTCCAACTCGGTGTAAAAAATAAAACGGTTCCTGAAAAGAACTAATTACTTTAATAATAAATCTAAAAAGTCATGACTTATCACAATATTGTTTAATTTAATTAAGTCATAACTTCTTACAGTAATCAAGAATGTCATTAATAAATGGAGGTGAACAGTTGTTCCTTTAAATCTGCTTTATTAATTTATATAATTAAAAAGTCAGAAAATTTGGATGTCATGAAGATAATATATTTTTTTAAAAAAATATATATATTATATGTTACAACAGATATATTATCTGATGCAACAGGTTATCTATTTGTTGCAAATCATGTTATATTTGTTGTAACAGATGATTTATCTGATGCAACAGATATATTATTTGTTGTCCAAAACAGTGTAAAAAAAATGATTCCTGGAAAGAACTAATTATTAATAATAATAAAGCTGAAAAGTCATGACTTATCATAATATTGGTTAATTTAATTAAGTCATAACTTCTTACAGTAATCAAGAATGTCATTAATAAATGAAGGTGAACAGTTGCGATTTTTTGCCTAAATCATTCAAGTTCAATCCTCTATAAATAGGTCACTCCTTACTCAATCGTTCGTTCTACTACACACTCTTTATTCCTCGCTCTTGTTACACCTTCAACTACTTTCTCTTCAAGGACTTGATAACTTTTTCTTGTCTCTGATAAGTTTTTTTCTTGATTTTTGTGTAAATATATGTTGTATTACATTATATTTGAATTCTTTCTTTTCTTTACTTTTGTGTTTACGTGTGTGTTTTGTCAACTTATGCATTTTTTAGTTATGGCTGATCCTGTGTGGGATGTCGCTATTTTACGAGACGCCATGAGAGAACTATAGAAGGAGGTTCATGACCTGCATTGGGAGTTGGCCACCGTCAGAGTAAGGATGTTGCGGGAGATCCGCAGGCTGCGGAGGGTGCTGCTGCTGCCCTTTGAAGATTGGTCGGCTGGCCATACAAATAATAATGATGTTAATAATGATGATAATAATAATTAATCTTTTTTTTCTGTTATCTATGTATTTTTTTTATTTGTTTTATATAAAATTATGTTTGATGCACTTGACTTTTTATTTCTTATTTAATTTTTGTGTTGTCTATTTCTATTTCTTAACGAATGACATGTCTACAATTAAGGAATAATTTGATTCCAGTATCAATACCAAGAACATATGAGTTATCTGTTAGGTTTTGTGTGTGACAGGAGCTGTATTTTGTTGTTCGAAACATAGTAGTAATCTGATGAAACAGATTATTTATCTGTTGAAACAGATTACTAATCTGGTGTAACAAAATACCCATCTATTCGATTCATAATCATATTACGGGCACCTAGAACCCTTAAACATGAGTCTACTGTTACAACAGAATATTTATCTGGTGTCGCAGTTTATGGATCTGTTTAAACAGATTGCTCTTGTATTGCATTCATGTTCGCGTGCAAACTATTGTTGTAAAAACAACACTAGCAGTTACCCAGATTCAACTAAAAAGCATAATTTGACTTACCAAAGCCTTCTCTCATGTAAATTCCAAAGTTGAAAGTGATTTATGAAACAAAATTTGACATAAGAATTTGGTCAAAGAGCAGCAGTTGGGGTAACAACAACAACAACAACAACAACAATGGTCAACAAGAAGAATATGAAGTTGATAATGAAGTATAAGATGATGATAATGAATCAAAAGATGATGAATAAAGCAGCAACAACAATGAACAACAAATATCGCGAAGAGAGAGAAAATAACCACGGATGAGGGGAGACAAAAAGACGTTTTTTTCCCTTTGTTCCCCGTTATATATTAACTAACATTTGAATCAAAGTGTAAATTTAAAAACTTGTGGGTTATTTTGAAATTTTCCAAACTTTCTTAAACCATAATTAAGTAATTGTCACCTCTACTCAATTATTAAGACTTGTGTCACCTATACCTCATTTTAAAACTCTTTTGTCACCTGTGGTCCAAACCCCCATGTTACTATCTATGTTTCAAATTATATGGCATTGATAGAATTTTAAAAGTCAATTAAATTTTTTATATATTTTTAAAGATATTGTAAATTATTAATTATTATGATTTATATTATTTTTTAAATCATTTACAAATATAGAACAATGATCATTCAGTTGTTGACCTTGTACTAGGAAAGAGCAAGTATTCGTTGTTGGAAAACTTTAAATAAATTCACCCAAGATTACATGTTAATCATTAGACAGTGATGAATACTGTAGAACAATGGTTAGAACCTTTATCCATAGCAATAACTTTTGAAGAAGACAAGATCTTCAAAATCTTAAAGATCGCCTTTTCTGATGTTTTTTATATAAGATGGAGAGAAAAAGAAAAGAAGTGTTGCCTTCTGATTTATGGATAAGGACTATTTAAGGCTTTGGTGTGATTTTTCAGGAAAAGCATCATTCCAGAAAGGCACTTCAAAGCCTTAAAGAGGCATGGTTCCTAAATCAAAAGACAACGCTTCTTTTCTTTTTTTCTCCATCTAAGATCAAGAATACCAGAAAGAGCGATCTTCAAGATTTAGAAGATCTTGTCTGCATCAAAAGTTATTGTTGTGGATAAAGGTTAGTGTTCCAACCATTCTTTTATAATATTCATCACTGTCTAATGATTTACATATGATCTTGGGTGAATCTATTTAAAGTTTTCCAACAAGTGATATTAATCACATGGTCAAGTTAGATCATTAGATGTGATAGCAAATAAAAATTTATCGTTTGTTTGAATTTTTTTCTAAGACCAATTTCAAATCTTCAAACACTGCATTATTTGGTCTTTCATGGAAATGAATTTTAAGTATTCTCTTTCTATAACTTTTCGTTGCAAATCCTCTCTGTTGTAATAAAATTATATAGAATGGAAGAATTCATAATTAATGATATTTTGGCATGATGCTTTGAATTTGTTGGTCACTTATTTTTTGATTTGTCGAATCATGAAAAGTTAACTTGGTGACAGAATCTTTGGAACTATTATTATTTTTTAAAAATAAATACATAAATTTAGTGGAAAAATATATTGATTAGGGTGGTGCCGTGGTGACATATTATTGAAGCTCCACTATTTGGTTGCTACACGCTAAAAAAATAATTGTTTGTATAGACAATGGAGCAAGTTTCTGAAAAAAATGTTAAAATCATTTTTTGCTTTGATTTTGTTAAAAAGAAAGTTTGCTAGTTGCTTGATGAAGTTATTATTAATATTATTTTAATTGCTTATTAAGTGCTTCTTATTTAAAAGTGAGTAGATCGAACCAATATGTTGTCAAACTAATCTCTATTGTGCAGATTTATTTACTTTGTGTTAGAATTATTTATTTTATGTGAACTTAACATTAACTTTTTATTACGTTAAAGTAAAACGGACTGATGTTATTAGTTGGTGGACAAGACACAGGCCGTGTATTCATGCGGATTTCATATGGGCCTGTATCCATTTCATGTTATTGGTGTGGGCTGACAATAGTGTAGGCCTGTAGTAGACCTGTGAGCCCATAATGGGGGGTGCACTAGTGTAATATCCCGGATTTTTTTTAAGTCAAGTTTCATCTTTAAGAAGAGTAAGGGCTGACTTTTCAAGTGAGAAATATTTTAAACCGTGTAGAATTTCCTTAATATCGACTTTTTGCCACGTAGAGAATTGAATTATCTTTCCAATGATACCAATTTCGTCCAAATTTGGTATCGGGGTGAGAAGTTATGGTCGTTTTACTGAGAGTTGTCGGAACCGCTCAAGTGCGACAGACAGGTTGATGGACCGTCGAGTTTTCGACGGACCGTCGCAACCAAGGCAGTGACTCCCTCTTCTGGCCCAAGTGCGACGGCTAAGACGACGGACTGTCAAGCTAGCGACGGACCGCCAAGCTAGCGACCGACCATCGCTAGAACCGTCGTAACTAAGGCAGTATGGCCTTTTTCTGACCAACGTGCGACGGACAATCTGACAGACCGTCAGACTAGCGACGGATCGTCATTCCGACCGTCGCAAATCTCGTTCATTATTTTTAAGTTGTTTTAAAAGGACTTTTTGGCCTTTTCCCTCTTTTAACACTTAGATATATTCAAAACGAAGCATATGACTTCATTATCTTCCAAAACATCCAAAGGCTAGAGTTTCTTCCTCAAGAACAAACCCAAAACCCTTCTCCAAGAAATTCAAGAACTCACCATAGATTCTACAAATTGAGTTGAGATTCGAGTTCTCCAAGTCCAAGGCTTCAAGAACCCTCTCTCAAAGAGTAAGAAGAAGAGTTTTAAGAAAGCTTGTTTATCTAGTTTCACAATCTAAGGTATGTGGGGTTTGAACAAGGACACTCCTTTTGTCCTTGTGCCCAAAAGTTGTTTTAATTAGAAAGATATATGGTTTTACATATTTTCTTATGAAATTGAAGTATGGGTTTATATCCTATGTTATTATTTCTTGAGATTATGATATTTCTCATGTTTTAGAAATTGAATTATATGAGTATGTTGATGTTATAATGCAAATTGCTGAACATTCCAGATTTCTATATGATTTGTGTATCCTTATGACATCTAGTATGCATTTTGATGAGTCTTAACTTGAGATTTAATTATGGGTCATTAAACCCTACTTGAGATTTCAGTTTTTATGAAATTTTATGCTCTAAGCACCCATGATTTGAGTATTTTGAGATCATTGAGAAAGTTTTGACCTTAATGGTCGTAGTAGCTTTGAAATCCACTTTACCAAATGAGACTACAGATTTTATAGTTGGGTTCTTATGAACCATGAGATTATTTTAAAGTGGATTTCCATGAGATGAGCATAGCTAACTAAAGGTAGTAGTATTTAGCACTGAGTTGGGTAAGTTACTATGGTTTCATGCCCCAAAACTACGTGCCATCGTAGGATTGAGATTTATGGGCCCGAGTCCTAGATAAGTGATCACTGAGCTGAGGTTATACTCCCTAGCAAGAGTATGACTCCTCTCCCCAACGTAAGGTTTTTTTCTTAGGACGACAAAACATTAGACTCCATGTAGCTCGCATGGTTTATGTCACTTGAGAGAACCTCCCTAAAGTATTTTCCCTTGAGATAGAATATTTTCCCTAAAGCTTTGAGATAAGTGATTTTCCCTAATAGTATGATTTTCAAAATAGTTTCTTGAAGTAATATTTTCCCAAGAAGAAAGTAGTTTTCTCTACTAGTAAGAGTTATAGAATTTCGAGTTCCAAGTGTCTTGAGTTTAAAAGAGTTCTAAGTTCTTAAGCATTAAAGAAGTTTTACTCTCCATGAGATAGATGCATGAGTTGGAAATTATTGTTTAAAGCTTTCTTTATTCTTCGAGCAATGAGAATAAGAGAAGAGTTCAGATTTTAAAGCTAAAGTATAATGACTCACGAGATTTGTGTTACATGCTTCATTCTACATGATTTATGAGCTTATTATATTAGACTTATTCAAGCTATGTGAGTCATTCATATTTGCATGCATGATTTGATTAAAGATCTTGGATATTGTTTTATGTACATGCATACACCCCCATATACTCAGTACATTCCCAAGTGTTGATCCACATATATGTCTATGTTCTACATTGTCTTATAATGTAGGTTCAGGTGCTTAGTCCCAGCCTTGTCAGTGATTTTCGAGTACCTTTGTCTACATCTCTACAGTGGTGAGTCCTCATGGTTTGCGAACCTATCCTTAGATATTTCAGTATTGTTAGTAGACATATTATTGCTTTCAGTTCAGTTTGAGTCAGTTGGGGACCTGTCCCAATGGCTCTCTAGTAGACTTGAGTAGTAGAGGCTTTGTCAGACTAGTTATTAGATTGTTAGTATGTTGAGATTTCCAGTTTTGTAGTCGTTTAGACAGAGTATTTTCTTCGTATTTCCTATCATTTGATATATAGTTCCAGTGTTTTGTTTATTTCGTCTAGAATTGAGTTATTATATGTAGTAATAGGCTCAAAGGGTTAGCTTGGAGCTACTTGTAATCTTAAACACCGTGTGATATTTCGGAAGGAGATTTCAGGGCATTACAACTAGGTTAAGGATTTTAAGACTATAAATATAAGATTAGGTCCCCTCTCCTGATTTTAACATAAGACGTATTCCCATAAGTTGTCACCCATCATAACAAAAGGAGAGGAAGATTCAGCCTTGTTTGTATTCGATTACGTGATACAATGGCGGACAAAGGTGCACACCTTTTCTCTTGTATATTCTGTTACTTTATAGGTGTTCTTGGTTTATGTGAATCTTTGATATGTTTCTCTATAAATTCTAACACTTGGTATCAGAGCTTTTTACATAGATCTTGAACCCTATTACTGAGTTCATGAGAAAAATAATTGAAAATAATAATCGTGACGCACTCCATCTTAAACCTAAATCTGAAATAATTTTTCTTTTTCTTTTGACTGCTAACTTCGTTCCGATTGTTGCACACTACTTTATTCCATATCAAAAAGGGTGTATATATGATTAAGAGTCTGTCGATGACCAAATCAATTGGGTTTATTTTTTAGAAATTGTGGCATATTTTTCGGGTTCTAGAGGTTATTATTATGGGTAATGGAACAGTTGTTTCCATTTGATGTGGAAATTAATCACGAAGTGCTATTAGTTTAAAAGAAAATTATCTGGATCTGTAATTGCAAAAAATTAATTGTCTTCATTGACAAAGTTTTCCACTGTTTTATACGTTGTCAAAAGTATCTAAATATGTTTTAAAGTGCATTGGTAGTACTTGCAAATTAAAATTATTTCAGAATTTTTCACTATCTTGAAAGGCAAAATCGTACTTTAAAAGATATGAAGAGATGTATGATGGGTATCTAACTTACCTGAGTTCATCTGGGGTGAAGCTATTAAAACATCCATGTACATTCTTAATCGTTTCCCTTCCAAGTCAGTCCCTAAAACCCCTTTAAGTTGTGGGCCAATAGAAAACCCAGTTTAAATCATTTTTGAGTTTGGGGATGTCCTGCGGAGGTAAAGCCTTCAAAAAAGAAAACTAAACCAAGAACCTCATGTTGTTTTTTCATTGGATATCCAACTCATTCTAAAGGATACAGGTTCTACTGTCCTACAAGGGAACCAGAATAGTTGAATCTTAAAATATAAAATTTATTGTATATGGGACTATCCTAAATTCTGTGGGCATAAATTTATCGATTAAACAAGCATTTGAGGTATTTAATTTCGTACATGAGATGGGTTTTGGAATTGTTGAAGAGAATGCATTGTAAGCCCCGTTTATGATGAAATCTTATATAAACTATGAGGTTGTTTTCCCTAAACTTGAATTGTTTTCATGTGTACATGTGTTATTAGTTTGAAAAGTTATATGAGAGCATAATTTGCGTGATTACCTCTCATGTTATGAAAACCATTATCCTAACAATGTTATGAATTGTTATTATTTTATGAATGAACGAGAGGGGTTTTTCCTTGATTTACAAATGCCCATGTTTCCTAATAAAGAATTTGCATGTGATTGATGAAAGAGATGACCACCATATGATAAAGTATTGAAAAGGGAGTAGTTTGCATAATTTTTCATGTGTTTTGAAACAAGAACTCCCTCGTGTGATGTTTAAATATTTTGGGTGGTCATTAACATAATTTTAAATAAAAAGGGGTATGGATATGATGTAGTATGAAATGAATGACTTGAATTTGGGACTGTTGCATGAAACTAATCATTCATTGAACAAAGTGTTTGATATATAAGATCTAGGAGAGGCATCATGTGTTCTGGGCATTGGGCATTGAGATTCGACGAGATAGATCCCGTAAGTTATTGGGGCTTTCACAAAAGGCCTATATTGATCGTATTTTGAAAGGATTTCAGATGGAAAATTGTAAGCTCGGAGATATCCGTTTGGTGAAAGGTGATAAGCTAATCTTAGACTTGTGTCCCAAAAATGATCTTAAGAAAAATTATATGAAAAATGTACCTTATCCAAGTGTTGCTGCATTTCTTGTTTACAAAGTGTTAATTTTATTTATTTTTTGATATTGGCTAAAGTAAAGTCGGCTAAACTAAAGCCTTCTTAAGAATGTGTTCTGGAGGCTATGTTATTAAAGATTCATTCATTTATTTAGTTCCATATGCTTAGATTAAATAATATATAAAGTTATTTATTTTATGAAATTTAAAAAAAATAAGTTATTGTTTATAAAAGATGTCGAATTGTTATTTATTTATTTATTTATTTATTCTATTTGAATTTGGTTTCATTTGAATTGTAACTAAAAGATTTATAATATTTTTAAATGTGTGGTTACTTATTGTGTCACATGAGTAAATTAACCAATGGCATGTTGCATCCTTGAGATTGAATTTGTTTTGTAAACTAGGGTAAATAGTGTACACCAAAGTGACCTATTTGCTTTGCTTTATGAGACTTGTTTAATCCATTTCGAGGGATATCACAAAGTTAGAACATACAATGATTTTCCCAAAGGAGATTTATTGTGTGTTTTAAATTAGTATTTTGATGAGCCCCATTATGTGAAAATATTTTGATTTTAGTAAATTTATCTACCCAAAGGGGATAGGTTTATAATATTGAAAATATTTTCTTGCCCTGCCCAAAGGAGGGCTACTTGTTGATGTTGCGGGACTCATCATTGTGATAAGATTATTATTCTTATGCCTTTCTATTTTGATAAGTTCATTCATGTTATTTTATGAAAAATTACCATTTATTTGAACAAATAACAATGCTTAAGTTGTGGTTCTATCGGGCTATAACTTTAAGCGATGGAAAGAAGATCTTGAATTTTCTTTGGGCATGACTGACATAGATCAAGCCTTGCATAAAGATGAGCCTCCAGCTCTCATTGATTCTAGTACAGCTGCAGAAAAAGAATTTTATACAAAGTGGGAGAGATCTAATAGGCTATGCATCCTTGCCTTTAGGAGGTTGATTGTTGAGCACCTCAAAAGTGGATTTCTTGAAACTACCAATCCCAAAAGGTTTCTTTCCCAAGTGGAAGAAAGTTATCTTGTATCCAATAAGGATGAGACTGGGGATCTAATAAATAAACTTGCAGGGATGAGGTATGACTTTACTGGGGGTTTTAGAGATTACATACTTAAGATGGTCCATATTTAGTCCAAACTGAAAACTCTTGAAATAACTCTTCCTGATACTTACATTGGTCACTCTGCTCTTAGCTCTTTGCTTGTTGAGTTTAGCCAAATGAAAACTGCCTATAATACTCAGGATGAATCTTGGTCAATCAATGATCTTATCTCCAAATGCGTTATTGAAGAGAGAAGAATTAAAAAGAAGAAGGGTGAGGTTGCCATGTTAGGTTCTCATGATTCTAAAGTAAGCTCTTTCAAGCGACCTAGGAAGTTTGAAATATCTAATAATCATACTTTTAAGAAGGAGTCAAAAGAAGGTAATCATCTAGCTCTTGTTTGTTTTGATTCACACTTTGTAGATATTCCCATTAATTCTTGGTGGTTTGATAGTGGATCTACTGCTCATGTTGCCATTTCCTTGTTGGGGTTCAAAAACAAAAGGAACCCAAAAAATGGAGTCAAGAATTAGAGTTGCCATAGATGTCCAAGTTGAAGTATAGTTCATAGGAACTGTAGTTTTAGACTTAGAAACTGGTTAAAAGCTTATTCTTGAAAACACTCTTTATGTATCGTCTTTTAAATGAAATTTGATTTATGTTCCATTTTTAGACAGATTTGGTTATAGTTTTAATTCTATTAAAGTTAATTTGCTTTTGAACTCTCGAGTTGTTGGTTATGGAATCCTATCTAATGATTTGTTCAAAATTTCCTTAACTTCTGATTTTGAATACAACTCTTTTAGTTCTAAAATTATTGAGTCTAAATGACCAATTTTAAATGAAAAAAGCAGGCATGTTGTGGCATAGGCGTTTAGGTCGTATCTCTAAAGATAGAGTTGATAGATTGGTTAAGTCTAATATTTTACCTCCTCTTGATTTTGGGGACGTAGGAACATGTATTGATTGCATTAGAGGAAAGTTGATTAAAAAAATACAACTCGTAGTTCTGGTTTATTGGAATCATTCACACAAACATAAGTGGTCCGTATTCTACTAAGTTATTTTATCATCTTCATTGATGACTTTCCTCGATATGATTATGTTTTTCTTATTAAAGAAAAATTAGATTCTCTTGAAATGTTCAAAGTGTTTAAAACTGAAGTAGAGAAACAACTGGGAAAGGTCATTAAAATAGTGAGGTCTGATCGTGGGGGTAAGTACTATGGTAGATACACTGAGACTGGACAACAGATGGGACCCTTTGTCAAACATCTACAAGATTGTGGCATCTAAGTATTCTTTTAGGATCATCATGGCATTGGTAGAATATTTTGATCTTGAGCTACATCAGATAGATATAAAGACAACCTTTTTGAATGGTGATCTTAATGAATAGGTTTACATGCAATAACCCCAAGGTTTTGTTGGTAAAGGCAATGAGCATCTTGTGTATAAGTTGAAGAAATCTATCTATGGATTGAAGAAAGCTTCTCGATAGTGGTACTTGAAGTTCGAGAAAATTATCATAACTATGGGGTTTGTGGAGAACAAGATTGTTCATTGCATCTATCTCAAGATCAGTGGGAGTACATTCATCATTCATACTTTAATATTGTTTTATTATATTAAGGGTTTTTGCTTTACATGTTGGCTATGTCTCATATTAATAAGATCATATTGTTGTTTTATAGGATCTTTCTTTTGGAGACATATATGGTATATCGTTCTACCTTGTGGATTATTCTGATTGCTGCACCATATAATATGTTGCATATGTTGAACCTTGAAAATCAAGATTTTCTGGTGGAGCACATGTTGTTTTAGTGCTCACACATGTTGTAACAAAAAATTGTGGTGACGATTTTTCTAGGGTACGCATGTTGATTTTAAGCATACGTATTTATATGAAAAATAAATTGAAGGACTAACAATGAAATAAACTCGGTTTGGAGTCCATTTTGGCTATTTCTTGCTACACTACCATATTATTTGGTTTATATCTACAAAACTTCAGTGTTAGTAATTGTGGACTGGTCTTGTGTCGTTGGTTAATGCAAGTACTTCTGCAGTTCAACAGTGATGTTTTGCTTGACTAAACTATGTTGGAGATGTCGTTCCACCACTAAATGTTTATGGCCACTGTATATTCAGCCCGAGAGTCATTTTCATAAAAATAAGTTCCAAAACTTTTCTTTAAAAGTTAACGGTGTACAAGTGGGAGAATGTTAGAATTATTTATTTTATGTGGACTTAACATTAATTTTTTATTACATTAAAGTAAAAAGGGCTGATGTTATTAGTTGGTGGACAAGACACAGACCGTGTATTCAAGCGGATTCCATATGAGCATGTATCCATTTCATGTTATTAGTGTGAGCTGGCAATAGTGTAGGCCTGTAGTAGACCTGTGAGCCCATAATGGGAGGTACACTAGGTTAAGGCTTTTAAGCCTATAAATATAAGGTTAGGTCCCATCTCCTAGCTTTAACGTAAGATATATTGCCATAAGCTGCCAGCCGTTATAAGTAAGGAGAGGAAGACTCAGCCTTGTTCATTTTCAGTTACGTGATACAATGGCGAACAAAGGTACGCACCTTTCCTTTCGCATATTCCGCTACTTTATAGGTGTTCTTGATTTATGTAAATCTGTGGTGTGTTTCTCTATAAATTCTAATACTTTGAACATGTAAGCATGTTTTATCTATGCGAAATAATTATCCCAAAGGATGATTATTTTGTTCAGACTACAGATAGTTTTGAATATTTGATACATTTGTAATACATGTTGATCTAAAGAAAGGCATATTGTTAGGTCATTTTAGTAATCAGCGTTCATGAACTATGTGTAAGAGTATCATTTACAAGTTATTATTTCTGTCAAAAAACTAAATGATAATGTTGTGTTAGGTATCTTAAGATGGACCCACTTTTGTGTATATGTATTTGATAAATATGTAGTTTTGAGTTTATTTGTTGTTTTTCTTCATTTTTATTTAATTTTATTATCTTCATGTATACATGATTTATTTGATGGTTAATTGTGAGCATTATTTATTTATCTTATAGTGTCCTTCATATCTGTCAATATGAATAACATTTCTGTGCTTAATGGCACAAACTTCAAGAAATGAAAAGAGCACATTATGATTGTGCTTGATTGCATGGATCTTGATTATGCATTGAGATTTGATCACCCTACGGACTTGAATAAAACTAGTTCGAATGAACAAAAGTCTGCATACTAAAAGTGGGAGCAATCAAATCGCATGAGCTTAATGATGATGCAACACTCAATTTCTAAATCTATAAGGGGCGGTATAATAGAGAACAAAGATGCCAAAGATTTCTGTAAAAATATCGCACACCAATTCATTGCTAACGACAAAGTTGAAACAAGTACTATTCTTAATAAGATAGTTTTAATGTGATATAAGAAAAAAGAAAACATAAGGGAGTGCATTCTAAAAATTTCTAATCTTATGATAAAACCCAAGGCCTTTAAGCTTGAATTGTCTTACGACATACTTGAGAACCTAGTTTTGATCTCTCTTCCAATACAATTTAGTCAATTTAAAGTTTCATATAATACTCAAAAGGAGAAATGGACTTTAGATGAGCTTATTGCTCAATGTGTGCAAGAAGAGGATAGACTGAAACAAGAGAAGATTAAAAGTGCCCATTTGGCATCTACCTCTGGAACTAAACCTTCTTCAAATAAGCAAAAAAGGAGTAAGACTAAGAAAACTGCAGACGAAGGAACATCAAAGTCCAAGAATCTCAAGACTTTTTTATTTTGCAAGAAATTGGTCATACAAAGAAAGAATGTTCCAAGTACACTGTCTGGCGTGAAAAAAGAAGATAAACTTCTCAACCTCGTTTGTTTATAAGTTAATTTGGTTATGGTATCCAGTGACGCTTGGTGGATAGACACGGATGCAACTAATCACGTAAGTGCTACTATACAAGATTGCCTAAGGAGCCAAACGTCGATTGATGCTGAAAGATACATCTATGTAGGCAACAATAATAAAGCAGTTGTGGAGGTTGTTGGTGTCTTTAAAATTTCAATAGATACTTATTTTAATTTGAATTTATAGGAAATATTTATTGTACCATTATTTAGACAGAATTTAATTTCTATTTCTTGTTTGAGCATATCTGGATATAATTGTTCTATTGAAAATGAAATTTGTAGTATCTCTAAATTCTAATATTGTTGGAACTGGTACTTTGATGGATAAGTTATACAAATTAAATAGACAACCCTCATGCAGCAACGAAAATCCACATTCAAGTAATTTTGGTTCTAAGCACAGATTAACAAATGAGACTTCATCAATATTTTGGCATAAACGATTGAGTCATATTTTCGAACAAAGAATTCAAAAGCTTGTGCCAGAAGGAATTCTTAATTCCCTTGATTTATCAAATTTAAAATTTGTATAGAATGTATTAAGGAAAAAAACGAATATAAGAAAAGGAGGTGCTTATAGAAGTAAAGAACCTTCAGAGTTGATATATACAGATATTTGCAGTCCATTTTCTACTACTTCATGGAATGATCAATAATATTTTATT
Source organism: Capsicum pubescens (assembly GCA_030864215.1). Lineage (NCBI taxonomy): Eukaryota > Viridiplantae > Streptophyta > Magnoliopsida > Solanales > Solanaceae > Capsicum > Capsicum pubescens. Next base: position 69,110,672 of record CM061542.1, on the reverse strand, counting down.
AACTTTATAGATGACTACTCCCGTTAGGAACATCTCTATTTAATTCATAAGACGTCACAATCTTTGAATATTTTTTAAAATTTTCAAAGCTGAAGCTGAAACTCAATTAAGCAAGAAAATTAAGTCTGTCAAATAATTTGAAAAAGCTCTTGGGCATTGTTCACCTGATCCATCATCACATGTTATTACATAATATAGGCACAAAATAAGGTGAAATGATAGATACTAGACAACTAAGGTGAAATTTCAAAAGAATCTTCGACTGACCTTAAGCTGCTCGATCCACTATTTTATTATAGAGTAAAATTTTAAAACAATCGATATTATAGGAATTTGTTAATTAGATACTCTCTCCGTACTTTCTAGTTTTCATATTTCGCTTTTCAAAGTTAAATTAGATTAAATTAATTTAATAATACAAAATTAATATTCAAATAATTAAAAACTATATAAAAGAACTATAAATTATATTTTTTTCATATCAATATGATGAAAAAATATATTTTAAAATATTGATCAAAATTTATATTATTTAATTAAAAAAATTATGACAAATAAAAAGCAACAAAGAAAGTTTTTCCATATCTTTGTCGAAGAAATAAAAAAAAAACTATAATGTGTTTTATAAGTTTTAAATCATATGAACGTTATAAGCATTTATCAATTAGCCACTTGTAGAAATTAAAAATTTTCTATTATATTCATTTTTAGAAAATCGATGGATTCCAACTTCTATGTGCTTATATAAAGTGGGCACATTTTAAATTATTTGTCACGACCCAAAAATGAAGGTCATGATGGCACTTGTTGCGGCGTACCCTGACAAGTAAGCCTATCACCCAAACCGATACAAAAAAATAAAAAGACAAAAATATCCCAAGGTAAGGCTTCTAGAACAAAGCCGAACCATATAAGTAATCATAACAATGTAGAAAGAACTTATCCAAACTATCAATCATGCCCAAAACCAAGTGTCAATAGTGTAAAACTACTAATACAATCCAAGAGTCAAATACATCAAAAAATAACCACAAAGGAATAATATCTGTCTCTGAATACTAATAAAGACATAACTACTATAGAATGATAGAGGTGAACTTCGAACGTATGAATGTCTTATCGCTACCTTGGAAGCTCCAACAATCGCCCGAGTCAATCAAGCTGATGCGCACTCGAGCTAGGACTTGCATCGAAAGGGCGCAGTAGTGATAACGGAATCAACCCACAACATGAAAACAATATACAAAACACAAGAACAAAAAGAGGACACAACGCCCAAAAAGAAGACACAGCCCATAGGACCTCCTTTTGGTAACAAACCAGACACCAACTCAACAATAACAAGTAGAAATCACACCAAGGCAGCAACTACACAAAATGAACAAGAGGAGTAACAACAAAGATAACAAAAACCAACGGTTTCACTAATAACAACAATAAACAATTACAAGAAGTAAAGATAGGTAGTGAGACATCAACTCTTACAAGAACTAAGAACCTAAGTGTATTTCAAACACTAAGACCCTTAATATATGTAAAAATCAACACCTACACTCCTACAACGACACAAGAGGGCGTGAACTACTCAAGCACCAAGGTTTCAAACCAAGTTTTGCAACACTAGTGACTCCACATTAGTATCACCCTCATTTCGGTTTTGGTGGCTTTTCCAAACCCTAAACTAAGATGTTACACTCTCCATAGAAAGAAGAAAGGTTTTCCAAAATGTGTCTTACAATATCTTTCAAAAACTAAAGAAATAAAGACCTAATACTAGTCTATTTATAGACTTATTACAACATAGAGGGAAAGGTCCAAAAAGCCTTTAATGAAGGGAGCAAAAGAGACGCCCTTGGAGTATATGTAGGGGTGACTTTGTTGTGTTGAAATCCCTCTTCACACTTCAACTTTTACACTCCCTCGACTTGATTCCATGCATGCTCGCGTACGCCTATCTTCATGATCGTGCCCGTATCATCCTCTTCATCTTAAGAGGAATTTGATCTCAAATTCACGGCATCTTCTCTTTCAATTAGGCACGTCACATGCATCAACATATGGGCAAACATCTTTACCATAATCTTTATTTTTCACCTCGGCTTCCTCTCCATCTTGATATTTGCCCTCAATCTCATCCGCCTCAATTTCCATATATTTACTTGGTGGCGGATTTTTTGTTGATCCCTAGATTTTCCTCTCAATTTTTCTTCCATCATATAAGAATCATCAAAGACTCCATATTATTCATGTCCCTCTATACCATTTACCACTACATGGATGTCTTGGCTTTAGGGAAGTAGAGCTTCAGTTGAGAGGATTGATTTGGCAAAGTGGAGCTTTGGTTGTGGAGCTTGGACAGGAGAGTTCGGTTTTGGAGCTTAGATGGAAGAGTTTGGTTTTAGTGGAGGCATTTGGCTTCCAAGTTCTTCTTGTTAAACTTGATCAATTTGCGGGAGAGGTGGCCTACTTAGGTCTCAGTTTTGAGGGTAATTGGAAACTTGGCTTATGGCATTTTGTGGTGGTCTTGGAGGATTGATTGTTGGATGTAAAGTTTCGGGAGTAGAAGTATGAGAGTTCCTTCAACTATCCATACGATCCAACCTCTCACTCATAGTTGACATATCACCCTTCATTGATGCCATATTCGAGTTTAGTCTATCGAAACCCGTATTCATTCTAGCTATTCCACGGGAAAGAGTTTCAATCCTGGCCAAGATAGCACTAAGAACATTGTTATCCATTGTAGCCAATAAGTTACCTACAAAACACAAACAAGTTAGTTGTACAAAAACGGGTGATGTGGCAGTCCTTGATAGTGATGTGGAAGCCTTTGGTTGGTTGCGGATCTTGAAAATTATTGTTTTTCCAACTTGGAATTTTGTCCAACTTTTAATTTGTGGAAGAGTAATTTTGGTTTTGGAGGGGAAGACACAAGTTTGGAGCCTTTTTGACATTCAAAATAGGTTGACTTTCTTTGCACCTTTTGGGCAAAACACCTTTTTGAAGGGTGGTTGGCTCTTTTCTCTTTTGGCTAGTCTTGAAAATCCCCCTTACACCTTTTTGGTAGCTAGTCTTTTTGAAAGGTCTTTTGTCCCTTACTACTTTGGTATAGTTTTGGAACTTGTTTCAAGACAAACAAGACAATACTCTTCCACTTGGTCTTAAGATCAAACACTACTTATTGAAGGTTCTTCTTGTCACAAGACATGAAGATTGGCCAAGAACACCAAGAACCTTCAACAAGATTTGATGACCAAGGTTCAAGTTAAACCTCCCAAACACAATAACACCTCTTTCAAACACAAATCCACAACAACAAAGCCAATCAACACCTCCAAATCTCGGATTCACAACAATAACAAACCAACACACGACCAACCCTTTGAATCCGCACAAACACAACACAAGAAGGAGTTCAACTTGGATCTTGACTCTATTAGTGTTAGGGAAGAAGAAACCAACACTATAGAAACTCAAAACTCATAGAATACTCCTAGATCTAGACTCAAAACATAAGTTTTGTCCAAGACAACAACAAGAACACAACTTTCGGCCAAGAACACAAGAACAACTTCTACTATTTTTTTCAAGTGAGCTATCCCAAGATTGATTTTGTTGGAACAAAATCAACCACAAGCTCTGATACCAAATGATAACGGAATCAATCCAGAACACGGAAATAAGATACAAAACACAAGAACAAGAAGAGGATACAATACCCAAAGAGGAGACACAACTCGAAGGACCTCCTTTTGGTAACAAACCAGACACCAACTCAACAATAATAAGGAGAAATCACACCAAGGCAGCAACTACACGAGATGAACAAGAGGAGTATCAACAAAGATAACAAAAAACAACGGTTTCACTAATAACACCAACAAACGATTACAAGAAGTTAAGATAGGTAGTGAGACATCAACTCTTACAAGAACTAAGAACCTAAGTGTATTTCAAACACTAAGACCCTTAATAGATGTAAAAAACAACATCTACACTCTTACAATGACACAAGAGGGTGTGAACCACTCAAGCACCAGGGTTTCGAACAAAGTTTTGCAACACTAATGATTCCACACTAGTATCACCCTCATTTTGGTTTTAGTGGCTTTTCCAAGCCCTAAACTAAGATGTTACACTCTTCATAAAGAGAAGAAAGGTGTTCCAAAATGTGTCTTACAATATCTTTCAAAAACTAAAGAAATAAAGATCTAATACTAGTCTATTTATAGACTTATTACAACATAGAGTGAAAGGTCCGAAAAGCCTTTAATGAAGGGAGAAAAAGAGGCACCCTTGGAGTGTATGTAGGGGTGGCTTTGTTGTGGTGAAAGCCCTCTTTACACTTCAACTTGTACACTCCCTCGGCTTGATTTCATACAAGCTCATGTATGCCCATCTTCATAATCATGTTTGTATCAAGTAGGCATAAGTATGGACCACTTGTACTCAGTAGGTATCATAGGCTGACCAAGAAAAGTAGTAAATAAAGCATACAAAATATCCACTAAGGACACGTCACCTGCAATTAAAAAATATCCCACAATGGTAGCCCACACTGCTTGCACTAACAGTTTTATAATATCCATATATAATACAACAACACACAAGATAGAGATAAGAATATACATAATATCACATACAGATAGAACAAAAGAGGGACATGTATAATCAAGATCATCAAGTACAATTAAAGGAATATAGAACAATTAGACATTAACAAGTCAAGATATAGAACAAATAGGTAGATGACAAGTCAATATGGCAATTCAAACACAACATAAACACAGTAAAGTGGGTGCAATGTATATGATGATGATGATGATGATGACGACGACGATAATGCATGGTATTGGCACACAACCTCAAGTTTGGCACACAGCCACAAGTTTGGCACACAGCCTTAAGTTTGGCACACAGCCTCAAGTTTTGCACACAACCTCAAGATTACCAGTATCTGTAACTCTTCTCTGACATGATCCTTCAGAGATGGTCCATAAAATCCAATATCCGAGACTAATATCCAGTATTCCAGTGTTTCCAGTAATTTCAAAGCACATACATAACATAATATATAAATCAAGTACACATACATGAAAGCAAGTATATATAAAGTATTAAAACGAACAAGTGAAATGATGTGTATGATGACATGAGAATGATGATGCAATGTTCACAACCATTTAAAATGAGTATTTCCACAACCAATCCACGTGATGTATTCTCACACCTAATCCATATGATGTATTTCCACAACCAACCACAATGTTGCAATTCCATAACCATGTGAGCCAATATCCACTCATTACTTCTGTTTCATCCAAGAATTTCCACATGTCTCATATACCAATAAGTATGGATATATCACAATATACCAATGAAACCACATTAGGTATTTCAACAGCAAAATACAATTATTCACATGTATTCAAGGTTATCAAGGTCACATAGGACCCCACACGGTCACATATATCACATAATATCTCAATTTCGATAATTACATCACATATAAGCCCCCATATGAGCACAATAGACACATACATTTTTCATGATTAGTTCTCACCCTTAACATGCATTTTGTATCATCATTTACTACCCAACTCAGTCTGAAAGAGTTAAGTCATAACCTACCTCAAAAGCGAAATCAGTCTGCTACACTTCGAACTCACGATCTTACTTTTCACAAATAATCTTGAACTCCACTAAAAATATCAAATATAAAATCTATGCATCAAAACAAAACTAACGACACCCATATTGACTACTTTTGGTTCGGGGTCAAAACGGACCCCCGAAATGGATTTTCGAAAAGAAGGGAAAAATCATAACTTTACTTCAAAAATATGTTCCCCGTATTTTTAGAAATCTACAGCTGAAAATTCAAGTTAAATCAAGTCAAAAATGAGGTTCAAATCGGAGAAAAATCATTTTTCAGCTTTACCGGATAAAATCTTTGAAATCCTAGTTAAAATCTAGAATCGGAGTTATTTTGAAGGTTAAATTGATGAAAAACTAGTAATTATAAGCTAAAAACATTATTCAAATAAAAAGGAGTGAAATTAGGATTTAAAATCAAGCCCCAAGATTTTTGGAGTTTTGAGAAACTAATCAAGAAATTACTAAGAAATGAGTGAATTTCTACCCTAAATCCGTAATAAAACCAAGAAATATATGTTAATCTAGCTTCTCAATATCTCACAAGCTGCACCTTTAAACTCCCACACTATTTTAGGGTTTAACTCTCAAGAGGCAAGGTGAGAAATGGGCAAAATGGGCCTAAAAATTTGCTTAAATAGTGCAGATTTTCTGCATTGGTATAGCAGAAAAAGTTGTTATTTTTTTCTTAAATCCAATCCAGACTTCGACGGGGTGCTCGAGATTCGTTTAGAGTCTGATACATGCAAATGAACTATGCAATCATACTAAATTCGATGTTTCGAATGCGATGGCGATATCATATTTTAAAAAAAAAACATCATTTTCATAAAGTTGACCCCCGAAATCTGAAATCATAATTTTCTAAATCGAGGGTTGAAATGAGATTTAAAAGCAGTAAAATTATACCAAACATGCTAACACCCTAAAATTGACATTCCAAATCTGTTGGTGAAGTCGGATTTTTCATTCGACGTCGTTTCGACCAAATGTGGATCCCACACTCATATTTTCAATTTTTTAACTTTCCGACCTATAGGTCGAAATGAGCTCGGGTGCACCAAAACCCAAACCAAAGGTTTACCTAGCCTAAAATCAATATTCCGGAGCTGCTGGCGTAGTCCGTTTGACCATCCATCGCACAGATCAAAAAATATCTACATAAGTCCAAAATAAGGCTCTCGAAGCCATCAAAAACCACAGTATCGCATAAATGATATCAAAATGCATTGAAAATTATGTCAATCACTCTTACACCCCATAAATACCATAATGCAACTACGAGGAGGGGTAAAATAGTCAAATCACATAAAATTATGAATTTCACATATTTTATTAAATTTTTAGGTCGTTACATCATCCACCACTAAAAATTTAGTTCGTCCTTGAACTAAGGCAAAGAAATACCTGAATCAATGAAGAGTTGGGGATAAGAACTACACAGATCAGACTCGACCTCCAAAGTAGCTTCATCTACAGGTCGATGTTGCTATTGGACCTTAACCACAGGGATCACTCTATAGATAACCGTCTAACACCCCTAGCCAAAATGGAGATCGACTCTTCAACAAACAACAACCATTCATCTAGTTGAACTGACTCCCAACGAATAATATGAGACTCATCCGTAATATAGAGACGAAGCATAGAAACATGAAAAACTGGATGAACAACAGATAGATCAGAGGGTAAATCCAACTCATAAGCCACATCATCAATAGTCCGAAGAATCTCAAATGGACTAATACACATGGGGCTAAGCTTGCCCCTCCTCCCAAACCTCATCACACCCTTCATGGCTGAAACTCGAAGTAAAACACGATCACCAACACCAAATCTCAGGGCACGAAGTCTACGATTAACATAATACTTCTGCCTACTCTGAGCCGCTCTAAGTCTATCCTGAACGACCCGAACTCTATCCAAAGACTCACGAAGAAAGTTCGTACCTCGAGGTCTCACTTCTGAAACATCAAACCAACCCACTGGGGAGCGACATCGCCTACCATACAACGCCTCAAAATGAGCCATATCAATACTAGAATGGTAGCTATTATTATATGCAAACTCTGCTAAAGCCAAATGCTGCTCCCACTGGCCACCAAAATTCATTACACAAACGCGGAGCATATTCCGCAGAACCTGGATAGTCCGCTCTGACTGGCCATCGGTCTGGGGTGAAATGTTATGCTAAGATCAAACCAAGTACCCAACTCACCCTAAAAAGTCTTCCAAAAGTGAGATGTGAACACAGAACCTCAATCTGAAATAATGGACACCGACGCACCATGCAGATGCATAATCTCACAAATGAAGATAGGGGATAACCTCTCAACACTGAATGAGACCTGAACCGGAATAAAATAAGCTGACTTAGTCAATCAATCCACGATGACCCAAGAACTATTAAAACCATGAGACGTACGAGGCGAACCAGTCACAAAGTCTATGGTGATCCATTCCCACTTCCACTTAGGAATGGGTAACCTCTGAAGCAATCCACCAGGTCTCATATGCTCGGACTCTACCTGCTGACAACATAAGCAACGAGCCACAAATATCTTTCCTCACACCACCCCACCAGTAGTGTTGCCTCAAATCATGATATATCTTAGTCACACCTGGATGGATAGAATATCTGGAATAATGGGCCTCCTCCAAGATCAACCTAATCTAGTCACCCACTCTCGGCCCCCAATCCTCAAAAATCCATCTGAATCAAGTGAGACTTTCTTAGCCACCCCACTCAACACCTTATCTCTAATCAACTTAATCCAATATTGTCAAACTGATGAGCTTGAATTTGCTCTATCAAAGAAGATCTAGCCTCCACAAATGACAAAACTCGCCCAAGTATTGAAATATCAAGTCTAACTATCTGGTGAGCTAAAGACTGAACCTTTAAGGCCAAGGGTCTCTCTTGGGTTAAAAGATGCACCAAGCTACCCATGCTAGTTGACTTTTGGCTCAAGGTATCCGCAACCATATTAACCTTGCCCGGATAGTAAAGAATAGTCAAGTCATAATCCTTAAGCAACTCAAGCCAACGACGCTGCCTCATATGAAGATCTCGCTGGGTAAAGAAGTACTGAAGGCTACGATGACCTGAGAAGATCTCACAATAGACTCCATACAAGTAGTGCCTCCACAACTTCAAAGCAAACACAACTACGCACAACTCTAAATCATGGGTAGGATAATTCCTCTCATGAGGCTTCAATCTTGAAGAGACGCATACACAATCACCTTGCCTTTCTACATCTACACAACACCCAATCCAACACCGAAAGCATCACAAAACACAGTAAATCCCACGCTCATCCTTGGGCAAAGCCAATATAGGAGCTGAAGTCAATAAATCCTTGAGCTTTTGGAAGCTCATCTCACAAGCATCAGACCACTAGATGGAAATCTTTTTTTGAGTTAATTTAGTCAAAGAAGTTGCAATAAAAGAGAAACCTTCAACAAAATACCGATAATAACCTGCTAAGCTGACAAAACCCAAATCTCGGTAGGTGAAGTAGGTCTAGTACAATAATGAACCGCTGAAACCTTGGCTAGATCAACCATAATACTTGCTTTTGTCACCACATGACCCAAGAAAGAAACACTCTCTAACCAAAAATTGCACTTAGAGAACTTTACGTACAACTTCTCACCCCTCAATCTCTGAAGCACAATCTGCAAATGCTCTTCATGCTCAACCTCACTCTTGGAATACACCAAGATATCATCTATAAATATGATAACAAAGGAGTTAAGATGCGGTTGAAACACCCGGTTCATCAACTCATGAATGTGCAGGGGAATTGGTCAACCCGAAGGACATGACCAAGAACTCATAATAACCATATCGAGTCTGAAAAGCTATCTTCAGAATATCCGACGCTCTAATCCTCAACTGGTGATAACCGGACCTCAAATCAATCTTCAAAAACACTGCAGCACCCTGAAGGTGATCAAATAAATCATCGATGCGAGGAAGAGGATACTTATTCTTAACCGTCACCTTATTCAACTATCGATAATTAATGCACATCCACATAGATCCATCTTTTTTTCTTCACAAACAAGACAGGCGCACCCCAAAGGTGAAGCACTAGGTCGGATAAATCCTTTATCTAACAACTCTGTAACTGATCCTTTAGTTCCTTCAACTTTACTGGGGCCATCCTATAAGGAGGAATAGAAATAGGCTTGGTGCCCGACTCAACATCAATAATAAAATCAATATCTCAATCTAAAGGCATACTAGGCAAGTCGGGGGGAACATGTCCCTAAACTTACGGACAATACGAACAGAATCCAAGAAAGGAGGCGAAACGATATTGGTGTCACGAATATGAGCCAAGTAAGATATACATCCTCTCTCAATCAAGTTATGAGCCTGAACGTAAGATATAATCCTCTTAGGACCCGAATGAAGTGCATTCTTCTAAGCTATCCTTGGCACACCCGGCGAAGCTAAAGTCACAGTCTTGGCATAACAATCTAGGATGGCATATTAAGGAGTCAACCAATTCATACCCAAAATAACATCAAAATCAATCATATCTAATACAATCAAATCTACCAAAGTCTCACGCCATACAAAAGTCACAACACAAGATTGATGCGCCCGATCCACCACTAAATAATCACCTACCGGGGTAGATACACGAATAGGCATGGCAAGAGGCTCACTAACAAAATCAAATCCCGAAGCAAAATATACAGACACATAGGAGAAAGTTGATCCAAAATAAAATAATATAGATGTAGGTCTAAAACAAACGGGGACAATACCTGTAATCATAGTATCAGAAGCCTCTGCCTCAAGTCTAGCTGGTATAGCGTAACACTGACCACGACCACCAGTTTCCTGGGTAGCCCTTTGACCACCAACTGTCTGAGTGGCCCCACGGCCATCCCCACGAGCTCCACTACCACTACCCCTCGCACCTCTGGTAGCACCTCTACCCCTCACAAATGAAATAGGAGTAGCTTGAATCACCCGACGGAGACAGTCCCTGGCCACATGGCTAATCTCATCACATATATAGCAACCTCTATCCAGCCTCAATAGAAGAAGGTACAAATGGGCCCGAACGGCCACCCTAAACTGCTGAACTATAAGATCCACTGCCTGAACTCTATAAACACGCCACTAGCCTACAATGGTATCCACGAGAACCTCTAAAATCTCTGCCTCAATAGGTCTGACTCCTGAACTCACTAAATGTTGCGTTTTCCTAGCGCCTCACTGAGATACACCAAGAATACCCTTTGTCATCTTAGCATGATCCACTATACTCTGTAAAGAAACCACAAACACAACCATCAAAGATATAGCTAACTAAAAATAGACATCCAAATCATTTACAAACTTCTGAATCTTCTAAGACTCGGTAAAAATGTTATCCTAGGAATATCTGGACAGGGTATGGAAGCGTGCCTCATACTCAGCAACTGTCATGGAGCCTTGCTCCAAACAATCAGACTCGTCCTGTATTCGATCCCTCAAACTGTAAGGCACGAATCTCTCCAGAAAGGCATCAACAAACTGATCCCATGACAACTCGGGAGCATCAATAGGGCTATAATCGACAAAAAATCTCCACCAATCTCTCGCAGCATCTCTTAACTGATAGTAGTATAAGCCACAGCATCCGCGCAAAAAAAGTGATACACAACTCAGAACACAAGGTATGAAAGAACTTCGCACGATAAAGAATTAAGTAAGGAAAGTTTCCTAAAAGTGTCCTATAGCCTCTCAAAGATAGATACGGACCTCCACGTACCGATCTACGAGACTCTATTAGACATCTCGTTCTTACACCGTTGAGACCAATGAAACCTGGCTGCTCTGATACTAATTTGTCATGACCCAAAAATGAAGGTCATGATGGCACTTGCCGCAGCGTACCTTGACAAGTAAACCTATCACCTAAACCGATACAAAAAGAAAAAAAGATAAAAATATCCCAAGGTAAGGCTTCTAGAACAAAGCCGAACCATATAAATAATCGTAAAAATGCGAAAAGAACTTATCCAAAATACCAATCATGCCCAAAACTAGGTGTCAATAGTGTAATAACTACTAATACAATCCAAGAGTCAAATACATTGAAAAAATAACCACAAAAGAATAATATTTGTCTCCGAATACTAATAAAGACATAACTATTGTAGAAAGAAAGAGGTGAACTTCGAACCCATGAATGTTCAACTGCTATCTTGGAAGCTCCAACAATCGCTCGAGTCAATCAAGCTGAGGTGCACTCGAGCTAGAACCTGCACCGAAAGGGTGCAGGAGGTATGAGTACAATCCACTTGTACTCGATAGGTATCATAGGCCGACCAAGAAAAGTAGTAAAGAAAGCATACAAAATATACACTAAGGGCATGTTACCTGCAATCAGAAAATATCCCACAATGGTAGCCCACGTCGCTTGCACCAACTGTTCTATAATATCCATATATAATACAACAACACACAAGATAGAGATACAAATATACACAATATCACATAGAGGTAGAACAATAGAGGGACATGTATAATCAAGATCATTAAGTACAATTAAAGAAAGATAAAATAATTAGACATTAACAAGTCGAGATATAGAACAAATAGGTAGATGACAAGTCAATATGGAAATTCAAGCACAACATAAATACAATAAAGCGGGTTAATGTATATGATGATGATGATGATGATGATGATGACGATAATGCATGGTATTGGCACACAGCCTCAAGTTTGGCACACAACTTCAAGTTTGGCACACAGCCTTAAGTTTGGCACACAGCCTCAAGTTTTGCACACAGCCTTAAGTTTGGTACACAACCTTAAGTTTGGCACACAGCCTTAAGTTTGGCACACAGCCTCAAGTTTTGCACACAGCCTTAAGTTTGGTACACAACCTTAAGTTTGGCACACAGCCTTAAGTTTGGTACACAGCCTCAAGATCACCAATATTCGTAACTCTTCCCCTGCATGATCCTTTGGAGATGGTCCATACAATCCAATATACGATACCAATATCCAGTATTCCAGTGTTTCGAGTATTTTCAAAGCACATGCATAACATAATACATAAATCAAGTACACATATATGACAACAAGTACATATAAAGAAGTAAAACGAACAAGTGAAATGATGCGTATGATGACATGAGAATGATAATGCAATGTTCACAACCATTCAAAATGAGTATTTCCATAACTAATCCACGTGATGTATTTTCACACTTATCCACCCAAACACAATGTTATAATTCCCCAACCACGTGAGCCAATATCCGTTCATTACTTCCGTTTCATCCATAAATTTCCACATGTCTCATATACCAATAAGTATGGATCTATCACAATATACCAATGAAACCACATTAGGCATTTCAACAACACAATATAATTATTCACATGTATTCAAGGATATCAATGTCACATAGGACCCCACATGGTCACACATATCACATAATATCTCAATTTCGATATTTACATCACATTTAGGCCCCACATGAGAACAACACATAGATAGAAATTTTTCATGATTAGTTCCCACCCTTAACATGCATTTTCTATCATCATTTACTACCCAGCCCAGTCTGAAAGAGTTAAGCCATAACCTAGCTCAAAAGCCAAAATCGATCTTTTACACTTTGAACCCACAATCTTACTTTTCACGAACAATCTCGAACTCCACTAAAAAGATTAAATTTGAAATCTATGCATCAAAAAAAACCAACGACACCTATATTGACTAGTTTTGGTTCGGGATCAAAACGGACCTCCAAAAAGAGTTTCCAAAAAAGAAGGGCAAAATCAGAACTTTACTTAAAAAACATGTTTCCCATATTTTTAGGAACCTACAGCTAAAAACCCAAGTTAAATCGAGTCAAAAATGAGGTTCAAATCGAAGAAAAATTATTTTGGAGCTTTACCGAGTAAAATCTTTAAAATTCGGGTTAAAATCAAGAATCGGAGTTGTTTTAAAGGTTAAATTAATGAAAAACTAGTAATTATAAGATAAAAACATTATTCAAGAAGGAGTGAAATTGAGGTTTAAAATCAAGTCCTAAGATTTTTGGGGTTTTGAGAAATTAATTAAGAAATTACTAAGAAATGGGTGAATTCTTACCTTAAATTCGTAATAAAACCAAGAAATATATGTTAATTTAGCTTCCCAAGCTCCCACACTAATTTAGGGTTTAACTCTCAAGAGACAAGATGAGAAATGAGCAAAATGAGTCCAAAAAGTTGCTTAAATAGTGCAGATTTTCTTCACTAGTATAGAAGAAAAAACTATTATTTTTTTAAGTCCAATCCGGACTTCGATGGGGTGTTCGGGATTCATTCAGAGTCCGATACATGCAAATGAATTATACAACAATACATTTCAGATACGATGGCGATATCAGGTTTTCAAAAAAAATATTGTTTTCATAAAGTTGACCATCGAAATCCGAAATCATAATTTTCTAAACTGAGGGTCGAAATGAAATTTAAAGCCGCAAAATCATACCAAACATGCTAACACCCTAAAATCGACATTCCGAATCTGCTGACAAATTTGGATTTTCCATCTGAGGTCATTTTGACCAAATGTGGATCCCACACCCATATTTCTAATTTTTTAACTTTTCGAGCAATAGGTCAAAATGAGCTTGGGTGCACCAAGACCCGAAGCAAAGGTCTACCTAGCCTAAAATCGATATTTTGGAGTTGCTGACATAGTCCATTCGACCATCTATCGCACAGATCAAAAGATATCCATATAAGTCCAAAATAAGGCTCTTAAAGCCATCAAACATCACAATATCGCATAAATGATACCAAGATGCATTGAAATCATGTCAATCACTCCCTTACTCCATAAATACCATAATGCAACTACGGAGAGGGGTAAAATAGTCAAATCACATAAAATCACGAATTTCACATATTTCATCAAATTTTTAGGTCGGTACATTATTAGACATTATAAGTATCTATATTTATATCTATATCTATTTATAATCTATAATCTTTATCTATAATCTATAATCTATAATCTATATCTATAATTTATATCTATAATATATTAAAAGTGTGAAGGATCTTAGAAATGTTGTTTGAACTTCTTTCCCTTTATTAATCGTCTTTGCTTTAGACAAAATTATCTTTTCACTATTTTTTCCTAATATTTAAGAGTTAAAAATTAATTAAATATATTTATGGTAAAACTTTTTCTTATTAGAAGTCATCAGAATTTTAATATTTTTTCTTAATTTAAGAGTTGAAAATTAATTAAATATATTTATGGTAAAACTAAGGGTGTGCAAAAATTGAACCAATAAAAATTTTATTGGTTTATTGTTATTGGGTTAACGATTTTCTAATGGTTTCAGAAAAAAAAATTATTGGGTTATTGGATAAACCGATAACCCAATAAAAATATAGTAATTTTTTATTTTACGCAATATATATATATATATGTGTGTGTGTGTGTGTGTGTGTGTATGTGTGTGTGTGTGTGTATGTGTGTATTTCTTAATTTCTCCTAACTAATGTTTAGTTCAAACTTGAGGATTCTTGTAAATTAAAACAAATCATGTAGGATTTTGGTTATAATTTAGATTCGATTTCTTTTCATGTTAGTTACTATTTTTTTTTATTTTATGAGTATTTTCTTATCGGTTAAATCGAAAACCAAACATTTAAGGACTAAAAACTGATAAATCAAAAATCGATAAAAAATATCTTATTTATTTGATTATTGGTTTAGCATATTTAGAAACCAAAAATTGATCTAATACATAAAACCGAACCAAATCGACCGATGCACACCCCTAAGTAATACCTTTCCTTATTAGAAGTCATCATAATTAATGACAACTAATACTTTTCATCAGTTTAAGAATTTTAAATCAACTAAATTTGATTTTAAGAAGATTTGAAAAATAAAAAAAAAATATAAAACTATTAGAATAAGAAAAATTTAAGAAGTACCATATTTTTAAAAGTTTTAAGTACATAATAAGAATATAATCTTTGATTTTATAAAGAATTGACTTTAAAAATAAGGAAATATTTTAAATAGTAAAAAAGATAATCGTAACACAACTATGCTTTAAATTGATGTGTCTCTCTTAGCCTGTGGCAACAAGGGAAAGAGGTACTATATGACAAACGCAAAAATAATGATCCAACAACCATTTGAAACTTCTAGTGGCAAAACATATATGTGTATATGTTTATGTTTATATTATTATATTAAAGCGTGAAAGAGTTTTGAAAAGTGATTTGAACTTTTATACTTTATTAAAAATCTTCGTAACAGATAAAATTATTTAATTTTAAGTAATTAAACGTTACACGTGTGAGGTACGTATGGTTAAACTAGTTGTATTAAAAGTGTGAAGAACCTTAGGAATGTTGTTTGAACTTTTTGCCCTTCATTAAAAGTTTTTCCAAGAGATAAAATTATCTTTTCACTATTTTTCTCAATTATTATTATTTAATTATTTTTCTAAAATTTAAGACATTAAAACCAACTAGAATTTGGTTATAGATTTAAGGACTTCTTTTTTTAAACCTGATTTTTAGGACTTTTTTAAGGCCAAAATTGTTTTTGTGTTCAAAAACAAAAGTCCTACTATAAATAAAGTAACTAAAGTATATGTTATGAAATATAAAGTAAGAACAATAAGAATAAATAGAGAGAGAAGAGAGGACGCTTCTTTATTTTTCTTGAGGGATGAGAGATCATAAGATTCAGGATACAATGATCAAAACATCTCTATTTATAGGGGAAAATACTCCTAGTTTCTCTCTAAAAGATAGATACTTCAATCCTGATAGATATCAACTAGATCTTGATAGATTTTATTTATATTCTTAATAGAAATTCACTATAATGTAAATACATTCATAACACTCCCCCTTGAATGTCTCGATAGATAATGTACCTTGTTAAAACCTTACTAGCAAAAAATCCACTGGGAAAAAATCTAGAGAAGGGAAAAAAGTACATATATCTAACAATACGCATTTCAGCTGCCTCATTGAAAACCTTACAAGGAAACCCCAGTGGGACAAAACCTTGAAAGGAAAAAAGAGTACAACACGTATTTTCTCCCCCTGATGAGAACATCAATGAACTTTTACATCCCGATCTTGTGCACCATCTTCTTGAAAGTTGTAGTTGAAAGAGACTTGGTGAATAAATCAGCCACATTGTTACTTAAATGAATTGGTTGCACATTACTATCACCGTTCTTTTTTTAGCTCATGTGTAGAGAAAAACTTTGATGAAGTTTGCTTCATTGTATCTCCTTTTATGAATCTTCCATTAAGATATGCTATGCATGCTGCATTATCTCTGTGTAAAATTGTGGGTACATTGTCACATTTCAAACTACATTTTTCTCGAATGAGATATATTGTGGACCCTAACCACACACATTCCCAGCTTACTTCATGAATATCTATTATCTCAGTAAGGTTCGATGAAGTGGCTATGATAGACTGCTTTATATATCTCCAAGATATGACAGTATTCCCACATATGAATACATAGCATGTTTGAGATCGAGATTTATGCGGGTTAAAAAATATCCAGCATCAACATAATCAACAAGATCAAGACTACAATCTTTAGAATAAAATAAGATCATATGTTTGATCTTATTTTGATGTCTCCTAGTAGGAGCAGAACTATACCTTGCCAACAAATTAATCGAAAAGGCTATATCAGGCTTTGTAGTATTTGCAAGATATATGAGTACACCAATTGCACTAAGATATGGTACTTCATAACAAATATAAATTGGTATATTTCTCATTTCAACAAATAATCTATTATTTTTTAAAACTCTCTAAGATTTTCAATAATATTCGGACCATCGATTTATCCCTTATAAGGATAATGAACAAGTTTCCCGGAAACTTTATATGCTTCAAGAATTTTGAATCCTTTAGGAAATTTTATATGGAATTTTGTCAAGTGAAAATATCCAACATTTCATGTGTGACATCTTCTAGTGTCTGGACTGCAAATCAAATAAGTATTATACTTACCAAGACCCATCCTTTCATGTCACTTGATAAATGTTTCTACTTCAGCATGCTTAAATAGATGTAGAATTCAGATCCTCATAATCTTTTACAATATTTCACCAATATTGTATCAAATATATTAATGATATATCATTTCACATCGGTTCACAGTGTGACATAATATTTTGAGATCTCATCACTTCATTATTTTCAGGTACCTGAACCTCTCATAAGGTTTCATGAAGTGTTAAGTCATAGGCTCTTCAAAAGCATATTGCTTTCTTATTATGATTGTTTGCTCCTTATCCTTTTCAAGGATTATTTTATTTAGAATCGATTGTTCTACCACGTTTTACGCATGCATAGATTTTGTCCTTTATGGCCAAAACATAGGAGCATTTGAAGCTTAGATATGAGATTAAATTTGAGTCAGTAAATACTTCCGGCATATGACTTGAATTATCCTTTTAATGAGGATCTGATTATAATTTCTAACATACTTCATAGATACTTATAGTCTCCCCCTTATGTTAGGAAAACAAACATACACCCTCCATATTCTTTGAGGAATCCATCTTTGTGCATCATGGTATAGTTATTAATCGTATACCGCACATCAAAATTATTAGATGGAATAGTTAGTTTCTAACCTTGAACCAATTGGGAGGGAAGAGATAATCATAATTTATTGGTCTAATGCATACAAGTGCTATTGTATGCAACATATCATATTTTAGACCAACACATGAAACTTTGTTCTCATTAGCAATGGTTTAGCTAATTATCGAAGGCATTCAATGCTAAACCATCATCATCAAGATGAATTATCTTAATTACACAATCTGAAAGTTAGGCTCTTAACTCAATTTTGTCGAGCAAGCAACTTTATGAATGTCAAACTACAAGTTGACAAGGTTGACAATAAACGTACATGTGATTATCTTATTGATGCATCTTTTCAATATATCACATGATAGGTGAACGAGCCCTTATTCACCTTTTATACTTTTCAGATTTTAAGGGATCTAATCCCAATATTAGTTGGTCCAACCAACTTAATATGAGAACAAGCGACATAAACAATTCTTGAAGAATCTTCTAGTTCTTCAATACATGTATAATACTCAATATGCACATCTTCGAGATGTCACAATCATTCATATCAACTTATGAACTTATTTATAGTAGTAAACACAAGTTTACCATGACATGTATATTCTTTTTTTTCATTAGTAAATTTCAAATTTACTACTACATGAAAAAATTTCAGATTTACTACTTTAGAAGTAGATTTCAAAATAACTCTTCTCAGTTATTTTTCTTTATTCAGAGGTGATTTGTGATACCATCACAATCAAGTGCACGTTTTCATTAATAAGCTTTACTAAATATTATTGTATTCACCTTAAGGAATGGATATGTACTTAAAACAATCAAAATTTTCATTCCTCGGGAATAGAATATAATTGTGCCTTAAGTCTATCAAATTTCGATAGCTTATAACCTCTTTCATGATATTGCTACTTCAGGAGAAAATTGAGGTATACATATTATATTGTCTGTACACACTTATATTCGCCCGTTCAATCACTTATCTTCTTTCAAACATATTAAGTATTGCTATCACATTTATTTCAGAGAATGAAGCATATTCAACGGGATAAATTTTATGACTTTTCACCAGATATCCATTATTTTGCCTTAGCCATCATAATATTATCAATATGGTGCATTGAGATCTAAACTCAATGTCTTATCCATATAAAGGTGTCTTGGGCATAAATCGATGAGTGCCAACTTTTAGCCCTCAAATAGTGCTAATTGAATGCAAACTTTTAAATTTCAATCAACTTATACTTTGGACTATATCACGGTGAAATATATTATATAAAAACAAGATAGACACAAAGAATCACTGAATACAATAATATATAACTATGACCATTAATAGTTGACCCATTCTCTATATAAAGCAATTGATTTTGATTTTATTATATAAATGATTATCTTGGTAGGTGCTGCAAAGCTCTTGAATTATTTTTTCTATTGTTCTCTCTGCTTTTCTGTTCGTAATTGTTATCCAACTGATACATCGAAACAAAGAAAAAAGAACAATGCATGGAACATGTTACCTGAATTAAAACGCTAGTTATCGGACCAAAAATATTGAACGACTATGACTCAGTTGATTAAAGCATCGTGTTGATAACGTGTTATGAAATATAAAGTAAGAACAACAAGAATAAATAGAGAGATAAGAGAGGACGCTTCTTTATTTCTCTTAAGAGATGAGAGATCATAAGATTCAGGATACAATGAACAAAACCCCTCTATTTATAGGAAAAAATACTCTTAGTTTCTCTCTAAAAGATAGATATTTCAATCCTAATAGATATTAACTAGATCTTGATAGATCTTATCTATATTTTTTATAGACATTCACTATAATGTAAATACATTCATAACAGTATACAGTTTTTAGGCACTACAAAGAGTACCATTGTAGTTGAACCTGGTAGTTTGTAATGGCAATACGTATTCTTTATAGGTGAATTCTCTTTTTGTATAGGTTTTAGGACGACTTATTTTTTAACCCATGTATGTAGTACTTTGTATACTTTTTTTCTTTATACATTATTTAGATTTTTGAAATTAATTAAAGTTTTTATTTGATTAGGCAAGAAATCATAATACTAAACACTTTTAAATCAATTAAAATTTTATCTTATATAAAAAGAATTTCAAAAATTCTATATAAATAATATTTTTAATCAAACTTTATAAGAAAAATTTGTTTTTTCTCATTTTACGTTTTCTTCTTATTTTGATTTGAGTCATCTTATTGTATTATTATCATCATCCTTTATGTCTTTCTTTGTTTCTTTTAGTTAATAGTTATATAAAATATTTATGAATTATAGTAATCAATAATTGTCAACGAATTCTCCCTTTTGATAAGTTTTTGTATTTTCTCTTTCAGCTGAAATTTTTTGATCGAAAAATGAACAAAACAAGTAAATTGTGGTCGAATAAAAGTAAGTTCTACAACAATGTTACTTTATAGCATGAGACATATTACTTTAAACATTGTGTTCTAGATTTTTGAGTTGGTGTGTATTAACGGACACAGAATTTAGGAGTCGTGGGTTCACAAAAGGTTCGAACACACATATTGACGTCCAAATCTTTAAGGTCTGCCTAAAAACTAAAGCACTCAGCTATCTTCTTGGCTTACTAGGTGATTTTCTAAATCTTATACTCGATTTTATACATTTTTTATATAATTATACCTAATCTGCGTTGAATTTAGTGGGTGTCAGAGAACCAAAAATTAGCTATGGATTCGTCTCTATGTGTATAAAAGAATTATAAGAATTATACTTAATGTAAATTCACCGACAACAAAAAGAAAAATGAAACAAGCAAGTGATAGTAATATGAAACTATAGAGGTCGTAAACCACAAGCAATTAGATATTTAGAGTGTATGTTCTTATTGCAATTATAGAAATCCGCTTAGTGGAGTTCATCACTTCTCTATGAGGAATTTGAAAAAATTGAAATTGTCTAATACTTACATTAAAGAAGTCATTACACTCTTTACGTTTTTTAGCTTGTTGTATGCAATCATTCCAAAGGTGCTATGACAAACACAAACAATCTCTCTCTCTCTCTTTATATATATATATATATATATATATATATATATATATAAAAGAGACTTAGAAATATGCTGATATGGTATCCTTCTAATGCCTCCATTCCTATTTTTCTTTTTTCTCATTTTTTTGATATTTTATTGGTTTATTAATCCAAAAATTATCTCATTTAATAAATAATGCTACTGTCGATTTTAAGTGAATTAAACATTGTATTGATGTGGTTACTATTTGTAGCATTGTCCATTCCAATTCCTTATTCTTCATGTCTTTTGACATTCCGGCGAGTGTTTCATATAAATTTAAGCACAATTGGGTATGTATCTTTTATACATTTTCCATGAAGAATTGAGTGAATATTGAGTTTTTTTTTTTTTAATATTGAGTTTTATGTTTCTTCTAATATTCTTTTATTTTTTGTTACAACTTTATGCTCCAACACTTTTGCATACAAGTTTTCATCAGGATGATTAGAATGTTACTATCTAAGAAATTCTCAAGGCAAGCAAACATATTCTTTTTTTAGTGTTTATGGTTTAAAGTTTGTAAGAAAAACTTATTACGCTCATAAAATCTTAATACATAATTCTTCTTACATTGTCATCAAATAATTTAATGATCAAGGAGAAAAATGCTTTTGCTAGAAGACTTCAGGTATGAGGTTATTAAACAAGTGATTTAATTTTTTTTCATGATATTTTTTAAATTATAGAATATAGGACTATAATATAGTGAAATTCATGAAATTGAATACAATAATTAATTAATTTGAATTTATTAAACTGATTATAAATTGTTTTGGTTAAAACTAAATATATGAGATAAAATCCCAGGCAGAAATCACTTTGAGAGATACATGCAACTTGCAACCACAACAAGCATGGATTTGAACTGGGCAATCAGAATTCTATTAAATGTACCTCCCATTCTTCCTCTTCTATTGATTTTTTATATAATAAATGTATCTGTTAGAAGTTAATAGTATTTATATATGAAATAGAGGTATAATATGTGGTTGAACAAATTTAGTGCTACAAAATGAAGCATAAGATTTGAAGTTGAAAGGAACTTTAGAGTACCCGAGTGATTTACTAGCCTTGTTCCTAAAGGCTATGGATGAATAAAAGAAAAACTACACCAAAGTATGATTATGATTTTGTTCAAAAACTCCCAATTGATATTTAAAAACTACCACACATACATGCGCTCTCTAAGGTCTAGAATCGTATTTATCTTTTATCTTTTTCTTTATCTTTATATTATTATTTCTACTAACTAATGGATAAATCGTAATAAAGCCCAACTAAACGTATTCCAGCAATCAAAATACAGTAAAGCTTAGCTTGAATCATCCCCACGTAACAACTTAACAACACATGTTTCTCAATTTTTTTCCTTTTAAAGTACAACATTTTCTAATTAATTATTTCTAATAAAGGCTTATTATTATTATTATTATTATTATTATTATTATTTAAAAAAAACTGAAACAATTCTCTCTTAATTAAAGAGGCCATCAAATCTGTGGTAGTCTCTTCAACCGATGTGGTCTCTTCAGATACATTCGCCGCAATCTATAATCTGTATGTATTAATCGCGTACCATTATTTTTTTCATACTGAAGTTTCCTTGGCAGAATTATATTTTGGTTGATTTTAAGTCCTTTAAATTATGTTTGGTGAATTGGAGTACCAAGACAAGGATTGGTGAATCTTTTTTTGCATTCTCTGAAACTCTTCTTCGTTTCTTTGTTCTTTATTTCCTTATATTGTCTCCTCTCAATAATGAAGGCTAATTTAGAAATAGTCAAAGTAACGTATTATTATTGTTGAAATTTAAAGAAAGGGAGAAAGATCAGTCTCTCTCTAAATTCCACATCAGCCCAAATCCCTCGAAGTTATGACAACCTTCATTTCCTAACCTTGGACCCCACCAATATTGTGAGAGAAGAAAATTATCTCACCTCTCTTCCTGAACCCAAAGCGTTACCGGGTCCTAACTTAATCCCACACAATGGAGAGGCCAATGACCCAATCATACTATCCTTAGAGTAGAAACAAAAACTCTACTCCCCTTGGAAATTTTCGGTCATCATCAAGTTGTTAGGGAAGAAACTCCATCATCAGTACTTAAAAAAAAGCTAATCGACCTATGGAAATTGAAGAAAACCTTCCCCTTGATCGATTTGGGGTTGGATTATTATACAGTCAAGTTATCAGGAATCGAATCGCAGAAGAGGATTTTACAGGAGGGACCCTAGTTTGTGGTCGGCTCTTATCTTTCAGTCCAATTGTGGGAACCCAATTTTATCCCCAAGGAATCCCTAATTGAATC
The DNA here is from genome assembly GCA_030864215.1 of Capsicum pubescens. Classification (NCBI taxonomy): domain Eukaryota; kingdom Viridiplantae; phylum Streptophyta; class Magnoliopsida; order Solanales; family Solanaceae; genus Capsicum; species Capsicum pubescens. The sequence goes on along the minus strand of CM061542.1, from coordinate 69,087,003 downwards.
CACAGTGATCTGGATCAGATTACCCCAATTACCCATCATGTTCTATAATAACTCAATCTTACAGAGGGTGGGGCAAAAAATGGGTAAATTACTCAAGATTGATGCATGCACCTCATCAACGCTAAGAGCCAGATATGCACGTATTTGCATGCAAGTTCCATTGGATACTCCACTAAAATCCTCAATTAAGATCGAAAACCATCAACAAATGATCCACTACGAGGGAGAGGGTTTTCTTTGTAAAACATATGGATGCTTACGCCACACCCTCAGTAAATACACAACAATCCAGTCCACCAAGGAGGCCAGCCCCACAAACGTCATCGATTCACTAAGACCGACAGAGGAGGAATGGATTGTTGACACCTAATTTTTGCCCTCTGCGACGAAATTTAATTTTGAGTTTCTTTGATTTTAAATAAAATTACAGTATTTATTTTATTAAAAAAAAAAAAAAAACTTTTCAAAATTACAGTATGTATTTGTATACTAGATCGTATGATTTTTTTACTTAAATAATTATTTTACTGAAAATTTGATTTAATCAAGGATTTTCCTGAAAATCAATTCAAATATGCAAAATCTCGATTGAAAAATAGTTTGTTCTCGAAAATAATTTATTTGAAAATATTTGTTTGATTTTATTAAATTAAGAAACTCAATATTAAACCAGTTCATAATTCGTAGTCAATTTTGATACAATTTTTTCGATTAATTGAATTTGATCGTAATTGAAATTAATTGAACCATAATTGCAATACAATTAGCTGATTGATTTTCGATTTAGCCAAATTTAAATAAATTGACTGAATTTATAATTTAGGGTTATTTATTAAAAACCTTAAACCCCAATCCTTTTTAAATCAATCAGCCCCATAAAAATTGGGCCACCAGCCCAAAATGATACCCTTTTCTCTTCTCCCTTGACCTAACCCATCAGCCCAACAAACTGAAACTGAACCGACCCATACTTCTTTTTCCTCTTTTCCCCCTTTACCCATACCGATCCAACACCAGTAGCCAACAACACTCCAAAACGTGATCACAAACATCGACAACTCCAACATTAACAACATCCAACAACACTGCTTGCAAGCAATGTACAAACATCAACAACAAAACAGCGACGGTACCACCTCCAACCCGTTGCTGACCCAAAATCTGAACCCGACGAGTCAGCAATCAATGGCCCAACTAGCTCAACCAGAAACACCAACAACCCCAACCACCCGTCCAACTCAGCAATAACGTTCAGATTCTGTACAAATTCCAGCTCATCTTATCTCAATTTTGAAATTCAAATTTCTAACTCTTTTTCCCTTTTTACCCCTATGTTTCCCCCTAAAATCGGTCTCAAATCTCCTATAAATATCTGTTGAAGAACAAGAGAAAGGAGGAGGATTCTTTGGGGAAAAATTAGGGATTCGGGAGGAGCATTCCTCTAATTCCACGTAACCAAAGAATTCGAGAAGAAACATATTTGGAAAATCGATTCTGAGGAAAGAAATAAAAAGGAAAAAAGTGAAAATTCCAACAAAAATTACTTCGGATTCCGGCGAAACTATTGAATTCCAGCGAAATTAATTAAACTCCGGTGTTAAAGTCCATTTTAAAGAGCTCGTCCGTCTCAGTTCCTACCCCAGAAAAGGTAAACACGACTTGTTCATTTAATCCCTTCGTTATCTATTCTTCTCCCTGCTAGTAGCAATTTCGTAGTAATGATGGGATTATTCGTTGTACAGCGCTTTGAAAGCCATAAGGCTTTGTGTGATAAAGTTGTATTGTGATAATCCTCTAGTCGTCAGACGCATAGTTGCTGTGTAAGCTTCTATTTTTTTTGGTGTTTTGGTTAGTCTAGTTCTTCTCCTTTCCTCATTCGTTATATTCTTGCTAAAGGTTATCACTTAGATTTGAATATTTGGGAACTATGTTGCTGGAATTAGGAGGTTTTCTTTTCTTTGGTTATTAATTAAGCAGGGCCACATTCTTAGCCTAATTGGCATTTTTTGGGCTATAGACTAGTTAATTTATGTGGATGTTTTTTCCTAATGAATGGTGTTAATTTTAGTTACTAGATTAGATCAATTCTTTTTTCACTCTATTTATCAAGCTGTTATGTTTAGCGGCCAAGAAGTGATTCACTTTATGGTTTATTCGTTTTCTGCATCTTTGCCGCCTTGTTTCATAATATAATATGATGCGCAAGAATTAGTTGGTCGATTAACCGGATTGAATATTAAGGGTCCTTGTTAGCTTGTTTCTTTGTTCGAGATATTTTATAAAAACCTTCACTTTAAATTTGGATGGCATTACTCCTATATACGAACTGCCTAAATTCTCCTATAAAACATGTAGTACAATCTATTTCTTCTTTTTCTTAATAAAATGAGTGTGAAGCAGCATATTTGATACATGTGAAAAATCAAGTTTAAGATGATTGAACCTCTTAACCGTTCCTTAGTATATAGGGTATATTGCTTGGCCTTTGGCTAATGTCTAAGTTATGTGATCATGTAGATGTCTTGCATTATAGCTCGTCATACTTGCTGTATTGAACCCTCAGTTAAACTTACTTGATAGTTGTATCTAATGGGGTGAGCTCATAGAATTATTATTGCCCGTTTTCTTTTCTTGTAGCTTTGAAATTTCCTTAAGTATTCTGAATTGATTGCCTCACCAAGATGTTAGAAATAATGATGACGATTTCCCATCAATAATTCTGTTGTTATGGAAAGTTGTAGTCATGTACTAATCATTATATTTTCTTTATTTTGCATGAACCCATCTTGAACAATTCCGATCGGACTCCCCATTCCTTCGCATTCAATGTCCGTCGAGTCGAGCCTCATTAAAGTCCAAATTTGGACTGATATACACAGGATCGCACATACTTGTGGTGGGGCCCTTCCTCGGACACCGCGCATAGCGGTAGCTTTAGTGCACCGGGCTGCCCTTATACACAGGATCGCACAAGTATACAAGCTGGTATACGCTGATATACAGCGCGTATACACTGAAAGCCGTAACGGCATACCATTATACAGTGTACAATGAAAATTGCAGAGGGAATATGCTGATTTTTACGTTGATATACAGTATATACATGGAAATATACAGAAAAATGCAAGGGTGAAGGGCTGTGATATACAGTCAGTATACAGTTGGGTATACACTGCAGAAATGGACCAAAAGTCCATAAAGAATGGGCCCGCAGCTTTATTGATGGGCCAATTAAAGGCCCAAATTTTAATTCTTCTTATTCATTTCCTTGTAAATCCTATTTTTTTTAGTATAAATAACATAAATACCAACCCTTTTGAAAGTAATTGCACTCTCTCCCACTTTTTAAATTACTTCACTCCCTCTCCCTATTAATATACATGACATAACCGACATATACATAGCATTCTGTGTATATGTTGGGATTTTTGTAATATGTTTAGGGAGTTGGGATTTTTTGTAATATTGAAAATATAAGTTGTGTATTTGTGTAATTTTTAGATTTTATTATGTGCTTGTATTAATTGTTAATTTGGTTAGCCTTTAAAAATCCCCTTTCGAATCGTTATTTTTGTTTTTCTTTGCGTACTTTATTTTGTAGCGCAATATTCAAAATTGATAAAAATATATCTTTCTTTATGTTTTTCCTTCGAATATCTTTTAAAAAAATCAAAATGGCATTTTATTTCATTAATATGTTAAAGTATTCATTCAGGTTAAAAAGAATTTTCATCGACCTAAACTCGATTTCCTTTACGATAGATAAAATTATTTTCACGAATTAGCCAAGGTTCATAATTTGTTTAAATTGATATTTTTCCTTAAAGATAGATATATTTTTATCAAAAATGATATTTAAAAATCACTTTCTTTCTCCCTCTTATTTAAAAGAATAATTTATAAAGAAAATGAGTTTAGCTCAACCTTTCTTTACAAGAAATTTTCTCAAGTTAAATAGGATCAATATTCGCTTGGTTGACAACTATCATTTTGGGTCTTCAAAAAAGAAAATAGTTAAACGTAATTTTTTTATAAAATTAAATCTTTGTAAAAATTAGTCACGTTTAGTTAGTCAAGTTAGTTCTTTTTGGTAAACCGTTTTAAACGGACCTTCTTAGGTCTTTAATTGAATTCTTACCCGGTTTCTCTAATTTTAATGGGTTTTTTTTTTTTTCTGTTTTTGAACCTTTGAAACACTTTTTAAGTTTTTTCGTATAAAAATCAAGTGGCGACTGTGAATTTTCTTAAAATTATTTTAAAATTTTGTTGAATCTTTTGAAATAGTTTTAGAAAGGTCAAAATCATTTTCTCGCCAAATAAAATCCGAAAGGGATAAAACAGAAATGGCGACTCTACTTGGGATTTAACTAGGTTCTAACCAAATATCTGAACTAACTTATTTGACTAACTATTTGGGTCTATACTATTTAACTGTTTGCTTGCTTATGTGTTTAATGCAAAAATTTAAATTATTGCATTTCATGACATACTTCCACATTTGAATATATAAACTATTTTGGGGTTTCATGGATGTCCCGACCCCTATTTATCGATTCCAAATGAAGTGTTGGAAATATGACAGTTTATTGGCACGTTAGGCATTTGATGGTTGTTAATATTTTCAAACCCGAGTTGTCCACTTGGGAACCTGGTCAAAGGCCACTCTAGATACCTAGGATAGAGCAAAACCAAAATCTTTTTTAGGCATGAACCTAGGACGACCCAATACCTGAAGGGGTATTGGGCCCATTAGAAAAACTCACCTTACGTCTATTGACCACAAGTCAATAACAGACGATCATTCTTTATGTGTTTTAATTGAAGGGTGTAATGCCGAATTGTATGGACCATTATCCCTTGAAATATATTTGGGGGGCAATGAAACATCTTACAAACGACACGTATGTCCTTCAAACATTAGGCCTATCTTTGGCTTGAAAGGTCCCATGTATGCTAGGACGCGTAGTAATTGTTTGTGCGCTAAAGTGTTTTATTGTTTTGCTTTGTCTATATTTGCTTGATCTGTGTGTCTAAATAACATATATTTGACTTTAAACAAGACTAGTCCATTATTCTATTTCAAAATCTTAGAACATTAATAGGCATATAAGACTCAAAATTTGAACCCTTCCAAAATATCCTTAAAAGTCCGTCAATTATATTCCTTCCAATTTACCCCACGTTTTATTCTAAATTTCATTAGGTCATTGTCTAATTTATATTGGCCACACTGCTCTTAATATTCGTTTCTCTCGCACTCATTTGTAAGTAGAGTTATCCAGACATTCTATTAATGAAAAAACTATGTTATCTTCAAAGCTTTTCAAATAAGCCTTTTAAGAAGGTTTATCCGTTAATATCCAATTTCTCCAAATCACTATGTTCATTCTAATCCAAAAAATCCATCAAACGGTCAAAGTTCTGATCATTCAGTCACTTTTTTCAAAGCATCATATTCTTCGAATTCTGGGCTAGTCTATTTCAAATCAAATATATGTCATTTGTCTCGTATATTATTTTTGTTAATCATTACGATCATGGACTAACTTCTTACCTTTTGAGTGTTTTCTTTCCTTTTAGAGAGAGGCTGATTTGTATTTTTAATCAAACTTGATCATTTCCCAATAATTAAAAGCAAAGTAACCATTGGTGTCATAAGTCGTAAAGAAGAATGAAAATTCCTCAAAGCCGTACTATCTTACATTTTGAAGTTATTATTTTTTTGTAATCACACTTTGTGATTTCTTTGTATTCGTACATTTAGTTTTACGAACTATATTTGCCCTGAATTTATGTCGGCTTCGGTCAATCCCTCAGAAGATTTATCTTTCCATTTCATGTTGGAACTACCTTTCCTACCTCAATGGAATACATAGGTGCTACACCAGCTCGGTTATATTTTTCATAACATTTTCGTAGAAACTACGATAAATTTTTTGGAAGACCTTAAAAATTCATCAAAGGATCCTTCCCGAGTTAAATGAAGATAACATTAAAGCATGTAACTGGGGCAGAAATTTTTTAGAAGGTCTCAAAAATTTCATAAAACTTGACATTGGCTACAAAATTAAAAATTAGACATTGTTGAGATCGAGGTGTAATTTTTGAAGTTCTCTATGATTAAAGTATCCCACGTCAGAAACGACTCAACTACTTTGCATTTTAGACTGGGACAAAATTTTTGAGAAGATCTCAAAAATTTCATATTCATAAACTTCACAAGTTATAAGGAAGTTCCGGAGTTATATATTATAGACTGGGACAAAATTTTTTAGGAAGATCCTCAAAAGTTTCACAAAAAGTCATACTTCAAGATTAGAAAAAGTTTGCAAATCAATGATGAAAAAGGTTCATCAGGAGAGCAAGGCAATAGCAACACAGTTAGTCTTTCAAATCTAAGAATTTTTCTTTGGATACAGGAATAGTGAAGTCACAAAGTTGACAATGTTAAGCATGACAAAGGGCATTATCAGATCTATTGTGGTCTTGCCATAATAATCCAGATAACTTCTCTTCTCCATTTTCCTCTTGATTTATATTTCTATTACTTCATTATGATCTCTAACACTTTCTTTGATTTTATAGAAAAATCATCGGGCATAACGACAAAGATGTGAGATATTATTCAAATTACTATCTCTAAATCATCATGAGTCAAACAACTTCATCTTTATCGTTAAACTCTATCTTTTGTTATACTCCTGGCTTAATTACAATAAATTATTGTATTATTAATGAGTATTGTTAATTTATACAGGTGACATTATGCACGCCCCTATGAATTAACACAACCAATCCCCCAAAGTTTGAGGATTCAATCTAGAAGCTCAGGACATACACAGATCCTTTTAAGGATTTCTAATTCAAAGGATGAAGTTCAACGAATCAACTTCTATTCTTTTTTATATGTTAGGGTTTTCTACCCTTCGGAAAAATTACTGGGTTGTCAGCCCATTCGAGGTGATACACCTTATTATATTTGGGTCATTTATCCTCTCAAGAAAACATACTGAATCATCACTTCATTCGAGGTGACACATCTTATTATATTTGGGTCATCCACCCTTTCAAAAAGACATATATTATGATAGTTGGATTTTCCATCCCTTAATAGAATGCATTGGACTATCACTTTATTTCACGACCCGATTTATCAAGTCGTGATGGCGCCTACCTTATCCCCCAGTAGGCAAGCCAAATCATAGCCCGGAATAATAGGTAACGGGCTAATAGGCAGAAATCAGAAAAGATCGCTTATAATGATAGTAATAGTAATAACAAGTAACAAATAGAAAGTAAACATGTCTCATATACTAACACGAGGAAAGAAAAAGGACCAAATACACAAAAGAATTCCTCCCAAGACTTAGTAAGGTCAGTACTAGAGCCACTACTAAAATATACCCAGAGTACTAGACAGAATCCAAAATATACTCAATATACACAAGCAGTCTCGAGTACAAAAGACTAAACCAGAGTAGATAGATCAGCCTCGGATGATAATAAGCTCACCCTGCTCCAAATCAGTACTGGAAGGTAGGAATCACGTCAATATCGATTGTTACTACTCGAATCTACATCAGGGAAAAGATGCAGAAGTTGTAGTATGAGTACTAAAGCAGCGGGTACTCAGTAGGCATTATCGGCCGACTGGGCTCAATATAGAAAAGATATAACTACAATGCAAGGATGTAATCTAAGTCAACAGTAAAAAGGGACAGAAAGGTAAACAACTGTCAAGCTACACTAATCAGATAAAGGAATAAATATGAGTGATACAGAAAATAAATAAAGCAACAATTACAGACAAATCAAACATAACCTAACTGGGCCCCTTTAAGCCAGCTAGGCACATAAACATAACCTAAATGGGCCCCCATAAGCCCGCTAGGCACACTGAAGAAGACAATTAACTCAATCGTATCCCTATAAGTCGGTGGGATACACAAGTAGCAATTAAAGAAAATAAACGTAAATAGTCTATTACTGAGCCAATCCCAAGAAATCATGATAGTCATCCAAATGTGCACCAGACTTGAACTAGCACCAATAGGTAGTAACAAGAGGCCAGATACCGAACTCGAACCGATAGTGATGGATAATAATAAGAGGACACGTGTTGGATTCAAACCGAACATAGTGGATAATAACGAGAGGCAACATATATAATATACAACATAACTCATAATCATATGCCAGACTCGAACTGGAACTCAGCGGAACCACAACCATAATTAGGTGCCGGACTCAAACCGAAACTCAAAGGAACCACAACCATAATTAGATGCCAAACTCGAATCGAAACTCATAGTAACCATACCCAACTGTAATATTAAAATTCATACCATACCATAACAATGTCAACGTGGTACCGAAATTCACAATTAATGACAAAAATAAAGTATATACTTAACCTAAACAGAAGCTAAAAACGTCTAAATAACCATCCGCCAATCTTAGTTAAAAAAGAATAAATTCAAAGTGTTGCAATTTAATTTTTCGTCCTAAAGTAATAGACGCTATATTATATTAAAATATAATATACCAAAATTTACTAGAACGATGTCCTAATCCGGATAAATAAAGCATATTATATATATCAAATGATACGCAACTACAAGCACTTATCTAGAACTAGCATAATAGTTTACAATTTCAGTAAATAAGCTCAATCTAAAGGTAGGGTAAGCCTAACCTACCTGGACGTGAAAGCTAAAATGTCTTTCTGGAAAGCCTCCGAATAATGCTATTAGAACCGAGCTTAGATAAACGAATGCGAATAATTACTTTTCTTTCCTAAACTTTTCTTCAATAAATGATTATGAACATATAGATATGGGCGAGTGCCATGCTTACAACATTATTTAAGTCTAATGTATAATGTATCAACCAAAGAAAACTATTAACACGAATAAGTATATAAATATATATATATACTCGACAAGAATACATTCTGCCACACAAGGTTACATATGCCACTTATTAACTTAATTGACATCTTTAATCTTCTATGTGGCTTTGCAATAATTATAAGCATGCATGGTTCTACCACCTAAGGGTACACATGCTACCTAACTTAATCAAATGACATACTAAGTTTTAAAACAACTCCTCCACTTCCATGTGGAAGTGGAGTTGGAAATTTCCCATACAATTTTATCCTATTATGTATATATTCAGGTATTACATAGGTTCATGATAAATAAATATAATATTTTAAATATACCATAATTAATAGAAAATGATTTCTAATAAAACCTCTATTATATAATAATATTGTTTTAACATTTCCAGATTTACTATCTCTACTTAAAATGTTAATAGACTATAAAAGCTACTATAAAGTGATATAGATATAACATAACTTAAGGAATTTAGTAAATATAAAAAATATTTTAGAAGGGCACTAAATTATATTTTTACCAAATATCAATTCAAATTAAATATTCCACAATACACTAGATATTACTAAAATTAATCAAACGAACTGCCTGGAAACCGAACTATCAATCTCAGCAAATCATAAATAACTTGGGCAGTTATAGAAAAGCTCTGCATATCGAAAGTGTGTTAAAATATCAAAAAAATGACCATGAGGGTCATTACAACATCCACTACTAAAAGGACTTTCGTCCACGAAAGTAAAGCATAAGGACGTAACTGGGGGCTCAAACAGGTAGGGACACGCCTGGGAGGTAGTCCAGGTAGGCCAGTTGAAACCACATCAGAAAACTCGCGAACCACAGGGATGGAGTCAAGCGATGGACTCTTAGCACTAACATTCCGAACGTATGCAAGACATGTCTCACAACCCTTCAATATCCATCTTCTAACCTAATATAAGAAAATAATTCCCATCGACATACGATTATTAGAACCCTACAACAATCAGGGTACGCTAGGCAAGGCTAAAGTAACGGTCCTAAAAGAATAATCGAAGATCACATGATAAGGAGACAACTAATCCATGCCTTGAATCGCATCGAAATCCACCATATCTAGGATAATGAGATCAACCTGAGTACCAAGTTCTTGAACGATCACCAAACACGATCTATATACCTGATCTACTAAAAAAAATCACCCATATGGATAGCTATATGCAATGGCATAGATAAAGACTCTTAACATAAATCTAACCGCGATGCAAAATAAGCAGAAACATATGAAAATGTGGAATCGGGATCAAACAAAACAGAGACTGGCTGATGGCATATGATAATCTTACCTCTGATCAACACAGAATTCGAAGCCTCAGCCTCAGATTTACCTGATATAGCATACAAATGACCCTGTCCTCTACTGTACTGGGTGTCTATCCGACCACCTCTAGATCCCTGAGGACCATCCCTACGACTTTGTGCATCACCCCTATCTAACGGCGGAACTGACCTGATCGGTTGTACAATAAAAATGAACGCTCAATCATCCTATGTTGAGGACACTCACGAGCGAAGTGACCAGCAAAGTCATAATATTCCCCGGGCACCCTGCTCTATCTCAAAGGTCTGGCGGATCCAAAATGATCACCCCGATATGACGATCCTGATTGAACACCCTTCTGCAGCTGAATACTGCTCTGACCACTAGAACCCCTATAACTGGGCTAACCCCTGACCTATAGGTCAACCTCGACCCCTAGCAGTGGACTCGAGGTCCCGGCCTTCGTCTCTTGCTTCTCGAATCCTAACCATTTGGGTAAAAAGTGAACAAATAAAAATTACAACCAACTCGGACATAACGCACGAAAATGGATCAAGAAAATGAGACTTTTCCTTAAAAATGCTCCGTAGTCTCCCGAAGATAGGATACAGACGTCTTCATACTAATCCACGGGACTCTACTAAACATTGGCTCTAGTACCAACAGTACCGTGAAATCAAGGCTCTGATACCAAGCTGTCACGATCCGATTTCTCGAGTTGTGATGGCGCCTACATGATTTCTCAAGTTGTGATGGCGCCTAGAATAATAGGTAACGGGCTAATAGGCAGAAATCAGAAAAGATCACATATAATGATAGCTATAGTAATAACAAGTAACAAACAGAAAGTAAACATGTCTCATATACTAATACGAGGGAAGAAAAAAGACCAAATACACAAAAGAATTCCTCCCAGGACCTGGTAAGGTCGGTACTAGAGTCACTACTAAAATATACTCAGAGTACAAGACAGAATCCAAAATATACCCAATATACACAAGCAGTATCAAGTACAAAAGACTAAACTAGAGTAGGTAGAGGAGGACCAGCCTTGGATGACGGTAAGCTCACCCTGCTCCGAATCAGTACTGGAAGATAGGAATTTCGTCAATGTCACCTACCACTACTCAGATTTGCATCAGGAAAAAGATGTAGAAGTGTAGTATGAGTACCAAAACAACGAGTACTCAGTAGGCATCAGCGGTCGACTGAGCTCAATACAGAAAAAATATAACTACAATGCAAGGATGTAATCTAAGTCAACAGTAAAAAGAGATAGAAAAATACACAACTACCAAGCTATACCGATGAGATAAGGAATAAATATGAGTTATATAGAAAATAAATAAAGCAGTAATTACAGACAAATCAAACATAATCTAACTGGGCCTCCATAAGCCCGCTAGGCACACAAACATAACATAACTGGGTCCCCATAAGCCCGTTAGGCACACTGAAGAAGACAATTAATCCAACCGTACCCCCATAAGCTGGTGGGACACACAAGTAGCAATTAAAGAAAATAAACGTGAATAATTTGTAACTGAGACAATCCCAAGAAATCATGATAGCCATCTAGATGTGCACCAGACTTGAACCGGCACCAATAGGTAGTAAGGAGAGGCCAGATACTGGACTCAAACTAGTAGTAATGGATAATAACAAGAGGACACGTGCCGAATTCGAACCGAACATAGTGAGAATAACAAGAGGCTACATATATAATATACAACAGAACTCATAATCAGATGCCAGACTCAAATCGAAACTCAGAGGAACCACAACCATAATCAAATGTCGTACTTAAACCGAATCTCAAAAGAACCACAATCATAATCAGATGCCGGACTCGAACCGAAACTCAAAGGAACCACAACCATAATCAGATGCCGGACTCGAATCGGAACTCATAGTAACCATACCCAACTGTGATATTAAAATTCATACCATACCATAACAATATCAACGTGGTACCAAAATTCACAATTAATGACAGAAATAAAATATATACTGAACCTAAACAGAAGCTAAAATACGTCTAAATAACCATCCGTCAATCTTAATTAAAAAGAAATAAATTCAAGGTTTTGCAATTTAATTTCACGTCCTAAAGTAATAGATGCTATATTATATTAAAAGATAATACACCAAAATTTACTAGAACAAGATCCTAATCTGAATAAATAAGGCATATTATATATATCAAATGGTACACAACTACAAGTACTTATCTAGAACTAGCATAATAGTTTACAATTTCGGTAAATAAGCTCAATCTAAAGGTAGGGTAAGCCTAGCCTACCTGGACGCCAAAGCTAAAATATCTTTCTGCGAATCCTCCGAATAATGCTATTAGAACCCGAGCTTGGATAAACGAATGGGGATAATTACTTTTCTTTCCTAAACTTTTCTTCAATAAATGATTATGAACATATATATATATATATATGGGTGAGTGCCATGCTTACACCATTATTTAAGTCTAATGTATAATGTATCAACCAAAGAAACCATTAACACGAATAAGCATATAAATATATATATACACGGCACGAATACATTCTGTCACACAAGGTTACATATGCCACTTATTAACTTAATTGACATCTTTAATCATCTATGTGGCTTTGCAATAATTATAAGCATGCATGATTCTGCCACCTAAGGGTACACATGCTACCCAACTTAATCAAATGGCATACTAAGTTTTAAAACAACTCCTCCACTTCCAAGTGGAAGTACAGTTGGAAATTTCCCATACAATCTTATCCTATTATGTGCATATTGAGGTATTACATAGTTCCGTAATAAAATAAATGGAAAAGTGTTAAAAATACTCCTGAACTATCTGAAATAGATAAAAAATATCTTTCATTAGTTTTTTGACTCAAAAATATCCCTTTGTTAAATATTTGGCTAAAAATATCCCTCCCCTTAACGGAATTCTACCAAGCATACCATCTAAGTAAAAAAGCCACGTGGCTATGCCATTATTTGAAAAAGGGTCAAAAATACCCCTAAACTATCTGAAATGGGTCAAAAATATCCCTCGTTAGTTTTTTGGCTCAAAAATACCCTCCGTTAAATATTTGGCTCAAAAATACCCCTCCCCTTAACGAAATTCCACCAAGCATTCCACCTAGATAAAAAAAAAATCACATGAATATGTCACGTCCCCATCCACATGTAAAATATTATTTTTTAATTATATGACATTCTTTTCTTCTTTATTTTTATTTTTTTACAAAGCAGTTTTATCGATCTGAAAAAAAATATGATCATCAAAATTAAAAATTTCTAGAAATATTTAAATAAAATGAAATAAATTTGTGTTTTTACTGGATTTAGTTTAACGTTTATGGGATTTCTCGACATTGGGAAGGTACTAAATAAATTTTGTTAAAGGAGTACAAATTATTCAATTTTTTTCATTATATGATAAACTTTTCACTTACATTATTAAAGAAAATTATATCCATGTTTTTCTAATGATTAAAATATATTAAATGTCATTTACTTTTTTGAAAGTGAAATTTTAAAAAATTCTAAGAATACTTGATGATTAAACATAAAATTAGAAAAACTATCAACATTCATTGAGTCCAGAAAAAATAAATCAACATCACTGAATATAATCTCTTTATTTAATTCCTTCGTTAAGAAGAAATGAATGCCATATAATTAAAAAATAAAATTTTACATGTGGATGGTGACGTGGCATAGCCACGTGGCTTTTTTACCTAGGTGGCATGTTTGGTGGAATTCTGTTAAGGGGAGGGGTATTTTTGAGCCAAATATTTAATGGAGGGGTATTTTTTAGCCTAAAAACTAACGAGAAGTATTTTTGATCCATTTCAGATAATTCAGGGGTATTTTTGATCCTTTTCTGAAAAATAATTTTTTACATGTGGATGGTGACGTGGCATAGCCACGTGACTTTTTTTTACCTATGTGGCATGCTTGGTGGAATTTCGTTAAGGGGAGAAGTATTTTTGAGCCAAATATTTAATGGAGGGATATTTTTGGCCAAAAATCTAACGAGGAATATTTTTGATCCATTTTAGATAGTTCAGGAGTATTTTTGACCTTTTTTCGTAAAATAAATATAATATTTTGAATATACCATAATTAATAGAAAATGATTTATAATAAAACCTCTATTATATAACAATATTGTTTTAACATTTCTAGATTTACTATCTCCACTTAAAATGTTAATAGACTATAAAAGCTACTATAAAGTGATATAGATATAACATAACTTAGAATATTTTAGAAGTGTACTAAATTATAATTTTACCAAATGTCAATTCAAATTAAATATTCCACAATACACTAGATATTACTAAAATTAATCAAACCAACTGCCTGAAAGCCGAACTATCAGTCCCAGCAAGTCATAAATAACTTGGGGCAGTTATAGAAAAGCTCTGCATATCGAAAGTGTGTTAAAATACCAAAAAAGTAACCGTAAGGGTCATTACACTTTATTTGAGACATCTTATTATGTTATGGACCGTCAGCTCCTTCAGAGTGACATATGATTATGTTGTGGATTGTCACCTCCTTCAGAGTGACATATTACTATGTTACAGACCGTCACCTCCTTCAGAGTGACATATTATTATGTTATGGACCATCACCTCTTTCAGATGACATATTACTATGTTACGGACTATCACCTCCTTCGAAGTGACATATGATTATGTTGTGGATCGTCACCTCCTTCAGAGTGACATATTACTATGTTACGGACCGTCACCTTCTTCAGAGTGACATATGATTATGTTATGGACCTTCACCTCCTTCAGAGTGACATATTACTATGTTACGAACCGTCCCGTCACCTCCTTCAGAGTGACACTTATTATGTTATGGACCGTCACCTCCTTTAGAGTGGCATCTTATTATGTTTTGGACTGTCACCTCCTTCAGAGTGACATATGATTATGTTGTAGACCATCACCTCCTTCAGAGTGACATATTACTATGTTACAGACCATCTCCTTCTTCAGAGTGACATATGATTATGTTATAGACCGTTACCTCATTCAGAGTAACATATTACTATGTTACGGACTATCACCGCCTTTCGAGTAATATCTTATTATGTTATGGACCGTCATCTCCTTCTGAGTGACATCTTATTATGTTAATCACGATCTCTTTCTGAGTGACATATACTATGTTAAGGATCATCACCTCTTTCAGAGTGAAATATGATTATGTTATGGACCGTCACCTCCTTTAGAGTGATATATTACTATGTTACAGACCGCCACTTCCTTCAGAGTGACATTTTATTATGTTATGGACTGTCACCTCCTTCAGAGTGATATTTTATTATGTTGATCGTCACCTCCTTCATAGTGACATGTGATTATGTTATGGACCATCACCTCCTTCAGAGTGACATATTTTTATTATGGACCATCACCTCCTTCAACGTTATATGTTATAAATTTTGACCTACTTCAGTATGACATTACTAAAACAAGGTATGAACGATTGCCCTTATATTGCATTTGCTACTATAAGTTTAGTACAAGTGATTATGAGACATGTTGAACCGTCAGTTCATTCAAAGTGGCATGATATATTCAAAATGGGTCGTTCGTCCTTCAGTGAGACACATTGCACCGTCACTCCATTCAAAGTGGTATATTACATTTTAAATAGGTTGTCCGTCCTTCAATGAGACACGTTGGATCATTACTCCATTCAAAGTAGCATGTTACATTTTAAATGGGTCGTCCGTCATTCAATGAGACACGTTGGACCGTCACTCCGTTCAAAATGGCATGACACATTCAAGATAAGTCATTCATTTTTTACTAGTGCATGTTGGGTTGTCACCCCGTTTAAAGTGACATAATATTTGTAGAACAGGTTCGACTATCTCAGCATACCGTGTTCAAATAGGTTTGCACTAATTTATGTTTGGGTAATGCTACATTTTGCAACTAACTATTTTGTTTGAGATATTGCCGAGAGCATCCGAAAAGATGAAATTCTCAATTCAAAACCACAGGTGTGGACGACTCCAAAAAGGACACAGCACAACGTGAAACTTTTTCTTAGCGGCGAACTGGGACATAGTTTGAAGAGGAATATCAAACTCTTTGGTCGCGAGCTAAAGAACAACTTCCACCACCATTAAACCACACCCCTATTAGAAGACGTGTGAGATATTTTGGGATGTTCTGGTTTCAGTTTCACTTTCAGGATACTTCTAAACTCATACTGGAAGTAACTTTTCCTTTTCTTCAAATCCGAGTGATAACGCACTCAGAGTTTTGAAAATTATATTCAGGTAAATTCTTGCCTATGGATGTGAAGGATCTCACATTCATGGTTAAGAAATTACAAGCCTCTTTTCCTTAACTCAATTAACTTGTCACTGATTTCGAACCAAAGATCGTCTAACATAAAAGACTATCTTTCTACTGATTGAGTCGAACTACAAGCAGTCTGATTTCCTAAATCATTGGGATATGTAGGTTGGGCTCTTTGTAGAAAACTCGATGGCATTCCAACCTCCCCCTCAATTCTCTTATCCCACAACTCTTTAGTTTCACCAAAATTTGAAACTCGGAATAGCTTATGAATTCTTTGAAAATCATGCTTAAAAATCAAGCTTTATGAACTACAAGTGGCCTGAATTCTCATGCAATCTGAGATATGTAGGAAAACCGACACTGGGGTTCATCCATAACTCTCTAAAAACTCGTGCGAAAACTAATTTCTTTCGAGAAATGAATTTGTGGTCGGACAAAAATTAGGGACGTCAAACTCCCTTTGTCCAGGGTTACTTGCATCCACCCTACCCAAAGGAAGGGGGCAGTTGTTAACACTTAATTTTTGCCCTCCGTGACTAAGTTTAATTTCGAGTTTCATTGATTTTAAATAAAATTACAATATTTATTTTATTCAAATGAAAAAAATCTTTTCAAAATATTCTCTAGGCAATTTTGTCATTTTGAATAGCGATTATATGTTCTTATATTTGTATACGAGATCTATGATTTTGTTACTTAAATAATTATTTTACTGAAAATTTGATTTTAATCAAGGATTTTCCTGAAAATCAATTCAAATTGGCAAAATCTAGATTGAAACATAATTTATTCTCGAAAATAATTTATTCGAACAATATTTGTTTAAATTTATTAAATTAAGAAACTCAAAATTAAACCAGTTCATAATTCGTATTCAATTTTGATATAATTTAGGCGACTAATTAAATTTGATCGTAATTGAAATTAATTGAACCATAATTGCAATACAATTAGCCGATTGGTTTTAGATTTGGCCGGATTTAAATAAATTGACTGAATTTATAATTTGGGGTTATTTATTAAAAACCTTAAACCCAATCCTTTTTAAATCAATCAGCCTCATAAAAATTGGGCCACCAGCCCAAAATGACACCCCTTTCTCTTCTCCCTTGACCCAACCCATCAGCCCAACAAGCTGAAATCGAACCGGACCATACCCTTTTTCCTCTGTTCCCATTTTACCCGTACCAATCCAACACCAGTAGCCAACACTACTCAAAAACGCGATAACAAACATCGACAACTCCAACGTTAACAGCTAACAACACTGCTTGCAAGCAGTGTACAAACACCAACAGCAAAACAGCGGTGGTACCACCTCCAACCCGTCGACAACGACGAACTCGGTGACCCAAAATCTGAACCCGTCGAGTCAGCAATCAACGACCCAACCAGCTCAACCAGAAATGCCAACAACCCCAACTACCCGTCCAGCTCAGCAATAACGTTCAGATTCTGTACAAATTCCAGCTCTTCTTATCTCAATTTTGAAATTCAAATTTCTAACTCTTTTTCCCTTTTTACCCCTCCGTTCCCCCTAAAATCAGTCTCAAATCTCATATAAATACCTGTTGAAGGACAAAGAAAGGAGGAGGATTCTTTGGGAAAAAATTGGGGATCCGGAAGGAGCATTCCTCTAATCCCACGTAACCAAAGAATTCGAGAAGAAACATATTTGGAAAATCAATTCCGAGGAAACGAAAAAAAGAAGAAAAGTGAAAATTCCAACAAAAATTACTTCGGATTCCGGCGAAATTATTTAATTCCAGCGAAATTAACTGAACTCCGGTGTTAAAGTCCATTTTAAAGAGCTCGTCCGTCTCAGTTCCTGCCCCGGAAAAGGTAAACACGGCTTGTTCATTTAATCCCTTCGTAATTTATTCTTCTCCCTGCTAGTAGCAATTTCGTAGTAATGATGGAATTTTTCGCTGTAGAGCGCTTTGAAAGCCATAAGGCTTTGTGTGATAAAAGTTGTATTGTGATAATTCTCTAGTCGTCAGATGCATAGTTGTTGTGTAAGCTTCTGTTTTTTTTTTTATGGTGTTTTGGTTAGTCTAGTTCTTCTCCTTTCTTCATTCGTTATATTCTTGATAAAGGTTATCACTTAGATTTTAATATTTGGGAAATATGTTGCTGGAATTAGGAGGTTTTCTTTTCTTTGGTTATTAAATAAGCAGGGCCACATTCTTAGCCTAATTGGCATTCTTTTGGGCTATAGACTAGTTAATTTGTGTGGATGTTTTTTCCTAATTAATGGTGTTCATTTTAGTTACTAGATTAGATCAATTCTTTTTTCACTCTTTTTATTAAGTAGTTGTGTTTACCCACGAAGTGATTCACTTTATGGCTTATTCGGTTTCTGCATCTTTGCCGCTTTGTTTCATAATAATATGACGCGTCACGAATTAGTTGGTCTATTAACGGATTGAATATTGAGGGACCTTGTCATCTTGTTTCTTTGTTTGAGATAGTTTATAAAAACCTTCACTTTAAATTTTGATGGCATTACTCCTATATACGAACTGCCTAAATTCTCCTAAAAAACATGTTCTACAAGCTATTTCTTTTTTTCCTTAATAAAATGAGTGTGGATCAGCATATTTGCTACATGTGAAAAATCAAGATTAAGGATGATTGAACCTCTTAACCGTTCCTTTGTATATAGGGTATATTGCTTGGACTTTGGCTAATGTCTTAGTTATGTGATCATGTAGATGTCTTGCATCATCGCTCGTCCTACTTGCCGTGTTGAACTCTCAGTTAAACTTACTTAATAGTTGTATATAATGGGGTTAGCTCATAGAATTATTATTGCCCGTTTTCTTTTCTTGTAGCTTTGACATTTCCTTAAGTATTCTGAATTGATTACTTCACCAAGATGTTAGAAATAATGATGACGATTTCCCATCGATAATTCTGTTGTTATGAAAAGTTGTAGTCAAGTACTAATCGTTATATTTCTTTCTTTTACATGAACCCATCTTGAAAGAGTTCGATCGGACTCCCATTCCTTCGCATTCGCTGTCCGTCGAGTCAAGCCTCATTAAAGTCCAAATTTGGACGGATATACACAGGATCACACAAGTATACAGATGGTATACAATGATATACAGCGGGTATACATTGAAAGTCGTAGCTGCATACCATCATACAGTGTACAATTAAAAATGGAGAGAGAATATGCTTATTTCTACGTTTATATACAGTATATACGTGGAAATATACAGAAAAATGCAAGGATGAAGGGCTGTGATATACCGTCAGTATACAGCTAGGTATACACTGCAGAAATGGACCAAAAGTTCATAAAGAATGGACCTAAAAACTGGGCAGCTTTATTGATGGGCCAATTAAAGGCCCAAATTTTAATTCTTCTTATTCATTTCCTTGTAAATCCGATTTTATTATGTGCTTGTATTAATTATTAATTTGGTTAGCCTTTATAAATCCTCTTTTGAATCATTATTTTTGTTTTTCTCTGCATTTTTCCTTTGCGTAATTTATTTTATAGCGTAATTTTCAAAATTGATAAAAATATATCTTTCTTTATGTTTTTCGTTCGAATGACTTTTAAAAAAATCAAAATGGCATTTTATTTCATCAATATGTTAAAGTAGTTCATTCAAGTTAAAAAGATTTTTCATCGACCTAAACTCAATTTCCTTTACGAAAGATAACAATATTTTCAGTAATTAGCCAAGGTTCATAATTTGTTTAAATTAATATTTTTCTTTAAAGACATATTTTTTTATCAAAAAGGATATTCAAAAATCACTTTTTTTCTCCCTCTTATTTGAAAGAATAATTTATAAAGAAAATGAATTTAGCTCCACCTTTCTTTACAGGAAATTTTGTCAAGTTTAATAGGATCAATTTTTGCTTGGTTGACAAATGTCATTTTAGGTCTTCAAAAAAAAAAAATAGTTAAAGGTAATTTTTTTTATAAAATCAACTCTTCGTAAAAATTAGCCACGTTTAGTTAGTCAAGTTAGTTATTTTTGGTAAACCATTTTAAACGGACGCTCTTAAGTGCCTTAAAAACCTTCTTAGGGCATTAATTGAACCCTTACCCAGTTTCTCTAGTTTTAAAGGTTTATTTCTGTTTTTGAACCTTTGAAACTCTTTTTAAGTTTTTTCTTGATTTTTTCTATAAAAATCAAATGGCGACTCTGTGAATTTTCTTAAAATTATTTTGAAATTTTCTTGAATCATATGAAATAGTTTTAGAAAGGTCAAAACCATTTTCTCGCCAAATGAAATCTGAAAAGGATAAAACATGGACGACAATCGTCTTCAATCAGAGAACGAAAGATCGTGTCCAATCAACCCACGTAGGTAAGGCAAGGCAACACAACATCAAGGTTAAAAGGTTTGATGTAACCTCTGGTAAGTTTCTTGACCTTATATCTTCGGATGCCATAGCTGCATCGTTATCCGACGTCCTCCCAAGTGCAGCTAAAGGTAAGAACCTGGAACCTCCCCTTAACCCTAATAGGTCGGGTCTTTATAAGCCTGAAAAATAATTGGGCCTAAAAAGGACCCACTGAGTAGTCATTCCAATTCAATTGGACAGATGTGGCCAATACCCCCCTCCCCGGGCCGACTAACTTTGAACACCTCATGAATGAAAAGAGGCACATCAATTTGGTCCATCAAAGTCTGGTGGATACCTGTGGCTCTCTCACTCCCAATCCCGTGGCCCAGTCCGAATCCATTAGCTTAGAGAAAGCTCTTTGGGTTGCTGAGCTGGAAAAAGATCCAAGCCACTTTCTCTCTCTCCAAACGCCTGATATCCCCTTTGAATGTGCTTTACCAGCTCACATCAATCAAAAAAATAAGAGTGTCTTTTCCAACAGACACTCATTAACTTCTCAACCAGTCATTAATGATGGAAGACTCACAGTCTCACCTCCAGACACTCTTGAAAAAGACTCTCACAAGTCAAGTATCTTGCCTTCTGATCCTTACATTTTCTCTCCCTCCCTTACTCACTTTACCAATGGCTTCATCGAGTTAAGACCACCTTCTCCCTCTAGTCTTCTCCACCAAACCACTGGAACTAAATTACTTTCCAACCTCATGGTTAGAGATACGCCTGTCCCAACAAACTTTCCCCTTAAAGTTAAATATAGAGGGGAGGATACTCATCCTCTTAATATAAGACCCTTATTATCTAGCTCAACTGGTGAGAGAGGGCATGAGCCAGGGTCTACTATGGTCAGGACGTAAGAATGACGATGATGCGAAGTATCTTCAGTCAAGGTTTTGCGACTAATTAGTCAACGGACCCGATCACATCGGAACTCTCCAATATGAGTCAAAGCTTACCATTTTCCCCCTAAAAAAGGATAGAACTACTGTCGGAGGGTCCTCTTTTTGTAAAAATATTCTGGGACCCCTCTCACCAGCCCTAAACCCACTCAAACTCTCCACCACTAATGCCAACCTCATTATTTCTCGAGATGATGGAACGAGAAAAGACCCTGAAAGCATTGAGAGAAAGAAACAAGGAAATGAAAAATATCCCGGCATCCCTGAAAGCTCCTCATACAGATGTCATCACTCTAGAAAAACCCCTCTCTCACTTATTCGAGGACCTTATCAGCGAGCTCCTACTAATTTTGTTACTATTGGAGCTCAACAAATTTGATCTAGAACTAAAGCTCCCAGGAATAGGAATCTTCTATTCTACAAAGTTGAACCCACTCTCCAAGAAGAGGAAGGAACCAATGACTGTTTATCCCCCTTCCTAGAAAGGGGCAAGAGATTAATAGAGAATCTCCAACCAATTCGAGTCAATTTCATGATGAACATCATAATATGGAATGTTATAGGGGCAAATAATGTCTAGTTTAGGAGACATTGTCAAGCCATGATCAATATATACAAGCCCACTCTCTTAGCTCTGCTTGAGATTCGCATGGCTGACCACAAAGCTATTACTCAGACTCTTAGGTTTAACAGCCAAATTTAGTTCCCGACCACTGAAAACTCTGAGGGTATTGTCATCATGTGGGATAATGCCTCCCTTTCCATTTAAGACATTGTTGTCCACCCTCAAGGCATCCATGTTGAAGTGAAGGTTATCAATCCTCCCTTCAATTGGTTTTTTAGTGCCAGTTATGCAAGTACTGATTTCTATGTGAGACAGTCTCTGTAGGACTATCTCACAAACTATGCTTAGTCCCTTAATAACTCCAACATCCCCCTTGGCTCATTGAGGGAAACTTTAATGAAGTCCTCAGGGCCTCAGAGAAGTTTAGTGGAAATAACATTAACAGGAACAAGGTCAATGCCTTTTGGAACTGTATCAACCTTTGTAAACTGACTGACCTAGGATTCAAAGGTAGTAAGTTCACCTGGGCTAATAAAAGGTATATAAATAGGAGGTCCCTGATTCTAGAAAGGTTGGATAGGTGTTTTGCTAATGAAGATTGGCTTCATCTTTATAGTACTGTAACCCACCTCCCTAGGACCCACTCTGACTATTGCCCTCTCTTAGTTAACCTCCATACCCCCTCCCTCAAACCAAAAAAATCCTTTAGAGTTGAGTCCATGTGGTGATCACATCCAAATTTTATTCAGGTTATCCATAACTCTTTTAGCAGTAAAATCCCTCTCACTGAAGCTACCACTCCGTTTCAGGACTAGGCCAAGACTTGGAATAGACAAACCTTTGGCAGTATTTTAAAAAAAAAGAGGGAAATCTTAGCTACCAGAAAACCTTCATCCGTCCTACCAGTCTATTTCTTCACAACCTGGAAAGGAATTTCATTAAGAATTTCAGTCTCATCCTAAGGCAGAAGCAGGAATTCTGGAGACTCAAATCCAGAATAACCTGGCTAGCTGAGGGGGACTCAAATACCAAATTCTTTTACACCTTTACCCTTAGTAGAAGGATAAAAAATAGGATAAATGCTTTGAAAGATGATGGGGGCAACTGAATTGTCTCCTCTGAAGCCATCAATCAACATATTGTCCCTTACTATAATTCTCTTTTCATGACTGGCCACAACTCTTCTTTCATGAAATGTCAAGATAACCTCTCTTTTAGAAGATCCCTCCCCTCTGAAGACCACCACCCTCTTTATAGTATTTCCTCCATAGAGAAGATTAAGAGTATCATTTTCTCCTTTAAACCTGATAAGGCCCCTGGCTTGGATGGCCTCCATCCCTTTGTTTATCAAAAATACTGTCAGATTCTTGATCCCTCTGTCATCAAATTCTGTGAAGAGGTCTTCTCTTCAGGCATAATGGATTCAAGGGTGAACTCCACTTACCTTTGTCTCATTCCTAAATGCCTTAATGCTTCTAGCCTCAAAAACTTCAGGTCTATTAGGCTGTGTAACACCCAATACAAGCTCATCAAAAAAATAATTGCTAGGAGATTTAGATCCTATGTAGCTAGGATTATTAGTAATAGCCAAGCAAGTTTCTTTCCTAACAGAAGGACCTTTGACAATGTCATTATTATCTAGGAAGTGATCTCCCATTTCCAAAAAATAAAAGGTAAGCAGGCTGGTATGGTCCTTAAAATTGACCTAGAAAAAACCTTTGACAGAATTCAATGGTCTTTCATTAGACAAACTCTCAATTTTTCAATGTCCCTCCCAAGCTGTCATCTCTCATTTTGTCTTGCATCTTCTCCTCTACCATCTCAATCCTTATAAATGGGGAGAAAACTAATTTCTTCTAGCCCACTAGAGAAATAAGGCAAGGAGATCCCATATCCCCCTACCTATTTATTATGTGCATGGAACTCCTCTCTAGGAGAATTGACTATGAGATAGATACCCTGAATTGGCACCCCATCTCTATCAGCAATAGAGGCCCCATCATCTTTTCTTTGCTGATGACCTGATCCTCTTTGCTAAAGCCATTAAAGACAATTGTGTTACTATCTCAAAGGTCCTCCGGGATTTTAGCTCCCACTCTGGTCAAAAGATTAATCACTCTAAGTCTAAAGTCCTTTTCTCTAGGAACTACCCCTCCCATACCAGGAACCAGCTTTTTAGTATCCTTTCCATTAGACCTTTTGATTCTTTTGGTAAGCATCTTGGTTTCCCTATCTTTTACAAGAAACCTGCTAGTACGGACTTCAACTCCATTCTTGATAATCTCAATGCCAAGTTGACTGGTTGGAAAGTTAACCTCTTAAGCATGACTGGTAGGGTTACCTTGGCCAAATCCTCGCTTAACAACATCCCAACTCATGTTATGCAATATACTTCCCTCCCTAGTACCATCCTCTCCTAGATTTACAGAATCCAAAGAAATTTTACCTGGGGGACCACCTTTAAGAAAAGAAAATTGCACCTCTTAAGTTGGGAATCCATTTCCAAATCAAAATATGAGGGGGCCTTGGATTATAGAGAGCCAAAACTCAAAATGATACTTTCAGTGCTAGTTTAGCTTAGAGATATTACGATGCCCCTAATAGCCTGTAGGCTTCCATCCCCAGGAGTAAGTATGAGTGACCTAATTTCTCCTTCAAAAGGCTTCTTCTAGAATCTGGAAAAACATAAACCATGGTGGGAATTTAAATAGATTAGGGGCCCACTGGATTTTCCAAGATGGTAGAAAAGTTAATTTTTGGGTGGATAAATGGATCCCTCACCTAGCGCCTCGTAGGAACCTGATTCAGGGCCCCCTATCCCTTCCCCAATCCAACTTAACCCTTGCTGAAGTTTGGAATGAGGGTGATTGGAATTTCAACAACCTATCACTTCAGTTCCATCAAGAAATTATTCTTAGCATCAAGTGTTTCTTTAGGAGAAATCCCATATTGCATGAGGATCGACTAATCTAGGGGCTCACTGGTAATGGGTGCTTCACTACCAAATCCATTTGTCACCTTATCACCAGTTCATGTAAAGCTATTGTAAATATCACCAACCTACCTTTTAAGTAGATCTAAAAGATAAACTGCCTCTCTAGGATCAAAACCTTCCATTGGCTCGCTCAACACAACAAACGCCCGACCTCCTCTTATCTTACTAGGATTGGGATAGATATCAGCCCTACGTGCAGGGCCTGTAATTGCCAAGTAGAAGACATAGTCCATGTCTTTTTTGAATGTCCCATCACCAAATTTTTCTGGAAGGATCTTTTTAAAGCTGGAACTAGGATTGATGGTCTCAACATTATCAACTTATACCCTCAAAATTGGCACTCAAGTTGGTCTATGTTGAAGCATTAAAGTTTTGATAAGATGCTCACCTGGCATAATATCCTTTCTTTCAGCCTTTGGGCTATTGGAAGAATAGAAACCATAATACTTTCAACAACATGACTACTCATCCAGTTTGGAGGTAAGCTTATGATGAGACCCTGGAATATATCACCATTGCCTCTCCCAATAGTCAGTCTCGACGCAAGATAGACATCAACCTTAGATGGGTTAGACCCAAGCCCGGTTCTTTTATGCTCAATACTGACAGGGCTTGCAAGGAAAACCCTGGTAAGGGGGAATTGTGGGGGGGGGGGGGGGGGTGATCCGTGGCACTGATGGCAATTGGGTTCTAGGGTATGCTAAAGCATACCTTTGGACAACAAATAACCAAATGAATCTCTTTGCTCTCAACGAAAGGCTCCGTATCCTGGAGGAAAATAATCTTAGGCCAATAGAAATCTACATTGACTTGGCCGAAGTCTTATCTTGGCTTGCTAATGGGATCTTGTTTTACGATTCTATTATTGATGAATGCAGGTCAAAACTAAGAAGACTAGGAAGGCTCAGGGTGTCTCGTTGCTATAGGAAACAAATTGGGGTAGCAGATGCAATGGCAAAGCTAGGGGAACAGTTGAAAACACAGCTGAATACCAACCTATTTGAAGTTCCTTTGATATGTGCATAACAAGCACTGCAGGCAGACATGGCTGGAACCTTTTTTACAAGATCAGTCGATGATTGTAATTTGTCTCCTGACAAAGGGACTGGTTATTGTTTTGTACTTAATCCTGACTAACTATGTCAGATATTCCCCAACTTCCTCTTTTAATTTAATACAATCTTTCTGACCAAAAAGAAAATTATTGAAATTTAGAGGAGAAGATGGAATGGTGGCAAAATCAGAAATTTTGTTAAAGGAGTTCAAGATATATTATATATGGTGAAAAGAAATTTGTGATATTATATAATTTTTCGACGAAGTTCGATTAGTCACCCTAAACTATCCCTAAATTATATATACCCTATGCCACTTTACGAATCATTAATAGAAAAAATGAATCAAAAAGAATAATATTAATATATAATAAAAATGACATAAGGAAAACTCCAAGTTTAATTTCTACAGTATATATTCAAAGTCCTTCCATTGAAAGCAATCTAATGTTGTTCTTAATTTCATTGTTTCAGCAAATTTATGTTTCCATCAATGTTTTTAAGCAATTATTTGTTATTTTAATTATTATAACAAGGGAAAAGAAATTTATTTTTTTAAGAGAAAAGATATAAATTCAGCATTGAAGTTGTTTGAGATTTGCAAAAAGATAATTTAACTTTGCGGACGACCTATTACCTTCTAAACAATTTCAAATCAACATTAATCACCCTTTTGTGTCCATATGGCATGGAGAGTGTAGTACACTCTCTAATAGAGAGTGAAGCAAGAAATTTTTTTACATTTTTTATTTCTTTCATAATATGCTTTATTTTTAAATTTTATTTATTTTAATTTTTTTCCTCATTGTCTTCTTCAATAGAATCACCATTCCTTTCTTCTTTTTCCTTTTTCCTTCTACATTCTTGTTTTTCTTTTTCCTCTTATTTTCTTTCTAAATTACTTTTGAAGCTTTTTTCTTCTTAAATTTATTTCTTGATATTTGATTGTTGTGTCTATTTTGACTTTTAATTTTTATTTTTTTTGTAGTTGTTATAAATCCTCTCTAAGAAGACCTATAAAACTTCATTTAATGGAGTTTTGATCTCATTATTATGACGATTTTGATTTTTAAAATTCTTTTCCACAGTCAGAACCGCACCACAGTAGCCATAACCAAACACTAGTAATCACCTTCTCCAAAACAAATTAAGCTTGTCCAATTTCAATCTCCGCAAAATTACAAATTCAAAAAAAATGAACAAACACGAACAAAATCAACACAATCGACCAACAAACACGTAAATCAATCAATGACCAAGAAAAAATGGATGTAAAATTTTAAAAAAGAAGAGCAAAATTGAAATCGAAAGACTTGAATGTTCTAAAAATTACCAGTTGAAATTTGAATAAGAAGCAATAAAGGAGGAGAAATAAAAGATAAGGAAAAAGAAAAATAGTAAAGTACAAAAATATAAATAAAATGTAAAATTAAATAAATTTAACAAGTGTAAGATGCTGATTGGTGCATGTTTATCCTCTCTTTTTTGTAACTGAGATTGAATGAAAAATGTCCTATTTATATTATTTTAAAATTATTTAGGGGGTTAATAGGTCGTCTACAACGTTAAAATGTCTTTTTGCAAATCTCGAATAAGTTCAGTGGTGACTTTATGTCTTTTCTCCCTTTTTAATGATAATGCCTAATTTATTTTCTTTCAAAGTATGGCTTATTGCTTTTACAAATAAAAGTAAAGGGGAAGGAGAGACGTGAAAGTGAAAATTGAGAGTTGGAGATTGGAGTTAAGCGATGTGAGTGTTTTAATTTTGAAAAAATGCTCTGTTTTCACACTGAACTATACACGAAATTGCTGAGACACATCCGAACTTTAAGAGAGTCCTATCACCTCCCTGGACTAATTAAAATCGTATTTTTGGCAACCTTAGTGCCTACGTGACATATCAGTGAATCAACACACTGAAGATCCACGTAGGCACACGTATGTGCCAGGTATGTACCACGTAGGCACTAAGATTGCCAAAGATAAAATTTTAATTAGTTCAGGGAGGTAATAGGACCCTTCTAAAGTTTGGGTGTGTCTCAACAATTTCGTGTATAGTTTAGAATGGAAATAATGCATTTTCTTTTTAATTTTTCTTCATAAAGTTTGTAAAGAAAACGTTTTGTCTTGTATGCAAATAAGGATGGTCATAAGGACATGATGATGTGATTTTTCTTACAACATAGAATTTCTATTGGTTTCTTTATTTCTTTTCCTTTTTGTTAACCTTTTCATGTTTATATCACACTTTAATATATAGAAGTAGCATGAAGTTATACATATTTTTCCCCGATAAGCTCTCTCTCTCACTCACTCATTCACTCACTCTCTCTCACACACACATATATTGACTTTGGATGAAATTCAAAATCAACAAATTGGGAAAATAAAATCAACAAACTATTACACATAATTGACCTCTACTGAAATTTAAATCAATAATTTGGGAGGTGAACAAAAGTCGTTCATATAATCGCATCAAGGATTTGATGTTAGAGAATGGGTGATATAATCAACTTCTGATACACATACTATTATATAAAAGTAGCCACGTGTCAGGATTTTTAAACAAAAGAGAATGTAGTATACATACTACCATATATTAGTTGATATGTGTTTCACTTATTTGGATAGAAAAGTCACACTTTTAATAATCAAATATGAAATTCAAAAAATTAAAATTGTTTATATATATTTTCGACTATTAACTCTAATCATGAATATATGGTTCATACTTAAATTCAAATAATTTTCATATTTTTTTCTCAAAGAATATTATAGATGATTTATCTATAATCTATAATCTATATCTATAATCTATAATAATAATAACATGTTAAAAGTGTGAAGGGCCTTATAAATGTTGTTTAAACTATTTTTCCTTCATTAAAAGTTCTTGCTTTAGACAAAATCGTCTTTTCACTATTTTTTCGTAATATTTAAGAGTTAAAAGTTAATTAAATATATTTATGGCAAAACCTTTCCTTATTAGAAATCATCAGGATTTAAATATTTTTTTCCTAATTTAAGAATTGAAAATTAATTAAATATATTTACAATAAAACTTTTTCTTATTAGAAGTCATCAAAATTAATGACAACTGATACTTTTTCCATTAGTTTAAGAATTCTAAATCAACTAAATTTGATTTTAATAAGATTTGAAAAATCTAGAAATAAATATAAAATTATTAGAATAAGAAAAATTTAAGAAGTGCCAGATTTTTAAAAGTTATAAGTACGTAATAAGAATATAATCAATGATTTTGTAAGGATTTGACTTTAAAAATAAGGAAATATTTTAAATTTTTTAAAAAAGAAAAATAATTGTAGCACAAATATGATTCAAATTGATGTGTCTCTCTTAGCGTGTGGCAACAAGGGAAAGAGGTACTATATGCAAATGCAAAACCAATGATCCATCAACCACTTGAAACTTCTGGTGGTAAAACATATATGTGTATATGTTTGAAAATCTCCGGAATAGACAAAGTCATTTAATTTTAAAGAGAAAAGACATAGAGTCCCCCCTCAACTTGTCCGACTTTTTTAAAAAGACACCTAAACTATACAGGTGTCCTATTACCCCACGAAATTAGTCCTAATCATAATAAGTACACGCTTTTTACGTCAGTGACATTCTCAATCTGTGTGCGTGCATCTCACTCTCCATTTTTGCTTAAACTTAAACCCTTTTCACTGTTCTGGCCCCATTCCTCTTTCCGTCTCCCTCCATACATCTTCAATGTCGTCATTCATCATAATAGAAAGCTTGAGAAATAAAGATATCACCACCAAAATAAAAAATAGCTCAAAATTATACCACCCATATGTTTTCTTGATCCCAAACAGGTCATAATTGAACCAAAACTCATTAATCATTATTCAAGATCAAACTTTTTCGACACTAATTTACACGAAATTACTACTTTGATAAGTCCATTACTACTCTAAATATTTTCCTGGCACCATTATAGCCACTTTCAAATCATCGTAAGTTGTCATCCAATTATCATTTAAAAATTAAAACATTGCGGTTATGATGAATTGAAATTCGAAACTCCATTAAAAATGGTGTTTGTGGTAATATTTAACCAAATAACCTCATAATAATAATCAAAAGAACAGTTAAGACAATAAACAAAAGAATAATGAGGAATTGAGAACAATTCAAGGAGAAAAAACTTGAACAAATAGAGAAAGAAATAATATACAAAGGGGAAAAAATGAAAAGTAAGAAGCTGTTGAATTTTAACTAAAGTGAAGAAAATATTTGGAGAAGACAAGTAGTTAATGCCACATGGCAATTTTCTATTGGCTTGGGGTGAGTTGTAACTCATTCACGCGCCTGCTATGCGTGTCTACATGCATAGGCAAAGTTTTGGTCAAAATGATGTATTTACAACTATATAGATAAGTTTCGTGGGGTAATAGGTTGCCCGTATAGTTTAGGTATTTTTTTAAAAAAGTTGAATAAGTTGAGGGGGGGGGGGGACTTTATGTCTTTTCTCAATTTTAAATAATCAAACATTACACGTGCGAGGTACATGCGATTAAACTAGTTACAAGAAATATGAAAGCGCGCTCAAATATTTCTTTATAACAACCGCACGTAGCGCGGATAAGTGTACTAGTTGGTAATAACCAAGGAATTCATCAGCCGAGGAAGTTTGAAAAAATTAATTTCTATTTATTGCTTGCATCAAATTTAAAAAGAACTATATAAATTACTGAGCACTTTCTAGCTAGAAGTTTCGAGATTAGACTGCTCTAAAAAATATTTCATCAATTATGTTACCTAGATGCCATTTAAAAAAGACCTAGATATCATGATTGTAAGCTAATAATCATCCACTCTGAGAATTCATACCTATAAAAAAATGTAAATGCACTACATATAAATTACTGAAATGCATCAAGTATTTTAAGAGAATATGAGTACATGTAAAAGTATATTGAAGTATTTTATAATTCTTGGTCATAAAAAATAATCATTGAATGCCTCTTAAGATAGATTGTTATGAGTTATATTTGGTATTTATGTATCTACTTCAAAAGAAAATGTTATGTAGCATGTGATAATCTTTTCTTTAATTTAAGGATTTACATAGTATATTTGAAAGATAGTAGTTTTGCTAGAAATCAAAGTTTAAGTACATGTCATACTACTAATCAGTTTAACTTTTGTTATAATTTTCTTCAATATCAAATAATCTTTGATTAATAAATAATTTAATTTTGTAGGGTAAAAAATTCTTAATTAGTTATTTTATTAATATTTAAAATTTAAAATTAACTGACATAAATAACTATTAAATAATGAGATAATACTCTATTACCCCCCTAAACGATACCCAAAATGCCAGAGACACACCTCAACTTAAAGGGGGTTCTATTACCCTCCTGAACTAATTAAAAGTGTAATTTTGACACCCTTAGCGCCTACGTGGCACATACATGGCACAACATACTGAAGTGTCCACGTAGGCACACATGTGTGCCACGTAGGTACTAATGGTGTCAAAATTACACTTTTAATTAGTTCAGGGGGGGTAATAGGACCCCCTTTAAGTTGAGGCGTGTCACAACCATTTTGGGTATAGTTCAGGGGGTTAGTAGGGTATTTTCTCTTAAGATAATTAAAGACTCACGTGCGAGGCATGCCCGTTTAAACTAGTATCAATTAATTACTTGAAAGTCTTTCCCCTAAAAAGTGAAAGTTAATATTTTATTCATTAGCAACAACCTATTTACGTGTCTACTCATTTATATCTACTAGTTTAGGTGTACGCGCTTCGCGCGTGTACCTCACTTTATTAAGTTCAAACGTTACACTAAATAGGATATTTGTTTAAATAATAAAGATGAATACAATAATTAAATTCAACATATTTTAGAAAATTTATTTAATTAAACCTAAACTTTATCAAAAAAATTTCTCAAAGTCGATCGACATTCATCTACCACCTGTAAACTGCAAAAAAATAATACGATGCTAGAGACATCAAAACAATATAATTAAATCTAACATTTACACAAAAAATTTCTTAAATTCGTCCGACACTCATCTACCACCTATAATGTAAGACCCCGCAAAATTCTCTCGTAGTCTGAGCCTTAGAGCGTGTCAAGTGAAGTGTAAATTCGGCCTTAAAAGGGTGAGAAGTGTCTTTCTAAGTGAGAAATATTTTGAATCGTGTAAAATTTCTCTAATATCAACTTTTTTTCATATAGAGAATTGAATAAGCTTTCCATCAAAACTAATTTAATCAAAATCCGGCATCAGACGAGGAAGTTATGGCCGTTTTACTGAAAGCAGTCGGAACCGCCCAGGTGCTACGTACAGGACAACGGACCGTCGAGGCTGCGACAGACCGTCACTGGGACCATCACGCTGAGGCAGTATGGCCTCACCCTGGACAACGTGCGACGGACAATCCGACGAATCGTCGGATTTGCGAAGGACCGTCGTTGAGACCGTCGCATCGAGGTAGTGCATTATTTTGCTGACTGATGTGTGACGGACAATCCGTCGGACCGTCAGTCTAAGCGACGGACCATCACTTCGACCTTCACAGACTCCGTTCAACATTTTTAACTCAATTTTAGAAAGGTTTTTTGGTCTTTTTCCCACTCTTTTCAGCCCCTATTTATATCCGATCAAGGCTCACAATTTCATTCTTCATCTTTAACATAAAAAACTAGGGTTTCTATAAAATCAAAACCCTTCTTTCTTCTTCAAGAAAAATCAAGAGAAATCAAGAAATCAAGAATCTCTTCAAGAGCCTTCAAGAAAGAGTTTTCCTAAGGTATATAGATGTTGATTAAATGGTCCCTTTCATCCAAGAAGCTCAAGAACCCTTTTCAAAAATTCAAAGATCTTATGTTTATGGGTTTTCATGATTCATGTGTGTTGAAATTGATGTTCATGCTATTATTGAGTTTTGATTCATGTTTGTTTGCAAGGTTTTCAAACTTTGACCCTAGTATGTGATATTCATGTGATGTTCAT
Source organism: Capsicum pubescens (assembly GCA_030864215.1). Taxonomy (NCBI): domain Eukaryota; kingdom Viridiplantae; phylum Streptophyta; class Magnoliopsida; order Solanales; family Solanaceae; genus Capsicum; species Capsicum pubescens. Next base: position 69,053,565 of record CM061542.1, on the reverse strand, counting down.
GATAAACCCTATTCAAGTTGCTTATTAAGTGATGTGTTTATGTCAATTAAGTGAAGAAATTATTGAATAAGCAAAGCATCCTCCCCATATGTTTGATAAAATGCTTATGTGAAGGAATTAGAGCCATTCTAGCATGTTGACTAGAAATCCCCAATTGTGTACAAGCCCATGCATTCCAAGTGTTTGTTGAAAAGTCTTAGTGAATGAATTGTAACACGATAGCATGAAATTCCCCAATTATGTGCTCTTTGATACATGCTAAGACTTTAATACATGCTAAGTGTTTGATGCAAAACCTTGTTGAATGGAGTATGAGCCAATAGCATGTCTCCCTATACTATCACATGTTTATGATTTCTAAATGGTTGAAGAGATGCTTTAGTAATTGTGAAGGTGAATGAATGTCCACGGTCTTGATAATTCTAGAATGGTTGTTCTTTCCTTTTATGCTATCAAGTCCTGGGGGTATTTATACCCGATAATTTAGCTGCAGTCTAAAGCCCGTGTCAGTTTTCACGATAATCTAAGCCAAGCCACGATTCTCATAACTCAGTGAGTTATAGAACTCTGTACTCTCAGACATATACAGAACTTAAGAAATCTCCGTAATCTCAGTATCGCTAGTAATCTAGCCTCAGTTCTGTACTCAACTCAGATCTAGTGGTATTCAAGTGTTCAGTTCAGACCTCAGTAATAATCGAGTAATCTATTCAAAGCTCTGTATTGTTCAGTCAGATAACGAGATTCAGTAGTATTCTATCAGATACAAAAATAAGTGAATTCAGCTTAACTCAGTCAGATCAGTAGAGAAATATGATCAGTATCAGATTCAGTTCAGTTTAAGTTGAGAATCAGTTAAGAGTCTTTCAGTTGGGAGTAGGAGCTAGCACCGAGAGAGTGCAGGGATGACGGCTCCCCGTTAGAGAGGCAGAGTCATTAGGAGAAATCCCTGAACTCCAAAACTACGTAACCAACGCAGGATGCAGGAGTCACCCGTTAGAAAAGTCTTATCACCCGCTAGATAGGCCATACTATTATACTGCCTTAGGCTTGACTTCCTGCGAGGGTCGCCCGTTAGAGAGGCTTGACCAGAGAGGTCTTTACCCGTGGCATGATATTGACACCCTTCCAGCTGGGGTTACAGGTTGGACCCTACCAATTCAGATTTGGGGCATGTCGGTTAAGTGAGCACTCCCACAGTTACAGTTTCAATATAAGTCTTCAGAAAAGAACTTAGAAATCAGTGAGAAAGATACAATCATTTATCTCAGTGAGGAACTCAGATAGTTTCATTTATTCATGGGCCACCCGCTAGATAGGCATGGTCCCACATAAAGTTATTTAGTATCAGTGTTATCAGATACAGAGATCACTCGCTAGATAGGCTTGATCTCAGTCTCAGATTCAGTTAAGCATTTTTTATGAGATCCAGAGATCACCCGCTAGATAGGCTTAATCTCAGTCTCAGATTCAATTGAGTAATCTCATTATCAGATCCAGAGATCACCTGCTAGATAAGCTTGATCTCAGTCTCAGATTCAGTTGAGTATTCTTATTATCAGATCCAGAGATCACCCGTCAGATAGGCTTGATCTCATTCTCAGATTCAGTGATTATTCTCATTATTAGATTCATAGATCTTCTGCTAGATAGGTTTGATATCAGATATAATCTTTTTTTATCATTGATAGTAGATTCCGAAATCATCCGTTAGAGAGGTTTGATCTCCGATGCAGTCAGTCGAGAGTAGAAAGCTTAGAATTCAGTCATTGATTTGAGTAGATTCAGTTAATCAATTTTAGTATCATTAGTTTTCGAGATCACTCACAAGATAAGACTGAATCTCAACTCCAGTACTCAGTTATCAGTATCAGAAAATTCAGTTGTTCAGTATCTCAGCATCAGTAGTGAGTTCAGATATTAGTAAAGCAGTATCCGAGTTTCAGTATTTCGAGTTGTGATGTTTTCAGTTATGGTTTGTGCATTCATGCATATGTCCTCATTCAGTATTCTCATGATTATTCAGTTAAGTAATTGTTCATGCATAAGCCCTTACATTTGACCTTACCTCATCTTCATACTCGGTACATTTCCGTATTGACGCATTTGCGCTATGGTGTTTTATTTGACACCATAGGTTCAGAGGCATGAAATCCAGAGTACCCTTAGCAGCTCAGTCCCCGTCAACAGCAATAGACATAGCAGCGAGTTCTCTACAGTCAAGGATGATCCTTATTTTTACTATCACATCAAATTTAGTTTATTTTCAGTAGACGGAGTTAGTTGGGGACATGTCCCATCAACTCCACAATTTAGACAATTTAGAGGCTTTTCGGACAGATGTATCAATATTTAGTTTTCAATTTTGAGTACTTTTTGATGTTTTGAACCTTATGGCCAGTTTCCGCATTTATTATCTATATTATGCAGCATTCAGGTACAGATATCAGTAAAGGGTTATATTATGGTCCTTCAGGATCATGAGCACCATGTGATATTCCAGTTCCAGAAAATTGGGTCATTACAAACTTGGTATCAGAGCCTAAGGTTCAATAGTGTCCTAGGGAGTCTGAAAAGCCGCATCTAGTAGAGTCTTGTGCATAGGTGTGTTGCGCGCCATAGTTATGTACGAGAGGCTATAAGATATTTTTAGGAGAAGTTTCCTTTCTTTCAATGTTCATGTCGTGCGAGTGAGCATGAGCTCAAGTTGATCCTCAGTCTTATCCAGCTCTTTCTTTTATTTACAGAGTATGCCTTCTCGCAGAGAGTGCCCATAGGGTTGATGACCAGCCACCTCAGCCAGTAGATCCTGAGAATGAGAGTGTGTCACACGCCGAGTTTTGGGAAGCTTTTCATGCACTTTCCCAAGCTGTGATGACTAATATTTAGGGGAACCGTTAGGCTGTGGCCCCACCTCAGCAAGATAGGGGTTCAGCCGCAACCAGAATTAGAGATTTCTTGAGAATGAGCCCGCCAGAATTCTTTGGGTCAGTAGCAGGTGAGGACCTACAGCTTTATATAGAGGAGGTGGGGAAGATCACCCAGATTATATATATTTCTAAGGAGGAGAGTGTAGAGTTAGTATTTTATAGGCTGAAGGATATTGCTCATGATTGGGTAGATGTGGAAGAAGGGTAGAGGGTAAGATGAAGCTCCCGTGACTTGGAAAGAGTTTTAGGATGCCTTTCTAGATAAGTTTTTCCTGCTAGAGATAAGAGAGGCTAAGGTAGAAGAGTTCATAAACCTAAGTCAAGGATCCATGACAGTGAAAGAGTATTGTCTTAAGTTTAACCAGTTAGCTAAGTATGCTCCTGACTTAATAGCTAACCCTAGAGCGAGTATAAGTATGTTTGTGACTGGTGAGTCCGGGTTAGTGTTGAAAGAGTGTAGAAATACTATGCTCAATAGAGATATGGACCTTGCTAGACTGATGATGCATGCGTAGCAGATTGAGGTAGATAAGATGAAAGAAAGAGAAAGAGTAAGTAAGAAAGCCAGAGTAGGTAGTCATAGTTTCTCTCAGGAAAGGTCCCAGGGTGGTAGCCGTCCTCAGCATAGCCAGAGATTTTCAGTCCCAGCTCCATCCTCAGCTAGTGTACCCGCACCAGAGTTCGGAGCTGTCAGTCATGATGGGCTACCAGACCCCAAAGCCCAAAGAAGTGCTAGTGGTGTTCGTACCTATCCGCTTTATGGAGAGTGTGGCAAGAGCCACCTAGGTGTGTGTAGAGCCGGCAGTGATGTATGCTTTGGGTGTGGTAATCCAGGCCACAAAATACGAGAATATAGAATGCTAGCTCAGAGGGGTAGGGAGTTTAATCAGCAGAGTGCCTCTTCTGATGCCAATAGTGGTCATCGTCAGAACAAACTCTATGCGCTTCAGACCCACCATGATCAGGAAAGGTTCCCTGATATAGAGATTCGGGTGTGCTATGAGTCCTTTATTTTTTTGACATGCATGGTTAGATTCTTCACTCCCATTTGAGATTATATGTCAGTATGAGTCATGCATTAGTTTCAGATCTCAGACGGTCAATTATGATCCAGTTCGTAGGTGCCCCGTGCACTGCCCCAGTATTTCAGCGAAGTGTGCTTAGAGGGACATAGAGTTCCAAGGGGGAGATACCCCATGATATTGCGATACTTTCATGTCTTTAGACTCATTCAGTTGCATGTTTAGACTCTCTTTATGAAGTTAACATCAGTTATTATCATTGCATAGCAAGTCATGCTTTCGAGAGTTAGTTCAGTCAGACATTCATGCATTAGATATGCATGTTCAGTAGAAAGAGTTCAAATTTTCAGTGTGTTCAATCATGCATTCATGAGATCAACTTAGTTGTGAGTCCATGCATAATATATACATGTCTATTATGAGAATTTAGATTATGAGTAGCTTCAGTCGAGTATTCCATGCATCAGATATGCATGTCCAGTGTGAGAGCTTAGTATATCAGTAGTTCCAATTGCATGATCATGTTTCAAATGCTCCCGTTCCTTGAGTAAGTTCAGTTGATTAGTATTCTTAGAATATCGAGCGACATTTGAGGATGAATGTTTCCAAGGGGGAGATATTACAAGACCCCTCAAAATTCTCTCGTAGTCTGAACCTTAGAGCGTGTCAAGTGAAGCGTAAATTTAGCCTTAAAAGAGTGAAAAGTGTCTTTCTAAGTGAGAAATATTTTGATCGTGTAGAATTTACCTAATATCGACTTTTTGTCATGTAGATCATTGAATAATCTTTCCATCGATACCAATTTCGTCAAAATTCGGCATTGGACGAGGAAGTTATGGCCGTTTTACCGAAAGTAATCGGAATCGCCTAGGTGCGACGGCCAGGAGGACGGACCATCAAGGCTGTGGTGGATCATCGTTGGGACCATTTCACTGAGGAAGTGTGGCCTCACCATGGCCAATGTGCGATGGATGATCCGACAGACCGTTGCTGAGATCGTAGCATCGAGACAGTGTATTATTTTGCTGACTGATGTGCGACGGACGATCCGATGGACCGTCAGGCTGAGCGACAGACCGTCACTTCAACCTTCGCAGACCCCGTTCAACATTTTTAGCTCAATTTTAAAAGGTTGTTTTGGGCTTTTTTCTACTCTTTTCAGCCCCTATTTATATCCGATCAAGGCTCACAATTTCATTCTTCATCTTTAACATAAAAAACTAGGGTTTCTATAAAATTAAAACCCTTCTTTCTTCTTCAAGAAAAATCAAGAGAAATCAAGAAATCAAGAATCTCTCCAAGTGCCTTCAAGAAAGGGTTTTCCTAAGGTATGTAGATGTTGATTCTTGGGTCCCTTTCATCCAAGAAGCTCAAGAACCCTTTTAAAAAATTCAAAGATCTTATGTTTATGGGTTTTCATGATTCATGTGTGTTGAAATTGATGTTCATGCTATTATTGAGTTTTGATTCATGTTTGTTTGCAAGGTTTTCAAGCTTTGACCCTAGTATGTGATATTTATGATAAACCCTATTCAAGTTGCTTATTAAGTGATGTGTTTATGTCAATTAAGTGAAGAAATTATTGAATAAGCAAAGCATGCTCCCCATATATTTGGTAAAATTCTTATGTGAAGGAAATTAGAGCCATTATAGCATGTTGACTAGAAATATCCAATTGTGTACAAGCCCATGCATGCCAAGTGTTTGTTGAAAAGCCTTAGTGAATGAATTGTAACACGATGGAATGAAATTCTCCAATTATGTGCTCTTCGATACATGCCAAGACTTTAATACATGCTAAGTGTATGATGCAAGACCTTTTTGAATAGAGTATGAGCCAATAACATGTCTCCCTATACTATCACATATTTGTGTTTTCTAAATGGTTGAAGAGATGCTTTAGTAATTGTGAAGGTGAATGAATGTCCATGGTCTTGATAATTCAATAATGGTTGTGCTTTACTTTTATGTTATCGAGTCCTGGGGGTATTTTACCCGATAATTTAGCTGCAGTCTAAAGCCCGTGTCAGTTTTCACGATAATCTGAGTCAAGCCACGATTCTCAGAACTCAGTGAGTTCTAGAACTCTATACTCTCAGACAGATCCAGAACTTAAGAAATATCAGTAATCTCAGTATCGCTAGTGATCTAGCCTCAGTTTTGTACTCAGCTAAGATCTAGTAGTATTCAAGTGTTCAGTTCATACCTCAGTAGTAATCGAGTAATCTATTCAAAGCTCTGTATCGTTCAGTCAGATAACGAGATTTAGTAGTATTCCGTCAGATACAGAACCAAGTGAATTCAGCTTAACTCAGTCAGATCAGTCGAGAAATATGATCAGTATCAGATTCAGTTCAGTTTAAGTTGAGAATCAGTTCAGAGTCTTTCAGTTGGGAGTAGGAGCTAGCACCAAACTAGTGCAGGGATGACGGCTCCCCGTTAGAGAAACAGAGTTGTTAGGAGTAATCCCTGAACTCCAGAACTGCATAGCCAGCACAGGATGTATGAGTCACCCATTAGAAAAGTCTTGTCACCCGCTAGATAGGCTTGACTATTATACTGCCTTAGGCTTGACTTCCTGCGAGGGTCACCCGTTAGAGAGGCTTGACCAGAGAGGTCTTTACCCGTGGCACGATATTGACACCCTTCCAGCTAGGATTACAGGTTGGACCCCACCAGTTCAGATTTGGGGCATGTCAGTTAAGTGAGCACTGCCACAGTTACAGTTTCAATATCAGTCTTCAGAAGAGAACTCAGAAATTAGGACTGTCAGATACAGTCATCTATCTCAGTGAGGAACTCAGATAGTTACATTGATTCATGGGCCACCCGCTAGATAGACAGTCCCACATAAAGTTATTCAGTATCAGTGTTATTAGATCCAGAGATCACCCTCTAGATAGGCTTGATCTCAGTCTCAGATTCAGTTGAGCATTCTTGTTATCAAATCCAGAGTTCACCCGCTAGATAGGCTTGATTTCAGTCTTAGATTCAGTTGAGTAATCTCATTATCAGATTTAGAGATCACCCGCTAGATAGACTTGATCTCAGTCTCAAATTCAGTTGAGTATTCTTATTATCAGATCCAGAGATCACCCGTCAGATAAACTTGATCTCATTCTTAGATTCAGTGATTATTCTCTTTATCAAGTTCAGAGATCTTTTGCTAGATAGGTTTGATCTCAGATATAATCTTTTTTATCATTAATAGTAGATTTTGGAATCATCCGTTAGAGATGTTTGATCTCCGATGCAGTCAGTCGAGAGTAGAAAGCTTAGAATTCAGTCATTTATATGAGTAGATTCAGTTAATCAGTTTCAGTATCATCAGTTTTCGAGATCACTCGCTAGATAAGACTGATCTTAACTCCAGTACTCAGTTATCAGTATCAGAAGATTCAGTTGTTCAGTATCTCAGCATCAGTAGTGAGTTCAAATGTTAGTAAAGCAGTATCCGAGTTTCAATATTTCGAGTTGCGATGTTTTCAATTATGGTTTGTGCATTCATGCATATGTCCTCATTCAGTATTCTCATGATTATTCAGTTAAGTAATTGTTCATGCATAAGCCCTTACGTTTGACCTTACCTCATCTTCATACTCGGTACATTCCCGTATTGTCGCATTTATGCTATGGTATTTTATTTGACACCATAGGTTCAGAGGCACGAGATCCAGAGTACCCTTAGCAGCTCAGTCCCAGTCAACAACAGTAGACATAGCAGTGAGTCCTCTTCAGTCGAGGATGATCCTTATTTTTATTATCGCATCAGATTTAGTTTATTTTTAGTAGACGAAGTTAGTTGGGGACATGTCCCATCAACTCCACAGTTCAGACAGTTTAGAAGCTTTTCGGACAGATGTATCAGTATTTAGTTTTCAATTTGAGTATTTTTTGATGTTTTGAACCTTATGGCCAGTTTCCGCATTTATTATCTATATTATGCAGTGTTCAGGTACAAATATCAGTAGAGGGTTAGCTTGTGGTCCTTCGGGATCATGAGCACCGTGTGACGTTTCGGTTCCAGAAATTCGGGTCGTTACATGTAAACTATAATAAAATAATACAATAGTAGAGATATCAAAATGATACAACTAAACTTTATCTTTACACAAAAAATTCTCAAAACAAAGATATAAAAACAATACAATTAGATTTAACATTTACCTAAAAAAAATTCTCAAAGCCGACCGACATTTATCTACCACTTGTAAATTCATCTACGACCTGTAAACTACAATAAAATAATAGAATAGTGATCACAAAACTTCAGTTTTGATGAAAATAATTCTTGTCTGAGCGAAAATTTTGACACTAAAGAACGACTTGAATGAAAACAAAGAATATATATATATATATATATATATACACACACACACACACATTGAATTCTATTATGTTAGACAAAAATAGTGAAAAAGTTGAGGGTTAGAAAATTAAGTATTCATCAATTTAGACACGCAACCGAATCAAGTTAGATGAGCATTAATCATATTTTCACAATAAGTAAACCAGTTTCTTCTCTTGTTTAACGTGCATCTCAATATATATAGAAGTATTTCCTTAATAGAGTCCTATTTAGGAGTATTTTCTCAATCCTATTTTAGGAGTATTTTCTAATAGATCAGTACAAAGAAAAACATTAATTGATTCTCCTTCCATATATTTTAGGAGTCTCATATATTTTAGGAGTCTAGTTAATATAATAAAAGTAATTAAATAATAAATTGAAGAAAATAGTGAAAAGACAGTTTTGTCTAAAGGAGAGTGTTTTCATGAAGGACAAAAAATTTAAATCACTTTTTTAAAGGTTTTCACACTTTTAACATATTATATAGATATATAGATTATAAATATAGATATAGATATAGATTATAGATTTGTCTAGAAAAATAATGAATTTCAACTTCGTTTTCAGTTCACAGAGTTTAAACGAGATACAGTTAAATTTTTACACTTTATTTTTTATTTTGATAAGAAGTACTTAGTGATCTAAAAATGCACAACACGTGATTTTCTCCCATTAATTGCATGTTTCTATTATTTTAAAGAAATTATGTCACAATTTAAGTAGCTTTAACTGATTGTTTTTCAAATAGAGCTAGTGTACATATTTACGCGATGCGTAGATAATAGTAAAACATTATTTGTAATTATTTTATATTAAAATATCTCGTTTTAGCATATTAAATCATATTATCTTAAAGAAAAGTTCAACTATCATATTATTTCTCAATGAAATGCGAAAAAAATAAAATCTACCCCACCCATCTCCTGCCCCTACCTTGCCTATTTCAAGCTCAGATGATCCACCTCTTTATTCGCTTGAGAAGGCTAACTCGGATTAAATATATAAAATTTTTACCCCTCCACCTCGTTTCCATCCCTACCTACCCCAATCTTCATATCTCTAATCAAATCTATACGGAAAAAATAATCATCTCATTGTAAAAAAAATATATGTTTTATATTTTTCATTATAATATTATTCACAATTTAAAGGTAATAGATTGATAATATCCCCCTCATTCCACCTCTAACGAAATTTATATGAGTAAAAACAATCATGTAATTCAAAAAAGTGTTTTATGTTTTTCTTTATTTTATTTTTTACAATCTAAAGATTTCTGATTATAAAAAACAATGTAAAATTTTATTGTACAATAGAATTGATAATTGCTTCATTATATTCTAAAAATCAGTTTAAATCTGCCCCCACCCCCTACCCCCATCCCACCCCCTCCAAAATCCTTAATGTGAATCTTTTTTTCTGTTATATTTAATTATTTCACTTTTTTATAATTTGATTTTGAATTAAATTACTTTTTTGTGTTACACATATAAACAGTTGAGTTTTTTTTCCCTCTTATCTCAAAATATAGAAATCAAAATAGATAAATTTTGTTATGCATAACAAAATAAATGATATATATATATACTAAAAGAAGTCTTCAAAATAATTTAATATGTTAAAAGTGATTATAATTTAAAATTCAAGTTAAACAGTTTCACACCTAGCGAAATATAATCTTATCTCATATTCTATAATTCATCTTTGTGCCCTTAATTTTATTTCTTTATATTATGAAACTAAATGACGCCTAAAATCACTAAAAAAGTTTATAAATAAATGTAAATTTGCAAGTAAAATTAAAAGAGAATAAATAAATTAAAATATCAAAATGTCTATAAATTTGTGTTCTAATCCTCCTAAAAAAGTAAATGTATTAATGTGATATTAAGTACAGAAATCAGACAGTTATGAATTGCATATAATTGTATTAAATACAGAAAAGCAATGAAATAAAATAGCATTAAAAAATAAAAATAATATCAATATATATTTTGAAAAATTCACGATTTTTATCAATATAAAATCAGTATTTCTTTTTTTGTTTACTTATGATTTATTTCAACTTTTATCCTATATCTTTTGAATTTTTAATTTATGGATAGCAATATGTGTATTATTTAATTACTTTTTAAAAATTAGTTTTAAAACCCCAACACCCCATTTTCCTAAAGTTTGTGGTTTATCTTTATTTTTTTTTTTTAAATTTTCTTTGTCTATACTAAGGAACTACTCAAAATGTTAGAATTTTATTCCAACTCAAGTTTCATTGAACTTTAAATTTGAATTTAAATATCATATCAATTTGTTAAAAGAAGATCAATTTATTAGTCTTTCTTATTCTTGCTTTCTTAAATGAAATATATAACTTGTTTCTTCAAATTGAGTTAGATATTTGAAATCAAAATATTCTTACATTGACAAAAATGAATAAAAGAAGATCAGTTTGTTATTCTTCATCATCCATGCAATTTTACATTTTTCCTTAGTTATCTACAATTAGTAAATTTGTAAAATATTAAAAATAATCAATATGTTCTTTAAAAATGTAAATATAAATATTGTTTGAGTATTTATTTTAAATTATGATCTCATACTATTATAATATAAATAGAAATATTAGTTGACTGTTTTATATATCTATATTTTACAATTAATAAGTTTTTGTTATGATCCGAACTAGGGTCTGGCCGTGACAGGCATCTCAAGTCCCACATGGATCGAAGTTTACCCCTGTGCACCTAACCAAATAATACGATATCCCCAATGTCAGACGAATTCTAAACATATAACAAGACAAGTGTAAAGAATAAATGGGTATGTCTATAATTGGTAACCATAGACCGACCAAAACAACCGACCAACATACAAGTCCACAGTAATCCAACAAAGACATCTAACAAAAGAATAAAAAAAATAGTCTTGGACGAGACATGTCCCCGACTCTGACAAATGACAATGAAAATGATAATGTTAATGATAATGAAAGTAACTATCAACTCAAATCTAAGAATGAAAGCTGGTGAAATGCCTAAGCCTTCCGAGGGATGAAAGCTTACCACTTTACCACAACGCAACGAACCGATGAACCGAGCCGACCGACCTAACTCTGTGCAGAAAAAGTAGAAATAGCTTTGGTGCCTGCATCATATGGGGATACAATGTTCGGAGATGGTTAGAGGGGTGAACACTAGTATGTAACTCAGGGATAAGGATAATATAGTACCATGATCAATAGTTCAAAATCATTCAAAATCAATGCACACAATCAAATGCACACACACACACACACACATATATATATATCACATGCCAAGATAGGGAGCAAGGCTTAACATGCATTTTAAGACTTTAGCTTGAATTGTGTAGCTCAACTGTCATAACATAAGAAGGCACCCACGGGCTATATGGGCCCAGCTCTCCCTCGGCTGGTAGGGCCTTAGTGAGTGTGGCCGCACGAACCATAGGGTATACATATGCACTATGGGGTACTCAAACCTCCCGACAATCAAGGTGACACGAGCACCAAATTATATAATACGATGTGGAAGACTCAAACCTCCCAATCAATTGATAATAATAAGGGGGCTTGAATCACCCGGTCATATAAACTCCCGCGTCGGCAACCACGGTTTCCAGTATTCGTTCTTCAAGACCTCTACTTTCATGACTCAGCTACACAACCCTCATTAAAGCCCAATCAAAATAAGTATCACACATTCCTATTCATTGAACCACATTACACATTAAGGCATACATCATTGGTATCGTCATACCAACTATACTTGTAAGGTAATAACAGCATGCCAAAACAATCTCATCATTTGGTGGAATTTATAACCCCCTTGGTTTAATTATGCAATAACTCATGAAAACACTAACCCACAAGGTTCAATTCAAAATCATAATGCATTAGTTCAAGAATAGTTTAATTTCCACATTTCTCATAATTAAAACCAATTTCACAATATGGGGTTGAGGTCATAACCACTTCAAAAGTCACAAGTTTGGGAAAATCACAATTCCCTAGTTCACTTACCATACCTATGCACCCACAAGTTTAAAATCATAATTAAAACATGAATAATCATGTGTAAACCACGAAAAAATATTGTTCAACAACAAACAATCAAAACCCTCAACCCTTGATTTCAAACCGACATAAATATCTCATGAACAATACTTTAAAACATATGATTTTTACAAACTAACAATGAGGAAAGAGTAACATGTCTGAAATATCAAGTTTCACGGAAAGATTTCAACCCTAGAGCCCTTGGATGGCCCACTTCTTGGAAACCCTAAGTATGGCTGCTTGAGAGAATTTGAGAGAGATTTTGAAGTGTTTTGGTATGTTAAGAATGAAATATAACCCCCTTAAGTGCTTTATGGACGTGGGGGTTTAATTGGATAAGGGGAGATTTTTTCTAAGTTCCCTCAATTTAAAAATTGAAATTTAGTCGTTACCGACTAGGGGTCACTATACGACTCGTAAGGATACATTAGACTCATCACAAGGAGTCGTAGTCAATACAGAACCACCAAGGCCCCATACAGGTCTGGCTATGATTCATACCACCGACTCTTAACCACACTTAACAACTCGTAACCACTTCTCGTACTCAAGACAATAATAATTTGGGATGACTCACTGGACACCCTACGATTAGGATATACTGACTCGTTATGAGTCCTTACGACTAGTGGCCTTAACTCATAATGAAGATAGTGTCTTAGGCCAAAATTTCTGGACACCTTACGACTTGGTCCTTACGATTCGTAAGAAGTCGTGACGACTATTTGAGAGTCACTCGTACTCAGAGCAGAATACTAAGTAACTTGTTCTGATTAAGCTGCGACCGAGTCCCTACGATCCATCAAGACTCTGTACAACTCGTCAGGGGAATCATAGTCAGGATAGTGAGGATAAAATTTCAAAAATTTTCAAGTATCAAAAACCCGGGGTGTTACAGTTTTGTATCACATATAATTAGAATTATAAGTTTTATTATGCGTAATAGAAATGATAAAATAAAATATAAAGTAAGATTTTATCAAAAGAAATATAGAGTAGAAGAGACTCCAATATAATCTAATTTAATTTGTTAGGAATACTTATTGTTTAAAATTCAAACGCAACACTTATTTAAGCTAAACACTTTCACCTCTATTGAAGATAATTGTATCTCGTATTTCATTTTAATTTTTTTAATTCAAATTAAAAATTTACTAACCATGTTCTTATGATTAAAAGAATTCAATATTGCTTGAAATTATTTAAGAAGGAATGCATAAAATCACTAACAAAAATTTATTCATAAATGAAAATCTGCAAGTAAAACCATGAAAAAAATAATCAACATAATCTAAATGCCTACAAAATTATGTTTTAAGCTCCTAGAAGAAAATAGATATGATTTTTTTTACATTCACTCTTTACACAAATAATATGTTAAATCTCCTTTATATATTTCGAGTCTCAATTGTAGTTATTGATTTCTCAAATATTTATCTTTCATTTTGAATTAGTTGCATACATCACATTTGTGGAGACTTCACCTTCATTAGATACATCTATGAAAAAAGATAAATATTGTGTTAATCATAAATAATAATAATAATCAAATAACTGAAAGAAGTAATTAAACATGAAAAAACATACCTTTGTATTTATTCAGAGAAATCTGAGGATGAGCATTACCTATAATATTTTTATCCATGATAGATACGCCTATGATTTATGATAAGCGTACTATTAATCACAACAATAACAACAACATACCCATATTATTATTAATCACAAATAATAATAATAATAGTAATAAAATAATAATAAAAAATTTAAAACTAAATTAAGCATGAACAACATACCTTGATAGCTAGTCAGAGAGAAATTTGATGAACATCACCTGTAATCTCTTTATCCTTGATAGAAATACTCAATGACAAAAGAAAAATATTACACACACACACACACACATATATATATGTCTGTGTGTGTGTATATATATAACATTGTAGGTCAACAAATTCAAAAGCTATAAATAAATAAATGTATATATCTAAGAGATAAGAGTTAACTACCTACCTACAATATGCCTACTCAATTAGAAATAAAAAGAAATAGAAGATAAGAAAAGAAATGAAAAGATTTGTGTGGAATGATAATTGTAATGACTTTATATTGATAACATACTCAATTTGAAATTTCAAAGTAGAAATGATTTAACTTCTGGATAAACTTAAATTCAAACTAAAATAAAATTGTAATTATCCTATTAGATAGAAAGTGAATATAAATTATTAAAAAGTAATTATATATAATAATAACATTGTATTCATAATTATCTCCTAGCCTTGTGGTAATTCAATTGTTATAGGCTTGTGATTGGCAAAAAGAGGCAAAACGTGCTTAGCCAAAAATGAAAGTTATCATTAACTTTAAATTAAAAAATTGATTAGGATATTAATTAGATCATTACAAATTTTAAATTTTAACAATAAAATAAAAATGAGAGAAAAAATTGTGTATTGATTGCTAGAAAGTAGGATTACATGCTATTATTATGCAAGCATAATATTCTATTAATAGGAGATCTAATAATTTTGTTTTGGAAATTTTAAGTTTATTTAAAGTTGGATAACCATAGTAGATAAAAAAAAAAAGCAACTATTTAGGAACACTAGAAACTATTTAGGAACACTCAAAACCAAATAACTAACTTTCAAATGAAGTAAAAAAAGAGATAAAAAATCGTGTAGTGCTAAAAATAAGGAAGTTGGTTTATCTTTTTTTTTTTTTTTTTTTTTGCAAAATCGTGTATATGGAGTCTAGCTATTTTTTCCTTTTTAATTTATTGTTCTTATGTGTTTTTTTATTCTTCCTTTTATAATAAAGATAAAAATTAAAAAATATCAAAGATAAAATAAATTTTTATTCTTATTTTTGTTAAATGTGTTATTTTTCAAACAAAAATTCAAATAATTTATTTTATAATTTTATATTTTTGTGATATTATATTATTGTTTACATAATTTTGAATGCATAAAAATATTTATTTTTACATTCTCCGGACTTTACGCATAACAGATTATAGTTTAAAAATCTGATTATTATTCTTTTTATCCTTAATTATTTTTAAAAAATACAATGTAATTTTTTCTTGTATAGTATATCTGAATTGAGAGGAATTTTTGAAATCAATGAAATTAATTCAAATATTACTTATATTTAAAAATATTTGTCGTCATCTTTCCTATTTCACAAAAACTCGACCCCCCCCCCCCTTTTATCATTTTTCTTCTTTTCTTTTTTTCTGTGTTAAAGAAATAGTATACATATATATATATATATATATATATATATATATATATTTAAAATTTATTTATTATCTATTATTTAGACATATAAATAATTTCAAACAAATATTATTATTATTACTACTACTACCACAACCATTGTTGGTACTCTATACGTATGTACTACTACTATTAATGTTATTTTTAATTATTATTATTATTACTGTATCTTTTATTTAATTTTAAATATATTTTAATAACATTTGAAAACAATAAGTTTTGAAGTAGTTAGAGTTTCTCTAGGACTCTTCAATTATGGATTTTAAATTTAACTAATAGAATTTTTTTTCTTCTAAAAAGCTTAATTTTCAAATTCAATAGCTATAATCCCTTAAGTCTATTATTACAATATTATTATTAATAATAATGTTACTATTATTATTACTATATATTTATTTTTCATTTGATATTTAATAAATTATATTAAGATATGCTTTTTATGACATTTAAATTTTAAAAGAAATAAGTTTATGACAAAGTAAAAGTTTATTAAGAATTTTCTTCATTCTTGAGTTTTTATTTTTATGGTAATAAAAATACTTTTCTTTATAACAAAGGACAACATTTTTTAATAACCCACCGCCATGTTTTTTTTTTAAAATAAGCTGCTACTACTACTAATTAAAACAACTACTATTACTACTGCTATTATTATTGTTAATATCATTATTAATATTAATATTATTATCTTTTATATAATGTTTAAATATATTTTATAACATTGAAAAGAATTAATTTGTGAATAGTAAGGGTATTCAATGTTGGGTTCTAGTTTCAAGCTAATGATAATTTTTTTTAAAAGAAATCTAATATTTTCAAATTCAAATATCCATATCTTTTATAATTCAAAAATTTTATTACAATACTCTATTAATCTTATCCTAAAATTGTCAAGTGGCTTATTTTTATGCTGTGCTATATGTAGTTTTGATGATGAGCAGCTAACTGCAAGGGACCAGATCCCTGGATGTGCAAGGTATAGAATAGTTGACACGTATTGTCTAAACAGTTTTGTCCTCTTGTGTAACAAACTTGCAAGTGTTATTTTGTATTGATTAGGCCAGCTGGTCCAATGATCTTTCAGCCCTAATCACCACTCATCTATAAAAGAAAAGAGATACCTCTTTATCAAATGTTTTTTCACAATTACAAAGAGTGAAGAGAAACAACAAAAATCTATTTCAACACTACTCAAGTTCTTAGCTGTTTATGTGAGCTTAAATAGAAATTATTCTTAAGTGAGTAATGATTTGTAATTGAACTACTCATGTTATAAGAGTAGTATTTTCTTTTGTTGAGAAAGGTGCTTAGGTAGAGTTGCCTAAGCTTGTGATTAATTAGAGTTAATCAGTAGAGAGGGTCCTTGGTAGAGTTATCAAGATGAGTTTGTAGTACAATTGCTACTAGCAAAAAGAGACTAGAGGTAGGTTGAAATCTAAACTGTAATCAGAAGGTTGATTATAGTGGATTTCTTTGGTGCTTGTGAGGGAAAGCCATGGTTTTTCCTTTCCTTGGTTTTCACGTAAAAATTCTTGTATTTTTACTCTTTCTACATTATCTCTTACTTCTTGGTTATTTTTGTGTACTTTGACTGTGATTGATTTTAAGGGACCTAGTCCCTCACTGTGTGGTGCAACCCCCAAGGGTTCCAACAATTAGTATTAGAGTCAGGTCACTCTAAAAGGTTCACACCTAGAGTGTCTTGGTCAGCATGACTGCTCCACCTAACCTGGAAGAAGGGCAATCAACCACTAAACCACCTAGATTTAATGGACAGTAGTATGGGTGGTGAAAAACTAGGATATTTGATTATATTATGGCTGAGGATAGTGAACTTATGGATATAATTCTTGATAGTCCTCATATTCCAGTTAAAGAAGGAGAAATGACAAGAATGGTAGTAAAAAATAAGAGAGAGAGTATGATGAAGAAGATAGAAGGTAGATTGAGAAAAACTACAAGGTCAAGAAATTATTAGTCTATGGAATAGGTCTTGATGAATATAACAGGATCTCATCTTGTGAAAATGCCAAAGAGATCTAGGATTGCTTGAGGACTGCACATAAAGGAAAACTTGATGTGAAGGATTCAAAAGTAGACGTGCTAACTACTCAGTATGAAATCTTCTCCATGAAAGAAGAAGAAATGATCCACCAAATGCATACAAGATTCACTTCAATCACAAATGAGCTTCATCGCTTAGGAAAGGTAATTCCAGTGTATAAACAACTAAGAAAGATTCTTGGTGTTCTTCCTAAGTCCTGGGAAAGCAAAGTGGATGTTATAACTGAAACTAGAAACTTGAAGACCCTCACTATGGATGAACTAATAGGAAATCTAAGAACCCATGAGCTCAAAAAACAACAAGAGCTAGAGAAGAATGAAGTTAAAAGAGAAGAATCTCTGGCATTGAAGTCTTCAAAATATGACCCAAATTAAGATGACATTGATGTCGCCTACCTGGCAAAAAGAATTGTTGAAGCTATGAGGAAAAGTGGTCAGTTTCAGAGAAGTGGAAGCAGCAGCAGATAAGGAGCCACTATGGAAGTTTGTCATAAATGTGAAAGTCCTGAGCACTTCATTAAGGATTATCCAATACACAAACTGAAATATTAGGAATACCTCAAGATTGGTGGTGACAAAGGAAAGAACAGGGACCAGGTAGGTACTTGTAGTATAAAGCAAAAAGGCTACAACTGATTATACAGTAAGCCAGACTCTAGCAATGTTGGGAGACTCCTCTAGTTAATCTGATAAAGATAGGAGCCAGAAAGATATTTCCATGCTGGCAGTGGAGGATGAGAAAGTGACCTTTTATTCCTTATTTGCTTTTATGGCTAACACTGAGGATGAAGAAGACAATGAGGTAACACTTTCTGACATTAAGGAAAACTTAGAGAATTACTCTGCTAGAAAAATAAAAAATCTTGCCAGTGTATTAATTGATTCTATGTATGAAATGACAAATGAGAAAAATGCACTGGAAGAAAAGGTAGAAACTCAAGAGTTGGAATTGATAGGTTTGACTTTCTAGACATCTGAAACTAAGCAATAGGTTGCTAAGCTCAAATTTGAAAACCTGATCTTGGTAAGTCAACTGGAGAAACTAGATGCTTCTGACAGTAAAAGAAAGAAAGAAATATCAAAGTCTCAGGTTGAGCTTGAAGAAAAATTAGAGGATTCCCAAAAGCATATTGTGTTTGCACTCTAGAAGAATGAGGAATTACAAGGGGACCTGATTCGTCTGAAGGAAGAACTTTAAAAATCACTACATTGGACTACATCCTCTCATATCCTTTTTAACTTAACTTGTCAAGGTGATAATAATGGGAAGGGTATTGGTTATCAATAAGGAACCCAACTTTGCGGGTCTCAAAGCAAGGTTGCTCATAATGCTAAGAAAAAAGTCCACAAACCTCTATGTACTCATTGTGGAAGAGATGGGCACATAGGGAAAAAATGTTAGAGATATCTAAGAGCTAAAATGAATGGTTCTAGGTATATTCAGCAAGGAAATGCACACTCTATGGGTTTCAAACTACAAAAAATTATGAAAAGGAACTTTCTACCTCGATGGGCCAAAAGGGATTTGATCACATTATTGTCCTTCTATTGGGAACTCAAACTCAAATGGGTTTCCAAATTCATCTTGTGATCATGGGTCGAGGAATGAGAAAAGGGATTGCAGTCAGATATGGTTCATTGATAAGTTCTCAAAGTTTAACTCTGAAAGATCTGACTGGACTCTCTCTTAGAACACTTCAAGTGGAAGTATCGCATATTGAAACGATTGATTTCAAAGGACCTGGTACTTGGCATAACAAATCTAAAATTCTCAAAGTAAGAAATGCATGGAGCTCCTGATCAGTCAGAAAAGCTATTGATCCCTATTGGCAGTAAAGTCTCAGAAATTGAAGAATTCATTCATGATAATGGTGAAAGAATGAAAGGTGCAGATGGGAGTTACGTTAATTTAGAATGCCAAGTTTAGGATCTGCTTGTCAGACCTATTTTCAGAACAAGTCACAATATCATGTGGTGTAACGAATCTAACAAGCTAATATTGGGATTGATCAGATTAGCCTGACCTACTATCAAGTGAATCAGTGTCTCTTTACAAAATAGGCTATGTTTAGGAGACAGGTATCCTTGGTAAACTAGGTACATATTGGTCTAACTCAGTATCATACCCTTACAGGTATACATCCATAGGAATAACTTTGAAGGTGGACAGATATGACAAGCACAAAGTTGGAGATTCACTCAAACTTGAGAGGGACATGGTCCCATCTCTCAGGTTAGTATCTTATATACGCAAATTATGTTTGTTCTGTCAAGAAAAAGCCATGCCCTTCCTGTCCTTATGTCAGAACAAAGTTGTCTTGTTCTAAGAGGGAAGGTGAGTCACCTAAAATCTGATGTTGATTATATCTTGTTCCCTTATAAAACCCTTTCTTGTGTTCATTATTCCTTAAATCTTGCTGCACCCACTCATTCTCATATAAAAAAGGGAAAAATCCAAATTCTAAATAGCTCTTCTAAAAGAAAGAACTTCTTGATGGTTGCAACTCTCCTAAGTTCTTGTCCTTCAAAGGATTCTAAACTTAGCATTGTGAAAAATCCCTTTCCAAACCTCTCTAAAACATCTTTTTTCTCCTTCCCTCCCAAAGCCTAACCCCTTCATCACTCAATCTGCTAATGAACAACCATCCCTAAATATTCAAAATTGGCCTGATGAAATTGTGATGGATGAAACCTGGGTTGCTGAAAATCTCATCTTGCTGTCAAATAGCCCAGGATAAAGCTTAGTTGATCACAAGAAAATTGATGTCAGTAAAACACCAAAAGTTTCTAGAAAATGGTCTAGAAGTTTTTCTGAGAAACAACTAACTCTTGAGGGACCTGGTCCTAAGAAGAGAAAAGTAGCTGAAAGAGAATATGTGATCACCTATACTAGAAGAAAGAATGGGGATAAAAATGAGGTTGTATCCAAGGAAGAAAAAAACACATTCTTGAAGAATCAAAAGGTATTAACTGGAAGGATTTTTTATTCAAATATGCTAACGAAGCCTGGTATGGTTGAATTAGTTCAGTTGGTTAAACATCAAGGTTGGATATCTCAAGGAAGGACCTATTCCCACTGTTTTTTATGAGACAGTCAAGGAATTCTATTTCACTTTGAAATTCTCAAAAGATGGGATGAATTTAACTGCATAGGTCTAAGGAAAGAAAATTAAGCTGAATGAGGAAATTGGAAAGGATTTTGGAAGTTCCTATATATGGGGTGAGAACTTTCTACAAGCAACTGCCTTTAATAGAATTCTTAGTAAATGCATCCAAAATCAAAGGAAAATCTGTGGCTGTAGTGAATAGGAAATCACTCAAGAGTGAGTTTCAATTGGTCTTTGACTTTGTAAACAAAGTGATTTTGCCTAGGTCACAAAAGAAAAACATTGCCTCATCCATTGATTTATATGTAATGGAACACCTGAATAGATTTTAATTTATTAATCTACCTGCATTGATGATAGAACACATTTACAAAGTGGTTCGTAGAAAGAATAGAAATCATATTATGCCTTATGGATATTGGTTGAACAAGGTATTTGACTAATTTGGTATTGTTTGTGAGAATGGAACCCAAGGGACTGTGCTTCAAATGCTTGGCATGAAGACATTGGTCAAGACTGAATGTGTCAAATCAAGTAGCATTTATCAAAGAAAGCTCATCAAGGAAATAGAGGAACTAAAGGGCAATTCAACTGCCAAGAATGAAGAAATTAGCAAGCTTAAGGAGACAATTCAGAATCTCTCCAAAGGAAACCCATGTGACAATGAAGTGCTTAAAACTAAGAATATTAAACTGAACAAGAGGGTGTCAATCATAACTGATGAGGTCCTTAGGTCAAATACAGAGATAAGGCATCTCAACAACAACCTGACCCTACTCCTTCAAAATATTTCCCCCAGTCCTTCACTTGTTAATCCTTCTTGATTCTTGTGGCTTTTCCCCCCAGAACATTTGATTTATGCACTGCAATGATACTTATCCTACTTATGAATAAAGCTTTGCTTTGTGTGTTACATTTCTTCTCCTTAAACTACAAATCTATTCTTCATGTTAGTGTTGCCGTAATGACCATGAGTTAACTAAGTTATGCTTAATTTACTCTTGGTTTAATATTCTTACTTTTCACTGATGCCAAAAGGGAGAATACTGAGTTCATGCAGTAGGCACCAAATACCAGGTAATGTGAGTTGCAGAGTTGAATGGCATGTTGATAGAGGGAAGTATGTGATGTGCTGAATGTTGATAAAAAAGAAAAGCACCTTGGTAAGGGAAAAGAAGTGATGTGCTAAGTAAATGATAAGGCACAGTGACAGGGGAAAGCAAACAAGGAGTTTTTTCTACAAATGAAAACAAGGTATCAGGTCCCTATGTTGCATGATATAGGAAGCATGATGATAGGGAGAATATTCATCTTCAGGTGGTAATCACACAGATTAAATGTGATGAATGTGTATTGATGCTCAAAACTGTATGGTTGGTTTGCCATCATAAAAAAAAGGAGAATTGATATATGTAGTTTTGATGATGATCAACTAACTGTACGGTACCAGGTCCCTGGATGTGCAAGGTACAGTACAACTGGCACTCTTTGTCAACATAGTTTTGTCCTCTTGTGTAACAAACTTCCAAGTGCTAGTTTGTACTGATTACTCCAGCTGGTCCAATGACCTTTCAGTCCTAATCATCACTCAACTTTAAAAGGAAAGAAACACATCTTCATCAAATGTTTTTTTTTTCAATTACAAAGAGTGAAAAGAGACAGTAAAAAACCTATTTCAACACTGCTAAAGTTCTTAACTGTTTATATGAGCTTGAATAGAAATTGTTCTTGAGTGAGTAATGATCTGTAGTTGAACTACTCATATTATAAGAGTAGTTTTTTCTTTGAAGGACCATGTCCCTCACTGTGTGGTGCAACCCCCAAGGGTTCCAACATGCTTTCACTTGGCTTCTCCGGGTGCTTCATCCTCTATTTTATAAAATGTATAGAAGATATATTGCTGAGTGATATACACTATACCTGACACGACCTGAACTAGGTCCTTGTCGTAATGGGAATCTCGAGCCCAACCAGGACCGGAGATTGCCTTATTAATATAACCTAACTATCACATCAATCCACAAATATTAGATAAACTCCAAACATATAATAAGATTGTAAAAAACAAAACTAATAATCATAACTTAAGAAGTGTCCAATCAATCCATTAATGTCAACATACTAAACCAACATACCCAAGTCCATAGTCATCCACAAATCCTTTCCAAATTTGAAATCAATGATATATCGGGACATGCCCCCGACAATAGCCAAAAACTAAGTTTAAAGAAAGTCTATGACATAAGATAGAAAAAACATGAAATGTATGCCTTCTGAATAGGGAATCTCACCACTTCAATGTCAACACACGAACTACTCGAACACCTGGTCATATATATGAAGCATATCTTCCAATGTTTAAATGGTCCTCTCCGCTTGTCCATCTGACTGCAGGTGGAAATAGGTGCTAAGTCACACCTTAGTTCCCAAGCCTTTATGAAACAAATTCCAAAAGTGAGATGAGAATGAAGTACGATGATCTGAAATGATAGAAATTGGAGCACCATGCAACTTCATAATCTCTGAAAGGATTATTCAACTTAGCATAATCCCCCGCTGAATAACTAGTCCCCACCAACAAGAAATGAGAGAAATTGGTCATTCTATCCATAATGACCCAAATCAAATCACATTGATTTAGAGACCCGGGAAGACCGATAATGAAATCCATATTTATCGTCTCCCACTTCTATTCGCGCAACTCTATTTCTTGGTACAAACCTTCGGGTATCATATTCTCAACTTTTACTTGTTGATACACCATGCACTTAGCCAAATAGTTAGTCACATCTCGCTTCATATTATTCCACTAATAGAACTTCTTAAGATCATAATATATCTTTGTGGAACCAGGATGAATAGAATAATGAGATCCGTGAGCTTCGGTCAAAATCCTTTCCCTTAATCCATCATCATCGGGAACACATAGCCTACCTTGGTCCCCAAGATACCATCACCAACAATCATAAAATCAACAACTTTTTGCTGACCCACATTTCCCTTAATCTTTATCAAATCAGGATCCAACATTTGTTTTTCTTTTATCTTAATGACAAGGGACGACTGCGATACATGATGCACAAATACATCACCATCCTAGAGTCTGTGAGATGAACTCCAAAGTTATCTAAATGGTGATTGTCCTTCACCAACTCCCGCTTATCCTTATCAACATGAGTTAGACTTCTCATAGATAACTTGCTAAGAGCATCAGCAACTACGTTAGCTTTACCTGGATGGTAATGGAGTCTCATATCATAGTTCTTCAGTAACTCAAGCCACCTTCTTTGCCTGAGATTCAACTCTTTCTGAGTAAACATATACTGCAGGCTCTTATGATCAGAAAATCTTTCAACATGAACCCCATAAATATAGTGAAGCCAAATCTTCAGCGGAAATACCACAACCAACAACTCCAAATTATGAGTAGGGTAGTTCTTCTCATGAACTTTCAACCGCCTAGAAACATAATCCACCATCCTACCATGTTGCATCTACACACAACCAAGAACAACACGAGAAGCATCACAGTACACTATGAAACCATTATTACCCTCGGGAAGGGTCAAAATCAAAGCTGAAGTCAACTTATCCTTCAACTTCTCAAAACTACCTTCACACGCATCCGACTACTAGAACTTGACCTTTTTATGAGTTAACTTAGTCAATTGGGCCTCTATAGTCGAAAACATTCCACAAACCTCCTATAGTAATTGGCTAAACCTAAGAAACTCTAAATATCAGTTGAAGTGTGGGCCTAGGCCACTTCTTAACCACAACAACCTTTTGAGGATCTACCTTAATCCCTTCACTAGACATAACATAACCCAAAAAAATTACAGTATTCAGCTAGAATTCACATTTGGAGAACTTAGCATACAACTAATGATTTTTCAAGGTTTGCAACATGATGTGAAGGTGATTGGCATGGTCTACCTCGATCTTTGTAACGACCTAAAAATTTGATGAAATATGTAAAATTAATGATTTTGTATGATTTGACTATTTTACCCCTTTTCATAATTGAATTATGGTATTTTTAGGGTATGGGAGTGATTGACATATTTTTTGATGCATTTTGATATCATTTATGTGATATTGTAGTTTTTGATGGCTTCGAGAGCCTTATTTAAGACTTATGGGGATATCTTTTGATCCGTGTGACAGATGACCAAACGGAATGTGCCAACAACTTTGAAATATCAATTTTAGGCTAGGTAAACCTTTGGTTTAGGTTTCGGTGCACCCGATCTCATTTCGACCTATTGATCGGAAAGTTGAAAATTTTTAAATATGAGTGTGGGACCCACATTTAATCGAAACAACCTCGGATGGAAAATACAACTTCACTAGTAGATCCAAAATATGTATTTTAGGGTGTTAGCATGTTTGGTATGATTTTACGGCTTTTAAATCTCATTTTGACCCTCGGTTTGGAAAATTATGATTTTGGGTTTCGGGGGTTAACTTTGTGAAAATGATATTTTTTCGAAAATATGACTTCCCCAACGCGTCCGGAATGTCGAATTTAGTAGGTTGCATAGTTCGTTTATATATATCAAACTCTGAACAAATTTTAAACACCCCATCGAAGTTCGGATTGGACTTAAAAATGAAAAATCTGGTGCAAATTGCAGTTTTGGGTATAAAAATAGTTTCCCCCCTCTTTTTGGCCCATTTTGTTCATTATTCATCTTGCCTATTGAGAGTTAAACCCTAAAATAGCATGGGAGATTAAAAGTAAAGTTTGTGAGAGCTTGAAAAGTTGAATTAACACCTATTTCTTGATTTTGTTACGGATTTAAGGTAAGAATTCACCCTTTTTCTTAGTAATTTCTTGATTGATTTCTCAAAACCCCAAAAATCTTAGAGCTTGATTTAAAACCCCAATTTAATTTATTTTCACTTGAATAATATTTTTATCTCATAATTACTAGTTTTTCATCTACTTAACCTTCAAAACAACTCTGATTGTTGATTTTAACCCGAATTTTAAAGATTTTACCGGTAAAGCTTAAAAACTGGTTTTTCTTCAATTTGAACTTCATTCTTATTCGATTTGACTTGAGTTTTTAGATGTATGTTTCTAAAAATATGGAGAACATATTTTTGAAGTAAAGTTTTGATTTTGCCTTTTTTTTCCGGAAAATCCATTTCGGGGATCCGTTTTGATCCCAAATCAAAAGTAGTCAATATGGATGTCGTTGGTTTTGTTTTGATACATAGATTTCATATTTAATGTTTTTAGTAGAGTTTGAGATTATTCGTGAAAATTAAGGTCATGAGTTCGAAGTATAGCAGACTAATTTTGGCTTTTGGGTAGGTTATGACTTAACTCTTTCAGACTAAGTTGGGTAGTAAATGATGATACAAAATGCATGTTAAGGGTGAGAACTGATCATGAAAAATGACTATTTATGTGTTATATCCGTGTGGGGGCCTATATATGATGTAATTGTTGAAATTGAGTTATTATGTGATATATGTGACCGTGTGGGGTCCTATGTGATATTAATAACCTTGAATACACGTGAATAATTATATTGTGTTTTTAAGATTCTTAATATGGTACCATTGGTGTATTGTGATTTATTCATACTTTATTTGGCATATGAGACAGTGAAAATTTGTAGATGAAACTGAAATAATTAGTGGATATTGACTCATATGGTTGTGGAAATATATCATTATGGTTGGTTGTGAAAATACTCATTGTGATTGGTTGTGAGAATTACATCCTCATATCATACCCATTCATGAAACATTGGTACCACCGTGGCAACATCTGAGAAACACTAGCAACACCTTTTTAAAAACCTTCCCGAGGGATGTGCCGGGAAGGAGATATTATACCACCTTATAAAACCCTTTTCGAGAGATATGCCAGAAAGGAGATATGATATATATGGTAACGGGTTGATGAACTCCCCATGAGTCCTACATTGAGAGGCTTGCCTCCGTAGGTGTATACGGAGATTATGCGACGATCCCGGAGGTTGTGCGATGACCTCGTACATCATCATCATCATCATTATTATCATATTCATTGCACTTAGTTTATTGTGTTATGTTGCGTTTATTGCCATTTTGACTTGTTATCTATTTATTTATCATATCTTTTTTTTAATTGTATTTGATGATTTTGTATATGCATGTTCCCCCTTAGTCTTCTTATATGTAAGATAATACGTACTTTTTTTCTATCTTTGTGTGATGTTGCAATATATGTGAGATATATTAGAACTATTAGAGCAAGAGGTGTGGGCTATCGTTGTGGGATATTTTCTAATTACAGGTGACATGCCCTTAGTGTATATTTTACATGCTGTATTTGCTACTTTGCTTGATCGGCCTATGATACCTATTGAGTACAAGTGGACTGTACTCATGCCTACTGTGCCCTTTCGGTGCAGGTCCTATCTCGAGCGCACCTCAAATTGATTGACTCAGCTGATTATTGGAGCTTTCAAGGTAGCAGTTGGACATTCATGAGTTTGAAGTTCACCTCTATCTTTCTACAGTAGTTATGTCTTTATTAGTATTCGTATACAAATATTATTTTCTTATGGTTATTTTTTTTTGATGTATTTGACTCTGGGATTGTATTAGTTGTTCTTACACTATTCACACCTGGTTTTGGGCGTGATTGGTATTTTGAATAAGTTCTTTTCCCATTTTTATGATTACTTATATGGTTTGGCTTCATTCTAGAAGCTTTATCTTGGGATATTTCTGTCTTTTTCTCTATTCGTATCAGTTTGGGTAATAGGCTTACTTGTCAAGGTGTGCCGCAACAAGTTCCATCATGAACATTATTTTTAGGTCATGACAAATTGGTATCAGAGCAGACAGGTTTTATTGGTCTCAATGTTGTAAGAACGAGATGTCTAATAGAGTCTCGCAGATCGGTATTTAGACGTCTGTATATATCTTCAAGAGGCTATAGGATATCTTTAGGAAACTTCTCTCATATTATTCTTTATCGTGCGAAATTCTTTCATACCTTATGTTCTGAGTTGTGTTTTACTCTTTCTGCGTGAATAGTGTGGCTTATACTACTATCAATTAAGAAATACTGTGAGAGATTAATGGATATCATTTATCGATTATAGGTCTGTTGATGCTCCTGAGTTGTCATGGGATTAGTTTGTTGATGCCTTTCTAGAGAGATTTATTCCTTTCAGTTTGAGAGATCATATGTGGGACGAGTTTGATCATTTGGAGCAAGGCTCCATTACCGTTACTAAGTATGAGGCACAATTCCATACCCCATTAACAGTGCCCAAGCGCACACGCAAGTGTACGTGGTCTACCAAGTAGTAAAGTGTCTTTCAAGAAGCCAAGTATCAATCCCACAGGGACTTGATCTAACAATGATTTAATTTTAGTTTAACTTCTAAGATTAATTTGATGCAACGGTAACCAAAAAGAGTTTGGACTATTGTAAACTAAAATAAAGGAAATAATGCATAAAATAAAGTCTTGAAATAATCAATGGAGTAAAGCCCAGGGTTAAAGCACTTCGAACAATCATACTATGTTATTGAACTTCATTTGTTAACTTGCTTATCTTGGTTGTTGATTTGTAGGGTTAATTGTTTGATCATAATCTTCCGACCTCTAATCGTTTACCTAATGTGTACCTTACAACTACATCATTGAGTGGGGATGTAATAATCCAATTAAGTGTCTTAAAGAAATCATCCTCCGTGTGAATAAAGTAGGGAATCTAAGTACTTCCCTATCCTAGAAACTAATTCAAATTCCTTGTTTTATAAAGAAATAAGAACCATACTTTGTTCATCTCCATGTTCTATCTCCTTATTCCCTCTCCCAAGATCCAAAGTAGACAATTGATATATTTTTCGAGTGATCAATCCATCAAATAGTTAATCAAAGATGAACACATAATCAATAATGATAAGAAAAATTAAACGAACTTAATTCAAAATAATAGTACTCATGTTCTTGGCTTCAACCCCGGAAAGGAGGTTTCTAGCCACTCATAGTCATAATGGTAATCACAAGATTGTAATTAACGACTATGAACATGAATGAACTAAATTAAAATAATAAAAACTTAAAAGTTGAAGTTGTAGCAGTATCTTAATCCTCCAAGACGTCCAAAGATAATTTAAAACATGTAAATGTGTGTATATATAGTTAGCCAATCCTTAGCCATTTAGGAGTTAGATTTCATATTGAAATTGAGCATGGGAATGAGGGGACACTGCCCTGGGTGTTGCACCGCTCCATCCAAGTCTTAGCCTACTGTATAGTGCTACTCCAGCAAAGGCTGAGTCTACTTTAGAGCCCCTCTCTATCCAGGGCGCCGCAGGCTCATCTACATAGTCTCTTTGGAAGTTGCTTCTGAAATTTTGGCTAAGTGTTGAGTGCCTCCTTCAATCCCTTGTCTTGTGGTGTTGTTTCCCTTTAATTTCCTGATTATTCAACATCAAAATATTATAATATTAAGTTCACAAAGCTTCCTACATAATCACATAGAGACAATCACAACACAATATCCACGACGATGAATAAAAATAAGAGCTAAGACTAGGCTAATTCTCATTAATCTTCAACTTATTGTTCTACCTCTACACTTAATCAAATTGAATCTTGCACATTATCAACAAGTTATTCCACTCATAATTACACATTTAAACCATTTGGAACCCTTTCAACACACTAGAATCCAACAGGATCGACTAGAAAAACACATAGCTCAAGCTAGTAATGTCAGTTTCCACGATTGAACTCTAAATGCCTCAATTAAGTGAAAACTTGTTTGGAAAACATTTTGAACATTTTAATTACGTACTTTAACACTTCGACACACATTTACCTCATTATCAACCCATATAGCATATGAATCATCCTCAAAACAAAGCTAAAGAGACTAGAATAGTGACACTAGAATGTATAAATACACCCAACATGACCACCCCACACTTAAAGCCTTGTTCGTCCTCTAACAACTCTTAACTATAAGCATCATAAACTAAGAAGACTCTATACTTCTACTACATGCAAGGAACTCAATCTAGTACTATGATGACTACACAGAATGCAAATTTCTTCACTAAGCATGTTATTTACACAACTGAAAGCTCATGAATATTACTCCAAAACATCCTAGCCTCAAGATTAGACTCACCAATTGGCAAACTCTTGTATATTGTTCAATCAAGGACATCGTACAAATCACCCACATTCATCAAACATGTGCCCCTCATAACAAGAGAGTTACCCATAATCACTCACCATTAATCAATTGATGGGTACACGAATCAAATTACGCTCACTCTCACAAGGAATTCACAAGTTACATATAATGAACCATAGGCTTGACCTTAGTGTAATGCTCCACTAATATCAGAATGATGAAGTTTAGATTCAAATAGGTCTTTTCAGGGTTGTAATGTAGGCTAAGGGATGGGTAGGAACTATTTTGGAATAATAGTGACTATCTTCCCTAAGTTCTTAATACATCACTTTTTACAATTAAATTAATCTCCAACAACAAACTTACACCATTTTTATCTACCCCATTCTTTTATTTTCACTCCATCTTATTTTGCTCATTCTCATATACTATGGTGGGAGTATTTTATACACACTCATTCAATTTGAACAAATTTTTATTCTCTTCATTGCTCAACTCCCCCCCACAATACATTAATTTTTTTTTAACATCAATAACTATCTCTTTTGGGGCTTCAATATCACCTTTTTCTTATTTAATTTCATACTCCTAATTTAATTGATTTTTCCTTAAAGCACCTAGGAGCTTTGAATCAAATTATGGTCTATCAAAGAAAGGATTAGGTTACTTATGAGGCTTCCAAATAAACAGCTAAAGGCTCAATGGGGCTTACTAGGATTAAGCACAAAGGTGGGTCAAATAGAGGGTATAAAACAAGGCTATCAAAGAAATGCCTATATCATCTCCTAAACTCACACTCTTTATTTTGCTTTGCACACACACCGAGCAAGTTCTAGACATCACATGCAACAAGGAATATACAAAAACCTCACACACACATGGCACATGCTCAACTCAATAGGATCATCATAGACTCTTAACCAAACAATCGCATGAATTCAAATTGAAGCCAAAAAGTACAAGGGTCATAAACATGAGCCTAAGAGTTTTAAAAGTAGCAATTCACTCATTCAACATGTTTTTTCCAATTAAAACACTTGTACCATGCAATCAAAAATAGCATTAACAAGAATATCTTACACAATTTTTTTAAATTGAGCTAAAAATTGGGATGGGAATTTCTCCACCCCACACATAAAAATCTACTTTGTACCCAAAGTGAACTTAAAAGTAAGAGAAAAAATACTACCTGGGGCCTCAAGGACTAGCTAGTAGCATTTTTACACATAAAGGAGGTCCGTAGGGACCCTACACTCAATCTTTGCCATGCTCTTTAGCTCAGGTTTTTGGTACTCAGACTTCTCCTCAACCTGTGACTTAATAAAAAACAAAACTACGTGAAGTAAACAAAATTAAAAATAAAAAAGAAAACATACCTACTTAACTTGGGTTGCCTCCCAAGCAGTGCCTCCCATTCTCTTTCTCAAACTTGGTCTCCATATTTCTTTTCTTTTCACCCTTCTTGGGTGTGAACTCTCAAGTGCAATAGATTTTTCAATTTTAGCCCTTTTAGGCTCATCAACTTGTATCATGTCAGGTTGCGGTATTAGAGACTTGGGTTGCTCAATGAGGGTGTCCAATGAGGTCTTTTGCATACTAATCACCCCACACTCATCCGCCCCAATAACAAAAATCATGCACAAGTCTTTATAGTGGGACAGTGTGTTAAGCGACTTATAAATCTTAAATACCATCTCTTCATCCTCCAACCTCATTTTGAGTGTACCCTCTCTTACATCAATAAATGCTCCTACCGTTGCTAAGAATGTATACCCTAAGATGATTGGTACCTATTTGTCTACCTAAAAATCTAGAACACTAAAGTTAGCAGGAATAATAAAGGTTATGAGGACGTCATCTATGATTCCTTTCGAATGGGCTGTGATCCTATTACAAATTGCAGTAGTACAGAGCTTTTTCTAGGTTTCCCCAAACCCAATGTGTTAAACAAAGACAGGGGCATCAAGTTGATACTTGCCCCTAAATCACTTAATGCCTGCACCACTTCTCTGTTGCTAATCTGAATAGGGAGAGTAAACTTCCTTGGGTCTTTAACCTTTTTTGGCATCTTTTGGGTAACCATAAAACAACACTCTTCAGTGAATGCTACCGTCTCTACATATTTCAATTTAATTTTATTAGCCACCACATCCCTCAAGTACTTGGAGTACTTGGGCATACCCTGCAAAATATCTAACAAAGGTAAGTTAATGTGAAGCTCTATGAATGTATCAAAGAACTTCTTGAAACAAACATCCTTCTTTGCTTTGATGTACTTTTGTGGGAAAGGGAGTTTCAGTATATGCTTCTCCACTATTACAATAGTTTTTATTTTGATTACCCAGAATTTCTTGAATTTGTAGCAACTCTATCATTTACCTATGAGAGAGTTAAATCTACATATACCTCCTTTGTTGCCTTGGGAGGTTCTCCATGAAGCTCGTTACCACTCCTCAAAGAGATTACCTTAACTTGTTTTGGATTTTCTGTAACTGCTGGCAAACCACCTTGAGTCCTAGTATTCAGTTCCTGTTGTAACTGCCCCAACTACAACTCTAAACTTTTTCGTTTCGCTTGCTGGCTCTTTACATCAGCTGCCAACTGTGTCTAATTAGCTAGAACCTGCTTCATTATCACTTCTAAGTATCTAGTTGACTGATTTGGTTGAGCATGTTGTTGCTAAAATTGTTGTGGTTGTTGGGTATTCCATGGATAATTTAGTGGTTGAGATTTCCACTTCATGTTGTAGGCGTTACCGTAATTAGGCCTATGAACATTGCCTACATACAACACAGATTATGGATTTGATGCACACATAGCAACTGCATGGCAATTATTTTTGCAGACCTTACACCAACCACTAGTTTGTTGAACTGCATTGACTATTGAGGTATGTTGTGTAGCTCTTATTTTCAAGCTGCTAAACTAGGTGTTTATCATATTCTGCAATGTGGTAACCTGAGCTGATAAAGCGACAAATTGATCCACCTCCAATACACCTATAATTTTCTTTGTGGCACTCCTAGAATCACCATGCCATTCTGGATTTCCTTAAGCTATGTGGTTCAATAAAATATACAGCTTATCATATGTCATCTCAAGAGCTTGACCACCTGTGGCTGAATCTAGCAAAATTTTTGTATTATGATCAAGAGCCTTTACAAAAGTATGAGCAAGTACCTCATTAGACTGTTGATGGTGTGGGCAGTCCTTAAGAATATCCTTGAACCATACCCAAGCATACACGCAAGTGTATGTGGCCTACCAAGTAGTAAAGTGGCCTTCAAGAAGACAAGTATCGATCCCATAGGGACTTGATCTAACAACAATCCAATTCTAGTTTAACTTCTAAGATTAATTTGATACAACGGTAACCAAAAAGAGTTTGGAATATTGTAAACTAAAGTAAAGGAAACAATGCATAAAATAAAGTCTTAAAACAATCGATGGAGTAAAGCCCAGGGTTAAAGCACTTAGAACAATCATACTATGTTATTGAATTTCATTCGTTAGCTTGCTTATCTTGGTTGTTGATTCATAGGGTTAATTCCATGATCATGATCTTCTGACCTCTAATCGTTTACCTAATGTGGACCTTACAACTACATCACTAAAAACTTGACAGTGCCCAAGCATGATAAAGATTCTTGTCTGGCTTCTATTTGAAGCACACTATCTCATTGCAAAGTCTCGCAGTCTTGCCAAACGGGAAAAATCAAATAAGGAATTTTATAGCCATGTCATCCCATGATGTGATTAAATTTGCTCGTTCTGCTTTCAACCACTTTTTGGCTTCCCCAATTAGTTAAGAGGAGAACAACATCATACTTACATAGTCTGCATTCACACCTGTAGAAATGAATGTGTCACTACTTTCTAGAAAATTTTGCAAGTGGACCTGTGGATCTTCATGGAAAGCCCTTTGAATTGTCCACTGCTAATCAGAAGTTGTACCATATTCTGTTTGAGCTCAAAATTGCCTCCAACTGTCGGTTTCTAAAATAGGGAGGTCAAATTAGTTTGAAGTGGGATTGCCACTTGTCTAATTATCCTGTGGGCTACTTGTTCACCATCCATGATGGAAGAATTCTCTGGTCATCTTGGATTTATGGAATTTGGGGGATAAGGATTGCTTCTCTCCCGTGTTGATGAAAAAGTTGCTCAAGTTCAAAACTTGGTTCAACCAAATCCTGATCCCTTGCCATCTTACTACTTTGTAAACCTATTTCCTGCAAAAACAGAACCAAGACCAAGCATAAAAAACACCAAAGAAATCTAAAAGTAGAACTAAAAATAAAATAGTTTCCAAATTACAAGTCCCCGACAATGGAGCCGAAAACTTGACAGCGCCCAATTGAACACACAAGTGTACGTGGTTTACTAAGCAGTAAAGTAGCCTTCAAGAACCCAAGTATTGATCCAACAAGGACTTGATCTAACAATGATTCAATTCTAGTTTAACTTCTAAGATTAATTTGATGCAACAGTAACCAAAAAGAATTTGGAATATTGTAAACTAAAGTAAAGAAAATAATGCGTAAAATAAAGTCTCAAAACAATCAATGGAGTAAAGCCCAGGGTTAAAGCACTTTGAACAATCATACTATGTTATTGAACTTCATTGATTAACTTGCTTATCTTGGTTGTTGATTTGTAGGGTTAATTGCATGATCATGATCTTTCAACCTCTAATCGTTTACCTAATGTGGACCTTACAACTACATCATTGAGCGGGGATGTAATAATTCAATTAAGTGTCTTAAAGCTATCGCCCTCCATCCGAATCAAGTAGGGAATCTAAGTGCTTCCCTATCCTAGACACTAATTCAAATTCCTTGTTTTATAAAGAAATAAGAACCATACTTTGTTCATCTCCATATTCTATCTACGTATTCCCTCTCTCGAGATCTAAAGGTAGACAATTGATATATTTTTTGGGTGATCAATCCATCAAATAGTTAAATCAAAGATGAACACACAACCAATAATGATAAGCAAAATTAAATAAACTTACGCCAATATAATATTACTCATGTTCTTGGCTTTAACCCCCAAAAAAAGATTTCTAGCCACTCATAGTCATAATGGTAATCACAAGATTGTAATTAACAACTAAGAACATGAATGAGCTAAATTAAAATAATAAAAACCTAAAAGTTGAAGTTGTAGTAGACCCTTAATCCTCCAAGACATCCCAAGATAATTAATAATGTGTACAATGTGTGTATATATAGTTAGCCAATCCTTAGTTGTGTAGGAGTTGGATTTCACATTGAAATTGAGCATGGGAGTAGAGGGGGCGCCACCCTGGGTGTTGCACTAATCCAGCCATAACTTAGAATATTGTAGAGTGCCTCTCCATCCAAGGCTGAGTTTGATTTAGAGCCCCTGTCTAGCCAGGGCACCGCGGTCTCAGCTACATAGTCTCTTTGGAAGTTGCTTCTGAAATTCTGGATAAGTGTTGAGTGCCTTCTTCCATCCCTTGTCTTGTGGTGTTGTTTCCTTTTAATTTTCAGATTATTCAACATCAAAATATCATTATATTCAGCTCACGGATCTTCCTACATAATCACAAACCATAAATTAGAGACAATCATAACACAATATCCATGACGATGAATCAAAATAAGAGCTAAGACTAGGCTAATATGCATTGATCTTTAACTTATTGTTCCACCTCTACACTTAATCAAATTGAATCTTTCACATTACCAACAAGTTATTCCACTCTTAGTTACACATTAAAAGTATTTGTAACCCTTTCAACACACTAGAATCAACGGGATCGACTAGACAAACACCTAGCTCAAGCTATTAATCCTAGTTTCCATGATTGAACTCTAAATGCCTCAATTAAGTATAAACTTTTTTGGAAAACACTTTGAACATTGTAATCACATACTTTAACACTTATATACATATTTATCTTATTATCAACCTATATAGCATATGAATCATCCTCAAAACAAAGCTAAAGAGACTAGAATAGCGATACTCGAATGCATAAATACACCCAACATCACCTGTCCAAATATTTCTATGATAGCATTTCCAGCGATTTTGAGAAGATTAAGAAGTTTATAAAGGGTTTGGATGTCTCCCTCCAGTTGGCTACGTCTCAGATTATTGTGCTTGAGGCTCTTCTTTAGAGTATTATGGATCATGCTAAGATGACAGAGGGTATTATTAGTGCATCTAAGGGAGGAACCAAGAAGGTGCAAAGTTTTGGTGAGTTCAGTAGTTAGACCTTTTGAGGTAGATATTTTAGAGGTTCTCATGGATACCATGGTAGGTCCAGTGCAAGTTATTTTATAGAGTTCAAATGGTGGATCTTCTAGTTCATCAGTTCAGGGTGATTATTCGGGCCCTATTGTATATTCTACTATTGAGACTGGTCGTATAGGTTGCTATATGTGTGATGAGATTGGACATATTTCCAAGGATTATTCTCGTTGTGTGTTTAGAGCTACTCTTATTTCATCTGTGAGGGATAGTGGTTCTACTAGAGGTGTGAGAGATAGAGGTAGTAGAGCTCGTGGGGGTGGTCGTGGGGCCACTTAAGCAGTTGGTGGTCGTGGTCAGTGTTATCCCATACCATCCAGACTAGAGGTAGAGGCTTCTGATGCTGTGATTACAAGTATCGTCCCTATTTTTTTTAGACTTGCATCTATATTATTTGATCCTAAATTGACTTTCTCCTATGTGTCTGTATATTTTTCTTTGGGTTTCAATTCTATTAGTGAGCCTCTTGCCATGCCTATTCTTGTATCTACCCTGATAGGTGATTCTTTAGAGGTGGATCGAGCGTACCAATCTTGTGTTGTGACTTTTGCCAGGCATGAGACTTTGGTAGATTTACTTGTATTATGTATGGTTGATTTTGATGTTAATTTGCGTATGGATTAGTTGGCTTTTTATCATGATGTCTGAGATTATTTTGATAAGACTGTGACTTTAGCTTCGTCGAGGGTGCCAAGGATGGCTTAGAAGGGTGCACTTCATTCGGTTCCTAAGAGGATTATGTCTTTTTTTCAGGCTTGTAAATTTACTGAGAGAGGATATTTATCTTACTTGGCCCATATTTGTGACACTAGTGTTGTTTTGCCTCCTTCCTAAGATTTTGTCTGTTTTATCCATGAGTTTATGGATGTGTTCTCAATGGACTTGCTTGGTATGCTTCCGGATTGAGATATTGATTTCAGTATTGATGGTGAGTCGGGTACTAAGACCATTTCTATTCTTCCTTATAAGATGGCCCCAGCAAAGTTGAAGAAACTGAAGGATCAGTTGTAGAAGTTTTTGGATAAGAGATTTATCTGACCTAGTGTTTCACCTTAGGGTGCGCCGGTCTTGTTTGTGATGAAAAAGGATTGGTCATGTATTGATTATCAGCAGTTGAATAGGGTGACAGTTAAGAATAAGTGTCCCCTTTTTTGCATTGATGATTTATTTGATCAACTTTGGGAGTTGTAGTATTTTCAAAGATTGATTTGAGGTTCGGTTATCACCAATTGAGGATTAGAGGTTTGGATATTCTAAAGATAGTTTTTTGGACTCGATATGGTCATTATGAGTTCTTGGTCATGTCTTTTGGGTTAACTAATACCCCTACCGCATTCATGGAGTTGATGAACTGGATGTTTCGATCGTATCTCAACTCTTTTGTTTTTGTATTTATAGATGATATCTTGATTTATTTAGAGCATTTTCAAATTGTGCTTCAGATATTGAGGGATTAGAAGTTGTATGCAAAGTTCTCTAAGTGCAAGTTTTGGTTGGAGTTTATTTTTTTTGGATCATGTAGTGACTAAGGAAGGTATCATGGTTGATCCAGCTAAGTTTGCAGCAGTTTATGATTGGGATAAACCTACTTTTCCCATCGAGATTTGGAGTTTTATTGGCTTGGCGTGTTATTATCGGCGTTTTGTTGAGGGTTTTTCATCCATTGCAGCTCTATTGACTAAGTTGACTCAGAAGAAGATTTCTTTCTAGTGGTCTGATACTTGTGAGGCGAGTTTCCAAAAGCTCAAGGATTTGTTGACTTCAGCTCCTATATTGGCTTTACCTAAGGAGGGCGTGGGCTTTATCATGTTTTGTGATACTTTCAGTGTTGGATTGGGTGTTGTGTTGATGTTGGAAGGTAAGGTGATTATGTATGCATCTCGTTAAGATTGAAGCCTCATGAGAGGAATTATCCTACCCATGATTTGGAGTGGTTTGCAGTTGTGTTTGCTTTGAAGTTGTGGAGGCACTACTTGTATGGAGTCCATTGTGAGATCTTCTCAGATCACCGTAGCCTTCAATACCTCTTTACCCAGCGAGATCTTCATATGAGGCTACGCTATTGGCTTGAGATGCTTAAGGATTATGACTTGACTATTCTCTACCATTTGGGTAAGGCTAATGTGGTTGCGGATGCCTTGAGCCGAAAGTCGACTAGCATAGGTAGCTTGGCACATCTTTTGACCAGGAGAGGACTTTGGACTTAGAGGTTTAGTATTTAGCTAACCAGATGGTTAGGCTTGATATTTCAACATCAAGGTATATTTTGGCATTTTTAGATGCTAGATCTTCTTTGATGGAGCACATTCGAGCTCATCGATTTGATGATATTGAATTGAGGTTGATTTGAGATAAAGTATTGAGTGGGGAGGCTAAGAAAGCCTCACTTGATTTAGATGTAGTTTTGAGGATTAGGGACTGAGTTTGTGTGCCGAGAGTAGGTGACTGGATTAGGTTAATCTTGGAGGAGGACCATTGTTCCAGATACTCTATCCATCTAGGTGTGACTAAGATGTACCGTGATTTGAGGCAACACTACTGGTGGGGTGGTATGAGGCGAGATA
Source organism: Capsicum pubescens (assembly GCA_030864215.1). Classification (NCBI taxonomy): domain Eukaryota; kingdom Viridiplantae; phylum Streptophyta; class Magnoliopsida; order Solanales; family Solanaceae; genus Capsicum; species Capsicum pubescens. The sequence goes on along the minus strand of CM061542.1, from coordinate 69,014,720 downwards.
TGATATATTTTGTGGCTCATTGCCTATGTTATCACCAGGTAGAGGCCGAGCATATCAGACCTGGTAGATTGCTTTAAAGGTTACCCATTCCCGGGTGGAAGTGGGAATGGATCACCATGGACTTTGTGACTGGTTTGCCTCATACATATCATTGTTCTGATAGTGCTCTAGTCATTGTGGATCGATTGACCAAGTAAGCTTATTTTTTTTTGTTAGGGTCTCATTCAGTGCTGAGAGGTTAGCCCCTATCTTCATTTGTGAGATTGTGCATCTACATGGTGCGTCGGTATCCATAATTTTAGATCGAGGTTTTATTTTCATATCCCACTTTTGGAAGACTTTTCAGGATGAGTTGGGTACTCAGGGTGATGTTAGCATAGCATTTCACCCCAGACTGATGACCAATCAGAGAAAATTATCCAGGTTTTGGAGTATGCTCTGTGCGTGTGTGATGGATTTTGGTGGCCAGTAGGAGCAGTATTTGGCTTTAGCAGAGTTTGCATATAATAATAACAACTATTTTAGTATTGATATAGCTTCTTTTAAGGCATCGTATGGTAGGTATTATCGCTCCCCAGTGGATTGGTTTAATGTTTTAGAAATGAGACCTCGAGGTGCAGACTTGCTCCGTGGGTCTTTGGATAGAGTCCGAGTCATTCAGGATAGACTTAGAGCAACTCAAAGTAGGCAGAAGATGTTATACTAATTGTAGACTTTGTGCCTTGATTTGGCATTAGAGATCGTGTTTTCCTTCGAGTTTCACCCATAAAGGGTGTGATAAGGTTTAGGAAGAGGGACAAGCTTAGCCCTAGGTATATTGGTCCATTTGAGATTCTTCGGACTGTTGGTGATGTGGCTTATGAGTTGGCTTTGACCCTTGATCTATTAGCTGTTCATCCAATTTTTCATATTTTTATGCTTCGTCGTTATATTCTTAATGAGTCTTATGTCATTCGTTGGGAGTCGGTTTAGTTAGATGAGCAGTTGTCCTTTGTTGAGGAGCCAGTTTCCATTTTGGCTAGGGATGTTAGGCAGCTGCGCTCTAGAGTGATCCCTGTAGTTAAGGTCCAGTGCGACATCAACCTGTAGATGAGGCTACTTCGGAGGTTGAGTCTGATATGCATAGTTGTTATTCCCAGCTCTTTGTTGATTCAGGTATTTCTTTTGCCTTAGTTCAAGGATGAACTAGATTTTTAGTGGTGGACGATGTAACGACCTAAAAATTTGATGAAATATGTGAAATTTGTGATTTTGTATGATTTAACTATTTTACCCCTCTACGTAGTTGCATTATGATATTTCTGGGGTGTGGGAGTGATTGACATATTTTTCGATGCATTTTGGTATCATTTATGTGATATTGTGGTTTTTGATGGCTTCGAGAGCCTTATTTTAGACTTATGGGGATATCTTTTGATCTGTATTATGGATGGCCAAATGGACTGTGCCAGAAGCTCTGAAATATCAATTTTATTCTAGGTAGACCTTTTGTTTGGGTCCAGGTGCACCCGATCTATTGAAAGGAAAGTTGAAAAATTGAAAATATGGGTGTGGGACCTACATTTGATTGAAACGACCTCGGGTGGAAAATCCAACTTCGCCAACAGATCTGAAATGTTGATATTAGGGTGTTAGCATATTTTGTATGATTTTATGGCTTTTAAATGTCATTTTGACCCTCGGTTTGGAAAATTATGATTTCGAGTTTCGAGGGTCAACTTTATGAAAATGGTATTTTTTTCAAAAATCTAACTTCGCCAACGCATCCAAAATGTTGAATTTAGTATGGTTGCATAGTTTGTTTGTATATATCAAACTTCGAACAAATTCTGGACACCCCATCGAAGTCTGGATTGGACTTAAAAATAAAAAATCTGGTGCAAATTGCAGTTTTGGGTAAAAACAACTTTTTTCCCCTTTTTGGCCAATTTTGTTCATTTTTCATCTTGCCTCTTGGGAGTTAAATCCTAAAATAGTGTGGGAGATTAAAAGTAAAGTTTGTGAGAGCTTGGGAAGCCGGATTAACACCTATTTCTTGGTTTTATTACAGATTTAAGGTAAGAATTCACCTTTTGCTTAGTGATTTCTTGATTAATTTCTCAAAACTCCAAAAATCTTAGGGCTTGATCTTAAACCCCAATTTTATTTTATTTTACATGAATAATGTGTTTATCTTATAATTACTAGTTTTTCATCAATTTAACCTTCAAAACAATTCTGATTTTTTAATTTAACCCGAATTTTAAAGATTTTACCCGGTAAAGTTTAAAAAATGGTTTTTTTTTATTTGAACCTCATTTTTTACTCGATTTAACTTGAGTTTTCAGCTGTGGGTTCCTAAAATATGAGGAACATATTTTTGAAGTAAAGTTTCAATTTTGCCCTTTATTCAAAAAAACCGTTTCAGGGGTTCGTTTTGACCTCGAATCAAAAGTAGTCAATATGGGTGTCGTTGGTTTTGTTTTGACGCCTAGATATCATATTTGTTATTTTTAGTGGATTTCAAGATTGTTCGTGAAAATTAAGGTCTTGGGTTCGAAGTATAACAAACTAATTTCGGCTTTTGGGTAGGTTATGGCTTAACTCTTTCAGACTGGGTTGGGTAGTAAATGATGATACAAAATGCATGTTAAGGGTGGGAACTAATCATGAAAAATGACTATTTATATGTTATATCCGTGTAGGGGCCTATATGTGATGTAATTGTCGAAATTGAGTTATTATGTGATATGTGTGACCTTGTGGGTTCCTGTGTGATATTAGTAGCCTTGAATACATGTGAATAATTGTATTGTGTTGTTAAGATGATTAATATAGTACCATTGGTGTATTGTGATTATATTCATACTTTATTTGGCATATGTGACATGTGAAAATTCGCGGATGAAACTGAAATAATGAGTCGATATTGGCTCACATGGTTGTGAAAATATATCATTGTGGTTGGTTGTGAAACTACTCATAGTGATTAGTTGTGAGCATTACATCCTCAGATCATACTTATTCATGAAACATTGGTACCAGCGTTGCAACATCTGAGAAACACTAGCAACATTTTTTTAAAACCCTCCCCGAGGGATATACCGGGGAGGAGATATTATAACACCTTATAAGACTCTTTCCTAGGGATGTGCCCTAAAAGGAGATATGAGACATGTGGATTGTATATGGGTTGAAGAACCCCCCATGGGTCCTGCGTTAGGAGGCTTTCCTTCGTAGGTATATACGGGGATTGTGCGACGATCCCGGAGGTTGTGTGACGACCTCGTGCATCATCATCATTATCATCATCATTATAATATACATTGCACTTTCTTTATTGTGTTATGTTGTGTTGTATAGCCATATTGACTTGTCATCTATGTATTTATCGTATCTTCTTTTACTTGTATTTGATAATCTTGTATATGCATGTTCCCCCTTGTTCTTCTTATATGTGATATAATATGTAATTTTGTTCTATCTTGGTGTGATGTTGCAATATATGTGAGATATATTAGAACTGTTAGTGCAAGAGGTGTGGGTTACCGCTGTGGGATATTTTCTGATTGCAGGTGATGTGCCCTTCATGTATGTTTTATATGCTTTATTTACTACTTTGCTTGGTCGGCCTATAATACCTATTGAGTACAAGTAGACCGTATTCATTCCTACTGTGCCTTTTCGGTGAAGGTCTTAGCTCGAGTGCACCTCATCTTGATTGACTCGGGTGATTGTTGGAGCTTTCAAGGTAGCGGTTGGATATTCATACGTCTGAAGTTCACCTCTATCTTTCTACAGTAGTGATGTCTTTACTAGTATTCAGAGACAGATATTATTCCTTTATGGTTATTTTTTTTTATGTATTTGACTCTTGGATTGTATTAGTAGTTCTTACACTATTGACACCTAATTTTAGGAATGATTGGTATTTTTGATAAGTTCTTTCGGCATTGTTATGATTACTTATATGGTTCGGCTTCGTTGTAGAAGCCTTATCATGTGTTATTTCTGTCTTTTCCTCTTTTCGTATCAGTTTGAGAGATAGTCTTACTTGTCAAGGTGCGCCGTGACAAGTGCCATCATCACCCTCATTTTTTGGTCGTGACAATCTTAGAGTACACCAAGATGTCATCGATGAAGATAATGATGAACAAATCTATAAACTGACGGAAGACCTTATTTATCAAATCTATGGATGTTGCGGGAGCATTGGTCAAGCTAAATGACATCACCAAGAACTCAAAATGCCCATACCGGGTATGAAAAGCCATCTTAGGTTTATCTACCTCCCTAATCTTTAACTGATGATATCCGGATCGAAGATCAATCTTAGAAAAGAATTTGGCACCCTGAAGCTGACGAAGAGATCATCAATTCTCATAAGGGGATACTTATTCTTTACCGTTGCCTTATTCTATTGTCGGTAATCAATACACGTCAGAAAGGACCCATCCTTCTTTCGCATGAACAAGACTGGTGCACCCCATGGGGACACACTAGGTGTATAAAACTCTTATCTAAAAGATCTTTCAATTGCTCCTTCAACTTAGTCGGAGCCATTCTATAAGGGGGAATAGAAATTGGACGAGTGTCCGAAATAAGATCAATCCCAAACCCAATCTCCCTATCGGGAGGGACACCAGGAAGGTCATCAGGGAAGACCTTAGGAAAGTCATTTACCATAGGGACAGATTGCAAAGAAGGGCCCTCCAAGTTAGAATCTTTAACCCGAACCAAACGATAGAGACAACCTTTGGAGATTAACCTTTGAGCTCTAAGATATGATATTAACTTCCCCTTAGGAGCAAGGAAACCAACTTCCTACTCAACAATTGGCTCATTAGGGAATTTAAATATGAAATTATGGGTCCAACAATCTAAGGAAGTATATCACGAGTGCAACCAATCCATCCCCAGATTAACATCAAAATCAACCATATCCAACTCTATCAAATCTACCAGAGTTTCTTTACTACCAATAGCTACCACACACCCCATAGAGACTCTTTTGACAACCACATAGTCTCCTACCAGGGTAGAAACAAAAAAGGAATCGAAACACACTTAGGAACAAAACCAAAATGCACAACCACAAATGGGGTCACATAAGAGAGATAGGACCCCGGATCAAACAAATAATAAACATCACGTTAGAAGAGTTTCAATATACCCATAAAAACATCCGGAGATGCCTTAGACTTCTGGCGAGTAGCAGGTGCATACAAGTGATTCTAGCTAGTGTCGGTACCATAAATAGAAGCAGAAGCAGAAATAGCACCCTTTGGTGCAGGAGCAAATAAAGTAGCAATAAGGACCCTATTGGCCCAAAAGGACATTATAGAGGGTCACTCTCGCTATATGTGCCCAATATGACCATATCTAAAATATTTGTTCCTCCCCTTCTCATACTGACCATGATGATGCTGACCAGAGAATCTACAAGAAGGGTAGGTTGGTGCTGATTGGTCCCCACTTGCTTGAGATTGGGCACCTTGTGCCCCATAATCTTTACCACTCTTAGAATATCTATCTCTCGACGGCTTTGGGTAGGGAGAAATAGCCGTGGAATAGGAGTTAGGACTCCCCCAACTCTTTCTCTTGGACTTCTTACCACTAAACTGTTGGCCTCCACTTTGCTCAGAAAATTGAGACCTCTTACACTGCCTCTCACCAATCTCAGCTTGTTTTTTTTCTCTTCCTTCACTTGTTTCATATACACAACCAATTAATATATGTCCTTGCCTTTGATCAACAAGTCCTCCTTAATATTGAGAGTCAACTCGTGAGACAATCTCAAAGCAAACTTTCTCATTTGGGCCCTCATGTTAGATACCAATTCGAGAGCATATTGGGACAACTGATGGAATTTCAAGGCATACTCCTAGACATAATCCTCCTTTGCTTCAAGTTAACAAATTCCTCCATTTTTGCCTCCCTTAACTCCTAAGAGAAGAAGCAGTCCAAAAATGCACTAGAGAAATCATCCCATACGGCAGAGCTAGCATTTTCACCTCTCGACTGTACCCACCCTTCGTACCACTGGTACGCTACATCTTTCAATTGGTAGGCATCAAACTCAATACCTTCAACCTCCAAAGCATACATAACCCAGAAGATCTTTTACATTTCATCAATAAAACCATGAGTATCCTTCTCAATATTTGTACCCATATTGGTGGATGCAACCTCATAAACTGGCCAACCCTTGTGGCCTCAGAAGATGGAGTAACATGAACACCGTGCTCAGACTGAGATGCTACCAACTGAGTCAAAAGAGTAATGGAGCAAAGGAACTCCGCATTAGTAGCCTCTCCTTGAGGCGATTAAGTATGAGTGTCAACCTTAGGGGGAAGATCAGTAGGGGAAGGTAAAACCCCATGAGGACAGTCATATGCAGCGATCCTCTACTGGGTCTGGACTCCAGAGGTAGAGCGTGTCCCATAACCATTGTCCCCATTTAGGAAAGGGAAGTTTGCATGATCATCAAATCTTCTTGGAGGAATGATTTGAAAGACAAGCAAACGAAAATCAGAAGGATCCAAGACCTTAGACACTAAGCTCGAAATAGAACCATAAGAAAGGGAAACATTCCTAAATGTCTCGTAGCCCTTCTTTTATAGGTGTGGCACGCTACACACCCATAAAAGATACTCTACTAGACACGACTTTGTGGATACCCAACTAACTATAAACCTAGACTCTGATACCAACTTGACACGACCCAAACTAGGGCCTTGTTATAATGGGCATCTCGATCCCAACAAGGACCAAAAATTTTCCCATTAACCTAACCCAACCATCAAATCAATCCACAAGTATCGGATAAACTCCAAATATATAAAAAAATAGTGGAAAATAAGACTAATAATCATAATTTAAGAAGTATATAATAAATCCATTAATGTCAACATACTAAACCAATATACCCAAGTCCATAGTAATCCACAAAGCTTTTACAAAACCTAAATCAATAATATGTCGGGACATGCCCCCAATAATAGCCAAAAACTAAGTCTGAAACAAGTCTATGAAATAAGATATAAAGATAGTGAAATGTATGCCTTCCAAAATAGGTAATCTCACCACTTGAATGTCAACAAACGAACCGCTCGAACACCTGTTCACTGTACAGGAAGAGAAAAAGATGCCCTGGCCCCTGTATTGCATGGGGATATAGTGTTCGGAGATGGTTAGCAGTTGGAGCGCTAGCATATAACTAAAGGATAAGGATAAAATAGTTTCATCAATCAACCAAGTTAAAAACATCATAAGCGACCATATGTATATACATATATATCATGCCGGGAAAAGGCACAAGGCTTAGCATGCATTTTGAAGCACCCAATCATGAAACATGAATGGGAGACTCTAACCTCCCACTCATATAGTTTAGAAAGTTTGAAATTCCCAGTCATATTAAGCAAGTGGACTCTAACCTCAAGCCATTTTGACCATTCAGACCTTTCGGTCATATTAAGCAAGCAGACTCTAACCTCAGGCCGTTTTGACCCTTCTTAATAGACCTTGGGACTCTAACCCTTAGTCTATGTAGTGACATTCATTCAATTCATCACTTAGGGACTTTAACCCATTTAGCCAATTCGAACCACCATGATTATAATTTAACACCATATGGGACCATAAGGTCTTCATGAAACCATTTATCAACCATTTACTTTAATAGGCTAATGCCTTTGTTTAAATCACTATTCAAATCCATTTATGGTCATCAAGACCTTTACAAAACCATTCATCCGTCATTAGCATTCTTATACCGATCTTTAGTTCAAAACACAACTCATCATGTGACTAGTTTATTCTCTTAGACATTTTCACAAACACATTGAGGGCATACCTTTACCAAGACCAAATTCAAAGTAAAAACCAACAAGTTTAGGGTTACCCCTGATGCATTTCTTAAATCATAATTACCAAGAACCACATATATAAACCACAACAAAAAATATGTATAAACGCAAGTAAAACGAAGAGTAAGAAATACTTCAATACTATACATCAAAACCCTCAATATTGATTTTCAAAACCACCATTAAAGAATCAAAATTAATTTTTAAAGCATGATATTTGAGAACTAACAATGAGGGGAGAGTCATATGCCTTATAAAAGAAGATTCACGAAAAGAACTTGACCCCTTAAGCCTCTAGATGAACACTTGTAGAAACCCTAGCCCCATTATTCTAAAGAGTATTTAGAGAGAGTATTTGGAGTGTTTTGATCCTTTAATATGGGTTATGAGAGGCCACAAGGTTATCTAAGGAGTGAGGATTTACGGGTTTTGGGTTGGGAAATATCCGGAATACCCTAGACTTAAAAGCTAAAAACTTGCTTGTAGGAGGATATGACCCCCTCTAAACTGTACCCTAGGATATGAGTGGTACCCATATCTCATACTGTAGGCCTCATCTTGGACCTCAATACTACCCGACATACGACCACGTAAGGCTAACTCATATCCTAACATATGATAAGTACCCTATGACCCGTATCCTAGACAAAATGCACTAGGCTAAGTTTAGGGCATCATACAACTTGGAAACATACACCTCATACCCTATCATACGACTAGGGAGAGGACTAATCGAACCTTAGATAGAATACAACCAACCTGCACTGACCATCATACAAAAGGAGGGAACCTAACCATACCCTAGCATACGACTTGTACCTTCAAGTCATACCTTGTCCAGAAACTCAAACTTAGGAAATTGTCTAAGGGACCAAAGGTAAGGTGTTTCAATTCTCCCCTACTTAGATACTTCATCCTCGAATGACGGGTAAAGGCAAGAACAAGCATGAGTTAACACATCATTAAACATCAAGCTAACCTTTAATGAAGTTAGAAAACAAAGAGATACAACAAAGATAAGAATATCAATACATAACTCAAGCATGAATTTCCTAGACAAAAAACAAGTGCGGATACTTGGACTTCATGTCTTTTTTTACATCCCAAGTAACTTCTTCAATTTTCTGGTTCCTCCAAAAAAACTTTACCGAAGCCACATACTTCGTCTGCAACCGACGAACTTGACGATCCAAGATTTCAATCGGGACTACCTCATAAGATAATGAATCCGAGATACCCAACCCTTCCTAAGGAATAACCGTTGAAGGATCACCCACATATTTTCTCAATATAGAGACATGGAAATCGGATGAATGGATCTCAAACTAGGAGAAAACTCTAACTCATAGGCAACTTTACTAACCCTCTTCAAAACCAAGTAGGGAACAATATACCGGGGACTAAGATTCCCCTTTTTTCTAAACCATATCACTCTTTTCATAGGAGATGCCTTCAAGAATACCCAATCAATAAGATTAAACTCTAAATCCCTACGCCTCACATCCATATAGGACTTTTAGAGATTTTAAGCATCTTTCAACCTATTATGAATCACCTTTACCTTTTCCAAGGCTTGGTGAACCAAAAATCAGGGCCAAACATCTTACCTTCACCAATTTCGTACCACCCAATAGGAAAATGACATCTCCAACCATACAATGCCTCAAAAGGAGCCATGTCAATGCTGGAGTGGTAACTATTATTATAGGTGAATTCAATCAAAGGAAAATGGTTGTACAAACTACCACCATAATCAATCACACATGCGTGAAGCACATCTTCCAATGTTTGAATGGTACTCTCCGCTTATCCATCTAACTGCAGATGGAAAAGGGTGCTAAGGCACACCATAGTTCCCAAACTTTTATGAAATAACTTTAAAAAGTGAGATAAGAATGGAGTACCATGATCCAAAATGATAGAAATTGGAGAACCATGCAACTTCACATTCTCCGCAAGGATTTTGCAATTTAGCATAATCCTCCATCGAATAACTAGTCCTCACCAACAAGAAATGAGCGGACTTGGTCATTCTATACACAATTACCCAAATAGAATTATATAGATTTCAAGAATGGGGAAGATCGATAATGAAATCCATATTAATCACCTCCCACTTTCATTTGGGCAACTCTATTTCTTGGTATAAACCTCCGGGTCTCATGTGTTCAACTTTCACTTGTTGACATGCCATGCACTTTGCCACATAGTTAGCCATATCTCACTTAATATTATTCCACCAATAGAACTTCTTAAGATCATGATACATCTTCATGGAATCGGGATGAATAGCATAATGATATCCGTAAGCTTCGGCCAAAATCCTTTCCCTTAATCCATCCACATTGGGAACACATAGCCTACCTTGATACCTTAAGATACCATCACCACTAATCATAAAATCAACAACCTTTTGCAGACCCACATTCCCCTTAATATTTATCAATCAGAATCTAATATTTGCTTTTTCTTTATCTCAATGACAAGGGACGACTGTGATACCTGATGCACAAATACATCACCATTCTCAGAGTTTGTGAGACAAACTCCAAGGTTAGCCAAATGGTGAATGTCCTTTACCAAATCCCACTTATCCTCATCCACATGAGCTAGACTCCCCATGGATAACCTATTAAAATCATCAACAACTATGTTAACTTTACATGGATAGTAATGGAGACTCATATCATAGTCCTTCAGTAACTTAAGCCACCTCATTTGCCTGAGATTTAACTCTTTCTGAGTAAATACATACTGCAGACTTTTATCATCAGAAAAGATGTCAACATGAACCTGATAACGCTCAACCTACACATCAAATTAAGTACAAGGCAACCGTTGTCAATAGAATAACCCAACAAGAGTCGGGGTCGAATCTACGAGGAATAATGTGAGTGGTGAATGGGTAAGTTCAAAATATAAGTACTTACTAAATTCAAACCTAAGATACAAATCTGTAAAACTAGGGGGTTTGAGCGAGTGTCAAAACTAGCATGTATAAATGGACTTTTAAAGGACTAATTTGGGGATACGAATAATTAGAGTATAATCAATTAAAATAGATCTTGGGACTATGCTTTCCTAGGGGAATGTTATGCATGGAAACATGATGATTCGATGCAAATTCTAATCGTTGATGATATGGTAGGCTAGGTTTAAAGTCCTTGAGGCTAGTTCTTCAACAAAACTTCAAAGATGTCACTCATTGACTTTTTTTAGTACCTACCGAGTGTGTCAATTAAAGCCACCCAATACCTCAATTAGGCACCCCTATTTCTAGGATGGTACCCAAGGGATAGTCAACCTCATAATCACCCTTTTGTCTAAGAGAGTGAAAATTAGCAAACTAAACCCAGCAATTGTCTACAGTGTTGCCTTGGTTCCCACATCCCTCTTTCAAGGATGCATAGGGTTCTAAAGTTCACCTAAACCTCTCTTTTAAGGATGTATTGGGCTTTCAAGAGCTTAGGTTTTACCCACAAACCCATTTTGGATATTTAGGGCTTTCACCCATAAATCCCAATTAATTTACTCAAGCAATAGTAGAACCCAACACCAACACATTAGCATATACACAAATGAATCATAACTCACACATAAATGCACCCTACTCTAACATAATCCCAATAGGAAGAACTAGATACACATAGAACTAATAAGCAAGATATACCCAATAATATCCATTGATTAGATTTATGAAAGACTAAGTGAATGTTACTTTAAACTTTGAACTTCAACAAATCTTCAATGGGAATTAACTAATCCTTCACTTAGAAGCTACTCCAATGTATTCTTCACCCAAATTAATACAATAAATGTCCTCTAAAAATGGAAACTAAGGAGTAGACAAAGTTCCAATAATTGGTAATTGATTCAATAATCCCTCAAGAGATAGGGTTTGAGTCTATATGAGGACATTTGGGATCAGCTGCGTGCATTTACGTTTATGCCTTTGGGCTGCATTTTTTGCTAGGCTGTAATCGTAGGAGCTTGTCCGCATTTATGGCTACCGCGACCACAGTCAAAGCCATACGATTACAGTATGTTTGACCTTCTTGACTGGACGCGATCGTGGTAACTGAGGCTATGTCTGCTCCAGGTCTTTAAACTGTACTTCTTTTCTTCTTTTGTACTTTTTAGCTCATATCCACATGTTTTTATTTTCATCCTGTGTTCCTGTAAAGTGTGGATATTAGTACACTTAATCATAATTATGTCCCCACTTATTCATTCAAAATATGGTAACGTGCATAAATGTTGAGTGCAAATAAATAGTAAATTCACCACTCATCAATACTCACAAACTAAAGCTTTGCTTGTCCTCAAGCAACACTACCTCTTACCAGGAGACAATGCATATTTATCCATAAAATAGATAACCCAATGATCACAATGACATCAAGCTTAGTTACTACCCCAAGTAGCTCTTTAAACATGGGCAAAGCTATTCTCCCGACACCCCTCAATATTATAATGCAAAGAATAGTCTTGAGTATGTTTTAGATACCCCAAAACTCTTTTCATTGCCATTCAATGAGTTTTATTGGGATTACTTGAGTACCAACTCAATTTACTAATAACACATGCTATATCTGGTCGCATACAATTAATGATATACATCAAACTACCCAACACTCTTGCATAGTCCAACTGTGAGTCACTTTTATCTTCATTATTTTGAAGTGCAAAGCTCACGTATAATGGAATCTAGGCAATACCAAAATCTATAGAATTTGTCAAGTACCTTTTTAATATAATGAGACTTTGACAACGCTACCACTTATGGAGTTTTATGGATTCTTTTTCCTAAGATTGCATCCATAATTCCTAGATTTTTTTATATCAAACTTGCTCTCAAGTATTTATTTTGTAGTATTTATGTCAGAAATATCTCTATTGATGATCAACATATCATCCATATATAAAAAAACAATTACCTTGTGATTTGGAGTGTCTTCAATGTAAACACATTTATCACATTCATTTATATTAAATCCATTTGTCAATATGGTTTGGTCAAACTTTGCATGCCACTATTTGGGTGCTTGTTTTAATCCATAAAGTGACTTAACAAGTTTGCACACTTTTTTTTCTTTATCAGGAACCACAAAACCCTCAGGTTATTCCATGTAATTTTCTTTTCTCTAATTCTCCATTTAGGAATGTTGTTTTCACATCCATTTGATGAATTTTAAGATCATATACTTCCGCTAAGGCAACAAATATTCGAATGGACGTTATCCTTGTTACAGGCGAGTATGTATCAAAATAATCAAGACCTTCTTTTTGTTTAAAGTCATTCACTATAAGTCTCTCCTTGTATTTGTCAATAGTGCCATCATCTTTGATTTTTCTTTTGAAGATCCATTTAGAATCTAGAGGTTTATTTCCTGGAGGAAGATCAACCAACTCCCAAGTGTGGTTGCTCAAGATTGAAATAATCTCACTATTGACTGTCTTTTTTCAAAAAGAAGCATCCAAAGATGACATCGCTTCTTTAAATATTTGAGGATCATTTTCAAGAAGGAATGCCACAAAATATGTTCCAAAGGAATTTGACGTTCTTTGATGTATACTACATCTTGGATTCTCATCATTTAGTTCATTCTTATTTGGTTCTTCTCGAGGTCGTTTAGACTCTCCACTAGACTGTTCCTGTCTAGTTTTACAAGGATAAATGTGTTCCAAGAACTTGGAATTATCTAATTCAATTACTGTATTTTCATTGATATTTGGATGTTCAAATTTATGAACCAAAAATTGACATGTTTTACTGGTTTTAGCATATCCAATGAACACGCAGTCCACAGTCTTAGGTTCTATTTTCATCATTTTAGGCGTAGGGACTTGAACTTTTGCTAGACACCCCCACACTTTAAAATATTTCAAGTTGGGTTTTCTTTCTTTCAATTTTTTATATGAAGTTAAATGTGTCTTACTATGGGGCATTCTATTGAGTATTTGGTTAGATGTAAGAATAGCTTCCCCCAAAATTTTTGCGATAAACCAGAACTTATGAGTAAGGCATTTATCATTTCCTTTAATATTTGGTTCTTCCTTTCCACAATTCCATTTGATGGAGGTAAATATACGACAGTAGTTTGATGGATAATTCTATTTTCTACACATATCTCCGCAAAAGGAGATTCATATTCCCCACCCCTATCACTTCTTATCGTTTTGATCGTTTTCTCTAACAGATTTTCAACTTCTATTTTGTATTGCCTAAACGTGTCTGTTGCTTCATCCTTACTATTTAGCAAATAAACATAACAGTACCTAGTGCAATCATCAATAAAAGTTATAAAATACTTTTTTCCACCATGAGATGGTGTTAACTTCACATCACAAATGTCTATGTGGATTAAGTCTAAGGGATTGGAATTCCTTTCAACAAACTTATACAGATGCTTAGCATACTTTGATTTCACACACGTTTGATATTTTAATTTATTGGACTCAAAGTTTGGCAAAACTTCTAAGTTAACCATTTTTCATAAAATTCTGTAATTGACATGACCTAGTTGTTCATGCCACAATTCATTAGACTCAAGTAAGGAAGAAGAATTAGAATTTTTATTGATCTCAACACTCATTATATTGATCTTAAATAGACCCTCGGTGAGTTAACCTTTTCCTACATACACTTCTCCTTTGCTAATTACAACCTTATTAGAAACAAATACATATTTGAATCCATTTTTGGTCAAAAGTGATACAAAAATTGTCACGACCCGAACCAGGGCCTGGCCATGACGGGTATCTCAAGTTTGGTGGTGGACCGGAGACCACCCCCTTTGCGTAGTAAAAAAAACACAATATCCTAATAGTGGCTGAATTGTGAAAATATAACAAGGTAGATAAAGATAAGCTCAAGAAGTCCAATATACATCAACTACCAATACCCAGTCCACAGTAATCTACAAAGCCTCTAATCCAAACCAAAATAATCTAAGTCGGGACATGCCCCCGACGATAGCCAAAAATAAGTCCAAAGAAAATTCTATGATAATAGGTAAACCAAGAAGCAATGGACTTCCGAAAGAAGGAGGCTCACCACTTCAAGCTGACTCTCAAGAAACTCTTGAATCACCTATCACTGCACAGGTAAAGTAGAAGTGCCTACGGACCCTGCATCACATGGGGATACAACATTCGGAGATAATTAGTGGGTTGAGCGCTAGTATGTAACTCAGGGATAAGAGGTAAAATAATTCCATGACCAACAGTTCAAAACCATTCAAAATCCATGCACTCCATTATATACAAATACATATACATACCATATACTGGGGTAGGGAATAAGGCTTGGCACGAACTGTAAAACCTTAGACTGAATTGTATAGCTTAACCGTCCTAAAACCAACCAACGAGCTATATAGGTCCAGTTGTTACCCCTTAGTTGGTCCTCAGTGCATATTAGCCATATGAATCGAAGATATTATAGAAGGTCGGTGAATCCTTGTACCCAACGCCATCTATAATACAAATATATATAGTGTTATATAAGCACACGATAATCTAGACCAATTCTCACGTCAACTAACATGAGTTTCCAGTATCAGTTCTTCAGTACTCACACCTTCACATCTAGCTACACTACCCCCTTTAAGCTCCATTAAAATATTTAGCACATAACCCATCCATTAACTTAAGGAGTCAATTATTTAGGCATTATCAAGTGGTATCATCATACCGACTATAGCTTGCAAGCGAATGTCATTAAGCCAATACTTGGGGAATCCTTGTACCCCAGACTCCATTATTAAAAGCAACTTGGGGGAATCCTTATACCCCGTAAGGTTTTTAAGAAAATCATTCACTTGTGGGAATCCTTGTTCCCCACAAGGTTTTCAAGATCATTCTTATTCATTAGCCATTTATGCAATGCATTAGTTTTAAGATAAGTAGGCCAAGACAAATGATTACTCACATTCCAAAACCATTTACGTGAGTGGGTTGAGGTTCTCATCAATTTTAATACTAAATCCAATTGTTTTGGGGAATCCTTTTACCCCTATTTCTATTGTTTACAAATTTGGGGGAATCCTTGTACCCCTATTTTCATTCACCATTACCATGCACCCCAATGAGTGTACAAATCAACTAATTAATCCATAATTATCAGGGAAAAAACATTTAAATAAATTAAACTCAACCCTTAACCCATCATTCAAAACCCAACTTCAAAACCATGTGAATAATAAATCAATTCATCCTATAATAAAAATACAAGTTTAGGGTGAAATATACATGCCTTAACAACTAAAAAATTTAAATAAAAAATTACCCTTAGAGCCTTTGATGACCAATTTATTAAAACCCTAACCTTGTCTTTGAATAGGGAATTTGAGAGAGTTTGAGAGAGTGTTTACAATTGATAAGTGTTGAAAATAATGGCCCAAGGTGTTTTATGTATGTGGGGTCCAAGTGGGGAAGGAGGGAAATATCTAAAGTTCCCTTAATAAAAGACTGAAAAACTATCGCCCAGTCGTTAAGGGTGACCCTACAACTCGTAGGGTCACCCTACGACTCATGAAATTTAGTCATAGGCTAGATATAATCCATGGGCACCAACACTGGTTTGACTATGAGTTATGCACTACGACTCGTACTCAGACCTTACGACTCATTAGGTCAAATCATAGGCAAGATAGAAACATTGGACACCTTCACTGGTTAGGCTATGTGAACCACTATACGACTCGTAATGAGTCTTGACGACTCATTGGGTGCCAATCATGATCAATACATAGACTTAGCCAAACACACTAGTCAGGCTACGATTAGGGTCCAACTACCCGTAATGACACCCTCGACTCGTATGATGAGTCATAGTCTCATCGAATGATGAGTCAAGGCATCTATTAGCATGATTTAACATAGAGTTCAACCACAATTTCCTTTAACAAAGACAAAAAACAAAGATATTAAGGAATACGCATGCCTTAAGCATAATTATCCAAGGCGGGAAATAAGAATGGATATTTGGACTTCATGTCCTCTTCGACTTCCCAAGTAGCTTCTTTCACCTTATGGTTCCTCCAAAGAACCTTCACTGAAGCCACATCCTTAGTCATCAAACGACGGACTTGCCTATTCAAAATCTCAATCGGAATTCCTCATAAGACAAGAAACCTGAAATACCCACACTCTCCAAAGTAATAATCAAGGATAGATCACCTACCCACTTCTTCAACATCGAAACATGAAAGACCGGATGAATGAAACCCAAACTAGAAGGAAAATCCAATTCATAAGCCACATTACCCACTCTCTTCAAAACCAAATACGGACTCACATATCGGGGACTGAGCATCCCCTTCTTTCCAAACCACATCACTCTCTTCATGGGAGATAAATTTAAGAACACCTAATCACTAACTTCAAATTCTAACTCTTTTCTCCTCAAGTCTGCATAGGACTTTTGGCAACTTTGGTCAGTCTTAAGTTTATCCCGAATCACTTTCACCTTTTCCATGGCTTGGTAAACTAAGTTGGGATTGTACAACCTATCCTCACTAATCTCAAACTACCCAATAGGATACCTATACCTCCTACTATAAAGGGCCTCAAAAGGAGCCATCCCAATACTAGAGTGATAACTATTATTATATCCGAACTCTATGGGAGGCAAATGATCAACCCAACTGCCACTAAAGTCGATCACATAGGACCTTAACATATCCTCCAATGTCTTAATGGTCCTCTCCACTTTTCCATTCGCTTGAGGGTGGAAAGCGATGCAAACATTCATCTTAGTTCCCAAACCTCTCTAAAAAAACATAAAAAAATGAGACAAGAATTAAGAACCTCGATCAGATATAATGGAAATTGGAGCCATGCAACTTCACCATCTCCTAAATAAATAATTTTGCATAGTCCTCTTTAGAATAGTTAGTCCTCACGGGCAAGAAATGAGCGAACTTAGTCATTCTATCCACGATGAGCCAAATCGAGTCAAACTAATTTTTATACCGTGGAAGACCGATAATGAAATCTATATTAATCATCTCCCACTTCTACACAGGCAACTCAATTTTTTTAAAAAATCCACTAGGGCTCAAGTGCTCCATTTTCACTTGTTGACATACCATGCACTTAGCCAAAAAATTGTCCATATCCCACTTCATGCTATTCTACTAATAAATTTTCTTTAAATCACGGTACATCTTCGTCGACCCAGGATGAACCATATACTGTGACTCATAAGCCTCAGCCAAAATTCTTTCTCGTAACCCATCAACATTGGGAACATACAAACTACCTTGGTACCTTAAGCTACCATCACCACCAATATCGAAAGACATCACTTTCTGTTGACCTACATCCTCTTTAATCTGCATCAAGATGGGATCCAAAACTTACTTCTCCTTCACCTCAGTGCCAAGAGATAATTTCACCACCTCATGAACAATCACACCTCCATTCTAAAAATCTAAAATGCAAACTCCAATATTAGCCATCCGATGGATGTCCTTCACCAACCCTCGTTTCTACTCATCTACATGAGATAAACTTTCCATGGACAACCTGCTAAGAGCATCAGCAACCACATTAACTTTACCTGGATTATAATGGAGACTCATGCCATAGTCCTTGAGCAACTCAAGAAATATCCTTTGCCTAAGGTTCAACTCTTTCTAGGTGAACACATACTGTCAACTCTTATGGTCTGAGAAGATGTCAACATGAACTCCATACAAGTAATGGCACCAAATCTTCAAAGCAAAGACCACAACCAACAACTCTAAGTCATGAGTTGGATAGTTCTTCTCATACACCTTAAGCTGCTTAGAAGCATACTCCATAACCTTGCTATGCTGCATTAAAACACAACCTAGTCCTGCATGGGATGCATCACAATAAAAAATAAACCCATCAGTACCCTCGGGTAGGGGCAAAACTGGAGACAAAGTCAATTTATATCTTAACTTCTCAAAGCTACCCTCACAAGCATCGGACCATAGAAACTTTACCTTCTTCTGAGTCAACTTCGTTAATGGTGCAACAATTGAAGAAAAACTCTCAACAAACCTCCTATAATATCTGGATAAACCCAAAAAGCTCCAAATATCAATTGAAGTTATAGGTCTAGGACACTTCTTAACTATTACAACTTTTTATAGATCCACCATGATCCCTTGACTAGAAATAACATGACCCGGAAAAGTAACAACATTTACCAGAACTCACACTTCGAGAAGTTAGAATACAAATGCTATTCGTAAGAGTCTGCAACACTATACGAAGGTGATTGGCATGTTCCTACTCACTTTTGGAGTATACCAAAATGTCATTAATAAATATAATAATGATTAAGTCCAAAAACTAATGGAATACCCAGTTTATAAGATCCATAAATATCATTGGGGCATTATTCAACCCAAAAGACATAACCAGAAACTCATAATGGCCATATCGGGTACAGAATGTAGTCTTAAGAACATTTACCTCCCTAATCTGCAACTAATGGTAACCCGATTGAAGATCAATCTTAGAAAAGTACTTATCTCCCTGAAGCTGGTCAAAAAAATCATCAATCCTAGAAAGAGAATACTTATTATTCAACTTCACCTTATTTAACTGCTGATAATCTATACATATTTAAAAGGAACCATCCTTCTTGCAATGAAGAGAATAGAAGAACTACACAGAGGCAAACTAGGGCATATAAAACCCTTATTGAGAAGATCTTTCAACTGCTCTTTAAGTTCTTCAACTCAGCCAAAGCTATTCTATAAGGATGTATAGAGATAGTCAATCCCAAAGTCTATTTCTCAATCGGGAGAAATACCAAGAAAATCATCGAAAAACACTTCAGAAAATTCATTGACTACAGGGACAGATTGTAAAGGAGGGCCCTCCAAGTTAGAATCTTTAACCCAAACCAAATGATAAAGAAACCCTTTGGAAATCAACTTTCGGGCTCCAAGATAAAAAATGAACCTTCTCTTAGGAACTAGGGAACTCCCTTCCCACTCAGTCACTAGTTCATTCAGAAATTGGAAACTGACCCTTCGGGTTCTACAATCAAGAGATGCATAGCACAAATGGAGACAATCCATCCCCAAGATAACATCAAAATCTAACATCTCTAACTTTATCAAATCCACCAAGGTCTTCCTACCATAATTAAATACCAGACAACCCTATAGACCGTTCTAACCATAATAGAGTCACCCACTAGGGTAGACATAGAAAAGGGATTAGAAATACACTCAGGACCAAAACCAAAATAAATAGCCACATAAGGGGTCACATAAAAAGAGTAGACCTCGGATCAAGTAAATAGTATACATCACGGGAAAAGAGTTGTAATATACCAGTGACGACATCGAGGGATGCCTCAGATTCCTGGTAGGTGGCAGCAGTATACAGATGATTTCAGCTAGTGTCGGTACCATAAGAGGCACCCTTTGGTATTGAAGCTAAAAAAGTAGCCACAAGGACCTTATTATCCCCAGAAGCAACCTTACCCACGGGACTATTTCTTTGTATATATCCTAGTTGACCACAATTAAAACATCAGTTCCTCCCCTCGCCACATAAACCACAGTGCAACTAACCATAAAATTGACAAGGAGGATAGGATGGGGCTGACTGTACCCCACTAGCCTGAGATTGGGCACCCTGTTCCCTAGGGTCATCATTACTCTGGAAACGATGATCACCCAACTGATTTAGGTAAGGAGCACTATCTGTAGAGTAGGAGCGAGAATTTCCCTAATTCTTCTTAGACCACCTTTTTTTATCTCTACCACTATTCTGCTGGCCTCCTTCCTGCTCAGAATACCTAAATTCCTTACTTTGCCTCTCCCCTATTTCAGTTTGTTTCATCTTCTCATCCTCTACTTATTACATGTGCACCACTAGCCTAGAGATACCTATGTCACTATTCAGTATTGTAGCTTTTCACTCTAACACCAAGTCCCGAGACAAGCCCGAAGTAAACTACCTCATCATAGCCCTTATAGAAGATACCAACTTCAAAGCATAGAGAGATAACTGATGAAATTTCATGGTGTACTCCTTCACACTCATCCTACCATACTTTAGATTCACAAACTCCTTAGTTTTTGCCTTCCTCAAATCCTAAAGAAAGAAATAATAAAGAAAAGCACCAAAAAATCATCCCACAATGCCAACTTTTGTGTCATCACCTTTAGACTGATCCCGCTCCTCGTACCACTGATATGCCACATCTTTCAACTAATATGCAGCAAATTATACACCCTCAGAGTCAGAGGCATGTATAACTCAGAAGATCTTCTTTATCTCATCTATAAACCCTTGAGGATCCTCCTCAATCTTAGAGCTAGTAAAGGTTGCGGTATTCAGCCTCATAAACTGGCCAACCGTAGTGGCCTCAAAAGATGGAGAAATAGAACCAACATAATCAGGATGACTAGGCAAAGAAGTCACCAACTAAGTCAGTAGATAAATAGATTGACAAAACTCAACATCAGAAATATCTCCTTGGGGAGGTGAGACATATTTATCATCAGCTCGAGAATCCCAAGGAGGACTGGTAGGGACCAGTAGAACTCCATGATGGGCAGTGCAATCAGGAGCTAGGACTCTAAATCGGGTTAGTATCCCATAAGTAGTATGAGTTCCATCCATATTGTCCTCAGGTGGGACAAAAGAGTTTTCGCAGGCATCAGATTTTCTGGGAGGCATGATCTGAAATGCAAACAAATGGGAATTAGAGGAGATTTTAATATACTAGACTCTAAAGCTCGAAAGGAAAATACAAGAAAGGGAAATATTTCCTAAATGCCTCATAGCTTCTCTATTATAAGTGTGGCGCACTACACACCTATAAAAGAGACTCTGCTTGACACTACTCTGTGATCACCCAATTGACCATAAACCTAGGGCTCTGATACCAACTTTGTCACAACCCAAACCAGGACCTGGCCATGATGGGTATCTCAAGTATGCCGTGGACCTGAGACCACCTCATTTTCCTAGTCAAAAAGAACACAATACCCTAACAGTGGCTAAATTTCAAACATATAACAATATAGATAAAGATAAGATCAAAAAGTCTAAGATACATCAACAACCAAGACCCAGTCCATAATAATCCACAAAGCCTCAAATCCAACTAAAATAATCTAATTTGGTACATGCCCCCGATGATAGATAAAAATAAGTTTGAAGAAAAGTCTATGATAATAGATAAACCAAGAAACAATGACCTTCTGGAAGAAGGAGCCCACCACTTCAAGTTGAGTCTCAAGCAACTGTGGAATCACCTATTACCGTACAGGTAAAGTAGAAGTTCCTACGGACCCTACATCACGTAGATATACAATATTTAAAGACGGTTAGCGAGTTGAGCGCTAGCATATAACTCAGGCATAAGGGGTTAAATAATGCCACGACCAACAGTTTAAAACTCTTTAAAATTATATACATACCACATGTCGGGGTAGGGAATAAGGATTAGCATGAACTTTAAAACCTTATCCTGGATTGTGTAGCTTGACCGTCCTAAAACCAATCCACGAGCTATATGGGTCTAGCTGTCACCCCCTGGTCGAGCCTCAATGTGTGTTAGCCACATGAACCAGAGATATGATAGAAGACCAAGGAATATTTATACCCTATGTCATCTATGATACAAATATATATAATATGACATAAGCACATGGTAATCTAGACCAACCCTCACATCGGCAAATATGAGTTTCCAATATTAGTCCTTCGGGACTCACACTTTCACAACTAGCTACACCACACCCTTTAATCCCCATTAAAATATTTAGCACATAACCCATCTATTAACTTAAGTAGTCAATTATTAAATCATTATCAAGTGGTATCATCATACCGACTATATCTTGCAAGCAAATGTCATTAAGATAATGCTTGGGGAATCCTTATACCCCAGACTCCATTATTAAAAGGAACTTGGGGAAATCCTTGTACCCCATAAGGTTTTCAAAAAAATCATTCACTTGGGGGTATCCTTGTACCCCACAAGGTTTTCAAGATTATTCTTATTTGTTAGCCATTTATTATAATACAACATACTTCTACCTAGCTTAAATTCATCCCAAAGATGTCAAAGACATGATTTAAAGATGAATACACTTTTATATATGTGTAATTTTAAATATTTTAACTTTTGTTGTGTGGGAAATTGAATAAGATTTCCATCGATACCAAATTCTCCTAAATCTGATAACCGGGTAAGAAGTTACGGCGATTTAAAGTTCCAGTCGTATAACACAGTCATTTCAGCTAGTGGCGCATCGTGCCATAAGCCAAAATGATGTTTTTCAGTTTCCAGTAAGACTCCGTGATTATACCGCATTGCAGGGGACTCCTAAATCCCAATTTTCCTTTTTCCAGTGAATCTCTGCGATGTCTCCGCGTCGCGCCAAACTTCCAGGTCACAAACAAAGTGGCAACGCGATAGATCTGCGTCACACCATCTCCCAATTTTCCAGTTGTCCAATTCCAGTGATACAGAGCGATAGCAATACGTCGTGCCAGGTGCCCATTTTGGAAAATTTTAACGAACATTAAAAGTTTTATCCAGGGCTAAAATAGTCTTTTCCCAAAGTCTTAACACGTCCAGGTGCGGGATTTAATACCTAAAAACATTTTAAAACTATTATTTTACTCACTTTTCTCCAAAACAAGAGCATTCTCACCAAAGAAAACAAAACCCTAGCCCTTGAGAATCAAGATCAATCTCAAGAAATCCATCCAAGAACCTTCAAGGTTTCCTATCTCAGGTATGCATAATGTTCATTCATGAATTCCTTTCATCCATGAAACCCAAGAATCATGTTTTAAACTATGAATTATGATATTCATGTTATGTGTTGATTATGTTCATGTGGTTGTTGTTGTATGATTCCCAAGTTGGAATATTTATGAGTTTTTATGAGAATAGGTTAGCATGTGAGTTAAAAACCATGAACTTTAGTTGGTTATGTTATGCTAATTTGATGATTATGCCATACCCTAAGTCATGCACCCTAAGTGTTTGAAAAAATGCCTAAGAGACTAGAAATTATGTAATATAGCTCAATTATGACTTGAGTGATGGATTCATGTTTTACCCTTATGTTCAAATTACTCCCATGTCATTGATGTGCAATGTAGATGTTTGTTGAAATGCTCATGATGCTAGGATATGGAATTATGACATTGATTATATGCATTCTTTCAATGTACAAGATTATGATAACTATGTACTTCATGAAATTCCCAACTTATTGTATTATGGATTGTTGATGTTGGTCGTGTATTAAAGAATATCTTACCTTGTTAGTTTCCTTTTATCGAGTCCTGGGGGTACTTGTACCCAAAAATTTAGCTGTGTGCCTAGATCCAGTGTCATGTTTTCACAATATCCTCAGTCAAG
Organism: Capsicum pubescens; assembly: GCA_030864215.1. NCBI lineage: Eukaryota > Viridiplantae > Streptophyta > Magnoliopsida > Solanales > Solanaceae > Capsicum > Capsicum pubescens. The sequence continues at coordinate 68,990,480 of CM061542.1, read as the reverse complement.
CCATGTTCAGTAGAATTCAGCCAGTCATATAACTCAGGAAAATTCAGTAAACTCAGTAATCCCAGTAAATCTCAGAAAGCTCAATACTTCAGTAATCTTAGTAGTATTCTGTCAGTTAATGAAACTCAATGAACTTAGTCCAGTTCAGTTCAGTTAATCATGTTCAGTGTCTATTCAGATGGGAGTAGGATTTAGCACTGAGTGAACCTAAGGATGAGGACACACACTGACAGTTGAGGGTGTGATCCTTAGAAGCAATCCTTGCATTTCAGAACTATGTATCCAACATAGGTTGAGACATCAACACTGACAGATGAGGGTTGATGAGGTGGATAAACACTATCAGATGAAGGTCCCACCGTTCTCCTTTGGGGATATTGTCAGATGAGGGTCACCCACAACTTGTCTTTACCAGTGGCTCGATATTGACACCCTTCTAATTGGGGTTACAGATTGGACCCCAACCTAGCTATATTACTTTATTTGGGGGATGTCGGTAAGATGACTACTTCCCACAGTTATAGTTTCAGGATCAGTCTCAGTAATAGAACTCAGATAGTTCTTTAGAATTTTAGGACTATCAGATACAGTCAACTCAAAATAGTACGAAACTCAGTTAGTTCCATTAGAACCTAGAATGTCAAATACAATCATTTAGTATCAGTTATCAGTGACTCATGTTATCAATAATCAGACTCAGTAGTCAGTACCATCACGAATTCAGTCACAGTCACTTATTCATATATGTATTCTCATGTTCATATTATACAGCCAGTTAGCATTGTTCATGCATTTGAACCCTTTGCATTCAGCCTACCTCACATGCATACCAGTAAATTCAATCATACTGATGCGTTTGCGCTATGGTGTTTTATTTTATACCATAGGTTCAGAAGCACAAGCTCCAGAGCATCAGTAGCATTTCAGTTTCAGCAGTCAGAGTTAGCAGTGAGTCCTCAGCCTTCGAGGACATAATCATTACTTTATTTCTTCATTACTTAGTTTATTTTAGTAGTTGGGGACATGTCCCATAACTCCTTATTCAGACAGTTTAGAGGCTTTCAGACTACAGTGTTTTCAAATTAGATATTTTCAGACATTGTTTCAATTTTGGTATTGTCATACCACATTATTCAGATATGGTTTTTATCAGATGTTTATCAATTTTGAACCTTATGGCATGTTTCAGCCTACTATTTCTGCATTAATATAGTATATTATGTAGTGTTCAGGTACAGATATCAGTCATAGGTTAGCTTGTGGTCCTTCGGGGTCATGAACACTGTGTAGCGTTCCAGGTACCAGATTTGGGGTGTTACATTTATGCAATGCATTAGTTTTAAGAAAATTAGGCCAAGCCAAATTACTACTCAAATCCCAAAACTATTTATGCAAGTTGGTTGAGGTTCTCATTAATTTTAATACCAAAATCCAATTGTTTTGGGGAATCCTTGTACCCCTATTTCTATTGTTTACAAATTTGAGGGAATACTTGTGCTCCTATTTTTATTTACCATTTACATGCACCCCAATGAGTGTACAAATCAATAATTCAAGTATAATTAATCCATAATAATCATGAAAAAAAGTATTTAAACAAATTAAACCCAAAACCCTCAACCTATCACTCAAAACCCAACTTCAAAACCATGTGAATAATAAACTAATTAATGTCATAATGAAAACACAAGATTATAGAGAGAGATACATACCTTAATCACTAAGAAATTTGAAAAAGAAATCACCCTTAGAGCCCTAGATGACCAATTTCTTGAAGCCCTAGCCTTGTCTTTCAATGGGGAATCTGAGAGAGTTTGAGAGAGTATTTACAATTGATAAGTGTTGAAAATAATAGCCCTAAAATAATTTATGTACGTGGGGTCCAAGTGGTGAAGAAGTGAAATGTCCAAATTAAAGACTGAAAAACTATCGCCTATTCATTACAGGTGACCTTACGACTCGTAGGGTCACCCTACGGGCCGTGACATTTAGTCGTAGGCTGGAAAATATCCATGGGCACCAACACCGGTCTGACTACAAATCGTTCCCTATGACTCATACTCAGACCTTATGATTCATTAGGTCAAATTGTAGGCAAGACAGAAACATTAGGCACCTTCACTAGTTAGCCTACGATAACTACTATACAACTCGTAATGAGTCTTTATGACTCGTAATAAGTCTTGATGACTCATTGGGTGCCAATCGTAACCAACATAAATACTTATCCAAACACACTGGTCAGGCTATGATTAGGGTCCTACGACCCATAATGACACCCTACGACTCGTATGATGAGTCGTAGTCGGGGCAGTGAGCTTAAAGCTCAGGAATTTTTCAAGGACCAAAATCTAGGGTGTTTCAAAAACCAAGTTCTTTCTCAACTCCGGTATATGAAGGATGTTGTTGAGTATCAACACTTTTCCTGATGTCATCTTCAAGCAAATTTTTTTGTTCCTTCAACCTTTGTTGTTGCGGAGTTAGCCATATAAATTTTCTCCTCATCTTGAGTCAGAGCATACGAAGCAAACAACTCCTTATTGGCCTAAATATGGTGGGTGACACCAAAATCAATCCACCATTCTCTAGTATTACACCAAGTTGTATTCTGAAAGCATGGAACATAGATCATCCACTTCATTTTTGGACTCAGCCAAGTTGGCTTGATCCTTCTTCTTGCCTTTCTTAGGGGCCCGACAATCCACGAACTTATGGCCAGCCTTGCCACAGTTAAAACAGTTTCATTTGAATTTCTTATTTGGAGGATTTCTTGTTTATCCAGATGTTTTCTTGCATTTCTTTAAATTGTTAGGGTCATCCTCCACAATATTTTCTTCACTAATTGCGCAATTCCCTTTTGACCTATTCTCGGCTGCTTTATTATCTTCTTCAGTATGTAACCTCATAATGTGGTCTTCAACTGACATCTCCTTTCTTTTATGCTTTAAGTAGTTTTTGAATTCCATCCACGAAGGTGACAGCTTCTCTATTATAGTCGTTATTTGGAAAACCTCATTCATAATCAAACCTACAACAAAGATTATATGATTCTCAAGAACAACTTTAATATGTTCAAGTAAGCTATTCATTTTATTCATACCTTCTGCCAGGAGATCATGGATGATTACTTGCAGTTCTTGCACTTGAGATATGATAGTCTTACCGCCAATCATCTTGAAGTAAAGAAATTTTGCAATAAAGAAATTTTTCGTTCCGGTATCCTCAGTTTAATATTTTCGTTCCAAAGCTCCCATAATTCTTTTGAGGTTTTCATACCACTATTCACATTGTACAGGTCGTCTTGAAGGCTACTCAGTATATAATTTTTACATCAGAAGTCCGAGAGTTTCCATGCCTCTATTACCATAAAATGTTCCTTGTCTGGTGTCACTTGGGGAAATTCTGGAATATTTTCGGAGATGAACCTTTGAAAATATAAAGAAGTCAAGTAGAAGAACATCTTCTGCTGCCAACATTTGAAGTCCACACCCAAAAAAATTACAGGTTTCTCTGCAGGTGCCATTGCAGGCGCAACACTTGTACAACTTGTCGTAGCAACAGTTGTTGCTTCTACACTTGTCATTCCATCACTTTCATGTCTTTCAGAAGACATTTAGCTATCACAAAAAGAAAACCAACTTAGTATGTCAGAATACTAATTCTAAAGTTTTAAAAACTTTAAACACCAATTTATTTCTAGTTTAACGATGAAGTTTTTATGTTCTTCTAGTCGTCAACTGAATGAACTTTAACTCGTGATAAAGTTTTTATATCTTCAAATCACTATTAAGTTTAAACAGAGTAGAAAGCAACAAGCTTAAATCTCCAGAAACCAAACAATACAGATCATGAAAGTACTTTATTTATAAATGGTGAAAACAAAATTCACCAAACAAGCACAAAAAAATATTTTTTTCAATAAATTCCTTAAGATTGTTACTCAGGGTACAAAAATTTGTATGTTCAACCCGAACTTCAATACTCAGTTCAAGAACAACTTTCAAAAACTACAATAAAGTTACAACAACTTCAAACACAAGTCCAAATGAATAATCAAATAAACTATCAAAATGAAGTGTTTATCAACTTTAAGAAAGAAGATGAAGCAGAAAATTGTAGAATCAAATCCACCAAATGCATAGCGTATCCTTAAGGAATTTATTTTCCTCAACTACCCAAAGTTATAGAATCTTTCCTCCTAATATAAAATGATTCTCTTTCTGAAAATAACGGTACCTCAAATTTTCAGAAACTTCAAACACACTTAACAATTTGTTGATCACATGAGAGTTTTTAGAAGAAGAAGATTATTTTTCAACTCAAAAAATTATCTTTACCTGAGAAAAAATTTAGGTATTTATAGCCATCAAGGTGTTGCTTCATGAAGAGAAGCAATAGTTCATAAAGGTGCAACTCTTCAAAAAAGGTGCAACTCTTTGAAAAAGGTGCAACTCTCAAAAAAAGTCACAACCCATTGAAAAGGTCATAACCATTCAATCCAAAAAGGTGCCTATTCAAATTGCATCTTTTCTCTTAGTGTCTTTTCAAAAAAAAACACATATTCATTTTTCATTCACATCTCTTATCAACCCAACAGATTCATGGTTCGTGAATTAGATCATGAAAATGAAGAAGAATTTTTTATTCATGTTAATATAATGGAGCCACACTATGATTTACAATCAGAGAGTTTGGATTACTATCCGATTTGAAATGAATTAGTGATATAGATAATTCTGTGTTGTATAAGAAAATAAAGTATAGACATATACAAAGATATTTTGGAGGAAATAAAATTGTTAAGAAAGAACAACTGATTGAATATTTTAAAGAGAAGATGTGGGATGACAATAATAAAGATGTTGTCAAACTAGTCCTGCTATACTTCATAAATAACTTTATACTCCATACAAAATGATGTTTTCATTTTAACAAGACATAAATTTGGCCGAGAGTGATAATTACATTAATTTTTCATGGGATGAGAAGTCTTATGAAGCTCTACTAAAATCATACAATTGCACTATGACGTTTTTAAAAAAATTCTACCACCATCATGGCATATATCTCTATAAGTATAGTTTTATGAGTGTTGTTCTGAAATTCATCGAATATAGTTGTTAATATTGATTTGATTCTCAAAATATTGAGATAGAAGATTGTAACTGACAAATATTGTATGCAACTCTGATGGAAGACGGTTTCAGTAATATCAATAAGGCCAAATCCATCGATAGGACCTCAAACTTGTCCCAAAAATTCACTTAGCTCTCTAGACTAAGGCTTGTACCTATCAGGCCCCTCAAGTGCTAAAATTGATACATATCAGGCACAAAATGCTGATTTGGCAAGGAGAGTGTGTTACACTCTCTTTGAGCGCGTGAATGGGTCTCAAATGGTAATTTTTCTTTTTCTTTTTGGTAAAAAATATCACATTTTAACTTATTTAATATACTTTTAATAATAACAAATTTTAATTTAAAAAAAAAATAGCCCCCCCCCTTCGACCTCCCGCCCCACCTCCCACATTTTAACTTATTTAATATATTTTTAATAATAACAAATTTTAGTTTTTTTTAAAAAAAAAAAAAAAGAAAACCAACCCCCCCTTCGACCTCCCGTCCCACCCCCCACATTTTAACTTATTTAATATTTTTAATAATAACAATTTTTAATTTTTTTTAAAAAAAACTAGCCCCCAAATCAGACCCCCCCTTCGACCTCCCGCCCCACCCCCCACCCCCACAAAGACCCCAACCATCTTCTTCATTCTTAGTCATCTTCTTCATTCTTCATCTCTATTTTTTTTCTTTTTAAATTCTTAACAATTAACAATTTTCAATTAAAAAGAAACAGTGAAAGTCATGAACTTTAGCATATTAATACATTTCTCTTTGCAAACTTGATATATTTTTGCGGAGTAAATTTGGTTCCGGTGAACTCCATTTTTTTCGGCTAACTTGATATGAATCTAAGATTACTTTATTGATATTATTAAAGAATTCAAATTCTAAGGAACCCACAACACAAGAAGAAGAAAAATAACAATAAATATGAATTAAATTGCTAAAGAAATAAGATTTCTAAAAAAATGTTGATTTTTTTTTTCAAAAATGGAGAAGAAGATGATAAGAGAGAGAGGGGATCGCGTGCGTGGGGGGAAGATAGTGGAAAACATTATTTTATTTTTCTTTTGATTATTGATTAATTAGATATTGAAAAAAAAATGGAAGATGGAGAAGATGGAAAGAAATGGAGAAGAAGAACAAGCGGGTGGGGTGGGCGTGGGCGTAGGGGTGGGGGTGGGAAATGTTGAAGGGGACCCCATTTTATTTTATTTTATTTTATTTTTTAAAAAGAATTTATAATTAATTTTTAATAATTATTGGACCCACAATGCCATGTGTCAGCTTTCAATTAGTCCTTTTTGCCACGTCATCGCATGTGAATTACACACACTTGAATTTTCTGCTGATTGAGCAAAAAATGCCCAATTGGAATAAAATTGGGGGAGGGGGGGGTTAGGGATTTGATAGGTACAAGCCTTAGTTTAAGGGCCTAAGTAAATTTTAGGGACAAGTTTAAGGGGCTATCGATGGGTTTGGCCTATCAATAACTAGGTAATATTCTTTGAATTGATCCTCCCCATTTTTAATGATAATTTTATTTTTAATGTCATAGACAACTATACAATATGTATTAAACCACTATAGAATGTTGTATCTATCAGTAGTAGACAGTTACACAGTATGTAAAGACAAATACAATATATTGTATCTACCAATCGTACCTATATCTACAGCAGTAGACAATGATACATGTATCAACCAATGATAAATTGATACATACTAATGCAATCATTATTGAAATATTGATGTATCTATTTATAGGATCGAGATGATTCACTTATTTTATCTCACTGTATATTCATCTGTTGCATACATAGCTTGGGTTAGCCTTGATTTCAACTACCTCAATATGTTGATTTTGACCTAAACTTAGAAAATTCTTATATATTATTTTATTTTATTTTGTACATTTTAGGTTATCTTTAGTATATATCTCTAATATGTTGTACCTTATTTAGGAGTGTATCTCTTTATTAATTTTTATCTTATTTGGACTTCTACCTTATTTAGATGATTTGAAGTCGGTTTAGTGTTGGGTTTTAATTAGGTTTATTTTATTTCATCGTTTGTATAAATAAGGCATTGGTAGTATTCTAGATAGAATAAATCTACTAGCAATTCTTTCATCTTGGTAGTATCTATAATCTTTGGAACAAGCCTAATGACTTGGTCCTCGACAACTTCATCAATTAATCCCTTTCTCCCTTAATTTCTTTTAAAATGGGGATTTATTATTTTCTCCTCTTACAATTTTATCTTTTAAAATTTTTGAATTTTTTATTTTTAAGATTGTGATTTGAATCATTATGTTTTTGGCATCTGATATTTTGTTAAGGATCCTAGTAAAAATTCCTGATTTTGTTCATCTTCACTCACCAATCATCCCAAAAACAACACAATCTTTCTTTCTATTTCTATTGTTTCCCAAAAAAAGATTATTTTTTAAAAAAAGAAGATCAAAATTATCAATCACCATCGCCGTCATCAAAATCATCAATCACAATCAATATTCTCATTTTTTAAGGCCCTTCATTTCAATTCTCTTTCATTTTTTGTTAAGTCCTAAAAATACTCTTGATCCTCTTTATCATCAATCGCCATTACTATTCTCATTTTTTTCTTTAAAAAAAGTCCTTATTATGGTGTCACTCTCAAATCAATTATTTTTATTTATCTTTGTTGAACCTCTCATTCAAATAATACTTTTTCCTTTCTTCGATTACGTCAATGGCACAATCTTTAATTTTATATACTCGGTGTGGTATTTTTTATTATTTTTATTTCTTTAAGATTTTCACCATCAAGAATCACTTCCTCTGACACCATTCTTCAAATTTTTTATATCAAATCACATTGAGAAAAGACATAAAATACTCTGAACTTGTCTACACAACTTACTTTAGCACTTTAACTTTACAGATAATTATTTACCCTCCAAAATTTTTTTAAGTGATTAAATACCATCAACACCAGTCTTACCATGGAGAGTGTATTACACAAGCATCATATCATCACCACATCATTGCCACGTTAAAATTTATTTTGTACAAAGGTAACCCCACTAATTTATTTATTATATTATAAAAGAAAAAAAAAGAAAAAAAAAAAGAAAAAAACAAAACCTAACCCCCACACCCTATTCCATTTTTCTTCAAGCCCCACCACCCCTCCTTTCAACCCCACCCCCCAGCCCCGTTCTTTTCTTTTTTGAGTCGTACCACTCCCCTTTCTTCTTCGAAACCTCTATTTTCTTTCCACTTCTTCAAGTTCCAACATCTGCTTTCTCCTAATACAATTTCAAAAAACTTGAAAAATTCAACCAACACAACTTATAGTTTAAAAATCTGAAGAAAAAAATTAATAAATAGATTCATTGATTGAATGCAATTACGAGCAAAGCAAACAAGAAACGTCGTTGGAGTAATTTTAGCATGAAATATATTTTGAGCATCTTAGAAGCAAAAGGTATTAGAAAATCATGTTTTTAGAGATTGTAAAAATTGAGAAACTTATTCTATTTGTGACAAATTAAATTGGTTATTAGAAGAAAAGAAATGGTTATTGTTCTTCTATAATGAAATCGTGAAAAGGGATATTAAAATTCGTTACTTGTTCATACATAATTTTTTATTCATGAAGAAATTGATGAGGTGTGCAGATAAGAGTTGGGTGTTAGAAGAGGGAGACAAAAAATAGGGAGATTAAAGAAAGGAAAAGGGTGAATTTGCAGAAGATTGAAGAAAGGAAATGGGTGGATTTGCACAAAATTAAAGAATGAAAATGGATACCAATTGCTCAATGTCCAATGAGCTAATGAAACGGAGCTGGAAAAATTTTTGGAGAAGGAATTTTTGCAATAGACTGACCAAGTAAAGGTCTTCTTGTTCTTTGAAGATCTTGTGAAAAAAAATTTAAAAAGAAAAAAATGAAAATGGGTGGTTTTACAGGAGTGTGAAGAAGAAAGGGGGTGGGGTAGGGTAGTTTTGTTTAGTATTTATTGTATAATAAATAATTTTGTGAAATTATTTTTATTTTTATTTAAAAAATATGTGCCTATATTTTTTTATTTTTTTAATGTCACGTCAACCGTAAGGGTGGAATTTATTCACTTTAGAAAGATTTAAGGGGATAAATAATTGCTCGTAAAGTTAAAGTGTCAAAGCAAGTTATGGGAAAAGTAAAAGGGTGAAATGATGACTTTTCTCAATTACATCAGTAAACTTAAATGATGATATCATTGAACCAGCTACTTCACTCATACCATATGCATGATTGATATTACATTCAACTTTTAATTTTTTGTCAATTTGGTCAAATTCATCACAAAGTTCAATCTTCTTCTCATCGGCCCTCTTCGTCACGATGTTTTGGGCAAGTTGAGTGTCCGTTCATACCCTCCAACTTGAGGGGAGATATTGAAATATTGTTGAATCTGTTCGTTGGATTGGGTTGATTCAACTGTTTCATCTCACTGTATATTCGTCTGTTGCAGTACATAGCTTGGGTCAGCCTTGGTTTGAATCGCCTCAACATTAGAAAATTAAAAGAAGTTTGATAGAGATCGTGAAAAATTTGAAAAATAACTGAATGATAATTGAATTTTGATTGATTCAATAATGAAACTAAATAAATATTGATTCTTTATTGAATTATTTAATGAATAAAATTGTGGTACAATGTCTTATTTATAGAAGTGATGAAATAAAATAAATCTAATTAAAATCCAACACTAAACCGACTTCTAATCATCTAAATAAGGTAGAAGTCTAAATAAGGTACAAAATAATAAAAAAATACACTCATAAATAAGGTGGGATGCACTCCTAAATAAAGTACAAGATATTAGAGAGATATACTAAAGATTTACCTAGAATGTACAAAATGAATAAAATAATATATAAGAATTTTTTAAATTGATGCAGAAATCAACATGTTGAGGCGGTTGAAATCAAGGCTAACTCAAGCTATGTACTACAGCGGACGAATATACAGTGAGATGAAATAGGTGAAAAATCAACCCGGTCCAATAAACAGATACATCAATATTCCAATAATCATGTTGATATAATCATTATGATACTTTAAGTTAACTATTGCTCCTCCTCATACCGTCTTAGTTACATTTATTAGCTTACATATTTTCATGCGGTTGATTTATGAAAATATCTCACTGACACTTAATAAAAAGTTGTTTGAGGTCATTTAAATTTTTTCTTAAATTGAATTTAAGAATAGTTTAGGAAAAGAAATATTCATAAACTAAAAGTTGTTGTGTGAGATCATATGGATGGATTATTTTGGTGCTTCGTGGTAATAGAAAGTTCTACCTTCAAGTTTGCAGGTTAGCTTCCTATTGTTAGCAATAAGACTCAATCGGATATGGGAGGCAGATTTCATGTTTTATGATATGAAACTAAACTTAATGTTTCTCTCAACTGCTTTGATTTTGGTGTGTCTGTATTATCAAATAACATATTATATCCCACCTTCTATCCTATTAACTCATTTTTCATAAGTACATATAATGTAATCGTACTATGTTTTCATGGAGTGGCGGGGAAAGATGTAGCAATAATTTAGAAGAAAGAGTGTAAAGGAGAAAATAGGATATCTCGTCTTTCTATTTGAACTTAATTTATTTATTCACCTCACCAATACATATGCCTTACTTGATGAATCAGGAAAATTCTACCTAAACATCCACAATACTCGGGTTCAAACTATCATTGTCAAGGCAAATATAAATTGCCTTGGGTTTCTTGAATTTTTTTACTATGAGCCTCATACAACCAACAAAATTTGTATGAGACCTTTTTATTTCATTCATGTGTCTTGTGGGGTCCTGCCATTGACATCTTCAATGAACACTCCCTTTCTCTTCTTTTTCAATCTTTTCATTTTTTTTCCTTAATGAAATCCAATATCAATATCACCAATAATTACATATGATCTTTATTTTACAATCAATTTTTTGTAGCTATTTTTTATCTTCCGACCTTCGATCATTTTTTTCCCAAAATTCCTCTGCAACTGTTTTCAACATTTTCACTTCCATATCATTTTTTTTCAAAATTTCTTTGGCAGAAATACTGCACAATACACTCACAAATTTTTGAAGGAAGATTTGTTCTCCTTTATTTTCAGCAACTATATTTTTTGTACCTGGAATTCAATGCCCAAGCCAAACGGTGTTGCTGCTACTTTTTTTTCTCCCTTCATTCTCTTTTTTTCCTCAATTTTTAATTCCTAATTTCTAATATTTTGATAAATTTAAGTAACAACTTTCTCCCCTTTTCTCTTTACTAGACTTCATCTTTGAAAAAAAATCAATTATTACAGTATTTTACTTTCTATCAACTTTATTTTAAATTATTAAAAAAATCTTTTTTAATTTATACGAATACATTATATTCTTTCGAATATATCATTTAATTTTACACGGATACATCATATTTTTTGAATGTCATTTAATTTTACACAAATACATCATATTGTTTATGGTGTATTAAGCTTTTAAATAAAATCTAAATCAATGTAATTATTTTTAAGAAATTGAGATTTTAAATAATTGTGATACAATGTAATTTTTCCTAAATTAAATTACATATAAAAAGACACAGTTTTGTAAAATAATGAAATAAAAATCCAAGTGAATGCATTGATGGGAAAAAGACCAAAATGTAAAAAAAAATCACAAAGTAATGAGATATAGATCCCACATAATCCAAATGTCAAACAACAAACCCCTCGTACAAGTATGATGTGGTGTATCTCATACATAATAAAAAAATTTGGATTTCATTGCATTTGTTAGTTTGTTTTCCACTTTTTCGGTTCTCGCATTTGGGCATCCAACATGTATTTATGATAATATATTATCTTCAAGTTATAGGTTTTTAAATAGACAGTCATCTTTATTTGAGTTAGTTGATGGTCTCACAATAAGATGAATTTTCATTCTGAAAGAGGAATTTGAAGTCACCGTCCTTGCTCATGGACTTGTATTTTTATTTTTTATGTGGATTTTGTCTAAAGTGGGCAAGTTATTTTTGGAAATTCTTTGAAAAGAGAACCACTAAAATATATAAACATATGAAAATTCTGATAAACTACTAATTAGTGTCCTTATTGATTTATGAATGTAAATTGTTATAATTTTGGATTCTTCTTCATCATGTTGTTATGTTGGTAAAGGTCTGTCCAAAAATAAAAAAATACGTGAACTTGCATTATTTTTATCAACCATAGATTTATTGGTAAAGAAATAAATATTTGAGAGATGCCTTAGACCAGCACTTCAACAAGAATGCATCGATTACCTTAAATCAGTGAGTGATCACTTTTTAATCTATAATTTTTTTATTGATAAATTTGAGAGTAAATACTTCCACTTCAAGATAGATTGTATCCCTCTAGGTTGCACGAAGTTAGAAAAAATGTTTGAGACGTTATTTGCAACACACGAGTAGCTATGAATATTCACAAATAAAGAGGGAGGCATATGAAATTGTTATTATGGATGAAAAATTCTTATATAAGCAGAACATATTGATGATTGAGGATTCAAGCAGAAGGTCAAAAATTACGAACGGAAAAGATTTGCAACAACGCCTAGGATTGACGAATGCACGATGATATTTTGTTTCTTATTCTGTCTCAATTTTAGTGTATATTAATTTGATTAAGTTTGTAGTTTAAAATATAAAGAGATTTTTGAATCTTGTGATCTTAAATTAAAGAGGTATGTAGTCATTTAAATATTATGGTCTTAAACTTACCAAATACTTCCTCCAACCCATATCTTGTTGGGTTGAAAAAAGTTGTCATATTTTTATTTTAAAAAAAAGGTAGGCTTTAAGAAAAAATTTATGGAAAAAGAATACATCTAAACTATATGAATATATGAAACACCTTACTAAAATACTAATTAGTGTTCTTTTTGATTTATGAATCCTCAACTTCTATAACAAGCCCTTATAATTTCATATTTTTCTTTATGATCATTGATCACTTTTGCAGTAGTTTTTTTTGTCTCAGCTTTGTCTCCACATCTTCTTCATCAATTTTGTCCTAAACTTTGATTCAATTTTCATGTTTTCTTTGTCATAAAATCTACACTTTTTTAATATTGTTGATTTGATGAATACAATATTAATTAGTTGAATCTAATTTTAGCTGAGATGTAACAATTCATTTTGAAGCTTTAGATGACTGATATTTGCATATTTTTTGCCAGGTTCTACCCTTCTACCGCTGAAAATTAGAATTTGATAACGGTGTACCTAAAAATTCCTACAACTGTAAGCTTTATGGGTATATTATTACTACTGGTAGAAAAACATTTGTATGAAGTTTAACTAGACATCACACTTGTGCATGTTGTAAGTATTGCAAAGCTGTATATAATAGTATACTATTAAACTTATATTGCAGTATTCTAGTTCTCAAATAATTAGATACTAAAGACTTAATAGTCGCTAAACTCTACTTGGGTGAAGGATTTTTTTAGACTAATTGCTCGGATAAGTTAGTAACAAATTAAAATGGAGTTTCACAATTATCATTTTTCAGATACTACAAATTGTCAAGAACTTATTATGATTATGGGAATTCTCATAAAGTTTACTTGACTTTCTCTTTTAGAGTTCTTGATATAAAGCACTTCACACTCTTGACTTGAATGGGCTACATGCATGGGACTTGACACCTATTACAAGAAATCCACCTGAGATATTATGAACACCTCATTTTGTCAATATTTCGATAGCTAGCTCAAACTAAATTCCTTATGGATAGCCTAGGAGTAATTGAAATAGATCCTAGAATGATAAAAGAATAAGTAATCTCCCAGCTACAACACTAATTAGGATTTTGAAAAAAATCTGTATGATGTATTTTAGTGCTTTGTATTTTGATATAACATTTTCTTTACATGACTAATTTATGTTAGCATGTTAAGAAAGTGGCGGGCCATTGATGTATGTTTTGTTAGCATCGATGATGCTCAAGTTGTGATTGATTGCTAGTTTTCGCTGCTAAGCTTCTAAAGAAATGATTGAGGCTTCCAGAACACTCTTGGCTCATAAATTAGCATCTCAAACTATTTTGAAGAGGTTAGGTATCAAGAATGAAGAGGAGAAGACATTTACGATAATGTAATTAAAATATATTTTTAGTTATCTCAAAAATAAGTTATAATATACTCACGTGAACTCAAATCATCTAACTTTGCTCTTTTCTTTCAATTGATGTAATTTAAGGTTTGAGAAAACATGATAATGTATATAGCTTCCATCTATTCCACCATATTACATCAACCTAGCTACTTTAACCTCCCCTGAAGGTAAGTGTTTATGGACAAAATATTCTTTAGGAAAATTCATCGATGCAACTTTTGGCTAGCAGTAAAGTTAGCTTTGTATTCTCCTTGTGATATCTCTCAACTTTCAGGTATTTATTGATGAAAACATGGTGAAAATTACTTAATTTTGTGATATTGCAGCGAAATTGAAGGCTAAAACTTGAGGTAAGACTTTAACTATATATTACTATTTTTTAAGTATCTCACATGGTTAGAACTATGTATCTCTATCGAGAGCAAAAAGTTTCCATCATGTTCACCTATTAGTTTAACCACCTACAATAAAAGTTTTTATTATTTAACATACAATATTGTTCATGATGAGCTCACTGAAATTTTTTTGCATAGATCTGTTGGATGTGCCTATATACTGTTGATGACTTATATTTCTTTATTCAAGAAAAGTTGACTTCACACTCTAAACTTGGAACAATGGTACCAGTTGCTTCATTGTTCAGTTTGAGGTATTTTTCTTTTATTTTGTTTAACTGTATGAAGGAATTATAGATTTCTTGCAAATATAGGTTGGTCTTGCCAAATTTGAAAACTTCACTATTAAATGATGAAAAAATAAGTTAAAATTATTGATTAGTCAAAAATATATAGTTCACTATAGAACCTTAATCAGATTGATTATAGCGCAAATATATACAAGTTTTGTTTAAGAAAACATGATTACACTGCATATTTCTATTCTTTTTTCATGATTCTACCTAAGATTTGAAGCTATTTTAATTTTTTTTCCTTATGCTTTCCATCACAGCTGAGTTGTCTTAAACTCTTTTTGGAGTTTTTTTTCCTAATATGTGCAAAGAAGAGACGTACTGATAAGTTGTCTTTCCCAAATGTTATGATAAAGTGCATAATTTGTCCTCATTCCTGAATTATACTTTGTGTTTATATTAAATTTGAAAATCTAATTCATGTATATCAAATAAAATCTTCCAACTTTGGCTTACTTCTAAATCCCACCTCCCCCCAATCTAGAAACATAGTGTCGATAGGTTAACTATGTTCTTGAAGAACTCTCTGTATGATATGGTGATGTCTATTTTTTTACGTTTCAAATAATTTTACTGGATGGTGATGAAGATTGACAAAAATGTTATAGGTTGTGAAAGGTGAATAGAAAGAAGGATTATTCCAGCTTATAAACTAGAGACATGACATATTGGATTATTTTTAAAAAGATGGAGCTAAATGGATTGTTCTTAAATCACACTGAGTACTTAATATTTACTCGAAGAGATATGCAAAATTGGGTCACTTGGAGAAGTATTCTTATGTAAGGAAATGTTTGAGAGTGGTATGTGTCTGATGTTGTTGCACACTCAACATATATAAGTATATTTTGTAAAGATTGAATGCTAAATATTTTGATATTATGAAATTTTGTAGATTTGATGCTTTTACGAACTACGTGGTATATCTATGTGTGTGCATACACGCAAACGCCGTGATTATTGTATTATTTTTGTTATAATTTTTAATTTTTTACCATTTGATATTTTTGTTATTATTATTGATTTTTTTACTTCCCTTACTTCTTTGTCGAGTTTTTGTGAATTGTCTTTTCTTAAGCTGAGGTTCTATCAGAAACAATTTCTCTATCTCTAAAATAAAGGTATAATTTGTATATACTCTACCCTTCTCATATTATACTTACAACAATATTCAGTAGTTCAGACATTTATAGTATCCGACTTAATCATGTTGACGTGGTACGCACGTATATTAAACTAGTTTCTTCTATAAGATTCCAAAGAAAATGATATTTTACCTAAATTATTTTTTGGTTATAATGATTCTGTTATGCATGTTTACAAGTTGCGACAAGGCATTATGTATATCGAAGCTTGTGATCATGAGTGATTTTTCATAAATAATGTTTAAGAAAATACTTTTCACGACCTTTTTTTTATTTTGACTACAAGTTTTTGTTTCCAATCTTAATGCAGGAACGTTCAGCCACTTGACTCGTTGGAAAGGAAACATCATTTTTTCATTCTTATCTTAGAGGTTATGTACAACAACCTTAACCGCACAAGCTTGGGCTGGGCCTACCTCTATCCCTAGAGGAGTCATATAAGGCGAAAGCTCCACGTACAGTTTTAAAGCGGAGCCTTTCCAGCTATGGGGACTGGGGACCGACGTGATAATTAGTTTAGGTAGGGAGTCAACTATGGCAGTGACTGAGGAGAACTTGTTATGTGATAAACAATTGACTTCAAACCTCAGGGCATCCAAAAGAGGTGAACCTGAGAAGAGTAGTAAGAGTAAGCGCTCAAGTACTGGTGTCATGTAAGAATACAAAGAGGATTGCTAACATGAGGAAGAAATAAAACTCCTAGCGTCAGAGTGGTGCTCCTAGAATATGCTGGTAAGAATATTCAATCTTTTAAAAAATGAAAGTCTTTTCCAGAGGAAACTTCTTAGTAGCTAAGGTGAAGCTCGACGGAAAAACTCAAAAGATAAAGAAGCATCATTAATCTCTCCATGCTCGTTCCAATCTTGAAGTACCATTAAATTAAAAGCAAGTGAAGTAAGTTCCCCTGCCTAGTTCCCTTGTAAAGAAAGTGTACTAGTAGGCATATTATTGGTTGCAAGTGAGAGAGAAGATCGAAGTCTATGTGCATACTTGTTTTATTTGCCAACAAGACAAAGTGAAGAACAAGGAGCCCCACTGCTTAGCTTTTAATTTGCCTCTGACCATCAAATAAAATGTGAATAACCAACAACAACAACAACAAACCCAGTGTATTCCCACAAAGTGAGGTCTGGGGAGGGTAAAATGTACGCAATCCATACCGCTACCTCCGAAGAAGTATATAGGTTGTTTCCGATAGACCCCAGCTCAGGACAATGATAAGAAATGTGAATAATCAGAACTTTATAAATTCCAACTCAACTTACTATTTTGGAGCTGACATAACTAACTATGCGAGCCTCCAAACGAAACCTGCATAAATTCGATCCGTATAAAAAAATAATTATTATTATGGTATACCAACCACCTGTTCTGGACCTATTTTTTTTACTTACTTTTTTCTTTTTCTATTTTGGGGTTTTTTCCTGTGATGTGTATCTTTGTCTTTGAAGAAACAGAGGAGGGGGACTAGTTTAGGAGTCCAAAGATCTACAAGCCTATATTCTAGAGAAAGAGATGTTATTAAGGATACTTTAACAGAACCTTAGGTGTTTAATATATCTTGAAAAGAAAAGCAAGATGCTTATGATCTCTTAGACTTTAATACAATATTAGAAATGCACGAGAGTAAAGTGCTTCCAGGGCTCTTTCCTATCTCTGACCAGGAAAGAGGTTACCAAGCAAGTGAAATTGAAGTAAAACTGTACCCGCCTCTCCTCCTTATTGTCCTCTTGTACTTCCATTCTTCTTATTCTCGTATCCAAAACCGAAATAAGCTTTTCTTTAGCAACCTCGCTTTGTTAGATTCTTGTTAGCAATACTAGTTTGTAGTCTTTATTGACCTAGAACACAGGTTTTACCAACATTCCATTTAGCATTAGAAATACGCGTAATCAGACCTGTATTTTACATATCTCTATTGGGACCCTATTCACCTCTCTGAGTGAATCGATAAATAGGTTTGATTATCCATCTTTTTTATATCAGGCATTGCATTCTCTGAATAATTCAAATCAAAGCAATTGGATGTCCAACTCGAGCCTATATGACATGACCAATCAATAGATCCACCTTTGTAGCTATCTCTTATTATATTCTAGGATTTTTCTTCTTCTTAGGTCATTTGTGGCACGCAGGAAGAGCTTGTGCAGCTACAGAAGGATTTGAAAAATAAATTGATTGTGACCTTAAACCTGTCAGCCACAGACCCAGTTACTGGATCTAATCCTCCACAAAAAGTAAAAAAGTCAGCATATTTTGACCAATTCAAGGTGAAAAATAGGGTTGTGACCACAATAAAAATTTCTCCAACTAATCAACTCTCATTTCATGTAATTAATTAACATTGACAAGTATCAACAAATCGGCTATTGGCGTCTCTCTGTCAACGCTTAGTTTGAAAGGTTAGAAATTGATTTAATTATTTTATGTAATATTTTTTTAAGTCTAAGCTATAGGTTTTAAACTATAATTATCTTTGTGCTTCCTATTTTCCATTAATAGTGCACCAGATTACTACATCATACAAGAAAAATTTCCAACTTTTTTATCATCAAAGATTTTCGACTCACACACTAAATTTTAAATGGATGGTTGCAGATGAATAAACAAGGGATTTCAAACTTTAGGATGCATAATTATTTTTTCAAATCTCCCAAATTTGTATAATTATAACTAAGGTAATGGTACATAATTCATTTTGTATATAAGCCTACAATAGTAGGGGACTGTCATGATGTTCTCAGATGTTATACACAACTTTATTTTTTTTCATTTGGAATCCCAGGATAATTCTCAGTTGCTACAACCTTTGTCACAACCCCTGCCCTTTGGGTGAATATGACTCAGTTGGTTTAAAGGGTGGTTATCCACACCGATGACCCGAGATTAGTCTTCCCTCAATTCCTTTTGGGTCGAGTCTATCGCACAGAACTTGCCTAGTGCGGTTTACATCCCCTGTATACACAACATTATTGTTAACTCTCTTTGAAACATTTTTTTTTATGTTATACTCCTATAAAGAGGCAACCCTTTGGGGTCCTGGGATTCACATTCTTGAGTTAAGGCCATGATAAGCGGTGCAACATCCTGTTGTTCTTCATGCTTGTTTGATCAGTTGGGAGTACTCTAATCATGAATAATTGACATCCATTTTGAGCTAGATTATCCAATTTCTTGGCCTCCACAAGCTTGGTCTTTTCTCTGGTGCCTTGTAATTCTATCTCTCTTTATTGATAATAGAATCCTAATGTCAACTTTTGGAAATTAAGCTTGATATCACCTAAAGGGTGCAACCATAGAATACCCAAGATCATGTCACATAAACTTAATGATAACAACAAGAAATCATAATGGAATGTAATTCCTTGTATCAACTAGATAAAGTCTTGCAAACCTCATTAGTTTGCATATTACCCCCATCAAATACATAAACAGATTGAGGCTTGATCAATTGTATATTCCCCGATAACTTCTTAACCAGCTTATCATCAATGAAGTTGTGTGAACTTTCAGGATCAATTAATATATTTAGAGGTCCCTCTTCAGTGTATCCCATGATTCTAAGAGCATTGAATCTATTAACACCATTGAGAGCGTGCACAGATATCTCATAATTTAGCCCCTTCATTGACCTCTTGTTCCTCTACTTTTTCCACCCCATCTTCTTCTGTATCCTTATCCACTTCAAGCAAGTATAGTTGTTTGTTTGTACTGCATTTGTGTCCTGGTACAAACTTGTCATCACAGAAGAAACATAACCCCTTATGTTTTTTGTCACTCATCTCAGCAGGGGTGAGCCTTCTAGATATTGTTAAAACTTATGGTTGAATCCTTCTTGGTAGGCTGGACTTCTTTAATTTCTTGTTGTTCACTCCCTTAGAAAATGAATTATAAGACCCTCCTTTTAGCTAAGAACCTCCACCAGTATATGTTGAGGATCTAGTGAGTCTTAGTTGAGCATGTACTTAAAGTTTGATATCCTAGACAATTGATAAGCTTATGGTAAGAAGTAAGGTATATGGTTCTTAACTACAAATTCAATCTCAGGTTTAAGTCTAGTAATAAAAGCAGTAATAGCATACTTTGAGAATATAACCAATCTAGTCATGATAAAACACCCCAGGTGTTGATCTCTAAGAAATTTCTAAAATTTTATCCTCACTGTCCTGACTATGACTTACCCTACAAGTCGTAGAGAGTCATGAAAACTCATTGGACCCAAATAGTAGTCTGACAAGTGTGTATGGCTAAATATTCTTCTCTGAGTACGAGTGGCTCACTATGAGTCGTGGGGACTTATTACAAGTTATTGTGTGCAAATCGTAAGATATCTAGTGTTTACCTAAATGGTTTCTTTGTTAACTAGACTGGGACCCTACGAGTCGTAGGATCCCATTATTCTCCATGGTATACGAGTCATAAGGTTAATAGTGTGTGTTCTTGGTGACACTGTCTTAATAATGACTCATAGAGATGAGTCATAATGAGTCGTGATAAGTCATTATGAGACCCGTAACAACTGATGGATTATTTCCCAGCTTTTAATAGGGGCATTTTAGACATTTTCCTCTAATCCCAATAATAATCCATGGCCTATAAACATACTTGGGGCCCTATTTTCATTGATAACACACTCCAAATGTTATTTCTTCTCTCTCAAATCTCTCAAGCATCCATACTTAGGGTTTTCAAGAAAAGGGTCAAGGAGAGCTTCAAGGGTTGAATTCTTTTCATAATCTTAGGTACTTTGAGCATGTAACTCTTCCCTAATTATTACTTTTCTAAAATTATGTATTTAAAGTATTATTCATATGGTTTTGATGTTGGTTTTGGAATATGGGTTGAGAGTTTTGAATGTTTGTGTTTGAACAATTTTTTCCCATGATTTACATATGATTTTTCATGCTTTAATTATGCTTTTGAACTTGTGGGGTGCATGGTTATGGTGAATAAACTAGGGGATTATGATTTCCACAATTTGTGAATATTGACAATTAAAGTGGTAATGACCTCAACCCCATATTGTGAAATTGGATCTGAATATGAAAAATAGGCACATTAAAGTATTCTTGAACTATTGCATAATATGAAAAACTAATGAAGCATAATAATTTTAAATTGAACCAAGGGGTTGTGAATTTCCCAAAGGGATGATAGTTAGTTTGACATATTGATGTTACCTTTCAAGTGTAGTTGGTATGACGATACAAACGGTGTATGCCTAAATGTGTATTATGGTTAAATGAATGGGAATGTGTAATAAAGGATTTAATTGGACTTTAATGAGGGTTTTGTAGCTGAGTCATGAAAATAGGGGTCCGAAATGACCAATACTGAAAACCGCAGTTGTCGATGAAGGGTCTAAATGACCGGGTGGTTCGAGTCCCCCTTATTATTATCACATGATTGAGAGGTTTGAGTCCCTCATATTATATTGCATATATGAGAGCTTAAGTCCCTTGGAATACCAAGAGATTTGAGTTCCCCATGGTGTATACATACACCCTTTGGTTTATGCGGCTACATGCATTGGGGCCTTTCCAGATGAGGGAGAGTTGGGCCCATATAGCGGGTGGGTTCCTTCTTATGTTAAAATGGTTGAGATACATAATCCAAGATAAAGTTTTAAAGTGCATTCTAAGCCGTGTTCCCTATCCCGGCATAGTATTTATATATGTATTATGATATGGTTCATATGGTATTTGAAATGGTTAGACTTGACATTATTTTATCTCCTATCCCTAAATTTTATGCTAGTGTTTACGCCACTAACCATCTTTGGACACTGTATCCCCATGTGATGCAGGTACGGAGATACTTCTACTTTTCCTGCATAGAGTTAGGTGGATCAACTTGGTTCATCGATTTATTGTGGTGAAATAGTGAGCTTCTATTCTCCTGTAGACTTAAACATTTTATCAGTCCTTTCATAGACTAGAATTGAGAGTAACATTATCATCAACATCATTATTGTCATTGTTATGTCAGAGTCGAGGACATGTCCCGACTAAGAATGGATTTTTGGTTCTTTTTGCATAGAGGCTTTATTGGATTAGTGTGGACTTAGGTGGTGATGTCGGTTGGTTATGTTTGGCCGATTATCGATTATCGATAATATACATGTCTTAAATTTCTTTGAGATTATCTTATTCTATCTTTTTATATGTTCGAGATTCATCCATTATTGGGCAATGTGTGTTGATTTGGTTAAGTATAAGGGGTGGACTTTGATCCACGGTAGACTTGAGATACACGTCATGGCCAAGTCCTAGTTTGGATTATGATAAAGTTAGTATCAGAGTCTAGGTTTGGTGCCATTGGGTGTCCACAAAGTTGTGTCAAGTAGAGTCTTTTTTATGGGTGTGTAGTGCATCGCACTTATAAGGGAAAGGCTATAAGACATTTAGAAATGTTGCCCTTTCTTGTTGTTCTATTTTAAGCTATAGAGTCTAAGATCTTGAAATCTCCTCTAATTCCCGTATGTTTGCTTTTCGGATCATGCCTCCCAGAAGAGATGATGCTCGTGGAAACTCTTCCATCCCGTCTAAGGATAATATGGATGGAATTCATCCTACTCAAAGAGTTAAGACCCGATCTAGGGTCACTGCTTCTGATTTCTCTAGTATAGTTCCACCGGTTACCCCTAGCCCTCCTCGGATACCTCAAGCTAGCATGTCTAATGCTGAGTTTCGCCAGTCGATCAATTTTTTACCTAGTTGGTGGCCATTCAGACTAAGCATGTTGCTTCTGTTGTTCCATCTTCTAAGGTCACTAAAGTTGGCTAATTTATAAGGTTGAGTCCTCCTATTTTCACTGATTCTAAAGTTGAGGAAGATCCTCAAAATTTCATAGATGATATGAAAAAGATTTTTTGTGTGATGCATGCAACTGATGTAGAGGGTGTGTAGTTTACTGCTTATCAATTGAAGGATGTGACATATCAGTGCTATGAGGAATGGGACCAGTCTAGGGGTGATGATGCTAAGATCGCTTTGTGGGATGACTTCTCTAGTGCTTTTCTTAATCGCTTCTTTCCTGGGGAGTTGAGGAAGGCGAAGGCTGAGGAATTTATGAATTTGAAGCAAGGTGGGATGTTAGTAAAGGAATATGCCTTAAAGTTTCATTAGTTGTCATGATATGCTCTGGAGTTAGTGTCTAGTATGAGGAGTTATTTCGTGATTTGATCTTAGAAAGTAAGGTCGCCTTGTTGTACAAGGATATGGATATCTCTAGGCTTGTGGTGTATATGTGTCACGACCCAAAAATGAGGGTCATGATGGCACTTGTCGCGGCGTACCTTGACAAGTAAGTCTATCACCGAAACTGATACGAATAAAGAAAAAGACAGAAATACCCCAAGGTAAGGCTTCTATAATGAAGCCGAACCATTTAAAAAATCATAACAATGCGGAAAGAACTTGTCCAAAATACCAATCATGCCCAAAACCAGGTGTCAATAGTGTAAGAACTACTAATATAATTCAAGAGTCAAATACATCGGAAAAATAAACACAAAGGAATAATAACTGTCTCAGAATACTAATAAAGACATAACTAGTATAGAAAGATAAAGGTGAACTTCGAAAGCATGAATGTCCAACCACTACCTTGAAAGCTCCAATAATCGCCCGAATCAATTAAGCTGAGGCGCACTCGAGCTAGGACGTGAACAGAAAGGGCGCAGTAGGCATGAGTACGGTCCACTTGTACTCAGTAGGTATCATAGGCCGACCAAGCAAAGTAGTAAATAAAGCATAAAAAATATACACTAAGGGCATGTCACCTGCAATCAAAAAATGTCCCACAACGGTAGCCCACACCGCTTGCACTAACAGTTCTAATATATCTCACATATATTACAAAAACACATAAAGATATAGAACACAAGTATACATTATGTCACATATAAATAGAACAAGAGAGACCATGTAGATACGAGATAATCAAATACAAGTAAAGTAAGGTTAGATAAATACATAGATGACAAGTCAATAAAGCAATACAACACAACATAAACACAATAAAGTAAGTGCAATGTATATGATAATGAAGATGATGATGATGATGCACGAGGTTGTCGCAAAACCTCTGGGATCGTCACACAATCTCCGTATACACCTACGGAGATAAAGCATCCCGACGTAGGACCCATGGGGAGTTCGTCAACCTATATACAATCCACATATCTCATATCTCTTTTCTGGCATATCCCTTGAAAAGGGTTTTATAAGGTGTTACAACATTTTTAAAAAGGTATTGCCAATGTTTCTCAGATGTTGCCATGGTGGAACCAATGTTTCATGAATAATTATAATATGAAGATGTAATGCTCACAACCCATCACAATAAGTATTTCCACAACCAACCACAATAATACATTTCCACAACCACATGAGCCAATATCCACTCGTTATTTTCATTTCATTCATTAATTTCCACATGTCTTATATGTCAATAAAGTATGAATATAATCACAATACACCAATGGTACCACATTAAATAATACAATACAGTTGTTCACATGTATTCAAGGCTATCAATATCACATAGGACCCCACACGGTCAAACATATCACATAATATTTTAATTTCGGCAATTATATCACATATAGGCCCCCACATGGACACAACACGTAGATAGACATTTTTCATGATTAGTTCTCACCCTTAACATGCATTTTATACCATCATTTACTACCCAGCCCGGTCTGAAGAGTTAAGTCATAACCTATCTCAAAAGTCGAAACTGGTCCGCTACACTTGAACCCTCAATCTTACCTTTTACGAACAATCTCAAACTTTACTAGAAACATCAAATATGAAATCTACGCATCAATACAAAACCAACAACACTCATATTTACTACTTTTAGTTCGGGGTCAAAACGAACCCCCAAAATGGGTTTCCAAAAAAGAAGGGCAAAATTAAAACTTTACTTCAAAAATATGTTCCCCGTATTTTTAGGAACCTACAGCTGAAAACTCAAGTTAAATCGAGTAAAAAATGAGGTTCAAATCAAAGAAAAACCATTTTTGAGCTTTATCGGGTAAAATATTTGAAATCCAGGTTAAAATCCAGAATCGGAGTTGTTTTGAAGGTTAAATTGATGAAAAACTAGTAATTATAAGATAAAAGTATTATTCAAGTAAAAATGAGCGAAATTTGGATTTAAAATCATGCCCTAAGATTTTTTTTGGATTTTGAGAAATTAATGAAGAAATTACTAAGAAAAGGATGAATTTTACCTTAAATCTGTAATATAATCAAGAAATAGGTGTTAATCTAGCTTCCCAATCTCTCACAAACTTCACTTTTAAGCTCTCAAAATATTTAGGGTTTAACTCTCAAGAGGCAAGATGAAAAATGAGCAAAATGAGTGAAAAATCTGCTATATATTGCAGATTTTTCTGCAATAACTGGTGCTGTCTTTTTTTCTTAGTCAAAATGGACTTTGACGGGGTGCCCGAGATTCGTTCGGAGTTCGATTTATGCAAACGAACTATGTAACCACACTAAATTCGATGTTTCGGACGCGATGGCGCTACCATATCTTTCAGAAAAATTTGTTTTCACAAAATTGACCCCCGAAACTCGAAATCATAATTTTTCAAACCGAGGGTCGAAATGAGATTTAAAAGCCGTAAAATCATACCAAACATGCTAACACACTAAAATCGACATTCCAGATCTAGTGGCGAAGTCGGATTTTTCATACAAAGTCGTTTCGACCAAAAGTAGGTCCCACATCCAACTTTCCAATTTTTCAACTTTCCGATCAATAGGTCGAAATGAGCTCGGGTGCACCAGGACCCGAACCCAAGGTCTACCTAGCCTAAAGTCGATATTATGGATCTGATGGCGCATTCCGTTCGATCATCCGTTGCAGGGATCAAAATATATCCACATTAGTCCGAAATAAGGCTCTCGAAACCATCAAAAACCACAATATTGCATAAATGAT
Organism: Capsicum pubescens; assembly: GCA_030864215.1. Classification (NCBI taxonomy): domain Eukaryota; kingdom Viridiplantae; phylum Streptophyta; class Magnoliopsida; order Solanales; family Solanaceae; genus Capsicum; species Capsicum pubescens. The sequence goes on along the minus strand of CM061542.1, from coordinate 68,964,382 downwards.
ACCAAAATGCATCAAAAATCATGTCAACCACTCCCACACCCCAGAAATACCATAACTCAACAATGGGGAGAGGTAAAATAGTCAAATCACACAAAATCACAAATTTCACATATTTCATCAAATTTTCAGGTCGTTACATCATCCACCACTAAAAATCTAGTTCGTCCTCAAACTAAGGCAAGGAAATACCTGAATCAATGAAAAGTTGGGGATAGGAACTACGCATATCAGACTCAATCTCCCAAGTAGCCACATCTATAGGTCAAAGTTGCCACTGGACCTGAACCACAAGGATCACTTTAGAGCGCAACTGTCTAACATCCCTAGCCAAAATGAAAACTTGCTCCTCAACAAAGGACAACCACTCATCTAACTGAACTGACTCCCAACGAATGACACGAGACTCATCAAGAATATAGCTATGAAGCATTAAAAAAAATGAAAATTAGATGAACAACTGATAGATCAAGGGGCAAAGCCAACTCATAAGCCACATCACCAATAGTCCGAAGAATCTCAAATAGATCAATATACCTGGGGCTAAGCTTGCCCCTCTTCCCAAGCCTCATCACACCCTTCATGGGTGAAACTCGAAGGAAAATACGATCACCAATACCAAATCTCAAGGCACGAAGTCTATGATCAACATAGCACTTCTGCAAACTCTGAGCCGCTCTAAGTCTGTCCTGAAAGACTCAGACTCTATTCAAAGACTCACAAACAAAGTACGCACCTCGAGGTCTCACCTCTGAAACATCGAACCATCCTATAGGAGAGAGACAACACCTACAACATAGTGCCTCAAAAGGAGCTATCTCAATACTGGAATGGTAACTATTACTACATACAAATTCTGCTCATGCACGTGCGGAGTATACTCCAAAACCTGGACAATCCATTCTAACTAGCCATCAGTCTGGGGTGAAACACTGTGCTAAGATCAACCTGAGTACCTAAATCATCATGACAAGTCTTTCAATAGTGAAATGTGAACACAAAACCTCAATCTAAAGTAATGGACACCGGCGCACCATGAAGACGCACAATCTCACAAATGGCAATAAGGGCTAACCTCTCAGCACTGAATAAGACCCGAACCATAATAAAATGAGCTGACTTGGTCAATCGATCCACAATGACCCAAGCACTATCAAAACCATGAAATATACGAGGCAAACCAGTCACAAAGTCTATAGTGATGCATTCCCACATCCACTCAGGAACGGGTAACCTCTGGAGCTAACCACCAGGTCCCAAATGCTCGGCCTTGCTGACAACATAGGCAACGAGCCACAAAATTCTCTATATATCGCCTCATACCACCCCACCAGTAGTGCTGCCACAAATCATGATACATCTTAGTTACACTTGGATAGATAGAATATCTGAAACAATGGGCCTCCCTCAAGATCAACCTAATCCAATCACCACTCTCGGTACACAACTTATCCCCTAATCCTCAAAACTCTATACGAATCTAGTGAGGTTTCCTTAGCCTCCCCACTCTATACCTTATCTCGAATCAACCTCAATCTAACATCGTCAAACTGATGAGCTCGAGTCTACTCTATCAAAAATGATTTAGCCTTCATAAATGCCAAAATATGCCCTGGTGTCTAAGTATTAAGCCTAACCTCTGGTTAGCCAAAGACTGAACCTCTAAGGCCAATGGCTTCTCCTGAATCAAAAGATGCACCAAGATACCCATGCTAGTCGACTTTCGGCTCAAGTCATCCGTCACTACATTAGCCTTGCCCTGATGGAAGAGAATAGTTAAATCATAATCCTTAAGCAACTCAAGCCAATGGCACTGCCTCCTAAGAAGATCTCGCTGATAAAGAAGTACCGAAGGCTACGATGATCTGATAAGATCTCACAATGGAATCCATACAAGTAGTGGCCCAAAAAATTCAAGGCAAACACAACTGCGCATAACTCCAAATCATGGGTAAGATAAATCCTCTCATGAGGCTTTAATCTCTTTAATCTTGATGAGACATATACATAATTACCTTGCACTCCTGCATCGACACAGCACCAAACCCAAAGCATCACAAAAGACAATAACGCCAATGCTCTTCTTGGGCAAAGCCAAAATAGGAGTTGAAGTCAATAAATCCTTGAGCTTTTGAAAGCCCGCCTCACAAATATCGAACCAGTAAAAATAAATCTTTTTCTGGTTCAACTTGATTAATGAAGGTGCAAAGAAAGAGAAACCCTCAACAAAACACTAATAATACTCAGCCAAGCTAATAAAACTCAGAATCTCGGTGGGCGAAGTAGGTCTAGCCCAATCACAAACCATTGCAACCTTAGTTGGATCAACCATAATACCTTCCTTAGTCACCATATAACCGAAGAAAGAAATAGTCTCCAACCAAAACTTGCATTTAGAGAACTTAGCATACTTCTCATCCCTCAATCTCTAAAATACAATCCACAAATGCTCCTCCTTCACAGCCTCACTTTTGGAATAAACCAAGATATTATCTATAAATACGATCACCAAGGAGTTGAGATACAGTCGAAACACCCAGTTCATCAACTCCACAAACACGGCAGGGGAATTGATCAACCCAAAAGACATGACCAAGAACTCATAATGACCATATCGAGTCTGAAAAGCTATTTTTGGAATATCCAAAGCCCTAATCCTTAACTGGTGATAACCGAACCACAAATCAATCTTCAAAAACACCGCAGCACCCTAAAGCTAATCAAACAAATCATCACTGCGAGTAAGAGGATACCTATTCTTAACCATCACCTTATTCAACTGCCGATAGTCAATACACATCCTCATAGACCCATTCTTTTTCTTTACAGACAAGACATACGCACCCCAAGGTAAAATACTAGGTCGAATAAATCCCTTATCTAACAACTCCTATAACTGATCCTTCAGTTTCTTCAACTCTATTGGGGCCATCCTATAAGGAGGAAATAGAAATAGGCTTGGTGCCCAGCTCAACATCAATGGCGAAAATATTATCTCAATCTGAAGACATACCAGGCAAGCCTGTAAGGAACACATCGATAAACTCACGAACAACACAAACAGAATCCAATGAAGGAGGCGAAACAACACTTGTGTCACGAATATAAGCCAATTAAGATAAACATCTATTTTCAACAAATTTACGATCCTGAACATAAGATATAATCCTTTTAGGACCCGAATAGAGTGTACCCTCCCAAGACATTCTTGGCACACCCGCTAAAGCTAAAATCATAGTCTTACCAAAACAATCTAAGACAACATGATAAGGAGCCAACCAATCCATACCCAAAATAACACCAAAATTGACCATATCTAACACGAGCAAGTCTACCAAAGTCTCACGCCCTACAAAAGTCACAACACAAGATCAGTATGCCTGATCCACCACTAAAGAATCACCTACTGGGGTAGATACATAAATAGGCATGGCAGAAGGCTCACTACCAGAATCAAAACCCCAAGCAAAATACGCAACCACATAGGAGAAAGTCAATTCAGGATCAAATAATACAGATGCAGGTCTAAAACAAAAGAAGAAGATACCTATAATCATAACATCTGAAGCCTCCATCTCAGATTTGACTAATATAGCATAACACTATTTGTGACTACCAACTGGCTGAGTAGCCCCACAACCACCAACATGTGCTCTACCATCTCTACCTCTTGTACCTTTAGTAGAATACCTACCTCTCACAGCTGAAATAGGAATAGCTCTAAACAAAAGGTAAGAACATTCCTTATCCATATGACCAACCTCATCACATACATAGCAACCTCTACGACTAGTCTCAATAGGAGAAGATACAACTAGACCTGAAAGGCAACCCTGTAGTGCTAAACAAGAAGGTCCACCACCCAAACTCTATAATGCCGCCTCACTGGCCTACCGTGGCATCCTTGAGAACCTCTAAAATATCTGCCTCGAGAGTCCTGACTTTTAAACTCACCAAAACGATGCACCCTCTTAGCACCTCCCTGAGATACACTAATAATACCCTCTGTCACCTTAACATGATCCATAATACTCTGAAAAGAACAATTAAACACAACCATCTGAGATGTAGCCAACTGAAGGGAGACAACCAAACCTTTCACAAACTTTTGAATCTTCTCAAACTCATATCTGGACAGGGCGTAGAAGCATGTCTTATACTCAAAAACTGTCATAGAGCCTTGTTCTATATGATCAAACTCATCCCACATACAATCTCTCAAACTAAAAGGTACAAATCACTCCAGAAAGACATCAAAAAACTGATCCCATGACAACTCAGGAGCATTAACAAGCCTACAACCAACAAATGATATCGAATAATCTCTTGTTGTATCTCACAACTAATAAGAGGTATAAGAAACTCTATTGGCGTAAAAAGAGTGAAACACAACTCAGAATACAGGGTATGAAAGAATTAGCACGATAAGGAATAAAATAAGGGAAGTTTTTTAAAGACGTCCTATAGCTTATCGAAGATAGATACGGACGTCTACGTACCGATCTGTGAGACTCTATTAGACATTCTGTTCTTACACTGTTGAGATCAATGAAACCTGGATGCTCTGATACCAATTTGTCATGACCCAAAAATGAGGATCATGATTGCACTTGTCGCGGCGTACCTTGACAAGTAAGCCAATCACCCAAACTGATACGAGTAGAGAAAAATAAAGAAATACCCCAAGGTAAGGCTTCTAGAATGAAGCCGAACCATATAAATAATCATAATAATGCGGAAAAAACTTATCCAAATTACCAATCATGCGCAAAACTAGGTGTCAATAGTGTAAGAACTACTAATACAATCCAAGAGTCAAATACATCATAAAAATAACCACAAAGGAATAATAGCTGCCTCTGAATACTAATAAAGACATAACTAGTATAGAAATATAGAGGTGAACTTTGGACGCATGAATGTCCAACCGCTACTTTGAAAGCTCCAATAATCGCCCGAATCAAGTAAGCTGAGGCGTACTCGAGCTAGGACCTGCACAAAAAGGGCACAGTAGGCATGAGTACGATCCACTTGTACTCAGTAGGTATCATAGGCCGACTAAGCAAAGTAATAAATAAAGCATACAAAATATACACTAAGGGCAAGTCACCTGCAATCAGAAAATATCTCACAATGGTAGCCCATGCCTCTTGCACTAATAGTTCTAATATATCTCACAAATATTACAAAAACACACAAATATATAGAACACAAGTATACATTATGTCACATATAAATAGAACAAGAGAGAACATGTAGATACGAGATTATCAAATACAAGTAAAGTAAAGTTAGACAAATACATAGATGACAAGTCAATAAGTCAATACAACAGAACATAAACACAATAAAGTAAGTGCAATGTATATGATAATGATGATGATGATGATGTACGAGGTTGTTGCACAACCTCTGGGATCGTCACACAGTCCCCGTATACACCTACGGAGCTAAATCATCCCGATGTAGGACCCATGGGGGGTTCTTCAACCCATATACAATCCACATATCTCATATCTTATTTCCATTATATCCCTCAGAAAGGGTTTTATAAGGTGCTACAACATTTTTAAAAAGGTGTTGCTAGTGTTTCTCAGATGTTGCCACGATGGTACCAATGTTTCATGAATGAGTATGATATGAAGATGTAATGCTCACAACCCATCACAATAAGTATTTCCACAATCAACCACAATGATACATTTCCACAACCACATGAGCCAATATCCGCTCGTTATTTTCATTTCATCCATGAATTTCCACATGTCTTATATGTTAGTAAAGTATGAATATAATCACAATACACCAATGGTACCACATTAAACAATACAATACAATTGTCACATGTATTCAAGGCTATCAATATCACATAGGATCCCACACGGTCAAACATATCACATAATATTTCAAGTTTGGCAATTACATCACATATAGGCCCTCACATGGTCACAACACATAGATAGCCATTTTTCATGATTAGCTCTCACCCTTAACATGTATTTTATACCATCATTTACTACCTAGCTCAGTCTGAAGAGTTAAGTCATAACCTACCTCGAAAGCCAAAACCGGTCCGCTACACTTGAATCCGCAACCTCACCTTTTACGAAAATTCTCGAACTTCACTAGAAATATCAAATATAAAATATACGCATTAAAACAAAATTAACGACACCCATATTGACTACTTTTGATTCGGGATCAAAACGGCCCCCAAAATAGATTTTCGAAAAAGAAGGGCAAAATTGGAACTTTACTTCCAAAACATGTTCCCCATATTTTTAAGAACCTACAGCTGAAAATCTAAGTTAAATCGATTAAAAAACGAGGTTCAAATCGAAGAAAAACATTTTTGAGCTTTACCGGGTAAAATATTTGAAATCTGGGTTAAAATCCAGAATCAGAGTTGTTTTGAAGGTTAAATTGATGAAAAACTAGTAATTATAAGATAAAAGTATTATTCAAGTGAAAATGAGTGAAATTTGGGTTTAAAAGCATGCTCTAAGATTTTTTTGGGATTTTGAAAAATTAATGAAGAAATTACTAAGAAAAGGGTGAGTTTTACCTTAAATCCGTAATATAATCAAGAAATAGGTGTTAATCTAGCTTCCCAAGCTCTCACAAACTTCACTTTTAAGCTCCCAAAATATTTAGGGTTTAACTCTCAAGAGGCAAGATGAAAAATGAGCAAAATGGGTGAAAAATCTGTTATATATTGCAGATTTTGTATACAATAATTAGTGCTGTCTTTTTTTCTAAGTCGAAATAGACTTCGACGGGGTACTCGAGATTCGTTCGGAGTCCGATTTATGCAAACGAACTATGAAACCACACTAAATTCAACGTTCCGGACGCGATGGCACTACCAGATTTTTCAGAAAAATTCGTTTTCACAAAATTGACCCCCGAAATCCGAAATCATAATTTTCTAAATCGAGGGTCGAAATGAGATTTAAAAGCCGTAAAATCATACTAAATATGCTAACACACTAAAATTGATATTCCGGATCTGTTGGTGAAGTTGAATTTTCTATACGAGGTTGTTTCGATCAAAAGTGGGTCCCACACCCAACTTTTCAATTTTTCAACTTTCCGACCAGTAGGTCGAAATGAGCTTGGGTGCACCAGGACCCGAAACCAAGGTCTATCTATCCTAAAAACAATATTCCAGAGATGGTGGCATAGTCTGTTCGATCATCCATCACACGGATCAAAATATATCCACATTAGCCCGAAATAAGGCTCTCGAAGCCATCAAAAACCACAATATTGCATAAATGATAGCAAAATGTATCAAAATCATGTCAACTACTCCCACACCCCATAAATACCATAATTCAATAACGGAGAGGGGTAAAATAGTTAAATCACATAAAATCATAAATTTCACCTATTTCATTAAATTTTCAGGTCGTTACAATATGCAACAAGTGGAAGAGGAAAAGAAGAAATAAGTGGACATGAGTGAAAGGCAGAATAAGAAGTTTTAATACTTGGATCAGGATGAAGGCCAGTAGCAGAGTAGTAGAGATGGTGGACAATGGTCTAAGAAGAAGTGGGGTAATTTTGGTTCTTACTCTATGGCTAGTGCTCCTTATCCGAAGTTGTCAGGTGATTGCCATTTTTAAAATAGTATTGGTCCTCGGGAATAGGGTGTCCAGCCTCAGGCTATTGGGCCTCAGTCAGCTTTATCATATCCCCCTCATAGATTTTGTGGTCAGGTGCATTGTAGTGTTTGTGAAAAGGGGAGAAACAAGTGCTTTAAATGTGGTCAGATTGATCATATGCAGAGGGATTGTCCTACGAAGGTTGTTTTTGGGGAATATAAGATTCTTGTTGCTACTTTATCAGCTCCTGCACTAAAGGGTGCTACTTCTGCTTCTGGCTCCTGCACTGGACAGAACCGCCTATACGCTCTTGCCATCTGCCAGGATTTTGAGGTATCCCCTGATGTTGTTACTGGTAAGCTCAAAATTTTCTCTCTTGATATATATTGTCTACTTGATCCCGGGTTTGCCCTCTTTTTTGTGACCCTTTATATAGCTATCTATTTTGGTTTTAACCCTTAGTGTATTTCGGATCTGTTCTCTATGTCCATTCAATGAGTGACTCCATTATGGATAAAAGGATCTATAGAGGTTGTGTGATGATGGTCTATGGTAGGGATACCCTGGTGTATCTGTTAAAGTTGGACATGTTAGACTTTAATGTAATTTTGGGGATAGATTGGTTGCATTCGTGCTATGTGTCTCTTGATTGTCGAACCCGAAAGGTCAGTTTCCACTTCCCTAATGAGTCGGTGATCGAGTAGGAAGGTAGATCCCTAGTTCCTAAAGGAAGGTTCAATTTGTATCTTAGAACCCAAAAATTGGTTTCTAAGGGGTGCCTCTATAACTTAGTGCATGTTAAGGATTCTAGAACTGAAGGTCCTCCTTTGCAAACTGTCCCCATGTTTTGTGAATTCCCCGAGGTATTCCCTGATGATCTTTCTAGTGTTCCTCCTGATAGGAAAATTAATTAATCTCTTCCGAACACTCATCCTATTTATATATCTCCTTACAGAATGGATCCGGCTGAGTTGAAAGAACTCAAGGAATAGCTGAAAGATTTTCTTGATAATTTATCCGCCTTAGTATTTCTTCTTGGGGTGCTCTGGTTCTATTCGTGTGTAAGAAGGATGGGTCCCTTCGGATGTGCTTACATTATCTCCAATTGAATAAGGTGATCGTGAAGAATAAGTATCCTCTTTCGAGTATTGATGATCTCTTCGATCAGCTTCAAGGTGCTAATTACTTTTCTAAGATTGACCTCTGGAAACCATTAGTTGAATATTAGGGAGTCGAATATCCCTAAGTCTACTTTCTAAACTTGGTGTGGTCATTTTGAATTTTTGGTGATGTACTTTGGTTTGACTAATGCCTCGGTAGAATTTATGGATCTTATGAACTGAGTATTTCGTCAGTTCTTGGATTTATTCGTAATTGTATTTATTGATAATATTTTGGTATATTCTAAGAGTGAGGCGGATCATGTCGATCACCTTCATCTTGTATTGCAAACCTTGAAGGATCAGCGGTTGTATGCAAAGTTCTCAAAGTGTAAGTTCTGATTAAATATTATGACTTATCTGCGTTATATTGTTTCTAGTGAAGGAATCATAGTGGATCTACAAAAATTTGTTGTGGTTAAGAAGTATCCTAGACCTACGACTCCAATCGATATTCAGAGCTTCTTGGATTTAGTCGGTTATTATTTAAGGTTTGTGGAAAGTTTCTCTTCAATTGCTGCCCTATTGACTAAGTTAACTCAGAAGAAGGTAAAGTATTTGTGGTCTGATGCTTGTGAAGGTAGTTTCAAGAATTTAAAGGATAAGTTGACTTTGGCTCTGGTCTTGACTCTACCTGAGAGTACTGATGGTTTTATTTTCTATTGTGATGCATCTCGGATGGGACTGGGTTATATGTTGATGCATCATGGCAAGGTGGTTATATATGCTTCTAGACAGTTGAAAGTTCATGGTCATGATTTTGAATTGTTAGCTGTGGTGTTTGCATTGAAGATCTGATGACATTATTTGTATGGGGGCCATGAGGATATTTATTCTAAGCCTGCAATACGTGTTTACTCAAATGGAACTAAATCTCAGGCAAAGGAGGTGGCTTGAGTTACTAAAGAACTATGATATGAGTCTCTACTATCACCCAGGTAAAGCTAATATGGTTGTTGATGCTCTTAGCAGGTTGTCCATGGGAAGGTTATCTCGTTTGGATGAGGAGAAGTGGGATTTGGTGAAGGACATTCACCTTTTGTCTAATCTTAGAGTCTGTCTCTTGGGTTTTGAGGATGGTGGTGTAATAGTTTAAGAGGTGGCGATGTCATCTCTTGGTGTTGAGGTAAAGAAGAAGCAAGTGTTGAACCCTAACTTGATGCAGATAAAAAAATATAGGTAGGTAGAGAGTGATGGCTTTCGAGAATGGTGGTGATGGTATCTTGAGGTACCAAGGTAGATTATGTGTTCCCGTCGTTGATGGGTAGCGAGGAAGAATTTTGGTCGAAGCTCATAAGTCACATTATACTGTTCATCCTGGTTCGACAAAGATGTATCATGACATAAGAAAAAATTATTGGTGGAATAACTTAAAGAGGAATGTGGCCAATTTTGTGGCTAAGTGCATGGTGTGTCAGTAAGAAAAGGTGGTGCACCTGAGATCTGGTGGATTATTTCAGGAAATTGAGTTACCTGTGTGAAAATGGGAAATAATTAATATGGATTTTGTTATTGGTCTTCCACGGTCTCGCTATTAGTTTGATTCCATTTGGGTCATCATGTATAGGATGACTAAGTCCGCTCACTTCTTGCCAGTGAGGACTAACTATTTGGCGGAAGATTACAATAAGCTCTTCATTGAGGAGGTCGTTGTAGAAAAACAAGAGATTGGCAGAATATTTTAGAAACAATCGAGGCTTTTCTCATTCTATTTTAAAGGCAGAGATGGCCTGTATTTATACAAATTCAGTATGCTGAATTGTGACCTAAGTAGACTCCTATAGTATCTTAACTTCTACAATGAGCATAGAGTTCTACAATATGTATGACTACTACATTGTTTTAAATACAAACTCTACAATAGCTATCTTATTCAAGGCAGACATATCACTTAACACTCTTGATCTGGTTCAATCTCTCCAACACTTCCCCTCAAGCTAGTGGGAGGTGTAATAACCACTCCTAGCTTGCTTATAAATTGTGCAAACATCTCCTTCGTTAGTGACTTTGTGTGGATGTTAGATAATTAATCCTTTGACCTAACAAACCTTGTGACAAGCTGTCGACTAGCAACCTTTTCTCTAACAAAGTGATAGTCCATCTCAACATGTTTTGTTTTAGCATGCATGACTGGATTGACTGTCATGTATAATGCACTCAAGTTTCCACATAACAATGTAGGTACAGCCTTTATATGTACTCCAATGTCTCTGAGGATGTATGTTATCCATGTCAATTCAGCTGTTGTTGAGGCTAGTGCCCTATATTCTGCTTCCGAACTGGACCCTGCCACTGTATGTTATTTCTTGGATGTCCAAGATACACAATTTTCTCCAAGGTAGATGTTGTAGCCTGTAGTTGATCTTCTATTCATAGGGCATCAGAGAAACCATATAGCCTAAATGAGGAGTGAGACAAGATCCTCAGACCAAACTGAGTTGTGATCTTCACATATCTAAGTATCCTCTTGACAGCTTGATGGTGTGTATTGTTGGGACTTTTCATAAATTGACTTACGAGATTTACTACATGAGTTATGCCTGGTCTTGTTAGTGTCAAGTATTATAGACTGCCAACAATTCTTCTGTATAATGAAGCATCCACAGGGTCACCTTCAGCTTCCTGCAAGCCATGTTTTGTGCCAGTAGTGTGCTTACTGATTTAGCAAGGGCCATGCTGGTTTTAGAGAGTAGTTCTGCTGCATACTTACTCTGACTTAAATGAATGCCTCCACTAAAGTAAGCGACCTCAATTCCTAGAAAGAAGTGCAAGGAGCCAAGATCCTTCATAGCAAATTCTTTTCCTAACTCACTAATAATTTCTAAAATTAGTGCAGTATGACTTCCAGTGATAATTATGTCGTCAATATATAGGAGCAGTAGAATTGTTCCTTTTTTACAGTGTAGTACAAAAAGTGATGAGTCTGCCTTGCTGCACTTGAATCCAAGGTGAAGTAGATGTAAGCTAAACCTGTCAAACCAAGCTCTAGGAGCCTGTTTAAGGCCATACAATGCTTTCTTCAGTAAACACACCCTGTCAGGATATCTAGAATACTTGAAACCTGGTGGTTGAGTCATATATACCTCCTCTTGGAGATGTCCATGCAAGAATTCATTTTTCATATCTAGTTGCCTGATGCACCAGTGACAGCTGACGGCAACTGAAAGAACTATTCTTATAGTACTGGCCTTCACAACTGGACTGAAGGTTTCTTGAAAGTCCACTCCTTCAAGTTGTGAATATCCCTTGGAAACTAGTCTTGCCTTATATCTTTCTATGGATCCATCTGCCTTCAGTTTGGTTTTGAACACCCATCTAGAGCCAACTATGTTCATACTAGTTGCCTTAGGCACCAATGTCCAAGTATTATTTTGGTGAAGTATATCTATCTCCTCTTTCATAGCTGCAAATCACTCTGGAGAGTTGAGTTCTTCACTCACTATTTGTGGTTCCTGCACTGTGGATTTCTTTTCTGCAATAAGAGAAATATGACTCTGCGGCATGGATTTTGATTTTAGCCTTGTCACCATGTGATGAGTCTGCGCATTTGATGTCTCGGTAGCAGGTACTTCTGCAATCGGAGTCAGTTCCTCTTGATTGTCACTAGTGTTGAACCGCTGTGACGGATCTTCTTCAAGTTGAATGTCCTCCGGGTCATGTACTGACGGAGCATTTGTTGAATCTCCCCTTGATCTAGCAAACCGAGGCTCACTAGAAGTCTCACCAGAAATATCAACTGCAGTAATGTGATCATCTTTGATAGGAATAGACTAATCAGTTGATGGTGGTGCAACACTTGACAATACTTTCCCTGAACATATTGGTGGTATAGTATTCAGCACTTCCTCAGAATATATTGATGGTGCAGTACTTGACAACACATGATCCTCAATTGAGTTTGAGGCATCCTGCAACTTAGAGAAAAAGTCAAAAAAGGTAGCAAGGTGAGTGTAATCATTCGAACCAACTAGTGGTTCATTCGGTTGAACATAAGGTAGTGTATGTTCATCAAATATCACATGTCTTGAGACAAACACTCTTCTGGTAGAGGGGTGATAGCACCTATAACCTTTATGAAGGCTACTGTATCCAATGAACACACATGGATAGGTCTATAGGGAAAATTTAGTATTTCCTTTCAAATAAGGAAAACACCTGCATCCAAATACTTTGAGACGGTTATAGTCTGGATGTTCTCCAAAAATCTTAAAGAATGGAGTTTCGATTTTCAACACCGATGAAGGCATTCTGTTGATTAAGAAAGCTGATGTTAAGAAGGCTTCAACCCAAAGAAATTGTGGAAACTTTGCATGAAATAGTAAGGTCAAACCTGTTTCCACAATGTGCCTATGCTTTCTTTCAGAGACCCCATTTTGTTCAGGTGTATGAGGACATGAGATATGTCTAACAATTCCACAATTGTCAAGATGCTTAACAAAGTCAATATTATTAAATTCACCTCCTCCATCACATTGGAAAATCTTAATAGTTTTTGTGAATTATTTCTCAGCCATCTTTTGAAACTTAACAAAGACTTCATAAAATTCAGATTTTCTCTTTAGCGGATATAACCAGGTGTATCTTGTACAATCATCAACAAATATTACATAGTATCTCATGTGATGAGATGACTCAACAGGTGCCGGACCCCAAAGATCACAATGAATTTTAAGCAAAGGCTCTTTTTCAATTTTATTTCTCAATTCAAAGGGAAGCTTACATCTTTTTTCCTAACTGGCAGCTAACACATACAGTAGGAACTTTATTCTAGTACATAACATCAACACACTTATTATTACTAAGAATCTTCAAAGACTTTAGACTAAGATGGCCTAATCTAGCATGACAAATATTGTCTGAGTTCTTCCACTTCTTGGTTGCAGATAAAGATTAATAGTTGTTGTCCTCCAATGCATACAAGCCATCCTTCCTAGATCCCTTGGCCAGAAGTCTCCCCTAGATCTTGTCCTTTACAGCAAATTCAGATTCATCAAACAAAATCACACAAGAGTTGTCCTTAGCAAGCTTACTAACTGATAACAAATTCTTTTTAATCTAAGAAACAACAAGAACTTCCTTTATTTTTAGTCCGGACTTAATTGTATTGCCAGTATGTGTGATGTCAAGTTTTGATCCATTTCCAACTATTATCTTATCAGGGCCAATATAAGGTTGAAGATTTGACAAGTTACCTGTTGAATGTGTTATATGACTGGTTGCACCAGTGTCAACATACATAGTCTCATCTTTACTTGTGGTGTTCTACAGATTAACTGCAGAGAAGGCCTGTGGTAGATCCTCAGATGCTTGGTAGGAATAGTCCCACCTATAGAAATACTTCATGGTTGTGTGATTGTTCCTGCCACATATCTAGCAGTTTTCCTTGTCCCTGGCTTAGTTTGAATTCTCAGCATTTTGAGAAGACTTACCAGCTTTGTTGTTGCCTTGCCCAGTAGGTCTGAAACCCCTGCCTCTTGAGGTAAAGTTTGGGTTTTCTTTTTTGTAAGGGTAACCCCCGCGACCTCTTCCTCTTTGAGTACAAAAGGCCATGTTGTTTTAGCCTTGTTGGACCACTTCTTCCTCATTCTCTCTCATATAAAAACCTCTAAGTGAACTGACAAATTGGTTAAAGGTGTAATATGGTGTTTTTCCCAACATGACAGTTCTAAAGTTATTGTATTTTGGACCAAGTACTCTAGCAAAGTTAATAACCTTGCTTTCCTCATCAACAGGCTTGTGTATGGCCTAGAGGCCATCACATATGCTTTTGAATTCCTTCAGATATTCATCAAGCTTTTTGGATCCCAGCTTGATGTTCTGCAACTGCTGCTTAAGTTAAAACTCCTTATCTTTGGTTGCTTGCAAGTATGCTTCCTCCAAGCATTCCCACATTTCTTTAGAAGTTGAAAATCCCACAATGAGGTACATACTTTCCTCTATCATCGTGAAAGATATCCAACTCCTAAGTAGCACATCCTTCTTCTCCCAGTCAGTTTTCTCAGCATCTTTCTCAACAGCTTTCCCGATTCCATTAGTGGTGATGGATGTATTGCCTAATTCTGGCTTATCATCTTTGATTAGATAGGATACCTTCATCACCTGTATCAATTGGAGTATTTGTGTCCTCTAAATCAGATAATTTGAAGGCTTCAACTTAATGGGACAAGAGGCAATCAAATGGTGTAGTGAGGTAGGTGAAAAACACAAAGACAAGGTGATGATAGGCGAATTTACACGCCTATAGTTCTATATTTTACCCATATTTTAGCCATGTTTTGAGGACAAATTATATAATTCATGCACTTTTAGTCCTTTTTGCTGTAAGTGAGCTAACGAACATGATTAGCAAGTTTTCAGGTATAAATGATGCAGAATTCAGCATTTTATGGATAACTTGACGCCAAAGAAAGCTTCACGAAAGGAGGAAACCAAATCTTGGACGCCAAGGACCAAAAGTGGCGCATGGAAAATCATTCCCGGGCAAAAACAGCAATTCTGAAGACTTTGGGGACTAGCAGTAACTTATTAGGATTAGGATAATGATACCTTAACCTAGTAGGATGGGTTAAGTAATTCATTAGCTTAGTAGGAATAGCATATGGGTATTATAAATACCCTATTTTGCTAGAGATTTTAATACTTCGAATTACAATTCTAATTCTACATTTCAATTCTTATTCTACTTCCGCAAGACCTTTTATATTAATTCTACTTTTTATTCTTCTTCTATTCATCTAATCAATTCTTAATTTCTGCAACAAGAGAAACGTTACTTTGCAAGGAATTCACGCCTAACGCCTACCACACTTTGCTACACGAAATATTTATTGTGGTATAATAACAATGTCTATTGTGATTTCCTTCGCACTCATGGGTAACTAAACTTCTCTGTTGGGGTTATGGAAGCCATATGAGATACTATCTATTGCTATGAGTTTGTGAATTCGTGACACGTATATTGCTTATATCATTATTCTCTTCATCTTAATCTAAATTCTTTGTGGTTGCAAACGCATAGAATACGCCAGTATAGCATTAACTTGTTCGAAAGAAAGGTTATATGTCTGGAAAAGAGATAATGTCAAGGCAATAGGGTCCCATCCCCTATTAAAAAGTTAGTGCCGTAACTGGATTAACCTCTTGGAGAATTTGTACCGTTAGATACGCTTTAAGCTCGAAAGAGTTAAAGTGAAATAGTCCTTGTTCAGGTCGAAAGACGCTTGGATTTACCATCGAATACAATTCTCTATAAGCACATGCATGTCTGAACTCCGCATAACTCATAGCCAATAGAGACGTACAACTCATAAGGTGGACATAACCCCAACTTCTCAATTCTCATCGTTTACATCTTACTAAACATTCTTTCTTTTTACTTTGCTATTTCCATTTTTTCTCTACTATTTGGTTACATTACTTGCACAACAAGACTCCCCCCTTTTTCGAGACTTTCACTAAAAGTCTAGTAATCTTCGCTTACTTGCTGACCAAGCTATTCCCTGTGGGATCGATACCCAACCCAGTTGGGTTCTATATTTGACAAACGACCGCTTTACACTCCTACGAGAGTTGTAGATTGAGCGTTATCAAAAATTGGCGCCGCTGCCGGGGAATACGGTTGTCAACTATGTTTGTGATAGTTACTAGACCCTTTGGTCAAAGATTCTCATACTTTACTTTTAGTTGTTGTTTTTGTTTACTGCAGGTTTCTATTCAGTGCATGCCCCATACCCGAAGTTCTGGTCAACCGTTATTACCTATCAATCCTAAACCACAACGTATTCGCAGAATGGAGGCACAACACGCAATTGAAAGGATGGCTGCTCAACAGGAACAGGCGAGACTAGCTGCGCTAGCCGCCGCTCAAGTACATCAACAGAATATTGATAACCCTGGGCGAGCAACAAATCCTGATGATGAAGATCTAGGTGATGACGAGCTACTAAACCCTAGGCATGCCGCTGAGATCGCAACACCTGCCAACAGAAGATATCGTCAAGATAGGTTTAGGCCTGAACGCCAAACTATGCAACCAGCTTTTGATGATGATGATGATGATCTTGATGGAGCCGGAGCCACAGGAGCCATTATTCCTCCACCATTGGCACCTGGAGCCAAGTTCAACATCACAAGCACCATGATTTAGTTATTGCAACTCAAGGGATTATTTGGTGGACTAGCAGGCGATGATCCAAATATGCATCTCATCAACTTTATTTCTACATGCAAGTCATTTGACAATCCTGGCGTTGGTCAGAATGCAATTCGATTACGTCTATTTCCATTGTCTCTATCTGGGGAGGCAACTCTATGGTTAAATGGGCTGACTCCTGATTCTATTACAAATTGGAGGCAATTGAGAGACGCTTTCCTAGAAAGATTCTTTCCGCCATCCAAAAGAGCACAAATGAGAGATGAAATCAACAACTTTTGTCAGCTTCCAACTGAAGCCCTTCATGAAACATGGGAGAGGTTCAAGACGAAGCTAATGAGGTGCCCAAACCATCACATGACTAATGTTCACCTAATGGAGATACTTTATAGAGCCTTGAATTCAATAACTAAACCAGTTGTGGATAATGCAGCTGGAGGATCATTCATGGATCTCACCTTTGGTCAGGCAAGCAATATGCTAGACCGGATGACGAAGCAAAGTAGAGCTTGGCATACCAGGGATTCTGAGGTAGAAAATCCCACTTTATCTATAGGCATGACTGCAGACCAAAGGAGAAGAGAAGAAGAACGTGATCAAGATATGGCGCACATGAAGACACAAGTGGATTTTCTTACAAAGCATCTATTATCGGGGAAGACCAAAAAAGTCAAAGCTATTGCGTCAAAAGGAAGAGACGAATCTGATTCGGATGAAGAGGCCAACTACTTGAACAATCAGGGGGGTTTCTGAGGTAATACCCAAGGAAACCAAGGTCGGAACTATTATGATAAATCTGGAAACAAGGACCAAGGTAGTTGGAAGAACAGGAATGACAATAGTAGGTTATATGTTCCCCCAGGAAGATGTGACACCACCACATCTAGTTCTGGAAATATGGAAGAGATGATGGATAAACTGTTGAAAGGAGTGGAAGCAACTAGCGCGGGAGTAACGGAGGTAATAAATGATTTGTCCTCAATGAAGCAATTGGTTGATTCACATTCCACTTCGATCAAGCAAATAGAGCAGCAATTGAGCCAACTTTCAGCAGCTCTCAATCAAAGAAAGACTGGCACCTTACCTAGCGACACTGGGCAAAACCCAAGGAATGATGGGTCATGCATGGCCATGACTACCCGAAGCGGTAAGGTGCTGGAAACTTCATCAAAAGGCAAGCAAGTGGTTGACGAAGTAGCAGACATTGATGAAAAAGAAAAAGAAGAAGCTGTTGTAGAATCCACCCACGACGTCCATGACGGTACACCAAGCATGTTGCAGCCTGAAAAGGCTAGAAAACGAAGGCAAGAGGAGAAGAAAGTCGTGGAGAAAACAATTCCATATCCACCACCACCTTTTCCTCAAAGATTGAAGAAGGTGGCGGATGATACAAAGTTCAGCAAATTCATGACTATGTTAAAGCAGCTGACCATTAATGTTCCATTGGTGGAGGCACTTGAACAAATGCCTGGGTATGCGAAATTTATGAAGGATCTTTTTACAAAGAAGCGGGCAGCAAGCTATGAATTGAAAGATAATGTTCATCACTGCAGCGCAATCGCAACCCGATCACTAGTTCAGAAGAAGGCTGACCCCGGCGCTTTCACTATTCCTTGCACCGTTGGATCTTTGAATTTTGCCTAGGCATTATGCGATTTAGGAGCCAGCATCAATTTGATGCCACTATCCATTTACAAAAAGTTGAGGTTGGGTGATCCTACTCCAACCAATATGAGGCTCGTAATGGCGGATAGGTCGGTAAAACGACCTGTTGGTATTCTATGTGATGTATTGGTGAAGGTTTCTTCATTCATCTTTCCAGCAGACTTCGTTATTTTGGATTGTGAGGCAGACTCAGAAGTTCCTATAATCTTGGGGTGCCCTTTCCTTGCTACGGGAAGTGTGCTTATCGATTTGAGAGCTAATGAGCTTTCATTCCGAATAAATGACGAAGTAGTTCGCTTTGACGTGTGCAAATCAATGAAGCAACCCAAAGATCTGAACGTATTCTCGGTAGTGGATGTTTATGTTGATGATGAGAAAGAATTACTTGAAGAAGAGCAAACTATTGATGACCCATTGGCGGTTGTGCTCATGAATGGAGAGAGTAAAGATGCTGAAAACTATGAAGAAACTATTGATGCTCTAACAGGATTTGGGTCATATCCTCATGCTCCCAAGAAGCTGTACCTTGATCTCAAAAATCGACCCACACCACCAGTTAAACCATCTATTGAAGAGCCACCCACGTTAGAATTAAAGGAGCTGCCTAGTCATTTAAAGTATGCATTCTTAGGAAGAGGAAACACACTTCCAGTCATTGTGGCGGAAGATTTGGGTGAGCAACAAGTTGCAGCTCTCATTGCTATTTTACGGAAGAATATTAGAGCCATCGGATGGACCATCGCAGATATTATGGGTATTCCACCTGGGATTTGTACACACAAGATTCAGCTTGAAGAAAATTGCACACCCACCATTGAGCATCAAAGGCGTCTCAATCCACTTATGCAAGAAGTGGTGAAGAAAGAAATTATCAAGTGGTTAGACGCAGGAGTTGTATATCCAATCTCCGACAGTACATGGGTAAGCCCGGTACAATGTGTTCCCAAGAAAGGAGGCATGACGGTGGTCGCAAATGAAAAGAATGAGCTTATTCCACTCAGACCCGTCACCGGATGGAGAGTATGCATGGACTATAGAAAGCTGAATTCTTGGACACTCAAAGATCACTTTCCAATGCCATTTATGGACCAAATGCTAGATCGATTAGCGGGGAAAGGATGGTTTTGTTTTCTAGATGGTTATTCAGGATATAATCAGATTTGTATTGCCCCCGAAGACCAAGAGAAGACAACGTTCACATGTCCATATGGCACGTTTGCCTTCAAACGTATGCCATTTGGGCTATGTAACACACCAGCCACCTTTCAACGTTGTATGATGTCCATTTTTTCTGATATGGTTAAAGATACTTTGGAGGTATTCATGGACGATTTTTCAGTCGTTGGTGAGTCTTTTGAAGCGTGCTTGGTAAACCTAAGTATGGCGTTGCAAAGATGTGTAGAATTCAACCTAGTGCTTAATTGGGAAAAATGCTACTTCATGGTTAAAGAAGGTATTGTTCTGGGGCATAAAATCTCCGAAAGAGGGATTGAGGTTGATCGAGTGAAAATTGAGGTTATTGAGAAGCTACCACCACCAATTTCCGTAAAGGGAATTCGTAGTTTCCTCGGTCACGCAGGTTTCTATCGGCGGTTTATCAAAGACTTCTCCAAAATTGCTAGTCCATTGTGCAAACTCTTGGAGAAAGATGCAAAATTTGACTTCAATGAAGATTGTTTGAAGGCATTCGAACGCCTCAAAGGAAAACTAATTGAAGCCCCTATCATGGTTGCACCAGATTGGTCTCTACCGTTCGCAGTCATGTGTGATGCTAGTGGGGTAGCCGTGGGCACTGTACTTGGCCAGAGGAAGGAGAAATTATTCTATCCTATCTACTATGCTAGCAAGGTCCTGAACGAAGGCCAAAAGAACTACACTATCACAGAACAAGAGCTCCTAGCGGTTGTGTACACGTTTGAGAAGTTCCGTGCTTATTTGTTGGGGACCAAAGTGATCGTTCATACAGACCATGCAGCTCTAAGATATCTAATGACAAAGAAGGATGCGAAACCAAGACTAATTCGATGGGTGTTGCTGCTGCAAGAATTTGATTTCGAAGTTAAAGATAGAAGAGGTTGCGAGAACCAAGTGGCTGATCATCTATCTAGACTCAAAAATGAGCATATGGCGCAGCCTGAAATCGAGATTGATAATGCATTCCCTGATGAGAAGATCTTAGCAATGATAATGGAAAAGTTACCATGGTATGCCGACTTTGCAAATTTTACGATAAGTAATGTGATACCTGCAAACTTATCTTACCATCAAAAGAGGAAGTTTATGCATGATGTAAAACACTACTTTTGGGATGAGCCATATTTGTTTCGACGATGCACGGATGGTGTTATCCGACGATGTATATCCCATGCAGAGGTGCCTAATATATTGGAAGCATGCCACACTTCCCAAGTTGGGGGACATCACGCAGGTAATCGGACAGCAAGAAAGGTATTGCAAAGCGGATATTATTGGCCTTCGATATTTAGAGATGCCTACGACTTTGTTAGAAGATGCGACCAATGACAGCGACAAGGTGCTATTTCAAAACACCATGAGATGCCCATGTCGAAAATCCTTGAAGTAGAGCTCTTTGACGTATGGGGTATTGATTTCATGGGTCCATTCGTAAATTCGTTTGGGATGAAGTACATCCTAGTTGTTGTAGATTATGTCTCAAAATGGGTTGAAGCAGTAGCGTTGGCCGACAATGAGGGAAAGCGTGTTGTTGCATTCTTGAAGAGAAATATCTTCTCTCGCTTTGGAGTACCACGTACTATCATAAGCGATGGCGGATCCCACTTTTGCAACAAGCTATTCAAATCCGTGTTGGCAAAATATGATGTCAAGCAACATAAGGGAGCCACACCTTATCACCCACAAACTAGCGGCCAAGTAGAGGTTTCCAACCGAGAGATCAAGCAAATCCTTGCTAAAACGGTGAATGCTAATAGGAAAGATTGGTCTAGGAAGTTGGATGATGCACTATAGGCGTACAGTACTGCATTCAAAATACCCATTGGCATGTCCCCGTACCAACTAGTTTATGGGAAGGCTTGTCACTTACCCATTGAGCTTGAGCATAAGGCATTGTGAGCGTTGAAGCGATTGAATTTGAATTGGGATGATGCAATAAATCTGAGATTGGAGCAACTGAACGAGATGAACGAATTCCATCTCCATGCTTATGAAAGATCAGACCTATACAAGGAGCGGATGAAAAAGTATCATGATCAGCGGATTGTTCGACGAAACTTTCAAAAGGATGATATGGTCCTTCTTTTCAATTCCAGACTGAAGTTATTCCCAGGTAAGTTAAAATCCAAGTGGTCTGGTCCATACAAAGTTAACCAAATCTACTCGTCTGGAGTAGTAGAGTTGGAAGACAATAATGGTGTTGTCTTCAAAGTGAATGGCCAACGAATAAAACCCTATATCGGTCCTCTTGATTTGATAAATTAAATGGACCTCACTTATCTCGACGAAGTCTAAGTACTCGAGGTAATTATGTCGTGCCGCAACAATAAATCAAGCGCTAGATGGGAGGCAACCCATCGGTTATCGTTTTTCATTTTTCCTTTCGTTCTAGTACGTGTTTTGCTTTTGATAAATAAAAATCCAAAAATAAGAGTCGTGCCACGACCAAAACTAAGGCGTTGGATGGGAGGCAACCCATCGTTCTAATCGTTTTTATTGTCTTAGAGAAAATGTAGGTGCAAGATGTGTAAAACGAGGAGATTGGTTTCAAATCTCGATTTGGACGTGTTGCATGTTAAAGGTGGTAAGTTAGGAATGAGGAAGAAAAAGGTTATGGATTGAGCATTGCTCATGAAAATATAGGCATCAAACAAGGCTAGGCCTAGGTAAAACTAGGCCACGAACAAGGAAAAGCCTATACTATGGCCTAAGATCTCGGAATCTAGTGTGCCATAGCATAGGCGCCGCCCATGCCCAAGTATGCCATAGCATAGGCGCCGCCTATGCTAAAGCCTTTTGTCTCTGAATCTCATATGCCATGCTAAAGGCGCCGCCTATGCCTAGGAATGCCATGGCATAGGCTCCGCCTATGCTCAACAATGTTATGCAAAAGGCGCCGCCTATGCCAAGCATAGGCAAAGCAAAAGGCGCCGCCTATGGTCATTTCTTGTCTCCAAATCCGATTTTAAATGGGTAAAAACCCGACCCAACCTTCTCCTATAAATATGAGACTTAGTCTTGAACCAAAAACACATTGGAAACCTAGCCTAGGCGCCGCCTATAGTCTCCAAATCCTCTCAAAAAATTTCCATTTGCTCTTTTTCTTCACAAGAACATCATCCAAAGGCATCAATCAAGTAAGTACTACTTTGTTCTTCATTTACATTCCGTAAGTAATACATTACTACTCCTATTATGAATTGTTAAATCTTGAAGTAGTATTGGTGATTTGAATGTGATTGAATTGTTGTGATACAACCAAGTGAGTGAACGTATACGTAAGAATCATCTTAACTTGTTCCCAACTTGTATTTGATTTTGATGCACTGTCATACTTTTGCGGAATTAATATGGTCACAAAAATTGCATAATCTTGTCACTTGAATACTTACATGTTGGAATGACTTGTTCATCGGGATAAGAATTATAGTTGCCTACCGACATAGGAGGTTGTGATTATTTAGATACTATACCTTGATTCAATCCCTATGTAGTAGTCATGATATATCGAACATGAAAGTATTGCCAAGATTACAAGAAGTATGACTGCTCTGATTTTATTGTTGGAATATAGCACCTAAAACATATGTCGATGAAGTCTGACTAGTCAACCACTTTCACTTCACTAGTCTGTACCAACAAACTCAGTATGGGGTGGTGCCCCTACTGCTCGTTTATAGATTGTATCCATCGATATGATGCTAACATGAACATTATTTTAGTCTCAGGTACAATGGCACCCAAAGCAAGACAAGGCAAAGATAAGGCTACCACTTCACAAAAAGGCAAGAAAAGAGGCCGAAAAGAGCAAGGAGAATCATCCTCGATGCAATTACCACGCTGCATGTTTGGAATAAAATGGTTTCTTGAGGAGGAAG
Organism: Capsicum pubescens; assembly: GCA_030864215.1. Classification (NCBI taxonomy): domain Eukaryota; kingdom Viridiplantae; phylum Streptophyta; class Magnoliopsida; order Solanales; family Solanaceae; genus Capsicum; species Capsicum pubescens. The sequence goes on along the minus strand of CM061542.1, from coordinate 68,940,729 downwards.
CAAAGGAATGGTATAGGAACAACAAAGAAAGAAAATATGTTCATGTGGACTTGATAAACAAGGAAAGCCTAGCAAAGAAAGAACCGCGCATGTTGGCCAAGATCATGGCATTACATCTGGATTTCATCTTCCGAGACATGGGAGAATGCAATCTCGATTTAACAAGAGAATTCTATGCCAACTGGTCACCAAAAACCACAGGAAGCGAGGTCAAGATTCGGGGCCAAGTTTTACAACTCAATGCGGATTTCTTCAACTCCTTTCTTGGCTTGCCTTCAGTCGATCCATCACCATTCAAGGAGCTGTACAGGAGACCTCCATATAGAGCTATTCGACACACACTCTGTGGAACAAGATCCATGGCACGCTGGATTAGACACAAGGACACTGGTCGACACAACACCTTCTCATATGCTCCTTTGAATAGGGAAGCAAGGATATGGTTGCGTATAGTCAACTCTTGCCTAATTCCAGGGAATCAGTACACCAAGATAACAAGATATAGAGTGTGCTTGGTATACGCATTGATGACAAATGTCCCTATCAACGTCGGGGCAATTATTCGTTCCACAATGCGGAAAGCTAGGCTACACAAGAGGTCCCACTTCAGTTTTGGCAACCTGTTGACTACAATACTAAGGAAAGAAGACATCAAAGAGGAACCGGCTGATCACAAACTCCCACACAACACAAAGAAGGTTGACCTCACGAAGGTTAAAGATGCTGAAACCACTCATGGAGTCAACCTTACCACTTCTGAAAGGCATGCTCGCGACGAAAGCTTCTCCCGCATTTATATGGCATGATGAAGTTTACCATGATGAGCGGGGGTTGTGTTCCAACTGTTGCAGAGCTCCAACAGTTGGATTATGACTACCCAATGAATGAGCATGCGAGGGCGATGTGTGGAGAAGGTGTATATTTTGAGGAACCTCTTGATGACGACATGCCAACCGATGATGATCGACGAATGCCAGACTCTGACGTGGAAGAGAACTCTGATGATGATGACTCTGATAATGATTCCGATGCAGGGGGTATGACCCCAGACATAGAGGATGAGTCCGACTAATCAGGTTCTTCTTATTTATTTTTCACTGAGGGCAGTGTGTCCCGTCTAAGTGTGGGGTGCTGGTATTTGCATGCTATACTTCTTTATCTGTATTTGCATTTATTTATGTTATTTATGTTTGGTTGTTTGATTTAGTTAGTAGTCGTAGATTTTTTTATTTTGATGCATGAAATTGTTTTGATAGGCGACATGGTGTTATGATAAGAGTTTGTGCTAGAATCATTACTATTGAGACACTTAGGCTCTAAGTGTGACTCACTGTGTGATAATTATGTGGTTTAATTCATTCATCCGTTGGGTCAAGAGTCTATACTGCTCCCAATAAAGTTAACCATGTGCCTTGTGTGTGTGAGATGATAGTATATTCTGTGCTTGTGACTGATGCTAGAACTTGCCTGGTATGTGTGTAAAGTGAAATAAAGAGTATGAGTTTAGGAGATGATTTAGGCATTTCTTTGGCAACCGATACTTGTTTACCTTCATTTTACCTACCCGTGGACTTTATCCTAGTCAACCCCTTTGAGCCTTTAAGCCATTTTCTTTGACAGCCTCATATGTAAGCCTAATCCATTTTTTCAAGACCATAATTTGATCCAAATTTCTAAGTGCTTTAAGTTGTAAAGTCATGTGACAAAATAAGAGGAAATTGGGTGAGAGTGATGCCTTAGAGTGTATTGGTACTTGAATTTGTTATGAAAAAGAGTGGTTATCATGGAGGTGTGTTATAAAAAAAAAGAGAAAAGAAAAAGAAATAGAAAAACAAAAAGATAAATTGTGTTTATGATTAAATAAAAAGATAGTTATGCTTGAATGGCAAAATAGGTGAAAAGGGGTGATAGATGAAAAAAAGGTAGCAGGGTTGATTAAAAGAAAGTGTTAATGGCATAATGTGATGTATTAAAGCGCTTAGGAACATAGTCACTATTTCTGGCCAAAATAGTCCTACCCGTCCCTTAGCCTACATTACAACCTATAGAAGACCTATTTGATCCTAAGCTTAGCATTCTGATATTTAGTGGAGCATTACACTATGGGCAAGCCTATGGTCATCAGTTGCAACATATGAAGTCTTTGTGAGAGTGAGAGCAAGGATAATCTTATACCCATGTTATGAAAAATGCAATACTTATGAGTGATTATGGGTAACATCTTATGTGAGACACACATGGTTGATGAGTTTTGGGTAGTCGTGTATGATTCTTTGTGCCTTGACTTTTGAATATGAGTTGACCACCATCACGAGTCTATGTTGGAGGCTGAATTGTTTCTACTAATGATCAGAAAACTACTCTTTGTTGATAATTGTTATGCTTGTCTTGACGAATATATTATGTTGTTGCTGTGAAACCCTAAGTAAATGTTAAGAGGGACATGATATTTTGTTCGAGGACGAACAAAGCTTCAAGTGTGGGGTGTTGATGATAGGCGAATTTACACTCCTATAGTGCTATATTTTACCCATATTTTAGCCATGTTTTGAGGACAAATTATATAATTCATGCACTTTTAGTCCTTTTTGTTGTAAGTGAGCTAACGAACATGATTAGCAAGTTTTCAGGTATAAATGATGCAGAATTCAGCATTTTATGGATAACTTGACGCCAAAGAAAGCTTCACGAAAGGAGGAAACCAAATCTTTGACGCCAAGGACCAAAAGTGGCGCATGGAAAATCTATCCCGGGCAAAAACAGCAATTCTGAAGACTTTGGGGACTAGCAGTAACTTATTAGGATTAGGATAATGATACCTTAACCTAGTAGGATGGGTTAAGTAATTCATTAGCTTAGTAGGAATAGGATATGGGTATTATAAATACCCTATTTTGCTAGAGATTTTAATACTTCGAATTACAATTCTAATTCTACTTTTCAATTCTTATTCTACTTCCGCACGACCTTTTCTATTAATTCTACTTTTTATTCTTCTTCTATTCATCTAATCAATTCTTAATTTCCGCAACAAGAGAAACGTTACTTTGCAAGGAATTCACGCCTAACGCCTACCACACTTTGCTACACGAAATATTTATTGTGGTATAATAACAATGTCTATTGTGATTTCCTTCGCACTCATGGGTAACTAAACTTCTCTGTTGGGGTTATGGAAGCCATATGAGATACTATCTATTGCTATGAGTTTGTGAATTCGTGACACGTATATTGCTTATATCATTATTCTCTTCATCTTAATCTAAATTCTTTGTGGTTGCAAACGCATAGAATACGCCAGTATAGCATTAACTTGTTCGAAAGAAAGGCTATATGTCTGGAAAAGAGATAATGTCAAGGTAATAGGGTCCCATCCCCTATTCAAAAGTTAGTGCCGTAACTGGATTAACCTCTTGGAGAATTTATACCGTTAGATACGCTTTAAGCTCGAAAGAGTTAAAGTGAAATAGTCCTTATTCAGGTTGAAAGACGCTTGGATTTACCATCGAATACAATTCTCTATAAGCACATGCATGTCTGAACTCCGCATAACTCATAGCCAATAGAGACGTACAACTCATAAGGTGGACATAACCCCAACTTCTCAATTCTCATCGTTTACATCTTACTAAATATTCTTTCTTTTTACTTTGCTATTTCCATTTTTTCTCTACTATTTGGTTACATTACTTGCACAATAAGACTCCCCCCTTTTTCGAGACTTTCACTAAAAGTCTAGTAATCTTCGCTTACTTGCTGACCAAGATATTCCCTGTGGGATCGATACCCAACCCATTTGGGTTCTATATTTGACAAACGACCGCTTTACACTCCTACGAGAGTTGTAGATTGAGCGTTATCACAAGGGGGTTGAGGATGTTGTCAGGGCCATGTTTGATCTAGTTTCTGGAAGAGGCAGCGTAGCTTTAAATTAGCTTTGATACCATGTATAAAAACAAGAGATTGGCAGAATATTTTAGAAACAATCGAGGCTTTTCTCATTCTATTTCAAAGGCATACATGGCCTGTATTTATACAAATTCAGTATGCTGAGTTATGCGGCAGACATTGTTCTACAATATGTATGACTACTATATTGTTTTAAATACAAACTCTACAATAGCTATCCTATTCAAGGCAGACATAACACTTAACACTCCTGATCTGGTTCAATCTCTCCAACAGTCGTGAAGTTGCATGGTGCCCCAGTTTCCATCATATATGATCGAGGTACTTAGTTATCATATCACTTTTGGTGTTTCTTTCAGAGCAGTTTGGGGACTAAGGTGAACCTTAGCACAGTTTTCCACCCTCAGACGGATGGATAAGCAGAGAGAACGATACAGACTTTAGAATAATAAGCGAAGAGATACCTTTCCATCCTCACTCTAAGATCTTGTGTGATTGATTTTGGTGGTAGTTGGGTTAACTATTTTCCTCTCATTAGTTTGTGTATAATTATAGCTATCATTCTAGTATTATGATGGCTCTGTTCGAGGCTTTGTATGGCAAGAGGTGTAGGTATCCCTAGGTTGGTGAGAATAAGTTGTATGGTCTTAATTTGGTTCACCAAGCTATGAAAAAGGTAAAGGTGATTTAGGATAGGCTTAAGACTACCCAATGTCGCCAAAAATCCTATGCAGATGTAAGACAAAGGGAATTAGAGTTTGAGGTGGATGATTTGGTGTTCTTAAAGGTGTCTCCCATGAAGGAAGTGATGCAGTTTGGAAAAAGGAGAAAGTCAGTCCTCGGTATGTTGGTCTCTTTCGTGTTTTGGGGCGAGTACGAATTGTGGATAATGAGTTGGAATGGCCTTCTATATTGAGATCCATTCATCCGTTCTTCCATGTTTCAATGTTGAGAAAGTACGTGGGTGATCCTTCATTGGTTGTTACATTGAAAAGTGTGGGCATTTCAAATTCCTTGTCTTATGAGGAAGTTCCAATGGAGATCTTAGATCGGCAAGTCCATCGGTTGTGGACGAAGGACGTGGCTTCGGTAAAGGTTCTTTGGAGGAACCAAAAATATGAGGAAGCTACTTGGTAAGACGAGGAGGACATGAAGTCTAAGTATTTGTTCCTATTTCCTACTCTGGAAGATCGTGCTTAAGGTATGTACGATCTTAACATCTTTGTTTATAGTCTTTGTTAAAGGTAAGTGTGGGTGCGTCTCTGTGTTAAATTGTGCAAAGGGATGCCTTGACCCATCATTCGAGGATGAATGATCCTAACAGGGGTGAATGAAATACCCCAATTGTTTATATCTGAGGAATTTCTAACATTTTATCCTCACTATCCTGACTACAACTTATCCTACGAGTCCTAAGGAGTCATGATGAGTCGTTGGACCAAAATCATAGTCTGACCAATGTGTGTGGCTAAATCTTCTGCTCTGAGCATGGGTGTCTCACTACGAGTTGTGAGGACTCATTACGGGTCATTCTGTGCAAATCATAGGATGTCCAGTGTATACCCAAATAGTTTTTGTGTTGATAACGACTAGAACCTACTAGTTGTAGGTTCCCATTACAAGTCGTAAGGTCAATAGTGTGTGTGTCTGGTGACACTGTCTTGACAACGACTCATGGAAACGAGTCGTAATCAGTCGTGATGAGTCATTATGAGACTCGTAACGAATGACGGTTTATTTTCCAGCTTTTAATGGGGATATTTTAGATATTTTCCTCTTATCCCAAAAATAACCCACGACCTATAAATATATTTGGGGCCCTATTTTCATTGATAACACACTCCAAACATTCTTTCTTATCTCTCAAGTCTCTCAAGCATCAATACTGAGGGTTTCCAAGAAGAGGCTGAAGGAGAGATTCAAAGGTTGAAGTCTCTCCATAATCTTGAGTATTTCAGGTATGTTACTCTTCCTTAATTATTACTTTGCTAAAATCATGTATTTTAAAGTATTATTCATATGGTTTTATGTTGGTTTTAGAACATAGATTGAGGGTTTTGAATGTTTATGTTTGGACAATGTTTTCCCATGGTTTACATATGATTGTTCATGCTTTAATTATGGCTTTGAACATGTGGGGTGCATGGGTATGGTGAATAAACTAGGGGATTATAATTTCCTCAATTTGTGAATATTGCAATTAAAGTGGTAATGGCCTCAATCCCATATTGTGAAATTGGATTTGAATATGAAAAGTATGCACATTGAACCATTCTTAAACTATTGCATAATATGAAAAACTAATGAAGCATAATGATTTTAAATTGAACCAAGGGGGTTGTGAATTCCCCCAAGGGATGACAGTTGGTTTGGCATGTTAATATTACCTTGCAAGTGTAGTTGGTATGATGATACCAACGGTGTATGCCTAAATGTGTATTATGGTCCAATGAATTATAATGTGTGATAAATGATTTAATTGGTCTTTAATGGGAGTTGTATAGCTGAGTTGTGAAAGTGGAGGTCACAAGGGACCAATACTAAAAATTGTGATTGCCGATGCAGTGGTGTAAATGATTGGGTGGTTCGAGTTCCCCGTATTATTAATACATGATTGGGAGGTTCGAGTCCCCCGTATTATATTGAATGATTGGGTGCTTAAGTCACCTTGGTATGTCGAGAGGTTCGAGTCCCCAATGGTGCATACATACATCCTATGGTTCATACAGCTACATGCACTGGGCCCTTCTAGTTGGGGGAGAGATGGACCCGTATATCCCGTGGGTGCCTTCTTATGTTATGACGGTTGAGCTACACAATCCAGGCTAAAGTTTTAAAGTGCATACTAAGCCTTGTTCCCTATCCCGACATATTATTTATATATGTATTGTGATGTGGTTCATATGGTATTTGATATAGTTAGACTTGATATTATTTGGTCCTCTAGCCCTGAGTTTCATGCTAGTATTTACCTCACTAACCATCTTTAGATGTTGTATCCCCATGCGATGCAAGCACCAGAGATACTACTACTTTTTTTGCATAGAGTTAGGTGGATCGGCTCGGTTAGTTGATTCATTGTGGTGAAGTGGTGAGCTTCCATTCTCCAGAAAACTTAGACATTTCATCAGTTCCTTTCATAGACTAGAATTGAGAGTTATATTATCATTAACATTATCATTGTCATTGTCACGATCGGGGACATGTCCCGACCAAGAATGGATCTTTTTTAATAGAGGCTTTGTTAGATTACTGTGGACTTGGGTGGTGATGTTGTTGGTTATGTTTGGTCGATTACCAATTATCAATGATAGACATGTCTTAAATTTCTTTGAGCTTATATTATGCTATCTTGTTATATATTTGAGATTCAACCATTTTTGGGCAGTGTGTGGTGATTAGGTTAGGTATAAAAGGTGGTCTCCAGTCCATGGAGGACTTGAGATACTCGTCATGGTCAGGCCCTAGTTCGGGTTGTGACACATGATCCTATCAAATTCTTTTTGACATTCAACAATTGTGCCTACCTGTTTAACTAGCTTAAGTTGAGCCACTGGATCCGAGTATTCAGTCCCAAACCTATCCATCAAAGCATACTCATATTCTTCCCAAGCAGGGTAAGGCAAATGAGCTCTACTTTTAAAACAAGCTAAATTCCACTCAATATTAATATCATCAAGATGAATTGAATCTATTTTAACCTTTGAATATAGGGTACCTCATCCATAGAGAAGTATTGGTCTACCTTGAATAGCCAAGTCCTGAGGTATGAGTCATTGAATATGGGAAACTTCCATCTTTGTAAATCTGGTCATAGCAAAGCTACCCTATCTATTTTTGGGTGATGATCCACCTTATTTATGAGTGACAGTGGATCCTTGACTTACCATTAGTGGTGTCTGGCCTTGAGGTGTGTTTACCTCTATATTATTTTGAAAATTGGGTTCGCAATTGTGGGTTAGAAGTTACTCATGTCTGATTGAATGCAGAAGATTGTTGTCCCGTTCATATTTATCCATGCATGGGGTCTCTAGATATAGCATAAATATTTTCACCCCTATCATCTTTATTGACCCCCTTCATCTATCAAATATTTTATTTCCCTCCGAGGCTTCTCTCAAGGCTGCAATTGATTTCTCATGTTGCTCTTCAATTTGGGACTATCTCACAAAAAAGTTAGCCATTTCTAAGGTCACCCTCTCCAATATAAACTTGATATCACTCATAGATATTTCGATGCTAACACCACAAAGCTCAAGTTGATGCTCTGATACCAAATATTGTAGTTTTAGAAAGAAAAATAATCATAAATGAACAGTAATCAATGGAACAGTCTTCCAACAGTAAAAATGGAGAAAATGCAGGAAGAAATTGATTAAGATAAGAAGCTACTACTAAGATAATTATGACTAAGATATAGTGAGCTTCAATATGATCTCATTACATTTGCAATAGGACTATATATAGCAGTACAACCCCAGCTGACATCCACACCTTAATAGAATAAACCTGCAGTACTATAGCTTAACCAACTCTGACAGGACTATTCCAGCTCATCTACTATAAATTCTCATGCTAATGTGTAATTTAGACAAAGTACAAGTTTAAAACCTAAAGGACTAAAGTTCTAACTTAACAACATGATAACCAACTTGATAATGACACTCAGTACACTCATGAACTACTTTCTTAGCACATAATACACATTTATCAACCACTTTTTATTTTTATTCTTCATCTAAGATTGTACAATAGTAATCAGGTATTTGATAGCAAAATACAATGATGAAGTTAAACCAGACTTTTCATGATTTCCAGTGCAATTCATTTTTGGAGAACAAGAGGTGTACCATCTTTGTGACTAAAACTGTTTAGTAGTTAAACTACCAAAAACAACCAAGACTTGAAAGCACTTATAGGGTGTTTGGCCATAAAAAAATTTTACAAAATTATTTTATTTTAATGAAAATAGTAATGTTTGGCCATAAGATTTCCAAATACAATTTGAAATTGTATTTGGAATTCAATTTGAAATTGTATTTGGAATTCAATTTTACTTCTCTCACAAAAAAATTAAAAAAAACAGCTCTAATTTAGTTGGAGGCTCTTCCTCCACCTAGAGATGGCCATAGATAGTGCTAAGGAACTCACCTTGACGGCTCGACATGATGATAAAGAACTTATTTGAAAATGATTATGATTTCTTTCTAATTCCATAATCCACAGGCAGATGAAATAGAAAATAAGACATTTAAAAGTGTTATTCAAGGGGAGTACAAGACTCAAGAACACTCTACGTTCCTATCAACATACATATGGAAAATTGTAAAATGCAATAAACATTCTCCAGACAAAAAAATATGAGCGAACAATAAGAGAATCTGAATGAGCCTTGATAGTTTCTCAGCTTGCATTTATGGTGCATCTCATAATCTCAACTGAGAACAAATAATTTGTTAAACACACCTTATTTATTGCTCTTCATAGATTGTAAATGACTCCCAATCTTATACTTCTAGATAGAAATTATTAGAGTTGTCACTCGAATTTTGTTGATCCGGCCAGAAAGTTTTGCGGTGCGACCCATATTTGTGATTTTCAATGGGATCTGTGGTGGTAGCGTAGGGATCGGGCCAACAGGCCCATGGACCTTTATGTTTTTTGGGCCTAGGACTTATTTGTAAGCACATATTATATAAGTGTATTTAGTGGGTTATTTTGTGTATCCAGAAAATACTTATTCACCACATTGTACTCCTCTCATTTCATTATAGTAAAACATCCTCTGCCTCTGCCTGTGGTTTTTCCCCCAAGGGTTTCCACGTAAATTTGTGTGTTCTTGTTTTCTTTCTGCTTGTGGTTTGCTTTATTTCTACCCAATTCATAACAAACTGGTATCAGAGCTTGTTCGATTATTTTCTTGGGGATGGCAACCATGAAGTATGATATTCAGTTGTTGGATCACAACACCAAATTTTTTTTATGGCAGGTTAAGATGTGGGTTGTGCTCACGCAGATGGATTTGGATGATGCTTTATTAGGGTTTGAGAAGATGCCCTCATCGTGGACGAACAAGGACAAATGACATATGGATCGGAAGGCTCTATCTTAAATCCACATTTATTTATCCAATCAGATTCTACAGGATGTTTTGAAGGAGACCACAACTGTTGCGTTATGGTTGAAACTGGAATTGATGTGTATGATGAAGAGCCTAACAAGTAAGTTGTATCTCAAGCAACGACTTTATTCCCATCGCATGTCTGAGGATGCATCCTTGGAGGATCACTTATCTGTATTTAAGAAAATTATCTCTGATTTAGAGACTCTGGAGGTTAAGTACGATGAGGAAGATATAGGGTTGATTATATTGTGTTCGATGCCTGCATCATACATGACCTTTAGGGATATGATTTTATATAGTCGTGATACCCTAAAAATTGATGAAGTCTATGATGCATTGTTCTCTAAGAAGAGGATGAAGCATTTTATGAATGGGTCAGAAACTCAAGGAGATGGTCTCATTATTCAAAGAGGAAGTACTCGTGAGAGAAATTCTGGGGGTGATGACAGGACTAGGTAAAAATCCATAAATAGAAATAAAACCTGTAATTATTGCAAGAAGAAGGGCCATATCAAATTCGAGTGTTGGAAGTTACAGAATAGAGAGAAAAGAGAAACTCCAAAACTAAAATGAAACCAACCAGAGAAGTCCGGTGAATCCAATTTTGTTAAATATGGCGGTAGTAATGGAGAACTCTGAGTAGTTTTTTATGGTAACTCCAAACCCTGTGAGGATTGGATTCTTGATTCAGCTTGCATATTTTATATGTGTCGTAATTGGTATTGGTTTACAACATATGAAATAGTATTTAAAAGTGTTTGTTGATGGGAAATAACATACCTTGTAAGATATTTGGTAGTGTAACAATCAGGATTAAGATATTTGATGGGGTTGTGAGGATACTTGGTGATGTACGGTGTGTCCCAGACCTGAAGAGAAATCTTATTTCCTTGAGTACCCTTGATTCGAACGGTTATAGGTACACTGGAGAAGGTAGAGTCCTGAAGGTTACTAAAGGAGCTCTTGTTGTGATGAAGGGACAGAGAAAGTTTGCAAATTTATATGTCCTGCAAGGCTCTACTATTACAGGTGAGACAATTGTTTCTACCTCCTCTCTATTAGAAAGTGATATTGTTAAACTTTGGTATATGCACCTGGGGAATATAAGTGAAAATGGGATGGCTGAACTAAGCAGGAGATGACTTCTTGATGGGTAGAGTATTACCAAATTCGAGTTCTGTGATCACTGCATTTTCGGGAAGTAGAAGAGAGTCAAATTCACTAAAGGCATCCACTCAACTAAGGGCACACTTGATTACATTCATTCTAATCTCTGGGGTCATGCTAGAGTAACTTCTAGAGGAGGCTCTAATTACTTGTTGACTATTATTGATGACTATTCCAGAAAAGTTTGAGTGTTCTTTCTGAAGCAAAAGAATGATGTGTTGCCTACTTTTAAGGAGTGGAAGACTATAATTGAAAAGCAGACAGGAAAGCAGGTAAAACACCTTCGGACCGATATTAGCTTAGAGTTATATTCTAATAGATTTAATGCTCTGTGCAAGTCAGAAAGAATTGTAAGACACTTGATAGTTCATCATACTCCACAGCAGAATGGTATGGCTGAATGAATGAATAGGACTATAATGGAGAAGGTGTATTGTATGCTATCTAATGCTAGTTTACCCAAGTCTTTTTAGGCCGAAGCTACTTCCACAGCTTGTTTTTTTATTAACCGTTCTTCCTCAGTCGCGATTGATAAAAAGACTCCACAAGAGGTATGGTCTGGTACTCCTACTAGTTATTCTGATTTGAGGATATTTGAATGTCCTGCGTATGCTCATATTGATAATGGAAAGTTGGAACCTAGATCTATCAAGTACTTATTTATGGGTTATAAGCCTAGTGTTAAAGGTTATAACCTTTGGTGTCTAGAAAGCAGAAAGGTATAATTAGCAGGGATGTTGTGTTTGATGAATCTGCCATGCTTCGGGATCCCTCCGAATCTAGGGCTTCACCTCCAGATGAGCTTAGTAACAAGAATCGGCAAAAGTCAAGCACCCATGTTGAATTGCAGATTGGAGCAGAGTCCACACTGGTGTCTACTTCTCAGTCTAGCCTAGAGATACAGAGTGATACTATTTCTTCTTCACCACTAGTGGCGCCATAATATTTTATTACTAAAGACAGGCCTAGAAGAGATATTAAACCTCCTCAGAAGTATACTAAAGATGATTTGGTTGCTTATGCATTGAGTGTAGAAGAAGGTATTGATTCCGGTGAAGATCCTTCTTCTTAGTCAGAGGCAGTTAGTTGTGGTGATTCCGGCTGATGGATGATTGCTATGCAGGAGGAGATGGAATCACTTCATAAGAATGGCACATGGGATCTGGTGAAATTGCCTAAAGATAAGAAAGTTGTCTGTTGCAAGTGGGTATTCAAAAAGAAAGAAGGAACATTGGGAGTAGAAGATTCTAGGTACGAAGAAAGACTAGTTGCTAAAGGTTATAGTCAGGTTCCAGGTATTGACTTCACAGATGTGTTTTCTCCAGTCGTAAAGCATAGTTCGATTCGACAATTGCTTGGTATTGTGGCTATGAATAATCTTAAGCATGAGCAATTGGATGTCAAAACTGAATTCCTACATGGAGAACTTGAGGAGGACATCTATATGTAGCAACCAAAGGGCTTTGTAGTCTCAGTAAATGAGGACTATGTATGCTTGCTAAAAAGGTCTTTTTATAGCTTAAAGAAGTCTCCCATACAGTGGTCTAAGAGGTTTGACTCTTTTGTGACCTCTCATATATTTTAGAGAAGCAGCTATGATATTTTTGTCTACTTCAATGAGGTAAGTGATGGTTCATTCGTGTATCTTTTCTTATATGTTGATGATATATTGATTGCAGCAAAGGATAAGAGAGAGATAATAAAAGTCAAAGCCCGGCTTAGTAAGGAGTTTGAGATGAAGGATTTAGGAGCAGCAAAGAAAATTCTTGTCATGGAAATTATGAGGGATAGAGAGAAGTGTATGTTATACCTGAGTAAGAAAAGGTATATTGAGAAAGTGCTTCACAGGTTCAATATGCAAAATGCCAAGCCTGTTAGTACTCTATTGGCAGCTCACTTCAAACTCTCGGCCACTTTATCTCCAAAAATAGATGATGAGCGTGACTATATGTCTCGAGTTCCATACTTTAGTGTTGTTGGGTCTCTTATGTATGTGATGGTGTGTTCCCAACCAAATTTATCTTATGCTGTCAGTTCAGTTAGCAGATACATGGCAAATCCTGGCAAAGAACATTGGAAAGCAGATCAGTGGATTTTCAGATACTTGCATGGATCTGTTGATGTTTGTTTGTAGTTTGGGAAAAATAGAGATGGAGTAATCGGGTATGTTAAGTATGATTTTGTAGGAGATCCCTTACAGGATATGTTTTTACTATTGGTGGTTGTGTTATTAGTTGGAAAGCTACCTTACAGACTACTGTTGCTTTGTCAACTACTGAGGCAGAGTATATGGCTATTACAGAGGCTTTAAAGGAAGCTATTTGGTTGAAGGGTCTATTTGGTGAACTCAGCAAATACTTACAGATTACTACAGTCTTTTGCGATAGTCAGATTGTTATCTTCCTTACGAAAGATCAGATGTTTCACGAGAGGACAAAGCATATCGATATTCGATATTATTTTATGCGTAAAATTATTGCTTGTGGTGATATAGTGGTGAGCAAGATTATTACTCATGATAATCCTGCTGATATGATGACCAAGACACTACCAAGTGCCAAGTTTGAGCATTGCTTGGACTTAGTTAGTGTTAGTTGTTAAGATATGCCCTTAGGGGCTTTTGTGGAAGAGGTGGAGAGTTTATCTTGAAATGGATTTGAGTTCTGAATTAGAATTCATGTCAAGGTGGATATTGATAGATTTGTGACCCAAATTTTATTGATCTGGTTCAGAAAGTTTCGTAGTGTGACCCATATTTGTGATTTTCAATGGGGTCTGTGGTGGTAGCGTAAGGATCGGGACAAAGGGAAAGGCCCGTGGACCTTTATATTTTTTGGGCCTAGGACTTATTTGTATGCACATATTATATAAGTGAATTTAGTGGATTATTTTGTGTATCCATAAAATACTCATTCACCACATTGTACTCCTCCCCGTTTATTATAGTGAAACATCCTCTGCCTCTGCCCGTAGTTTTTCCGCAAGGGTTTCCATGTAAATTTGTGTGTTCTTATTTTCTTTCTATTTGTGGTTTGCTTTATTTATGCCCGATTCATAACAGAATTCATGATTAAAGGGAAAGAAAACAATGACCATTATACCCAAAAAAAAAGGTCATTAGAAAGGACAACTACAAGTCTGGTTTCAGCTAGTTCATTCAAACAGAGCCATATTTTTATGCCATGAGAGCCCACAATTCCTTACCCCTTATAAGATTTTTTCTTTTTGTTGAGAAGTCCCTTCACAGTATTTTCAACCCACTGTTCTATAGACAAATTTAAAATCTAAAGTATGCGAATATCTCAGAAACAACTAACTAGATTTATGATGTGAAAATATCAATTCCAAAGGAGATCCTTAGAGTAACCGGTAAAGTTGTTGTCATGTGACTAGGAGGTTACTGGTTCAAGTCGTAGAAGAAGCCTCTGGCAGAAATGCAAGGTAAGGTTACGTACAATAGATCCTTATGGTTCAAACCTTCCCCAGACTCTGGACATAGCTGGAGCTTTAGTACACCAGGTTGCCCTTTTTTTCTTTTTCAATACCAATTCCCAACTTAAGTTTTCTCATTAACCAATTAGTAAGTGATAAATGATATCTAGTAGCTGAATATAATCGGATCAAAAAGGAGGAAAAACAAAACAGCCTAAAACTAAGCGAAGGTGCAGTTTTTAGGCAGACTTCTTTAGGTCATAGTAGTAAGAGATCTTAACCCAACACAGAGGATTTCTTAAAAGAGAACTTTTAATGTTGAGAAATACTCCCTCCGTCCTATTTTATGTGTCGTCATTTCCTTTTTGGTCTATTCCAAAAAGACTGTCATCTTTCCTTATTTGGTAACTATTTAATGGCATCATCCCCATTTTATCCTCAGTGGGTTCCACTTTATAGGAAAAGACAATTAAAAGTGAACTTTAAGAGGGACAATTTTGTAAAATTTACAAAGTCATTATTTATTTCTTAAACTCCGTACCCGGTCAAATGGGGACACATAAAATGAAACGAAGGGAGTAACAAATATTACTACTGGGTCACTTTTTAAGTCGTGCCATTTTTTTCTTCGGATAAGTAATTTTATTGATAATAACCAAATTTAGAGGATTTCTTGCAAGTCACTATTTAAGCCACGTCATTAAGTGTTGACTAACCCTTTGTTTGGATGGTGATTTCCCATGGTATGGTATGGTATAGTTATTAAGAGAACCATATTTGTTTTGATTATTTCTTAAAATGTATGGTATGATAGGGTTTAATTTCATGGTTTGGTAATCATGAAAACCCCCATTTTATGTAACCACCAATTTGATGGTATCCCATGATTTGCTTATTTCTTTTCCAATTATGTTCTTACTTAATATTATATAATCTTATTTTACCCTTCACCTTATATTATTTAACTCCGCCTCATCCCCCGACCTCCACCCCACCAGCCTCGCCCCCGCCCCCCGCCCCTACCTTGACTCGACCCCACCCCTACCAAACCCTATTTTTTTAATTTATTTTTTAAAAATATTTCAAAAATTTATTTTTACTCGACCCTCACTCCCAACCCACCACCTACTAACCCTCTCCCCACCAATTTATTTTTTATTTTTTAAATTTATTTTTAAAATACACCACCTCCGCCCCCACCCCCCCACCCCCCACCCCCGGTCCCATACAAAAAAAATTAAAATAAATATATCTTTAAAAAAAATTAGAACTCTTTTTCTTACCCTCACTCCTACCCCTACCCCTTATCCCGACCCCCTACTCCACTACCCCCACCCCTAAAATATTTTTTTAAAAATAATTTTTTTCTCATCCTGCCCCTTTATTATTTTGTGTTAAATATATACAAATGCCTTACAAAAATATTTTTCTACTTGTGTTACGAACACAATAAAATAAGTAAGAAATAATTTATTTTCTTAAATTTTTTTTCCTGATTTCATACCGAACACACCCGTAGCATACACAAAAAATGCATTCAAGCTTTCTACTTGTCATTGGTGTCACGTTTCAAAACACCAAAAAGAAATAAAATTTGTACTATAAAAAAATAAATTTGGTTATATTTATTTGATCTACTATTTCATTGACTTTGTTAGAATTTACATGAATTTAACAACTTAATATATCTATATGGCATAATTTATGACAAAATAGTAGGAAGAAAATTATTTTATTAATAATTATTGATAAATTTAACATTTATAATAATTAAGGGCATTTTATTAAACTTACCAATTACAATACAGTACCATAATTTCAAACTAAACAATAAAACTCTCATTAAACAACAGTGAACAGTACAGTCTATCCAAACATTGTATTGTATTATACCATACATGCAGTACCATACATTATGAAACCATGACAAATCATCATCCAAATAAAGTGTAAAAAGAAGAGAGAAAATACATTAAAAACCCCCTGAACTTATTCTCATAACTTACTTTAACACTCTAACCTTGTATATAATTATTTATCCCCTTAATTTCGGTTCAAGTAAATTTAATTCCTCCTCTAACAAGGAGAGTGTTTTCACTCTCCAATACTCACGTGGAAAGAAAGAAAGAAAGAAAGAAAGAAAGAAAGAAAGAAAGAAAGAAAGAAAAAGGAAATTTCGTGGAAAGAAAGAAAAAGGAAATAAAAGATTGACAAGTCCAAATTTATTCATTCTTTCTTACATTTTTTCTTTTCGAGGACCTATGAAAAAATCTCCATTATCTAAATGGCTATTTTTAATGAGGATCACTTATAGAATTGCAAAATCCAGGAATTAGATTATCCTATAAGAGTAACCAAACTAAACAATGATTTTGTAAGTTTTACTTCAATTGGAGGCAATTCATGGACTCTCCACCCTTTTCTTCTATCACAGATCAACGATTTCCACCCATCATACATCAAATACCGATTTCCTCCATTGTTTCTCTATCGCCACCCCTATATCTTCCAGTCCACCAGATTTTCTTGACATGGGTGATAGGACAAAGAGCTTGTTGAAGGTGTCTATAGAGGTTATTAAAGAGAGTATAATTGTTATACCTTAAGACTCCAAGGAGGATGTTCAATCCATAAGGAAATTGAAAAACAATTCATGAGGAAATTGAAATTCAATTCATGGGAAAATTGAATGATTTGTTGCGGATTTTATGAAATCGGCGGCGGACACTCTTAATACCTTCTTACACACCACCACCTCGTCCCCCTCCACTATTCTTTAATTTTACTATTCTTTATTTTAGTATGATTCTTATGGCCCAATTTCTTGTTGTCATTGATTTTGTTGTTGGATATTGCGGAATTGACAGTGAGAGTGAATTTTATTAGAGTTGTATTAACGACGGTGGTGGAAATGGAGGTGATATTTCTCTTGGACCTTGGTGATGGGTACTATGAATGAAATTAATGGCTGCGAAGATAGTCTTAGCAGTGGTGGATAGTTTGTGAGTTGATGGTAGCGATAATAAAGCGGATGAAAAGTAGTCGGTGTTGTATTCAATAAAATCGACGACGATGATACTGGGATAAAGGTAGATGGTGAAAAATAAAAAAAATAACTTTAAAAATATTTTTTAAAAACATTGACACGTGGAGGTGCATGTAGAGCACCTTCCACTGTAAGTGTGATTCTTCATTTTTTAGGGGGAATTAAATTCACGTGAAACAAAATTAAGGGGGTAAATAATTTTATGTAAAGTTAGAGTGTTAAAGTAAGTAATGAAGACAAGTTTAGGATGTTTTTTATGTATTTTCTCAAAAGAAAATGAATCACCAAAAATATAATTGGGATAACGAAGTAAGTTATATATTAGGATGACAATACTTTTACTTATGCTTGTCAACCGGGTCGGTCCGATTCAAACCGGCACCGGCCCACTTCTTTTTACTGGTTCGTAGGCCATTCCGGTACCATGTCATTCTTAACGGGTCGGGCCGGGCCCAAATAGTAAAATATGCTGAAATAGACCGGGACCGGCCCACTTAGCATGAATCCTGTTTTGACCGGTCAAAATTGGTCAAAAAGTAAAAAAAATCAAATTTAAATATTTTTTTCAATATATACTATATATACACACCTATATACATTTTAAATACGTTAAACAATATACATACTGCATAAATACACTAAATATATACTACTTTAGAAAATATATACACATGTATACATTAAATATATACTAATTTAGAGTCTATAGAAAATATATACACATATATACGTACAATATAATATATATCACTTAAAATACTACTTGAAATAATATACATACAACATTATACACTAAATATATACTACTTTAGAAAACATATACACTTGTATACATTAAATATATACTAGTACTTCTATGGTGATTATGCAATAGACTTGAACTATTCAACATAGATATGACTTCTCTACTCATGGAAATGGGAGATGGGAGTACTAAGAGTACTCGACTTGAAGAGGTAGATATACCTCAAAATCTTGACTTGTTAAATAAGTGGACTATTCCAAGGGTTGATATAAAAATCATTTGTGATTATGGTTGGTTTGATAAAGTTCTTTCTAAATAAATAATAAAGACAACTAAACACTCTTTAGCATTAAATTCGTCAGAACGGACGATTCGTTTATTAAATAAACGTGATATTGATTTACATAAAAATCATTATAATATAATTTGGAACCAATTTGGAACTTGGTTTTTGAGACTTATAGTCCCAATGAATTGAATAATATTTTTCAAGAGTTCTATGAAATATGTGCCTTGCATAATCAAATTATGCCTTTTGTTCCTTGGTTCATAACCACGTATTTGCCTTTATATATAAAGGTTTTAGAACGATCTTACAAAGATATTAGTGGTAATATTGTTAGAGATATTTACCCGCCACAGGCACCTTTCATTTTACCTAATAATACAAGTATCATTTTTCTGCTTTTCAGAAATTCATTGATAATGAAGTTGAGAAGTTAAGTATTACCGAGATTAATAATATGATTTCTCAAAATAATTATTTGAGTTTGTATGTTAAAGTTTTAGGGGAACATATCAGTTCTCTTGATAAAAAAACTTGATGATGGTTAAGGGTTTGAGTACTAGTTCAAAATCGGCTAATATTGCCTCCTCTTCAGGAAGTAAGTCAGGAGATTTAACAACTAATGCTAGTATTCAAAGACCTCCTGATATTCAAGGATTTCAAATTAATTCGCCTTTAAAAGATTTAGAAGAGCTTCTTGATAAAAAGTTTTCTGGTTTAAATGTACAACTTATTGATTTATCAAATAATTTTTCTGATCAATTAGAATGACTCCTGATTTGAAAAATCAGTCTAAATCAGATCTTAATAAGCTCAGAGGAATGATTAAAAAATAACCAGGTAAAAATCCCAAGTATGCTGATTTACCCCATATGGAAACTTATTACTATTTGAAACCTACTCCTCAAGATGTTCTGATAGAGGAAAGGGACTGAAATTAGATTAATACGTCTTACAGTGGTTCCGATATATATGAATGAAATCTAAATGGCCTAACTAATAGGCAATTAACTATCCTTATACACCGCATGATTATGTATGCAACCGTGTGCAGAGCGGCTAGTGATAAGAACACGGATAGAATTATCTGTAAAATGATAATTGTTGGTTTTACTGGCTAACTTCATGGATGGTGGGATAATTTCCTAACTACTGATCAGAAGAAAGCTATTATCACTGCTATAGCTACTGAACCAGGGGTTGATAACCTAAGAAGGGCCCTAGTTAAAAATAGGGAAGGTGTTGTTTATACTCTTATTCTTACTATTTTAGAATATTTTAATGGTAGATTCACCAACTAGTATGAAATTGTCCGAACTCTCTTAAATGGTCTTAGATGTAAGACTCTAGGAGAATTTAGGTGGTATAAAGACACTTTTATGATTTGGGTTAAGAAATTACCCGAGAATAGGTTTGCTCATTGAGAGACTAAGTTTATAGACGGGCTTCTTCCATTATTTGCTAAATGAGCAAAAAAGGTTTTAGAGGTTCTTACGGCGAAATTTCATGGGTAAATTAAATTGATAGAGTATGTACACAAGAAGTATTAAATTTGTGTAATGAGTTAAGGTTATCAAGACAGCTTAAGATTGATAAGCTTAAGGAAAGATATCAATAAGGAGATTCGGTACTCAATTTGGGGTACCTGAACCAGCTTTTTCTTCTTCTAGAAAAAAGAGTCATAGATATTTTAAGGATGATAAACCTTATAGTAAAAGGAGATCTAGATATATATCCAAAGAAGAGCGTGAATCTAGAAAAGCTTATCGTAAGTCCACCCGATTTATGAAAAATAGATCTAAGCAAGATCTTGCTAAGATTAAATATTACAAATATGGTAAGTTTGGGCATATTGCTCCTAATTGTAAGCTTGAGAAACTAAAGTCTCTAGGACTTGATGAGGATTTACATGATAAAGTTTATGGCTTGTTATACACCTCAGTATCCGAATCAGATTATAGCTCTGACTTAGATTTTGAAGCTGAAATTAATTTGCTTGATATATCTGATAGCAATAAAAATATTGATTCTACTTGCGAAGGTAATACTTGCACACTTGATGATGAATTTTATAAATTGCAGTCCCAATTTGAATATGAGGGCTATTACTTTTGATAATGTGTTAGAACTCTTAAAAGAAGTTTCGGATGAGAAACTAAGTAAAAAAATTATTAATTTATCTACTAGTTCAAAACCTAGTGCGTCTAAAATTGCTAATAGCAATTGTCTTGAACCGATAAAAATTCCTAATTATTTTACTCCTTATTCTTTATTAGAGATTAATAAGTGTCTTGCTATGAGTTCTTCCCCAAGAAGGGATGCTTCTCCTGATGATTTAAACACTGAAGTTGAAAACTTAAAAAAGGAGATTAAATCTTTTAAACAAAATCAAATGATTTGTGATCACCGAATTTCTCAAGTAGAAAAAGGTTCTTCCACTACTTCCAAAAATAAAAATATTAATCCTGTGGAAGATGAAGAAGATGATACTCTTCATAAATCTCTTAATCTAAAAAAATGATTACTTTCTAGGTATGATGCAAATTATTATTGCTCATAAGAGGTATATTAAATGTAATATTTTAATTAATAACCAGTTTTCTATAACTAATGTCGCTATGATTGACAGTGGAGCGGATGTTAGCTGCATTCAAGAAGGGTTAATCCCTACTAAATATTTTTAAAAGACTACTCATATGGTAAAATCTGCATCTGGACATGCTCTTGATATAGAGTATAAATTACCAAATACTCATATTTGCCAAAATAAAGTATGCATTCCGCATTTCTTCTTTTTAGTAAAAAATCAATTACACCCTCCAATTATACTTGGAATTCCTTTTACTACTTCTATATATCCTTTTACTCGTCTTGATGCTAAAATATTTACTGCTACATACAAGGATAAAGAGATATCTTATTCTTTCATTACAGATCCCATAACTAGAGATATAAATACTTTAATTGATATGAAGAAAAAGCATGTTGATTTTTTACAGCTTGAATTACTTAGCATGAATATTTTTCATACTATGAAATCTTCTAAGATACAAAAAAAATTAAATTAATTTCTGAACAAATGGTTGTTGATATTTGTGTTGATCACCCCAGTGCCTTTTGGAATCGGAAGCAGCACATTGTCACTTTTCCATATGAAGATAACTTTTTCGAGGATGGTATCCCAACTAAATCTCGCCCTTGCCAAATGAATTCTGAATTAGTTGAATTCTGCAGGAAAGAAATTGATAATTTATTGCAGAATGGTTTGATAAAGCCTTCGAAATCTCCTTGGTCATGTACTGCTTTTATATTAATAACGTAGCAAAAAAGAAATGTGGTGTTCCCAGGTTGGTAATAAATTATAAACCTTTGAACAAATATTTGAAATGGATTAGATATTTTATTTCTAATAAAAAAGATTTGCTTTCAAGATTATATGATGCCAACATCTTTTCTAAATTTGATTTAAAATATGGATATTGGAAAATTCAAATATTGAAAGAGCATACTTATACACTGTTTTTAATGTCCCATTTGGACAATATGAATGAAATGTCATGTCATTTAGCTTGAAAAATGCCCCTTCAAAATTTCAGAAAATAATGAATGATATTTTCAATCCTTATATGGATTTCATCATTGTTTATATTGATGACATATTGGTATTCTCTAAGACATTTGAGCTGCATATTAAGCATCCTATTATTTTAAGAAGATTGTGATACAAAATGGTTTGGTGATATCCAAACCAAAAATGTGTTTGTTTCAAACAGATGTTCGATTTTTAGGACATAATATCTGTCAGAAAAAAATTATCCCATACAAAGATCTATTGATTTTGCTTCTAAATTTTCTGATGTTATTACTGACAGGAGTCAGTTGCAATGATTTTTAAGGAGTCTGCATTATATATCTCCCTTCGATAAAAATTTGTCATGCAACTTAGCCCCATTATATGATAGGCTAAAAAAGGACTCCAAAAGTCCCTGGACTGATAGTCACATAGATCTTGTTAAAAGGATTAAATAGAGTGTTAAAACCTTACCCTGTGTGACTTTAGCTAATCCAGCATGGCAAAAGGTTATTGAGATGGATTCATCTAATATAGGTTATGGTGGTATACTAAAAAAAAGTTAATCCTTATAACAAATCTAAATACCTAATAAGATTTCATTCAGGAAAATAGACTGACGCCCAGAAAAAATATGCTACTGTGGCTCATGAAATGCTTACTATTGTTAAGTGTGTTTTGAAATTTCAAGACGATTTATACAACCAAAAGTTTTTGATAAAAAGGGATGCCCTTTTCTCCAGATTGCAGAATCTAAGGCTGGCGGTAATCCACGCGTCCATCCAGACCTATACTATCCGAAAGATCAAAATATACGAAATTTTCTTATAGCTTATTGACTGAGAGTTAATCTTTTTACCCGAACAAAGGGTCTGTCAGGATTTAATACATGCTTAAGTTGAGACCATGTGTCTAGCGGTTCTAACCATGAAAAAATATGCCTTTTTCTTAACTTTAACGAGCTTGAGAGTCACGGCTTTCTAGACGTAGTCACTAAGACAAAGCCAACAAAAGCAGTACCAACTTCAACTGTACCACCATCTCGGAATCAAGCCAAGAAACTAAAAAGAAATTCCTTTATATTTTGATAGAGTCTAGATCTTTCATGGTTATTATACAAGAGAAGTTAAATCTCCAGCATAGATATGGATCTGCTTAGACGGATATAGTCACGGCCGGAGAGAGAGAGAGTAATAAGTAAAGACTCAAAATTAAATAAGAAGTAATACCTTAGAAGGAAGGAATAGTATTGAAAGGTGATCTTTTATTCACAATAATGAGAGAGATTTACAAGAGAGATATAAAAGGCTTCTAAAGATGTACAAAAGCTTCGGCCTTCTCTAACAAATTAAGGCTTCTATATATAGGAAAAGAAAAGAATCTATGAACAGTAATATGGGGGCCACATTCGGATCTCGTGCACAGTATATCTCCGGTGTAGGAATCTATGTACAGTAAAAATGGATCCCACATTCGGGTCTCGTGCACAGTGTAATTACTGTGTAAATAGTATATCTTATATTTTATTTTTTCCTTTTAATTTCCTAAGAAATTCTTTTGTTCGCTCAATGGAATCGTTAGATAGTATCTTATTTAAGGGGATAAGCTGAAAGTCCTGAATATCTTCTTCGGCGATATCATTGCTGGTCACACATTTTATTGAAGTGTCTGACTTATCATATTGATTAACGGAATAAAGTAGATTTCTTTTAACTTCTTCCAACTATTTTTCTATCATTTCAATTCTATCTCTGTCTTGCACGGAGATCCTTCTAGCAATGTGCTTAATCGCACTGTCCTTAATAATATCCTTTCGAGGGGCTGTTGCATATTCTAGAACTTTAATTGTAATAGAGTCCAGAAGTTCTTGTCCATGCAAAATTTTTGTTTTGGGATTTTTTTGCATTAATTTGTCCCAAAAATTATTATAAAATACCTTTTATAAACAAGGGATCTGTTCTCCTGTGAATTCCAATTTCGGAGCACATTTGTGTATCCATGGAATTGAAAATTCAATAAAGAAGTAAACTTGATCAATTTTTTCAAGATTGCAGATATGATCTGCGTGATATAGCTCGTTTAACTTTGAAGAAACTTGGGTCCATTCTTGGTATAACTTAAGAAATTAATTCGGCAATATATTGATGGTTGGACCGTGGTATGACCACTAGTTCAAAACCCAGTTAGGAATTGGTTCTGCAAATATCTTTGCACATATCTTCATAAATCAAGTATGTTTATGTCGATCATTACTATAATAAAGCACTTAATCAAAGGTTTGGATATAATCCCAATAAGTCAAATTTATACGAGATCCTTTAAGAGTGATCTGTCTTTCGGACATTGTGGTCATCCCCTAATCTTCAATGAATATAATCTATTTGATAATAAGTTTTGAGAAGTTATAAACATTCTCTTCTGTATTATACCCAGTAAAGTGCTCAAAATCTGCACTGCCTGTAGAAGTGAAAATAGTCTCATAATAAGTATGGGTTTTGTATGACTCACCCAGGAAATATAAAGCATTCATCAAATATTTTTGGAGTATATGTGTATATGTTTGTTATGTTTATTACTTAGTGTAATATTTGAGAGTAATGTATTAAAAGTATTTAATTCAATCTAAAAGTTTAATGTAAGTGAAAAAAATAAGTAAGGAGCGAATGAATATTGTATTTTATTGATTGCAAAATGATCGAAAACTAATTTAGATGAATGAAAAATCTACAATTTTTGCATCATTTTTTTCCAGCTCATGCATGTTAATATTAACGGGAACTGCCATAGAAAAGTCAAAATTAACGGGGGCAAAGGCTAAACCATGCATTGGACTTGATTGTGTTGAGTTCTCTCTTGAAGTCATAATTTCTTCAAGATTCTGTTCATCTTTCGGCTCCTCCTCCATTCCTTGATTTCTTTGTTCCGCTCTAATCCAATCTCTAAGCCAAACTAGAACATTCATAGCATTGCTTTCCAATGAGTTCGGTTGTCTTCATATTGTTGTCGTCCCTGACTAAAAGCGTTCTCTGATGCAACGGTTGACATTGAAACATTCAATATATATCTAGCTAATTTTGAAAGCAGTGGATATTGTCTTTCATTAATCTTTTATCAATCCAGCACGCAGATCTTTGCTCTACGATCCTCTATCGGCTGTTGAAGAAAATACTTAAGCTCTTCTCGAGAAGTTGTTCTGTGTGTTGAAAGTTGCACCATGTCCCAAACATTTAAATCAAAAACGTAATTAGGATAACTACTATGTACCTGCCTTTTAGAAGATGATGGATCCTCGGGAGCTTGAAGAGCGATAGTTGGAGTGATATTTGTCGGTACGGCTTCATCAAGTAAATCGGTATAATGATTACATAATGCTTCCATGTAACTGTTCGCATCACTCATAGCCGTAAAGAAGGTTCTTCTTCAGGTTATATCTCTAAAGCATTATAAATAATAGAACTAAATTCGGTCATAGTATTATATTTCATACATGAATTTATTATAGCACCAATCAAATAAATTGGGGAAAGCGGATAAAAAAAATTAAAATTTAGCAATCATAGCAGTAATAGCTTCTTTGTAACCTTTTTTATTCTTATATTCGTTAAGCAAACAGGAAATGTCGGATAAATAAGCTAAAATATTACAAACAGTAGAATAATAAGCACCAGAGAATTCAACCGTAGAAATATAAAAGAATTTTAAAAATTTAACAAGATCATCAATTGCAGCCCAATCTGAATCATGTAGCATACACTCAAGAAAAGAAACAGAATATTGATTAAAATTCATTGTAATAGGAACTTTATAATCAATACAAGTTTTTAAATAAGTATAAGTAGCATTTCATCTGGTATCACATTCTTCAGGCATAAATATCGGTCTAAGTCCATTTTATTCACATTTGATTTTAAATTCTCTCACTCTAGCTTTTCGATTATTTCCTTGAATAAAACCAACAGCAAGCCGGACCTTTTCAATACAAAGCTCAAAAAATTCAAGACCATCTCTGACGATTAAATTATATATATGACAAGCACACTTAACATGAAATATTTCGGGTAACGGCGGAGAAAGTTCAACTTTCAACAACTCAACAGCAGCCTTGTTGTTAGATGCATAATCAAAAGCTATACATAAAACTTTTCTTTCAATGTCATAGTAGTTATTTGCAACTTTAGAAATAGATTCAAAAATAAATCTTCCAGTGTGTCTACGATCTTCATCATACAAAAATGCCAGAATACATTTTTGCATAACAAAATTACTATCTATCCAGTGATAAGTAATTGTTAAATAATCATTTTTGTTAACAGCACGACCAAGATCGGAAGTTAGAGCAAATTTACATAGAATATTTTTTAATAACGCAGATAAATAATAAATATATTGTGCATGGAGTCTAAAAATATCGGTCCGACAAGTACTTCTAGGAATACCGGCAAACATATGATTATAAATTGCTTGAATATAATGAATAAAGACATCCGAAGAAACAAAAGTGAAAGGTAAACAATCCACAGCTATTATTTTCGCTATTTCTTTTCGGTCCTTCATTTTATTATAATTCTTAACTAATTAACCGGTTGTTGGGTTCAATCTAGTTTGTATTGCCCCACCAACAGTCTCACCACCTTGTACAATAGAACTCTTTTGCGTGTCTATCTCTTGAATGTCTCATCAACGAACTTGTACCCCCTTTATTGCCTTCGGTTTTATGCTCATATATAATTTCACAAATATTGCATTGCACCTTAGTTTCTCCTTTTATTTTTGAAAAAAGATCCCATGCAATACTAGTTTTTCTATGAGATCTTTAGGGGAACGACGGGAAGGACGGGGAGGAATATTAACCGATTCGAATCTAACATTAGCATTTCTGACTTCGGGTGTCTCACTAATATTTTCATCATCTTCATCTAAATTTACCGCGTCTACTTCATTCTCTTTTTATATACCATAATTTTTCTGAGCTTCTAAATAATTCATATCGTGAGCACCTACACTTATTTCTTCCTCAAAATGTTGACTAACTTATACCGGAGGCACATGATTAGATCTAGTTCTTGAACTACCTCTACCGAAACCGCCACCAATTTATTTTTTACTACCACTTCTGAAATAAAAAAATTTGACACTTTTACCGAGGTTTCTTATTTTATCCATATTATAAATAAAACTAAAAAATAATCAAAATACACAAAAATAATAAAAATAAATATTCAACAAATACAGTAATTAAAAATTAAAAATAAGAGATGAAACGATAATACCAAATTTTGAAAATACCTGAAAGTTGCGACTTTAGAAAACTTTCACTTGATATTTGTAATCACAAAATTAAAAAATAAAATTGAGCACTTTAGGAGATAATTAGAATATTTGATAGAGATTGAGAGAATGAGAGAAGAAGATTTGTGTGGAAAGTGATTTGAAATTGTAGAGTATTTATAGAAAATCTTTTGAATTAAAAAAAAAATGCTGGGAATTGGACGTTGGAAGGTCCAAACGGCTATAATGTTGTTGGGACTCAACGGTCCAATGGCCCACTAACGGCTACTTTCTATTTTTTAAAAAAAATAAAAAAAAATTAAATCGGTCTAGTCCGGGTGACCAATGGGCCTGGTCTGATTTTGTTACTGGTTTGGTCCATTGGGTCTGTCAATTGAGACAGCCCAGCCCGAGACCGGAGATCCTGTAACCCGGAGACCCACAGGGCCGAGTCAAATCGGGACGAGCCCTCTAAACGGGTCGGGTTTACCAGGTCAGAACGGGCCAGCCCGGCCCAGTTGACAGGTTTACTTTTACCCCGAATTTGTTGTTGAATTATGTTTTTAAATAAAGTTTACCAGTTTGTGATTCCCTAGATGGTTCAGTCATGGTAACTAATACTTGCCATCCTTTTATTTTTATCACTACAAATATTCTAAAAATAATTTAGATAATAAATAATTAATATAAAAAATAAAATAGAAAAAATTCGTATGTTTTCTTGATGTCAAAAATAATGAGTAAAAATAAAAATTCAATTAAAAAATAATAATAAGTTAAAGAAACGAATAATAATCAATAAATGGTGCTATTAAAAGGAAATTCCTTTATTTCCTTTTTATGTAAAAAAAAAAAAGTTTAATTGAATCAAACTGTCTTAAAGTCTTCATCATTTCATTGAAGGAACTGCAAGGGGCTTTACTTCTTATTACTAATCCAGCAAGTTCCTTCTCAAATAAAGTCCAGATAGCAAGCGCAGTATAACTTAAACTTCAGTGACGGGATATTCTTTATTCCATAATATCTCTTTAACTAGTTAGGAGAAGCCCCTATGAAGTATCGGTCCAACATCTATCTATGCTAAATTAATATTATAATAATAACCATATCAATTAATGTGATATTTTTTAAATTTTGAAATTTAACTAAATTTATTTTCAGAGTAATTTTTGCAAATATTCTTAACATGTTTTTAAATTATCAATTATTATAATTTATTATTCAACTATATAATTTTATTTCAAAAATTTAATTCACGAGCAAAATTAAACTCTATAAATGTATAAATTAATAAAGAGTGCGAAAAGAAAAATTCAATGGGCCTATAATACTATTTTTCAGATACAACGGACTCAATATATGTTTTTTTGGTCTTAGTTTATGCGACGCAAATAGAATTTAGATAATCAATCATACTTTTAATATGTTTTTAGATATTTTAAACTATTAACTATTGAAATTTATAATATTTTGTATGTAGTTTTCAAATAATATACGTTACTCTCTCTGTTCAAACTTTTGTGGCATTGATAGTCAATTATATTTTTAAAATAATTTAAGTTTTAAATTATTGTGATTTATAATACTTTTCTTCTAGTCCAGTTTAAGTGGTAAGGATATAATTTCAAGAGTCAATCAAATATTTTATCTCTTTTAAATTTTTAAATTTTTTAAGTTGTTAATTATTGTGATTTATAGTATCTTTTACGTATTTTTGAAAATATATAATAGATTAATTTTTTAAAAAATATTTTAAGTTGTTAACTATTGTAAATTATAATACTTTGTAAGTTTTAAATAATATATGTTGCTCACCTTGTCCAAACTTTTATAACATTGATAGTCAATTATATTTTTTAAATAATTCAAGTTTTTAATTATTGTGATTTCTAAAACTTTTTCTTCTATTCCAATTTAAGTGGCATACTGCTTAGATGACCATAATAATTAATTAGGGGTGATCTAGTAAAGTTACGATTGAAACAATGAAGTAAACATGTCTTAAATGACTCACAACAACTAACTAGAAGTGATATAATAAAATTACTATAAAAAATACTTGCGAAAAAAAAATTAAGTGGATATTATATAAGACGTCAAGTTAATTTAAAATATTAAGAGTTAACTTATCATTTTATATCTATTTTACTTTTTTTTATCATATGTTATTATTTTTAAATACTTAAATGACTTATAATAATTAATTAGAAGTGATATTTAGTAAAATTTCGATTGAAATAACTGAAGCAGACATGTCGTAAATGTTTATTTTATTTTTTATTAAATATTATTATTTTTAATATGTAAATGACTTATAATAATTAATTAAGGGTGATATAGTAAAATCACAGAGCAAGCAGCTGAAGCAGGTAGCATAAGCAGGCATGTTGACGCTCTGGTGCTTGCTTTCCCTCTTAATAGTAAGTAACTAGATATCAACGGTAGTACTTGAACTACCTCTATCGAAATCGCCACCAATTCGTTTTTTACTTCTACATCCACTTCTGGGACAAAAAAATTTAACACTTTTATCGAGTTTTCTTATTTTATCCATATAATAAATTAAACTAAAAAATAATCAAAATACACAAAAATAATAAAAATAAATATTCAACAATTAATACATTAATTATAAATTAAAAGTAAGAGATGAAACCACAATACCAAATTTTGAAAATATCGGAAAGTTGCAACTTTAGAAAACTTCCATTTGATATTTGTAATCGCAAAATTAAAAAATAAAATTGAGCATTTCAGGAGATAATTAGAATATATGAGAGAGATTAAGAAAATGAGAGAAGAAGATTTGTGTGAAAAATGATTTGAAATTATAAAGTATTTATAAGATTTTTTTTTGAATTAAAAAAATTAAAATCAAAAATCAAAAAGTGGGAATTGGCCGTTGGAAGGTCCAAACGGCTATAATGTCTTTGGGCCTCAACGGCCCAATGGCCCACTAACGGCTACTTGCTATTTTAAAAAAGAAAAAAAAATTAAATCGATCTAATCCCAGTGACAAATGGGCCTGGTCCGATTTTATTACTGTGTCAGTCCACAGGGCATGTCAATTGAGACAGCCCAGCCCAAGACGAAGGCCCACCAGGCCTAGTCAAATCAGGTCGAGCCCTCTAAACGAGCAGAGCTTACCAGGCCGAAATGGGTCAGCCCAGTCCAGTTGACAGGTGTACTTTTACCCCAATTTGTTGCTCTATTGTGTTTTTAAATGAAGTTTACCAGTTTGTGATTCCCTAGATAGTGCATTCATGGTAACTAATACTCGTTATCCTTTTATTTTTATCAATATTTTATCATTCTATTTAAACAAATTGGTGTTTAGACTAAAATATTCTAAAAATAATTTAGATAACAAATAATTAACATTAAAAATGAAATAGAAAAAATTCTTATGTTTTCTTGATGTAAAAAATAATGATTAAAAATAAAAATTCAATTAAAAAATAATAATAAGTTAAAGAAACGAATAATAGTCAATAAATGGTGCTATTAAAAGGAAATTCCTTTATTTCCTTTTTATGTAAAAAAAAAAAAGTCTAATTGAATCAAACTGTCTTAAAGTCTTCATCATTTCATTGAAGGAACTGCAAGGGGCTTTACTTCTTATTACTAATCCAGCAAGTTCCTTCTCAAATAAAGTCCAGATAGCAAGCGCAGTATAACTTAAACTTCAGTGACGGGATATTCTTTATTCCATAATATCTCTTTAACTAGTTAGGAGAAGCCCCTATGAAGTATCGGTCCAACATCTATGCTAAATTAATATTATAATAATAATCATATCAGTTAATTTGATATTTTTAAAATTTTAAAATTTAAATAAATTTATTTTTAGAGTAATTTTTGCATATATTTTTAACATGTTTTTAAATTATCAATTATTATAATTTATTATTCAAATATATAATTTTATTTCAAAAATTTAATTCACGAGCAAAATTAAACTCTACATATGTATAAATTAATAAAGAGTACTAAAAGCAAAATTCAGTAGGCCTATAATGCTATTTTTCAGATACAATAGACTCAATATATATTGTTTTGGTCTCAGTTTATGCGACAGAAAGAGAATTTAGATAATCAATCATATTTTTAATATGTTTTTAGATATTTTAAACGGTTAGCTATTGAAATTTATAATATTTTTTATGTAGTTTTCAAATAATATACGTTACTCTCTCTGTCCAAACTTTTGTGACGTTGATAGCCAATTATATTTTTAAAATAATTTGAGTTTTTAATTATTGTGATTTATAATACTTTTCTTCTAGTCCAATTTAAGTGGTATGAATATAATTTCAAGAGTCAATAAAATATTTTATCTCTTTTAATTTTTTAAATTTTTTAAGTTGTTAATTATTGCGATTTATAGTATCTTTTACGTATTTTTTGAAATATATAACAGATTAATTTTTTAAAATTATTTTAAGCCGTTACCTATGTAAATTATAATACTTTTTATGTAAGTTTTAAATAATATATGTTGCTCACCTTGTCCAAACTTTTATAACATTGATAGTCAATTATATTTTTTAAATAATTTAAGTTTTTTATTATTGTGATTTATAAAACTTTTTCTTCTATTCCAATTGATGTGGCATACTGCTTAGATGACCATAACAATTAATTAAGGTGACATAGTAAAATTATGATTGAAGCAACAAAGTAAGCATGTCTTAAGTGACACAACAATTAATTAGAAGTGATATAAAAAATGACTATAAAAAATACTTGTGAAAAAAAATTAAGCGGGCCTCATATAAGACATCAAATTAATTTAAAACATCAAGAGTTAACTTATCATTTTATATCTATTTTACTTTTTTTATTAAATATTATTTTTAAATACTTAAATGACTTATAATAATTAATAAGAAGTGATATTTAGTAAAATTACGATTGAAGCAACTGAAGCAGACATGTCGTAAATGTCTATTTTATTTTTTATTAAATATTATTATTTTTAATATGTAAATGACTTATAACAATTAATTAGGGGTGATATAGTAAAATTCCGGGCAAGCAGCTAAAGCAGGTAGCATTAGCAGGCATGTTGACGCTCTAGTGCTTGCTTTTCCACTTAATAGTAAGTAACTAGATATCAACGGTAGTACTTGAACTACCTCTACCGAAATCGCCACCAATTCATTTTTTACTACCACAACCACTTTCGGGATAAAAAATTTTGACACTCTACCGAGGTTTCTTATTTTATCCATATTATAAATTAAACTAAAAAATAATCAAAATAAACAAAAATAATAAAAATAAATATTCAACAATTAATACACTAATTAAAAATTAAAAGTAAGAGATGGAACGACAATACCAAATTTTGAAAGTACCCAAAAGTTGTGACTTTAAAACTTTCACTTGATATTTGTAATCACAAAATTAAAAATAAAATTGAGCATTTTAGGAGATAATTAGAATATTTGAGAGAGATTGAGAAAATGAGAGTAGAAGATTTGTATGGAAAATGATTTGAAATTGTAGAGTATTTAAAGAAAAAAATTTTATTTTAAAAAAATAAAAAAATAAAAAGTGGGAATTGGTTGTTGGAAAGTCCAAACGGCTATAATGTCGTAGGGCCTTAACAGTCCAATGGCCTGCTAACGGCTACTTATTGTTTAAAAATAAATAAATTAAATTGATCCGGTTGACCAATGGGCCTGGTCCGATTTTGTTACTGGGTTGGTCCATCGGGCCTGTCAATTGAGACAGCCCATCCCGGGACCGGAGATCCGATAACCCGAACACCCACAGGGCCGAGTATAATCGGGTCGAGCCCTCTAAATAGACCGAGCTTACAAGGACGAAATGAGCCAGCCCAGCCCAGTTGACAGGTTTACTTTTACCCCAATTTGTTGCTCTATTGTGTTTTTAAATGAAGTTTACCACTTTGTGATTCCCTAGATAGTGCATTCATGGTATAATAAACTTCAACCACAAATAAAAAAATATGAAAAAATAACAGTTTTATTGATAAACGATAGGGGTATAAATCTGTTCCTCCCTTGATTCTTCTCTCTTGATTTTCTCCGTAATTCGAGGGTCGTCAGTAGCATATTTCTCGAATGTATGAAGATTTGGATATGAATTTCTCCGTAATTCGAGGGCCGTTAGTGGAGTATTTCTCGAACGTAGGAACATTTGGATTTGATCTCCATGAAAGGAGGGTTTGTCTTCTTGATGTATTTGATTATCAAGAAGAGAGGGTTTTGATCTTTATGGATATCCCATGAATTTATTGGGACTTTTCAAATCTTTGATCTCTTTGTGAATATCCCATGAAAGGAGGGTTTGTCTTCACGCTTTGGTGCTTGCTTTTCCTCTTAATAGTGAGTAACTAGATATCAACGGTCTGTGCTAGCATGGGCCTAATTGTGATTTATAACACTTTTTCTTTTATTTTAATTTAAGTGACTAATATAATTTCGAGAGTCAGCAAAATATTTTATATTTTTTAATTTTTGTAAGTTGTTAATTATGTAATTTCTAATATTTTTTATTAAAATTTTCAATAAGATATAAATACTCTCTCCGTCCCTGTTTATGTGGCACAAATAAAATTTTGATAATCAATCATTTTCTTATGTTTTATTAAGTTCTTAGTTATTGTAATTTACAAGATTTTTATTGCATTTTAAAATAATATATGTTATTTTATGTCTTTCTATGTCTCATCCCAATTTATGTGACACTAATATAATTGTGATAATTAAACAATATTTTATGTTGACATATCATTTTATGTTCATTTTACCCTTTTTATGAAATATTATTAATTTTGTAATGCTTACATGACCATAGTAATTAATTAGAAGTGATATTATAAAATCACGATTGAAGCAACGAAGCAAATATGTCTTATATGACCTATAATAACTCATTAGAAGTGATATAACAAAACTACTGTAAAAAATACTTGTGGAAATTTTTTTAAGTAGACCGCATATAAGACGTCAAGTTAATTTAAAATATTAAGAGTTAATTATCATTTTATGTCTAGTTTATCTTTTTTATTAAATATCATTAATAATTAGATGACTTATAATAATTGATTAGGAGTGATATAGTAAAATTACGATTGAAGCAGGTGAAGCAGACATGTCAGAAATGTCTATTTGACTTGTTTTTATTATATTATTAATTTTTAATACATAAATGACTTATAATAATTAATTAGGGGTGATATAGTAAAATCACGACTGAAACAGTTGAAGCAGACATGTCGACCTGTTGCCTGCTTCAGCAGTGAAACTCCTTTTTATTAAATATAGCAGTAGTCAATCATTTTTTTTTATGTTGACATATCATTTTGTGTCCATTTTATATTTTTAATGAATTATTATTAATTTTTTAATGTTAAGATGACCACAATAATTAATTAGGAATGATATAGTAAAATCACCATTAAAGCAATGAAGCAAACATATTTTATATGACTTGTAATAACTAATCAGAAGTGATATATCAAAATTACTATAAAAAATACATGTGAAAAAGAAATTTAAGTAGGCCTCATATAAGACATCAAGTTAATTTAACAACAACAATATACCCAGTATATTCCCACCAAGTGGGGTTTGGGGAGGATAAGTGTACCCAGTCCATACACTACCTCATCGTGAGATAGAGAGACTGTTTGCAATAGACCCCCGACTCAAAATAAAAAAATCTAAGATAAGATAAGGAATAGTAATAAAACAAGAAGATATACTAGAAATTATCATACTCAATAATACCCAAGGCAAGATACTTCAAGTATACACCAAATCATACAACATCCTAACATAGACTAACTTTTTACCCTAATTCGCCTCTTCTACAACTTTCTATCTAGGGTCATGTCCTCGGTAAGCTAAAGCTGCTCCATGTCATGTCTAATCACTTTCTTCCAATATTTTATGCATATTTTATCTTATTTGTTAAATATTTATTTTTTTTAATACTTAGATGACTTATACTCCCTCCGTTTCATAATAAATGAATTGTTGGATTTTGGCACACATATTAAGGGAAAAACATTAAAGACATAAATTTAACACAACTTTTCATTTTTACCCAAAAAAAAAAAGAAAAAATTGACCTTGTAATACCTTTTCAAAAGTTAATTGGTTGTCAAATCATAAGGGTAAATTTGAAAAAAAAATCAATGATTCACTTATTTTGAAACACCAATAAATACCCCAACAATTCACTTATTCCAAAACAGAGGGAGTAATAATTAATTAGGGGTGATATAGTAAAAGTATGGTTGAAGCAACTGAAGCAGACACGTCAGAAATGTCTATTTTACTTGTTTTTATTAAATATTATTAATTTTTAATACACAAATGACTTATAATAATTAATTAGGGTGATACAGTAAAATTACGATTGAGGCAGTTAGAGCAGGCATATGGTAAAATTACGGTTAAAGCGACTGAAGCAGACAAGCCAAAAATGTCTATTTTACTTATTTCTATTAAATATTATTAATTTTTTAATACGTTAATGACTTATAATAATTAATTAGGAGTAATAAAGTAAAATCACGATTGAAGCAAACAACGCAAACAGACATGTTGACCTGTTGACTGCTTCAACAATGAATATTTATATTCATAATTTATGGGACACAAATAGAATTAGATATTCAATCATTAATGTCGACACCTAATTTTTGCCTTCCACGACTAAGTTTAATCCTGAGTTTCTTCGATTTTAAATAAATTACAAAATTTATTTTATTAGAATAAAAACTTTTCAAAATATTTTTAGATAATTTTATCGTTTTAAGTAGCGATTATATATTCTCGTATTTGTACATACTAGATTGTATAATTTTGTTGCTCAAATAATTATTCTATGAAAAAATAAATTTTAATCAAAGGCTAGCATGAAAATTAACTCAAATAGGTAAAATCTTGATCTAAGTATACTTTGTTCTCAAAAATAATTTATTTGAAAAAGTATTTGTTTGATTTTACTAAACCAAGAAACTCAGAATTAAATTAGTTGTTAATTTATTTCAAATTTTAATTCAATTTAGTCAATTTATTAAATTTGGCTTTAATTGAAATCAACTTGGCCAATATTGCAATGCAATTAGCCAATTAATTTTCAACCTGGTTAAAATTTAAATAAAATGGACTAAAATTCTAACCTAGGACTATTTATTAAATAATCTAATCTACCTTAACACTCATATGCAATCCAAGCAACCCATTTCCCTTTCTGTTGGGCCAATTTTTGCAATAGCCCAACTCCTCAGCCTGCTTCGGCCCAATACCCCTGACCCATAACCGCCCCATACCCGGCCCGCTCCCCTTTCTCTTCTCTTTTACCCATCAACGACAACTTCAACCAGTTTACAACCATAACAAAAAAAAACAATGTCAACACAACAACGATCCCAAACAAACCTGTTTACAACAACTTCAGTTAACACACCAGAAAAATCGATGACCCAAACCCGTCAACAACCAAACTCAAAAATACGACACCTCATCCTTTTTCTTTTAATTTTTCAATTTGAAATTCAAATTTGTATTAAGCAGTACAATTTCCAGCTCACTCAACAAACCTTATCTCATTTTTTAGTTGAATTTTCAAAATTTCCCTTGAGATTTTCTATCACATATCATCAATTCATCATGAATTTAGGATTTTGGGGTTGTATATAAACCCCTCCTATTCACTCTTCAAAGGGGTTAGGAAGAAGAGAGATTAATTTAGCTGAGAACAGCAATTGAAAGGGATTTCGCTAAAATTAAAGTTCTCAAGCTAAATTACAAAATCGTTGGGCTTAGGATTCCGGCTAGAGAATTTAATTTTGAATTTTGATGGTGCAAAGAAAATCTGACAACTCATAGCCCGGTGAGCTGACCTGTAAACACATCTTTTTCTTTATATTGGATTACGAGTTATGGGTCACCCATGTGGACCGACCCGACCCGACCCAACCGTTTCTCAGTCAGAAAAATAAGATTAAGACAATCTTAATTCAAATAAAAAGGGGGGAACGGTTATAACTGTTTCCGCCCCAAAGAACCAGTATAAGATGATCTTTTCTTTGTCTGACAAAAAAGAGGAAAAACACACATACAAAAACAAAGAAAAATAGATTAGGTCAGAAGAAAAAAGAATCGAAATTAATGACAAACACCAAAACGAAGGCATATAGTCTGTGATTCAAGATTTGTTTCCAAGTGATTCAAAGCAGACTTGGGCAGATCCTTTCAAAAGTAGAATCAATTTCCTCTGCGAACTAAAGATACACTGTTTTGCTCCAAATTTATTAACAATGGCATCAGAGACTAGGTTGAATTTCCCCAATTTTGCATGTAAAATTTTGAATTTTACTGTGCAAATCTCTTAAAATATTATGTACTTGCTTACCTGATAAGAAAATGGTCATAACCGGATGTAATAGGAATTTAAGATCCGACAAAATTCGGACAGATGAACTTTTAATCTGCAGACAGACGCGACTCCAATCGCGTTCTGAATCCGGTCAAACTTCCAACCATTGCACCGCAGATTTTATTGTGGATCTAACTATTAATTTCGATTTGGAGAAAACAATAGTCAGATCAGTATCTGCGTTTAAATGTCTAAATATTTTATTTTGACTGATATGAGATTATTGTTTCAATTCTCTATTTTTTGTGTGAATGATAAAGAAAGGTGAAGGAAGAGAAGTAAATGCGTGTGTTTTGTAAAAGTGTGTGCAAAGCAATTCCATTCTTTCTTAAAAGAATGTTTAAATGGAATTGTTAAGGAAGTACCGTACAACTTGAAAAAGCATACTATGTTGTGCTCTTAAATAAATATTTAAAATAATGAAGATAGGCTTTCTGTGGAAGATGGACTTTGATATTTGCTTTTAACTTTGTTTAAAGGAATTTAAAGGCAAAATGTTCTATTGGACCCCTGTACTATGTCAGTTTTGTAAGTTGGACACTTCTACTTACATATTTTTCATCTGGACCCCTGAACCCACGAAAAAGCTACATTTTAAACACTTTTATGGAGAGTGTAACATACTCTCCCATGTCAGCGACCACATCAGCTGCCACGTGTGCCATGTCATCTGCCACATCATTTTAAAAAAATAAATTAAAAAATAGAAAAAGTATTACATTAAATTCCAAGTCATTTTTAAAATGCTAAATAACAAATTAAATATTAAAATTAATTTAATTAAATAATTAAAATTTATAAATTGAAGAAAATTTTGAATAATCATGCTTTTAAAATTTGAAAAATTTGAATAATCATTTTTAAAATAAGAAAATAAAAAAATAATTAAAAAAAGTATTACATTAAAATTAATTTAATTAATTAATTTAAATTTTAAATTTAAATTAGTAAAAAATTAATTAATTAAAATTCTTAACTAATTAATTAATTTATCAAATTTAAAATCCTTACCTAATTTAAATAACTTTTACTTAAATAATTAATTAATTTAAATATGATTTACATATTTAAAATATTTAATTTAAATTAATTGAGGGGGGAGGGACTGGGTGGGGCTGGGGCGGGGTGGGGAGCTGGGGGAGGGGCTGAGTGAGATGGGGGCTGGGGGAGAGGTTGGGTGGAGTGGGGGGCTGGAGAAAGGGGGTTGGGTGAGGTGGGGGTTGGGGAAGGGGTTGCATAGGGCTGGGTGGGATGGGGATGGGCTAGGTGTGGTGGGGGGATGGGGAAGGGGGAGGGGTTACATGGGGCTGGGTGGGCTGGGGACGGGCTGGGATGGGGGTGGGGAGGGGGGTGGGGTGGGAATTTTTTTTTAAATTTATTATTTTTAAATTTTTAAAAATATTTTTAAATTAAAAATGATGGAGAAAAAAAAGTAGGGGCTGGGGGGTGTGGGGGTGAGGATGGGCTGGTTGGGGTGTGAGGGTAGGGACAGGCTGGGGTGGGGAGGGAAAAATATTTTTTTTTAATTTTTAAAATAATTTTTTATTTTTTAAAAATATTTTTAAATTATTTTTAAAAAAATAAATTAAAAAATATGGAGGGAAAAAATGGATCCTTTTTAATTTAAAAAAAAAAAAAAATTAAAAATATTTTTAATGTTTTTTTAATTTTAAAAATATTTTTAAATTTTCAAAAATATTTTTAAATTATTTTTAAATTTTTAAAAATATTTTAAAATTTAAAAAGATGGAGGGAAAAAAAGACCCTTTTTAATTATTTTTTTTAATTTTAATATTATTTTTATTTATTTTTTAACTATTTTAATGTAAAATTGACCAAAAATTGACCCCCACTCGCACCCCTAGGCGAGTGGTTACACTCTCTTTGTCCTAGTCACCATGACCTTGCCACTAGAAGTCAAACTATTATTATTAAAATGGCAGTAGAAGTCAAAACTCATAGCCATCCACAATTTGAGCATTTTCATTTTTTTTATTATTTGAAACAAAAGAACATATTTTCACAAAAAGGGAAGGGATCAGATTATCCATTTTAAATAAGACCTAAGACCTACAGGGAAACAAAAGGGAGTTAGGCTAGCATAAAACTTGACATGCTCCTTAGGCAGCCTTATACATAGATGAAAAGATGAACGACATGTATTTAATACGAAGCTACGATAGTAAATGACTTCAAAAGGATTTATTTATCTTTAGCAAAGGAAATTCAATTAGTGATAGGAAAGCTTGGAATGAGGAGTAGCCTAGGGAAACTGAGTTAGAATACTCAAGGTTTTCGCTAGAGCTCAACTTTTCCAACTCTCATTCTCATTGAACCCAACGTTAATTAAATAAGAGAGATAACTTAATTATCTAATCTAGAATCAGCGAGGTTTTACGAGAATCTATTATAATCTGCAAACACAATTAAACAAATTAGACAGACCAACGCCCGAAATGAATAGTCAGTTGGATTAAGCATTTAGAGGGTTAAAACAAGGAGGTTTATTTCAGGGAAAAATAGGTG
Organism: Capsicum pubescens; assembly: GCA_030864215.1. Taxonomy (NCBI): domain Eukaryota; kingdom Viridiplantae; phylum Streptophyta; class Magnoliopsida; order Solanales; family Solanaceae; genus Capsicum; species Capsicum pubescens. The sequence goes on along the minus strand of CM061542.1, from coordinate 68,900,230 downwards.
TCTTAGACAAAGTCAGTGAACAAAAATTAAAGCATGAAGTAAATAGCCAGAAGCAAGGATTAATGACAACAAGCAATATTCCAATCTAGTATAGATACAGTGAGATGAAGACTAATAATTATCACGACGAAACAGCGAGTTCAAAAAAAGGCTAAAAGAGAACTTAAAGCAGTAAAACGATAAAGAAAACAGTGACTAAACCACAGAAGAAACTACAATTCAGATTAGAAAAAAAATGAATTAAAAAGTCACTAAGGAACATGAAGGTGAAAGAATGTATTCAAAAGAAGGCTAAACAAGAAATATGAAGTTGAATAAGTAAATCAAACACCTAAAAAAAGAAAGACCAGCTCAATAACAAACATCATTTCTCAACACGAAATCCTATGGGCCTTCGAGGCCTTCTACAGTAATCAATTCACAGCATGCTATCAATATTACCATGACTATAGAACGAATAGTAATAAACAAGGCCGAAACGAAATGAGATAGGGTGTTACCTATTTCGAAGCAGCAAAGACGGGACCTCAAGATAACGTCGAAATCACAACCACCAAAAAATGTCTTCGCTTTGAACTCGAAGCTCTAATTTAGTCGACAAATGCCCAGAAATGGAGTTTTTACTAATCGGAGCTGTATTTTTCTTTTTCGAAGACCTTTTTTTTTCTACCTCAGCTTTTTCCAACCCTTTTTTTGCTTCTAAAACTCGTTTTTTATAGAGAATAAGATAGGGTTTTCTTTTCATTCTCATCCAATGTGGGCACAACAACCTTGGGGGCAAATTTAGGATTTTCAATAGGGGGAAATTCAATTTTTTCGGCCCAGGATAGGGTTTCCCCTTCATAATCTATACTAATTTTGGAATTTCTTGATAAAATCCAAAAAATTCCCCAACCAATAAGATTGAGGGATGATATTCCCTCTATGAACCAATAGAAATTATGCGGGTAGGTACGAATTCGTACCAATTAACCCAAAAATTTCGAGACTCAAACGTTGGACGAGACACCTAGGTGTGTTTCTAGAAGATTCTCGGTGTTTTTCTCATACGGATCCGCGTAGGATGCGTGACGAAGATAAAAAGGAAGGGTTGGTTGAGGGTAGATGAATTTGGGTCGATTTGGATGGGTTTCGAGTTTTGGATGGTTGTACGTGCTTGGGTTTCGTCGTTTGAAGTTGTTGGTGTTACTGTCTATTGAAAATTATTTTAGGGTCGGCTGTTTTGATAGTGAAGAAGGAAAGAAACATTTGGGTCGGGTTGGTGTATTGTTGTTGGGCCGACATTGTTGTTGTTGTTAAGGCTATTAAAAAGAAGAAAATAGGCTGCTGGTAGATTTTTAATTGGGATAAAATTGGGGGGAGGGGGAGTTGGGCATGTTGAGGCGGATTTGGGACACTAGACAGGATTGGGTTTTAATTGAGGTTATTTAATAACCCCAATTAAATAAGAAAATTGGTAGTCTTCAGAATTATTTAGAAAAAATAATCTCGATTAGACTGAAGGTTATACATAAAAGATAATTCAAATTATGATCTAGCCTATTTTATTTAAATTTTGACCAAATCAAAAGTTAATCGGCCAATTGTATTGCAATTGTGGCCAATTTAGTTTTAATTATGATCAAATTTAATAGATAGGTTAAATTGAATTGAAATTCGATACGAATCAATACTTTGTTTAATCCCAAGCTTCTTGATTTAATAAAATCAAATGCATATTTATCCAAATAAATTATTTTGATAATAAACTATATTAAAATCAAGATTTTAATCATTATATTTATTTTCAAAATAATCCGTTATTAAAATCTAATATTCCATAGAATAAAATTTTTAAGTAATCAAATTATATAATCTCGTATAAATGAACATGATAATATATAATCGCTACTTAAAATGATAAAATTACGTACAAAAATATTTTGAAATTTTTTTATTCGGATGAAATAAATATTTTAATTTTATTAAAAATTGAAGAAACTCAGAACTAATTTAGTCGTGAAGGGAAAAAATTAGGTGTCAACAACTGCACCCTCCCTTTGGGCAAGGTGGATGCAAGTAACTCTGGGCAAAGGGAGGTTGACGTTCCTTATTTTTGTCCGACCATAAATTCGAATCTGGAAGAGGTTAGTTTTTGCACGAGTTTCATAGTGTTATGGCCGGATCTCGATATTAGGTTTCTTACATATCTCAGGTTACATGAGAATTCAGGCAACTTGACTTAAAGCGCAATTTTCAAAAAATTCACCAGTTATCTTAGTTCTGAAGCTTTAATGAAACCAAAAATTGGAGAATAAAGAGATTTGGGGGGAGGTTGGAATACAGTCGAGTTTTCTACATAGAGCCCAGCCTACATATCCCCAAGACTCAGGAAATCAGACTGCCTATAGTTCGACTCAATCGGTAGAAAAGATAGTCTTTTATTTCAGACGATCTTTGGCTCAGGATGAGTGACAAGTTGATCGAGTTGTGAAAAAAAGGCTTGTAACCTCTTAACCATGAATGTGGGATCCTTCACACCCATAGACAAGAACTTACCTGGAAATAATTTCCAAAACTCTAAGTATGTTGTCACCTGAATATGAAAGAAAGAAAAGGTTACTCTCGGTATGAGTTTAGAAATGTCCCGAAGGTGAAGCTGAAACCAAAATATATCGAAGCACCCACATGCCTTTGAACAGGGGTGTGGTTTGATTGGTGGTGGCGATGATCTTTTATCTCGCATCCAAAGAGTTTGATGTCCCTCCCTAGACTATGTCCCATTTTGCTGCTAAGAAAAAGTTCCACGTTGTGTTGCGTCCTTTTTGGAGTTGTCCACACCTATGGTTTTGATTTGAGATTTTTATCCTCTCGGATGCTCTCGACAATAACTCAAACAAAATTATTAGTAATAAGTACAATTCACGAAAGGGGTATTTAGTTTCTTACCATACCTCTACGCGAGTTGCTAGTCAAAAAGCGAAGTCATCCTCTCACGTACCTATTTGGAAGGAAATAACTCACAATAACAGACACGACAACCCTTTTGGTTGTTGCATAATTATCTCCTTTGTTGATTGAATATGTCTTTAAAGTGGGGTGGCCCTTTTGGACACCGACGACACTTTATGCAAAACGGTCCCTGCAGTCGTGTAATCTTACGCTGATGTGGCAAACTTTTAGTTACCTATAATGCTTGTTGTATGGTAACCTCTCTAATTATTGTTGATGATTCTTTGCATAGGATCTCGAGTAAGTCTTGTGCATCTTTTGTATCGATATGACTCATAGATTTCCCTTGAATTGACAGTCTTTGGATAATCTTGCACATTATTTGATGTCGGATATGAGGCAAATTACAGATATCCTATGAATTGCTAGCCCTTAGTTAATCCTGCACATTATTCGACCTTGGAAAAGAGATGGCTTACAGATATCCCTCCAATCGCTAGTTCTCAGATATTCCTGCACATCATCCGACCTTGGATACAGTATGACATATAGATATCTCTCAAATTGCTTGTCCTTGGGTAATCCTTCACATAATCGATCTTGGATATGACGCGGCTTATAGAGAACCCTTGGACCTATCAGTTTGATAATCTCGCATATTCTCCGATAAGGATTTAGTTGCGACTTATGGATAACCTTCGGACTATTAATTTTTGGGTAATCTTGCACACTATCCGATTAGGATGTTGTTGTAGGTTACGGATGACCTATGGGCTATCAACTCAGAGGTAATCTTGCATACTATCCTATTTTAAATAATATGACTTATAGATGATCTTCAAATTGTCAATTTCAAAGAAATCTCATATATCATCCATCTTCAGATAGCGACTTAAAGGTGTCCCCTCAGATCGCGTGCTTTTGATGCATTTAGATGTTGATTCATAAAATGATGAGATATCTTCGACGCTAGCATATGATATCTCGCGTGTCAATAGATATTATATGCTGATGATATCCTCAACACCAACATATGATATCTCATATGTCAACAGATATTAGATGCCGATAATATCCTCGATGCTAGCATATGATATCTCGCGTGTCAATAGATATTAGATGTTGATGATATCCTCGATGCCAGATTATGATATCTCGCGTGTTAACAGATATTGATGATGATGATATCCTTGACGCCAGCGTATGATATCTCACATGTTAACAGATATTAGATGCTGATGATATCTTCAATGCCAGCGTATGATATCTCGTGTGTCATTAGATATTTAATGCAGATGATACCCTCAAAGACAGCGTATGATATCTCACGCATCATCAGATATTTAATTCAGATGATACCTTCAACGCCAGCGTAGGATATCTCGCATGTCAATAGATATTAGATACCGATGATATCCTCGATGCCAGCGTATGATATCTCGTGTGTCATCAGATATTTAACGCAGATGATACCCTCGACACCAGCGTATGATATCTCGCGCATCATTATATATTGATGATGATGATATACTCGATGCAAGCGTATGATATCTCGCGTGTCATCAGATATTTAATACAGATGATACCTTCGATGCCAGCATATGATATCTCCCGCGTCAACAAATATTTAATGCGGATAAAATGCAATGGCCCTCTTGGCAATAGAATAAGATGGAATGGCCCTTTTTGGCAATAAAGATAGTTTCACCTGATTCTATTTGTCTAGGTTTTTGCTTTATATGTGTACCTGTACTCAAGGTAAATAGTCAGTAGACACAAAGTTGCTTTCGCTAGCGATTATTTTTTAGAACAATTCTAAATACAATATTTATAAAGAAGATAAGGCTCCTTTGTTTGTCCTTCATGGTCTCAAGAAATGAGATAGACAATTAAAAGGTCTTCAATAAATGAGTATTAACCCGTCTTTGGGGCTACCCGAAAATACCATTCTTAAGCATTATATTCTCTGGTGTGGCTCCCGAATTGCTCGAGGATTTTTGAAAAAGATTCTCATTTTTGTGTATTGCTCCCTGCATCCACAGAAAAACAGTTAGTTTTTGAGTGAAACTACACCGTGTTGACTTTCTTCAATCCTTGGTTTTCTCCTAGCCATCTTTTGGGTACTCTGTCATATTGGGACTTCCACCCTGACTCCCCGTTCTAATAGATGCCTAGGAAATTACTAAGTAAAAGATTTGTATGAATTTCGAAAGCATTCTTAATTTTTCTAAAAACTAGTTTCAAAACTTCTGTAAAATATTTAGGAAATATCTGCCAGTCATGTCATGTACTAGCTCAACGAACGTCTTTCGCTTGGTTTTGACTATACCCAATGGAGGATTTCCAAAACTCATCATCATTGTTGGAGGGTTCTTCAAACAGTTTTGTCATAGCCGGAGATTGAGTCTACCTAGACTTTGTCGCAGCTGGTAATTTTTAAAACTTGACTTTGACCTATGGTGCTGGAGGATTTGAAATATATTCCAATATATTAGTGGAAATTTTGAGGCCTTCCTCAAAATTTTCTACCCCAGTTTAAAGTTGTTTGATATGATATCAACTTGAAAGGATCCAAAGTCTTTGTTGGTCTTCGTTCTCTTTGTTTGGATGATGGTCTTCCTCTTGTGAATTTTTTAAACTCCTCGAAAATTCTGCCCCAATTTCCATTTCTTGGGGTTATATGACCGAGCAGTTGGGGTGCCTATGTATCCCGTTGAAGCAGGAATCAGGTCAAATAAAGTTCAGGACTACGCTAAGGATATATAGAAAAATCTAATGGATTGACCGAAGCGACATAGGCCGCCTACGTATCCCTTTTTGGGGAATTCAGGTCATCACGTAGTTCATACATGAAAGGAAAAGATAAAATTTTCCTAAGGGGTTGATAGAAGCTGACATAGGCCACCTACGTATCCCTTTCTTGGGAATTCAGGTCAAATGTAGTTCGTACATGAAAGGCAAGGGGTTTTAGGCAATTACATATTAGAAAACAAACATCATTATAAAGGCGATTACAATTAAAGGAAATAAAAGCTAAAACACCTTTCAAACAAAGTATCTTTTTACCGCATCAGAATTGATTGGTTTGGTCCACTCTTGGCCATCCATCTCAGACAAGATCAGAGCTCCTCCAGATAGTTCTTTGGGAACTATGTATGGCCCTTGCCAATTTGGATCGAACTTGCCCTTGTAATCTTCTTGGTAAGGGAATATGCGTTTGAGAACCAATTGCCCAACTTCGAATGTTCGAGCTCTTACTTTCTTGTTGAAGGCACGAATCATCCTGTGTTGATACAACTAACCATGACATACAACAACCATTCTCTTTTAATTAATCAACATGAGTTGTTCATAGCGAGAGCGAACCCATTCTTTGTTACTTAGTCCGGCTTCCTGAATAATCCTCAAGGAATGTATCTCAACCTCAGCAGGTATCAGTGCTTCATTCCCATAGATAAGTAGATAAGGAGTTGCCCCGGTGGAGGTTCAAATTGTTGTATGATACCCTAGTAGAGCATAGGGAAACATCTCATACCATGACCTATCATTTTCGACCATCTTCCTTAAGATTTTCTTGATGTTCTTATTGGCGTCTTCCACGGCTCCATTCATCTGTGGACGTTATGCGGTTGAGTTGTGATTAACAATTTTGAACTGATCACAAATCTCATTCATCAAGTGACTGTTCAAGTTTGCCCCATTATCAGTAATGATTGATTCTGGCACTCCAAATCGGCAAATCAAGTTATTTCTGACAAAATCTGCAACCACTTTCTTGGTGATGGCTTTATAGGAAGCGACTTCAACCCACTTAGTAAAGTAATCAATAGCAACCAAAATGAATCAATGCTCATTCGATGCCGGTGGCTCTATTGGTCCAATAATATCCATCCCCAAGCTACGAAAGGCCATGGTGAACTCATTGCATAAGCTCATGCGGAGGCATTTGAATCAAATCTCCGTGTATCTGATATTTTGGAAACTTCTGCACATACTTACTACAATTATTTTCCATAGTCATCCAGAAGTAACTAGTTCTCAAGATCTTTCTAGCAAGGGCAAACCCGTTCATGTAGGGCCCAAAAACTCCTGCATGTTTTTCTTTATTAATTTATTGGCTTCCGCAGCGTCGACACATCTTAAGAATCCTAAGTATGGAGTCCTCCTAAAAAGGATTTCCCCACTTGGAAAATAATTCTTTGTCAAACGCCAGATTGTCTTCTTCTGATTGTTGCTGGCCTTTTTAGGATATATTCCATATTCTAAATACCTTTCAATATCTTAGTACCATGGCTTTCCGTCAGGCTCCTCTTCAACGTGTACACAATGTGTGGGTTGCTCCTTCAATCTTATTTCCAAAGGATCAATGTAACTCTGATCTGGGTGCTGAATCATGACGGATATAGTGGCCAAAGCTTCAGCAAACTCATTTTGTATCCTTGGGATATGTCTGAAATCAACTCCCTTGAATCTACCATATAATTCCTGCACTAGCTCCACATAAGGAGTAATCTTGGAGTTTTTCACCGCCCACTCTCCCTGTACCTGGTAAATCAGCAAGTATGAGTCCCTGATGACTAACAATTCATGAACATCTATATCAAGTTCCAATTTGAGACCTAGGATGCAAGCCTCATATTTGGCTATGTTATTGGTGCACGGGAAACACAACTTAGCAGTTATCGGATAGTGTTGGCCTGTTTTTGACACCAAAACTGCTCTGATTCCTGAACCTTTAAAGTTGACCGCCCCATCAAAGAATAATCTCCATCCGGGGTAAATTTCTGCAATGTCTTCTCCCACGAATAAAATTTCCTCATCTGGGAAATAAGTTCGAAGTAGCTCATATTCATCATCAATCGAATTCTCTACCAAATGGTCTACTAAGGCTTGCCCTTTGATTGCCTTTTGAGTCATATACGCAATGTCAAACTCACTCAGTAACATTTGCCACTTAGCTAACTTCCCCGTAGGCATGGCTTTCTGGAATATATATTTCAAGGGATCCATTCTGGAAATGAGATATGATGTGTATGGGGAAATATAATGCCTCAAATTTTGGGCGACCTAGGTCATATAACACCACGTCTTTTCTACAAGAGTGTAATGATCCTCGTACGGCGTAAACTTTTTACTCAAGTAGTAGATGGCTTTCCCTATCTTACCGATCTCATCATATTACCCGAGGACACATCCAAAAGCATTTTCTGAGACTGACAGGTAAAGCAACAACGGACTTTTTTCCCTTGGTGGAACCAAAACCGGCGGCGCTGATAAATATTCCTTGATTCGGTCAAAAGTTTTCTAACATTCTTCTGTCCACTCATTAAATGCATGTTTTATCAAAATCTTGAGAATTGGTTGACATATGATCGTTGACTGGGCAATGAACCTGCTAATGTAATTCAAATGGCCCAGGAAACTCATAACTTCCTTCTTGGTCCTTGGAGGCGGCAAATCTTGAATTATTTTTATTTTGGACAGGTCTAGCTCGATGCCCCTTCTGCTGACTATGAACCCTAGTAACTTTTTGGCTGGCACACCAAAAGCACACTTAGCAGGATTAAACTTCAAATTGTACTTTCTCAATCTGTTGATGAATTTTTTCAAATGGGTTAGATGATCTGAACTCTCGCGGGATTTGATAATTACATCATCCACGTACACTTCAATTTCTTTATGAATCATATCACGAAAAACTATCGCCATAGCCCTCATGTATGTTGCACCTCCATTCTTAAGACCAAACGGCATTACCCTATAATGATAAACACCCCAGGGCATAATAAAAGCTATTTTTTCTACATCTTCCTCATCCATCAATATCTGATGATACCCAGCGAAATAATCTATGAAAGACTGTATTTTATGCTTTGCACAATTATCGATGAGGATGTGAATATTGGGCAGCGGAAAATTATCTTTAGGACTGGCTCTATTCAAATCGCTATAGTCAACACAAATTTGAATCTTGTTGTCCTTCTTCGGCACTGGGACAATATTGGCTAGCCATGTCGGATATTTTATGACCTCCACAACCTTAGACTTAATTCGCTTTATCACTTCTTCCTTGATCTTCAGACTTAAGTTCAGCTTGAATTTCCATATTTTTTACTTGACTGGATCAAACTCAGGATTTATCGGTAACTTATGCGACACAATGTTCGTGCTCAATCCTAGCATATCATCGTAGGACCAAGAAAACACGTCAATGTACTCCCGCAACAAGTGAACGATTTTTCTTTTTTGTGCTTCTGCTAAGTGAACACTAACACTTGTTTCTTTGATTTCATCATGATCGCCCAGGTTGACTGTTTTAGTTTCCTATGGGTTGGGCTTTTCCCGGTTCTCAAACTAATCTATATCTTTCACTAACCGCTCCTCACCACATTCCTTCCAATCATTATAATTCCTCTGATTTTGTTTGTCTAAGCTTTGACATAACATGACATTGGCAGGTTTTAAGTTACTGTTACTATAATAAACAAACAAACCAAGTTAGATGATAACAAGATAATAAAATATACTAATATAAAGGTGTTTCAAAATAATTTTTAAAATAAAGGGAGGCCTTTTCATTAAAATTTGGGAGATAATTACAAACTATGACTCACGACCCGCGCAAATACGGGCCCATGCCTTTTTGAAAGCAGTAAAATATAAAAAGAAAATTTGATACATAAAAGGATGGATCACGGGGCCTCCTCCAGATCGTCACCAATTTTTAAAACTGCTAGTAATTGCCCTTTCATCTACCACGATGGGTGACGGGTTATGAATGAAGTGGAGGTCCAGTTTTTCAAAGCCTCTCCTAGTGCAACCTTCTTCACCCCACTGGACTTCAGGAAATCATCTAGTACAACATTGTATCCTTCGAACAGATTTCCTATCCCATCCCCAAGACCATCATCATTTGGCATCTCACACACGAGAAATGACTGGTATAAGAGCGACAAGGGCCTAAACAGACTTGCCTTTGACTTATTCTCAATCTCATCCTCCTCTGTCGGCTGGTATCCTAACCCATACTTAGACGTTTTCTCTGGGACCATAATGGGCTCAATAATTCCTTCCAGATCCTTTTCCAGGCCCCAACTAGGCTCGAACCCACTTCTTAACATCACAGTTGCAATTATTTTGTAGACAGAAGGCATTGGAGCTTTGGCCATCAAATCTTTCTCTGCAGCACTCACAATTTCCAAAGTATAAAAACTACTACCCTTTGAGATATCTTTAATCACCGGCGCACAACCATTGGGATAATCTGCATGGCTTATTTCCCCTTGGATGACTATTTCATGATCCTCCCAAATAAACTTCAATAACAGATGAAGGGTCGATGAAACTGCCTTTGCACCATAGATCCATGGTCGTCCCAAGAGCAGGTTGTAACTAGGATGAATATCCATAACATGAAATTTAGCCTTGAATTCAGCAGGTCCCATCTGGATGAACAAAACAATTTCACCTATGGTATCTCTCTGCCCTCTATCAAATGCCCGCACATTTACGTGGCTTTGGTAAATTTTCCCTAAATCATAACCTATTTGAACCAATGTGGAAAGAGGACAAATGTTCGAACCAGATCCGTCATCTATCAGTACCCGATTAATCACATAATCCCGACAAATAACAGTGACGTGCAAGGCTTTATTATACATTACTCCCTCAAACGGCAACTCTTCTTCACTAAAGGATATGCGATGACTTCCCATAATATTTCCTAGCATCGCAGCTAGATTCTCGACGCTCGTTCCTGCAGGAACGTACGCCTTATCCAAGACCTTCAATAAAGTTTGTCGGTGGTATTGTGAACTTATCAATAGTGCCAAAATAGAAATTTGGGCTGGAGTCTTCCCTAAATGCTTGATAATTAAGTAGTCTTTCGGTTGCATACGCCTTCAAAATTCCTCGGCCTCCCCTTTAGTGATTGGCCTTTTCTGTGAATCCTTCCTATTGGTCAAATCTTCATAAATGTAGCATCGTCTAGACCGTGTTATCCCTTGGGCAGCGGTGGTCTCTACAATAAATTCCTTCCTAGGCAGAGGAGTGTACACCTGAGTCGGGGCCGTCATCACTATAAATAGAGGCTTCTCATTGACATTTAAGGCAGCCATGGCTCTCTATAACTTCTCCACCTCTTTCATTCTTTTGAGATTTTCTGAATTCACCTTAGTGATGGTCTTGCTAGATGCCCATTCACCCTCTATTTCAATCATATTAACTATAGGTCCCCCATGATTAGGCAACGGATTACTATTGATATTTGGTGTCGGTGACTGAAGCGTGATGACCTTCTGGTCAATCAAATCTTGAATCTTATTCTTTAGGCTACCACAATCCTCGATACTGTGCCCTACCGCTCCCAAATGATAGGCACAATGTTGATTGGCATGATAAAATTGAGAGTTGGGATTGATAAGTTTTGGTTAGATAGGTTGTAAATGACCGACATCTTTTAATCTCCCAAAGATTTGGGTGTGACTTTCAGCCAGAGGTGTGATGTTTTGGGGTGGTGTTTTTTCGAGGTTTGGATTTGGAGGGTTATAATTGTTCTGATTAGCAGGAGGCACTTGATGATAATTTGGAGGCGCTTGGACATTTATTCGGTTATTTGGAAGGGTATCCTGAACATGAGGCTGATAATTTAGTTATGGAATCTGGTATTTGGGTAAAATATTTTTGGCTATGGAGCTTGGTATGGGGATTGGATATTTGGAAGTGGAGCTTGGTATTGGGATTGGATATTTGGAAGTGGATCTTGGCATTGGGATTGGATATTTAGAAGTAGAGCTTGGTATTGGGATTGGTTATTTGGAAGTGGAGCTTGGTATTGGGAATGGATATTTAGAAGTGGAGCTTGGTACTGGGGTTGGGTGTAGAACACATGCTGAAAATTTAGCGACAACAGAGAGGAGAGAATATTCCTAGGCTTGAATTTCTTCTTTAATTTAGCAACAGAATCAGCAGAGACCGCGCCTACATCTTTCTTTTTCTTCTTTGGGAACATAGAAGTCCCAAATGATGTTGGGCTTTTGACAATCTTTCCTGTTCGAATGCCTTCTTCTAGCGATTCCCCAATTTTCACCAAATCTGCAAAAGTTACTCTGACTGCGGATACCATCCTAGCATAATATTCTTCTTCCTAAGCACGAGAGAACATAGACACCATCTCATCCTCAAACATGGGAGGTTGTACTTTGGCGGCTTCTTTTCTCCAACGGAAGGCATAGTCTTGGAAACACTCATCATTCTGCTGCTTGATCCGGTCTAATGAGAATCAGTCAGGGACTATTTCAATGTTAAACGTAAACCTATCAAGGAAACCTTTAGCCAATGCCCTCCAACTAGTCCATCTTTTCAGTTCTTGAGACATGAACTAATCTAAGGCTTCGCCGCTTAAGCTCTGGCTGAATAGGCGCATCAATAATGCCTCATTTTTTCCTACCCCCACTATTTTATCACAATACCTTCTCAGATGGGCCATTGGATTTCCAGTACCATCAAACACTTTAAATTTAGGGACCTTGTATCCTTTTGGTAGATCTACTCCAGGGTGAACACATAGATCATCGTAACCTAAACCATCATTGTCCCACGCCCCATGAGATTCCTTGATCCTCATAATATCTTTATTCATAGCCAATAACTTTACTTTATGCTCGTTCCTCCACTCTTTTTCCTTCTCCTCGTAATGATCTATCTTGAGATTGGGAAATAAATTATAGATATTAGGGGATATGATGACATAAGAAAGATTTGGAAGGGTAGCTTGATTTTGAGGATGAGGGGAGGTTGGCTGGTAGGTGGGGAGAACATTTTGGAAATTAAGTTTTATGGAATTTGAGAGTAGTTTGGTGGGATCTGAGAAGGATTTTGTAGATTTGGAAATAAATTTTGTGGATTCAGAGATGGATTTGACAGATTTGGTAGATTTGGGGATGGATTTTATAGATTTGGGAGCGAATTGTGCGGAATTGGAAGCAGATTTTATGGATTTGGAAGCGGGTTTTGTGGGGTTAGATATGGATTTTGTGGATGGTAAGCATCTGAGTTATTTTTTCGGTTGGTGTTTTAGACAAGTTGAGGAGTGGAGTCGGATGATATATTATTTAGATGATCACCGAGAATAGGCGTACTGAAGGGAGAGATCTGGAGTGAAGTCCCGTGTCCTCCTGGAGCGAGAGCAATGATAGTGATGGCCAGGTTAGCCAAATCTAGAGTGCAATTCATCTCCTCCTGAAGTATTTTCAATTTTCTCGCGAGTTCAGCAATCATCTCGCTTTGCTTCACTATTACATTGTCCCTGATGGTCAACGCATTTTCTTCATTATTTCCAGCCATTTTTGAATGATTGCCAGAGGATGGAATTTTATGCACTTTTGACCGGGTGAAGTAAGGATATTCTGGGAGCTTATTTCAACACAGAGTAGTTTTCTATTATCTGTAAAGTGAAATAACTCAAAGGCAGATGTGTTAGTTTCCATATGTGATAAGTAATGCAAGATACTTGATAAGAAGTAACCACATAGAGTTGTTGGTGTCATAGACAAACTGATCCACAGGAGCATAGTGGATAAATTTGTCTTTGACTCAAACAAACACACATAAACACATAAAACAGTTATATCACATAAACATTATAATAACGTGTATCCTAACTACGGTGACCCGTTTTGAGCCAAGGGTTTGGGCCTAACGTATTTTGAAGAAAATATGTGCCTTTTAAAGCCAATCCATTATTCCTCAACCTTTATAGATATGTAAAAGGGCATAAATTCCTACAAAATATAACAAAAGAGAGATACAATCGTTAGGGGGAAAGGAGATAATATGAAAGAAAATAAGGTCCCGCGCAGGGGAATAGAAAAACTAGCTACTGGATGCTCCTTCGTTTCCTCTCACCTTCTTAGCCTTGTTCACCTCCTGCAATATTTGATACCTGTTGATGATCAGATGACTCCCACACAACTGTTCCTTGTTGTCGTAGGTCATTCTTTCTATACTATCAATCTGAGAAGCCATGCTATCGTCCAAATCTATTAGACACTGCCTAGCATCATCAGCTTCCTGTCTGGCTTGCTTCAACTCTTCCCTCAACATACGTATAGTCAAAGCATCCTCTATATGCATCTGTTGATGTGCGATTTCACTTTTTTGAAATTCATCTTGAAGCCTGTGGAGTCGGATCTGATGCTCTAATTCTATATCAACAACCCGAGTGGGTACATTCGGCCCCAAAATCAATGCTCCGGTGAAACTTTTCTCCAACCACTCTTTGTAAGTGTCGCTGACTTTGGGTTCATGCTCAATACAGAAAGAGACTTCCTTCCACCCCTTCTTTTCCATACATTTACCATGTAGTCTTTGAGTGGAGACTTGTCTTCATCATACTCAGTGAAGAATCTAAGCATAGACGCGGTTTGGGGCATCTCCTGCTTGATCTCGAATTGCCTAAGAACTCTGTCAGGATTGTAGGGACGGGTCCCCCTGAGACCTGGAAGCACTAGAAAAGGACACTTAACCTTTCGAATGGTGTATCTCCTTGAATGAAGATATTTAATAGACCATTAGACATCGGCATCCCTTAATTCCCTAAAAGTCTTAAACCAAAATTTCGGAGATGCTTTTCTTTTGAACTTGTGAAGGAACAACCACATGTCATGCGATGATAGAAAATCCCCTCTTGTTTGATGATCAGGTAGTACCAATCTAGGATTTTTCACTAAATGCATCATCATCCACCATTGCAAGATAAGGTCGCAACCTTGAAAGAAATGATTCTCAGCTTGACACCTTCCCAAAGCTCGATATATGTCGGCTACAATCATGGGAGCTAAGTTGTGGAATACCTTTTTTAGAATCATATTTCTTTCCATAGAAGAGCGTGTGTGTCACCATGACAACTCTTGGATGAATTGTGCCATTTTCCCCTTGTGGAAACACCATAGTTCCAAGTAGGCCTACCGCAAATGCTAATGCTCTTGTCTCCTTCCATTTCGCTTCCAACTCAAACTTATGTCCAAACTTCTGAAAAATGATAAACCTCCCAAACCGGTGATACAACTCATGAATAGGGATATTAGCCCCATCACGTTCCCCTAGCCAGGTGTCATCATTAGTTGAAAAGACCTTCTTGATCTCTTGACGGTCCCACACAACTGGGATTAAGATATTCTTATCAGGTGTCTCTTTTTTCTTGAAACACATTTCAGTATTCTCGTAACAAATTAACACATCTTCAATAGTGGGAGTCAGTTCAACATCCCCGGAGCGAAACACCATATTCTGATCATTCCAAAAGGTCATCAGTATATGGATTATTTCGAGTCAAGAGTCCATCTCGATCAACGAAGGCAAATGCTCGATATGTGTTCTAACAATATTTCTTTCTTCTCTGCTCATGAAATCCACCATAGTTTCAGGAAGTCGTCGGGTTCGGTAACCATCTTAAACTTTTCGCAGGAATGCAGTTGAGCCATATCCTACACGAAAGCAGATAAAGATGAGCCTTCCCCCGACCCCAAAGGATGATGGATTGGATTAAACAAACATATATTTTTTTAACACATAAATATGATTCGTTTGTAATTGACTCGGGGTCAATAGACGTAGAGCAAGTTTTCTAATGGGACCAATACTCCTCTCGAGTATTGGGTCGTCCTAAGCTCATGCCTAAAATAGGGTTTTGGTTTTGCTCTATCCTAGGTGTCTAGAGTGGGTTTGAACCTGGTTCCCAAGCGGATGACTTGGGTTTGGAAATACGAACAGTCATCAAACGACTCACATGCTAATAAACTGTCCTATTTCCAATATGTTATTTAAAACTGAACAACAGGGGCCGGGACATCCACGTAACCCCAAAACAATTTAACAATAAATGCAGGAATATGCCACGAAATGCAATAATCAAACTTTGCAGAATTGAACATATGAGAAAGTAGACAATTAGTCAAAGGATAATTCAAACATATGGTTAGAACCTAGTTAAATATCCCTAGCAGAGTCGCCATTTCTATTTTGCAAAAAAATTTTACTTTAAGAGTCACCACTTAATTTATTTGAAAAGTAATTAAGAAACCTTTAAAAAATACTTTAAACGATCCAAAACAGACAAATCGTTTAAATTTGAATATTCTGAGTAAGTAGTTCCTATTAACGTTTTAGGAAGGTTTAAGGCACCTAAAACGTTCGCTAACTTGTGGTTATCCGGACTGTTTGAAAACATCTTTTGACTAACTTCAAAAAGATTGATTCATTGAAAAGTGATTGATTTTTCAGCAAAGACTTGTATAAAATAGATTTAGGCGACTTAGTAGGAATTTTAACTAAGACTAAACAAAACTAATAAACAAATAAAAGGGAAAAGGGAAGAGAAAGTAAAAGATTTAGGCCATTGGGCCCAAATCAATAGACCTTGTCCCAATCTAATTGGTCTTTTGGCCCACTTGCACCTGTCCTAATATAAATGTCGGGCCTTGGCCCGTAACCTGTCCTAAACTATTTTTTAGGCCCGTGGGCTCAAAATTTTCTCCACTTATATTAAATTTACAACTTTGGCTTCGAGGCCCAAATGAATGAATAATGAAATGAAGAAATAAATAAATAATAAAAAAAAAACAATAGATGAACAAATAACTAAAATAGAAAAATGGGACTTTCTAGTCTCTTTGCCACTTCGAAGATGAGACTTTAGTCCTTCTTCTTCTTTCGACTCCTTATATCCATTTGACATGCGATCGATGTTGAGTTTAAACTTCGGGATTGACTCAATAAGATGGGCCTCATTGGCCTATTATGAAATGTAAAGGGGAAAGAGTTCATTTGGACTCCAACGAATTTCCATGCAAAACAAGAAAAATAAAGACCATTAATACATGATCAACAAGGGGAGAGAAAAGTAAAATTAGCCAATCAAGGGAAAGCAAAATTAAAATTAGTCAACACATGACCAACCAAAGATAGATGGAGAGAATTCATAAGAACAAAAGAAGTGGAATACATCTAGGCAGTCAAGCAACACATTAAGCAAGTGATATCATGATACCTATATCATTTAATTAATGAAAATATAGATGACGCATAAACCTTTTGCAAACTCATTTGAACTATTTCGTGATCACAGTGCTATAATCTCATTGTTAATTAATCAAAATAACACATAATTTCATTCACGATTACTCCAAGGAAGGTATATGATCAAAAAGGTGGACAAGATTATAACTACATGCCGAGAAACCAAAAGAATAGAAGTCTATATATATCATCCAATTTTATCGGCAACAGGTATTTTGAAACAGAAACTAAAGAAAAATATTACAATGGCAGTAGAAGTCAAAACTCATAGTCATCCACAATTTGAGCATTTTTTTTATTATTATTATTTGAAACAAAAGAACATATTTTCACAAAAAGGAAAGGGATCAGATTATCCTTTTTAAACAATACCTACAAGGAAACAAAAGGGAGTTAGGCTAGAATAAAACTCAACATGCTCCTTAAGCAGCCTTATACATAGATGAAAAGATGAACGATATGTATTTAATACGAAACTACAATAGAAAATGACTTCAAAAGGATTTATTTATCTTTAGCAAAGGAAATTCAATTAGTGATTGGAAAGCTTGGAATAAGGAGCAGCCTAGGGAAACCGAGTTAGAATACTCAAGGTTTTCACTAGAGCTCAACTTTTCCAACTCTCATTCTCATTGAACCCAACGTTAATTAAAAAAGAGAGACAACTTAATTATCTAATCTAGAATTAGTGAGGTTTTACGAGAATCTATTATAATCCGCAAACACACAATTAAACAAATTAGACAGACCAACTCCCAAAATTAATAGTTAGTTAGATTAAGCATTTAGATGGTTAAAACAAGGGGGTTTATTTCAGGGAAAACTAGGTGTCTTAAACCAAATCAGTGAATAAAAAGTAAAGCAGGAAGTAAATGGCCAGAAGCATGGATTAATGACAAACAATAGTCCAATCTAGCAAAGATACTCTGAGATAAAGACTAATAACAATCACGACGAAACAACGAGTTCAAAAAAAAGGCTAGAAAAGAGAACTTGAAGCAGGAAACGATAAAGAAAATAGTGACTAAACCACAAAAGAAACAACAATTCAGATTAGAAAAAAATAAATTAAAAAGTCACTAAGGAACATGAAGGTGAAAGAATGTATTCAAAATAAGGACAAACAAGAAATATGAAGTTGAATGAGTAAATCAAACACCTAAAAAAAGAAAGACCAGCTCAATAACAAATATCATTCCTCAACACAAAATCCAATGGGCCTTCGAGGCCTTCTACAACAATCAATTCCCAGCACGCTATCAATAGTACCACGACTATAGAATGAATAGTAATAAACAAGGCCGAAACTAAATGAGATAGGGTGTTACCTATTTCGGAGCAGCAAAGATGGGACCTCAAGCTAACGTCGAAATCACAACCATTGGAAAACATCTTCACTTTCAACTCGAAGCTCTAATTTAGTCGACGAATTCCCAAAAATAAAGTTTTTACTAATCGGAGCTGTATTTTTCTTTTTCGAATACTCTTTTTTTTTTTTGCTTTTATTCCTCAGTTTTTGCCAACCCCTTTTTTGCTCCTAAAACCCACTTTTTATAGAGAATAAGCTAGGTTTTTCTTTTCATTCTCATATGATGTGGGCACAACAACCTTGGAGGGCAAATTTAGGATTTTCAATGGGGGGAAATTCAAAATTTTTGGCTCAGGCTAGGGTTTACCCTTCATAATCTATACTAATTTTGGAATTTCTTGATGAAATCCAAAAAATTCTCAAATCAATATGATTGAGGAATGATATTCCCTCCATGAACCAATAGAAATTGAGAGGGTGGGTACGAATTCGTACCAATTAACCCAAAAATCTCGGGACTCAAAGGTTGGACGAGACACCTAGGCGAGTTTCTAGAAGATTCTTGGCGTTTTTCTCATACAGATCCACGTGGGATGCGTGATGAAGAGAAAAAGGATGGGTTGGTTGTGGGTAGACGGATTCGGGTCGATTTGGATAGGTTTTAGGTTTTGGCTGGTTGTACGCACTTGGCTTTCATCGTTTGAAGATGTTGGTGTTGTTGTCTATTAAAAATTGTTTTAGGGTCGGTTGTTTTGATGGTGAAGAAGAAAAGAAACATTTGGGTCGGGTCGGTGCATTGTTGTTGGGTCGACATTGTTGTTGTTGTTGAGGTTATTAAAAAGAAGAAAATGGGTTGCTGGTAGATTTTTAATTGGGCTGAAATTGGGGGGGCTTGTTAAGGCAGATTTGGGCTATTGGACAGGATTGGGTTTAAATTGGGTTTTAATTGGGGTTATTTAATAACCCCAATTAAATTTAATTAGGGTTAAAATAACACCAATTAGATTTAATTGGGTTATAATAACCCTAATTAATTAGAAAATTGGTTGTCTTCAAAATTATTTAGAAAAAATAATCTCGATTAGACTAAAGGTTATATATAAAAGACAATTCCAATTATGATCTAGCCTATTCTATTTAAATTTTGACCAAATCAAAAGTTAATCAGCCAATTGTATTGTAATTGTGGCCAATTAGTTTCAATTATGATCAAATTTAATAGATAGGTTAAATTGAATTGAAATTCGATACGAATTAATACTTTGTTTAATCCTGAGCTTCTTGATTTAATAAAATCAAATGCATATTTATCCAAATAAATTATTTTGATAATAAATTATATTAAAATCAAGATTTTAATCATTATATTTATTTTCTAAATAATTCTTAATTAAAATCCAATATTCCATAGAATAAAAATTTTAAGTTATCAAATTATATAATCTCATATAAATGAACACGATAATATATAATCGCTACTTAAAATGATAAAATTACGTACAAAAATATTTTGAAAATTTTTTATTCGGATGAATTAAATATTTCGATTTTATTAAAAATTGAAGAAACTCATAACTGAATTTAGTTGTGGAGGGCAAAAATTAGATGTCAATGGGTGAATTGGAAGATGAAAATACTACTAAAATTAAATCATGAGATGTCACGTTTCTGGAAAATGATTTTTCAAGAAGGGGTGAAATAAAAGAAAATGAGCCTCTTTACGAAATGCTGAATTCAGATGATCAAATAATGTCATCGGACATGCTTGATAATTCAATAGAACAAGAAATGATTCTTGGTCCAAGTGGGAGTTGTGAATCCCAAAATCCTATTGAGGAATCTAAACTTCAATTACGTAAGAGTACCAGAAAATATGTGCCTAAACGATCTTATGAGATTGAGGATTATGTCTTTCTGCTATCTCCCACAGAATTGGATGAACCTAATTCTGTGACTGAGGCTTTATCAAGTCCTGAAAAAGATGAATGGATAAAAGCGATAAAAGAAGAATTAAAGTCTATGAAAACCAATAAAGTCTGGGATCTAGTTGACCTTCCTTCTGGGCGTAAAGCTATTGGGAACACGTGGATTTTCAAAGTTAAACGAAAATTAGATGGTTCAATAGAAAGGCACAAAGCACGATTGGTGGCAAAAGATTCTACTCAAGAAGCTGGAATAGATTATGAGGAAACTTTTTCACCAGTTGTGAAATTTACCTCAATTCGATTGCTTTTGGCTATAGTTTCACGTTTAGATTTAGAATTACACCAAATGGACGTGAAGACCATTTTTCTCAATGGAAAAATGAAAGAGAAAATCTACATGGAACAACCTATAGGTTTTGTTGTTAAAGGCCAAGAAAAGAAGATTTGTAAATTAAACAGGTTAATATATGGCCTTAAGAAGTCTTCAAGGCAGTGGTACCTGGGATTTCATAAGGAAGTGATTTTATTTGACTTCACCATGATCAATGAAGACCATTGCATCTATGTGAAAAAGTCTAATAAAATGTTTGTGATTCTTTCAATTTACGTGGATGATATTTTATTAGCTGGAAATAACTTGAAGTATGTAAAAACTGTTAAGTCATGGCTTTCAAAGTCATTTGACATGAAAGATATAGGTGAAGCAGACTATATATTGGGTGTTAAAATCCAAAGAGATCGTTCCAAGAAAATTTTGAGTCTATCTCAAGAAACATACATAATGAATATTTTGGAACGTTTTCAAATGGATAGTTGCAAATCATGGATACTCCTATAGCAAGAGGTGAAACTTTAAGCGTTGAAATGTGTTCAAAGACTGAAAAAGAAAAAGACATATCTCGAGTACCATATTCCAGTGCAGTTGAGAGTTTGATGTATACTATAATGTGTACTCATCCAGACATTTGTTATGCCTTAGGCCTGGTTAGCAGGTATCAATCTAATCCTGGAAGAGATTATTGGAAAGCAGTAAAGAGAATTTTCTGGTACCTGAAGGAAACTGCAAATTATTCACTATGCTATAGTGGATCCGATTTATCCATAAGAGGTTATACAAATATTGATTGGACTGGTGATCGGTATGATAGAAAATCAACTTTCGGTTATGCCTTCTTGCTAAATGGTGGTGCAATTTCGTGGCAAAGTAAGAAACAAACTTGCATAGCCCTGACAACTATGGAATCAGAATTTGTGGCTTGTGCATCTGCAGTACAAGAAGTTGTTTGGTTGAAGAGATTCTTTGAGCATTTGAACATCGCAAAGAATTCTAAGGGTCCCATAATTTTATATTGTGACAGTCAAGCGGCTATCGCATATACGAAAGATCCTAAATATCACAGCAAGACCAAGCACATTGATATTAAGTATAACTTTATAAGAGACATAGTAGCAAGTGAAGAAATAAATTTACAATACATTCCTACACGAGAAATGATAGTTGATCCCTTTACTAAGGCGATATCTAGAGACTTATTTGAGAAACACGTTATGGTTTTAGGATTATGTAGGATATGATTGTGTTTATGTATTGTAGATGACTTGATTGTAATTATTGCCAATATAAGAATCTTGAATTTATGTTCAATCTCATATGCATGCAAAAATGTATTTTATTAATACAGTGTGTCGAACAAGTCGCGAGATTGGATCTCTCACACGAGCAATCACCTCTTACGTCGAGGAACGTGAAGAGAAAAGTTCCACCATAAGATAATGACTTATTTTGTAAAGCCAGACGTGAGTTTCTGTAAGAATATGGATTTGAGGATTATTAAAGAAAGAAACTCAGGTTAGACATTTAGAGGTGCCTAGACCTAGATTTGTACGATGTTGAATCACTAAAAGAATGAAACACACGCACCAATATAAGGTGATAACATCGTAAAACGTGTTTCATACCATGTGTGCTTAGAGACCAATAGGTTAATAGAAAAATGAATCCCTGTTTCTTCATTGTGTGGACCCTCAAAGTTATTTTAACTTTTCATTGAAATACCCTTAGACCTTTAACTATTTCTTGAAGTTTCGGTCGGTGTTGCTACTTTAGCATGTTACTAAAAGCCATGAGAGATTCGGCAATGCGGTGCATGTCTAAGGAAACAGTTGATTTGGAACAGATAGATTCGAGTTGAAAGGGAAGACAATTAAAATAAATATATTAACTTATTTACACAAGCCGACTATTACACTAACCATATAAGAGTCAAGTGTAATTGTGTATATGAAGTTAATCATGAACTCAAGTTCACCTCTTTAAAGAGGATGAGGGATCAGATAAGTAACTACTAAGTAGTGAATAATGTCTGGGGTATTGTGAGCATTAGTATCCTCATATTAGCAGAGAATTCTTTCCACATGTGATTGGATTCCTAAGTATAGCTTGTAAAACCTTATAGGTAAAGCTCGTAATGCTCACAGGTCGCACGAACTATTTGCCGTATGAATTCGTGATTTTTTGATGTCGTACTGGCTCAGGTCATGTCCACCATGTGTGAAGTGGGAGATGTTGAATTACGGATCATGACCCAACCCGACCCGACCCGTTTCTCAGTCAGAAAAATAAGATTAAGACAATCTTAATCCAAATGAAAAGGGGGGAATGGTTATAACTGTTCCTGCCCCAAAGAACCCCTATAAGATGATCTTTTCTTTGTCGGACAAAAAAGAGGAAAAACACACATACAAAACAGAGAGAAACAGATTGGGTCAGACCAAGCACATTGATATAGTTTGTGATTCAAGCTTTGTTTCCAAGTGATTCAAAGCAGACTGGGGCAGATCCTTTCTGAAGCAGAATCGATTTCCGCTGCGAACTAAAGGTATACTGTTTTGCTCTGAATTTATTAACACTTTTTCAATTATTTAATTATTCGTTTTTTTTCTTTTCTTTTTATGAGTAGCGATTTTCGTAATCATAGTTATGGTGAGATTGTTTGCTGTAGAAGGCCTTAAAGGCCATAGATTTGGCTTATTGTGACGATATTTTTCTGTTATAATTGCATTTTGTTGTTTGAGCCTTCCATGCTTCTTTCATAGTGAAGTTGTGGTTTGATTGTAGTAGAAAGCTGGGATTCATTATGTTTTCTTGATGTTTCTGATAGTGCAAATCTCGCACTAGGTGAGAGTAGAAATGGGTTCGATCTCGTTTGTGGAATTTGATTTTTTTCTTTATTGTGCTCATATGTTGTCTTTTGAGTTCGAAGTCGATTATTGCTTCAACGTCCTTTAAAGTTTTAAAAATTTGGAAATAGTTGTTCTGTTCACACGATTAATGGTCCTGGAGGTTCATACATGTTAATTTTTAGCTCTGCGTTTGCTGTTTTTTCTTTATAAATATGAATCTTTTTTTTAGTTTGATTTTGTCTCTTGCTCTGTTCTGTTAGCATGAGTGTTTGTAGTAGTATAGGTTTTAAAATGATAAGCATGCTCTCATTTCCCTGCAAGTTCTAAACAATGCATTCTAGTCAGGTTGTTATATTCATGTCCCTGTAAGTTTTGTCTTTAATTAATCATTTGGAAAAGCTTGCTACCACTTACTGGATCATATCTGTCTAAGATTATTTTTAGCTAAAGTAGAATAAAATTGATCTAATTTTCATTTCTTATAGGTTAGTCATTTCATGCGGGTGTATTGATTTGTTTTAATTTTGGGTCACTCTTTTCTAATTCAAATACTAATCTTTATCATATTGTGCATGAACTGTTCGAGTCTCATTTGACCTCCTCGGCGCTTTCTCGGGACCAAAGTCCCCTCCTTGTCGAGTCAAAAGCATCCTACAAGCCCGATATGGACTAAACTCATGAAGAAATGAGGATGTGTACAAAGATGTACAATAAATATATGTGGCATACAGGTGATTATATGAGAAAAGGAGTGCTAATATTCAGCTGGAGGAATTGTATATGACTGGTTTTCAGTCATGTATACACAAAGTATACACAAAAATGCAGAGATTTAAGTTGTTGATATACAACTGGTATACAAACAGGAAAGAGGACCCAAAGCTGGACAGAATTGAAAATGAGCTAAGAAGGGGTTCAAATCTCAACTTCTCTTCATTTATTTCCTTATAATTAATACTTGTTTATTTATTTGTAGTTTAATTTAATCTAGATGAATCCTCGGAGGGCAAATTATATTGAAATTATTCATTTATGTTGGTTGTTTAATATTTTTAATTTTTTTGTTTCTTTATGTTAGGTAAATTTAAGCTCGAAGAAGAACTTGAGGATTTACTTATATCCTTTCATAGTTATTATCGACTCTAAATCCACGTTTAAGAAGTTGGGTTAATTCTTTAGCCTAAAGTCTTAATTCGGATAAAATTGTTAAAATTAAAATTATATTGAAACTTCAACATTTAATTTTTTTTATTACTTTGAAATAAAATGAATGGACAAGTTTTAATAAATTTTATTCATTTTTAAATGAGATTTTTGAATAAATTCAAGACTTTATAAAAGGGAAAAGTCATCGTTTCCACCCTTAACTATACTCGAAAAGTCTAAAACACACCTAAACTATTGAAGCGACCTAATACACACCTAAACTACTTTAAAGTGAAATTTTCTACACCCTGTAAAGCATTATACCACTTGCATGTGGTGCGGTGTTTTGCACGCGCCTGCCACGTCAGCATAATACGAAAAAAATAATAAATTTATCATCTTCATAATTTTTTATTTTTTATTTTTCATTTAAATTTTTTCTTTTTCTTCAATGTCCAAATCCTCCTTGATGTTTCAGCTTACACAAGATCAATTCCTCTCTATATCTGTTGATTAAAAAAACAAGAAAATTGTGAACTTTGAAAGCTTTTGTACACATTTTTTCCGTGAAGCTATTCTAGAGCTCTAGCGAGGTGAACCACTGCTGCTCCACCACCTACCTCCACTATTCAGGCGGTGTCAGCTCCTAGAAGTCCAAAGCTTCAATGCAAGACTAAAAACAGTCCATGATTTTTCAATCGTTCTACACCATCTTCCCTTTGTTCACCTTCCACTTTTTCGCTTCTCAAATCCAGCTTACGTTTTCCTAAGGTAACTATAACTGATTAATACTGTTCACTCTCCTGTTCTGCCATCATACACTTTTTTGCACAATGAAATCCTATTATATGTGCAGAAAAGTTTTATCTTTTTTTTTTCTAACTTGATGTTTACCTTGTTTAGCAGACAGGGTACGACACATGCTTACAGACTGTGAAGACTGGGCAAGGCACTAAAATTGCGTCAATTTCATCGCCGGTGATGCAGCTCCGACGATGGTTGCTTGATTTGCAGCTCCGACGGGATTGATAATCAGGTTCGATGGTTGAATTGAATTGGGGGTAGAAGAAGAAGGAGGAATTTCAGTCATTGTCAATCGTTCGAAACTCATTAGTAACTTGAAATTGGAATTGAAATTTTTAGTTTGGGGATTTTTGAATTTGAAGAAGAAGAAGAAGAAGAAGAAGAAGAAGAAGAAGAAGAAGAAGAAGAAGAAGAAGAAGAAGAAGAAGAAGAAGAAGAAGAAGAAGAAGAAGAAGAAGAAGAAGAAGAAGAAGAAGAAAATGGATGTTGGGGCTGGGGTGGGGGTGGGGAGATGGATGTTGAGGCTAGGTGGGAAATATTTTAACTTCTTTTTTTTGTGTTATTTTTTAATTTAGACGTGCCTTTTTTTTAATTAAATAATTACGTTTTTCCACGTCAGTTTTAGGGGATAAAAAATTTCACTTTTAAGTAATTAGGTGTGTATTAGGTCACTCCAATAGTTTAGGTGTGTCTTAGACTTTTCGAGTATAGTTTAGGGTGGAAATGATGATTTTTCTCCTTTACAAAATAATTTCAAGATTTTTACAACTTAAAAATTTAAATTTTTTTAAAATTAGCCAAATAAGTTTAACCTGTTGGGAACCACGCTTTGTGGATTTTCGAAAAAGTCTAACACCTTCTTTTGAATTTACTTGAACCTTTACCTAGACTCTGATTATTTTAAAAAGGTTTTCTTTCAAAATTACTCTTTTAAATAGTTTCTTAATTTTCCTAAAATTAAATGGCGACTCTAAATTGTTATTTTCAAAAATAAAATAAAATAACTCTCTCTTATTCTAGCCATGAAATTATGGAACGTTTTTTACTTTTCGAAAACGGATCGTAATAATTAAAATAATTTAAGTATTTAATTATTGTGATTTATAATACTTTTTAGTCTATTCCAATTTCAGTGACCTTGCTATAATTTCGATAGTCAGCCAAATATTTTATATCTTTTAGTTTTTTTAAAGTTGTTAGTTATGCAATTTATAATGTTTTTTTACATAATTTTTCAATAAGATATTAATATTCTTTCTGTCTCAATTTATGTAGTAAAGATTAAATTTCGACAGTCAATCAAATTTTTTTTATATTTTTTATATTAAGTTCTTAATTATTATGATTTACAATACTTTTTTTATCTCATTTTCAAATAATATATGTTACTTTATGTCTTCCTCTGTCACATCACAATTTACGTGACACTTATATATTTTCGAGAGTCAATTAAGTTTTTTCTGTTGACATATCATTTTGTGTCTATTTTATCTTTTTATAAAATATTATTAATTTTTTAATGCTTGGATGACCATAATAATTAATTAGGGATGATATAGTAAAATCACAATTGAAGCAGCGAAACAAATATGTATTAAATGACTTCCAATAATTAATTAAAAGTGATATAACAAAATTATCATAAAAATACTTGTGAAAAAATTTATGTGAGCCTCATATAAGAAGTCAAGTTAATTCATAACATCGAAAGTTAATTTATCATTTTATGTCTATTTAATTTTTTTAATTAAATATTATTAATTTCTTAATATTTAAATGACTTATAATAGTTAATTGAGCGATATAGTAAAATTACAGTTGAAAATAACTGAAGTAGACATGTTAGGAATGTCTATTTTACTTTTTATATTGAATATTATTAATTTTTAATACTTAAATGAAATATAATAATTAATTTGAAGCGATATAGTAAAATCACGGTTGAAGCAGACAACACAAACAGGCATGTCGACTTGTCCAAACTTTTGTGGCATTGATAGTCAATTATATTTTTTAAATAATTTAATTTTTTAATTATTGTGATTTAACTTTTTCTTATGTTCCAATTTAAGTGACACAATACTTAGATTGTCATAATAATTAATTAGAAGTGATATAGTAAGAAAATTACGATTGAAGCAACAAATCAGACATGTCTTAAATGATGTATAATAACTAATTAGAAGTGATATAGTAAAATTATTATAAAAAATATTTGTGAAAAAAATTAAGTGTGTCTCATATAAGACGTCAAGTTAATTTAAAACATCAAAAGTTAATTTATCATTTTATATCTATTTTATCTTTTTATTAAATATTATTTTTTAATACTTAGACGATTTATATTAATTAATTAAAGATGATATAGTAAAATCACGATTGAAGCAGTTGAGCAGACATTTCAGAAATGTCTATTTTATTTTTTTATTAAATATTATTAATTTTCTAAGATGTAAATGACTTATAATAATTAATTAGAAATAATAGAACAAAATTACAGTTGAAACAGGCAACACAAACAAACATGTCGACCTGCTGTCTGCTTATCCACACTTATTATTAGTTAGAAGAATTAGAATATATATATAGCAGTAATTTTATGAATTCTCTTCTATTGTCTATCAACTTTCCCTAGAAAAGTGTTCGTTGATGGGTATACAGACAAAAAACAATACTATGCAAGTAGTATTCAGATTTACATTCTCTTCATCCTATATATATAATAAGTGAGAATGAAGCAGGTTGTTCATAGTCGACATGTCTATTTTAGCTGCTTCAATCGTGATTTTACTAGATTACTCCTGATTAATTATTATAAGTCATTTACGTATTAAAAATTAATATTATTTAATAAAAAAAATATTTATGACATGACTGCTTCATCTACTTCAACCGTGATTTTACTATATCACCCATAATTAACTATTATAAGTCATTTAAGTATTAAAAATTTAATAATATTTAATAAAAAGATAAAATAGACGTAAAATGATAAATTATTTTTTGACGTTTTAAATTAACTTAACGTCTTATATGGGATCACTTTAAAAAACATTCACAAGTATTTTTTATAATAATTTTACTGTATCACTTCTAATTAGTAGAATAAGTGAGAATGAAGCAGCTGGAGTAGGCTGCTCATGATCGACATGCCTGTTTCAGCTACTTCAATCATGATTTTACTATATTACTCCTAATTAATTATTATAAGTCATTTATGTATTAAAAATAATATTATTTAATAAAAATATAAAAATAGACATTTATGACATTACTGCTTCAGCTACTTCAACCGTGATTTTACTACATCACCCATAATTAATTATTATAAGTCATTTAAGTGTTAAAAATTTAATAAAAAAAGATAGAATAGATATAAATGCTAAATTATTTTTTGATGTTTTAAATTAACTTGACGTCTTATATTGGACCGCTTAAAAAAAATTCACAAGTATTTTTTATAATAATTTTATTATATCACTTCTAATTAGTATAATAGAAGAAAAAATATATAAATTACAATAATTAAAAATTTAAATTATTTAAAAATAATTGACTATCAATGCCACAAAAGTTTGAACAACTTAAAATATTGTTATACAAATTTCATCAATTTAAATATAATAATATATGTCTAACTTAGAATTTATCAACCAAACAAATGAAAGTTTTAATTAAATGATAAAATCAATATATATATATATATATATATATATATATATATATATATATATATATATATATATATATATATATTTATAAAGGAAACTGTTAGTCCATCCTATGTGACATGTTTTAGAGACCTCCAATTCTGTTTATCTTTTTTGTGATTTTTTTTTGCCATTATCTTCTAATATTTGAATATTTTTTATTTTTTTATATTTAATGTCTTTAATAAAAGTAATTATTTATAACTCACACCTCTTCAATTATACTCTTAATAATATCAATAAATTTAAATTTTTAATCTTCATAACTCCCAAAATTTAATTTATAAGTTTATGACACCTTATGGCATTCCTCCATTTTGCCTATATAAATTCATAGTTTGTTTCATCAAAATTCTCATTCAAGATTATCATTTTTTTTCTCCATCACCGTATAACTTGTGAATTAATCAAAGTGTGAAAGAAAAAGACAAAATAAAGATAAGAAAATTTTCTTTTCAGAATCTTTCTTTGCTTCTTTTATTTGTTTGGTCGCATTTTCTTTTAGTGTATTTATATACTTATATTATGGATGGTGTAGAAGAAGAAACATAGAAGAAACGAGAAAAAGCAGAAGCATAGGAAGAAACAACAAGAAGCATGAATGAGTATTAGCTTAAATTTTTATTAATTTGTTGAGTATTTGATTTATAATACCTAAATAATTATTGAAAATAAATGAAAGAAATGAAGAGTCATACCCATGCAACAACCTACAAAATTAAGAATTTGTGTAGACAATAAAGATATGTTGGGGTGATCTTCTCTCTTTCTTTTATTTAATTTTATTAATGTGCAATAATATGCTAAAAATGTGAGATAAAAAGACAATAATGACTAACCTATGTGTTATATTGAGTTATTCATATAATAATCTACAATAGTGTATCATAACATCAATATTATTAGTTTTCCTAATGCCCTTCTATTATTAATCCACTTTAATTTAAAATTTAGTTTTTTCTCTAGAATTCTTTGGATCGAATTTAAGCTCTTATGATTCTTAAATAATAAAAAAATATTGAAGTGATCAAGCATCAGTGAAACTAAATAAAGTGTAAAATAGAAAAGACTATTAGCATCTCCAAAGTGTAAAAGAGCAACGAAAGACATGTGTGGTGATTTTGTTTAATATAAACTTTTTTTTACTTTTAGCATATAAACTTCTATTACAGTTTAACTTTTATTTGATAAAAAATTATGATTTAAAAATTATAAAAATTAATTATTATTGAAAATTATTTAAGATTCAGAAGAATATATAAAATAACAAGAAGCAAACCAACGAGATTGATTAACAGGTTTGAGATGAATTGGAATCAAGATTGTTGACATTGTAAAATCATGTACGTAATCATAAATTTTCAATCTTTGTCTTTTTTCAATTAAAAATATGAATGAACATATGACCAAGCGGTCAATATCCTCAAATAAAAAATACACATATAAATTAACATTGTAATTATTATTTTATTTTTTTTGTCAATTATCAATTTTTAATTATAAAATTTAGATAACTGAAAAAAATTATATTATAAATTTAAGAAAGCTTAATGAGTGCGCGTAGTGCAAAAAAGTTTTCTAGTTATACATAAAGTAGAATTTTTAAGGATCAACATTGGGTCGTGCGTAACATGACATAGCCGACTAGTATATAATAAGAGCAAATAAAGCAGCTGAAGCAAGTACGAGGTCGACATGCCTGCTTCAGCTGCTTCAACTGTGATTTTACTGTATCACCCCTAATTAATTATTATAAGTCATTTACGTATTAAAAAATTAATAATTTTTTTTTTTTGAAATAGACACTAATGACATGTTTGTTTCAGCTGCTTCAATAGTAATTTTACTATATTATTTTTAATTAATTATTATACCCCTAATTAAATATTATAAGTCATTTGCATATTATAAAATTAATAATATTTAATTAGAAAAAAAAGTAAATAGACATTTACGACTATTTCAGCTGCTTTAATCGTAATTTTACTGTATCATCGTTAATTAATTATTATACAAGTATTTTTTATAGTCATTTTGCTATGTTGCTTCTAATTAATTATTATAAGTCACTTAAGACATGTAAGTAGCTGAAGCAGGCACGAGGTCGACATACCTGCTTCCGCTGCTTCAACTGTGATTTTACTGTATCACCCCTAATTAATTATTATAAGTCATTTACGTATTAGAAAATTAATGATATTTAATAAAAAAAATAGATACTATGACATGTCTGTTCAACTGCTTCAATCGTAATTTTACTATATCATCCCTAATTAATTATTATACTCCTAATTAAATATTATAAGTCATTTACATATTACAAAATTAATAATATTTAATTAGAAAATAAGTAAAATAAACATTTATGACTGTTTCAACTGCTTTAACCGTAATTTTACTGTATCGCCGTTAATTAATTATTATATAAGTATTTTTTATAGTCATTTTGCTATGTTGCTTCTAATTAGTTATTATAAGTCACTTAACACATGTGTGTTTCGTTGCTTTCATCGTGATTTTTACTATATCGACCTTAATTAATTATTATTGTTATCTAAGCATTGAAAAATTAATAATATTTCATAAAAAAACGTATACTAGACACAAAATGATATGTCAACATAAAAAATTTAATTGACTATTGAAAATATATTAGTGCACATAAATTGAGATGTGACAGAGGAAGACATAAAGTGACATATATTATTTGAAAATGAGATAAAAAGTATGCGAATAAAGCAGCTGAAGCAGGCACGAGGTCGACATGCCTGCTTCAGCTGCTTCAACTGTGATTTTACTGTATCATCCCTGATTAATTATTAGATATCATTTACGTATTAGAAAATTAATAATATTTAATAAAAAAAAAAAATAGACACTTATGACATGTTTGTTTCAGCTGCTTCAATCGTAATTTTACTATATCATATCTAATTAATTATTATACCTTTAATTAAATATTATAAGTCATTTACACATTACAAAATTAATAATATTTAATTAGAAAAGAAGTAAAATAGACATTTACGACTGTTTCAACTGCTTTAACTGTAATTTTATTGTATCACCGTCAATTAATTATTATACAAGTATTTTTTATAGTCATTTTGCTATGTTGCTTCTAATTAGTTATTATAAGTCACTTAACACATTTGTGCTTCGTTGCTTTCATCGTGATTTTGCTATATCACCCTTAATTAATTATTATTGTTATCTACATTAAAAAATTAATAATATTTCGTAAAAAAAGGCATAATAGACACAAAACGATATGTCAACATAAAAAATTTAATTGACTATTGAAAATATATTAGTGCACATAAATTGAGATGTGATAGAGGAAGACATAAAGTAACATATATTATTTGAAAATGGAATAAAAAGTATATGAATAAAGCAGTTGAAGCAGGTACAAAGTCGACATGCCTGCTTCAGCTGCTTCAACTATGATTTTACTGTATCACCCCTAATAATTAATTATTATAAGTCATTTATGTATTAAAAAATCATAATATTTAATAAAAAAAATTAAAAATAAACATTTATGACATGTCTGTTTCAGTTGCTTCAATCGTAATTTTACTATATCATTCCTAATTAATTATTATATCCCTAATTAAATATTATAAGTCATTTACATATTACAGAATTAATAATATTTAATTAAAAAAAGTACAATAAACATTTACGACTGTTTCATCTGCTTTAACTAGGGGTGTTCATGGATCGATTTGGGTCGGTTATTGGTCAAAACCATAACCAAACCAACTTAGTCGGTTTTTAAATTTCTAAAACCAAACCAAACCAAACAAAAAAATAACCATCGGTTTGATTCTTGTCGGTTTAGTTCGGTTTGGTTCGATTTTTTCGATTTATAACTTTAACTAATGATAAAAGTTGAAAATTAAAAAAAAAAAATCCAATCTAACATATGAGATGTTAATCGAGTGTTGTATCTCAACCGTAAAACTAAGATGCCAACTGAGTGTTATACTTCGGCAAAGCTATGAACAACACCATATGAACACTTCTAAAAATATATTTTAAAACTACATTTAACAAAATGATATGATAAACCCCCCAAAAGGTGAACACATAAACTTCTTACTCAACAAGGTTAAAAAAAAAAATAAAAAAATTAATGATTGTCTATAGTCAAATGAATCTCAGCTATAAATTTCAATATACAACAAGATATTATTTTTACAATTAATATCGTTTGTCATTCAAAGTGCGAAATTCACTTAGAATCTCATAAGATACTATTAACTAGATAAAGAAATGACTTAATGTGTTACGACTAAAGTTAAATCATGATTAAAATATAAAGTGTAATAAATATTTATATATATATAAATATATATCGGTTCGATTTGGTTATTTTGTCGGTTATTTTAGAGTAAAACCAAACCAAACCAAATTAGTATCGATTTTTTAAAATTCAAAACCAAACCAAACCAAATCTAACCAAATATCGATTTTTTTAATCGATTTGGTTTGGATCGCGGTTCGGATTGATTAACAACTTAAAAAATTTAAAAGATATAAAATATTTGACTAACTCTTGAAATTATACAAGTATCACTTAAATTAAAACAAAAGAAGGATATATTATGAATCACAATAATTAAATTGAAACAAAAAATAACTTATCAAGTATCACTTAAATTAAAACAAAAGAAGATATATTATGAATCACAATAATTAAATTGAAACAAAAAATAACATATCGCACGCGTGCTGATTAGAAGAGGAAACATTCGCCTTTTTAGTCACGTGGGTGGTCAGAAATTCTTATCATTACAGTCCAGCATCATTTTGTGTTTGCAGATATAATCTAAAGGTTTTAAACGCATATCTTAGGAAGCATAGATTCCAACCTTGCTCCAAAAATCTGAGTTTCTTTCTTAACCAGCAACGAGAAGCAAGATGGGATTGCAGAGCATGTGTGTTTTTTTAGCTGTCTCTAGTTTCTACAACCTCTCCAACTTGCTAGAGTCACTTTCATTCATTTAGTAGAAACTCGAAAAATATAAGGAACATACATTTATCATTCATG
The DNA here is from genome assembly GCA_030864215.1 of Capsicum pubescens. Lineage (NCBI taxonomy): Eukaryota > Viridiplantae > Streptophyta > Magnoliopsida > Solanales > Solanaceae > Capsicum > Capsicum pubescens. Next base: position 68,866,087 of record CM061542.1, on the reverse strand, counting down.
TCAACTTGCTTGTGCTGCACCACCATGGACAATGTAGACTAGTGCCCAGCCTCCTGTTTACAAGTGTAGCATTTGTAAACTTACAATTAATCTTTTTCACTGCATAGATGAGGCACGCTTCATGCAGCTAAGAAAGCATTCTCATAGGTGACTTCATCTTCCCAATCATCTGCCAAGGACACTCAGTGTAATCTGCTTGTGCTAGCTACAGTTTTGCAGGAAGACCTCACTCTACACCAGCCCGCCTCACCATGTTTCCATGTTGTAGACTCTGCACTCGGCCCTCAGTTAGGTTACCCTGTCAATCTTTTACTTCCTAGCCATGGCAACATTTTCTAAATCTAATATTCACAACTGCACCATTATTTCCTTCAAAATCTTGTGCCAAAAGTGTACTGCTCCTGAAATTTTGAAGGAATATGGCCAGCCATACATCACTCCAAAATCTTATTGTTCTCCAATATTAGGATAGGACTTTATCACCACTTCCCTAATGTTTTCCGTCCTCCCACACCAGCACAAGTTAAATCTTTTGTACACCAAACTTCTTTATCTATCCCATACTTTTCTTTAATTGCATTTCTCCAGAGAGCTTCATTCTCATGACCAACTCCAAAGCATTAATAAGAAACTCTACGCTCTACGTAGTCTTAATTTTCTCACACCTAGTCCATCATCCATGACTACTTCTTTCCATAAGGGTCTTTTGTACCAGCACAATCTTTAGACATAATTGACTATGCACACTAAAAGATTAATTTTCTCACACCTAGTCCATGACTACTTCTTTCCATAGAGTCTTTTGTACCAGCGCAATCTTTGACATAATTGACTACGCACACTAAACGCCCGTTCTTATAAAGAATAATAAAAATAAAGAGACTCAAATTCTTGAAGCTCATTAAGGACTCATTTGTTTACACTTAATAGGAGCCTGAATTTGAATGGTTCAGACTTCAGTCCATTAAGTGCATTTGTCTTTGTCTGGAAGTGTCTGATTCGCTCAAATCTAGAAAAGAGTTTGAATAGTATTAAAGCTCTTTTTAAAACGCTAATAATTTCCCCAAAACGCTGAGTCATTTTTTCCCTCTCTATATACGCCAGCGCTCTCTCCCTCTCTCTTCACTTTGCTCTCCCTACCTCCTTCACGTTGCTCTCTCTCTCTCTCTCTCTCTCTCTCTCTCTCTCTAGGTTGCTCTCCTCAGTTATTGAATTTTTTCCCTCTTGAACCAGTAAAGTACTTTGTTTATTAATTTGTGTATTCACAATATTCTTGGTATTACTGCTTGCTTCTCTAGAGCTCTAATATGTTGCTTGCAATTTTAGGCTTTGGTTATAAAATTAGTAGTCTGAGACTTGATTAGCATTTGTGCCTATTTGATTATATGATTGTTTCTGGTGTCACACCTGTAGTTATTGAGTTGGTGGGATCCTCATTAGAATTGTTTTCTTAAGATTTGTAAATACTCCTCCTCAAATATAATAGGATTCATCAGTAGCAACTGGTCTAGCTCAAATTGAGTACGAAATATATGTATTGGTTGTACTACTAGCAATTCCCAGATAGTATCAACTGTCAATATATTTCACAGCAAAGCATCTGTGGGCTTGCATTTTCTGAATAACTAACTTGGAGCAACAACAAGCCATCAATGTAATGCACTTAAACTTTGCTTCTTTTATTGAATTACTACAGCAAGACAAATACATCATGGATCTTCTGGCATGGAATAAATATAATCAACTTTTTCAAGGTACAAAAATATTAACCCAATTTTAAGGGTACGTCATGGGTCATAAACTGAAGATGGGCCACCAGGATTTAGTAGTCAAACACTAACTTTTCATTGAGGAAATGGTAGTAGTTTCTGCAGTACATATACAATAGACAGAAGCTAGAAGAAAGATATAAGCCTCTACATCGCAACTAGCTTCAACAAACTTATTACATATAGAGATGCATAATACATATTCAAAAGCCATCTTCACATGATTTCCTAAGATTAAAGACCAATTACTACAAAATACAAAGTAAAGGCTGCATCTTGAACTCACTGACCTTGTGCTGATTCAACCTTGAACAACACAAACAACATGAGGAACCTTCTCATTGCCAAAAGGCAAGTAGACATACTCACGAGCAAACTCCTCTGCGATCTCCAATGCCAGCTCCCCGTGCAATGCCTTACAATACATATACAACACCACGCTCGCTGCAATACTCTGAAGCATCAGAAGAGTTGCAAAACCCGAACTCACCACCATCTGCAATATCACCCCAAAACTTGTCCATCCACCACTTGCAGCCCCTACGGTCACCAAAAAACTCGAACAACCACCCACTAACAATCCTATCAGAACCCCAAAAAATAACAACACCGATAATGCCACCCATCTCATCCCCTTCACCAAATATGCACTTCTTCGCAATGATTCATAACCCCATTTGTACTCCACAATAACAATCACATAAGCTAATGACCAATTCACCTGCATCCATATAAAAACCAATACAAGTACAACACCTAGTAAAACAACCAAACCCATGAAGTAATTCGAAGCATAATCGACTTCAAACCCCAGAAATTGCACAGAGTGGACCACAACTGTCACGAATAACCCGAATAAAAAGACAACCAAAGCACAAATAACAACCGAAACGATAAGGGTAGCAACTAGGGGCAAGAAGGAGTAAATTACAGATTTCATAGACGAAACAAGCTTAACAGGTCTACCGTAAAATCCATGGAGAGTGCTGTAGGTGATCGTAGCAAACGCGAAAAGGGATAGAAGAACAGCGAATAGAGCGTACACAAAGAAAACAAGAAGGTACTCCGGGTCGGGTCGGGTCAGGTTTTGAATCGGGTCAAATGGGTCAAGGGAGGTGAAGAAGGAGAAAGAGAGATTGGAATTGCAGTGGAAGAGAGTGAATTGAAAGGTGGGATAAATGATAAGGGAAAAAGAGAGAGGTAAAAGGAAGAAAACTGAAAGGGCTAAGAAATGGCGTGAGTGTGCATTGATTATGCGCTTTGATTGGGAAAGTACACCCCACAGGTTAAGGGTGTGTGGATAAGTTGACATCGAAAGCCTAACGATGAATTGAGAAGGAAAACAAATAGAGAGACGAGTGGGATTTGGGATTGAGCTTGTCAATGTTGCAAGATTGTTGGGGAGAGGAAGGTGAAGAGGGAGCAGACTAATGAGAGTGAGCAAGACCAAATTTTCAGTCAATTGTGGGATATATTGAACCAAATTTCTTTTCTATTTCTATTACACAGAAGAGGTGCTTCCGACCACCTCTTACATAATTACCAAAATCCTTATTTATTTTCACTTAATTACATATCATATCTCAATATATAATAATTTTATTATTTCATTATAATAATTTAAATATTTAATATATTCTATTAATTTATATTAATTAACTATAACTACATATTGTAAGTAAAAAAAAATTATTTATTTAATTGACTATCATGTTCAAAACTAATTTATTACCACAAATCATAATATTAATGACTTAAAATATTTAAAAGACATATAGAAATTTTATTGACTCTCATTATTTTATAGCAATGTCACATAAATTGAGATAAAAGAAAAAGTACTACAAATCATAATAATTAACAACTTAAAATATTTAAAAGATATATAAAAAATTTAATTGACTCTCAAAATTGTATCAAAGTCACATAAATTGGGACACAAGGAGTAAATATATTATTTGATAATTACGTAAAAATTATTATAAATCATAATAATTAACAAGTTAAAATATTTTTTAAAAAATAGATAAAAGTTCTATTCAATTAAACTTAACTTAAATATATATATATATAAATACTAATATTTAAACTTAACTTTAAATTTTTAAAGTACAAAATTAATAAATTTAATTTAATAAAATAAATTTCTAATGAATATTTTCTTAGAATTTGTGTTGGGTCAATATGTATCAAGTTAAAAAGAAATAAAGAAAAATATATAGTAAAATTTTATTAGTGTGAAAGATAAATATAATGCACTGTCCAATAATATTTAATAATATCATATTTTGCATATGCAAATATAGCATCCCATATTTAATTAATATACTATTTTGGTGAATTATCGATGATTACTATTGATATGATAAAATTATATTAATTTTTATAGTAATAACATAATCATTTTTATAGTAATAACATAATCAATCGCTCTTAATTAATTATTATGAGTCATCTAGATATTAAGAAAATAAATAATATTTAATGAAAAATAAAATAGACATAAAATGCGAAATTAACTCTTAATGTTTTAAATTAAATTTTCGTCTTTCGAACGATGATTTTACTATATCACCCCTTATTATAAGTCATTTATGTATTAGAAAAATAAGAATAACAAAATGATATGTCAACATAAAATATTTGATTTACTATCAAAATTATATTAGTGTCACATAAATTGGGACGGGACAGAAGAAGATATAAAACAACATATATTATTTGAAAATGAAATAAAAAGTACAGTAAATAACAATAATTAATATAAAAAAATTTAAAAATTGACTGATTTCTACTGCTTCAATGGTGATTTTAATGTATCACCTACAATTAATTATTATAAGTCACTTATGTATTGAAAAATTAATAATATTGAATCCATGATTTTACTATATATATATAATATAATATATATATATATATACTATGAATAAATATTTTCATGATATTTTTTTTAAAAAATAAAAATTACTACATATACTCAAAGGGAAAAAGAGTAAAAACACACAAGAGATAAATGTAGAGAAATCAAGAAGCACCAAATGGATTATTAACATTTGTAACATTCAACACATTTCTAAATATTTTCAAATTCTTCTTGAATCAACACATACACATAATAAAAATAATAAATAATAATAATTACATTTTACTATATCACCTCTAATTAATTATTATGGTCATTTAAGCATTATGCCACATAAGTTGAAATAGAAAAAATATTATAAATCACAATGATCAAAAATTTAAATTATTTTTAAAAATATAATTGGCTATCTTCGACACAAAACTCTGGAAAAGGAGAGTAGCATATATTATTCAAAAATTACATAAAAAGTATTATAAATTACAATAGTTAATAACTTAAAATATCTAAAAACAATTTAATATGTTATATATTTCAAAAAAATTACACGAAAAATACTAGAAATCACAATAATTAACAACTTAAAAAATTTAAAAGATATAAAATATTTGGTCGACTCTTAAAATTATATTAGTGTCACTAAAATTGGAATAGAAGAAAAGTATTATAAATCACAATAATTAAAAACTTAAATTATTTTTAAAATATAATTAACTATCAATGTCACAAACAATTGGACAAGAAAAGTAACGTAATAAAAAATATTATAAATTACAATAATTAACAACTTAAATTATCTAAATACATATTAAAATAACATATGTTGAACTCATGTTAGATTCCGGATGAATCCTAGAAAATATGTGCAATCCTTATATTAAAATAATTTATTTAAATATATAAAGATTGAAAAATAAATAAATATCTTAATATTGGGTCCGTGCTTACACCGACCATACTCCTCTAGTATATATATATAATGGAGGATTAGAAGCATGCTGATGTGGCATGCCTCAAAATCCATAATTTCTATTTATCTAATTTCTGATTTTTTTTGAGCCTTTTTTTAAAATTAATTCCTTTTTTTTAATTTCACCTATTTATTTCTTAATAAATTTATTAATTATTATTTAATTTCATACGTTACACGCAGCAACCCAAAAAAATATCGACTGCTTCAAACAATCCTCTATCTTCTCCTATTCCCTTCACCGAGTATCCTTGACAATTCTTCTGAAAAAAATATATCAAAGCTCCATTTGCTTTCTTCAGATTTTATTTGAACACATACACTGTTAATTTTCTTCTTTTTGTGTTGCTAGCGGCTTTTGTGGGAGTTTATGATTTTGATGGTTTCAGACTGATATTGGAGGTGTTCATATCTATGGCAATGGACAAAGATCGAGGGCTTTACACAATTTCACCTTCAATAATAGTAGAACACCTGGTCTTCCTCCTTTTCCCTCCCCTCGGATTTTCTTGATTACACCATGGAGGAAGTAATGAGGTAGTAATATTGCGTCTTTTCCAACTTTGCTCGTCGTTGACCCTGACAAGAAGATGGTTCTCCCAATTAACGAGCCCAGTAAGTGTTCAATTTCGTTGAAATTTGTCAATGTTTAATTTTGTACATTCCGTCTTTTCCAATTTTCTTTGTAACTGACCCTGAGAAGGAGATGGTTTACCATTTTTTGTGGCTTATTTTTTTACTGTAGAGTTCTTTAACATAATCTATTAATGAGCGTATTCAATTTTTTTGTAATTTCTTTAATTATGCCAATCTATTAACGGCCTGACAAAGTATTCAATTTCAATTTATTGTGATTTCTTTAATTTAGCCAATCTATTAACGGCCTGACAAAGTAGTCAATTTCAATCATTTAGCTGTGTTTATTTTAACTGTGTGGTTCTTACTTTCAGGTTTGACTCCGTATGGATAAAGTTGTTCTGGTTGTGTTAGGTGAAGTTAGCGAATTTGATCGATGGTGAATGCATAAAGAGCTCCGATTATTTTAACTGTTTGGTTCTTACTTTCAGGTTCGATTCCATATGGATAAAGTTGTTGTGGTGGTGTGAGGTGAAGTTAGCGAATTTGCTCGATGGTGAATGCACAAAGAGCAGGAAAATAGAACCAGCCATAAGGAGCAAGTAAATAGAAGCAAGCAACTTAATTGGAGAACCTGGAGAAATGAGCTGCTGCACTTACAAAGAGCAAGCTTTGGCTTGTGGATTTTTAGCTGGTAGTGAGAGGCTTGCGAAGGCTGATGTCCAAGGTGATAGGCTGAAGGAAGCTCAAAATATTAATAGGTCACTTTCAGCTCTAGGAGACGTGATATCAGCTTTAGCAAATAGAAGCAGTCATATTCCATACAGGTAACAACCAACCATTTCCGACTGTAGGTTTCCGTTGGGGTCATTGAATATTACACCAGAAACTCCATGCTGACACATCTACTCCAACATTCATTAGGTAATCAAATAGTTCGAAATCTGATTTCCAAATACACACATTGTTCCAATTCTTGAGATCCTGATTTTCAAAGTTCAATGTTTTACTAAGTTCGAACTTCCCTGCAGGTGGGGAATCAAATGCATTGATGTTTGTACTTTAGCTGGATGTAGCATACATCTACTGATTAGGATGCGATATTGGGGCATGTCATAAAATGTGCACCGTATAAGCAGTGATACAAATTGGGACATCCGAGAAGAAAAACTAGGTTGGTGATGCTTTTTGCTACTCCTTTAGCACCTTTAAAGGTTGAGATGATTCTTTTAACTTAATTTCATTTTTCCCTGTTTTTTCTTGATTAAATCAATGTCTTGTCATTTTAGGCTGTAAAATAGAAGACTTTAAGTCCTTAGTTGATGAACTATGTAAGTTATACATAATGCTACTTTTTTGTATGATTGAGACTTGAGAGATGTTATCTGTTTTATGGTTAGACCTTTTTGTTTTAAAAAAAATTATTTTAGGACCTAAAGATCTGCCAACCATAGCAAGAACAACAGGCAGATTTGCTGGGCGTGCAATTGATTTGCTGGGAGTGCAATTGATTATGTTCAATTAGAACGTGGTCAGTTTGAAAGTGACATGCAGCAGTCTCAGGTTTCTTTTCGTCTCTATGTAGAAGTTTTCCCTTTATCTTTTGGAGTTGAGTTTTTGCATTATGACGAGGACTGATATAGACTTCGCTGTTTGCTCTTATGCTTATTGGCTAAATCATGCTTTGTATCGTAATAGCTTGAAATGAATTGTTACCACTTATTATTTTATCCTTCATCTCAAGTTGTTTATCAGGTTCATAAGGAACTGCAAGATACCATGGCTCAATTGGAAGCCATACGTCATGAAATTTAGACAATCTCTTTTATGAATCCTGGTTCATTGACAACGAGGCTTGTGACAGCATCAACACAACAACTACAAATAGCGATGGTGTTTCTTTGTTTTTTACTTGGTTGATTTTAGGCTTTTATTTTTAAATTAGTTTCTCACTCAGTCTTCTTCTTTGCGACTCTAAAAAGCTCTTCTTCTTTGTGACTCAGCTGAAAATGGACCTCAAAAATCTGATAAAGAGAGCATCATTGTTGAAAAGGGACCTCAGATATCCGAGAAGGAGAGTACAGTAGCAACTGTCACAACTGAGGTTTTGTGGTTTCCCTGATTATTATTTTCATTATCTTTTTCTTTCTTTTCAATTGGAAATATTTATATGATTGATTATTATCAGGATTATAGTTCAAGGAGAACTTTGATCGATATGCACAGCCAAGCCACTACTTATGCTAGATTGGCTGAAAGAACACCTTTGAAATCCATTTCTATAGATAATGAAGGTTCGAGAGAGCTGACTGATGAATCTGGCTGTATTATTGTGCTCCCTGTCTCAGCAGAGAGTGCAGGGTTGTTTCCAAAACGTAAAGGTAAGGAACCATTTTCGAGATTCCAATTTCCTCGGGCTTCTTTTTTGGTATTCCCAGCTGGTTCTATATCCTTCATACAGAATAGTTTTCTGCTGTTTGGCAACTACTATGTACATAACATTCGACTTGCAAAATTCTGTGTATTTCTAAAGGTTTCGAGCAGGATCTTTGCAGAAATCCTACTGGGGTGAGTTATTTTCCCACTGCTGGTCCTGTCTACTGTTGCCATTTTTGTCATGACTGGAAAGATAGGTTTAAAGATGTTGTAAAATTAAACATTTTCTAAGATATGAAGTCTGGTGTATAATGATGGTAATGCCCCAAATTATGATATTTGGTCTTCTACCTGCAAAATTACAGCCCAAGTTGCCAAATCGACAATATGCGGTTCAGAATCATTTGTTTTTAAGAAGTGTTATCTTTTGCTTCTTAGATTAATGACAGTTTTTATGTTCATTCTAACATTAGAATTTTTTATCTACCATGGATGAAGGATTTTATGATCCATTCTAACGAACACCGAGTAATAAATTTTCTGGTTGTGTCGTTTCTATTTTAGGATGCACTTTAGGAATTATGATACTTATTTGATTATTTCTATTGGTCGTTGTAGGGGAACTTGCTCGGCGTGTATATGAGAGCTTGAGGAGGGAAGCAACTTCTCTTAGAATCCACATAAATGTGCGCATGCATATTGTTAGGAAGGCTTACAAAGAGTTGTGGGAGAAATTTAAGGAGAAGGAAAGCATTCAGACAGAGTACCATGGCAGCTATAAGTGAACATTTCATAAGAGTGGTGCCTAAAAAGGCAGTGAAATTCAAAGTTCAAGTTGTAGTTACAGTAAGGAACAAGAACAAGGAAGATCCGAAGGACAAAATTCTGAAACATTTAGATGCTTTCACCGACAAAATCAGAAGAAATGTCGCCTTGGAACTCATCAGCTCTGACATCGACCCAAGTAAGTCACTCTTTTTATCGATGAACTGTGCCAATATTCGTGATGATATTGAAAAGGCTGATTATAATTCTTCCATATTAGTATTGCCTCAAGTTCCAGTTATCGATATGAAAAAACTACTGGAAATTGGAGATTGCTTCATTTTGCTTGCAAAGAATGGGGTATTTTGTCAGGTTTATATATCAAACGCTGTTCATTTTAGATTTTATGTTGTAGAAATATTGGTGTAAATATGGTTTCCATCAACAACTACCTGCACCCAACAGAGTAAATATAATAGTACTCCACCTGTTAATTAACTTAGCTTCATTTTTACGTCTTTTAAATTTGATTGTATAGGTATGATCGTTTTCTTTTTTGATTCTGGTAGGAAGAAACAAAATTTAACAATCTTTAGGTAATGTTTTTGTGTCCCATCTATTATCGTCTCCATTTCTTTTATAAATAAAGTTGATGATATGGTGTACTTTCGTGTCCCATGATTGTTAATTAAATACTGCTCGTAGTATTTTGTAAAACTATATATGATCAATTTTTAAAATCATGTACATACATGTACAGTTGGTGAATCATGGCGTGAATTTATCATTGATGGAGAAAGTGGTCAGAAATCAGAGCATTTTTCGATTTACCAATGGAAGAGAAGAAGAAGTTTGAGCAACAAGAAGGGGATAATGAAGGATATGGGCAAGCCTTTGTGGTTTCTGAAGAACAAAAGTTATATTGAGCTGACATACTTGACATGATCACTCTCCCTACTAATTTGAGAAAAACTCACTTATTTCCAAAGCTTCCTGCCTCACTCAGGTATATTTATAAATATGAGTTTCTACGATGACCTCATAGTAGTAATATATGTAATAATAATTGAGTTTACAAACAATTATATTTAGTGGATTTCTATGGAACCTGATTCTATTGACCTTTTTTCTACACTATGCATACAATATTTAAATTCTTGGACCGTCAAGGGATGCACTGGAACAATACTCAACAACACTCAAGGAACTTGCTATGAAAATTATGTACAAAATGGCTAAGGCATTAGGGATAAAAGCAGAGGATATGAATGTACTATTTGAAGAAGATGGACACAAATGATGAGAATAAGTTATTGCCCACAAGCTCACCGAAATGATATACAACCAAAGGGATTGGAGAGAAGCACCAATTCACACTATTTCATTTGAACCTATATTCTACTTATTATAAATGTTTGGCTCTTTCAACAGAACTTAGCTCTAACATTAATAGCATCCAGATAGAGGAAGAGATGTTTACGAACTGAATGAACATTAAGAATGACTTCGATTATTGTAATTGTTTGGTTATTATTTTCAGGTTCGACACTCCGTTTGGATTAAGTTGTCGTGGTCATGTGAGGTGAATTTAGCCGTGTGAAGCCTCATTGTTTGCCGATTAGCTGACTATTGTAAGTGTTTGGTTATTATTTTCAGGTTCCACTTGTATTTTCAGAGGTCTCCGTTTGAATAAAGTTGTCGTGGTCGTGTGAGGTCAAGTTGTTTCTTTAATAATAATGGTTTTTGTTCCTCTTAATACCATTTTCAAGAGTGCTTATACAAAGAGATTCAAAACGAAATTATAACTCTTAATTAGTTGCTTCACTTGTACTACATCAATGTGTCAATTTTCTGGTAAATGTAGGACACAAGCACGTTGAAGATTTGATAACATGGAAAAACTAATAGGGAACTGTCTTCCCCTTGGAAAAGTGGCAGCAACTTCTATCTAACTCAAGATGAATGATTTATCATCAAAGCTTTGAAAAATATGAAGTCAGTCACTGCAAGCAGCTCAATACCTTCTAGGGTAGGAAGAAAGAGAGACAACTGTTAGTTATTCAAATGAGGCATGCCATTCAATATATCACTTCCACTCTTGCTTTGCTCTTTAGAAACACATTAATGGTTGAGAAAATAGGATTGTTTTTAATGATTATCAAAATTTCTCAGATACTCATTAGAATGCTTCAGAGTTATTATCGACATGTTTTTCAATACCGAAGCTCCTTGGTTACAAAGTTTTCTTAGTGTGCATTGTGTTAAACTGGTTGGATGTCAAAAGGTATGTTTGAAATTCCTTTAGTGCTATTACATATTTGGATTTTTGAAGAAGATCATGTATAGTTCCTTGTGAAGTTATTTCTCTAGGGGTCCTTCCTGTAACAATGACATGCATTTGAAAGCCTAAGAAAATCAGGCACAAACTTTTGGTGGCAAAAATTATTTTCGTTACGTGTACATTATACTGCGAAAAGGCTGACCTGTTTTAACTCTTTTGCAAAAACATACCAACAGGTTTGCTGCACGAGGGATCCTAAATACAAGCCCAAGAATGTGACCACCAAGTTCATGTCGCGTAGTTATGGGGACCTCTCCATAACTTACGATGTGGGATTCTAAATACAAGCCCGAGAATGTGACCACCAAGTTCATGACGCGTAATTATGGGGACCTCTTCATAACTTATGATGTTATATCTGCCTTCACGAACAAGTACCAATCCCAAGTTACAATTGACAGTCTCAATCCTTTGGGTCGACTTGATCACTGGAACTTAACATGGAAGTGGATGAGGAACAAGTTCATTTACAACATTAAAGGTGCACATCATAAAAAAGACCCTTCTGAATGCATTTATGGACCTCAAGGACAATATTACAAGGATTTCGATTACACTGCTGTGATAAATTGCCAAAAGAAACTAGTCGTTTTTTATTTGCCTAAGGAAAAAGGCAAACGATGATAAAATGGGCAAGTTGCCATATTGTTGCAGAAACGGGACTCTTTTGTCACCTGTCATGAACACAATAGAAGCAAAGTCCATTTTCAGATGGAAGTTTTCAAACTTCCTCCTGATATGAATAGGACCGCCTTAAATCGGCCTAAGAACTGGAAAATCAACGATATTATGAACCCGACTTATACATGTGGACCTCCAGTGAGAGTTGATCCAATAGGATTCCCTGATCCTGAAGGAATTGGAATTACTACTACTGTGGCTACCTGGCAAATAACTTGTAACATAACTCGCCCGAAGCCTAAACAAACCAAATGTTGTGTTTCTTTCTCTGCGTATTATGCTGAATCTGTTATCCCCTGCAACATTTGTGCCAGTGGATGGAGTTTTACTACTCTCATAATTCGTTTGTCTCGCGTAAAAGATTCAAAGACATCACTTTCTGGTTTCAACAGAAAAGGAAAAATGTCTTCCCTCTATTTACAGTTTTTTGGTACGAAAGCAGGTCGGAATGCTAATTTTGGTTGCATTTGCACTCTTGGCTGTTGTTGTAGGATTTTCCATGGTAATAAAGGTCCCTTTTTTGAAGTTTTCTTGGTTTCTTTCTTGTGGAATATCACATGGAATAGGGATCTATGTATGTTTAAACTTTAGTAGCTTTATCTATCCTGGGTGGGTTGCGAGCAGGGCTAGCTGTAATACCTTTTCTTAAAAGGACCAAATGCATATTGTGGATAGATGAAGGAAGCGACCAAAAAAAATGAAAATGACCGTTTTAAGTTTAAACACACTTGAACAAGATACATATGATGCAACCCATTGTTAAAGGAATTAGAGTCACAAGTTTGAGTAATTTTAAGGACTAAAAGAAAGTCTGTCATTTTCTAGATTGTGTTACGAGAGCAGCGGAGTTTTATTATATGTTGACTTCTGGTGTTGTAATGTTTAATGTATTGAAGAGAAGTGTGAAGGTTTGTCCTTAACCACCATCTCTATTGGCGTAACCTAATACCAATGTGAAATTTTGGTGAAATAATAAAATAAATACAGAACAACATGGATTGTTTAATATGTCATTTGACTACACCCCAACTCTTACTTAGTAGAGAAGATCACAATAGAAAATAATAATTTTCAGGTTTACTTGCAGTACAATAGGTAAAGTTTGAATCATCAGAGTGGAGATTACAAGTCAACACCTAGGCACTTATAGTAAGCACATAAATAGTCGCAACGACCTTCTATTTAGGTAAGCAGAGATCAAAGCTTTTAGCAAATCGTCTTTTTCGGCTGGTCCTCTCATTTGAATGTTTAGATGTATCTTAAATAGTATATAATGGTCAATAATCGAAATTGTAAAACACAATTAATATTGCTTTAGTAAATGAATTTTGCAACTAATATATTTATATAAGTGACATGCTTAATTGGTTCTCAGGAAATAAAATTAGCATATTTCAAACTATTCCACAGAACTTTTTCAACGTGCAGCTCAACTAGACTAAAGCTATGCAACAACAATTTTGAAAACTAAGGACAACATGCCTATTGATACCAAGTGCTAAATGCTTTTTGTTGTTGTTACTTATTTTCAGTATGATACTGCTCATGTTGCTTTGGTAGAACCTCAATATCAAATTATGGAAATACAGAAAATAATAGAGATGAAATCTGTAATCATAAATAATGACAGTGATATTAAAAGTGTGAAGTTTCAATCATCTACAGCTCGAAATTTGCAATAACTGTGCATTAACTACCACGTTCACCGAAGTACAAGTTACACAAAGGTCTAATGTTAATAGCATTCCAATTGAGGAGATATTTTTTAGCGGCCTTCGTGTTCACTTTCTTCAATTTACACTAAGTATTATCAAATATACGGTTCCTATAATAGAAATGAAATAAAATAGATTTTATACCATATAAATTGATTTTATATAATATTCTATATTTATTAATTAACAACGTACTACCATCCATTACGCTAAACTTGATAACCTTACTTCTTCTACAATTATAATATACATCAGAACAACATATAATTATATTACAGACAATATCAAAAATGCTTAAAAAATCAAAAAGAAAATTTAATCAGACACATATACTTTAAAGCACGCGCGAAGCGCGGAAGCTATTAACACAATTATGTATGTCGTTTCATTATTTGAAATTTATTTTAACTTGCTGATTATGATTGATTTAAGGACAAAAGAAGTGAAAATTCACAATCATCTGGTGATGGATGTTTGTATTCTGTTTTTTCTTTTCCTAATATAATTTCAACGGGGAAGGGGAGTCTTGGAGTGAAGGGGAGTATTGGAGTAGCCGATAAATTGAAGGTCATAGGATCAATCCATAAAAGCAATCTCTTGCAGAAATATACGATAAGACTACGTACAATAAATTAAACCTTAATGGTTCAGCCCTCTCCGAGCCTCACACACAGAGGACGTTTAGTGCACCAAACTGCCCTTTCAATATAATTTCAAAGAGGCTTTGTGAGCTTTCTAATATAATCACGAGTTAGATAATTTGGTTTTACTCTTTATCACTGTGTATTTTCTTTTAGGAAGAAGGTTACAATTAGCAGATCATATATTCTGATATCAAGAGTAGATTTAATATTTTCTCATAAACTTAAATATCGTATATCTTTACGAAAAATTAAAGACATTCAAATTTCAAAATCAAAATTTAGTAGAAAACTAAATGCGATGATGTCTTCAAAATAAATAAATTATTGACTTTAAAGTCATGCCACATCTCTCTAGCTAAAATGAGATTTTCGCCCATATACATCAATATCTTTAGTGGCTAAAAACTCCAAGTGATGAAACTTAGGGGAAAAAATAAAGTAAAGTCTTAACAATGAAATGGATTAGAACTTAAAATTTCATCTATTTGGATTTGGAGATTAAAAAAAATGTTTAACATATTTTCAATATTTAGTTAATAGAATTTTTAAAAAAAAATAAAATGCAATATTTTTTAAGCCGCGCGAAGCGCGAGTAAGTTGTCTAGTTATATTACTTCTTTTTACTACTTTTGTATATACTAGATACTTAACCCGTGCAAGTACAGACCCAATATATGTTATTTATGTTATCTCAATCTATGTAGCATAAAATAACATTTGAAGTGTCAATCAAATTTTTATTAATATAATTTTTTAAATAATTTAAGTTATTAATCATTGTGATTTATAATACCTTTTAAAGAAAATATCCAATTACCCCCTGAACTATACCCAAAAGACTATGACACACCTCAAGTTAAAGGGGGTCCTATTACCCCCATGAACTAATTAAAAGTGTAATTTTGACACCCTTAGTGCCTACGTGGCACACACGTGTGCCTACGTGGACATTTCAGCGTGTTGTGCCACGTATGTGCCACGTAGGCACTAAGGGTGTCAAAATTACACTTTTAATTAGTTCAGGGGGTAATAGGACCCCCTTTAAGTTGAGGTGTGTCATAACCTTTTTGGGTATAGTTCAGGGGGGTAATTGGGTATTATCTCTACCTTTTACGTAATTATCAAATAATTTATGTTACTCGTTTTGTCTTAATTTTAGAATTTAGAGAGTCAATCAAACTTTTACTAATATGTTTTTTAAATATTCTAAGTTGTTAATGTCACACCCTTTTTTCGACTCCAAAAAAGATATGTATTTTAAGGTTTGAAAGAGTTTTTTATTAAAGTGACAAAATGAAGATTGGTTCCGAAAAAAGATTGTTTTTACATTCAAAATCAGAGTCGCCACTTGGCATAATCTGGTGTGCCAAGTCACCATTGGAAAATCCTTTTCGAAACCATTTGACTCTTTAAACCGGTTTACGAACAGAGATTCCGGCTAAGGAATTCTGTTGACCGAGGGGAAGGTGTTAGGCACCCCTCGATCCCGTGGTTCGACCACGGTCGCTTGGTGGAGCGTATCGGCTAATTTGACATTACAAATGTACAAACCACATAAACACACAAAACAAGCAAACAAATAAATCACACAAAATTCAAAACAAAAAAAAATAATGTTCAGTCCAAATTATACAATCCAAAATAAAAGAGGTGCTGAAATATAAAACCTATTCTATTCTAAACTAATCCTAAACTAAACTCCACCCGACGTTCCGGGCCTTGATCACGAGCCTCCTTTGCGTACATGTTACTTCAGGGCATTCCCCGGATAAATCAATACAAATTCTTCGGTGCATTCCCCGGCCAAATGAGTACAATTTAAACTTTTCGTGCAATAAAGTAGAAAGTACCATTCACGCACATATTCAAACACTCCAATAAATCGTTATTCCTAAATTTGCCTAACCTGCCTACGTTTGCCTACCAAGTTCAACATATCACAATTCTATCATGTTTAACATTATCAATACATCAAAATTAATCAATATTCATTTTCCTCCATTTTTGATCCCCACCTTAATTCATTTTTAACCACGTGATTAACCCATTTCAACACACAATCCAACAATCGAGAATAACGAAAATTCACCAATCATGTTTAGCACATCACACACCCAAATGTCACCAACAGTTCACATCAACAAATAAACCACGGTATCGAATCACACGCAATCACAATCACATAAGAATTAAATAAAATAGAAGAAAGAATTGAACATTAAATTTGAAGCTTTCAAACTCAATGTTATTCGAATAAAGAGAGTCCGCACCCGGAAATCTCGAGCCGAACCTTAACACCAACAATCCAACTCGACAAATAATGACCCGTTCACCGTCACTTTTCACGCCGTCACTGTTCATCGGTCACTGTTCACCGATCACTGTTCACCGGTTACTTTTTTTTTCTCTTTTTCGTTGTTGTTCTTGTTCTTGTGAGGAAGATTATTTGGTGATTCTTGTTATTGTGGAGAAGATGATGATCAAGGAAATGAGCCCCCCTTTTTCCTCTTAGCATTTTTCTTTTATAATGAGCATGAATTTGTTATGATGTGGGAATTTTGGTGGGTCCCCCATATATTCTTTCTTTGTGGACAAGAAAAAGGAGGGGGGAATCACATGGGTAGTTAGGGTAGATGGAAGCTTTTGATTGGGTAGGTTGTTAGGATAAGATAAATTAATTAGAGGTATTTTTTTGTTTATTTTTGTATTTTTGTGGGATATAATTACATGGGGTTGGACACATGGTAAGGTGAACTAAAAATAAATAAAATTAGACTTCGGGAGGGACAAAATTATGTGTCTACATCATGCCCCCTTTGAATGTAAACACGAAGTATTTTCAGACAAAGAAGTAGACAGCGAGACCAAATTTTGACCCGACCATTATTCAAAGAAAGAAACAGAAGGAAGAAGGACAACCGGGTCTTGACTTAAGACATCCTTCCTACCCAAATTATGAGAGAATCAAGTCACGGGTATTTCAAAGGATTGGAAGAGAAGTGGACTATACCGAGTTGGAGAGTCGAGTGAGGTTCCATCGAGGTTTCGGTCCGCGGCTCTGTCATTACATCAAAAAATAAAAATTACAAGTTAAAACATAAATGACATTACAAAAATCCTATCTATACAACTTCTGTTGGCTCTTGACCCGACTTTTATCACCCTATTCTTCAGGCGGGCTCCTGATTTGCAATTTCTTTCAACCTGTTGCTTGGCTTTCAATTTCTTCACCCTGTTCTCCAGGCGGGTTCCTGACTTGCTATTTCATCAACTTGTTGCCATGCTTTCAACTTCTGCACCCTGTTCAGCAGGCGGGCTCCTGACTTGCTATTTTTCAATCTGTTTAACTTTCAATTTCTTCACCTTGTTGCTTGGTTTTCCATTTATTCGCCCTGTGCTTCGGGCATGCTCCTGAAATCACATCAAAACTGAAAAGAAAATTATCCCAAATAAAGAAATGCAATTTCTATGAGTTAATTGGAATGACTCGACTAAAAGGTACGTCTTATAGGAATCTAGGGGGATGACTCGACTAAAAGGTACGTCTTCTAGGAATCAAGGGAAATGACTCGACTAAAAGGTACGTCTTCTAGGAATCAAGGGAAATGACTCGACTAAAAGGTACGTCTTCTAGGAATCAAGGGAAATGACTCGACTAAAAGGTACGTCTTATAGGAATCAAAGGGGATGACTCGACTAAAAGGTACGTCTTATAGGGGTCAAAGGGAATGACTCGACTAAAAGGTACGTCTTATAGGAATCAAGGGAAATGACTCGACTAAAAGGTACGTTTTCTAGGAATCAAGGGGGATGACTCGACTAAAAGGTACGTCTTATAGGAATCAAAGGGGATGACTCGACTAAAAGGTACGTCTTATAGGAATCAAGGTAAATGACTCGACTAAAAGGTACGTCTTCTAGGAATCAAAGAGGATGACTTGACTAAAAGGTACGTCTTAAAGGAATCAAAGGGGATGACTCGACTAAAAGGTACATCTTATAGGAATCAAGGGAAATGACTCGACTAAAAGGTACGTCTTCTAGGAATCAAAGGGGATGACTCGACTAAAAGGTACGTCTTATAGGAATCAAAGGGGATGACTCGACTAAAAGGTACGTCTTATAGGAATCAAAGGGGATGACTCGACTAAAAGGGACGTCTTCTAGGGGTCAAAGGGGATGACTCGACTAAAAGGTACGTCTTATAGGAATCAAAGGGGATGACTCGACCAAAAGGTACGTCTTATAGGAATCAAGGGATGACTCGACTAAAAGGTACGTCTTATAGGAATCAAAGGGGATGACTCGACTAAAAGGTACGTCTTATAGGAATCAAGGGAAATGACTCGACTAAAACGTACGTCTTCTAGGAATCAAAGGGGATGACTCGACTAAAAGGTACGTCTTATAGGAATCAAAGGGGATGACTCGACTAAAAGGTACGTCTTATAGGAATCAAGGGAAATGACTCGACTAAAAGGTACGTCTTCTAGGAATCAAAGAAAATGACTCGACTAAAAGGTACGTCTTATAGGAATCAAAGGGGATGACTCGACTAAAAGGTACGTCTTATAGGAATCATAGGGGATGACTCGACTAAAAGGTACGTCTTATAGGGGTCAAAGGGGATGACTCGACTAAAAGGTACGTCTTATAGGAATCAAGGGAAATGACTCGACTAAAAGGTACGTTTTCTAGGAATCAAGGGGGATGACTCGACTAAAAGGTACGTCTTATAGGAATCAAAGGGGATGACTCGACTAAAAGGTACGTCTTCTAGGAATCAAAGGGGATGACTCGACTAAAAGGTACGTCTTCTAGGAATCAAAGGGGATGACTCGACTAAAAGGTACGTCTTATAGGAATCAAAGGGGATGACTCGACTAAAAGGTACGTCTTATAGGAATCAAGGGAAATGACTCGACTAAAAGGTACGTCTTCTAGGAATCAAAGGGGATGACTCGACTAAAAGGCACGTCTTATAGCAATCAAGGGAAATGACTCGACTAAAAGGTACGTCTTCTAGGAATCAAAAGGGATGACTCGACTAAAAGGTGCGTCTTATAGGAATCATAGGGAAATGACTCGACTAAAAGGTACGTCTTTTTAGGAATCAAAGTGGATGACTCGACTAAAAGGTACGTCTTCTAGGGGTCAAAGGGGATGACTCGACTAAAAGGTACTTCTTATAGGAATCAAAGGGGATGACTCAACCAAAAGGTACGTCTTATAGGAATCAAGGGATGACTCGACTAAAAGGTACATCTTATAAGAATCAAAGGGGATGACTCGACTAAAAGGTACGTCTTATAGGAATCAAGGGAAATAACTCGACTAAAAGGTACGTCTTATAGGAATCAAAGGGGATGACTCGACTAAAAGGTACGTCTTCTAGGAATCAAAGGGGATGACTCGACTAAAAAGTACGTCTTCTAGGAATCAAAGGGGATGACTCGACTAAAAGGTACGTCTTATAGGAATCAAAGGGGATGACTCGACTAAAAGGTACGTCTTATAGGAATTAAGTGAAATGACTCGACTAAAAAGTACGTCTTCTAGGAATCAAAGGGGATGACTCGACTAAAAGGTACGTCTTATAGGAATCAAAGGGGATGACTCGACTAAAAGGTACGTCTTATAGGAATCAAGGGAAATGACTCGACTAAAAGGTACGTCTTATAGGAATCAAATGGGATGACTCAACTAAAAGGTACGTCTTATAGGAATCAAAGAGGATGACTCGACTAAAAGGTACGTCTTATAGGAATCAAAGGGGATGACTCGACTAAAATGTACGTTTTATAGGAATCAAGGGAAATGACTCGACTAAAAGGTACGTCTTCTAGAAATCAAAGGGGATGACTCGACTAAAAGGTACGTCTTATAGGAATCAAGGGAAATGACTCGACTAAAAGGTACGTCTTCTAGGAATCAAGACTTAAGTTAGGAAGTTCATTACCTAAGAAGCAAAATTCAAATTACCCGATCAAGGAAGTGTGTTTCCTTATCAATTTTGTTGGAATTATCAAAACAATGAAGTGCGTCTCCTTACCAAAGTTGCTTGAATTACCAAAACAAAGAAGTGTGTCTCCTAGAGATCTTGAATTATGAGTTTTACCATGGTTTTGATTACCAAACATGTGCAGCAACCTTGCCTCTTGCTTTTGTTGAGGTGAGAAATTACGTCCTTTGATGTTTAGGCTCTGAAATCCTTGATCTGAATGCAACATGTATTCCTATTACATACAAAGAAAACTTGTGAGTTTAAAAACATGGTGGCTAGTTTGTGGCTTTGGCTTTTGAGGCAATTGCTCCTTCCCCCGTCACATTTAGCTTTGCTTCCAACCATTAGCATATGTCATTGACTTGCTGTATCATTGACTCAAACTCAGCTTATTAAGAGTGACTCTGAAACAAACACAGTATTTCTGCTTTGTCGTGTTTCTCAAATAAACCCTTTGAACCTTGGTATTTCCATGAGTTCCCCGACTTCTTTATTGACAAAACTTCTTGCATGCCCTTTTTGGGTTCACAATAATGTCTCTTTCATGTGCTAGCTTTTGTCTTGCTTTGTGCAGTTAAAGAAGCTGGTAGCCAGTTTTGAAATCTTTTCTCACTTGTTTTGACACGGACTTGACTCAAAGACAAGAAACAAAAAAAAGAATGACAATTTTTGTTTTGATAACTGACTCAAGAAAGATAAAATTAAAATAAAAAGAAGAAAGAAAAGAAAATGAATGTCCCCTTTTAAAACAAAGAAACAAAAAATTCATCTAAAAATGACAGTCAACACTAATAATTATGCCATGCATTTTGGATTAAGCAGCTTGATCCTTTCATCCAAACTTTCTACCCATTGTTGTTGAGTTAATGGCCTTGAAACTGAGTCACTTTCTTAGGTCAATTGCATTTAAGACCCCATCGGCTAGTGGCGCCTTGAAGGGTTTTAGCCAATAAGCTTCTTTCATTTTATCTCGGCTCACTATCGCCTTATGGTGCCCGGGAGGGTTTTCACCAATAAGACTCTCTCATTTTTATTTCTCTCAACTTACCATCGCCTTATGGTGCCCGTAAGGGTTTTCACCAATAATACTCTCTCATTTTTATTTCTCTCTTGATTCCCTATGCTGAGGAAGACAAATAGTTCCCAAATGCATCATCATATTCCTTGCATGCTCCGCCTTAACATCCTCAAAGATTGATCTGAAGGTCTTTCTTTGGTTGTAACTTGACTTTTGGATAAGGTTAGAAAGAAAGGATGACATGAGGCCCAAACAACACTTGAAGTGGGGTAGGACTTACAACTTTTGGAATCGACTCAAACAATGAGGATTAACTCATGCCCCAGTTTCTTTTGACTGGGTGACACTAAATTGTTTATTTGGTTGGACCGAGCCCTGAGCGGGGCAGCCTACGTATCTCACCCTTGAGAGAGGAGAATCAGGTCATGCGTAGTTCTGGCATCTTATTTTGCTTGATTCTGATTTTTTTTTTCTTTTTTTTGGGGGGGGAATTTTTCTGACTCTATTTTTCTTCACTCTTTTTTTTTGACACATTTTTTCTCTTTTTTTTTCTTTTTTTTTGAACTTTTCTGACTATTGTTTTGCTCGACATTTTTTCTTCGAACTTTGCTGACTATATTGATTCTAAAAGAGGTGTATGAAAGAAAATAAAACTAAAGCTCAAATAGGATAAACAAAGGATGACACGATGTTTGGATGGCAGAATGAAATGCCTTCGTCATATCAATCTTTGAAAATGCAAGTACATATCATGCAATATGAAAGTGCATGATCAAGATCACTTATGAAATGTTTTACAACACTAACTTGCCCCGAGCATGTGTGCCACCTCTTTTCTACACTTGCCCAGCATACAACTCCATTTTGTTGTACATTCCTCATGCTGAAGGACTCATGACTTCGTGGAGCTAATTTTCTTCCTGTTCCTCTTGATAGGATCACGTAGACACTGTTTGATCTAATTAAGACATGTCTTTCAATTGATGACCAAGTTATTCTCACGATTTTGAAAATAATAGCCTTAATTTTCAAAGAAGGTTTCAACTTGATCACCAAATGCCCCAGCACTCTATCTATTTCCTCAGATGCTCTCTTTTTCTAACTTTAACCCTCTGATTCAATGTTCATTCTTAAACTGGATGCTAAGATCTAGATGTAAATTTCACTAGCATATCATATCACTAGAGTCAACATAAAATGTACTATGTAAAAACAAACAAACAAACAACACATATTTAAAACACAAAGAAAAAGGGGACACTCCATTTAATAAAAATGAAAGATAGAAGGGTTTGAACATAAACGACAAAGGGACAAAACAAGATAAATCCCGAACTACAACCCTGAAATAATTCGGAGAATAGAAAATAAAACAAAACAAACTACCAAACCCCTTCCTGGTAAGGAGAGGGGTGACTTCTTCATTGCTCAGCCTGACATCTTAGCCACTGGCTTGCATATCAACATGACTGGAGCTTCCACTACTGTCAGACACATTTTCTTCAACAAATAAGCTCTGGATCCCCATGCTTAACTCATTGCCTCCCACAGATTGTGCAGTACCGCGTGCTGGTGAAGAACTCTGTGGGATGGTCGAAGGGCCAATGTTTTGCACCACAATCAATTTATCTTGAATTATCTTTATTATTTCTCTTTTCAAAGTGCGACAATCTTCAGTACTATGACCCTGAACATCAGAATGATATGCACATCGCACATTAGGATCAAAGCTTCTTGAATGCGGGTCAGGAGTATACCCAAGGAGAGGAGTGATCATGCCCTGCTGTACCAATCTCTGGAATAAACTGGCATAGGATTCCCCAATAGGAGTGAAATTATCTTTTTCCTTCCTCCTCTTTGCGAACTCTGGCCTCGGATAAAATTTGGATTTAGAGGTCCCTTGGTAAATTTGTGGGGGTCGAGGACGATGTTGAGGGACAGGGGCATGCCATTGTGGATAAGAAGATGGATGAGCATACAATTGTGCATTGTTCACAGTATATCGAGGAAGTGGAATGGGATTTCTTGGATTTCGGAGAAAGAAACCTTGTTGCAAGTGGTTATGTGGATCTGATATGTAAGCTCGGTATTGAGGCTAACAGTATTGGTGGGTTGAACCTCTCAAACTCTGCTTTGGCCCTGTTATGACAATAGGTGCGTTTTCCTTCTTCTTTCCTTCAGTTTCCCTTGGTTGATTGCAATGTCATCCCGAATGTTTCACAAAATCTTTCTGTCCATCAGGCTCCCCAAATTTTGATGTCTCAAAGCTGGGAGGAAGGTTAACACTTGAAGACATGCCCCAGTTTTTATATGAAACATCTTCATAGCCCATAAGTTCAGGGGAATTTTTCATATCATTTTCTACACTCTTCACTTTCCCAACTATTTTCTCTGGCTCTTTTGGCATGCTAGGCTTCTTAGTAAGAAATTTTGGCGGTTCACTTAACTTAACTGTAGGCTCAAGAGTATACCAATGATCATCAACAATATTGAACGTGGAGTCACTAGTGGACTGGGAAATCACAATAGTTGGATTGATAGACAAAGTGGAAGCCTTAGTAGAATGTTGAGCAACAGAAACACAGACGGTATGTGGTGCTGTGAATGTGGTAGACTTATACTGAGGAGATAAAGAAAGAGTGATGGAAGTATTGAGGTGCATTTGACGTGGAATGGATTCTGAGGCATGCTGTGGTGCATCAACAACAGTAGGAAACTGACTTTGCGATTTTGGTGGAAGACTCAAGGTATTTGCAGGGTCAAAAGTGGGGAACGGAGGTGGAGGCAGCCCACTGGCCCAAGCTCGGTACATTCCCATCATTTGTTGTCTCAGTCTCAAATTCTCTTTCTTTAAACTCTCAATTTCCCGACTCTTTGTTTCATCCATGATGTCACTCTCTATATCCTTGTTGGACACAACTAACCCTTCCTTGGATTTGGTGTGATATGAAGGACCAACCAGGAAACCACAAACCAACCACCTTAAACTAACTGAACAAGAGGTAACAAATATGTTAGAGTTCAACATTTTTTTTCTTCAAAACCTCTTCTTCTTTTTTTCTTGAAGAAAAATCACCGAACCCTAGAAGGGCGCCTACGTATCTCACCCCCGAAAGGGGAGAATCAGGTGTGCGTAGTTCGTGAAGTTTTGCCAAAATGGCCAATTAAAATCTTTTTTTTTTCTTTTTCTTGAAACTTTAAAAAAAAATAAAAAATAACAAATTATCAACAGAATTGACGAAAATCTTTTTGCATTTTTTAGGTTTAAACTCCCTATACAAAAATGGAATCTATGATTACCAAAGAAAAATCTTTTTGGGTTTTCGATTTAGAATTTCATAGGAAAATGAAACTTGAAACTATTAAAGAAAAATCTTTTTGTAGTTTTCTTTTAGAGATGTATATGAAACACCTACTCTAAGTGAAGAGTGAAGAAAATCTTTTTGAATTTTTCAGATTCCTGTACAACATGAAATCTATGGTTACCGAAGAAAATATTTTTGGATTTTCGATTTTAAATTTCATACGAAAATGAAACTTGAACCTATTAAAGAAAAATATTTTTTTTTGCTTTCTTTTAAAGATGTACATGAGACACCTACTCTAAATGAAGAGTGAAGAAAATCTTTTTTGAATTTTTGAAATAAGATCCCCAAACCTAAAATAGGTTGCCTACGTATCTCACTCCCGAGAGAGGAGAATCAGGGGTGCGTAGTTCGTCCAGATTGGACAATTAACGATTAACTAACATATTGACCCTAACTTAAGGGCACAACCAAAGACAAACGAATAAAATCTTTTTGAGTTTTTTTTTTCTTTTAATTAGACACTTCAACTAAACTGACACCAACAATTATGAAGGAAAAAAAAATATTTTATTTTATTTTGGTATTTTCATTACATGAAATGTACAAATTTCTACCATTTTTTGCATTTTCTTTTATAAAAACTGCTAAAAAAAATCTTTCTTTTGAAAATTTTGAATTGCTAAAGGAGACAAATGAAAAATCTTTTTGATATTTTCGTTTTTGAGAAATGAGTGCAAAAGGTAAAAATCTTTTTTTTTTTGAATTTTTGGATTGTGAAGAACAAAAGCCATAAAGAACACTAAAAGCTACGACACTCTTTTTTTTTCTTCTTTTCGACTCACTTCACTTTTTTTCTCTATTTTTTCAACAGTTCTTGCCTACACACCTTACTTCTAACATATGTTTTCACCAAATCAGTCCGTCAAATGACCCCATTACCCTCAAAGATGCAACATTTAGCACGTAGGGATGCGTTAGAGGTGAGTCTCCTACAAAGGACCAAGTGGGCCCCGCTAGGTCTCAATATGATGCACATAAGCATGACCTAAAGGCTGACCTACGTTGTGGTTTACTAACAAGGTCGTTCGGGGGAGCATATGGTCGATAGTGGCTGCTTTGCTTTCCACCTACTCCATACATCTAACGGCTCCCCCCTAAAATAAAGGTGACTCAATTAGAGTTCGTGCGCACGACGTGCGCTCCGAGACTTGTTGCGGAAAGAATTGACTCGGGTTATGCAAATGATGCCAGATATAAAATGGTAACACATAGGATAAATACTGTAAACAAAGAGCACGAAAATGCACAAAAGTGAAAACACAAACAAAAATCACAAACAATGCTTATACACTCGTAATGCCAAACAAAGCCTATACGACTCCAAAAAAAAGCTCGGATTCTGAAATATTCCCCAGCAGAGTCGCCAGAGCTGTCACACCCCTTTTTCGACTCCAAAAAAGATATGTATTTTAAGGTTTGAAAGGTTTTTTTATTAAAGTGACAAAATGAAGATTGGTTCCGAAAAAAGATTGTTTTTACATTCAAAATCAGAGTCGCCACTTGGCATAATCTGGTGTGCCAAGTCACCATTGGAAAATCCTTTTCGAAACCATTTGAATCTTTAAACCGGTTTACGAACAGAGATTTCGGCTAAGGAATTCTGTTGACCGAGGGGAAGGTGTTAGGCACCCCTCGATCCCGTGGTTCGACCACGGTCGCTTGGTGGAGCGTATCGGCTAATTTGACATTACAAATGTACAAACCACATAAACACACAAAACAAGCAAACAAATAAATCACACAAAATTCAAAACAAACAAAAATAATGTTTAGTCCAAATTATACAATCCAAAATAAAAGAGGTGCTGAAATATAAAACCTATTCTATTCTAAACTAATCCTAAACTAAACTCCACCCGACGTTCCGGGCCTTGATCACGAGCCTCCTTTGCGTACATGCTACTTCAGGGCATTCCCCGGATAAATCAATACAAATCCTTCGGGGCATTCCCCGGCCAAATGAGTACAATTTAAACTTTTCGTGCAATAAAGTAGAAAGTACCATTCACGCACATATTCAAACACTCCAATAAATCGTTATTCCTAAATTTGCCTAACCTGCCTACGTTTGCCTACCAAGTTCAACATATCACAATTCTATCATGTTTAACATTATCAATATATCAAAATTAATCAATATTCATTTTCCTCCATTTTTAATCCTCACCTTAATTCATTTTTAACCACGTGATTAACCCATTTCAATACACAATCCAACAATCGAGAATAACGAAAATTCACCAATCATGTTTAGCACATCACACACCCAAATGTCACCAACAGTTCACATCAACAAACAAACCACGGTATCGAATCACACGCAATCACAATCACATAAGAATTAAATAAAAGAGAAGAAAGAATTGGACCTTAAATTTGAAGCTTTCAAACTCAATGTTATTCGAATAAAGAGAGTCCGCACCCGGAAATCTCGAGCCGAACCTTAACACCAACAATCCAACTCGACAAATAATGATCCGTTCACCGTCACTTTTCACGCCGTCACTGTTCACCGGTCACTGTTCACCGGTTACTTTTTCTTTTCTTTTTCGTTGTTGTTCTTGTTCTTGTGAGGAAGATTATTTGGTGATTCTTGTTATTGTGGGGAAGATGATGATCAAGGAAATGAGCCCCCCTTTTTCCTCTTAGCATTTTTCTTTTATAATGAGCATGAATTTATTATGATGTGGGAATTTTGGTGGGTCCCCCATATATTCTTTCTTTGTGGACAAGAAAAATGAGGAGGGAAATCACATGAGTAGTTAGGGTAGGCGAAAGTTTTTTATTGGGTAGGTTGTTAGGATAAGATAAATTAGTTAGAGGTATTTTTTTATTTATTTTTGTATTTTTGTGGGATATAATTACATGGGGTTGGACACATGGTAAGGTGAACTAAAAATAAATAAAATTAGACTTCGGGAGGGACAAAATTAGGTGTCTACAGTTAATTGTTGCGATTTATAGTATCTTTTAATGTAATTTCAAATAATTTATGTTACTTGCTTTATCGCAACTTATGTGACACTATTAGAATTTCAAAAGTTAATCATATTTTTTACTATATGTTTTTAAAATATTATAAGATGTTAATAGTTATGACTTATAATTTTTTTTTCATATTTTTTAAATATATAATATTTTACGAAAATAAAATGAATAAATTAAAATAAACAAAGTACTAAATTTTCAAAACATGTTAACTTCGAAAACATCATTTGGATCAACAAATTGCTAAATTAAAACATTAAGACATGCAAACTATAAAAGGTCAAAACTACCCCTGAATTTATGCGACACAAATATAATTTAAATAATCAATCATATTTTTAATATGATTTTAGATATTTTAAATTGTTAGCTACTGTAAGTTATAATATTTTTTATGTAATTTTTTAATAATATATGTTACTCTCCTTGTCCAAATTTTTGTGGCATTGATAGCCAATTATATTTTAAAAATAATTTAAGTTTTAAATTATTATGATTTATAATACTTTTTCTTCTATTCCAATTTAAGTGACACTGAAATAATTTTGAGAGTCAATCAAATTTTATGATTGAAGCAGCGGAGCGGTTATGTCTTAATTAGAAGTGATATAACAAAATTACTATAAAAAATAAATGTAAATTTTTTTGAAATAAGTCTCATATAAGATGTCATGTTAATTTAAAACATTAAGAATTAATCCATAAACATCAAGAATTAATCCATCATTTTATGTCAATTTTATTTTTTCTTAAATATTATAAATTTTTTAATATCTAAATAACTTATAATAATTAATTAAGGGTGATATAGTGAAATTACGGTTGAATCAGCTGAAGCAGACATGCCATAAATGTCCATTACCTTTTTTTAATTAAATATTATTAATTTTCTTATATGTAAATGACTTACAATAATTAATTAGGGATAATATATTAAAATCATGGAGCAATAATAATTTGAATTTTTTTTAAGGAGTCTCATATAAGATGTCCTATTAATTGAAAATATCAAGAATTAATTTATCATTTATGTTTATTTTATTATTTATTAAATATTACTAATTTTTTAATATCTAAATGACTATAATAAATAATTAGAGGTGATATAATAAAACTACGATTGAAGCAGCTGAAACAGACATGTTATAAATGTCTATTTTACCTTTTTTATTAAATATTATTAATTTTCTTATATGTAAATAATTTAAAATAATTAGTCTGAGATAATATAATAAAATCACGGAGCAGCTAAAGCGGTGAAGAAACAGACATGTTAACGAAGAACTGCTTGCTTCTTCACACTTATTAATAGTAGTATATATATATATATTACTAATTTTCATATTTTATCCTTTGTATTAGTTATTTTTTTTAAAAATTAAAATGTAAATATTATTTAATAAAAGTATAATGATAAACTAAACATGTTATTAATTATTTTTCTTAATTAACGTGCACGAATATATACAAGCGCCTTGGGAAGCAGCTGAGCGTTATCCTGCTAGCTTGCCGCACAAGGGCATTTTCGTTATTGTATCAGTGAGGCTTCCCAGTGTAATACCGCACACAAAGCTCTATTGTCGGTGTCAATGTAATCTCTGAAAAGAGGGCTTTTCAATCTAATCCTTTTCTTCAATGCTAAGCTTTTCTTCTCCTCAGGCGAGTCTTCATGGTTGTTACTGTTATTATGCTGCTTTGTCAAATTTCGTTTTACATGGGGCTAAACTGTTATTGCAATTTTAAGGTTTCAATTTTCCCTTCAACTTTGAAAGGATTCTAACCTTTTTCCTCCATATTTTTTTGTTTGGTTTAATGATTTGTAAAGATTCATCATATTTCCCTTTCGATTTCGTTTTGTATTTCTATTTTTCTCCGATTTTTAAATTTGATTGGATGGGATTTGGGCCTTCATTTTTTTGGTAAATTTGAGATCTTAAGTTCTTGCATATTGAATTATTTTGAAGTTTTATGTTAGAAATTAAATCTTTATGAGTTTTTCAAGAATTCTTGTTTGTGGGGCTGTGTATATTTTCATAGCTTTTGGATGTATCATGTTAAAATTTCAACCTTTATGGGTTAAGGTTTGTTTTCATAGTTGTTGATGTTAGATGTTAAATATTCGATTTTTGTAGTTTACTGAGAATTTTTGGTTGTGGGTATGTGTTTGTTTTAAGTTTTTGATGTTTTATGTTAAAGATTCAATTTTTGTGGTTTATTCCGAATTCTGATTATTGGGTCTGTATTTCTTTTCGTAGTTATTGAATGTTTGATGCTAACATTCAGTCTTTATGATTTGTTCAGAATTCTGGTTTGTGGGTCTTACTAGCTCTCTCAGTTGTTTGTCTTCTCCTCTTGATTTACAAGTCACACTGATCTGTTGAAACACAAAGGAAAAGCTGAAAATGTGTGCATTTTCTTATGAAAAGTAAAATTATCTCTATATCCAAAAGCAACTTATGCCCAGTTGAATTATTGGTTATCTTTTAAAAAAGTTACTATGAAGCTTTTCTTTCCTTCAAAGATATGTTTCACCTCTTTGGTGATGCCCTCCCTTTCCCGGTCCTTAATCATTAGTATTTCAGTGCCTGACAACAAATTAGTAGTGGATAATTATAGTCGACTTTTTTCCCTATTACTTATGGATATTATTGCTGTGGGACAAAGTGTCAAGAAGTACATTGCCCTACAAATATCACAAAATCATCACTGTGCATTGATTAATCAGAAGAGATTATGGCTACATGTAGCATTTTGGAATAGTTTATAGCTGAGTTTACGAAACAATTTGATGTTTTTTTGGTTGCCATGAGCATTGGTTATTGAGTTTACCAAATGACTTTGAAGCTACACATTTGCATCTCATAAATATGACTAATATTTTGACTTTAATTTGGTTGTTGATTAAATCTTGTCTCTTACTTCAGGGGCAGGGCATGGCTAGCTTAATACATCTGCCAAAAGATGTCAATGCTGCTGAGATTGATTGGTATGAAGATATAATTCTGGATGCTTGCTGCGAAAATATTATTTCAAATGATGAAATATAGGAGCATGTGGTTACTTTACAATCCGGGAGACACAAAATTATTGTACTGTATGGTGCTACTCGAGATATCTATACTGCTACCAACACCAGCTCCACAACAAGAGCAACAACACTAATAGTAGCAAAAAACTACCAGTAGATACATATGCAGTTAGCTTGAAGGTGGACTGGTAAGTTCTTTCTTGAATGCATTTTGAATAAGTTACACTATTGCCATTTTTTATACTGTTGCCATGAAAAACTACGAACCCAATTAAATGAACTTGTGAGTTCATGCTAAGGAAAATGTTATCCCAGCAATTATTTTCCAGAAATAAACTTGTGGGTGGGGTCGGAAACAGTAGGTGACCACAACAGAAAAAGAATCCAACTTGAGAAGTGTCACGAAACCCCTCCCGTGCCGGTGTATGACTTGCTTTCCAAAACCCTAGCTTCTGACGGCGCATGCAGGGTCGGCTACCAGAAAGTCATACTGGGTTTTTGTCGTGGGTCCATGACGGATCGTGTGTTAGCGCTGGTTTACCCATACCACTAAAGGAAAAAGAAGATGACACAAAGCAACTGGTACAGTTGCTGGAAATTAACGCTTTGATACCATGTGACAAGTAATGACAGGAAAAAATATTATTAATAAATGTATCTACATTATTAAACTGAGCCCTAATCAAAGATATATTTACACAATACATAATAATCCTTTTCCATGGTGGACATTTTTTACAGTATCCTTTTCCACGTGGAACACTATTAACAAACTTATCAGTAAAGGAAGAGGTTGATAATAACTTCTTTCTAGAGTATTTTTCCTCATATTTTGATGTTATATTCATATAAAGTTCCTTTTTTGTTTTGTTTAAGTACTGGTTATTCACGGGTTTATAGCTCCCAGATATGACAGGTTGTAAAAGTAGCAAATCGACCTTGGGGAACCTATTTACTAGAAGAATATACAGATACACACAAAAAAGGAAGATCTCTTCAGCTTTTTAACACACTCCTCTTTACATTGAAATTATAGTGCTGAACAAAAAAATGTTCTGCGTAAAGACACCTCTATCACTATGGAGCAAGCCCAAAATTATTCTTTTCGTAAGGACCATTCCAAATTCTGAGGTTCCGTATTCCAAATTTCCTTGTTGAATTGCAGATCCAAGCACCATTGTAAGATGGAAAAAGCTCTTTATTGAAACCCATAACAACTATATTTCATAATGGAATTTGCACGAGGCTAGACACTAAATTCTGCATTTTTGTTGTTTTCTACAATCGTGCTATTTTAGTTCAATAGTATAGGTTGTTTTTGAATTTGATTCATAATGGTAATGATATTCTCAATGATTCCATAGTCCACCTTTGAAGGAATATGTTTTTATCCTTTTCAATGATAGTATGATTGAGCATCCTTGCTACTTGTATTTCGGCAGGAAGTTGATGGGTGCGTGAGGCACGACTTTTGTTCTGTTGGTAAGGTCAATACTTTCGGCCTCTTTGTGTGTTGGGACTATGTTAAGCTTTTCTTTTGTCTTCACTCTGTAAGTTCTTATATATTTAAATTAAGGCAATTCCTTTGTGGAAAGATGGGAGTATAGAGGCAGAAAATCTTTGGAGTTCCTGAGAGTTGAACGAATATAATCAATTGTATCACATGACTTCTTTCACTGGTCTCCCTATAAACTTCTGAAAAGTTGGCCGAAATTTTTATTTTACAATCTTTTTCCCTCTTTAGGTTCACATATAATCATCAGACTCGGGCTTACAACAATGGAATGTTTTCTTGATATCTCCTGTAAGAACTATACTTGCATAACTGATACATCTTTTCTTTTATATGCTCTTCATTTTTTGTTATATATTTATTAGTAGTTTTCTACTATTCTTAATAGACTCTTTAGGAGTTCTACTCTATCTTGAATTTCATGCCTCCATATAGTGCTGAAGCTGATGCATGAATAAAGAGCACATTTCCTGCCTATGCGTAGTGTGGCTGCTGCCTATCTTGATGAGATTTATAGTTCACTATAGGTATTTTGCGAGTTTCTTCATACAAACAGGAATGGTCGTGGGTTGGTGTGCATATGCATGTACATGAAAAACTCTCTCGAGTCTTATTTGTCATTTTAATTTGCTTTACTAAAGTAATTAGTTCAAACAGGAGAGCCTGAAGGTTGGATGCAACATCATCAGTGCACCTGATAACTTCGAGCCATATGCTTCACCATCTGTGTCCTCTTCACAGTCCACCTTTGTTGTTTGTTTTTTGAACAAGTTGGAAGCAAAAGTGTAGTCTCTTTCTTAAACTCATTTCTCTTCTTCCACTTGAAAAGTTGACCATTAATTTTTGTTACTTTTGCTTATTGAATAGCAGGCAGAGTCTAAGCCAGCCAATGCTTTCCAAGAGGAAATATACGTTCTGAATCCCTGTGACCGCAAAAGGACATTAAGCAACCAGTTTTCACAAAGAAAAAGATACAAGCAAGATTGTTGTCACGTCAAGCACCTTATAAGTCTCCTGTAGACAAAGATGAACAAGTTTTAAATGTTGATCTAAAAGGAAGGGATTGTTTCTACTCTTTCTGAAGTAAAAATTGCCAGCTGTTTCTCGAAGAAGTATGTGTTTTATTTTGTGGGTTCTTCTATTTCACTTAATTTTCCTAGACAATGTTTTTGCTATAGTACTTTATTGTTGTTTTTTGGGTTCTTCTATTTCACTTAATTTTCCTAGACAATGTTTCTGCTATATTACTTTATTGTTGTTATTATCTTGGTTATTACTGGAAGCTGCCACTCATTAGGAATTAGTTTTTTGAGATGAGATAAGTCATTAGGAATTAGTGTAACTAAATAAGGTTCATTGTGAAAGATGGGTTCACTATTTATTAGTTTAGATCAATGCGAGTATCAAAGCTGCTCCTGTTTTTCCGGAGACATCAATTAGAAAAAGAAAAAAAAAGCTGCTCATGTTTTGTTTTATAAGTTCTGTACTGAGGAAAAGAAGTAAAATCATATTTAATACTCCATATTTTGCACTAGATGTTTCGTTCCTGGTATTGCGTGTTATTATGTTAAGGTTCAACCAGATCAAAGAGAGGCCGAGTATATCTTTACTATAGTCTTGTGAGAAACAATTGCATTTTCCTTTTCCTAACTACTCTTCAGTTGAATTACCAGAAATTATTGTTTGAAATTCTAATGGCTATGGTCTTTGATTATCAGCAAGCTCTTACCCTTGTTTTTGTTGAGACGAAATGGAGCTGATTTATTGGAGCATTGGCTTTGTATGAATGGTTTCCCTGCTACTGCTATTCATGGCGATAGAACTCAGCAGGTATTGATGATTTCTCTGTGATTCTGGTTGGTTAATCTCATGAGACGTATAGTTGTGATGTGGCTGTTTATTCTCCATTTTAAATTATGTGCTTCTGACCTTTTTCTAGAGTAGCGTCAAATAGAACCGTCGAGTTGTGTCCATCTGAAGATATAGTTTTGAAGAGATATGCTTCAGTTTAATTAGTTGTAACCTAATAGTGAATTCTATTTCAATACTAACTTATTTTTAACCATAGTAACTTTGCAACTCTTAATTGTAGATTGCAGTTGATCTTCAGTACAACCTTTACTTCTCTGGTGGAGCGTTGATCCCGTATAAAGAGATGGAAGTAGTTTTTCTCTCACTATGCAAATAGGAAAAGAAGATGTGTCATTCTTGCCTGAGATATTGAGCCAGAAACGGAAGCTTATATTGGATTCTCCAAGTAGCTTACTATCCTCGCCTGCGATGGTCTGTCCTGAAATCTCAGAAATTCGCCTTCTATATTGTCAACTGATTTCCTTCAAATCATATAATCTCAAGTAATTGTGAGTTGCAATTGTCATTAAATATCACTTAGCTTTGCTCAATTTTCTCTTGCGCATCCCAGAAATTTCCTAAACCAGCTTCTTCTCTAACCAGCATGTAAATGCGCTTGAGATATTATGTTTTTTCCGCATGCAATCCGTGAGTAGAGGCCCGAGTTTGAATTGAATTTCTTGCAAGATGTAGATGAAAGTATTAGTGTGTTGGTTGTGTAACCAACTACTTCGATGTGTTTGAAAGCCCTCAAAATAACTTATAAAGGCACAGCCCTCGAAATAACTTATAGAACCCAAAATTCGACATACAAAATTAACAGTTACAAATGGGCCCGTGCTTGCGCGGGCACCACCATCCAGTTCTATTCTATATTCTATAGAAGAGGTGGTTTGGTCATGGGATAAAAA
Organism: Capsicum pubescens; assembly: GCA_030864215.1. Taxonomy (NCBI): domain Eukaryota; kingdom Viridiplantae; phylum Streptophyta; class Magnoliopsida; order Solanales; family Solanaceae; genus Capsicum; species Capsicum pubescens. The sequence goes on along the minus strand of CM061542.1, from coordinate 68,830,703 downwards.
TGACATAGAAAATTTATTCAAGGATAATTTGGTCATTTAATTCAAGTTCTAAGCTCAAATTGATAGGTTTTTGTGCTTTGCTTTTTGAAACTAATGAAATTTTTTAATAAAAGCCTCTTTTTTCTTTTTAATTACCAACAATATCAAATATAAAATTTACCATAATTCCATTACATGCCTTGTATATATTTTCACACATGTGGACCTATATCTTCCATTTATTTTTCATTTTCATTTATCTTTTTATTGTATAAAATTGTTTTAAATATATTATATTTAAGTAAATTGATTAGTAAGATGATAATTTATTGTAAAAATTAATTAGTGATACAATTAAATAAATTGTATTCTTTATTTAATTTTATTTTTCAATTTTATTTATCTTTTTATTGTATAAAATTGTTCCAAATATATTATATTTAAGTAAATTGATTAGTAAGATGATAATTTATTGTAAAAATTAATTAGTGATATAATTAAATAAATTTTATTCTTTATTTAATTTCATATCAAATATATAATTTACTTTCTTATTTGTTACTATAATTTCACCTAATTTTATTTTATTTTATTTTATTTTATTTTATTTTATTAATATATAGAAGAGAAAATTTCGTTGTGCCTGCTTATGTTGTCTGCTTCAATAGTAATTTTTTTACATTGCCCCTAATTAATTATTATAAATCATTTATATTAAAAAAATAATAATATTTAATTTAAAAAAAGTAAAATAGACATTTATGACATGTCTATTTCAGTTGTTACAGTCGTAATTTTACTTTCTATTATATCATTTTTTATTAATTATTATAAATTATTTATATATTAAAAATTTAATAATATTTAATTAAAAAAATAAAATAGACATTTATGACATGTCTGTTTCAGCTACTTTAATCGTAATTTTACTTAATATCATTCCTAATTAATTATTAAAAGTCATCTAAGTATTTAAAGTAGCTCTCTGTCGACCTGTCGGCTTCAACTATTTGCTCCATAATTTTACTATATCATTCCTAAGTAATTATTATAAATTATTTATATATTAAAAAATTAATAATATCCAATAAAATAATAAAATCGACATTATTTATGACACGTTTGCTTCAGCTGCTTTAATTATAATTTTACTAAATATCACCTCGAATTAATTATTATAAGTCATCTAAGTATTAAATACATAATCAATATTTAACTAAAAAAGATAAAATAGATATAAAATGATAAGTTAACTCTTGTTGTTTTAAAATAACTTGACGCCTTATATGAGATTTCACTTACTTTTTTTTCACAAGTATCTTTTATAATAATTTTATTATATCACTTCTAATTAACTGTTGTGAGTTATTTAAGATATGTTTATTTCGTTGCTTCAATCGTGATTTTACTATATCACCTCTAATTAATTATTATGGTCATCTAAGCATCATGTCACTTAAATTATAGTAGAATTTTTTTTACACAATAATTAAAAATTTAAATTATTTAAAAAATACAATTGACTATCAGTGACACAAGACTCTGGACAAGGAGTGTAGCATATTTAAAAAAAATACATAAAAAATATTATAAATTACAATAACAAAAACTTGAAATATCTATAAATAATTTATTCTATTATATATTTTTATAAAATACATAAAAAATACTATAAATCACAATAATTAACAACTTAAAAAATTTAAATAATATAAATATTTGGTTGACTCTCGAAATTATATCAATGTCACTTAAATTGAAATAGAAGAAAAATATTATAAATCACAATAATTAATAATTTAAATTATTTTATTAAATACAATTGACTATCAATGCCACAAAAATTTGAATAGAGAGAGTAACATATATTATTTAAAAATTACATAAATATATTATAGGTTACAATATTAACAAGTTAAAATATCTAAAAACATATTAAAAGTATGATTGATTATCTAAATTCAATTTGTGTCATAAAAATAGAAACAAAAAACATATATTGAGCTCATGCTAGATTCCGGATGAATCTTAGGATGTATATGCAATTCATCTTTTTTTCAAACTTTTGTTTAAATATATCAAAATTAAAAAATGCAAGTTCTAATACAGTACATCAAATGATGTATAAGAAATAATATTAGCATAAATAATACAAATATTACTAATACAAGCATTATTAGTGCCAACATTATTAATACATTCTATCAGCATTATTTTTGTACTCTCTAACAAATGACTCCACGTTTTAATGGAAGGAACATATACAAAAATAAAGTTCAATAAAATATCTACATAAGTATGTTTTATCGTGTTCTCAAAGTCAAATAATTTAAATAATTTAAATTAATACGAAAGATGGTAACTTATAATTTTCTATTTTATATAATTTCTGAAACATTTAAAATTTGAATTTAAAATATTAATTTAATTTAACTTCAAAGAACAAGTTGACAAATAAAAGAGAAGGAGAAAATGAAAGCAAATGATGATGTCTATGACGGCTTAGTAAGGAAATACAATGTGGGTTATTAATTGCAATCCACATGTGATGTAATATGCAATGACAAGCCAACCTTTTATCTTTTTCAATAATTATTCTCTATTTTATACAACAAATGTCAAGTCTTATGTATCATTTTAAGCTCAAATTTTCTACTTAATGTAGCAAATTTCGATCATATGATTAAAGATATAAACTTTTAAATGCATCAAAATTTATTGTTTATATGAGTAAGTTATACATAATTATCTTGTAAGAGTTGACTCCTTGAAAAATACTACCATGTAGTTAATATGTTTTGTGTATTCATGTTTTATAATTCATAATTTGAATTAATATCAATTTAACTTACTATACATAATAAAAATAATTTAATATTGGGCCCGTGCTGACACGGGCCTTGCACCTCTAGTATATATATAAGAGGGAGTTTGGGTGTTGAAGCAGGCACGACATGTCTTCAGCTACTTCAACTACGTTTTACTATATCACTCCTAATTAATTATTATGAATTATTTATATATTAGAAAATTAATAATATTCAATAAATTTTACTATATCATTTCTAATTAATTATTATACCCCTAATTAAATATTATAAGTTATTTACATATAATAAAATTAATAATATTTAATTAGAAAAAAAATAAAATAGACATTTATGACATGTCTGCTTCAGCTGCTTCAATCATAATTTTACTATATGATTTTACTATATCTCCTCTGATTAATAATTATAAGTCATTTATATATTTAAAAATTAATAATATTTAATAAAAATAAAATAGACATTTATGACATGATTGCTTCAGTTGTTTCAACTGTAATTTTACTATATCACCTTAATTAATTATTATACTTCTAATTAAATATTATAAGTCATTTACATATTGTTAAATTAATAATATTTAATTAAAAAATAAAATAGATATTTATGACATGATTGCTTCAGTTGTTTCAACTGTAATTTTACTATATCACCTTAATTAATTATTATACTTCTAATTAAATATTATAAGTCATTTACATATTGTTAAATTAATAATATTTAATTAAAAATTAAAATAGATATTTATGACATGTCTGCTTCAACCACTTCAATCGTAATTTTACTTTATCACCTTTAATTAATTATTATAAGCCATCTAAGTATTAAAAAATTAATAAAATTTAATAAAAAAGGTAAAATAGACATAAAATGAAAATTAACTCTTGATGTTTTAAATTGACTTGAAGACTTATATGAGACCCTCTTAAATTTTTTCAAATGTATTTTTTGAAGTAATTTTGATAGAGGGAGTTCACCAGCTGAAGCAGGCCGCAGGTCGACATGCCTGATTTAGCTGCTTCATCCGTAATTGTACTATATCACCCCTAATTAATTATTGTAAGTCATTTGTGTATTAGAAAATTAATAATATTTGATACAAAAATGCAAAATAAATATTTTTGACATGTTTGCTTCAGCAGCTTCAGTTGTAATTTTATTATATAAGGTCCCCTTAAATTTTCTTCACAAACATTTTTTATAGTAATTTTCCTATGTTAATTCATGATACCACATTGTGGTAATTTTGCTATGTCGCTTCTAATTAGTTATTACAAGTCATTTAAGATGTGTGCTTCACTGCTTTCATCGCGATTTTACTATATTACCCTAATTAAATATTATGGTTATCTAAGCATTGAAAAATTATATAATATTTTATAAAAAAAGTAAAATGGACACAAAATAATATGCCAACATAAAAAATTTGGTTGACCATTGAAATTATATTAGTGTACATAAATTGGAATGGAACACAAAAAGACATAAAGTAACATATATTATTCGAAAATGATATGTCAATATGAAAAATTTGGTTGACTATCGAAATTATATTAGTGTGCATAAATTGGGATGAAACAGAGGAAGACATAAAGTAACATATATTATTTGAAAATGAGATAAAAAGTATTATAAATCACAATAATTAAGAACTTAATATAAAAGTATATATATAAGAAAATTTGATTTACTGTCAAAATTTTATCCGTGCCACATAAATTGAGATAGAGAGAATATTCATATATTATTGAAAAATTATGTTAAAAACATTGTAAATCACATAATTAACAACTTAAATTTTTTAAAAGATATAAAATATTTAGATGACTCTAAAAATTATATCCGTATCACTTAAATTGGAAGAGAAGAAAAAATATTATAAATCCCAATAATTAAAAATTTAAATTAATTTAATAATTGATTATCTAAATTCTATTTGTGTCATATAAATTGAGATAAAAAATAACATATATTGGCACGGATCATCAATATCTAGTTATTTATAATAGGAGGGAGTTAAGCTGCTCAAGGCTCAAGCAGGCCCGAGGTCGACATGTTTGCTTGTGCTGTCTGCTTCAGCTGCTTCAATCATAATTTTATTGTATCACACCTAATTAAGTATTATAAGTCATTTAAGCATTAACAAATTAATAATATTCAATAAAAAAGTAAAATAGATATTTCTGACATGTCTGCTTCAGTTGCTTCAATCGTAATTTTACTATATCACATCTAATTAATTATTATAAGTCAGTTAAGTATTAAAAAATTAATAATATTTAATAAAAAAGTAAAATAGAAATTAAATGATAAATTAACTCTTGCTGTTATAAATTAAATTGACATCTTATATGAGACTCAGTTAAATTTTTCCACAAGCATTTTTTATGGTAGTTTTTTTATATCACTTCTAATTAGTTATTAGAAGTCATTTAAGACATCTGCTTCGGTGCTTCAATTGTGATTTTACCATATCACCCCTAATTAATTATTATGGTCATTTAAGTATTAAAAAGTTAATAATATTTCATAAAAAAGGTAAAATAGATACAAAATGACATGTCAATATAAAAAATTTGATTGACTATTGAAATTATATTAGTGCCACATAAATTGAGATGTAATAGAGAAAGAAATAAAGTAACATATATTATTTGAAAATAAGATAAAAATTATTGTACATCACAATAATGATACTTAATATTAAAAAAATATTAAAATTTTTGATTGACTGTCGAAATTTTATACATACATATCTATATCTATATCTATATCTATATCCATATCCATATCCATATCCATATCCATATCTATATACTCTCTCTCTCTCTCTCTCTCTATATATATATATATATATATATATATATATATATATATATATATATATATATATATTTGTCCAAATCCATTTTGTATTCAGATACATGAGACTTTTATCAACGCCTATTGCACTGATGCTAAAAATTTTTAATTTCTCCACCGAAATATAATTAATCATTGGAAAATATAACTTTTTATCCTGAAATTCCATAGATATGCTAAAGAATCTGCAATTAACTCCTTATCCTTCAGCATAATTTTTAATTGAATTTGTCAATTGGTTCGGTAAATCTTTTAATTCGGATAAATCTGGATTGGCGTAGATCCTGTATAGATATCCAAATTCATATAGTTTTGCTGCGAAGCTTGGTATTCCGCCTGAAAATATTGAAATTCTTGGATGCAAACTTTTTGATCCTAAAACTCCATAGGTTTCCCCGCTTTTGTTCGGAAGCTTGTAAACATATCTAGTAAATGCTAGTATTCTTCTTCTTTTGGATGAATTCTTCCAACCTGAAAAGAAGCAAACTTTTTTCCTGTAAAGGATTTAGTACTTTTTTCTGATTTCTCAGAATGTTTTTTAGCTTTCACTAATTTTGTTTCAATAGGGAGTTTTCCCTCAGCTCTGCTTTTGGCTTCGACTGATGACTGAGCCATCGGTATATCCGGGCTTACCGTCGAGATGTTTTTGGCACTAGGTGCTAGTGGGACATCTCCTGCCACTTTGTTAGGGATTTTTTGTCCCTGGGATTTTGTGTCCAGATATTCACAAAGGGTTGGAATGTGATGTTTTCAAGCTGATCTGTATTAAGCTGATTTAGCTCGTATTGTAGTTTCCTTGCCTTTTTGGATAAGGTTGCTATTCATCACGGATGTTGAAAAGCATATGACTTTTTTCACCTATGGCTTCTTGAATGCCATTCATTTTTTTGGAATATCCTATCAACCATTAGCTGTGTTCTACTGTCCATATTAGACGTTTCTTGAGATAAAGTCTGCAAAATATTATCAGATCCTTTAATATTTTCTATTTTGAAAGAATAAAATGACAACAATACCTGCCATCTGTGTAGTCTTCTGTATTGAGGTTCGGAAGGGAGTTTGTTAAATATCAAACTTGATATTTGTGTATTATCTATTCTAATAACAAATGATTTTGGTAATAAAAATGCAGAAAACATTCGTATTCCTCTTACCACTGCTAATAATTCCTTTTCATTTGTAGAATAATTAACTTCTGCTTTATTAAATATTCCAATGCTATATCTGCAAATTTCGTTTGAATCTGTTTGTAATAATGCTCCTCAAAGATAGTCGAAGGCATCAGTTTGTAGGACTAAATTGTCTTCAGGTTCTGGTAGTCTATTAAGTTTTTGAACACAAAGAGTATGCTTCTTAGTCTATCCGAGTCGGTTTGATTTTCGAATAAGTTTTTACAAAGGATGCCTTTTCTTCGGAAGGTCTGGAATAAATTATCTTGCATAAGTTAAGCAACCAAGAAACTTTTGTATCTCTTGTTTTGTCGTTAATTTGTCAGGAAACTTTGTTATTTTCTTTGAAATATGAGTTTGTAACTCTATTCCATTTTTTAAAATAATCATACCAAGAAATTCTATTTTATTTTTGTTTATCTTAGCCTTTTTTGGCTTAGAACAATTTCATTTTAACACAAATTTATAAAAATTCTTTAAGATGTGTTAGATGTTCTTGGTAGTTTGTTGAGCATACCAAAATATCGTCTATGTAGAAAATTAGAATTTTTTTTCCAGAAAATATCTTATCCATTTTTCTTTGGAAAATCTGAGGTGCATTTTTTAGTCCAAATGGCATTACTAACCATTCATAATGTCCATTAGAAGTACTAAATGCTGTTAGAGGTATTGATTCTTCTGAGAGTTTAATTTGTCAAAAACCACTTTTGCAGTCGAACTTCGAGAAGTAGGTTTTTTCCTTTGGCTAAGTTGATAAGATTGTTTTTATTAGGAATAAAATATCCATCAAAAACATAATTTTTATTAAGCTCTTTATAGTTTATAACCATTCGAGCTTTTTCTTTTTTTTGTTCCGCATAATTTCTTACCATAAACGAGGGACTGTTGTGTGGACATCTGCTTCCCCTTATTAACTTTAGATAGAGAAGTTCTTGTATCTAATTTTAAACTCAGCTTTGTTTTCTTCATTATAAAGCATATGTTTAACTCTTATGATAATACTGGGATCTTTAAGAATTAAAACCGCTTTCTCATGACTACTGTCCCATTTTTCTAAAGGATTATCACCATAAGAATGTTGTAAATCTTGTTTTATTTTTTCAAGATTGAGACATTTACAAGAATAATTTTTTGGATTATCCAAAAATCTCCTACTAAAAATTCCTTTTTCTTTCACTAGAACATAGAGATTATGTTTTCTTGGGATTTTTATAAAACGATTACATGGAGTTTTAAAACTGACCATGTATATTGTTTGATGATAATCTTGAAACTGCTGGATAAAATCATTTTCAAGTAATAAATCAGTTTCTAGTTTATCATAGGCAAAAATGTATTTTATAGAAATAATTTTAGATCCTAAAATTATTTCTACATTTTCTTTATAATGTGTTAGCCTTTGTCTGTCACCTGTAACACTGATAACAGAGGCATTAACATTATTAGTATTTCAATCTCTTTTTTTTTTTTTTGGCTTATCTTGCTTCAGAACCATTATCTATTTGACAACACGAAGTCAATTTTGTTTCGTAGGTAGTAAATTCTATGAATACTGCTACTCTAAAAGAGGTTTCTTTTGGCATTTAAGCTTTAGGGATGAAACAAGTTTTATCTCCTAAAGTTATTTTGATTTTTTTTAAAATATTATATTGATCTAAACTGTTAAGAAATAATCATCCCAAGATTATATTATAAACATTTTCATGATTGGTAATATAACAAGGAATGGTTACTCTAATTGATTCAAGTTGTATAGGTAAATTTACCATTTTTGAACAATTATAGCTATTTTCCTCAAAGGTTTTATAAACATAAGGTATACCTTCGTAGGTGGTTAACCTATCTAGGATGCTTTCCTTGACATGGTTTGCTGAAGATCTTGACTGGATTAAGATAGTTTATTTGTTCCAGTTGCTTCCACTGAAAAATCTTCCTGAAACTTTTGTAATATTATTAGAATTTTCATTGGAGAATCTCCTAGAATTACCTTTTCGTATGAAATTTCTTCCATATTCTATAGAGAGTCTTGGATTTGAAGCACTTGAGCTTCCTATTTCTTGGGCTTTTTCGATAAGAATTTCATATTCATCTGGAATATCTGCTTGTTGAATTTCTGCTTCAACTATTCTTGCTATCCCTGTACATTCTTAATCAATTTCGACCAAACTTTTATTTTTATAAACATTTTCATAATTTGAGTTGGTAACTGTATGTAGAGCCTGATAATAAATGCTCATAATATGATTACCTGGTTTAAATAAATCTTTTCATTTTACTTAAAAATGCAAACTTAAAGCTTCATTAAAATTGACATTTTTAAGTGATATACAATATCTGGGATAATAGGTAAATAATAATTTGGTATAAGCTAAATTACCTTCAACTATACCTAAGTTTCCTTCCCTGGTATTAATAAATTTTTCATCTGAAAGGTTAATGACTATTGGATAATTAATTCCTTCTTTGAAGGCGGATTTAACCATTATCTGGATTCCTCCTAGATGAACGTAATTCATCTTTTTTCTTTTTTTTTTTCCAGAATTTTTCGTAAGATTTGGTCGATGATAGGCTTTGTTAAGAGATTGAGCTTATGTCTTCCAGTGGCCTGAGTGATTTCTATCACCTTTTCAATTTCTTGATACTTATGATAAGAGATTTTATTTCTAGAAAAAGTTCTTTGTAGTCTACTGAATAGACTATCCTCTGTTCAAAGATTGAATTTTAATCCTTGGATTTTCCTTAGTAATTTCCCATCGAATGTTGCCTTTAAAGCATATCCTCGTTGATCTTCTTCAGCTTCTATGACCTGAGTGATTTCCTCTTCTAGATTTTCAATTTCTTGATTCATTCCTCAGAATCAGTACTAGAATCTGAGAATTCTTCATAAATTTCTACATAAAAGTCATTACTTTTGATGGACGTTATTGATTCTAAATCAAAATCAATTTCTTCCCTATCTATTTTTGAGATTTTAACTCTCTTTTAGTTACATTTGTAACTTTGTTGCCTTCTTCTCCACAATTGTAGCACTGACATCTTTCCGTGGATTTTCTTTTAAGATTTCTTCATTTTTTATAGTACATTTTTCTTGGTACGTAATTTCTTTTGGATATATTTTTCCTTTTGATCAACCCTTTATGTGTGTGTGTGTATATATATATATATATTATTTGTCCCATAATCTGGGATGGAGAGAGTATCCATGTCTTATTGAAAAATTATGTAAAAACATTATATATTGCATAATTAACAACTTAAAAAAAATTAAAAGATATAAAATATTTGGGTGACTGTCGAGATTCTAGCAGTGTCACTTAAATTAGAATAGATGAAAAAATATTATAAATTAGAATAATTAAAAACTTAGATTATTTTAATGATTGATTATCTAATTCTATTAGTGTCACATAAATTACTATATATAATAAGAGAAACTTTCATTGCTGAAGCAGGCAACAGGTCGAAATGTCTGCTTGTGCTGCCTGCTTCAGTCACTTCAATCATGATTCTATGATATCACTCGTAATTAATTATTATAAGTCATTTACGTATTAGAAAATTAATAATATTTAATAAACCCAAGTAAAATAGATATTTCTGACATGTCTACTTCAGCTGCTTCAACCGTAATTTTACTATATTTCCCCTAATTAATTATTATAAGTCATCTAAGTATTAAAAAATTAATAATATTTAATAAAAAAGATAAAATAGACATAAATGATAAATAAATATTGATGTTTTAAATTAACTTGACGTCTTATATGAGGCCCACATAGATTTTTTTCTCAAGTATTTTTTTATATAATTTTGTTATATCACTTCTAATTAGTTTTTTTTTTGGTTTTCCATCCGGTGTCTAGTAACTGCATTATAGTCCAACTAATCTAGATTCGCGTCGTGTTGAGCCCTATTCGAGGGGAAGTGCTCCATACCAAGGATTTTTTCATACCCAGGGCTCGAACCCGAGACCTCTGGTTAAGGGAAGAGCAGCCCCATCCGCTGCAGCACATCATTTGGTGGTCACTTCTCTTTAGTTATTATAAGTCATTTAACACATGCCAATTTCTGAAGCAGGCAGCAGGTTGAAATGTCTGCTTGTGCTGCCTGCTTCAGTGTAATACCCCAATCGTTCCTTAAGCCTAAATCTGTCTTTTGAAAGGATAAGGGTGGCTTCCAAAGTGATTAATGTTTATATTGTGTTGTATTTCCCTAATTTCTACTTTTTGTTATATAGAGCATTGAATAAGCTTTCCATCGATACCAATTTCATCGAAATCCGACATCGGACGAGGAAGTTATGGCCGTTTTACTAAGCGATGTCGGAATCGCCCAAGCCTGACGGTAGACCTAAAGGACCGCCAAGTCCTTGGTGGATCGTTAATTGTCCCGTCAAGCCAAGGCAGTAACCCCTTTTTCTGGCCATTGTGCGACGACCAAAACGGTGGGCCGCCAAAAATTTGACGGACCGTCAAGAGGACCGTCAAGTCGAGGCAGAATGTCCCATTTCTGGCCCACGAGTGATGGACGATCTGGTGGACCGTCATTTTCCTGACGAATCATCACTTCGACCATCACGTCGAGGTAGAATGTCCCAGTTTTGGCATTCATAGCATTGGAATGGCTCCGTTTGAAGCTTTGTATGGGAGAAAATGTAGATCACCTATAGGTTGGTTCGAAGTGGGTGAGGTTGTGGTGATTGGAACTGATGCTGTGTTCGAGGCTATGGAAAAAGTTAAGCTGATTAGGGAGAGGTTGAAGACAACCCAGAGTTGTCAGAAGTCGTATGCAGATGTGAGGAGAAGAGTTCTTGAGTTTGAAGTTGATGATTTGGTGTACTTGAAAATTTCACCCATGAAAGGGGTGAGAAGGTTTGGCAAAAAAGGAAAGCTTAGTCCCCGATATGTTGGCCCTTATAGAGTTTTGCAACGTGTTGGGAAAGCAGTTTATGAGATTGAGTTGCCTGCAGAGTTATCAGCTGTCCATCCTTTCTTTCACGTATCTATGCTCAAGAAACATATTGGTGATTCTATTGTTGTTGATCCATCAGAAAGCTCTGATGTTCAGGATAGACTTTCTTATGATGAAGTTCCGGTCGAGATCTTAGATTATCAAGTCCGTAGACTAAGGAGCAAAGAAGTTCCCTTGGTTAAAGTTCTGTGGCGAGATCAATCAGTTGAGGGCACTACTTGGGAAACAGAAGCAGATATGTGAGTTAAGTACCCCCATCTCTTATCCGCGAGTTCGAATCTAGCCGAAGGTACCATTCTTCTTAAATTCAGTTCCCTACTAATCCAGCGTATTCAATTATATAAATGTCTATTCTATGATTCGTGCATTCTAGGAAGTATTCGGAAATCTAGAGTGAAGTAAGTCGATTGAGCAAATTGTTTCCATAAAGTAATTCCAATTTTCTCTTGGGTCTTGAGCCTAACTAGCAACATTCGAGGACGAATGTTTTCAAGGGGGAGATATTGTAATACCCCGATCGTTCCTTAAGCCTAAATCTGTCTTTTGAGTGGATAAGGGTGGCTTCCAAAGTGATTAATGTTTATATTGTGTTGTATTTCCCTAGCTTCTACTTTTTTTTATGTAGATCATTGAATAAGTTTTCCATCGATACCAATTTCATCGAAATCCGACATCGTACGAGGAAGTTATGGCCGTCTTACTAAGCGATGTCGGAATCGCCCATGCCTGACTGTAAACCTGAAGGACCGCCAAGTCCTTGGGGGACCGTCAATTGTCCCGTCAAGCCAAGGTAGTAACCCCTTTTTCTGGCCATTGTGTGACGACCAAAACGGTGGGCCACCAAAAATTTGATGGACCGTCAAGAGGATCGTCAAGTCGAGGCAGAATGTCCCATTTCTGGCCCCCGAGTGGCGGACGATCTGGTGGACCATCAGTTTCCTGACGGATAATCACTTCGACCGTCACATCGAGGCAGAATGTCCCAGTTTTGGCACTCGAGTGACGGAGGATCTGGTGGACTGTCAGTTCCTCTGACGGACAATCAGTTCGACCGTCACAGACCCCGATCAATAATTTTCAACTTTTTTTTAAAAGGGCATTTTGGTCCTTTCTGCCCATTTTGGTCTTGTATATATATATATATCCAAGTAGAGAAGAGAAGTTCATTTTTTCTCCTTTATCTTCCATACCCCTCTAGAAACTAGGATTTCTTCCAAAATCCTAAATTAAATCATCTCCAAGAAATTCAAGAATCTTCCAAAGATTTCACCAAGTTGTTCAAGAATTAAGTTCTCCATGCCAAAGGCATCAAGAAACTTAGCTCAAAAGTACGAGAAAGAAGTTCCAATCAAGTCTCTTCATCTCAAATTCATAATCCAAGGTATGTGGGGCTTGAACAAGAATATCCTTTCATTCTTGTGCCCAAAGAATTGATTTTTACTATTGGAATTTCATGATTTTGCAAGCGGATTTATATTCAAATTACTTCATCATTGATTTATGAGAATCGATCTATTCAAGATTGATATACATGACTATTTCGTTGTTTTATTTCTTAAATTGAGAATTTATGCTATTAATTGTATATTGCAACTATGAATTGACGATTTCTAGGAGATAGATGATAAGAGTCATGATTTTAAGATTTTCCATGAGAAGTTGATTATTGAATATATATATATATATATATCGATATTGAGCTTGAGAGTCAAGAATAAGTCCTATGATGTTTCCTTGAAGCTTTTGATAGTTGAAATGATTTGATAAGCAAACGTACTTGGTGTTGAGAAAGATTGTTTTGATTTTGAGTCGAGTTAGGAATCCACAGTCGTATATGATTTACAGGTGAGATATATTTATGTTTTGGTCTTTATGATAGACCCATGAGTTGATATTGATTAAGGTGGATCTCCTAACGCGTTCTGATCTGAGTCTGGGAGGAGTATTTAGCACCGAGCGGGAAATGTGGTATTTCCCCGGAACTACGTGCCACCGTAGGATTGATATTGATAATTGTGGGCCAGAGGCCGAGTATGAGTTTGTGATCTCGAAGTTGAGGTTGTACTCCCTGGGAAGAGTACGACGCTCCCGCCAATGTGGGGTTCTCTCCTTAGGAGGGCAAAACGTTGGACTCCATATGGCTCACATGGTTTATGTCGGTTATAAGAAACTCCCAAGTCCATAATAATCTAAGTTTCATGAGTTACCGAGTCACTCTAAGTCATGAGTCAAAGAGTTTGAGTTGAGACCAATGATGTATGAGATTTATGAAGCATGTGTTACTATTGATGATTTAAGGAAATTACGTTTTAGGTAATTCAAGCGAAGAGAGTCATTATTGTCAGCATGCATGATTTTCTTACACATTTATGATATTATTGAAAAATGTTGCATACACCCCCAAATACTCAGTACATTCCCAAGTACTGATTGCCATACTCTTCTGTGTTCTATATTTCCTCGTGATGTAGGTTCAGGTGCTCAGTCTCAACAGCGACAGTGATCTTCGAGTGCCTTCATCTACATTTCTGCAGTTGGTGAGTCCTCATGGTTCGAGGACCTATGTCCCTTATTTTGTCTTGTTAATAAATGGTTGTTTCCTTTCAGATCAGTACGAGTCAGTTGGGGGATCTGTCCCAATGGCTCCTCAGTCTTATGTAGTAGAGGCTTTGTCAGACTAGAGTCCCAGGATGTGCAGAACTTCAGTATTTTGATTGTACAGGACAGTATCTCTTCATATTCTGTATGTTCATGGCATGATTATTCTTTCTTACTCTAGCTTGATTTTCGTCGTAGTGAGTTCTGAAAGTGATGGCAGGCTTAGAGGGTTAGCTTGAGGCCACGTGTGGCCTTAAGCACCATGTGACGTGTCGGGATAGTTTCTCGGGTCATTACATTCAGTCACTTCAATCATGATTCTACGATATCACGCGTAATTAATTTTTATAAGTCATTTACGTATTAGAAAATTAATGATATTTAATAAACACAAGTAAAATAGATATTTCTGACATGTCTGCTTCAGCTGCTTCAACCGTAATTTTACTATTTCCCCCCTAATTAATTATTATAAGTCATCTAAGTATTAAAAAATTAATAATATTTAATAAAAAAGATAAAATAGATATAAATGATAAATAAATATTGATGTTTTAAATTAACTTGACGTCTTATATGAGGCCCACTCGGGTTTTTTTTCACAAGTATTTTTTATATAATTTTGTTATATCACTTCTAATTAGTTTTTTTTTTTGGTTTTCCATCCGGTGTCTGGTAACCGCATTAGAGTCCGACTAATCTAGATTCGCGCCGTGTTGGGCCCCATTCGGGGGGAAGTGCTCCCTACCAAGGATTTTTTCATGCTCAGGGCTCGAACCCGAGACCTCTGGTTAAGGGAAGAGCAACCCCATCCGCTGCACCACATCCTTTGGTGGTCACTTCTAATTAGTTATTATAAGTCATTTAACACATGTCAATTTCGTTGCTTTAATTGTGATTTTACTATATCACCCCTAATTTATTATTATGGTTATTGAAGCATTAAAAAAATAATAATATTTCATAAAAAGATAAAATAGACACAAAATGACATGTTAACATAAAAAATTTAGTTGACTATCAAAAATTATATTAGTGCACAAATATTGGAATGGGACAGAGAAAGACATAAAGTAACATCTATTATTATATAATGAATTAAAAACTATTGTAATTCACAATAATAAAGAACTTAATATAAAAATTATATGTATAAAAAAATTGATTGACTGTTGAATTTTATCTGTGTCACCATAAATTGGGACGGAGGGAGTATTCTTAACTTGTTGAAAAATTATGTAAAAAATATTATAAATCACATAATTAACAACTTAAAAAATTTAAAAGATATAAATATTTGACCGACTCTCGAAATTATACCAGTGTCACTTAAGTTGGATAGAAGAAAAAGTATTATAAATCACAATAATTAAAAACTTAAATTATTTTAAAAATTAATTATTTAAATTTTATTTATATCGCACAAATTGAGACTAAAAAATAACATATATTGGGCTGTACTAGCACGGGCCATCGATATCTAGTAAAAAAATATATTAGAAAGTAGAGAAAATTGAAGGAAAGATGTCTTTTAAGTCTTGAATGTGGTATTGGTGACATTGACCAACTTAAAAGGTCAAACATAATTAAGAAACTTGATTAAGTTAATTATGGACTTAATTAATATTTTTAAAACTTTCTAATCTTTTAAAAATATAAATCAGCCTACACCGCTCTCCTCTCTAAATCAACCGTCTCTTTCCTCCCCCTCTCTCTTGACAGTTTCTCTCAAATTTTTCCCAACCAACAGTTCTGCAAATTTCTCCCTTCAATCCCCAGGGACTTCAATCTCCGACGATAAATAATTGAGCTTCGACTTTCAACCGTCAATCAACGTGACAACATTGCTCTCCGGCGACAACAACTTCAAGTTCTTCAACGTCCCTTTTCGTCTTTCACAGGTAAAAAATTAGGACTTTTTAGTGATGAAGAAAAATAGTAACTTGAGCCAAATTCTCTTCTAGTATTGGTCAACAATTCAATATTTATTGCTTATATTTGAAATGAGGACTAAAGAAAATTCTAATTTGTGGTATTTCTTCTTTTCTCTTTTCGGTGTGATATATGATTTTGTTGTTGTTATTGTAGTTCTTGTTGTCGAACTGATGATTTAATTTGTTGACGTTTTTTATGTTTTTTGAAGTTTGTTTTTTGTTGTTTGTGTTTGTACAAACAACATAACAATGTTGGTGTTTTTGGTTACTGTTGATATTTTTGGTGTGTGTGTTGTGTTGTGTTGGTGTTGTTGGGTTGATTTGTTGTTGTTCTTGGTAAAAATAGTGTATTTGACATTAAATGATGATATTGTTGTTATATTAAACAAAATCTTGCTACTGGTTTATTTTTCTGCAATAGATTAACAATATGATGCAACAGATTAACCATCTGATGCAACAGATGAACTATCTGATGCAACAAATGAACCATATATTGGATGAAATCCTATCAACTATTCCAATAGGACGATATGTCCAAGAGTTTGATTTCTTCCAACAGATTATTCATCTGTTGCGGAAGATAACCCTTTTGTTGGAAGAAATCTAAACAATATTGACAGTTGATAACATTTCCAACAGATTATTCATATATTATAACAGATGAGTGATTTGTTGCATAGATCAGTCATCTGTTTCAACAGATGAGTGATCTGTTAGAAGAAATCATAATAATATTGAAACTATTTTTATTGTTTCCAACAGATTACTCATTCATTGCAATATGTTAGTTATATGTTGCAACAGATAACTCACTTGTTGCAATAGATGAGTGATCTGTTGGAACTATTATTTTACTATGTTGTGCTTGTTAGATTTACTGTTATCTTTTTTTTTTAAACAATGCATTAATCTATAATAATTTTTTTTTATTTTCCTGTTATTTTTAGATAATATGGCTCCCAAAAGTAAAGAAACCGAATCAAGTCCAAGTAAAGAAATAAGTGAAGCAGCCAGGCTACATCCACCACTCTATGAGCTTGCTTTACAAGCGATATCTCAATCAGAAGCAGAAGATAATGAAGATGGGATGATGAATGTTTCAAAAGAGATAATCCAAATGCTAATAGCCTTTCCACTGAAGAGTTGGTCAAAACCTTCAACATTGATAGTTATCTATGAGAATGCAATGCGATGGTGCAACAAATTTAACTGGTGATTTCGTGGTTAAGTCAGCCATGGGAAAATCTTTTGATACCTTTAGAAAAATGCTTCGAGACCAAAAATTGGATGCTTATTTCAAGAACAGTTGCTTTGGGCAATATCTTGATTTGTCGGAGGACAACAATGCTCGTTTTCAAATGACCATGGTATATGATCTTCTCAAACCTAGGTTTATGTATCAAAATAAAGATGAGATGGATGAGGTGTGGATAAATTATTATGGCATGCCTGTTTGTTTTGGTTGGAAGGAGTTTGCCATAATTACTGCACTAAAATGTTATCCTCCTTCTTAACCTATACCTATTCTAATACAAAAAAGTACCCCGCACACCAAAAAAAGGCAAAGAAAAGTCAAGTGATGGTAATGACTTGTTGTCATGACCCAAACCAGGGCCTGACCGTGATGGGTATCTCAAGTCCTGAGTGGATCAGAGATCACCCCCTGTACCTAACCAAGCCAAACACAACACACCCCAATGTCAGATGAATTTCGAACATATAACAAGATAACATGCAACAATCTTAAGAAAATTCAAAAAAGTCTATAACCAATAACCGACAACCGGCCAAACAACCGACCGACACAACCCAATAACCACAGTTGTCAAAATAAAGCCTTCTAAACAAGGAACCAAAATTGAATATCAATGAGGTGTCGGGACATACCCTCGACTATAGCCAAAATAAGTCTAAGCAGTCTGAGACATAAGAGACCAAAACATAAAATATAGGCTTCCGATGTAATGAAGCTCACCAGTTTAATGTCAACTCACAAGCTAATCCCAAATCCTAATCACTAAGCAAGAGGAGTATAAGTAAGGCCAATTCCTGCATCACGTGGGGATACAGCGTCCGAAGATGGTTATCGGGGTGAACTCTAACATGTAACTCGGGGATAAGGATAACATAATGACATGATCAATAGTTCAAAATCATTCAAAACTAATGTGCATAATCAAATGCATAAACATATATATATATATACACACCCACCCACCCACCCCACATGCAAGGATAGGGAACAAGGCTTAACATCTACTTTAAAACTTTAACTTGGATTGTGTAGCTCAACTATCATAACATATACCCATGGGCTATATGGTCCCCAGATCTCACCCATTGATCGGGCCCTTGTTCGTGTAGCCACATGAATTGGAGAATAATCTCATATATATGCACGGGGGACTTGAATCTCCCAACCATATAGTAAGGTGACTTAATCACCCTATCACATAATGATTTCCGGGGGACTCGAACCTCCTAAATCATGAAATAATAATGAGGGGCACTCAAACCTCCCTGGTCACTTTGACCCAGGGCTGGCAAATGTAGTTTTCAGTATCGGTTACTCGGACCTCCACTTTCATGACTCAGCTACACAACCCTTATTAGAGCCTAATTAAAACAAGTATCACATATCCCCATTCGTTGAACCATATTCCACCTTAAGGCACACATTGTTGGTATCGTCATACCAACTACACTTGTAAGGTAATAACAACATGCCAAAATAATTTCCATTAACTTAGGGAAAATAACTCCCTTTGCTCATTAATACAAGGTAGGGGAACGCCGATTCTCTTTGTTCATTAAATCCGACCATTGTGTTTCAAATACCTTTTTATATCATGCAATAATTCAAGACTAGTTCAATTTTACAAATTCCTACATTTCTAAAATTAAAACTAGTTTCACATTATGGGGTTGGGGTTATAACCTCTTCAAAAGTCATAAGTTTGGTAAAATCATAATTTCTTAGTTCATTCACCATACCCATGCAACCAAAAGTTCAAAATCACAATTTAAGCATGAAAAATCATATGTAAACCATGAGAAACATCGTTCAATTCATGAACATTCAAAATCCTCAACCCTTGTTTCAAAACTAATATAAAAATCTCATGAAAAATACATTAAACACATGCTTTTAATAAATTAAAAATGAGGGAAGAGTAACATGCCTTAAACACCAAGAAATTTGGAGTGAAATCAACCCCTGAGCCTTTAGATGACCAATTTGAGGAAACCCTAGCTTGGCTTGCTCGAGGGAATTCAGAGAGCCTTTTGGAGTGTTTGAGAAGTTACTTAGATCTATTTCTGAGTGCTAATGACACCCTAAATGGGTTATAAGATGTGGGTTTTAATTTGGGTAAGAGGGGAAATGTCCTGAATGCCCTTAACTTATAAGTTAAAAAAGTGTTGCCCTTTGACTACGGGTCAACCAATGACTCGTAGCCACTCATTACGACTCGTAACCACGAGTCGTAACCGAGATAGTCTCTAGGACCCCTACACTGTTGACCCTACAACTCAACTGGTACCACTCGTAATGGGACCCTACGACTCGCAGGGTCCAGTCGTAGTCAACACAGAACCCAATTGGGTAAGCACTGGACATCCTATAATTTGCACCCAATGATTCATAATAATTTCTTTGGATCACAGTAAGCCACTTGTACTTAAAGCAGAACTTAACCACTTAATTTCTAATTTGGTTACCATTCCATCCCAATGGCTCGTCATGAGTCTTTATGACTCGTACCCTTAAGACTTACCCAAGAAAGAAACTCAAAGACCATTCACTAGACACCTTACGACTAAGGTCACCTAACCCATCAAGACATCCTACGACTCGTTAAATGAGTCGTTGCTAGGGCAGAAAGCTTAAAACTTAGAAAATTTTCATAGACCAAAAACCCGAGGCGTTACATACTCCTCACTTAGGATCATTCGTCCTCAAATGATAGGACAAGGCATTTATTAGCACAATTTGACTCCACATACCACTACTCATACCTTTAATAAATACAAAAAATAAAGATGCCAAAGAATTCACTCTTTTCTTTAACAAAGTCAGAAAACAAAGATGTTAAGGAATACACATACCTTAAGAGCGATTATTCGGAATGGGAAACAAGAATAAATACTTGGACTTCATGTTCTCTTTGGCTTCCCAGGTAGCTTTCTCCAAAGAACCTTTACCAAAGCCACACCCTTGATTCCTAACCAATGGACTTGCTGAGCCAAAATCTCAACTGGGACTTCTTCATAGGACATGGAATCTGAAATACCCACCTCTTCCAAAGGAACAACCATCGAAGGATCACCCTCACACTTCCTCAACATTGAAACATGAAACACCGGATAAATGAAGCTCAAATTAAAGGGCAACTCCAATTGATATGCAACATTACCAACCTTCTTCAACACCAAGTACGAACTGACATAACAAGGACTAAGCTTTCCCTTCTTACCCAACCACATCACTCTCTTCATGAGAGACACCTTTAAGAACACCCAATCACAAACACTGAACTCTAACTCTCCCCGTCTCACATCCGCATAGGACTTTTGGCGACTTTGGGAGGCCTTAAGTCTATCCTGAATCACCTTCACATTCTCCATGGCTTGGTGAACCAAATCAAGGTCAAACAACTTATTTCACCAACCTCAGACCACCCAATTAGAGACCTACACCTCCTACCATATAAGGCCTCAAACGGAGCCATACCATTTCTAGAGTGATAGCTGTTGTTGTAGGAAAATTCTATGAGAGGCAAGTGGTCAACCCAACCACCCCTAAAATCAAACACATAAGCTCAAAGCATATCTTCCAAGACCTGAATTATCCTTTTCGCTTGCCCATCCATCTGCCGGTAGAAAGTAGTACTAAGGATCACCTTAGTCCCCAAACTTCACTGGAACGACCTCTAAAAATAAGATAAGAACTGAGTACCCCAATCAAATATGATGGAAACTGGAGTACCATGCAACTTCACGATTTCCTTGATGAATAACTTGGCGTAATCCTCAGAAGAGCATTAGTCCTCACTGGTAAGAAGTTAGCGGACTTAGTCATCCTATCTATAATAGACCAAATTGAATGAAATTGCTGGCGAGACTATGGAAGATCGATAACAAAATCCATCTTAATCATCTCCCATTTATACACCGACAGTTCAATTTCTTAAGTCAACCCACCGGGCCTCAAGTGTTTTACCTTCACTTACTGACACACCATGCTCTTAGCCACAAAATTGGCCACATTCCGCTTTATATTATTCCACCAATAAATCTCTTTAAGATCATGATACATTTTTGTCGAACTAGGATGAATAGTATAACACAACTCATGAGCTTCATCTAAAATTCGTCCTTGTAACACATCAACATCGGGAACACACAATCTCCCTTGGTATCTCAAGATACCATCACTACCAATGTCGTAAACCATAACTTTATGCTACCCACATCATTATTGATTTTCATCATAATAGGATCCAACACTTGCTTCTACTTTACTTCAACACCAAGAGATGACCTTGCCACCTCTTAAAAAATCATACCACCATCCTCAAAATCTAAGAGATGAATTTCAAGATTGGCCAAATAGTGAATATCCTTTGCTAAATCCCGCTTCTACTCCTCCACACGAGACAAGCTTCCCATGGACAACCTGCTAAGAGCATCAACAACTACGTTAGCTTTACCTGGATGATAGTGATGACTTATATCACAGTCCTTTAGTAACTCAAGCCACCTCATTTGCCTGAGATTCAATTCCTTCTAGGTGAACACATATTGCAGGTTCTTATGATCTGAGTAAATATCAACACAGATCCTATACAACTAATTCCACTAGATCTTTAATACGAACACCACAACTAATAATTCCAAATCATGAGTCGGGTAATTCTTCTCATGAACCTTTAACTATCTAGAGGCATAAGCTACCAACTTGCTATGCTGCATCAACACACAACCCAATCCCAACTGGGATGCATCACAATAGACAACAAAACCATCAGTACCTTCAGCAGAGTCATGACCAAAGTCAAAGTCAACTTATTTTCCAGCTTCTCAAAACTACCCTCATAAGCATCAAACCGTAAGAATTTCACCTTCTTCTGAGTCAACTTAGTCAACAACGCCGCAATAGAAGAGAAACTCTCTACAAACCTTTTATAATAGCTGGCTAAACCCAAGAAACTCAGAATGTCAGATAGAGTCGCGGGTCTAGGCCACTTCTTAACCATTGCAACATTCTGTGGATCCACCTTGATCCCTTTACTAGAAATAACATGACCTAAGTAAGTCACAACATTCAACCAGATCTCACACTTAGAAAACTTTACATACAAACACCGATCTTTCAAGGTTTGCAACACAAGTCAGAGGTGTTCTCCATGATCTGCCTCTCTCTTGGAATATACCAAATATCATCAATAAAGACAATCACGAACAAATCCAAGAACTGAAAGAAAACCCAATTCATAAGATCCATAAATGTGGCTGGAGTATTGGTCAAACCAAAAGACATCACCAAAAACTCAAATTGACCATACCGCATTCGAAAGACAGTCTGAGGGATATCCGACTCCCTAATATTCAACTAATGGTACCTAGACCGAAGATCAATTTTAGAAAATAACTTATCTCCCTGAAGTTGATAAAAAAGATCATCAATCCTCGGAAGTAGATACTTATTCTTTATGATTACTTTATTCAATTGGTGGTAATCAATACACATTCGAAGGGAACCATCTTTATTAAGCATGAAGAGGACAGAAGCACCCCATGTAGATATACTAGGGCAGATAAAACCCTTGTCAAGAAGATCTTTCTATTGCTCCTTGAGTTCCTTCAAATCAGCTGGATCCATCTTATAAGGAGGATAAAAATAGGACGAGTGTCCGACAGAAGATCAATCCCAACATCAATTTCCCTATCGAGAGGTACACCAGGAAGATCATCAAGAAACACCTTGAGAAATTCACAAAACATAGTGACAGTCCGCAAACAAGGACCTTCAGCTCTAGAATCCTTAACATGCACTAAGTAATAGAGACACCCTTTGGAAACTAATTTTTGAGCTCTAAGATACAAGATGAACCTTCCCTTAGGCACTAGGGAACTACCTTCCTATTTGATTACCCGCTCGCTTGGAAAATGGAAATTGACCCTTCGGGTTCAATAATGAAGAGACGCATAGCACAAATGCAACCAATCCATCCCCAAAATTACATGAAAGTATAATACCCTGAAAAATCCAAACCAATATTAGAGCCATGTACCAAGCTCATGCATAGTACATCATAGTTCTTTTATAGTTTTATGAGTAGGTTAGATGTATATTAAGGCTTCAAATAACTCCCAGCAATCAGACGGATCAAAATATTCCTCACTAATTGAATTTTGAGAAAGATATTGCCATAGTAAGATTCAAACGAGCATATCTATCATTAAACTTTGAATTTTTAAGCTCATGACCTATCAACAGATATATAATTGAATTATCTTTCCAAAGATATTAATTTTTCCTAAATCCGATATCGGAGAAAAGAGTTATTCCTATTTTACTACAACATGTCAGACTGGAAACAGTGTGACGACATTCGTGGTAGCTTACCACATTTGTGACGCCCTATCACGAAGGCTGTCAGCCTTAGGCAGAAACCAACTCCTAAGTGATGACATTCGTGGTAGCTTACCACATTTGTGATGCCCTATCACGAAGGTCGTCAACCTCAGGCAGAAACCAGCTCCTAAGTGACGATATTCGTAGTAGCTTACCACATTTGTGGTGCCTTGTCACAAATGTCGTCAGCCTTAGGCAGAAACTAGCTCCTAAGTGACGAAATTCATGGTAGCTTACCACATTTGTGATGCCTTATCACAAGTGTCGTCAGACTTAGGCAGAAACCATCAATTCCAGCTCCTGTGTGACGACATTTTTGACGGCTTACCATATTTTTGACGCCTTGTCACAAATGTCGTCAGCTATAATTTTCAGTAACTGGGAATTTATTTCATAAGGGTATTTTGGTCTTTTTATTCACCTTCCATGACTTATAACCCTAAAGAGGCATAATTTTCCCATTTTTTCTTCAGTTAAGCATCTTAAAAACCTTTCAGTCGGGGCAGAGATTGGACCCCAGCTTAGCCATAATGGCATACATGGGGCATGTCGGTTAAACAACTACCTCCCACAGTTTCAATATCATTTTCAGTAAAAGAACTCAGACAGTTCTTCAGATATCAGTATACTAGGACTGTTAGATACGGTCAAATTCAGTTATAGCACGAAACTCAGAGAGTTCAACCAGATTCAGGGCTGTCAGATACAGTCATCCATGATATCAGAACTACGGTTCCAACCATGTATTAGCGTACAGATTTAGCCATTACGTACTTACAATCTTAGTTACTATGTATGTATGTTTGTACTCTTACATTCATTTAAGTCAGTCAGTAGTATTATTCATGCATGTAAACCCTTTGCATTAGCCTACCTCACTCGTATACTCAGTACTCCAGTTGTACTGACACATTTGCGCTATGGTGCTTTCTTTTTATGTTACACCATAGGTTCAGAGGCACGATTCCTAGACCAGCAGTAGCAGTCGTATTCAACATACAGAGTTGTAGTGAGTCCTCTTCATTCGAGCATGACATTATTTGATTTATTCATTTATTTCTTCAGTTCAATTTTACAGAGTTAGTTGGAGACATGATCCTTCAACTCCTTATTTCAGATAGTACTTAGAGGATTTTAGATTTACTCTCAGATTTAGCTTTCAGATTTAGTTTTCAGTTGTTTTGGGTATTTTTCCCCCATATGGATGTTATATTATTTTAGTTGAACCTTATGGCCAATTGCGCATGTTTTCCGCATTATTATGTCATGAATTGCAGTATATAGGTACAGATATCAGTCATGGGTTAGCTTGTGGTCCCTCGGGGTCATAAGCACCGTGTAGCATTCTGGTTCAGAAAATTGGGGCGTTACAAACTTAGTATCTAAGGCTAAGGTTCAATAGAGTCCTAGGAAGTCTGAAAGCCGCATCTAGTAGAGTCTTGTACACGAGTGTGTTGCGCGCCACATTTATGTACAAGAGGCTATGAGATATTTTAGGAAAAGTTCCCTTTCTTCAATATTTATGTCGTGCTAGTAAGCATAATTTTAAGTCAGTCTCTCAGTCTAATCCGCTCTTTTCTTATATGAAAAACATGCCTCCAAAGAGAAGAAATCAGCCAGCTCCTCAGCCCAAAGATCCTTCGGGCGAACATATTTCTCATGCGGAATTCAGGATCGTATTTACCGCTCTTACTCAGTTTGTAGCTACCCAGAATGAACAACCAGCAGTCATTCCAGCCAGCCCAGTGGCTAATTCAGCAGCAGCTAGGATTCAGGACTTTACCCGAATGAACCCTCCGTCCTTCTTTGGGTCTAAGCCAGACGAGGATCCTCAGGAATTCGTTGACCAATTCTAGAAGGTCATTGATATCATGGGAGTCACTTCTTCTCAGAGTGCTTAGTTGGCCGCATACCAATTGCAGGATGTCGCTCACACTTGGTATAAGCAGTGGTTAGGAGAAAGGCTAGAGAATGCAGGTCCTATTGAGTGGGAAGAATTTTTCACGGCTTTCTTAGACAGATTCTTTCCCCAAGAGCTGAGAGAGGCCAAAGTTCTTGAGTTCATCAATCTCAGGCAAGGAAATATAATAGTCAGAGAATATTCTCTTAGATTTACTCAGCTAGCCAGATATGCCCCTCATGTGGTTGCAGACAACAGGGCTAAGATGAGCATGTTCGTGTCAAGGGTGAATAATAGCGTGGTAAATGAGTGTAGGTATGAGATGCTGAATAGTGATATGACTTTAGCCAGGATTATGACCCATGATAAACATATAGAGGAGCAGAAGATTAAGACTAGGGAGAGGCAGAACAAGAGACAAGAGCAGGCAGTTCTAATTTTGCTCAGCCCAAATCAGAGGAAGGAAATCGTTCGCAGTTTCATCCTAAGTCAGCAGTTCCAGCCCCTTCCTCCGCTAGTGCCCTAGTATCGAAGTTCAGGGACGTCAACAGAGATAGAGCACCAAGCTCTTAATCTCAGGGCAATGTTGGCAGTGCCCGAACAAACACCCTTTGTTAGACTTATGGTAAGAACCACAAGGGTATTTACAGAGCCGGTAGTGATGTTTGTTTTAGTTGTGGTAAGCCAGGCCACAGGATAAGGGAGTGTCCTCAGCGAGGCCCTCAGGGTCAGCAAAATCATTCCACAGCTCAGTCCGATCGCCCGAACCAGCAGGGTGCCACTTCCAGTGCTACTAGTGGGCAACGCCCAAATAGACTCTATGCTCTTCAGACCCGACAGGATCAGGAAAATTCTCCTGATGTCGTTACTGCTACATTACAGATTTTCCATGTTCATGTTTATTCTTTGCTAGACCCAGGTGCATCCTTGTCTTTTGTCACTCCATACATAGCAGGCGATTTCAGAATCAGTCCCAAAATTTTAGAAGAGCCCTTTTCAGTCTCTATCCCAGTGGGTAAAACCATCATAGCTCGATAGGTATACAGGAACTGCCTGGTTATGATATTTCAAAAATCTACGTCAGCAGATTTAGTCAAGTTAGAGATGACTGATTTTGATGTCATTCTCGGCATAGATTGGCTTCATTCCTGCTATGCCATAGTCAACTGCAGAAACAGGATAGTTCAGTTTCAGTTCCCGAATGAGCCCGTCCTAGAGTGGAAGGGTAGCATTTTGTCTTTCAGGGGTTAGCTTGTTTCCTACCTTCGGGCAAGGAAAATAATTTCTAAGGGGTGTGTGTATCATCTCGTGCATGTTAAGGATTCCAGTTCTGAATCTCCCAGTATAGAATTAGTCCCAGTGGTTAATGAATATTCAGTCGTCTTTCCCAAAGATCTTCCAGGCATTCCTCTTGAAAGAGAAATAGACTTGGCATAGACCTTCTCCCAGATACTCAACCTATTTCTATTCCACCTTACAAAATGGCACCAACAGAACTCAAGGAACTGAAAGATCAGTTGAATGATCTATTAGATAAGGGATTCATCAGGCCCAGTATATCCCCATGGGGTGCCCCAGTTTTGTTCGTGCGTAAGAAAGACAGTTCTCTCAGAATGTGTATTGATTACCGTCAGCTCAATAAAGTCACGGTCAAGAACAAATATCCGCTGCCTAGGATAGACGACTTGTTTGACCAGCTTCAGGGTGCCAGTTATTTCTCCAAGATAGACCTCAGATCAGGCTATCATCAGCTCAGAGTTAGAGAATGTGACATTTCGAAGACAACTTTTCGTACTCGGTATGGTCACTTTGAATTTCTAGCCATGTCCTTTGGTCTTACCAATGCCCCTATAGATTTCATGGACTTGATGTATCGGGTGTTCAAGAAGTACTTGGACACGTTCATCATAGTCTTCATAGATGATATTTTGGTCTATTCTCGTACAGAGCGTGATTATTCAGACCATTTCATAATTGTTCTTCAGACTCTCAGGGATCACCAGTTGTTCGCCAAGTTCAGTAAGTGCAAATTTTGGCTATGATCAGTAGCATTCCTTGGACACATTGTTTTTGGTGATGTATTAGAGTAGATCCTCAGAAAACCAAAGCGGTAAAAAACTGGCCTCTCCTTGTCTCTCCATCAGATATCAGGAGTATCTTGGGTTTGGCTGGCTATTACCAACGGTTTGTTGAGGGATTTTCTTATATTGCATTTCCTATGTCCATATTGACTCAGAAGAAGGTCAAGTTTCAATGGTCAGAACCTTCCGAGAAGAGTTTTTAGGAGTTGAAGACTCGACTCACCTCAGCTCCAGTTTTAGCACTTCCCAGCGATTCCGATGGATTCATAGTATATTGTGATTCATCTAGAGTAGGTTTAGGTTGTGTACTCATGTAGAATGGTAGAGTCATAGCCTACGCCTCCAGACAGTTAAAGCCCCATGAAAAGAATTATCCTACTCATGACCTTGAGTTAGCAACAGTTGTCTTTACTTTAAAGATATGAAGGCATTATCTATACGGTGTTCATGTAGACGTCTTCACAGATCATAAGAGCCTTCAGTATGTCTTTTCCCAGAAAGATCTCAATTTTCATCAAAGAAGGTGGTTAGAGCTTTTGAAGAATTATGACATGAGTGTCCTTTATCATCCTGGAAAGGCCAATGTAGTGGCCGATGCACTCAGTAGACTGTCCATGGGTAGCGTTTCCCATGTTGAGGATAGTAAGAAGAAATTAGCTCAGGAGATTCATCAGCTTGCCAGACTAGGCGTTCTCTTAGTCGACTCTTTAGAGGGTGGTGTATGTGTTCAGAGTAGTTCAGAGTCATCTCTAGTTTCTGAGGTAAAAGAGAAGCAAGACAGGGATCCTAGCCTTGTCAAGCTAAAAGAGTCAGTTCATAGTCAGGAAGTAGAGGTTTTCTCCCAAGGGGGAGATGGTGTTCTTCGTTGTTAGGGTCGTCTGTGTGTTCCTGGTGTAGATGACTTGAGGCAGCGAATTCTTGCAGAAGCGCATGGTGCGCGATACTTTATTTATCCAGGGGCCACTAAGGGGTCACATAAGAAAGAGTAGACCCGAGATAAAGTAGATAATATTCATCACAAGAAAAGAGTTTAAGTGTACCATTAACAATATTAGGGGACACCTCAGAATCCTAACAAGTGGCAAAAATATACAGATGGTTTCGACCGGTGCCAGAGCTAGAAATAGAAGAAGCACCCTTTGGTACAGGAGCGGATAAAATAGCAACATGAATCTTATTCTGCCTAGAAGCAATTTTAGATGGACAATCCCTCTGTATATGACCAGTCTGACTACATTTAAAGTACTTATTACTCCTTTTCTCGTAAAAACCATGATGCACCTGACCATAAAATCTACAAGGAGGATATGACAGAGCTAACTGAGCCCCACTAGCCTGCGACTGAGCTCCTGGTGCTCAAAAACCACTATCATACTAAGAACGACGACCATCCGATGACTTTGGATAAGGAGAACTAATCGTAGAGTAGGAACCAAAATTGCCTCACTTCTTCTTAGACCACTTCCCACCATCTCTACCACTCTTTTACTGACCTCCACCCTAATCTAAATAGTGAAACTTCTTATTCTACCTCTCACTCATCTCCGCTTGCTTTTTTGTATATACACCACAAGTCTAGAGATGTCCATATCCTTAATCAACAAGGCAACCTTGATCTCTAAGATCAGCTTCTGGGACAAACTAAAGGCAAACTTCCTTATTTTAGCTCTTATGCTAAACATCAATTCAGAAGCATAACACGACAACTGATGAAACTTCAAGGCATACTCTTTACGGATATCCTTCCTTGCTTCAAATTCATGAACTCCTCAGCCTTTGCCTCCCTCAACTCCTGAGGAACGAAGCGATCAAGAAAGGCACTAGAAAAATCATCCCACAAAGTAGACTTAGCATCATCACCCGTAGACTGGTACAACTTCCCATACCATTGGTACGCCATATCCTTTAATTGATAAGCAATGAAATCTACACCCTCTACATAAGTTGAATGCATCACACGGAAGATCTTTTCCATCTCATTAATAAAGTTTTAAGGATCTTCCCCAACTTTAGAGACATTGAAAATAGGAGGACTCAACCTCATAAATTGGCCAACTCTAGTGGCGTCAGATGATGGAGCAACGTAAGAAACACACTCAGTCTGAGAGGCCACAAACTGTTAAGTAAATGAATAAACTGGCAAAACTCAAAATTAGATACATCAACTCAAGGTGCCTGAGGAGGGATATGGGGAGCCGGTGGAGCTCCCTCAAGGCAATCAGAAGCAACGACCCTAGATCAGGCCTGAACTCTTAAAGTTAGGTGAGCTCCATCATCATTGTCCTCAGATGGGATGAAAGAGTTGCCGCGAGCATCAGATCTTTTGGGAGGCATGATTTGAAAAGCGAACACACGGGAATTAGAGAAGATTCAAGACCTTAGACTCTATAGCTCGACATAGAACAAGAAAGGGAAATATTCCTAAATGTCTCGTATCCATTCCCTTATAAATGTGGCATGCTACATACCCATAAATGAGACTTTACTTGACACGGCTTTGTTGGACACCCAATGAAACCAAACCTAGGCTCCGATACCATCTCTGTCATGCTCCGAACTAGGGCTTGGCCGTAATGGGTATCTCAAGTCCCGCATGGATCGGAGATCACCCCCTGTACCTAACCAAACCAGACATAACACACCCTAATATTGGATGAATTTTGAACATTTAACAAGATAGCATGCAACAATCTTAAGAAAATTCAAAATAAGTCCATAACCAAAGCCTGACAATTGGCTAAACAACTGACCAACACCTCCCAATAACCAGAGTAGTCCAAACAAAGCCTTCTAAAGAAGGAACCAAAACTGAATATCAATGAGGTGTCGGGACATGCCCCTGACTATAGCCAATACAAGTCTAAGCAGTTGAGACATAAGAGATCAAAACATAAATATAGGCTTTTGATGTATGGAAGCTCACCACTTCAATGTCAACTCACAAGCTGATATCAAATCCTAATTACTGAGCAGGAGAAGTAAAAGTATGTCCAATTCCTGCATCGCATGGGGATACAATATTTGAAGATGGTTAGTGGGGCGAATGCTAGCATGTAACTCAGGGACAAGGATAACATAATAACATGATCAACAATTCAAAATCATTCAAAACCAATGCACATCATCGAATACATAAACATATATATATATACACACACACACACACATATATCACATGCAAGGATAGGGAATAAGGCTTAAAATGCACTTTAAAACTTTAGCCTGGATTGTGTTGCTCAACTGTCATAACATATATCCATGAGTTATATGGGCCCTATCTCTCACCCCCTAGTCAGGACCTAGTGTATGCAGCCACACGAACTAGAATATAATCTTATATATATGCATGAGGGACTCGAACCTCCTAACCATTAACCAAGGTGACTTAAGCACTCAATCATATAATAATTCACGAGGAATTCAAACCTTCCTAATCATGAAATAATAATGAGGAGGACTCAAACCTCCCTGGTTACTTTGACCCTTGCGTCGAAAAATACGATTTCCAGTATTGGTTACTTGGACCTTCACTTTCACGATTCAGCTACACAACCGTTATTAGAGCCCAATTAAAATAAGTATCACACATCCCCATTCATTGAACCATATTCCACCTTAAGGCATACATTGTTGGTATCATTATACTAGTTACACTTGTATGGTAATAACAACATGCAAAAACAATTTCTATTAACTTGGGAAAACCAACTCCCTTTGTTCATTAATACAAGGTTGGGGAACACCGACTCCCTTTGTTCATTAAATCCGACCATTGTGTTTCAAATACCTTTTTATATCATATAATAGTTCAAGACTAGTTTAATTTTAAAAATTCCCACATTTATCATAATTAAAATTAGTTTCACATTATGTGGTTAGGGTCATAACCACTTCAAAAGTCACAAGTTTGGTAAAATCGCATTTTCTTAGTTCATTCACCTTACCCATGCACCCACAAGTTCAAAAACCATAATTTAAGTTTGAAAAATTATATGTAAACCATGAGAAATGTTATTCAATTCATAAACATTCAAAATCCTCAACCCTTATTTCAAAACCCACATAAAAATCTCATGAACAATACTTTAAACATATGCTTTTAACAAATTAACAATGAGGGAAGAGTAACATTCCTTAAACACTAAGAAATTTGGAGAGAAATATACCCTTGAGCCTTTAGATGACCAACTTGAGGAAACCCTAGCTTGACTTGCTTGAGGGAATTTAGAGAGATTTTTAGAACATTTGAGAAGTTACTTAGATATATTTTTGAGTGATAATGACACCCTAAAGAGGTTATAAGATGTAGGTTTTAACTTGGGTAAGAGAGGAAATATCCAGAATGCCCTCAACTTAAAAGTTGAAAAAGTGTCGCCATTTGACTATGGATCAACCAGTGACACGTAGCCACTCTTTATGACTCATAACCATAAGTCATAACCAAGACAACCTCTAGGACCCCCACACTATTGACCCTACAACTAAACTGGTACCACTAGTAATGGGACCTTATGACTCGTAGGGTCCTTTCTTCGTCAACACAGAACCCAATTGGGTAAACACTGGACATCCTACAATTTGCACCCAATGACTCGTAATAAGTCCTTACGGCTCAAAATGAGCCACTCGTACTCAGAGAAAAACTTAGCCACTTATTTTTTGATTTGGTTATGATTCCATCCCAATGGCTCGTCATGAGTCTTTAGGACTCGTACTCAAGTCATACCCAAGACAAAAACTCAAAAACCATTCACTGGACACCTTACAACAAAGGTCACCTAACCCATCAAGACACCCTATGACTTGTTAGATGAGTCGTTGCTAGGGAAGAAAGCTTAAAACTCAGATTTTTTTTAAGGACCAAAAACCCAGGGAGTTACACTTATTGTCCCTTGTTGGTCCAAGCTTCAAAAACAAAAATTTGATAGAGGCGTTGAAAGGTAAAAGACTTTAAAAGAAGCAGAAGCAATCAATGTTCTTTGTTTGGTTTATACATAATATTCTTTGGGTGATAGACGCCAACAACAACATACCACTTGGTTTAATTAAGATCTCCGAGAATCTTGAGGCATTTAAAAGATCCTTGGTGTTATGAAAGCTTTAAAATGACTGTCAAATATTTGTTGAATCCATTAACGCCAAAGACAATCAACTTATATGGATTTCCATAGGCTTTCATGGTAAATATTTCCTTTTTTATTATTAATTTTTTTTATTAAATAATGCTTTTGATTTATTAGCGTTGTTTTATAGGCTTGGTCATTTGAAGCCATTCCTTATTTGAGACAACAATGAACTATCAGGAAGAAGTTTTATGTCCAAGAATCCTGAGATGGTTGTCAGCCAAAACTGATATAAAAGCATAATTTCTTGATCTCTTAAACCCCCAAAAGGAAGCAGTAAGTCTAATTCTAATAAAGTTTTATTTTAATTAGTGATTTTTTAAATTATTTAATCATCATTATAATATATGTACTGATTTATTTTAGATTGTGCATCCGTGGCTTATTGTGACCAATCAAGAGTTGAAGATGCCATTTTTCTTATTTTACGGCCTGTGCAAACTTTATCGGACCATAAGGTCATTTATAGAATAAAAAAAATTATTTAGAGCAACAACCATCAGAATAAAAATAATTTTGGAGGGTGGGCTTGTTGTTATCAATGGTGTTAGTGGTGATGGAGCTGTTGGTGCTGGTAGTAGTAGTGGTAGTGGTACTACTGTTGGGGCTAATAATGCTCTTCTTGCAGTTTTTGAAACAACAAACCATTATAATTATGATCATATTAATTTTATAGATTTTGCCCCTTTTAGTGAATGTTCTACATGAAATGTCAAAACTGCAAGGCAAAACCTGATGGAGTGATTAATGCTATTAATGCATTAAATATTTTTATAATAGAATTGACATCTAAAAGGGGTGTCATTCCATCAAAGAGGATTTCATATCCATACACTCCATTAGAGATTAAGATGGCTAAGAGGAGAAGGAAAGAAATTTCCAAGGAATTATCAAGCATAAAAAAAGTAAAATTGCAACTCTTCTATCTTTGTCTTGCACTTTTTAGCAATGTACAAGGGACATAGGAGAGCAGGATGAAATGACAAACATGAATATTTATTATCCGTTCCAACAAATAAATAGGCTACATATTTGTTTCAACAGATGACACATCTGATGAAAATTATCAAACATATATAGACATCTATTGCAAAAAATGACTAGCTTGTTGCATAAGATGCATTATATGTTGCAATATGTCTCATCTATTAGAGGAAATCAAAAAGGTTTCCAACTATTTTAATTTATCCCCATAGATGACTCGTCTGTTACAATAGATGGGTCATCTGTTAGGACAAATTACATCAAGACTTTTCTACTATTTTAGTTTATTCCAACAGATGAGTCATCTATTTCAATAAATGGGTCATCTGTTGGAAATTATCATTTAGGTCTTCCTTCTATTTTAATTTGTCCCAATAAATTACCTATATGTTGCAACATATGGGTCATTTATTGGGATAAATTGCATCAAGGCTTCCTATAATTTTAGTTTGTTCCAATACATGAGCCATCTGTTTCAATAGATGAGTCATCTTTTACAACAAATGGGCCATCTATTTGAACAGATGGGTCATCTGTTGGAAATTATCATATAGGTCTTCCTCCTATTTTATTTTTTCCCAATAGATGACCTAACTGTTACACTAGATAGGTTATCTATTCACATAGATAGGTCATCTGTTGGGACAAATTAAAATAATAGGATGACCTATTTGATTTTCTCCAACTAATGAATTATCTTTTTCTATTTTTTTATATCTCTGTGATTAGCATTGACAATTTTGGATTTCCAAGTAGATGTCACAGTAGAAGCTACTGCTGAACAATATACCACAATTGATAATCCTAAAACTGCTTCCAAAGAGGAAGAAAAAGTGAAGCCTGTTAGGCCGAAAGAATGGAAGAATTATCCATTTGAAGGGTTCAACATCTTAGACGAGGCTCCCAAAAAAATAACAAAGTTAATCAACAACTATTCAGAATGGATTGCCGATGGGATATTAAAGAAGCTTCATGCCAACTGGTACATAAATTATATTTAGAAATATTGATTTATACAATTCTTATTGTAAAAACACGACATTAACACATATAAATCATGCAGAAAAGATGAACATTACAAAGTGAACTAATCGGGTCTTGGTTTTGATATATTCGACTTTATTATTGCACATCCCAAAATAAAGAATTGGTTCTATTTGATGTGACAACCCCAAACTTATTGGAATGAGGAGGTTTAAATGCCATATATAGCTTACTATTAACACTATATTTAATTGTATCTATTTATTAATTTTATTATTATGTAATCTAAAATGTTTAGCACATCGATGCCATTTTTTACTACCTCTGAAAGAAGGACAAGTTGCAAACGCAATAAAAATATAGATACCCGACAGAAAACTGTTTGTTCAAAGTATACATCAATAAGGCCTACGATCTTTGTCAACAACAGTTGGAAGTTACCCAAAATGAGGAAAGTTTAATCAACATCATCAAAGGTTTTAGCATTCCAGCTGGCTTACCCTGACACTTGGTCGACGAAGTGTAAATCCCAATCAATTATGGTGATGAGTTCCATTGAGTGTTCGCTGTCGTTGTCCTAAAAAAGAGGTGCATCCGAGTTTATGACTCGATGTTGCGAAGAAGACGTTCTGGGCCGTCATCTTAGATACAACAGCTGGCCAAAATATTGCTTACTAACCTTTATATAAGTGGATTTTTGGACCAAAAGATTTGTACTGATTGGTCGATGATTGAAGCATACCAGAATAAAATGGGTAACCCATTTGATGTAGAATATGTTGAAGGAATTGCCCAACAATCCATTGGTAGACTGTAAGTATCATGATTTAGTTTCATTTCATAAATTTCACAACGCTTACATTAATTGCAAGATATGGATTATTTAATTTTTACAAGATTGCGGTCTTTTTGTTGCTGCTTACGCTGAGTATTTTAGAGATGGGTTACAAGTACCAAATGATGGACTTAATGCCGGATTACTCCATAAAGGATATGCTACTCTTTTATGGAAATATGGAAAAACAAAGGCTCAGAAATCATACACAAGAGACATTAAGGATCCACGATGACCAAAGCCGAATTTCATAGCTACGGATGAAGAACAACTTGTCAATATTGAGTAGATCTTTATAGCTTGAGTATATCAAAGTAATAACCTCTTCTTAGGAGTTGTTGGCTTCAAAACTTAAATTGTAAATATCTATCATCTGTATCCATAACAATTTTTTACATTTTATATATTTGTCGATTTATTTAATTTAATGTAATTTGTGAAGGCTTTGATTTATTTAATTTTGTCTATGAATTTTGTTTTATTCTGAGATCTGAACTTATTAATTGAAATGGAATAGTAGCTTCAAATATTGCAACAGACAATGGATTTGTTGCAACAGATGTGATATCTATAAAAATAATCAAACAGGTCTTCCTACATATTTGAATTGTTCTAACAGATGGACTATCCATTGCAACATATGGTTCATCCGTTGGAACAAATTAAAACAATATTACTATTGCAACAGATGAATCATTTGTTGTAACAAATAGTCTATCTGTTGGAATAATGCAAACAAGTAGGAAGACCTGTTTGATAGTTTACAAGAGATGTGGTATCTGTTGCAACAGATCCATCATCTGTTGCATTATTTTTTGTACCAATTCATAAGTTTGAAAATTTAATAAAATAATACAACTGTCATCAATCATAAAAAATAAAAAAATTAACATTACTTAAACAATATACAATTAAATTAAACACTTAGAATAAAAATTGTCATCATTTTTTTACATTTTCTTTTTTAAACACAAGCTTTAAACTTCCATATAGGATCCCAGCAGCCTAGACCTCTTGCATCCTTTCCACAACATTATCATACACTAAGGACTTGGTAATGAGATTGTGGTGCCGGTTAGCAAACATTAGATATATGCAAGCTAGTATGACCCGCACGCGAAACCGGTGTCATTTTTCTCAAGGTTCTTTTTTGACATTCAAAAGCCCATTTTTTTGTGAACACTTCCTCTAGCAAATCATTCTTTATTAAGTCACTTTACTCCAACAATTTGGGAAGCAACTCCAATAGTGGCAGCACCATGGGGAAAACTCATAGTCCTTGAAGCATGGTAAGTTGCAGTCATAAGCATTAATATGCCCCTTATGGAGGAGGATCTCGAGAGTCACAAAATATTTTTTTCCAGGTTCATGATTGCAAGAATTCTCTTTGCTCTGATTTAACTCAGGCCTTCTAGAAATGACCTTTTTCTTCTAACATAGTTAATGATATCTTGATCCCATTCGAACTGTGAAATTACTGTCTCAAGATCTAGGACACAGGGAGTGGTCACTTTGGTACTAATTACGTTTTACCTATTCTTGAAATCATTGTAGAAGTTGAGGTCCATTATCCTATCACAAGGATCATATGCTTCATTGTACGCGAGGTGACTTGGCCTCATAATGCAGAGAATTTCATCAACATGTTATTATAAAAAGACAATTTTAAAATTGGTTAGTAATTTTTTTTAAAAAACTAGAAAGATGAAACAGATTACCTATCTATTGCAACAGATGGTCCATAAGTTGGAACAAATGGGTAATATGTTACAATAGATGGTCAATCTTTTGAATAGGTTATCTGAATCTGTCAACAGATTAGACATCTTCTGTGACTTATGCAATAGATGGACCACCTGTTGCAACATATAACTCATCTTTTGCGTAGCTTCTCTAAACCTATGTTAATAGATTAGCCAATCTACTGCAACTTATACAATAAATGGGTAATTTGTTAAAAAATATGACTTAGAAGGTTAGGTTATTAAAAGTAAAAACTTAACCTATCCTCGTACCACTAATACATATTTGTCATCATCTTGAAGTCTTCAGAGGAAAGTGGATTCATCATGAAGTACGTTGCGAGTTTGTTGGAATTTTTGTAGTTTCTTAGAGTCATCAGCCTGTTGTTGCCAATGGTTGCGTATAGGTCCACCTTTCTCAATGGTACTTGAACTTCATAAATATTTGATGGAGGGGAATTTGCAATTTTTCTAAATTTCCTATTTAAGAGTATACTTCCAATTGTTTTTATTCTTTTTCCTAAGCTCATCTGTAGGAGTGTATGTCTCTCTCACATTTTTGGATGGTATTGAACCCCTCTTGAATTTCAATTCATTGACAACATCAGTCAGATCATCTATTTTTTTGGAAGAGCTCATTCTGTCTGTACATGCAGTTTTTACATTTGGAAAGAGAACATGAGCTTGAAGAGGGTGATTTGGACCACTGAAAGGGGTGACTGGGAAATCATCATCTACTAGAAGGTTAAATTTTGTTCCAGACATACTTATTTTTGTTTGAGCATCCGTAACATACTCATCAACATGGGTGCCACCAACATCAACAACTCCCTAGCAACACCCCCATAAGCAATACCCAAATCTGCTGTAGCAGGTTGGTCATAAAGAGCCTCATCATGGGGCTGACCTTACCTAACTGCTCTTCTTATGGCTGTTTCTCTAGCCAATTCCTTCTTTATTAACTCTACCATAAGATTTTCTATTGTATGAATAATACCTAGAGTAATAACAGAATTCATCCCCAACTCTTGCTGAGTAGGTACAAGCCATGGATGCAGAACCTATAAATAAAAGTAGATACATTTAAATCAAATAATAATTTGTAGTTAGTTGGGTAATATGTTAACACAAACAACTTTTGCAATAAATGAACTTTTTGTTACAACAGATGATTAATATGTTAAAACAGTTTAACCATCTGTTGCATTAAATTATCAATCTGTTACATAAGTTTCAGTAGATGGATAGTCTGTTAATTCAGGTTCAGAGAACCAAAGCAACAAATGGGTAATCTGGTACAAAGGATGAATCATCTATTTCAATAGATTACCCATCTATTGCACCAGTTACTATAGACAGGTAATCTGTTAAGACTAATTACAATAGATGAACCATTTGTTACAACAAATAGCCCATCTGTTTCATAATCTTACTTTGAGTCAAATTATTGTACTTGAAAGAAGACTTACTGTATCATCCAGAGGGTTAAAGAAATCAACCTCCTTAATTTTTGTGTTTCTCTTTGCACCTAAGGATCCTTGACCTGCTTTCGGAGGTGAGAAATGACTTCAAATGCCCAAGCCTAAAAAATATAAACAGGAAGCAAACAAAAAAAAGTCATAGTAATTATTAAATATAAATTAATGCAAGAGTAAACAAATAGTGATTAAATTTACCTTGAAAGCCACGAAAAGCCGTATAAGCTGATCGTCTTTGGGGATAGTTTGTCAATAAATATTTGACAGCAACTTGTAGTTGTCATATCCTAAGGGTTGAATGTTGAATTTATCCAAATCTTGAGAAAGCACCAACAAATCATATTCTACGACCTTGTTGACGTCTCTTGCCAGTATAATGAAATGGGAAAACCAAACTACGTACAATTGCTCCCTGTACTTCTTTGGTTTATATTTATTCTTAAAATATTTTATCATCGTTTGGGCTTTGTAGCCACGTCCAGTAATGTCCAAAAACCCTTCTATTTTTTGATTTTCTTTATTGGTTTTGGTGGGTGGTCGCTTGGACAATCTCTAGCCTATTTTTGATGGTGGTAGTTTAGGTGTCTTTCTTGCCTTGGACTTTTTGCTGGGTTTTCCTTGAGGAGAGGTTCTTCTAGATAATGGCATCTCAAGTCACTTACTATGGCAAACTCTTTCATGCCAAAATAAATCGGCATGCAATGGTAGTTAATCCATATTTCTTTATCCTTTTGCCCCCCTCTTTCAAATTTTTATTGTCATTTACGTACTTGATCCTGCGCTTGAGAAGATCATATACCATGCTTATTTGAAAGCGGACATTATTATCCTCAGGTAGGTTAATAAAGTATCCAAAGAAGCTGGACCTAAAAAAATCCTCTAGTTTTTCCTTCCTCATAATATTCCTAAAACCATCAAAATATTTTCCCATAACAGATTTAAAGACAAAATCACCGGTTAAATCTGCAGGGTTATCTATGGGTATCTGAAATTGAAATGTGTCAATACTAATAGTTTTGATAGGATCATGCTGGGATTTTGATCTTAATTCACCTACCATTGATGATGCATTATCATCATCTTTCTCATTTTCCTTGGAAGATCTATCTTCTTCCTCACTTTCTACTTCTTCCTCTTCTTCTTTATCTTCATCTTCTTCCACCTCACTTTTATTTTCCCTACTACCCTCAACAGTGTTATCCTCCTCAAACAAGGTTTTAATAATGAATAACTAAGATTTAAATAATGAAAAAATAATGAATGGAACTTTTGCAAGATAAAAGATGCAAGATACTGGAAGATTGCTGATGGTAAAAGAATCAAGGATCTGAAAAAGATCTCTCTAAGAAATGAAGGACCAATAATCTCAAGAAGATCATGACACTCTCTAAGAAAGAACGAGTATCCAATCACAAGAAGATCACAACACTCTCTAAGAAAGGAAGGATCAGTAATCTCAAGAAGATCACGACACTATCTAAGAAAAAAAGGACATCCAATCACAAGAAGATCACAGAACTTACATGGGGACTTTGGAAAAGAAAATTACATTCCCAGATTCATGAAATATCAGATCAATCAAAAAATCAATTAGGATCTAAATAAAGGAAAAAAGAAAACAATTGTCACATAGATATCCAAGACAAAAATGAAGGAAAGATCACAGACATATCTAATATGGACGCAATCCAAAGACGTATGTGGACATATCTGACATGGACATATCAAAAGACTACATTCCTCAATCAAGGATTCAATACAAATCCTTGATTGAGAAGAAATCTCTTGGGTTTCCTTATGAAGGGCAACAACCAAAGACTATAAAAGGAGAAGACCAAAGACAGACACTTCTTACGCAACTTCAAGGAGAAAATTCAACGTGTCTCACTCTTAGTCTTACAAAGCTCTGTAACGTTAGTTTACAATTGTTACATAAAGAGTCGGATCGATCCATCTTTGTAACATAAATTGAAGCTGTGTCACAAGATCTAAAGAGCAAAATAACTCTTTAGAACTTGTTTACTATCATTGTACTAGAACCAAACCTTCAACGATCTAAAGGAAACTTAAAATCCAAGGGGACTGGACATAGGAACTGGATTGGTGTGTCAAACCAGGATAAATCTTTGTGTTGTTTAATTTATGCTTTATTATTCACTTTCTTAACTATTTATGTTTAATCTTTTTGTGAAGTATTTTGATCTGCAGGTGAGTCGACTGTGAGGAGTTAGTAGTTAACTCATAGAAAAATATTTCAATTCACCTCCCTCTTGAATTTCAGTTTGTATCAGAGAAGGTCTCTCAGATAGTATTGCCTAATGCAAATGAGCAAAGATCAAATGGCCATTTACCAAATTGTCGATGCTCTTCTTAAAGATGGTCACTCCTCCACACGACTACCATACTTCAATGGACAACACTACTCATACTGGAAAAATAGATTCACCATCTTTGTCAAATCAAATGACTACCAAGCCTGGGTTGCCATCAAAAAGGGTCCTAAGACAATTCCAGGGCTCAAGAAAAAACAAAAGGTCAAGGATAAAGAATCCAGTAGTACTAATATGGAGGATATTTAATATTTTATTATTACCAAAGAACATCAGGAGGCAATCCAAACTAACACACGTGCTATAAGTTTACTTTTGTGTTCAGTTAGTGGAGAAGAATACAACAATATCTCAACGTGTGAGATAATAAAAGTAATGTGGGACAAATTGAAGGTAACCTATGAAGGAACCACCAAAGTCAAGAAGTCCAAAATTGTTGCTCTTGTAAATGAATATGAGCAGTTCAAAATAAAGGAGAATGAGGATATTGAATCAATGTTTTCCAAATTCAGTTAAATTGTATGTGAAATAAAATCACTGGGGATGATCCTATCCTCATAGCCTGCAAGTCCAGAAACAAGTTCAAAGTCTCCCAAATATTTGAGAAATCATGACTGCCATTCTAGACGACGGAGATCTTCACAACATGATTTATGATGAACTGCGAGGTAACCTTATTGTATATGAGAAAAATATATTAACAGGTTTCATAATGATGAAAATAAGAAACCAGTAGCTTTCAATGCTACTCCAATTGGAGAGGAGGACATTCTAGAAGATACTAATTGTGAATGAATGGCCCTCATCAACCGTGGGGTAAGAAAGATCATGAGAGAGAGACAACAAGGATCCCAAGGAGGCTAAAATAATAATTTTATAAGAAACGATGGATGCTGCTACTATTGCAGAAAACCTGGTCACTTTAAACAAAATTGTCCTTATTTGAAAAGAAGAACATCTAGGAAAAATCAAAACTTTAGAGCCTGGAGTAATGAAGATGAAATTGAAGAAAAGGTAGAAGTAGCGAAAATGTGCTTCATGGCAACTGGTGAATCCAGTGAGGTAAGACTACATGATTACCATAATTGTAATACTCTTGAATCTAACCTTGATATGATTACTAAAGAACTTCAAAAAGTTATAGATGAGTATAACAAACTTGCCCAAGAGAAGAAAAATTACGAAGCTAAATTTAAATGAAAACTCGATGAGGAACGACAAAGCTAGCAAATAGAAATTAAAGCATGTCAAATTGAAATTAACCTACTTCATGAATAGATTGATTATACAAAAATAAAATTAAACAATTTTTTAGCATCCCCAAGCCATAGTTTCATAAGATCAAACTCGTTTAAAAACTACTCGAGTTCCTCATTAGGGTCATTTAAACCAGCTAAGAACTATTTCTCCTATTGAGGGCTTGTTTTTTTCATCTGTGGATAGAGAGGGTACAAATCCAATAGCTGAAGGCATAAGCCTAAAAATTTAATGGTTTGGAAGCCCAAATGGAGTACATCTAACCCGCAAGGACCCAAGACTGCTTGGGCACCTAGGTAGAATTAATCTCTCTATTTTATAGGAACATGTTCACAAGATCCATAACAAGAAGGCATTGATGGAGGATGTTCAGGAAGTAAAGCTGGAGAGAAAAAGTTTTTACCAAAAAATATTCCAAATTTAATGACAGCTGCAAAGAAATATCATCAAGGTCGACTATACCCTATTAAGAGTCGACTCTTGTAGCTGAAATGATAACATAAATAAAGATGTTTTCCCTCCAGGAGAATACTGCCTTAAATATCTTATGATAAATTCAAAATCCTATACAATTTGTCCTTGACTCTTTTATTGCCATTTTTTTTAAAATTGTGCCCAGAACGTGTGAAAATTTTGTATTGATCGTCTGTATAAATTGTTTTGTGTAAGTATGTTAGAGTCAAGTATTTTCTTTCCATGATATTTTTTTTGGATTCTCAGAAAAAGATTTTGTGTCAATAATTTATGCGTCATATTTATGGACACAAATCATTTTTACTTCGTCCAACATTATTTTTACTAAGAAAAGGATTCTGCATTCATCACTCATGAGTCATATCTTTGGTCTTTTTCTACTCAGCTCTATTTTTCTTCTTTTTAACCAAAACTTCTAAAAATTTTAATGGAGAAAATTGATACGCCCAAATTACACCTCTCTTACGAGAGAGTAAGTGGTCGTTGTCAAATATATAACCCAACTAGGTTGGGGTCGAATCCCACAGGGAATATGGTGCTAATTAAGTTGTATATAGATTAGTTGACTTTTAATCATTTGTTTCCGTAAAATAAATAAGGGGGATTTGATTTAGTTCACAAATTAATGGTTTCAGTTTAATAAAATGAAATATGTGTAGTAGTATTCAAATTCAAAGAAATAGCAAGCTAGGGTTATGTCCACCTTGTAGTTTTCAATACTTTCTAACTATGGGTTTTACGAATTTATACATGCATCGTGCTTACAGAGAAACATATTGTATTTAATAACATAATCCTAGTCTTTCTCAACCATCAAGGACTAATTCACTTTAGTTCTCTCGAATCAAAAGTGTTTACCAAAAACAATACAAAATCTCCAAGTAGTTAATCCTGCTAAGGCACTAACTTATGAAATAGGGGTTGATAATCTTATTTTTTTGTCACTACTCTCTTTTGCAAACATCAACCTTTCTTTCGAACAAGTTGCATTTTAAGGCATATTGTAATACCCCATATTTTGGACTAGAATAAAAATCCGTCATTCCTATGCGTGGATGTTTCCAAAGCCTCAAATCTTATATAAATTTAGTGTGTTAATCAACTATGTAGCGTGGGAATCTGTTTGAGCATGAATATAGATCATAGAGGCCCCCTAACTCAAGTACAAGTTGAAAGCTTTCCTATCGTTCAAGTTTTAGTGAGCGTCAAAACTTGGGTCAACTTCAATCGATCATAACTCGTTGTATATGATGAACTGGGTGTCTTACTATATATCAAATTAAATATCTTTGAATTATCTTTCCAATTATACCAATTTTGCCTAAAACGATATCGGA
Source organism: Capsicum pubescens (assembly GCA_030864215.1). Lineage (NCBI taxonomy): Eukaryota > Viridiplantae > Streptophyta > Magnoliopsida > Solanales > Solanaceae > Capsicum > Capsicum pubescens. Next base: position 68,786,195 of record CM061542.1, on the reverse strand, counting down.
GCTAAGAGGTATACCCATTTTACTCTAGAATGTCAGGCTGGAAACAGTGTGATGACATTTGTGATAGCTTATCACATTTGTGATGCCCTATCACGAAGGTCGTCAGCCTTAGGCAGAAACCAGCTCCTAAGTGACGACATTCGTGATAGATTATCACATTTGTGATGCCCTATCACGAAGGTCGTCAGTCTTAGGCAAAAACCAGCTCCTAAGTGACGAATTCGTGATAGCTTATCACATTTGTGACGCCCTATCACGAAGGTCGTCAGTCATGATTTTTCAGCAACTGGTAAATTATTTCATAAGGGTATTTTGGTCTTTTCCTTCACCTTTCATGACTTATAACCCTAAAGAGGCGTAATATTTCTCATTTTTCTTCAGTTAAGCATCTCAAAAATCCTCTCTTACACTCTCAACCACAAGATTAGGGTTTCCATCAAACTCATCTCTCAAAAGCAAGATTCAAGCCTTTTCTCAAGATAATCAAGAATTAAGTTTCCCAATACAAGAACTCTCTAGCAAATCATCAAGGTTTCCTTTCTAAGGTATGCGTGAGTTCATTCATTGACTCCTTTCGTCCATGAAGTTCAAGAACCCTTTTTTTTTTTTCTAAAACTATATATTATGATTTTCATGTTATGAATGGATTGTTGATCATGTTTATGTGTTGAATGATTCCAAGATAGAATCTTTATGTGTTATTATGAATATATGACATAATATGACTTGAAAACATGTAAGTTTGATTATTTATGATGAGTAATTGTATGATTTATACCTATGCCTAAGTTGTGCATGTAAGGTATTTGATAAAATACCTAAGAGACTAGAAATCATGAATTATAGCTAAATTGTGACTAAGGGAAGGATTCATGATAGGCCTTTATGATTCAATGTCATCCATGATGGTAATGTATCTTGTGAACATTGTTGGATTACTCATGAACTAGTCTTATGGAATTCTGCTATGCTTACTTGCAAAACCCACTCATGTACAAGATGTAGAATAACCATGTACTTCATGAAATTCCCCAAGTTATGATATCATGGATTGTGGTTATAATATATAATGAGCATGATATTGAAAGATATGCAAGTATATACATGTTGTATAAAATTCCCTTCCATGAAATAGATTGTTGAGAACCATGCTTAGTATGAAATCCCTTATTTATGATATGGTAAATTGTGGACTCTATTCTTATGATCAAGTCAGTCATGTGTGTCAGTTTCCTTCCATCGAGTCCTGGGGGTATTCGTACCTGAAAAATATAGCTGTGTGTGCCTAGAGCCATGTCATGTTATCACGATACTCTCAGTTAAGCCATGATCAATAGAATTCAATCAGTTATGTGACTCAGGAAAACTCAGAAATCTCAGTAGTCTTAGTAGTTCAGTAATCTCAGTACTCAATCTATAACTTCAGTATTCACAGTCAATCTCAGTAACTTCAGTACTCTCAATCAGTCCTCAGAACTCAGTACATTTTGTTAGTCATTAGAATTCAGTAAACTCAGTTTAGCTCTGCTAAACAATACCACTAGTATTAGCTAATTAGTTCAGTTCAGTTATTCAGTTCATCTCTGTTATTGAGTTTAGTGTATTTTAGATGGGAGTAGGATTTATCACTGAGTGAGCCTAAGGATGGATACTCACCCACTAGAATAGGAATGAGATCCCTAGAAGCAATCCCTAAGTTCCAGAACTACGTAGCCAGCATAGGTACGAGATGTCACCCGTTAGATAGGACTGACATACTTAGGGGTCACCCGTTAGCACATTTATATATATAGGACTGATCCCAGGAGTCACTCGCTAGATTAGGACTAACTCCATATCAGATGTCTTTACTGGTGGCGCGGTACTGATACCCTTCCAGTCAGGGCAGAGATTGGACCCCAGTCAGCTTAGCTTGGGGCATGTCGGTTAGATGAACACATCCCACAGTTTCAGTTACAGAATCAGGGCTGTCAGACATAGTCAACTCAGCTTAGTAGTACAGATTCAGTATTGTTAAATACAGTCAATGTTTATTATTATAAATAGACTTAAAGATCACCCGTTAGATAGGACTGATATCAGACTAAGTCCAATCATCCTTATTATCAGTATGCTCATGATCACCCGCTAGACAAGACTGATCTCAGATTTAGATACTCCATGTAGAACGGAACTCAGATAATTCCATCAGTACTTAGACTGTCAGATACAGTTGCTCAGTATCGGTTATATTGGTTAGTCCGATCATTACAGTTATATCAGTTATATTAGTTGTCATAGCTCATGTTACCAGTATTCAGTTTCAGGACTGTTAGACACAGTTATTCAAACCAGTTCTTCATAATTCGGACTGTAAGAAATAGTCAATAATCTATTCAGTACCTCAGTGACAGTAAAGTTTGTCGTCAGCATTCAGATTCAGTAGTTAGTATCATCACGAGTTCAGTTATAGTTGTTTATGAATGTATGTATTCTCACGTTCATATTAGTTAGCATTGTTCATGCATATAACCCTTTGCATTTAGCCTACCTCACTCTTATACTCAGTACATTCAGACATACTGACGCATTTGCGTCATGGTGTTTTATTTTACGCCATAGGTTCAGAGGCACGAGCTCCAGATCAGCAGTAGATTCCAGTCTTAGCAGTAAGAGTTAGAAGTAAGTCCTCACCTTTCGAGGACATGATGATTTTAGTTTTCAGTTTATTTCACTAGTTGGAGTTAGTTGGAGACATGTTCCTTCAACTCCCTATTCAGACAGTTTAGAGGCTTTTCAGACTAGTATGTTCAGACTTCAGTTTATTTCAATTGTTTTGGGTAGTTTATACCCCATTTTAGATGTTATTTCAGTATTACGTATTCCGCATTTTATGAGACATTATGCAGTTTATAGGTACAGATATCAGTCATGGGTTAGCTTGTGGTCCTTCGGGGTCATGAGCACCATGTAGTGTTCCGGTTCAGAAAATTAGGTCGTTACACATATCCTCTATGTTTGTAATCACGAGAATTCAGGATAAGCAAAGAGAGTATGATGTAAACAAATTAATGCATAATGAATTCAAAACCCAAAGTAATAGATTTTATGCTACAAGGCTTCCATAACCCTAACTAATAAACTTAGATACATATGAATAAAACAAAAAGCATCATAAATATATTCATTATACCAAAAACTAGAAGACGATCTTGCTGTGCGAATAGTGAAAACAAGAGAGAAAACATTTTTCTCTCTCCCCAGGCTAAGCCGCCACTCCCCTCTCTCCAAATAATACAGAATAATGAATTATGAATAAAAAATCAGCATTAAGCCTTTTAATAATCCTTTCTCTCATAATTGCCTTCTAAGTCCCTGAACTAATTATAAATGACAAACTAGTCTTGGACATAGTTTCTAGGTGCCACATTTGATCCAGACTGCTACTCTCTCTTGTGTCATATGCCATCCACATTCCATAGTCCCATTATGTCTTCATCTATTTCATTAATACCTAAAATCATGCTAATCACATCGGTTAGCTCAATTACATAGAAGTAGAGTAAAAACATAAGAAACTAGGCACTTTGTTCTCTAAACTTAGCTAAAATATGGATAAGTTATGGTTCTTAGGCGTATAAATACACCCAAGATCACCACCCCAAACTTAAAGATTTGTTCATCCTCGAACAACATATCCATTTATGCATACTACACAAGCCTTAACACCCAAAAAGGAAGACAAGATGCTCAAATAGGCTCACACAACAATTATGAACAAGAAGTAGATTCACGAATCATTACTAGAGACAACCTACCCTCAAGAATAGACTCATTAAGTTGGCAATTTCATGCGTACCGTTTAAGAAAAGAAATCATATAAATTACCTAATCTTCATCAACCATGTGCCCTCACAACAAGAAAGTTACACATAATCACTCAGAATCATGCAATTTCTAACAAAATGGGTACAAGAATCAAGTTCCGCTCACTCTCACAAAGAATTCTCAAATTACAACTGATGACCATATGCTTGCCCTTAGTGTAATACTTCACTAATATCAGAATGCTAAAGGATCAAATAGGTATTTTACGGGTTGTAATGCAGGCTAAAGGATGTGTAAGAACTATTTTGGCCAGAAATAGTGACTATCTTCCCTAAGCGCTTTAATTCACTACATTATACAATTAAAACCAATCTCTTACATTCAATTTCCACTTCTGCTATCTTTACAAATTTTCTTTTCACCCCAACTCATTAAGCTCAATTAATAACACTATGGTGGGAGTATACAACCCTTTCAATTTTTTTTCACCCTTTTCATGCTATGTAACCATATAATAGCCACCCTCAACTTAAGTGATTTGCCTTGGTTGAAGTGCACAATGTCCAAGAAGGACCAGGGCCAAAACAGGTTCATTGTAACATGTCCGAGATAAAATTTGGAACTTTTTCAACAATTTTTGCCACTCCCAACCACATCAATTTCACACGCCAATAACTAGACTTTGGGGCATTAATTTCACCTTTTTTCTCTAATTGTCAAACTCCTAACTCAAATTGATTTTACATTAAAGTGGTTAGGAGCTTTTGGATCAAATTACAGTCTATTAAAGAACGGAATAGGCTACATATGAGGATAACAAAAGAACAAGCTAAAGGCTCAACGGGGCTAGCTAATATAATGTACAAAGGTAGGTCAAAAGAAGGTATAAATAATGGCTATCAAAGAAATGCCTAAATCATCTCCTAAACTCACAATCTTTATTTCGCTTTGCATACACACTAGGCAATTTCTAGCATCAGTTGCAATAAGAAATATACAACAGTCTTACACACTCATGGCATATGGTCAACTAAATTAGGAGCATTATAGATTCTCGACCCAACAATTACATGAATTCAAATAAAACCAACAATCACAACAAGAGTCACAACTAAAGCCTAGGTGTTTTAAACGTAATGATCCATCACATACTTATGTTATAATGTCATGTGATCCACAAGAACAGTTACATGCAATTAAATGACTAATTTTCTCTTAAGACGGTCTTCATCCATCCATCATCGAGAAAAATACTTAATTATAACTAAATAGAATAAACATCTAACAAGAAAAAAAAACAAAATAACTAATCCTATCACAAAAGAATGCTAAGGAGAAGGTACTATTTTCTTACAAAATAAGTATCTAAGTAACCATCCACCCCATACTTAGGCTAAGCACTGTCCCCAGTGCAAATAACAAGATAAAAAACCTGGCTAGTAGTACTCCTTATCCACATTAGGAGTCATGCCACCTGTGTTGAGATCATTATCAGAGCCATTTTTCCTATGTTCATCATATCATCCACGTCAGTCAAACATAATGAAACTAACTATAATTAAGATGAGGGTGGTGAAGTCACCACCCTACACTTAATTTGTTAGTATCAACCAATTAAGTATTGTTGTCGGGTACTCAGACTTCGCCGACATACACTTTGACATGGTGCATCAACATTAGTCACAATACAATTCACTCACTTCAATTCCCCCAATTCTATTTCAATAAAGCACTTTTTAAACAGAATCATGCTCTACACTTTCAACCATATCAAAATATACAAAACACCATCACTTTCACAACATCGCCATGGCAAGAATTTAATTTGTAATCCTTAAGAAATAAATTATCTATAACATAGAGTCACAATAACTAAGGATTAAGAAAGTTAAACTTACCTTGAAGATGGAAGATTAGTGAAGGACAAAGAGAATGGTGGGAGCTCAATATTGTACGGATTAAGGGTGAAATAAGGATAAATTTGGGCATTTATGGTGTGGATTCTATTAAAGAATGAAAATTTAGGTCGGGTTGACCCAAGTTAAAGTTGAATATTAAGATGATATTGGAGAGGTGTGCGGCAAACAACTTATCGCACAACATTAAGTGTGCATCGTATTAGGCATCGCACACTTTAGACAGTGAGCATATGCATTATGGTGTACGACACACATGTTATTGCACAAGTGAAGGTATGCGACGCACAAGTTATCACAAAAGTTGCATTGTGCGGTGCACATGGTATCGTAAGTTGAGGCAGTGAGCATATATGGAGTATTGGGCGGCGCACATGTTATCTCACATCTTAAAGTATGCGGCACACATGGTATCACATAGTTGAAATAATGAACATGTGCGGAGACTTATACGACGCACAAGTTATCACACACTTTGAGGTGTGCAGCGCACATGTTATTGCACAACTTAAGGTGTGCGGCGCACATCATGCCACCCATTTTTACCTATGTGAATCAATGTGCTTAGGCAACTTGTGAAGCATGTTTAGGGGACGCCTTTACCACGTTCTATGCAAACTTGGACGTCATGCACCCCATTCTTCGTATAAAGCCTTGAGAAAGGTCCGTACTGCGTGGGCTTCGAGATTGGGCCTATCGGATCGATCCCTACGCTACCACCACAGACCTCATTAAAAGTCACAAAATAAAGTCGCACCGCAAAACTTTTTGGGTCAGATTAACATAAATCGGGGCACGACTCTAACATGAATCATACTTAAAGCCTTACACACTTGACCACTCCAACTTACCTGCAATGTTCCCATCACTCCTAAACTTACCATCGTTGACATGTCTCAATTCCAAACCAAATTTGGTACTAATCTCCTCCTTAGTACTTCATGCATCTACACTTAATCAAAAACAACAAAAAAATAGAAGGGTGGATTGCCTCCCACCAAGCGCCGTAGTTTCGGTTGTGGCTCGACTCTTATTTTTGTATTTTTGTTTAGCATGATAAAATGAAAATATAATCATGGGTTGACTCTCATACAACACTTGATTTAATGTCGCAGCACGAATCGATTATCTTGACTACTTAGATTTTGTCAAGATACATCGATGATACCATTTGTACCTCATTTGTTGGATCAAGACAATGCTTTATTCCTAGTCCAATCACTTTGAAGTCACTCACATCCTTGCTTGCAAGTTCAACCAAACCAACTATGGTCTCCACAATAGACCTATCCTTAACTGGTACATCTCACTCATCTTCATAGAATACATCAACAATCGAGAGGACACTCATCTCCTTTTGTTGTTTCATAGTTCGACATACTTCAAAACTAACTTTTTTCTCATTGAGCCTAAATTTCAGCTCATTCAGCTCCATGTAAACTAACACTCTCCCCGTTGCTAAGAATAGCCTACCCAAAATTATGGGTACTTCAAAGTCCACTTCACAATCAAGAATTATAATGTCGGCAGGAAATATAAAATCTGCAACTTTTAAAAGTACATCATGTAGAATCCCAATCGGCCTTTTTATCGATCTATCCGCCATTAAAAGCCTCATATTGGTAGGTGTAGGATCTCCCAAACCCATTTTATTGAAAACCGTTAATGGCATAAGATTTATACTTGCCCTAAGATCATAAAGGGCCTTTTCAAACTTTAGCAATCCAATCGTACATGGAACTCCCGGATCAACTTTCTTCTAGACAATAGATCTTGTAGAAATAGCACTACAATGATGATGATTGTCTACTGTTTCATAGCTCACAATCCTTTTCTTTGTCAACAGGTCTTTCATAAACCTAGCATATCCGGGCATCTGTTCCAATGCTTCAACTAAGGGTACATTCACTATTAACTGCTTCAACATAGCCATGAATTTCCTAAACTTGACATAATCTTCTTTCTTCTTTAATCATTATGGAAATGGGGGTGGTGGCCTTGGGATTTCAGTTGGAACAACTTCTACCTCTTTTCTTATGCCTTGCTCCATATCACTAATATGTTTCTGCTTAGGTGGTTGTTCCTTTTCTGAACCTCCCAACTTCACAGGAACCACTGGAGATTCCTCAACCATCTCCCAATCCATTTCGACCTCATCAGTATAAGAGGATGCTCCCAAACCTGGACTCGATAACATCTTACCACTCCTAGTGGTAATGGCTATACATGATCCATCAGTCCTCGGATTCTGAACTGTATCACTTGGTAGAGTCCTATTCTATCTTTGGTTGAATGCTGTGGATAATTGGCTCATCTGCTGCTCCAGTTGTTTAATAGCAATTGAGTGTGAATTTACTAGTTAACTCATGAAAGATATGTCACTCTTCATAGTAGTCACCCCAGAATTGGTCGCTTCAACTTCCTTTAATAGTTTCTCCATCATGTCCTTCATGGACAGTTTGCCTGAACTGGTGGCAGCATTATCACGGCTTCAGGAGGTAAATATAGTCCACTCCTATCACTTTTATTCTTCCAATCTCTTTGATGGTTCCAACCTTGGTTTCCTTGACCACCGGTCCAAAAACCCCCTGGTTATGCAAGTAGTTAGCCTCTTCCTCGGTGTTTGATTCAGCTCCCTTACCGTGGGACCCCATAACTTTTACCTTTTCTACATTACCTGATAGCAAATATTTTGTGAGAAAATCCATCTGGGTTTTCATGTGAGCCATATCCTGATCACGCTCCTCTTCTCTCCTACACTGCTCTACTAATATTACTCTAGACCCAGTATTGCTTGCTACCACAGAATCTCTGGTATGCCAAGCTCTACTTGTCTTAGTCATTCTTTCTAACATGTCCGCAACCTTAGTAAAGGTGAGCTCCATAAAAGCTCCTCCTGCAGCATTATCCACTATTGGCTTTGTAAGGGAGTTCAATGCTCTGTAGAATATTTCCATCAAGTGTTCATCAGTCATCTTATGGTTTGGGCATTGAGTCAACTTCTTTTTAAATCTCGCCCAAGTCTCATGAAAAGCTTCATTAGCCAATTTCCTAAAGTTGCTAATCTCATCCCTCAACTGTAACATTCTAGAGGGCGGAAAGAACCTTTGTAGGAAAGCTCCTTTCAATTGCCTCCAGTTTGTTATAGAATCAGGAGTCAGCTCATTCAACCACATAGTTTCTTCTCCAGATAGAGACAATGGGAACAATCTTTAACGAATATCATTTTGTCCCACTCCAGGATTATCAAATGATTCACAAATACTGATGAAATTCACCAAATGTAGATTTGGATCATCACCAGGTAATCCACCAAAGAGTCCTTTCAGATTCAGTAGCTGGATCATAGTACTGGTGATGTTGAATTTCACCTCAGGAGCTAGTGGTGGTAGAATGATTGCCCCTGTAGATCCAGTTCCATCTAAATCATCCTCATCATTGTCAACATCAAATTGTACAGCTTGGCGGTCTGGTCTTCCTCTGAATGGACGATTTTGATTTACAGGTGCAACTACCCCTGCTGCACGCCTCCTATTAGCCGAGTCAATTAAATCATCATCTCCCAGGTCCTCTTCATCTAGATTAGGTACCCGACCTGGGTTATCTATATTTTGTAGATTTAATTGAGCATTAGCCATAGCGGCTAATCTTTCAGCTTCTTGTTGGTTAGCCATTCTTTCAATGAGATGAGGTTCAGGATTGAAGGGTAATAATGGTTCTCCTGAACTTTTGGTTCGTGGCATAAACAACAATGAGCCTGTAACGAACAAAAACAACAAATAAACGTAAAATAGGGAAACTTGACTAACGGTCAATTAACACACATAAACTCAATCGACAACCGTATTCCCCGACAACGGTGCCAAAATTTGATACGCCCAAATTACACCGCTCTTACGAGAGAGTAAACGTCGTTGGCAAATATATAACCCAACTAGGTTGGGCTGAATTCCACAAGGAATATGGTGCTAATTAAGTTGTATGCGGATTAGTTGACTTTTAATCGTTTGTTTCCATAAAATAAATAAGGGGGATTTGATTTAGTTCACAAATTAATGGTTTCAGTTTAGCAAAATGAAATATGTGTAGTAGTATTCAAATTCATATAAATAGCAAGCTAGGGTTATGTCCACCTTGTAGTTTTCAATACTTTCTAACTATGGGCTTTACGAATTTATACATGCATCGTGCTTACAGAGAAATGTATTGTATTTAATAACATAATCCTAGTGTTTCTTAACCATCAAGGACTAATTCACTTTAGTTCTCTCGAGTAAAAAATGTTTACCAAAAACAATACGAAATCTCCAAGTAGTTAATCCTGCTAAGGAATTAACTTATGAAATAGGGGTTGGTAATCCTATTTTCTTGTCACTACTCTCTTTTCCAAACATCAACCTTTTTTTCGAACAAGTTGCGTTTTAAGGCATATCCTCTATGTTTGCAACCACGAGAATTCAAGATAAGCGAAGAGAGTATGATGTAAACAAATCAATACTTAATGAATTCAAAACCCAAAGTGATAGATTGTATGCTACAAGGCTTCCATAACCCTAACTAATAAACTTAGCTACTCATGAATAAAATGAAAAACATCATAAATATATTCATCATACCAAAAACTAAAAGACGATCTTGGTGTGCGAATAGTGAAAACAAGAGAGAAAATGTTTTTCTCTCTCCCCAGGATAAGCCGCCACTCTCCTCTCTCCAAATAATACAGAATAATGAATTATGAATAAAAATTCAGCATTAAGCCTTTTAATAATCTTTTCTCTCATAATTGCCTTCTAAGTCCTTGAACTAATTATAAATGACAAAGTAGTCTTGGACATAGTTTCTAGGCACCACATTTGGTCCAGACTGCTACTCTCTCTTGTGTCATATGCCATCCACATTCCATAGTTCCATTATGTCTTCATCTACTTCATTAATACCTGAAATCATGCTAAACACACCGGTTAGCTCAATTACATAGAAGTAGAGTAAAAACATAAGAAACTAGACACTTTGTTCTCTAAACTTAGCTAAAATATGGATAAGTTATGGTGCTTAGGCGTATAAATTCACCCAAGATCAAAAATCTTGGTACTGAATATTTTCCAAAAGATTTTCAATATTTTTGGCACAAATATCGTCAACATCTTCTAACGCCTCCGTCCTTTCTTTTCAAATCTTCCTATCTCATGCCGTCTCTCTCTCTTCTTTCATCATTACCTACCTATCTCTTTTCATAACACTCCTCGACCTCTTCATCTTCAACTCTAACCCTCTTCTCTTCCTCTTTAATCTGTCTTTTCCCCTCTTCTTTCCTCTTGTTTTTAAACTCATTCATCCTCATTCTCTCTACTATGACTAAAACCCGATCAATGGATAATCTTACAAAAGCTTCCACTGATCAAAAGCCCTATAATCTTGACCCTGTCCTTCTCTCGGAGTCCTCTGAAGATGATTCCTCTTACTCCATCTATTGAGCTATGTTCAATAAATGTACCGCCTCTAGTCTCTTGTCGTCCTCTAACAAAAAGAGATCCTCTCCTCTAGATTCTCTTTCTATGGAGGACATTCTGGTCTCTTACCCATAAGGAAAAGTTTCCATCCTTTAAGAATTTCCCCATCGATGGATGAATACTCAACTTCTACCTCTTAAAGGAGTCTCATTATAATATCGATCACTTTCTCATAGCTCAAGACCTTTTGATGATGCTTCATATATATGGGCTGGAGGTGTTTGAAGATCCAATCCGTATATTTTTCGCTAATCTCTACCTTTCCCCTGACAGTGGGGAATTGGAAACTCTGGTTTTTAGTACATGTATTGTTCTTAATGACTTTCTATTTGAGAAAGTGTTTGACACAAAATTCTCTGGTGTTGTCCCCTTTATGAACGGAAGTTGGCCAAAGAATTTTGAAGTAAGTTTTGATGAAGCAAAGAAGGATGACTCAGACCCTGATACAAACAACTCTGCTTTTGGTCCTCTATCCCTCAGTTTCTGCAATAGGATTTTGGCACATATCATTGCAACAACTCTGATTCCCCAAAAAGGATCCCTCAACAATGTGACTTGTAGAGATGTATTTGTTCTCTACTGTATGATCAAAAAGTATAAGGTTAACTAGAGTGTCTGGATTTGTGAGCACATGGTGGAAAGTGCAGCTGACTCCCATGCCTCAGCAAGCTTACCTTATAGTTCGCTTATCACTGGGATTCTCATCTACTATGGAATTGACCTTTTAGCTTATCCAGTGGTAGAAGTCTCTACCACCTATGATTTAAAAACCTTCACAAGCATGGGTTATGTCCTGATCGAGAAAGAATGGTGTAAAAATAAGTCTATCAAGAACCGACCCGAAACATTCGAGGTAAGTAAAACAGTGACTAAATCCATGTTTTATGCAGATAAGGAGACTGAGGAGATTAAAAAATAGACTCACTACCATCGAAGAATGAATTGCCAGTATCAAGGAGTCGACTGCCAAGAAGCTGTAGCAAGGCAAAGAAAAAGGTACTGACATAGGTAAAGTGCGACTCTCTTTTGATGGCTTCAAAAATAAAGGAGTACGATTATTTAATAGGGTGTTTTACCAAGTTGAGTCCATCAAGGAAGAATCATCTTCCTCCTCAAATGAGCTTGCCATCTTAGTTAAGAATTGTTACTCAAATTTCACCAAGAGTGTTGAAAAATCTTATGATAGGTTCTGTTCTAACATGCACAACACTCCCATTTACTTCCTTACCAAAGACGTTGAACTCTTTCATTCAAAAAGGGTCTGTCCCTTCCTGAACTTTGGCCTATATAAAGATACTACATACTCCTGTTGTGATATTTTGTTTTGACAAACATAACTGCATCACTAGTACTCTATGCTATTTTGGTTTGTTATTTTGCTATTGTCTAGTTCTGTGTTGTTTTGTGGTTGGGTATATTCTTTGTGCTGTGCTTGCTTTGTCTTCTTTTTGATAATTCCAAAAAGGGGAAAAAATATGCATCAGTTAATTAGACAGGTAACAACGGAAGAGCAAGCTATCATCATATCAAAGCTGACTACAGTCATTAAAACAGAGAAAGCTAAATAAGCTAAATCACCATCACCAAGGCAGAAAGACAGGGGGAGCTAAAACAACAATCCTAACAGAGAAGTCAAATGATATTTAAGTTTGTCATTATAAAAAAGGGAGAGATTGTTAGCCTCCTCAGATAATGTTTTAATAATGACAAACTAAGTTTCAAATAATGACAAAATAATGAATGAATGTTTTGAAGGATAAAGGCTGCAATATACTAGAAGATTGCTGATGGTAAAAGAATCAAGGATCTAACAAAAATCTCTCTAAGAAAGAAAGGACCAACAATCTAAAAAAGATCACGACACTCTCTAAGAAAGGAAGAGTATCCAATCACAAAAAGATCACGACACTCTCTAAGAAAGGAAGAACCAGTAATCTCAAGAAGATCATGATACTATCTAAGAAAGGAAAGACATCCAATCACAAAAAGATCACAGAACTTACATGGCAACTTTGGAAATGAAAATCACATTCCCAGATTCATGGAAGATCAGATCAATTAGAAAATCAATGAGGATCTAAATAAAGAAAAGAAGGACATAACTGTCACATAGACATCCAAGACCAAAAGAAAGGAAAGATCACAAACATATCTGATATGGACGCGATCCAAAGCCGTATGTGGACATATCTGACATGGACACATCAAATGGATACATTCCTCAATCAAGAAATCAATTCAAATCCTCGATTTAGAAGAAATCGCTTAGGTTTCCTTATGAAGGGCAACAACCAAAGACTATAAAAGGAGAAGACCAAAGACAAACACTTCTTACGCAACTTCAAGGAGAAAATTCAAAGTGTCTCACTCTTAGTCTTACAAAGCTCTGTAATGTTAGTTTACAATTGGCATATAATGAGTAGGATCGAGTCATCTTTGTAACATCAACTGAAGCTGTGTCATAAGATCTGAAGAGCAAAATAAGTCTCCAGAACTTATTTCCTATGATTGTACTCGAACCAAACTTTCAACGATCTAAAGAAAACTTAAAACCCAAAGGGACTGGACGTAGGCACTGAATTGGTGTGTCAAACTAGGATAAATCTTTTTGTTGTTTAATTTATGCTTTATTATTCACTTTCTTAACTATTTATGTTTGATCTGTATGGGAAGTGTTTTGATCTGCAGGCGAGTCGACTGTGAGGAGTCAGTAGTCGACTCATAGAAGAAATTTCAATTCACCCCCTCTTGAATTTCAATTGGTATTAAAGCAGGTCTCTCAGATAGCATTGCCTAACCGTAAGTGAGCAAAGATCAAATGGACAATTACCAAATTATCGGTGCTCTTCTTTAGGATGTCACTCCCCCACAAGACCACCATACTTTAATGGACAACACTACTTATACTAGAAAAATAGATTCACCATCTTTGTCAAATCAAAGACTACCAAGCCTGGATTGTCATCAAACCTAAGCCAATTTCAGGGCTCAAGGAAAAACAAAAGGACATGGATAAAGAATCCAGTAGTACTAATATGGAAGATCTTGAACATTTTGATATTAACAAACAACAACAGGAGGCAATCCAAACTAACGCACGTGCTATAAGTTTACTTTTGTGTGCAGTTAGTGGAGAAGAATAACTCAACGTGTGAGACAACCAAAGAAATATAGGACAAACTAGAGGTAACCTATGAAGGAACCACCAAAGTCAAGAAGTCAAAAATTGCTGCTCTTGTAAATAAATATGAGCTATTCAAAATAGAGGAGAATAAGGATATTAAATCAATGTTCACCAGATTCAGTAAAATTGTCTGTGAAATAAAATCACTGGGGATGATCTATCCTCACAGCCTGCAAGTCCAGAAACTAGTTCAAAGTCTTTTAAATATTTATGAAACCATGACTGCCATTCTAGAAGACGGAGATCTTCACAACATGACTTATAATGAACTGCGAGGTAACCTTATTGCATATGAGAAAAATAATGTTAACAGGTTTCATAAGGATGAAAAGAATAAACCAATAGCTTTCAACGCTGCTCCAATTGGAGAGAAGGACATTCTAGAAGATGCTAATATTGAATAAATGACCCGCATCAACCGTGGGGTAAGGTAGATCATGAGTCAGAGACAACAAGGAACTCAAGGAGGCAAAAGTAATAATTTTATAAGAAATGATGAACGCTGCTACTTCTGCGGAAAGCCTAGTCACTTTAAACTGAATTGTCCTGAATTGAAAAGAAAAACGTCCAAGAAAAATCAAAACTTTGGAGCCTAGAGTGATGAAGATAAAATCGAAGAAGAGGTAGAAGTCGTGAATATTTGCTTCATGGCATCTGGTGAATCCAGTAAGGTAAGACTACATGATTTCCATAATTGTAATACTCTTGAATCGAACTTTGATATGATTACTGACGAACTTTAAAAAGTTATAAATGAGTATAACAATCTTTCCCAAAAAAATAAAAGGTTCAAAGCTAAATTTCTATGAAAACTCGAAAAGGAACGTCAAAACTAACAAATAGAAATTGAAGCATGTCAAATTGTAATTGACCTACTTCATGATGATATTGATGATAAGAAAATAAAATTAAACAATTTTTGAGCATCCCCAATCCATAGTTTCATAAGATCAAAATCGTTTAAAAACTACTCGAGTTCCTCATCAGGGTAGTTTAAATCAACTAAGAACTATTTCTCCTATCGAGGGCCTGTTTGTTTCATCTATGGATAGAGAGGGCACAAATTCAACAGTTGAAGGCATAAGCCTAAAATTGTAAGGGTTTGGAAGCCCAAAGGGAGTACATCTAACCGCAAGGACCCAAGACCGCTTGGGTACCTAAGCAAAATTAATCTCTCTATTTTGTAGGAATATGTCCGCAAGATCCATAGCTAGAAGGAATTGGTGGCAGATATTCCAAAAGTATATCTGGAGAGAAAAAGTTTTCACAAAAAATATGTCAAATTCACTGACAGCTACGAAAGAAATATCATCAGAGTCGACGATACCCTCTTCAGAGTTGATTACAGCTGAAACGGTAAAACAAATAAAGATATTTTCCCTCCAGGAGAATACTTCTTTAAATCTCTTATGATAAAGTCAAAATCCTATACAGTTTATCCTTGACTTTTTTACTGCCGTTTCTTTTAAAATTGTGCCCAGAACGTGTGAAAATTCTGTGTTGATCATATGTTTAAATTATTCTGTGTAAGCATGTTAGAGTCAAGTATTTTCTATCCATGATATTTTTTTTTGGATTCTCAGAAAAAGATTTTGTGTCAATAATTTATGCGTCATATTTATGGACACAAATCATTTTTACTTAGTCCAACCTTATTTTTGCTAAAAAAAGGATTCTGTATTCTTGACTTATCTTTTGATTATTTTTCCATCTTTTGCAACAGATGGATCATTTATTGGATGAAATTGAATCAGGTCTTCCACATTTCCATCGGATGTGTAATCTGTTGGGCAATAGAGTACCCCAACACCATCAACGCCATAAATACCAACACTGCAACACCACTAATACCAAAACCACCAACACCATCACCAATACCAACACCACCAATACCACCACCACCAACACCACCAACACTACCAACACTACCAACACTACCAATACCACCACCACCAACACCACCAATACCACCACCACCACCACCAATACCTACACTACCCACACCAACACCAATACTACCACTACCACCACCACCAATACCATCACTACTACCACTACCAACACCAACATTACCACTACCACCACTACCAACGCCATAAATACCAACACTGCAACACCACCAATACCAAAACCACCAACATCACCACCAACACCACCACCAATACCAACACCACCAATACCAACACCACCAACACCACCAATACCAACACCACCACCACTACCAACTCTACCAATACCACCACCACCAACACCACCAATACCACCACCACCACCACCAATACCTACACTACCCACACTAACACCAACACTACCACTACCACCACCACCAATACCATTACCACTACCACTACCAACACCAACATTACCACTACCACCACCACCAATACCAATACCACTAATACCAGCACCACCACTACCAACACCACCATCAATACCAATACTACCACCACCATTACCGATACTAATATCAATACCACTACTACCACCACTACTAATACCAATGCCACCACCACCACCACCACCAATACCAATACCAACCCTACCACTACCACCACCACCACCACTAATACCAACACTACCACTAATACCACCATCAATACTAACCCCACCAACACCAACACTATCACCAACACTAATACTAACACCCCCAACACTCATAATACAAACACTATCAATAAAATAAAAATAAATAACAAACCAACAACAAACAAAATAACAAAACAAATAAACAACAAATAAATAACACCAATAGTGCCACCAACACCACCAACAACCACCATCAATACCACAAGCACCATAAAAAACACCACGACAGTCAATAGAATACTGTGATAAAACTAGGATTTTCTCGGGTTCTTCCTATATTTTTTAACATCAAAACCCAAAATTGTTAACCCATTCTCAAAGATAATACAACTAAAAGTCTTCTTTTCTATCATTAACTAAACAACCTTAATTTTTAGAAAAAAACAAATGTAGAACTCTTCTCGAACTCTATTACCTGCGAAAAGAGAGAAAACAACGGATACAATCAAGAAAAAAGTCAAAAATAACAACTATGTTGTCGAAAATAGGAAGAAGATCAATTTGTTGTGAAGGATCGAGTAATTTGTTGAGTTGTTATTGTTTGTACTATTGAGAGAGAAATAGAAGAGAGAGAACTCGAGATTTGAAATGATGAAATATTTTTTTTGCAACTGGATGTAATGGAATGGTTTGAAAAATGATTGACCATTTTAGTTTTGAAAATGTTAATTTGGTACGAATTGATCTTAATTAATTTTTTAAAAGAGATAAATTTAACTATTTCATAATAAATATAATTAATTTCATTAAAATTAGTTTTCAGTTTACTAAGTTCAATTGGAACTATAATGAATTTAATATTAACTTAATAGTCATAGTCATTTAATATTAATTACAACAAATAAAAACATCTCTTTTAACATATTACTCATTTGTGGAAATAGTTGAATAATATGTTGGAAATGACCAAACAGATAACATCATTTGTTACAACGGATGAGTCATCTATTACAACAGATGATGTTATCTATTTGTTCATTTCCAACAAATGAAATATCTATTGCAACAAGTTGAATCTGTTGCAATACATTATAAAATAGTTGATCTTGTAATTGCAATGCGACCAATTAAAATTATAGTTGAACTTATCAACTCGTCCTTAATTATAGCTAAATCAATATAGTTATTACATGTAATGACTTGATATGAATCATTTCAACTCAAATTGATCAATTGATGACTCTGGTCAGGACAAACACAATAGTTGATTATGTAATTGCACGACATCAATTGAAATTATATTTGAACTTATCAAATCATCCTTAATTATAGATAAATAAATTTAGATATTTCAAATAATGGTTTGATATGAATCATTTCAACTCAAATTGATCAATTGATGACTCTGGTCAGGATGGATACAATAGTTGATTATGTAATTGCAACAACATCAATTGAAATTGTAGTTGAACTTATAAAATCATCCATAATTATAGATAAATCAATTTATACATTTAAAATAATGGTTTGATATGAATCATTTCAACTCAAATTGATCTATTTATGACTTTGGTCAGGACGAACACAATAGTTGATCATGTAATTGCAATGACACCAATTGAACTTGTAGTTGAACTTATCAACACATCCTTACTTATAGCTAAATAAATTTAGATATTTCAAATAATGTCTTGATATGAATTATTTCAACTCAAATTAATCAATTGATGACTTTGGTCAGGACGAACACAATATTGGATCATGTAATTTCAACAATATCAATTGTAATTATAGTTGAACATATCAACTCATTCTTAATTATAGCTAAATAAATTTAGATATTTCAAATAATGGATTGATATGAATCATTTCAACTCAAATTGATCAATTGATGACATTGGTCAAGACGAACACAATAATTGATCATGTAATTGCAACAATATCAATTGAAATTGTAGTTGAAATTATCAACTCATCCTTAATTATAGCTAAATTGATATAGTTATTATAAATAATGGCTTGATTTAAATAAATAGAGGAATAACTTGTTGCAACAGATGACACATCTGTTTAAAATTATCAAAAAATTATAGACATCTATTAAAACAGATGTTCAACTGGTTGAAACGGATTACTTATCATTTGAAAATTATCAAATATACATTGACATATATTGCAACAGATGACTAATCTATTGAAAATTATCTAATAGATGTTGCTATCTGTTGTGACAAATGACTGATCTATTGAAAATTTTCAACAGATGTAGACATATGTTGCAATAGATGACTTATCTGTTGGAAGATATTTTTTTATTTTGAAGAATTTTTATATCCAAAATTAAAAAAGAAAACATACTAAGGAGGTTAAATTTTTTTTGGATAACTTAAAAATCTCCTCTTTGTGCTGTCTTATATTGTCTTTTCAATGTCACTGTCACCGTCTCCTCTTTCTTTTCAAAGCATTCACCACCATAAATTAATAAATATTTAAACCTATCTATATAATTCTCTCCTTCAACCATAAAATAATTCATTTCTCTTCTTTCTTTTTCTCTCCTCTTTAGGTAATCCCAACCGTCTCTTTTTTTCTCTCCTATTTCACCTGAGGATCCTTTCAGATATCAACCAATATTTATCTTTTCTCACCTGAAATTGGTGTTTTAATTTCTTTGCTTTTGGCATGGCAGGTATAGTTCACTATTAGATCTACGCTCTCTTCTATTATTCTTGCCTTCTCGTCTTTGTCTTTCTCCGTTTCATCAAATTTTTATGTTTTCTTTGATGAAATAGAAATATTGTATATCATATTTTTACATTGATTATTTAAATTAGTTATTTACATCTATTTTTTTTATTTATTTACCCATTACCCATGTCCTCTTTATTGAGAAAATTAAAGAAAAGATGTCCTTTAAGTCTTGAATGAATGAACCATTATTTTTATTAAATAATTGAAAAAGTCATGAAACTTGAGTTATTCCAACAGATGGTTCATTTGTTGTAATAGATTTGTAATCTGTTTGAAGAACTCAAAACCTGGATTGAGTTCTTCTCACAGATGGACCATCTATTGTAATAGATTAGTTATCTGTTGGGAAAACTAAAAAAGCCTTGTCGGCAGTATCAGTGTGGTTTATTTGTTTTTTGTTTGTTTCTTATTGTTGATGCTGTTATTGATGTTGGTGGTGGTGTTGATATTGGTGGTGTTAGTTGTGCAATAGGTGGAACATATGGAGGAAGATATTAAAATAGGTCTTCCTATTGATTCTCCATCTGTTGCAACTTATGAATCAACTGTTGGAATAAATCAAAATAGTAATTTTAACAAATGACCCATCTATTGCAAAAGATGAAACACCAGTTGGAAAAAATCAAACCAGTAACAAGACTAGTTTGATTTCTTCCAATGGATGACCGATCTATTACAACATATTGGTCATCTGTTTCAATAGATGAGTCATCTATTGAAATTCTTGTTGTAATATGTTTTGTTTACTGAATTTTGTGTTACCCCTTTTTAAATTATGCAAACATCAATTGTAATTTTTTTGCTTATCTTATTTTTAGATAAAAGATGTCTCCTTAAATAAAAAGAAGTGAAATTGGATCAACTTTTGCCTGACCTACATAAAAGGCTAGAGTACAGATGGGTTCAAAGGAATAAACTGCCTGTATATGGAACCACTTCATATGTGGGAGATATGTATTACTAATCATGTTATCATGAAAACACACATAGAGTACACTGATTTTGTGAATGTTGTTATTTTACCGATTAGGCATTGATCATTCAAACAAAATATTGTATTTTATAGTTAAGTTTGATAGGTCCGAACTGAGAAGGCTAAGGGACCTAGTAGTTGGTAGTGATACCCGATTATAATTAAATAATGGTTTTTCTAATGTTTATGTGTCAAGTTTGGAGAAAGGATCAAGTTTTAGTGGCAGTGTAGAGATTCAATAGTGATTGAACTAATTTTAAAGGTTCAATGGACTTTTGAAAGGCGTCTGAAGCCTCTCACTGCTGCAAACAAGAATGAAAATCAATATAGTTACTGTCCTGGTCCAAATTATATGGATGGTTGCTCGGGGTGATGATTATACAATAAAAGATACTTGGGAGAATATCTGCGAGAGAAGGGGGAGCTTCTAAAAACTCTCTCAACTTAGACTGTATTAAAAAGATGATACATAATGTAGCAAGGAATGTGTAGCGATCTCGCTGATGAAATTGACATGAAAAATGAAAAAAATGAATGAGCTGCAAAAATGAAAGTGTATTCAAAAATAAAAATCCATCACTCGTTGTTGAAAAGAAAAATGGTGAAGTGGAGTGGAGCTATGTACTTTCCTAGGTAATTGCGACTAGTTAGCTGTAATACCCCGTATTCTTTCTAGTTCAATTCAGCTCAAAAGAGGCACATTAGAGACTTAGGACCTAAAATTTTAGCTAAGTGTTGAAGACTTAGTCTTACTTTTGGCCTCTAAACTTTGAAGACTTTATTCTCAACCTTTCCGACCATGGAATGTTAATTTCTAAGTTATTTCATGATCAGGGTAGTTCGTAGTACCTATGGGGTGTGTTTCAGAATTTTTGGAGAAGAATTGGGGCATGTTTGGTTGGCTAAAATAGAACCTCAATGCGATATCGCTGTGTCGCGTTAATGTAGACGATACGACGCGTTGCTAATTGCATCGCAGTGAGTGATGTGATATGTCGCTGATCGCGTCGGGTGCCTAGTTTTTGTGTATTAAATGATAGGTTATGATGGGCATTTGAGTCATTTACCCTCACCCAAATCTGCCCAAAACACATAATTTTAGCCCCAAATAGTATAGATGCTTCATTATTCATTTTTTTTCTCCAAGAACAAAATATTAGCTCCATGAATCAAGAACAATCCCATAACTAATACTCTAAGAAAGCTTATAATCCAAAGTTCTGGGTTTAAGAACTTCAAAAAGAAGCTTAAAGAACAACATTAGAGAGTTAAAGGTTCAATCTTTTAAATTTAATTCATCAAGAAAGGTATGTGGGGTTATGAACAAGGATCCTCTTTCACCCTTGTGCCCAAAAACTAGTTTTTAAAGTTGAATTTATATGAATTTATATGATTTACAGTTTAGGGTTTATACCCAATTATTATTATTTGAAGATGTTGATGTTTCAAGTGGTTAAATGTTTAATTGCCTCTCTGCTTTTGCATGTCTATGCGTGTGAGATAATTTTACATACATTAAAAATTAAATTTCACTATCTTGACTAGAATTATGCACGAATTTCAAGATTTTGATTATTGAGCATGACTTTATGATAATTTGACATGAGTTTGATCATGGGTTTTAAGCCCAAAGTATGAGTATTTTATGAGTTTTGATAACATTGAGATATTATTTCTACTTATACATTAACCCCCACATGCTCAGTACATTCCAAAAGTATTAATCCATATTTATGTCTATGTGCTACATTGTCTCATAATGTAGGTTCAGGTGCTCAATTCTAGCAGCGTGATTAACCGTGAGATCTCTATCTATATCCCGACAATAGTGAGTCCTCATAGTTCGGGGACACAGTTATTCAGATTTCCATCTTTCTAGATTAGTTCACTCAGCTATGTTAGACAGTTTGAGTTAGCTGAGGGTCTGTCCCAGCAACTCTCTAGTCATAGCATTAGAGGCTTGTCCGACTATTAAATACATTGAAGTTTATTAGTGTGAGTTCTTCAATTTTTTCTTAGTTAAGTACTTTTAGACATTTCATGAAATTAAAATTAGTTCAGTTCATATAGTATTTCAGTATTTTAGTGTACCACATGCTTATATTACCTTTATTTGAGTCATCAGAATGAGTAGCAGGCTTTCAGGGTTAGCTCGGGACTACTTGCAATTCGGAGCTTCGTGTAGCATCCCGAGCCTTATTTTTGAGGAGTCACAAACTCGGTATTGATTAAGGTTATAAGAGTCCTAGGGAGTTAGACAAACCACGTTACATAGAGTCTTAATCATGGGTGTGTAGCACACCACATTTACGAGCAAGAGTCTACGGGATATTTTTTTAGGGAATCATCTCTTTCTTTCATGATCTATCATGCTTAAATTTTCTCTATTTTCTTTTAACTCATGCTCTTAGATGACAGTTGAAAATGCCTCCTTGCCGAGCTAATGCATGCAGAAATGATAACCAGCCACTTCAGCCTACCGACCCTCTGAATGAGAATGTATCTCATGCTGAATTTCAGGCTACCTTTCAGGTGTTGGCCTAAGATGTGACTGCTAATGTTCAAGACAACCATCAGGTGGTAGTCCCACTTTATCAGAATGGGGATTTAGCAGCAATCAGAATTCGTGACTTCATGAGGATGAATCTGCCTGAGTTTTTTGGTCAAAGACAGGTGAGGACCCACAACTTTACTTAGATGAGGTGAGAAAGATTACCTAGATTATGCAATTTACTGAAGAGGAAAGTGTAGAGTTGGCATCCTATAGGCTGAAGGATGTAGCATATGATTGGGTAGTTATGTGGAAAAATGGTAGTGGTGAGAATGCAACTCCTATAAGTTGGCAGGTATTCTGGGACGTGTTTATAGATAGGTTCTTTCTGTGTGAAATGAGAGAAGCTAAGGTAAATAAGTTTGTGAATCTATGGCAGGGGTCAATGACAGTGAAAGAGTAGTGCCTTAAGTTCAATCAGTTGTCTAAGTATAACCCTAATACGATGGCAGACCCTAGGGCTAGTATGAGTAAGTTTGTTACTAGAGTATCTGGTTTGGCAGTCAAAGAGTGTAGGACTGCCATGCTTATTGGGGATATGGATCTTGCTAGACTGATGATTCATGCATAGTAGACCGAGGCAAAAATTTGAAAGAGAGAGAGGGGGGGGAAATAAGAAGGCTAGAATCGGGCAGTTTGATTATGGCTAAACTAAGTTTGGAGGGGGAAATCATTCACAATTTTAGAGTCGTTCATCTATGCCAGTGTCATTTTCAGCCAGTGCTCCCGCCCCCAGGGATAGACAAGAGCAGTGGGGTAAGACTTCTATGTCCAGATCTCAGAAAAGTGTGAGTGGAAACCAAGTTATCCTCCATATGCTAAGTGTGGTAAGAATTATCTTGGTGAGTGCTTGTTGGGACATAAAGGCTGTTATGGTTATGGTAAGTTGGGTCATAGAATCAAAGAGTGCCCGAATGCTAAGCAAGAAAGCAGATGCTCATCCCCAGACTCAGGCTACTAGTGCACCAACTTCTCTAGGCCGCCTAGTACCTCATCAGGGCTCATCTTCCAGTACCAGTGGCGGTCAATGCCAGAATTGGTTTTACGCTTTACCATTCCATCAGGAGTATGAAAGTTTACTAGACGTTGTTACTGGTATGCTTTATGTATTTTATCTTGATATTTATGTGTTGTTAGACCCCGGGTCGAGTTTCTCTTATGTGACCCCACTAGTTGTAGTAAATTTTGAAGTAGGTCCTAAAAAGCTTTCTGAGCCCTTCTTGGTTTCTACCCCAGTGGGTGAGTCAGTTGTTACCAAGCAGATCTATACAAAGTGTCCTATCACTGTCCTTCATAAGATCATGTTAGCAGACTTAATAGAGTTAGATATGGTTGATTTTGACCTTATTATTGGTATGGATTGGCTCCATACCTGTTATGCATATATAGATTATCGCACCTGAGTGGTAAAGTTTCAGTTTCTAGATGAGACAATTTTTGAGTAGGAAGGTAATTTAGTGTCTTCCAAAAGTCATTTTATATCCTATCTTAAGGCCAGGATGTTGATCTCAAAAGGGTGTATCTATCATCTAGTTCAAGTCAAAGACAGTAAGTCCAAGGATCCAATCGTTCAGTTAGTCAGTATAGTTAATGAGTTTCCTGAAGTTTTTCCTAAAGATTTTCTAGGGGTACCTCCCGATAGGGAAATAAAATTTGGTATTGACCTTCTCCCAGATACTCAGCCTATCTCTATTTCTCCATATCATATGGATCCAGTCGAGCTTAAAGAATTAAAAGAGCAACTTAAAGACCTCTTAGAGAAATGTTCATTAGGCCCAATGTCTCTCCATGGGGAGCTCCTATCCTATTCATGCAAAATAAAGATGGTTCGTTGCGAATGTGTATTGACTATTGTCAGCTGAATAAAGTAACGATAAAAAAAAAGTATCCTCTTCCTAGGATTGATGACTTATTCTATCAACTCCAAGGTGCAAGTTACTTCTCCAAGATAGACCTTAGATCAGGCTATCATCTGCTTAGAGTAAGGGAATGTGATTTTCCAAAGACAGCTTTCAGAACTCGTAATAGTCATTTTGAATTCCTAGTCATGTCCTTTGGACTAACAAATGCCCCAGCAGCCTTCATGGACTTGATGCACTGAGTGTTCAATTAGTACCTAGACACATTTTCATAGTATTTATCAATGATATTCTTGTCTATTCTCGTAGTGAGGATGATCATGCAGACCATCTTACAATTGTGTTGGAAACTCTTAGAGATCACCAATTGTTCGCCAAATTCAACAAATGTGAATTTTGGCTAGGGTCAGTAGATTTCCTTGGTCATATTATTTCCTGTGAGGGCATTAGAGTTGATCCCCAAAAGACAAAAGTAGTAAGAAACTAGCCTAGACCTATCTCTTCATTAGACATTAAAAGTTTCTTGGGTTTAGCTGGCTATTATAGATGATTTGTTGAAGGGTTTTCATTCATTGCATCCCCTATGTCAAGATTAACTCAGAAGAAAGATAAGTTCTAGTGGTCAGATTCCTGTGAGAAGAGTTTTCAGGAGTTGAAGTCTCGACTTACTTTAGCTCCAATTTTAGCACAACCTGATGGTACAGATGGATTTGTTGAATATTATGATGCCTCTAGAATCGGTCTGGGTTGTGTTTTGATATAGAGAGGTAGAGTCATAGCCTATGCCTCTAGACAACTTAAGCCTCACAAAAATAATTACCCCACCCATGACCTTGAGTTAGCTGCTATTGTATTTGCCTTGAAAATTTGGAGGCACTATATTTATGGGGTGTATGTTGATGTGCTTATGGACCACAAAAACTTGCAGTATGTGTTTGCCTAGAGGGAGTTAAATCTTTGTCAGAAAAGGTGGTTAGAATTATTGAAAGATTATGACATAAGTATGTTATATCATCCGAGTAAGGACAATGTTGTGGCCGATGCTCTTAGTAGACTGTTTATGTGCAGTGTTGCTTATGTGGAGAATGATAAGAGAGAACTAGTTCGGTAAGTTCATCGGTTAGCTAGATTGGGTGTGAGGTTGGTTGAATCAGCTGAAGGGAATGTTTGGGTTCAGAGTAGTTCCAAATTTTCTCTAGTTTCTGAAGTGAAAGAAAAGCAGGACAGGGATTCTAGTTTATTATTCAAAATGAAAGGATTAGTTAAAGACTATAAGGTAGAGGTTTTCTCCCAAGGGGGAGATGGTGTATTGAGATACCAGAGTAGATTATGTGTGCCATGTGTTGATGATTTAAGGCAGTGAATTATGGAAGAAGCGCATGGTGTGCATTACTCCTTTTATCTGAGAGCCACCAAGATGTACCATGACTTGCGGGGAGTCTATTGGTAGAGCGGTATGAAGAGAGATATCATAGAATTTGTAGCCAAGTATACGACTTATCAATAGGTTAAGGTAGAGCACCAAAGACCTAGTGGCAAATTACAGGAGTTTGGTATTCCTACTTGGAAGTGGGAAGAGGTAAATATGGACTTTGTGACTGGATTACCCCATTCGCGTCGACAACATGATTTGATTTGGATTATAATAGACAGATTGACCAAATCAGCTCATTTCTCGCTAGTTCACACATCCTACACAACTGAAGATTATGCTAAGCTGTATATTAGAGGGTTGGTCAGATTGCATGGAATTTCTTTGTCAATTATCTCAAATAGGGGTACTCAGTTTACCTCTTAGTTTTGGAAAGCCTTTCAAAAGTGTCTTGGTACCCCAGTTTATCTTAGTTTAGCTTTTCATCCATAGACAGATGGTGAGGTAGAGAGGACCATTCATACCTTAGAGGATATGTTGAGGGCATGTGTTCATTATTTCAAAGGCAGTTGGGATGACCACTTGTCGTTGATTGAGTTTGCCTATAACAATAATTACTATTCTAGCATTTAGATGGCCCCATTTGAAGCTCTATATGGGTAAAGATGTAGGTCACCAGTCAGTTGGTTCGAAGTGGGTGAGGCCACTTTGATTGTTCCATATATGGTGTTTGAAACCATAGAGAAGGTTTATACGATTTAAGAGAGATTGAAAGAAGCCCAGAGTCATCAAAAATCGTATGCAGACGTAAGAAAGAAAGATCTTGAGCTTGAGGTTGATGATCTTATTTATTTGAAGGTTTCATCCATGAAGTGGGTGGAGAGATTTGGCAAAAAGGGGAAACTTAGTCCTCGGTATGTAGGTCCCTACAGAATTTTGAGTCATGTGGGGAAGGTAGCGTATGAACTTGAGCTACCACAGAATTGTCATCAATTCACCTAGTGTTCCATGTATCCTTATTGAAGAAGTGCATGGATGATTCAACTATTTTAGTCCCTCTAGAAGGCACAAATATTTAAAATAGCCTCTCATACAAAGATCTTCCAGTAGAAATTCTTGATCACCAAATCCATAGACTAAGGAACAAAGAAGTTCCCTTGGTCAAAGTTCTGTGGAGAAATCAGTCCGTTGAGGGGGCCGCTTGGGAAGTAGAAAAAGACATATAAACCAAGTACCCTCACCTCTTCTCCATGAACTCAGATTCAGCCAAAGGTAGCAATCTTGCTTAATTCAGTTCATTTCCAGTCTCTGTTTCAGCCATATGGTTATGCTTATGTCAATTCATGCACTCATAGATTGGTTCAGTAGCTCGTCATGTTTTAGATTCACTCATACATTTTTGGTTTAAGTTGTGCATGCCAGTATATAGTCTCAATTCTCCAGTATCATCAATTTACCTAGTCTCATTCGAGGATGAATGTTCTCAAAGGGGAGATATTGTAATACCCCATATTCTTTTTAGTTTAATTCAGCTCAAAAGAGGCACATTAGAGACTTAAGACCTAGAATTTTAGCTAAGTGTTGAAGACTTAGTCTCACTTTTGGTCTCTACACTTTGACAACTTTATTCTCGACCTTTCTGACCTTGGAATGTCAATTTCTAAGTTATTTCATGATTAGGGTAGTCCATAGTACCTCAGGGGTGAGTTTTAGAATTTTCGGAGAAGGATTGTGGCATGTTTGGTTGGCCAAAACAGAACCTCAATTTGATATTTCCGCGTTGCGTTGATGTAGACGACGTGATGCATCGCTAATCACGTCACAGTGAGCAATGTGACGTGTTGCTGATTGCATCGGTGCCCAATTTTTGTGTGTTAAATGACGGGTTATGAGGGGTATTTGATTATTTACCCTCACTCAAATCCGCCCAAAACACATAATTTTATCCCCAAATAGCATAGATACTTCATTATTCATCTTTTTGTTCTCCAAGAACAAAACCCTAGCTTCGAGAATCAAGGACAATCCTATAACTCCTACTCCAAGAAATCTTATAATCCAAAGTTCCAGGTTCAAGAACTTCAAGAAGAAGCTTCAAGAACACCATTAGAGAGTCAAAGTTTTAAGCATTTACTTTCAATTCATCAACCAAGGTATATGGGGTTATGAACAAGGATCCTCTTTCATCCTTTTGCCCAAAAGCTAGTTTTCAAAGTTTAACTTACATGATTTACAATTTATAGTTCATACCTAATTATCATTATTTGAAGATGTTGATATTTCAAGTGATTAAATGTTGAATTGCCTCTCTGCTTTTTCATGTCTATGCGTGTGAGATGATTTTATATACATTGAAAATTAAATTTCACTATCCTGACTAGAATTATGCAAGAATTTCAAGATTTTGATTATTGAGCATGACTTTATGATAATTTGACATGAGTTTGATTATGGGTTTTAAGACCAAAGTATGAGTATTGATATTTCAAGAAGATTATGCCTTTAAGTATCCCATGATAAATTTACATTCAGATTTTTCAGAAAAGATTTGATCTTTTGATCCTCAGTTAAGATATGGAATCCACTTTACAGTTTTGATTACAGTTATGATCACAATTTTGATTACAGTTTAAAGTAAATAGATGTATAACTGGTTTTCATTGTAAACCCTTATGCTAGTTTTAAAGTGGATTTCCTACAGAATGAGCATACAGATTAAAAGGAGTAGTATTTAGCACCGAGCAGGAAGTGTGGTTTA
This sequence comes from Capsicum pubescens, assembly GCA_030864215.1. Classification (NCBI taxonomy): domain Eukaryota; kingdom Viridiplantae; phylum Streptophyta; class Magnoliopsida; order Solanales; family Solanaceae; genus Capsicum; species Capsicum pubescens. Next base: position 68,756,988 of record CM061542.1, on the reverse strand, counting down.
GCGCATCCTACTTCCCCAGAACTACGAGCTAATGTAGGTACAAATTTAGATTATATTCCATTTGTATATGGATATAGATACAGATTGTGATCACTTAGATTAGGTTATACTACTTGGAAAGAGTATGACACCTCTCCCTAACGTGAGGTTTTCCCATAAGGGAACTAGACATTGGACACTATGATACCTCACATAGTGTATGTTGGTTAGAAGACCCTCCCTAATAGTAAAGCTTTACAGAATAGTTTTTAAAAAGAATTTCCTACAGAATAGAGTAATTTTAATAGAAAAGAACAACATAAAATCTTTTAGAAACTAAGTGTAAAGGATCACAATTTTAATCAGATATTGTTTTGCATAAGTCATTAGCTATGAGATTTCAGCTTTTTGTTTACAGATACAAATGTGAGTCCCTTTACACTTAGCTTAAATGATTTGAAAATGGACTTTACTTCACTCCTACTTATTTCTCTAGCAAAAAGAGTAAAAGTACAACTTTCAGAACTAATTGTTATGACTCACAAGATTTATGCAGTATGTTTTGCTATCCATGGTTATGTTTTTTTCCCCCAGTTTTTAGATATTCCAGCTTATGTGAGTTATCTACGTTTACCATGCATATTTTAAGAGTTTTGATGACATTGAGATATTATTTCAACTTATGCATTCACCCCTACATACTCAGTACATTCCAAAAGTGCTGATCCACATATATGTCTATGTGCTACATTGTCTCATAATGTAGGTTCAAATGCTCAATTCCAATAGTGTAATTAACCGTGAATATCTCTATCTACATCCTAACAGTGGTGAGTCCTCATAGTTCGGAGACCCACTTATTTAGATTTCCAGTTTTCCAGATTAGTTTATTTAGTTATGTCAGACAGCTCAAGTCAGTTGGGGGTCTGTCCCAACAGCTCTCTAGTAGTAGTATTAGAGGCTTGTCTGACTATTAGATACATTGTAGTTTTCCAGTGTTAGTTATTTAGATTTTTCTTAGTTAAGTACTTTCAGACATTTTATACAGTTAAACTCAGTTCAGTTCAGACAATATTTTAGTATTTTAGTGTACCTCATGCTTATATTACCTTTATTTGAGTCATCAGAATGAGTAGCAGGCTTTCAGGGTTAGCTCGGGACTACTTATAGTCTGGAGCACGGTGTAGCATCTCGAGATTCATTTTTAGGGCGTTACATTCGTATGATCTGAATGATCACTTCCAAAGAAAGGAACAACACTCCAAGGAAGCAACTTTGCGAGCATCAAGGGTTGTAAATATGTACAATCAATAATGAAACTTGCACCAAGAACTGCTGAAGTTAAAATAAGAGATCAAGACAAGGCCGCTATTTTTGAAGTTAAACTTGCATACTAGGCCTTTTGTTTATGGTTTTGGTCACATAAATTGCAGTGGAAACAAAAAGGAATGGAATTTCTACCCAACTTCAAATATTTTTGTTTCCACTGCTATTGGCCTGACCAGAACCAAAAATAGAAGGCATGGGATGCAAGTTAAACTTCAAAAATTGACGCCTTGGCTTGATCCCTTCTTTTAACTTTAGCAGTTCTTGGTGCAAGTTTCATTCTTGACTGTACATCTTTCCAACCCTCGGTGCTTGCAAAGCTGCTTCCTTAGAATTTTATTCCTCTTTTTGGAGGTGATCATTCAAACCACACTATCTAGTCCCAGTTACCAAGAAAAGTGTATATCTCCAATCCACTTTACCATTTTTTCTTTTCAACAACGACTGATGGATTTTCATTTTTGGACACAGTTTCAAATTTACAGCTCGTTCATATTTTTCATCTTTCAAGTCAATTTCATTGGCTAGATTCGCTAGAAGTTCCTTGCTTTCCACCTCATCTTTCTTCTTTAATAAGGTCTGAGATGATATAGTCTTCAGCAACTCCCCTTTACCTCACTGGTATTCTCCCGCAACACATTCTGCTGTATAATCATCAACCCGATCAACCCATCCATATAAATTTGGACTAGGGGAATTTCTATTAGTTTTCCATTCTTGTTTGCTACATTGGGAGGGTTTGAAGTCCTTCTCAAACTCTATTGCACCATTAAAACCAGTCCAATCACTAATGAATCTCTTCACTGCCATCAAATATTGATACCTTGTCAAAACTTGATACGTATAAACATGAGAAAAAATTACCATTAAATTGTAATAGGATATCGACACTATCTTCATGATCCCTCAGCCTTAAAAATTTGTACCTATCAAACTTAACTGTAAAATGCAAGATATTATTTGAAGGATCAATGCCTAATTAGTAAAAAACTACATTCACAAAATTATTGTACTTTATGTGTGTTGTCATGATAACCTGATCAGTAATACATAACTCCCACACAAGAAAGTGGATCCATCCATCTGCACTCACCTTATTCTTCTTACCCCATAAATGTCACATAATACTTTATCTCTAGTTCCCATCGTAAAGTAGTGTACAGAACTATATAGGCTCAAAGGGTAACCATCTTCAAAACCTTTCTTTTTAATCTTCTGGGAATGGTAACAACAATCTCAAAAACTAAACACCTGATCGAGGAAAACTGTTGCTACTATTGGATTGAGTTCTTCCAATAGATGACCCATTTGTTGAAACAAATGGGAAATCTATTGGACTACATACCCGTCAAGAAAAAATAAGTGCTTATTATGTAAGAATGCTATCTAAAAAAAACTACATGCTAGGATAGTAATGCACCATGATCGTTGTAATATTAAACTTGTGTTGTTGTTTGTTATGGACTTTAATAATTTTAACTCATTGTTAGGGATGTAAATGTTATTACTTATTATGTAAAATATATTTTGATTAACTTGTGCATCAATAAGAAGAGGTAACAGAAACTAAATACAACAAACTACAAAAAATATTAATAGCAGATTGCCTATCTGTTGCAACAGATGAACATTTGCTGGAAGAACACAATACAGTTCATTAATCTAGATTATGTTTAACCAACAGATGACCAATTTTCTACAATAGATGGGTAATATGTTGGAAATACTTAAAATAGAGTGTGTTCTTACAAAAGATGGCACATCTGTTGCAACAGATCTTCTGGAAGAACACAATACAATTCTTTCCACTAGTTTGTGTTCTTCCAATAGATGGACCATCTGTTGAAAAAATTGACCAAAAATGATTATTAATAAAAAATAGTTATTGAAAAGGTGAAGATTCATGACTTTTTGAATATTTAATAAATAAAAATGGCTCATAAATAAATAATAAGGAAATAAATTATAAACACAATTTAAAATTATAAAAAAATAATTATTTAATTTTAATAACTATGGTTAATATTAAAAAGGTGAAGTCATGACTTTTTACCTTTTTTATTTTAAAGCTTTTTTTCAATTTAAATAATCAAAAAGTCACAGTTTGAATAAATTAAGGAATATAATTATTAAAAAAGAGGTTAACAATCGTTACTTTTTGTCTAACACATTTAGAACAACTGATGAATAAGATTTTCCATCTGTTGTAACTGAAAAATCAGCTGTTGAAAGAAATCAAAACACATCTTTCATGTTCCGACTTTTGATGGAACATTTCAGGCCTTTTTCTTAGGATAATTATGTGTTTTCAAGTAACTATTATTGTATTTAACAGTGTACTTTTAGTGTTTTCAGGATAAGAACTGAGTATGAAGAATAACTTGGATAAACTGGGCCAAACAAAGGAAAAATGATCAGCGACGACTTAGGCGATGGACCGTCGACCTTGCGACGAACCGTCGGCCTGAACCGTCACCCAAAATTAGAAGACAGTAACTCTGGACATCCTGCGATGGTCTAGGTGACGGACCATTGGCCCTGCGATGAAACGTCAGCCTAAGTCATCGCCAATAAAAAGAATGCATAATCACTGGATGTCATGTGATGGATTAGGTAATGAACCGTCGGCCCTGCGATGAAGCTTCGACCTACCCATCGCCCAAAAAAAGAAGATGGTCTCACTGGAGCTCCAACGATGGTTTAGGCGATGAACCATCGCCCTACCCGTCGCCCAGTAGGCACGTTATCCTAATCTAATGATGATGATTTGGGGGATGACGACTTGTTAGATCCTGTTAACCCAAGGCGTACAGAGAAGTGGCCGCACTTGTGAATCAGAATGTAAATAAAAATTGCCCCTTTAGGGAAAGGCAAGAGCGTCAACTAGTGCAGTTTGATCTGAACAACGATGAAGATGGAATGGATGGAGTAGGTGAAACTGGAGCTATCATTCCTCCACCTCTAGCACTAGGAGCTAAATTTAATATTACCAGTACAATGATTCAACTCCTTCATCTTAAAAGGTTGTTCGGTGGTCTTCCTGGAGATGATCCAAACAAGTATTTGGTGAATTTTGTCACCATTTGAAAGTATTTTGATAATCCAGGAGTGGGTCAGAATGCTATCCTCCCGTGTTTGTTTCCGTTGTCTCTGTCTTGGGAGGTGACACTATGGCTAAATAAACCAACTCCCGACTCTATAACCAACTGGAGGCAGTTGAAAGTAGCTTTCCTAGAAATGTTCTTTCCACCCTCCAGAAGGGTACAATTGAGGATGAAATCAGTAACTTTTGACAGCTTCCCACTGAAGCTCTTTATGTGACCTGCGGAAGGTTTAAAAAGAAGCCGATGTAATGACCGAACCATAACATAATTGATATCTATTTGATGAAGACTCTTTATCGGGCTTTGAACTCTATTACGAATCCAGTCGTGGATAATGCTGCAGGGGGGGTTATTTGTTGACCTTACTTTTCCAGAGGCCTCGAAGATGCTTGATCGGATGACCAAACAGAGAGCTTAGCATACCAAGGATTCTGTAGTAGAAAGCCCTACTGTGTCTGGTAGTATGACTGTAGAGCAACATAAGAAGGATGAAAAATGTGACCAGGATTTGGCACATTTAAAAATACAGATAGATTTGTTGACTAAGAATCTATTGTCTAGAAAAATGGAGAAGGTAAAAGCTGTTGCATCCTAGAGAAGAGTTGATTCTGATTCGAAAGAATTGGCGAACTATCTAAATAATCAGGGTTTTTTTGAGGCAATAGCAAAGGAAATCAAGGTCAGAACTATTACGATAAAGCTGGTTACAAGGATAGAGATCAAGGGAACTGAAAGAGCGAAAATAATAGGAGTGGACTATATGTACCTCTTGGAAGCAGAGATAATGCTGCAACTAGCTCTAGAAAGATGTCCATGGATGACTTGATGGAGAAATTATTAAAGGGAGTTGAGTCCACCAACCCTGGGGTGACTACTATGAAGAGTGATTTGTCTTCCATGAGTCAGTTGGTAAACTCACACTCTACTTCTATCATATAATTAGAGTAGCAAATAAGCCAACTCTCAGCAACATTGAATCAGAGGAAGAGAGGAACTTTGCCAAGTGATATAATTTAGAATCCTTGAAATGATGGCTCCTGTATGGCAATTACCATATGAAGTGGTAAGGTATTACCAGTCCCGTCTGTGGGCAAAGTTGTGATTACAGAGGATATTGAGCATGAAGAAACTTATCTAGTGGAGTCTGAAAAACTGGATGAAGTTATTGATTATACGCCATCCAACCATCAGAAGGTTGATAAGTTAAAGAAGATCAAGGGAAAGGTGACCAAAGTGGTAGTTAATACACTCCCAAAACCACCTCCTCCATTTCCCCATCAGTTGAAAAAGAAGGTCGACGACACAAAGTTTGGCAAATTTATGGCCATGCTTAAGCAGTTGACAATCAACTTACCATTGGTGAAGGTATTAAAGCAAATGCCCAGGTACGCAAAGTTCATGAAAGACCTTGTTACGAAGAAGAGGACAGTTAGTTATAAGACAGATGAAAATCTCTATCATTGTGCTACTATTTCCACAAGGTCGTTGGTGCAGAAGAAGGCATACCCGGGAGCATTTACTATACCGTGCACTATTGGGCCTCTTGAGTTCGCAAAAGCTCTATGTGATTTGTGAGCTAGTATAAATTTGATGCCGCTTGCTTTGTATAAGAAACTAGGTTTGGGGGATCCTACTCCCACGGATATGAGATTTGTTATGGAAGATAGGTCTGTGAAGTGGCCCATGGAGATTCTATATGATGTATTAGTTAAGGTAGACAGTTTCATATTTCCAGCTGATTTTGTCATTCTCGATTGCGAAGTGGACTTCGAGGTGCCCATAATCTTGGGTAGACCTTTTCTCGCAACCGGGAGTGTACTTATTGATCTAAAGGCAAATGAGCTACTATTCAGGCTGAATAATGAAGTAGTTTGATGTATGCCAGTCCATAAAACAACATAAAGATATGAGCGTATTTTCTATTATGGATGTTTATTATGAGGAGGAGCAGGAATTACCTATAGAGAAAAAATTTATCGTGGAGACTTTAGCTGTTGTATTAATGAATTTTGATCAAGACGGTATTGAAGATTATGAGGAGACTGTATGTGCCTTGATAGGCATAGGGTCTTATTCTTATGCACCCAAGAAGCTAGATTTGGACTTGAAAAATCTTCTAAGTCCACCGGCCCTAGTGGTCTATTGAAGAGCCACCTACTTTGGAGTTGAAAAAGTTGTCGGGTCATTTGAGGTATGTGTTCCAGGGAAACGGGAATACACTACCTATTATTATTGCGGTTGAATTAGGTGAGCAATATGTGGAAGCCTTTATCTCTGTTCTTAAGAGATATAAGAGGGCTATTGGTTGTGTGATTGCAGACAATATCAATATTCCTCCTGGTAAATGCAGACACAAAATCCAGCTAAAGGAGGATTATGTCCCGTCTATTGAGCACCAGCGTTGTTTAAACCCACCTATGAAAGAGGTGGTGAAGAAAGAAATCATTAAGTGGCTAGATGCAGGAGTGGTATACCCTATCTCAGATAGTAAATGGGTAAGTCCTGTTCAGTGCGTGCCCTAGAAAGGAGGCATGGCAGTGGTGGATAACGAGAAGAATGAGTTGATTTCACTCAGGCCTGTTACTAGATGGAGGGTGTGTATGGATTATAGAAAACTCAACTCATGGACATTGAATAACCACTTCCCAATGCCTTTCATGGATCGGATGCTTGATCGGTTGGCGGGAAGAGGTTGGTATTGTTTCTTGGAAGGTTATTCTGGTTACAATCAGATTTCTATAGCCCCAGAGAATCAGGATAAAATGACATTCACCTATCCATATGGTAATTTTTCATCTAAGAGGATGCCTTTTGGATTGTGTAATGCACCCGCTACCTTTCAAAGATGCATGATGTCTATTTTATCAGATATGGTTGAAGACACCTTAGAGGTGTTCATGGATGATTTTTCTGTGGTAGGAGATTCATTTGAGCTATGTTTGGTGAACCTGAGTAGGGGCTTAAAGCATTGTGAGGAGTTCAATCTTGTTCTTAATTGGGAGAAATGCCACTTCATGGTGAAGAAGGGCATCTTTCCCGGACGCAAAATTTTAGCAATAGGGATTGAAGTTGATCGAGCCAAAGTTGAAGTTATAGAGAAGCTTCCACCTCTTATTTTAGTGAAGGGGGTGCGTAGTTTCCTTGGTCATGCTGGCTTCTATAGGAGGTTTATAAAGAACTTCTCAAAGATTGCAAAACCCCTTTGCAAACTTTTGGAGAAGGAAGTCAAATTCTCCTTTGATGATGATTGCTTGAAGGAACTTGAGTTCCTTAAAGGGAAGCTGGTTGATGCTCCTATTATTGTTGCACCAGATTGGTCAAAACCATTTGAGATCATATGTGATAAAAACGGTGTTACCCTTTGAGCCGTGCCGGGACAAAAGAAAAGAAAATTGTTTCATCCAATCTATTATGCCAGCAAAGCACTGAATGGAGCTCAAAAGAACTACACCTTTATAGAACAGGAACTTCTTAAAGTAATCTATGCTTTTGAAAAGTTCTGGGCTTATTTTCTAGGAACTAAGGTGGTGGTCCACACTGACCACACAGCCTTGAGATATTTAATAGATAAAAATGATACAAAACTAAGGTTGATCAGATGGGTGCTGTTACTTCAAGAATTTGACTTTGAAGTTAAAGATAGAAAGGGTTGCGAAAACCAAGTGACGGATCATCTATCCAGGCTGGAAAGTGAACAAGCAGTTAGAGATAAATTTGAGATCAATAATGCATTTCCAGATGAGTAAATATTGTCTACTATTATGGAGAAAATACCTTGGTATGTTGATTTCGCAAATAATGTGGTCAGTGATAACGCCCAAACTACAGCTCTCGTAAGAGTGTAAGCGGTCGCTGTCAAATATAGAACCCAACTGGGTTGGGTGTCGAATCCCACAGGGAATACTTGGTCACTAAGTGTTGCAATTATTAGTAGACTGTTGATCGAAAATTCCACGGAAAAAGGGGGATTGGATTGTGGCGTGAATTAATGCTATCAAAGTAACAACAGAATGCTTTGTTCAGTAAGATTTAATCACAGAAAAAAATAAGTTAGGGTTATGTCCACCTTATGAATTCTACGTATCTATTAACTATGAGTAATGCGGAATTCAGACATGCATGCACTTATAGAGATTCGTATTCTAATGGTAAATCCTAGTGTTTCTCAACAATCAAGGATTATTTCACTTTAACTCTCTCGAGCTTAAAGCGTATAACTAATGGTACGAACTCTCCAAGAGGTTAACCCAGTTACGGCACTAACGTGTAAATAGGGGTTGGTAGCCCTATTTCCTTGTCACACTCTCTTTTCCAAACATGTAACTTTTCTCTCGAACAAGTTAATGCTATAATGGCCTATTCTCTATGTTTGCAACCACGAGAATTAAATTAAAACGAAGAGAGTAATGATATAAGTAGCATACACATCAAGAATTCACAAACTCATAGTAATAGATAGAGTCTCATAAGGCTTCCATAACCCTAACAGAGAAGTTTAGCTACTCATGATTACAACAGAGATCACAATAGATATAATCATCATACCACAACCTAGAATAAACTTGGCGATGGAGATGGTTTAGGCGTCAACTAGGGTTTGACGTTTTCCCTTCTCCGTTGCTCACAAGAGCCGTGCTTTCTCTGTCAGAAAGTAACGTGAATAATCCAAAAGTGTCGACTGAATTATGAAAAACAATAATGAATGAATGAATCAATGAATACTGAAAAATTTAGCAAATAGGTTTTTTATAACATCCTTGTCCTAGTCCTATTATGTTACTGCTGCACCCCTAAGTATTTAAAAATACTGCTTTTGCCCGGGACAATTTCTCCATGCGTCACATTCAGTCCATAAGCTTCCAAAAGCTGCCTTCCCTCTTCTGTGAAGTTTTCCTTTGCTGCCCAAAGGTCCACAAAGTACTGAAATCTTCATCATTAATACCTGAAAACATGCTAATCACGTAGGTTAGCTCACTTACAGGAAAATGGACTAAAAGTGCAGGAATTATATATTTTATCCTCAAAACTTAGCTATAACATGGGTAAATTATGGTGTTTAGGCGTGTAAATACACCCAACATCAACACCCCACACGTAAAGCTTTGTTCGTCCTCGAACAAAATATTACGTCCATGCAAACATCTAACTAGGATTTCACAGCAGTAACACAAAATGTTCAACAAGACATGCACGAAAATTATTAACAAAGAGTAGTTTTCTGGATTACTACTAGAAACCATTCAACCTCCAACATAGACTCGTGATGATGACTAATTCGTAACCACAAGTTAAGGCACCAAGAATCATACAAAACTACCCAAAAATCATCAACCATGTGTGTCTCACACAAGATATCACCCATAATCACTCACAAGTTTTGTATTTTTCGAAACATGGGTACAAGATTCTCCTTGCTCTCACTCTCACAAAGAATTCATATGTTGGAACTGATGACCATAGGATTTCCCTTAGCGTAATGCTCTACTAATATCAGAATGCTAAGCTTAGGATCAAATAGGTCTTTACAAGTTGTAATGTAGGCTAAGGGACAGGTAGGACTATTTTGGCCAGAAATAGTGACTATTTTCCCTAAGCGCTTTAATACATCACATTATTCCATTAACACTCTCTTTTAAACAACCCTTCTACCTTTCTTTTCATCTAAAACCCCTTTTCACCTATTTTGTTATTCAATTATAAACACAAAGATGAGAATATACCACTTATTTTTTTATTTTTCTATTTTTTTTTATAAATCACCTCTATGATAGACACTCCTTTTCACAACAATTTCAAGTACCAATACACTCTGAGGCATCACTCTCACCCAATTTCCTCTTATTTTGTTACATGACTCTACAATTTAAAGCTCTTAGAAATTTGGATCAAATTATGGTCTTGAAAAAAAATGGATTAGGCTACATATGAGGATGTCAAAGAAAATAGCTAAAGGCTCAAAGGGGGTTTAACTAGGATAATGTCCACGGGTAGGTAAAAAGAAGGTAAACAATCACAGGCTGCCAAAGAAATGCCTAAATCATCTCCTAAACTCACACTCTTTATTTCGCTTTACAGACACACCAGGCAAGTTCTAGCATCAGTCACAACACAGAATATACTATAACCTCACACACACAAGGCACATGGTCAACTTTATTGGGAGCAGTATAGACTCTTGACCCAACAGGTGAATGAATTAAACCACACAATTATCAAACAGTGAGTCACACTTAGAGCCTAAATATCTCAATAGTAATGATTTTGGCACAAACTCTTGTCATAATACCATGCTGCCTATCAGAACAATTTCATCCAAAATCTAAAAAGATTTTAAAAATCTAAAAATTTAACTACAAATCTAAAAATTTAACTACAAACGAGAATAAATGCAGGGAAAGAAGTACAATACAACATACAAATACCAGCACCCCACACTTAGACGGGACACACTTTCCTTAGTGGAAAATAAAAATAAGGAAAACCTGATTAGTCGGACTCTTCCTCTATGCCTGGGGTCATTCCCCCTGCAGAGGAATCATCATCAGAGTCGTCATCATCAGAGTTATCCTCCACGTCTGAGTCTGGCTGTCGGTGATCATCGTCAGTCGGTACATCATCATCGAGAGGTTCCTCAAAATATACACCTACTCCATACATAGCCCGCGCATGCTCATTCATCGGGTAGTCATAATCCAACTGCTGGAGATCTGCATCAGTTGGAACACGTCCCCCACTGATCATGGTAAACCTTGTCATGCCATATAAGTGGTGGAAGAAGCTTTCGTCGCGAGCATGTCTTTCTGCAGTGGTCAGGTTGATGCCATGCATAGTTTCAGGATCTTTAACCTTCGTAAGATCAACCTTATTCGGGTTGTGTGGAAGCTTATGATCTGCAGGTTCCTCTTCAATGTCCTCCTTCCTCAATATCGCGGTCAACAAATTGCCAAAGCTGAAGTGGGACCTCTTGTGCAGCCTAGCCTTACGCATTGACGACCGTATAACCGCACCAATGTGGATGGGAATATTAGTCATCAGAGCGTACACCAAGCATACTCTATCACGTGTGATCTTTGTGTACTTTGTCCCTGGAATCAGGCAAGAGTTGACTATCCGCAACCATATCCGAGCTTCTCTATTCAAGGAAGGATATGGGAAGGTATTGTGCCGACCGGTATCCTTGTGACGACTCCAACGTGCCATTGATCTTGTTCCGCACAGTGTGTGTCTGATTTCCCTGTACGGAGGTCTGTGATAAAGCTCCTTGAGCGGTGATAGATCTACAGATGGAAAACCCAGAAAAGAGTTGAAGAACTCTGCATTCAGTTGCAAGACTTGGCCCCGAATCTTCACTTCACTTCCAGTAGTCTTTGGGGACCAATTGGCATAGAATTCTCGCGTTAGATAAAGATTGTATTCTCCCATATCTTGGAAAATGAAATCAAGATGTAGCGCCATGATTTTAGCCAAAATGCGAGGTTCTCTCTTCGCTAGACTCTCCTTTTGTATCAACTCCATGTGAACATATTTTTTTACTTTGTTGTTCTTGTACCACTCCTTTCCTTCCTCCTCTAGGACCCATTTTATCCCGAACATGCGGCGAGGTATTTGCAGCGAGGAGGATTCAACTTGCTCTTTTCTTCCCCTTTTCTGACCTTTCTGTGAGGTGGACGCTTTTTCTTTTCCTGGTCGACCTTTTGGTGCCACTTTACCTGAGATTAAAATAAAGTCATGTTAGCTTATCTCGGAAGATTTGATCGACAAACAAACAATAATGGCACCACCCCATACTTAATTTGTTGGCACCAACTAATTAAGTGAATGATATCGATTACTCAGACTTCATCGACATACATGTAGGCGATATGTTCCAACAATATGTTCAGCACAGTCATACTTTCATGGAACCTTAACTACTCTTTACAACTCTATTTCATGTAATCTTAACTACACTTTCATGTTTGGATTAATGCACCTTTTGAATAAGACTACTACGTAGAGATCGAATCAAGTTATGGCATAAAAATAATCACAACATCTCATGCTTGTATTCAGTCATGATCTTTATCTCAATGAACGAGTCATTCAAACATTCCAACTTTCAACTTACAAGATTATGTAATTAACTTTACCATTTCGATTCCGCAAAATGATGACAGTGTATAGTAATCAAATACAAATCGGAACAAAGTTAAGAACACCCATACGTATTATTTCACTCAACTAGATGTATCATAGCAAACCAACCTCATTCAAATCACCAACACCGCTTCAAGATTTAACAAATCATTATAGGCGTAGTATTGTAATAACTACAGAATATAAAAGAAGAACTTACTTGGTGATGGACTTGGAAGATGATCTTGCAAGGTTAGATGAGCAAAAAGAAAAGTTTTGAGAGATTTGGGAAGGTTAGGCAGCGCCTAGGTTGAGCAAACAATGTGATTTTGTGTCAAGGTTGAAGTTCTATGCATAGACCAAGGCTTGGGTTGGGTTTGACCCATGAAAAATCGGGTTAGGAGACCAAAAAGCATAAGTAGGCGGCGCCTAATGCTTTGCCTATGCTTAGAATAGGCGGCACCTTTAGCAAAGCCTAGTTGAGCATAGGCGACGCCTATGCTATGGAATTGTAGATTCAGAGAGCAAAGGCAATGGCATAGGCGACGCCTTTAGCTTTGCCTAGTTGAGCATAGACGGCGCCTATACTATAGCATTATCGATTCAGAGAGCAAAGGCAATAGCATAGGCCTTGCCTTGTCCGTTGCCTAGATTTACATAGGCCTTGCCTTGTCCATTGCCTAGATTTGTATAGGCAATGCCTAACCGAAAGCCTTTTTCTCCTTCATTACTCACTTACCACCTTTAACATTGCTCACTTTAAAATCAAAATTTGAGACCAAGATCCTCCTTTACACGTCTTCCCCAACACTTAATAAAAAATAACAAAAACAATTAGAAAGATGGGTTGCCTCCCACCAAGCGCCTTAGTTTTGGTCGTGTCTTGACTCTTCTTTTTGGATTTTTATTTAACAAAAAAAACTCCTAGGAAAACAAAACGACTAAAAACGATGGGTTGCCTCCCATTTAGCGCTTGATTTATTATCGCGGCACGACATAGCTATCTCGGTTACTTAGACTTCATCGAGATAGATGGTGCATCATTTTCTGAATGGATTTAGACGACGCTGATGCTTACTTGAAGGCATGCAATCTTCTTTGAGATGACTCTTGTGCATACATATCCCAGGAGGGATACCAATTATATCATCAATAGTCCAACCCATAGCTCTCTTGTACCTCTTCAGAGCAGAGATGAGAGCCTCTACATGCTGTTCACCTAAATCAGCCGCAACACTTACCGGAAGTGTATTTCCACTTCCTAAGAACGCATACCTTAGGTGACTGGGGAGCTCTTTCGATTCTAGCACTGGTGGCTCTTCAATGGAAGTCTTCGCTGTTGGTGAAGGTCGATTCCTAAGATCAAGGTCCAGCTTCTTAGTAGCATGAGAATAGGACTTTATTCCTGTTAGAGAACAAACAGTTTCTTCATATTCTTCAACATCCTCATGCTCAAAATTCAACAGCACAGCAGACAATGGCTCAACAGTAAACTGTTTCTCTACAGATAATCCTTTCTCATCCTCATAGTAAACATCAGCTACAGAGAACACATCCATATATCTAGGCTGCTTCATCAATTTATATACATCAAAATGGACCACTTCGTCATTCAGCCGAAATAAAAGCTCATTAGCTCTTAAATCAATCAGCACACTTCCAGTTGCGAGGAAAGGACGCCCCAAGATTATGGGAACTTCAGAATCCACCTCGGAATCCAAAATAACAAAGTCTGCAGGAAAGATGAAGGTGGAAACCTTCACCAACACATCATATAAGATACCAACAGGCCGTTTTACCAACCTATCTGCCATCATGAGCCGCATATTGGTTGGTGTAGGATCACCCAACCCCAACTTTCGATAAATAGATAGCGGCATCAAATTGATGCTAGCTCCCAAATCGCACAACGCCTTAGAAAAATCCAACGATCCAATCGTGCAAGGAATAGTGAAAGCACCAGGATCTGCCTTCTTCTATACTAGCAATCTTGTAGCGATTGCACTGCAATGATGAACATTATCTGCTAGCTCATAACTTGCTGCCCGCTTCTTTGTCAACAGGTCCTTCATGAATTTAGCATACCCAGGCATCTGTTCCAGCGCCTGCACCAACGGAACATTAATAGTCAGCTGCTTCAACATGGTCATGAATTTACTGAACCTAGTGTCATCAACTTTCTTCTTCAGTCTCTGCGGAAAAGGTGGTGGTGGAAGTGGAATCGTTTTCTCCACCACTTCCTCTTTATCTTGCTTCTGATTATCAACCTTTTCAGGAGTGTCATCAGCCTTCTTCTTCAGTCTCTGAGGAAAAGGTGGTGGTGGAAGAGGAATTATTTTCTCCACCACTTCCTTTTTATCTTGCTTCCGATTATCACTCTTTTCAGGCTGGTGACGTCTAGGTGTAACATCATGAGCACTCACTTCAGCTTCTACGGCATCTTCAAACTCTGCTTCATCAATATTCTCTGCTATATCATCAACCACCTGCTTGCCTTTGGATGGATTTTCCAACACTTTACCACTCCGGGTAGTAATAACCATACATGATCAGTCATTCCTTGGGTTTTGCACAGTGTCACTGGGTAGCGTGCCAGCCTTTATTTGGTTGAATGCCGCTGATAATTGACTCAATTGTTGCTCCAGCTATTTTATTTTAGTAGAATGCGAGTCAACCAATTAATTTATTGATGACAAATTATTATTTACCTCAGTAACGCCCATATTGGTTGCCTCCACCCCTTTCAATAGCTTAGCCATCATATCATCCATGGACATCTTTTCAGAGCCAGACGCCACAGCCTCACGGTTTCTAGGAGGAACATACAAACCACTCCTGTCAGTCTTATTCTTCTAACCATCTTGATCGCGGTCCTTGTATCCAGATTTATCATAATAGTTCCGACCTTGGTTTCCTTGGGCATTGCCTCGGAAACCCCCCTAATTATTTAAGTAATTTGCTTCCCCCTCAGAATCGGAATCATATCTTCCCTGTGATACAACGACTTTAAACTTTTCGGTCTTCCCTGATAATAAATGCTTGGTAAGAAGATCCATCTACATTTTCATGTGAGCCATATCTTGGTCACGTTCCTCTTGTCTACGCCTCTGGTCTGCAGTCATGCCAACAGATAAAGTAGAGCTTGCTACCTCAGCATCCCTGGTATGCCAGGCTCTACTCTGCTTTGTCATACGGTCCAGCATATCACTTGCCTCAATGAAAGTAAGGTCCATGAATGACCCACCTGCAGCATTATCAACTACTGGCTTTGTCACTGAGTTCAAAGCCTTGTATAATATCTCCATCAAGTGGATGTTGGTCATCTGATGATTTGGGCACCGCATAAGCTTCTTCTTGAACCTCTCCCATGTTTCATGGAGAGCTTCAGTTGGAAGCTGTCGGAAATTGGTGATCTCATCTCTTAACTGTGCTCTCTTGGATGACGGAAAGAATCTTTCTAGAAAAGAGTCTTTCAGTTGCCTCCAATTAGTAATAGAATCAGGAGTTAGCCCGTTCAGCCATAGAGTTGCCTCCCCAGACAGAGACAATAGAAATAAGCGCAGCCGAATTGCATTCTGCCCAACTCCTGGATTGTCAAATGACTTGCATGTTGAAATAAAATTGACTAGATGCATATTTGGATCATCGCCTGTAAGTCCACCAAATAAACCCTTGAGCTGCAATAACTGAATCATGGTGCTAGTGATATTGAACTTAGCTCCAGGAGCCAAGGGTGGAGGAATAATAGCCCCTGTGGAACCAGCTCCATCCAGATCGTCATCATCATCATCAAAAGGATCCTGCACAGCTCGGCGGTCAGGTCTCATTCTAGCTTGACGTTCCCTCCTATGCATAGGTGCCGCCACCTCATCAGTACGCCTAGGATTCAGTAACTCATCATCACCAGGGTCCTCATCATCAGGATTTGTTGCTCGCCCTGGGTTATCAATATTCTGATGATGTACTTGAGCAGCTGCCAGTGCAGCTAATCTAGCCTGCTCCTGTTGAGCCACCCTTCTGTCAATGTCACGCTGTGCATCCATTCTGCCTATAAGTTGAGGTTCAGGATTTATGGGTAATAATGTCTGACCAGAACTACGAGTATTTGGCATGCACTCAACAGAACCTGAATAAAACAAAAACAACAACTAAAAGTAAAATTCGAGAATCTTTGACCAAAGGGTCTAGTAACTATCACAAACTTAGTTGACAACTGTATTCCCCGGCAACGGTGCCAAAATTTGATAACGCCCAAACTACAGCTCTCGTAAGAGTGTAAGCGGTCGCGGTCAAATATAGAACCCTACTGGGTTGGGTGTCAAATCCCACAGGGAATACTTGGTCACTAATTGTTGTAATTATTAGTAGACTGTTGATCGAAAATTCCACGGAAAAGGGGGGATTGGATTGTGGCGTGAATTAATGCTATCAAAGTAACAACAGAATGCTTTGTTTAGTAAGATTTAATTACAAAGAAAAATAAGTTAGGGTTATGTCCACCTTATGAATTCTACATATCTATTAACTATGAGTAATGCGGAATTCAGACATGCATGCACTTATAGAGATTCGTATTCTAATGGTAAATCCTAGTGTTTCTCAACCATCAAGGATTATTTCACTTTAACTCTCTCGAGCTTAAAGCGTATAACTAATTGTATGAACTCTCCAAGAGGTTAACCCAGTTACGACACTAACATGTAAATAGGGGTTGGTAGCCCTATTTCCTTGTCACACTCTCTTTTCCAAACATGTAACTTTTCTCTCGAACAAGTTAATGCTATAATGGCCTATTCTCTATGTTTGCAACCACGAGAATTAAATTAAAATGAAGAGAGTAATGATATAAGTAGCATACACATCAAGAATTCACAAACTCATAGTAATAGATAGAGTCTCATAAGGCTTCCATAACCCTAACAGAGAAGTTTATCTACTCATGATTACAATGGAGATCACAATAAATATAATCATCATACCACAACCTAGAATAAACTCGGCGATGGATATGGTTTAGGCGTCAACTAGGGTTTGACGTTTTCCCTTCTCCGTTGCTCACAAGAGCCGTGCTTTCTCTGTCAGAAAGTAACGTGAATAATCCAAAAGTGTCGACTGAATTATGAAAAACAATAATGAATGAATGAATGAATGAATCAATGAATGCTGAAAAATTCAGCAAATAGGGTTTTTATAACATCCTTGTCCTAGTCCTATTAAGTTACTGCTGCACCCCTAAGTATTTAAAAATACTGCTTTTGCCCGGGACAATTTCTCCATGCGTCACATTCAGTCCATAAGCTTCCAAAAGCTGCCTTCCCTCTTCTGTGAAGTTTTTCTTTGCTGCCCAAAGGTCCACAAAGTGCTGAAATCTTCATCATTAATACCTGAAAACATGCTAATCACGTAGGTTAGCTCACTTACAGGAAAATGGACTAAAAGTGCAGGAATTATATATTTTATCCTCAAAACTTAGCTATAACATGGGTAAATTATGGTGTTTAGGCGTGTAAATAAACCCAACATCAGTCAACGAGGTGATACTAGAGAATCTTTTCTTTTATCAAAGGAAAAAGTTTCTCCATGATGTGACCCATTACTTCTGGGATGAGCCATATTTTTTCCGGTGATGCGTGGATGGTATTATTAGATGGTGCATCCGAGAAGTAGATATGTTGAGTATACTTGAAGAAAGTCATGTTTCCCCAATTGGAGGTCACCATGCAGGTGATTGGACTGCAAGGAAAGTATTCCAGAGTGGCTACTATTGGCCCTATTTGTTCAAATATTCCTACAAGTTCGTGAAGAGGTGTGACCAATGTCAAAGGCAAGGGTCCATCTCAAAGCACCATGAGATGCCAATGTCTAAAATGCTGGAGGTAGAATTAATTGATGTTTGGGGGATTGATTTCATAGGGACCTTCGTGATCTCATTTGGTATGAAGTACATATTAGTGGCCGTTGACTACATGTCAAAATGGGTTGAGGCAGTGGTTCTAGAAGATAATGAAGGAAAGAGAGTTGTGGCATTCTTGAGGAAAAAGATCTTCTCTCACTTTGAGGTACCACGTACCATTATCAGCAATGGAGGATCACACTTTGTGACAAAATGTTCAGAGCTACCTTGGCCAAACATGGAGTTAAGACGAATAAAGTGGCTACACCATACCACCCGCAAACCAGTGGGCAGGTAGAAATCTATAATCAGGAAATCAAAGCTATCTTGGCTAAGACTGTAAATGCTAGCAGGAAGGATTGGTCTAGGAAGATGGACAATGCCTTATGGGCATATAGAACGGCTTTCAAGACACCAATTAGTATGTCACCATACAAATTAATTTATGGCAAGACGTGTCATTTGCCAATTGCACTGGAGCATAAAGCACTGTGGGCACTGAAATAGCTTAATCTGAATTGGAATAAGGCAGCAGATATAAGACTGGGGCACCTGAATGAGATGGATGAGTTCTATCTTAGAGCTTATGAAAGAGCTGACTTGTACAAAGAAAGAATGAAGAAGTACTATGACCGCAGAATTGAAAAGCAGGATTTTCAGGTGCTCCTCTTCAACTCTCGACTCAAGATTTTTCCAGGTAAGCTCAAATCCAAATGGTCTGGCCCATTTAGAGTTAACCAAGTCTACTCATCTGAAGTAGTGGAACTTGAAAATGAAGATGGAAGTGTCTTCAAGATCAACAGGCAACGAGTCAAATTATACATCGATCCAATGGACTCGATAAGAAGTATTAATACTATCTATCTCGATGAAGTTTGAGTAATTGAGATAACTGAGTCATTCCACAATAATAAATTAGGTTCTAGTGGGAGGCAACCCACGGTGTGTTGTTGTAAAGCATTAGTTTAAGTTATTTCGTTATTTTGTGCAAGCTGAAGGGTTTGTGTAAGTGTGTAGGTTTGACAGTGCAAGAAATAGAATCTGAGAAAGTTTGGGGGTGATCGACGGGTTACCCGACGGACCATCGATGACTCAACGAACCGTCATGGTAGCCATTGCAACAAAGTCCAGAAACAAGGTTACTGGAAGAGTATCGATGATTTAACCGACGGACCATCCCATACTCAATGGATTGTCGACTCATCCATCGCTAATATATCTCCAGGTAAGCTCACTGGAAAGGGACGATGGGTTGACCGATGGATCATCGCACATGCGATGAATCATCGCTAGAACCACCGCATGAAACCCTATTCCAGTGGGTCAGGTCAAATTAATTTAAATAGCCAGAATTTTCATTCTTATCCGATTCAAATCGATTTAAATGGATAATTAAGAGTGGTTAAATAGTGCCCCAATGGTTCAAGTTCCTGAGACCATTTAGTGTCCCTACATTCAACGTATCAGAGACTCTCCATTACCTTCTTAAAATTCTCCTGTTCCGTTCCCCTATCTATTTAAACTTTTTATTCTCTTTGTTCTTTTAATCACAAGCAACAAAAGTTCCTCACAAAAGTAAGGTGTCACATTGTGTCCTGTGTTTAGAGTGCAAGTCAGGATAGGGATCAAGTGCTGCAAAGCTAAGGTATGATCTCTCCATTACTCTCCTTGTTATTCAACAATAAGAACCATGAAAGTATGTGAAGGCTTTAATGTTGAAGCAATAATCTTTAATTTTGAGTTATTCTGCGGTGGTCTAAACTGAGTTGAAATCTGACAAAACTTTATCCTGACCGTCGCCCTAACCGTCACTGGTCAATTTTTTTTACTGTCATCTGGTTCGAGTATATGGACTAATAAATGCTGCACTTTCTAGTACTATGTCTAACAAATTACCTCCAACCAGAGGCAGGGGTAGAGGCCAATAAGCTAGGCAAGGGCCATCACAAAGTTTAGACGCACCAGCATGCAACACTCGGCGAAATCGTCAGGTGATTTCTTTATCCTCCCAGTCTGAATAGAAGGGTGAAACTAGTAGCAACGACAGTTCAAGTTCCATTCTAATTGAGGAAGGGGTTGAAAAATCTAACCCCGTCCAAGAGGAGATTCCTGAACAGGACCCGAACATGGTTCAACGCAAGGACTCACAATTATGAAAGGGTATGAGATGGAAAGTCAAAGGGAATGGGAAGCATTTCTACAAAGGACTCGCACCTACGGATAGGTTGGATTCAAAGAGACCTATTTTTGAGGAGTATCAAATTATAACGACAACACTGCACGAGTATCCAGAACTTGAGCTCCGATCTAATGAATATAAATTGTCATGGATGAGTAGGCCACTCGGATCCTATCAACCCAATTTGGTATGTGACTTTTTCAATAATTACTTAGCGTTGCTGGAGAAAAACTGCCCCTCAGGTGCGTCAGCATCCGACATGAAAAAGCTGGATACAGTTCCTATTCTTGGAGTCAACATAGATATCTCAGAGCGTACATTGAACTAATTCTTATTCGGGCCTAAATATTGGATACCAGGTGCAATCCTAAAATTAGAACATCGACTATTCATAGTAAAGACACAAAGGCAGTGGCTGTCCAGAGTATTACAAATGAAGGAGAGTCTGTGTGGCTACACAATCCACACGAACGGATATCTAAGTCGTCCCTGAGCTTTAGGGCCAAATTTTGGTGGGCAATGGTGAGATTGAGGCTGATGCCAATAGGAGGTGATGAACATTTAGAGATCACTAGAGCGGTAATCATTGCTGCATTGATCAAGGGATTAACATTAGATTTCGGTCACCTTATTGCTGATAAGTTATTCTTCAGAGCTCACAAGACCACGACTGCACTTCTATTTCCATGTCTTATCACTAAGTTATGTAGGAAATGTCTTAAGGAAATTTCCTAAGTTGAGGGTGGCTACTGTTGGATTGTTGGCAGCTTTGGAGGTTGAGTTGAAATTCATTTGAGAGGTAGCATCTGGTCCTGGTCTAGTTAGATGTCTAAATAGATATTGTGCACCTCAACTATCTACATCAGCATAAGTTGAGGGTAGATGATGCTGTTGTTCAACAACTAAAAAAATAAAATAAAATAAAATTTTTGGGTTATGACAAGGGCGCGGATGGATAGTAAAGATTGCAAATGGGGAAAGAAACTTTAATTCTGGTGAGTAGCTACCAAAAAGAGGTAAAGAGAGTGAAGTTTTGTACTTTAAGTCACTTACCCAAATGAACAACCCTTACCGAGCCTAAAACCTCATTACAACTCTTAGCAAGTCCTACTTGATCTTGGTGAGTCAATCATAAGAGAGCACTAGATAATTAGGGCAAGTTTATGGGTGTGCACTATGTTTGTAACTTCTTTTCTGAGAGTGAGAGGTTAGTTTCATCCACGATTTAATTATGTAATGTGAGGTGGACTTCTTTGACTGTGAAAACATGTTGAGTTATATCTGTTCTACTTTTTTTTGGGGGTGGTATCTGTGGCTGTGAGTATGCTGATTATTAGTTAATGCCAGTAGTAGATCCATGTGTGTTGACATAGCATAACCAAATGGGCAGTGGAATAATTGTATAATTGTGTTGGTTTTACTATTAAATGCCCATCATGATGTTGTGTTCATATATGTATCTTGGTGTTAAGTTTCTTGAGGACAAGCAATTGCCTTAAGTTGAGGGTGTTGATGTTCCGGCTTTTGACGGAACATTTCAGGACTTTTTCTTAGGATAATTGTGAGTTGTCAAGTAACTATTATTGTATTTAATAGTGCACCTTTAGTTTTTTCAGGATAAGAACTGAGTATGAAGAATAACTTGGATAAACTGGGCCAAACAAAGGAAAAATGATCAGTGACGTCTTAGGTGACGGACCGTCGACCTTGCGACGAACCGTCGGCCTGAACCGTCACCCAAACTTAGAATACAGTAACTCTAGACATCCTGTGACATTTTAGGTATGGACCGTCGGCCCTGTGATGAAATGTCAGCCTAAGCCTTTGCCAATAAAAAGAATGCAGAATCACTGGAAGTCATGTAATGGA
This sequence comes from Capsicum pubescens, assembly GCA_030864215.1. Classification (NCBI taxonomy): domain Eukaryota; kingdom Viridiplantae; phylum Streptophyta; class Magnoliopsida; order Solanales; family Solanaceae; genus Capsicum; species Capsicum pubescens. The sequence goes on along the minus strand of CM061542.1, from coordinate 68,734,523 downwards.
TTAGGTGATGGACCGTCGGCCCTATGATGAACCGTCACCCTACCCATTGCCCAGAAGTAGAAGATTATCTCATTGGAGCTCCAGCGACGGTCTAGGCGATGAACCGTTGCTCGACCCGTCGAGCCTGAAGCGGCAACTCCAAGTTTGAATTTTAAAACCCAGTTCTGGAATCATATAAATACCAAGTATTAGGGTTTATTCCGCATCATTGAACATTGGTTTTCATAATTTCTCCTCTAGTGAGAGTTAACACTTTTCATTGAGATTGAAAGTTAGAAATTAAGTAGGTTCTATAGTTTCCATTAAAGATTGAGAAGAACAATACTATGAATTTTGTAAATACTCTCTTAAGATATTTATGAACATCAATATATCTTTGATATCTTATTTGGATATGAGTAGCTAAACTCCCATAACTAGGGCTATGGGAGCCTTGATGTAGAGAGTTGTTTAGGGTTGTAAATTAGTGTAGTTTCTAACATTTATCTAAATTGCATGAATATCTCTTCATTATAATGTCATCTCTTGGTTGAAAACTTGAGAAGTGAGCCCATGAACACCACTTGCCTGACAAGAAAGTGGATGTTGGGAAAAGAAGTGATTCACATGAATTCCATAAGTCTACCCTTTGGGTTAATGGGTTGATGCCTTAACACTCTCATGAGAGTGTTATTGAACAATGCATAAATCCTTTAAGTTCGAGAGAAATAAAGGGTGAAACACCCATGAGGTTGAGAAACACGTGGATAATTCTTAGAAGTCAATATTTCTTGCAATTGAATCTATAAGTTAGAATTCAAGCACAAATTCACAACCCTAATTGTTTGAACATTTTGGTGAACATAACTCTAGTTAATTCATTCTCATTGAAATTATATTTACATTCACTCCCATTAACGGACTTCTGTATGATACAAGTACGAAAGAATATTGTTAACATTTAAAAAACCCCTTTACTCCGGAACCTTAAATCAACAGTCTAATAACAATCACAATACTTAGTGAACACGGTATTCCCTATGGGATTTGACACCCAACCTAGTTGGGTTCTATTTTTGACATCGACCACTTACACTTTCATAAGAGAGTTGTAATTTGGGCGTATCAATCTTTTAATAGATGGTCCATCTATTGAAATAAATGGATCACCTGTTGGTAGAAGTCAAACCAGTAGCAAGACTGCCTTGATTTCTTCCAACAGATAACCCATCTATTGCAATAGATAGTCCATCTATGCAACAGATGACCCATTAGTTGCAATAGATGGATAATCTGTTGCGACAGATGGGTTATCTATTGCAACAGATGGACTATCTTTTGGAAGAACTCAATATAATGGTTATTATTAAAATAATGGTTATTTAAAAGGTGGAACGTCTCTGATTATTTAATTAAGAAAAATGATTATTTAATTTTAAGAACTAATGTTGATATTAAAAAGGTAAAAAGTCACGACTTTTCACCAGTTTGATTTAAATAATTGAAAAGTCCCTAGTTTGATTTAATTAAGGTATGTAATTAATAAAAAAAGAGTGAACAGTCGTAACTTTTTGCCTAACACATTCAAATTTAATCCTCTATATTCCTTTAGTCTACTCCACTTTATTTATTTTTTCCATCTTGTCTTTTATAAAAACACTATTACATCTTCAACCACTTATTTTCAAAGAGCAGATTTCTTTTTCATCTGTTGATGTATTTTGTTTTGTAAAACCACCAGTTGGTAGTATACGTTGTATTACATTCGAACTCTTTTCCTTTCTTTAGTATTTTATATTTTTTGTTAATGCATGTGTGTTCTAGATATGACTGATCTAGTTTGGGACATGGAGATTCTGCATAACACTGTGTGGGAACTTCAAAGGCAGATTAATAAACTCTAGTAGGAGTTGGTAACCACAAGTGCAAACACACTTTGTGAGATTCGAAGGCTGAGGAGGGCCCTACTGCTGCCGGTTGACGATTGGGCGGTTGATAATAATATTAATAATAATAATAATAATAATGATAATAATAACTAAGTTATGTGTTTTAAGCGTATGTATTTTGTTTTATATATATCGGATCTACCTAACCTAATGTAATGTATGTTTTGTTTTATTTTATTTTGTATTTTTGTATGTAATGAATAAAAAAATCTATGTTTGGTCAGACTTTGACTTTATTTGTTATTTAATTTTCATTCTGTCTATTTTCATTCTGTCTATTTTTTTTCTTAACATGTTGAGGGTTGGAGGTAGGCTTGAGTGTTTGGCATAATTTTGAATCCCATAGAAATAACAAGAGTTTTGAGTTCTTCTAACAACTGTACCATCTGTTGAAATAGATTGATCATCTATTTGAAGAATACAAACCAGTGGCAAGAACTGTATTATGTTCTTCCAGCAGATCTGTTGCAATAGATGTGCCATCTATTGGAAGAACATACTCCAGTAGCAAAGGTTTTGAGTTTTTCCAATTATTACCCATTTGTTGCAATAGATTGGTCATCTGTTGGTTGAACACAATCCATACTGATGAACTGTATTGTGTTCTTCTAGAAAATGTCCATCTGTTACAACAGATGGGTAATCTGCTGAATTTTTTTTTATAGTCTGTTGTATTTAGTTCCTGTTACCTTCTTTTATTGATGCAAAAGTTAATAAAAATATATTTTTATATAATAAATAATAACATTTACATTCCCAACAATGAGTTAAAATTATCAAAGTTCATAACAAACAACAACACAAGGTTTACTATTACAATGACCATGGTGCATTACGACCTGGACATGTAGTTATTTTGTGGCCAGCGTTCTTAAATATGAGTCACTTATTTTTTCTTGAGGGAAATGATTCTCTGACTCTATGCCTCCTCTTATATCAATTTCTTCTTGGTTTGATAGTGCTTAGGTTAATATATAGAGGAGGTATTAATCTCTCCAAAATCTCTACAGAAATAACCCAAGATTCTTCAGGAGGCACCAGATTAATATTCTCACTATATGCCATTATATATCTTTCCACCGAATAATATGGAGATGAATACTAATAAATTTTAGTTCCATATTGGGCACCATATTGGGCTCGAAGTGCTGCCATAACATGTGGACAAGGTATTTTATCTAAGTTGAAAACTCTACATGTCCAAGATCTTATTTTAAGATTGACCGTGGCAACATCACCATGACCGTTGATACTGAACTTGTAATCTGCTATTTGATGAGCAAATAACCTATTCTCCAAACTGATGTTCGTTGATATTTGTTTTTCCACTTCTAGAACAATTCCGTTTCTTGTGTTCGCAAACTGCATATGCCTTTTGTGAAATACTTTGGCATACTTCTTGTTTATTTCATCAAATAGCGCCACAAGAGGAAATTCTTTTTCAACGCCAAAGAATGAATTCAGTGATTCAACTATGTTTGATGTCATAATATTATATCTATATAAAAAATCACTTAGTACGACATCATTTAGTGTTAGAAACTTGTAACTCAAACCAGACATTAAATTTATAACAATGTACCTATTTATTGAACAAAATGCCCGACTCTATCTCTTGAAATCAACACGTTCGAGATGTTGTGCTGCCTTGGGTGACATATCCCATATTTGATTGAAATGGTCAAAAAACTCAGCTATAATATATGCTTTAGCTACTCTATAAAAAAAGAGACATGACCCTTTCATTGTGAAAGTTGTTTCAAATATTTTCTCCAAGATGCCTCATACAACAACCAAAGTGAGCTAAAGTGTAAAAAATTTGAACCCATCTTTAGGATACTTGGATGCCTATCCGAAATAATACACAGCTTTTCTGTATCTTCAATACATCTACACATTTATTTTAAAAAATATCCATACGAGGAATCACATTTTTTGTGAACTACATAAAAAGCGACAGGAAAGATATGACATTCCGCATCCTGTGCCACCGTTGATAAAACTCCTCCATACTTGCTCCTTAAGAAAGTCCCGTCGATGGCTGTGACTTTTCTCAAATGTTGAAAAACAAGAATCCAAGCACCATAGGATACAAAAAAGTACTTTAACCTTCCATTTTTATCAACATGCAACGACGTCTTACTTTTGAGATTTGTGGACTCAAGCATGTAATGGTAGGCATCAAGGACTACATATCTGTGCTCATGTGTCCCCTTAACCAAGTCCTTGGCAATCCCTACAGCCATATATTTCTTCCAGTAACTGACCGTAACACCTACTTCTATAAGGATTTGATTGGCCATATCACTTGTAGAAGGGCATTTATTATTGGGAAATCTAGTTTGGAAATATTTACCGAGGACCTTTGCCGTGGCGTGAGGATTATGAATCGTAATATACTCTGAATCACATGTATGATACTTTTCCTAAATATTAATGGGAATCTATTAGAACTTAAGTATTTCACAACCCCCAACCACCACTTGCAGTTTAGATTAGCACATCTAAAAGAAAAAACTTTGCTCGAATTAATCACCTTCTTTAGTCTGAAATCTTTTTTTAAGTAACCAATAAACAAAGAAGTAGATAGTTCTATGTTATTCATGAATAAATTCCCTTGTAAAAACTAGTCTCGTCATCTTAAGGATTGCCCAACTATATTGATTGAGAAGGACTGCCTACCGTATTGCTCGCAATAACGGATGTGGGTATTTGATCATCATCGGGAATATTCATGTCCAGATCATCAAATTTATCATAAAAATTTCTTATTGTTCTTCTTCTACATTCTGGTTCTCATTCTCTCTTAATTTTTCAACCATGTATACCCTTAACACTGTCCGAGCTGAATCACTCAAATAAGCACGTATTCGAACCTAATTGATTATTTTGAAAGGTAGTACCCTCTGATTTTCAAAGGAGGTGTGTATGTATATGATAATGAGTTCTTCCAGTTGACAATTCAGTCCACAATACCTGATGATTAAGTTCACAAAATCATCATACGAAATATCACTTTGGATTGTCATAGCTATCGTCTTTAACATTCCACGCTCTATCTAATGGCAAACATATTGATGGCTCTTCTCGATCCATTCACCATATTAATCCACCCCTATTGTTATTTATCCCTCCATTAGTGATACCTAAATAATGATATTTGTTAAAAAAGTTAATAATGACATGATAATAAAATTAATAGTGATTGTATAGTACCATAATATGAACCCCAATAGATGAGTAATCTGTTGCAAGAAGTAAATAATATATTGCAATAGGTGAGTAATCTGTTGCAACAAATGACTCACCTGTTGGGATTCATGTTGCGGTACTACAAAACATGAAGATGATTCCAACAGATGAGTCATCTGTTGGAATGGGTGACTCATCTGTTGCAACAGATTATCCATCTATTGCAACAGATGACTCACCTATTGGGATAGATGTTACAATACTGCAGAACCTTTGAAGCTTATTCCAATAGATGTGTGACCTGTTGCAATAGATCACTAACCTGTTGCAATAGATGACTCACCTATTGCGATATATGACTCATTTATTGGAATCAGTTTCAGGTTTTATAGTTCTGTAACATAAATACCAATAGGTGAGTCCTCTATTGCAACAAATAACTCATATGTTGCAACAAATGACTCATTTTTTGGAATCAACGTCAGGTTCTGTTGCAACATGTGAGTAATCTATTTCAATAAATGACTCCTCTATTGCAACAAATAACTCGTTTGTTGCAACAGATGACTCATTTTTTTCATTCATGCTATAGCACTGTAGAACCATAAGCATGAATCCAACATATGAGTCTTCTATCGCAACAGATGAGTCATCTGTCATAACAGATGACTCATATATTGGATTCATGTTCGTGTTCTATCCATTGTTGAAAAAATAACAGTAGTAGTGTACCCAGATAGAAATTCAACTAAAAATCATAATTTTACTTACCAACGTCACCTATGAAGTAATGTCAAAGTGATATATAAAATAAAATTTAACCTAAAAAATTGGTCAAGTAGCAGCAGCAACGGTAACAACAACAATAATTGTCAACAACAAGAAGTAGATGATGCTAATGAAGAAGAAAATGATGATAATGAAGAAGAAGATGATGAATAAAACATCAACAACAATGAACAACAACAACCGCGAAAAAAGAGAAAACAACAATAAATGAGAAGAGAGAAACACACATTTTCCCCCTCTGTCTCTAGTTATATTAGGTTTTACATTGGATCAAAGTGTAAATTGAAAAACTTATGGGCTATTCTCAAACTTTTCCCACTTTCTTAATCCATAATAAAGTTATTGTCACCTACACTCATTTATTAAAACTTGAGTCACCTATACCTCATTTTCAAACTTTTTGTCATATTTAACTCAATTGCCCTAGAAAGTATACCTTCAACATGGCTACTGAAAGCCATCTACACAAAAGGATGACGTTGTTGACATAGAATTGTCTTTTATGTTTTCTAATTTGGACTTAACAACTTTTATTAAATGCTCACCCTTTCTCATTTAAATTACAAATCACGCCCTTCAAAAATGCCAACCATTTTCATTTAAATTACAAATGATGCCCTTCATGAAAAAAAAATATCATTGAATATAGTGGGCCCCGCCAAAACTTTTATAAATCTAACGTAAATTAAGTAATTTCCAAAAATCATAATTATATTAATTAATTATAATTAAAATTTAAATAAATATTATATATATTTTTATTCTTATACTAAAATAATATATAGAAAATATTTTTTTTACATATTTATTTTAGCAATTAAAAAAATATTAATTATTTTCTTCTAATAATAACCTTGCGATTTAGTAACTCTATCAAATAGTAAATGTCAAATTTAAGTTTTCAAACACATTAATAAAATTATTTTAATAAAAAAAAAATTCTAAATAAATAATATTTAAGACGTGTGTCAAGTCAATATGGACCAAGTGAAAGAGAACTCGCGATATATTTAATAAGTTGGCATAAATTGTTAATAAGATTTTTCCTTCGTGTGATCAATTATATATTAATAAAATTGATTAATATTGAAATAGTACGAACTTATGACATTATTATTTTTTTTTAATAATTAAGAAGATTTTACATTAAGAAAAAAAAGAAAAGAGGAAGAGCATATAAGCATATAACACGTCTTTCATTTTTTAGATTTATGTGATGTACTTTGAATAAAAATATATTCTTTCATTTAAATTTATATGATGCTATTTGATTGAATAATGACATACATTTATTTTTTTCCATTTTTTCAAATACTATAGAATTTTACTTGAAAAGAAAAGTTTTGTATATTAACATATTTGGGATCCATAACTATAGGTTTCAACATACAAGATTTTGATCAAATAAAATCTTTAAAATTTAGTTATTTTTAAACATAAATAATGTACTTTTAAAAAATTGAAAGAATCTCCTATAAAATTAAATAAAAAATAATAAATTGAAGCTTTTAGTAAGAACATTTTCCCCTTATTATACTCTTTTGATAATTGAAAGCTTAGAATTTAATTAAAACACCAATAGCTTTTGCATTTATTTGAATCAAAGTCTGACAGCATATTTTTATCATAATTATGTTATTTTGACAAAAAAATATTACTAATATAAGTATTTACTTTTTAATAATATTGGGCCCGTGCTAACACGGGCCATTTCCCTCTAGTCCATAATACAAGAAGACTCTTCCTTGAAGACGAACTTGGATGGTAAGCGGCTTCACTTTAAATTTGAAACTTGTGAGTTCGGGTCACCAAGGAAGCAAAAGGAATGAGAGCTCTAGAGAGAGGTAAAAAAAAAACTCTTTAAACAATACATTATGTATGTTGTTATACTGCCTAATGAGAAAAACATATTCTATAAATTAATTTATATTTTTCTTTCAAAAAAAATTAATTATATTGATATTTTGATTTTCTTTCAAAAGAAAAATAAAACTTAAATATAACAAAAAAATAATCAGGACCAATCCCCTAACAATTACACCTTATCTATAGTGTAAAGTGCTAGCGGTCAAATACAAGCCCCCACCAGTGATAGTCAAATACAAACCTAACAAAGTTGGGGACGAATCCCACGAGAAATTATAGGTGTGTTATGAAAGATGTATTTGGACTTGTCTAATCAAATAACTTAACCTTTAACCAAATAAAAAGTATATTTGATTTTTATATTATGAATTGAAAATACCAAGTAATTAAAATAACACTTAAAGTAGACAATTAGAAAACAAAATACTAATCTATTAGACAATTAGAAAACAAAATAATAATCTATGGTTGTTATTTAATGGATAAAAATCTAGAATTGTAGTTCTTACCTACGTGCTAACTCAATGATAATATCTATTTAGCTTGATAACCCGATTGGGGATTGGTTATGACTTTCAGTCAGAAGAAATCACTCAATATCTTTCGATTAATGAGGAATTTAGCCCAAGTTAGCTTTCTCAATTCAAATAGAGCAACAATACAAGCACTTGATTATGAACCCAGTAGAGTTTATTCCTGTCTCTAAACATAATCAATCTTTTAATAGCCTAATGCCTTGTCAGTCAAACTACCCTAACAGAATTCTTCTTTCTCAAGTAAGAAATAAGTCAAATATAGCATAAAATAATGTTCGTAACCATTACTTTCACAGTCACGCACAAAAATGGCTATATAACAATCACCCAATCTATAGCAAGCTTCATATTAATAGCCCATAAAGTATAGCACACTAGGATTAAACTATAACCCTAGATGAAGTAACTAAATACTCAAGAAACGGGAAACACCATAAAGAGCAAACTAGAAAGCACTAACATAATGAAAATTAGAAAGTAATTGCAAACTTTAATTGTCTTCGTCCTAGAAAGGGCTAAAAATGACTAAGAAAGCTCTTGAAATCGCACAACTGTTCTTGCTAGCAATCGAACTATCGTGCTCCGCAATACTTCTAATTACAGGAGCTCTTAGGAGTTCTCCTCAACTATTGCAGACTAGTAGGTGCTGCATATTGTGATACCAATTGGGATCATGCTCAATAGTCAAAGAATTATGCTCGTAATCAGATGATTATGCTCCGTCATGGTCTTTTATATTTTGTGCTTTTTTCACTGCTTTGCAATCAACATGATCTTTACTCTAATCACCTAATTTGCACAAGTTAATTGGATTTCTTTAATCTCCTGAAATTGTTAACTCATTTCATTAGAATCCTTAGCTTAATTGATCACTTTGAACCCCAAACTATGGTGGTGAAAATCACCAGTTATCATTGCACAGAACAAAGGCACATCTGGCATCAGAGTAGCTGATGTCGCCCAAATTATGCTTCGCAATAAAGTATAAAACAGTCGTCGTCAAATATAGAATCCAATCGAGGTTGGAATCGATCCCACAAGGAATATGGTTAAGACCTAGGTCAATATGGTTATTTAGGCTTTTAGTTGTTTATTTTCAATGGGGGGATTTAAAAGAATACGTAAATAGGTTTTACTTTGAAGTAAACAAATATTAGTTTATATTGAGAAATTAATGAGAATGATAAGTAGGATTGTATTCTCCATGATTTCATAACTCCATAGATTCTACGTATTAGTGATCTATCCCGGTGTTTCGTATGGAGTATCGATAGGTTATGAATTCCTAGAATAGCTTTACACTCTTGTCTAAGCAATATCCTCAAGTAAATTTTCTCTTTTCTCGAGTTTGCGTAACTAACCCTATCTTGGATCCCAGATTAGCTTTTCTGAATTATCGACTCAAGCTATTAAGTGAAGGTTGATAGCTCCAAGTCTCTATTGTTTATTCATTTTTTTTATTCATTACTCATCCTTTCGTGCAGAATACAGATTAGGCGAGTTTTAATGTTGCGTGCCATAAAAAAAATTCAAATCCAAGGAAACAATCAATACACGTGAACATTGTTTAAGATTACTTCGTACTATGAATCCTAGTTTGTTAATTTGTCATGGTTCCCATAACCCTTGTTGTGGTTTTTAACTACTCATAATTACAAAAACACAAAAAAAATATGGTATGAAAACATAATCATGCACTTTAAAATCCCACTTCGAATTAAACTTCAAAAATCAATGTTTGTGTGATTCCAAAGCCAAGAATGTGCCTTAGAACCTTACAACAATGTAATAGAATGTAAACTAATACAACAAGACAAATAAAATTATTTATAGACAAAACAAAACCTATTCTAAGCAAAATAGAAAATCTGAGTTGGTCATGCCGAACGAAGGGAAAATACAATCGTGGTTTGATTTCATGATCATCCTTAGATGCTCGTAGTTTGCTAATGAACTTTGTACCCTTCAAGTTTTCCCCGGTCTGATGCTCAGCATGACTCCGTGACTTCTTCCTATGATCATACAATGTAGTTGTCTAATCTTCTTACACTTCAACTCTTGTAGACTTCAATTTTACACTTCATCGCGCGACCTCATAGTACGACTGCCATTTCTATATACGGTTGAGAGATCTAATCATCTGATCCTCTTCATACTTAGCTCCTGTAGGCATATTTTAGGTCTTTTTCCTATGATCAAGTTGTACGATCGTGGCCTCAAGAGACGATAGTAGGAGGATTCCCCAGACCCCACTGGGTGAGAATATACTGGGTATGTTGTTGTTGTTGTATAAGACCCTTCCTCTACTTTATGTCACAACATACCTAGTATGAACCTGGTAAGATAATGTAAGACCCCACACAATTTTCTCGTAGTCTGAGCCTTAGAGCGTGTTCAGTAAAGTGTTAATCTGGCCCTAAAAGGTTGAAAAGTGTCTTCCCAAGTGAGAAGTATTTTGAATCATGTAGAATTTCCCTAATATCGACTTTTTTTCATGTAGATCATTGAATAATCTTTCCATCGATACCAATTTCATCAAAATCCGACATCGGACGAGAAAGTTATGACCGTTTTACTAAGAGCTATCGGAACCGCCCAGGTGCGACGGACGGGTTGACGGACCGTCGCAACCAAGGAAGTAACTCCTTTTTTTGGTCCAAGTGCGACGTCCAGGATGACGGACCGTCAAGGCTGCGATGGACCGTCGCCGCTGAGGCAGTGTGGCCTCATCCTGGCCAACGTGCGGTGAACGATCCGACAGACCGTCGCAACCAAGGCAATGTGTTCTTTTTCTGACCGACGCACGACGGACGATCCGATGTACCTTCAGACTAGCGACGGACCATTGCAGCCCCCGTTCAGTAATTTTAAGACGTTTTTAAAAGTTTTTTTTATTTTTTCTCCCACTTTTTTCATCCCCTATTTATATCCGATCAAGGTTCACAACTTCATTTCTCATCTTCAACATCAAAAACTAGGGTTCCCTATAAATAAAAACCCTTCTTTCTTCTTCAAGAAAAAATCAAGAGAAATCAAGAAATCAAGAATTTCTCCAAGAGCCTTCAAGAAAGAGTTTCCTAAGGTATGCAGATGTTGATTCTTGGGTCCCTTTCATCCAAGAAGATCAAAAACCCTTTTCTAAATTTCAAAGATCTTATGTTTATGAGTTTTCATGATTTATGTGAATTGAAATTGGAGTTCATGCTATTATTGAGTTTTTAATTCATGTTTTGTTTATGAGGTTTCAAGCTTTGACCCTAACATGTGATATTCATGCTAGAACCTCTTCAAGTTGCTTGTTAAGTGATGTGTTCATGTCAATTAAGTGTAGAAATTATTGAATCAGCAAAGCATACTCCCTATATGTTTGATAGAATGCTTATGTGAAAGAATTAGAGCCATTATAGCATGTTGACTAGAAACCCCCAATTGTGTGCAAGCCCATGCATGCCAAGTGTTTGTTGAAAAGCCTTAGTGAATGAATTGTGATATGATAGCATGAAATTCCCCAATTATGTGTTCTTTAATCCATGCTAAGTGTTTGATGCAAGACCTTGTTGAAAGGAGTATGAGCCAATAACATGTCTCCCTATGTTATTACATGTTTATGATTTCTAAATACTTGAAGAGATGCTTTAGTGATTGTGATGCTGAATGAATGTCCATGGTCTTGATTATTCAAGAATGGTCATGTTTTACTTTTATGTTATCAATTCCTGGGGGTATTTATACCCGAAAATTTAGCTGCAGTCTAGAGCCAGTGTTAGTTTTCATGATAATCTCAGTCAAGCAACGATTCTCAGAACTCAGTGAGTTATAGAACTCTGTACTCTCAGATAGATACAGAACTTAAGTAATCTCAGTAATATCAGTATCGCTAATATTCTAGCCTCAGTTCAGTACTCAACTTAGATCTAGTAGTATTTGAGTGTTCAATTCAGACCTCAGTAGTATTCGAGTAATCTTTTCAGAGCTTAGTATCATTCAGTCAGATAACGAGATTCAATAATATTTCGTCAGATACGAAACCAAGTGAATTTAGCTTAACTCAGTCAGATCATTCGAGAAACATGATCAGTATCAGATTCAGCTTAGTTTAAGTTCAGTTAAGAATCAGTTCAGAGTCTTTCAGTTGGGAGTAGGAGCTAGCACCGAGCGAGTGCAGGGATGACGGATCCCCATTAGAGAGGCAGAGTCGTTAGGAGCAATCCCTAAACTCCAGAATTACGTAGCCAGCTCAGGAGCAGGATTCACCCATTAGAATAAGTCTTGACTATTATACTGCCTTAGGCTTGACTTCCTGTGAGGGTCACCCATTAGAGAGGCTTGACTAGAGTTGAGGTCTTTACCCGTGGCACGGTATTGACACCCTTCCAGCTAGGGTTACAGGTTGGACCCCACCAGTTCAGATTCGGGGCATGTCGGTTAAGTGAGAACTCCCACAGTTTCAGTTTCAGTATCAGTCTTCAGAGTAGAACTCCGAAATCAGGAATGTCAGATACAGTCAGCTATATCAGTAAGGAACTCAGATAGTTCCATTGATTCATGGACCACCCGCTAGATAGGCATAGTCTCACGTAAAGTTATTCAGTATCAGTATTATCAGATCCAGATATCACCCATTAGATAGGCTTGATCTCAGTCTCAGATTCAGTTGAGTAATCTCATTATCAGATCCAGAGATCACCTATTAGATAGGCTTGATCTCAGTCTCAGATTCAGTTGAGTATTCTCATTATCAAATTCAGAGATCTTCCGCTAGATAGGTTTGATCTCAGACATAATCTTTTTTTTTTATCATTGATAGTAGATTCAGGAATCATCCGTTAGAGAGGTTTGATCTCAGATTCACTCAGTCATGAGTAGTAAGCTCAGCTTTCAGTCATTGATATGAGTAGATTCTGTTAATCAGCTTCAGTATCATCAGTTTCCGAGATCACTCGCTAGATAAGACTGATCTCAACTTCAGTACTCAGTTATCGATGTTAGAAGCTTCAGTTATTCAGTATCTCAGTATTAGTAGTGAGTTCAGATGACAGTAAAGTAGTATGCGAGTTTCAGTATACAGAGTCATGATGATTTCAGTTATGGTTTGTGCATTCATTCATATGTCCTCATTCAGTACTCCCTTGATTATTAAGTTAAGTAATTGTTTATGCATAAGCCCATTACATTTAGCCTTACCTCATCTTCATACTCAATACATTCCTATATACTGACACATTTGCACTATGGTGTTTTATTTTACACCATAGGTCCAGAGGTACGAGATCCAGAGTACCCTTAGCAGCTCAGTCCCAGTCAGCAGCAGTAAACGTAGCAGTGAGTCCTCTTCATTCGAGGATGATCCTTATTTTATTATCGCATCAGATTTAGTTTATTTTCAGTAGACGGAGTTAGTTGGGGGCATGTCCCATCAACTCCATAGTTCAGACATTTTAGAGTTTTTTGGACAGATATATCAGTATTCAGTTTTCAGTTTTGAGTATTCTAGACGTTTTGAACCTTATGGCCAGTTTTTGCCAGTTTTTTGCATTTATTACAGATATTATGCAGTGCTCAGGTATAGATATCAGTAGAGGGTTAGCTTGTGGTCCTTTGGGATCATGAGCACCGTGTGAAGTTCCGATTCTAGAAAATTGGGTCATTACAGATAAATGTCGTTTTAGACCCATTTTGTCCAAAATCCAACATTTCCCTTCTTAGAACCTATTTAACTTGCAAACACACAAAAACTCATCATATCCACATAAAAATACCTTTGCACTTACTAACATTAATATTTTTAAGCATCTCAAGTGTTGTAATTTCATGGCACATCAACACCCTCAACATAGAATATTTGCATATCCTCATGCAAATAAACAAACTATACTATCATGATGCTTAACCTAGAGAAAACTAAAAATACTACGACACTCAATTTTCCACAAAAATTCAATTTTAGCACGCATCAATCAAAACACAGTTCAACACCCTTCAATTATCATTAAAACTCATCCAATGCGGTGTACACACAAACTAATCATCATAACACAATGGGATCAACGCATGGCATCGCATTATCAGTAGATGACCCAATACTTAAACAAGTGACACTATCCAAGCAAGCAACAATTAGAATACAACTCCTATGCCCTCACGTTAAAGAAGTCCCAATACTCAGTATATGCAATAAATATAAAAAACTAGGACTGAAACAAATCTCTTACTCTCACTAAGAAGTTAGACCATGTATGTTTAATACCATAGGCTTGCCCTTTCTATGCTTAGCTTTCAGTCGATCAAATTAGGATCAATATAAAACTTTTATTGGTTTGTAGTGTAGGATTTAGGTCGGGTATGCTACATATAGGTACAATGACTAACTCTCCTTGACACTACACTCTTTTTGGATTCCACTTTGTCTACCCTCTTTTTATTCATATCCTTTTTCAACGTTTTCAATCTTTCAGATCCTAGGTGCGGTTTTATTTTCTAAAATTTCCTTTTTCTCTTTTTTTTTCAAACTTTTTCTTTTTCTTTTCTTTTTCTATTTTTATCACTTTGTAGCTATTATTGGTTCCCTTCTACACTAAACTATTTATTTTCTTCAGATTTAACAATTTTAATACAGTCTATGCTAAAGTGTTCAAGAAAATAGAGTGCAAAAATTAGGAATTCAAAAAATGATTCAAGGAAAAAATATGGCTACCAAAAAATAGGCACAGACTCAAAGAGGCTAACTAGTGATATAATATTTAAAAAGGCTAAAATATACAAGACATATAAAAAAAGCCTATTATCATATTTTAGACAAAAATACTTTTGTTTTTCAATAACTTGTAGGGCAAGTTCTAGAATAAGATACGAAACATAGAATATATGCTAAAAATTCTCACTATACATGGCACAAGTATCAATCAAGATGCATCAATTCTACTTCTAAGATAGACAGGGTCATACCAAACTACAAAATAAGAATAAACTATATACAAAGTAACAATCATGAGCCTAGATGTCAAAACGTCTATTATTTTATCTTATACTCAAACATATTAAAAAATACTACTCAAAATTAGGCCTAAATTGCTAGTATCAATCCAATAAAAAGAGTCTTTTCTTTTCACTCATTTTTTTTTTAAAAAATCAATACTACTAAAATAGAAATATTGCTTCTAAAATAAATAACTCGGTTCAAAGGGTCTTTCCCCCATCCCAAAAAAGAACCGAAAGAAAAAATCAAGGGATGGAAAAAGTATGCTTTACTAAAGATTAAAAAAAATAAAAATCAACAAAAACTATATTAATCTAAAGAATAAAAATAAAATCTTTTTGTAATTTTGGACTTTTCAATTTTTTTCAATAAAAAATAAATAAATAAAAGAAAATCGTACAATGCAAATAAATAAATGAACAAAAATTTTATAGCATGCTTTACCCTTGATAAATATTGAAAGATATCTCACCTCACACTTAAAATCATGGATTGTCCCCAAAGCAATAAATAAAGTAAAACGAAGGTTAAAGATACTCCCTAAAACCCTTAGGGCCTAGCTAGCGACATATTTCTTTAATTTTCATCAAGAATCACACGCACCTCACACTTAAGCTCAAACGTGCTTCTTAGCTTTGAATTCAGGTACTCAGACTTAGCCTAAAACTTCAAAAACAAACAAAAAACCAAAAAAACAAAAAAAAACCCAAAAAAATGCAACAACAACAACAACAACATACCAGTGTATTCCCACATAGTGGGGTCTGGGGAGGGTAGAGTGTACGCAGACCATACCACTACCTATGGTGAGGTAGAGAGGCTATTTTTGATAGACCCCCGACTTAGGATCGATAACAGTATAACAAACACAAAATATAAATGCATATAAACAGTACCATATGCAAAATAGACTAACACCACTAGCCACGAGATAATACTACAACCATAAAATAATACTAAAAACTATCTATCCGAAATCATAGATATCACTCAACATCATAAACAAGAAACTTCAGACACAAATAAAGAACGCTCCCCTACTATTACCGACACACTTCCACCCCTTAACCCTCCACCCTAATTCGTATTCTCCCCTCTTTCCTATCAAGGGTCATGTCCTTCGTAAGCAGTAACTGCTCCATATCATGCCTAATCACCTCCCTCTAATATTTCTTTGACTTACCTCTACCCCGCCTAAAAATATCCATAGTTAGTGTCTCGCACCTCCGTATTGGAGCATCAGAGCCCCTCCTCATCACATGCCCGAACCAACATAACCTCACTATTTTCATCATGTTCTCTATCAGAGCCACTCCCATCTTCTCCTGAATAATCTCATTCCTCAGCCTATCTTTCCTGGTATGGCCACACATCCATCACAATATCCTCATCTCTACCACCTTCAACTTTTGGATATGGGAGTTCTTAACTGGCCAACACTCCGCTCCATACAACATAGCCGGTCAGACTGCCACTTTGTGAAACTTAACTTTAAGTTTCGAAGGCACCTTCTTATCATATAAAACTCCTAAAGCGATCCTCTATTTCAACCACCCTGCCCCAATACGGTGTGTGATATCCTCGTCAATCTTATTATTCCTCTATATCATAGACCCTAGATACTTGAAACTCTTCTTTTTCTAAATGGCCTGAGAATCTAGCTTCACTACCACGTCAACCTCCTACGACATATCACTAAACTTACACTCCAAGTACTCTATTTTGGTCATGCTCAACTGAAATATTTTAGACTCAAGGGTCTGTTTCTAATTCTTCAACTTATCATTAACTCATCCCCGATTCTCATCAATCAGTACCACATCATTAACACATAACATACACCAAATCACCTCTCTTTGAATATGTCGCATCAAAACATCCATCACCAAGGCAAATAAAAAAGTGCTAAGAGTCAATCTCTGGTGCAACCTTTTCAAAATCGAAAAGTGCTGTGAATCTCCACTTATGTCCTCATAAGAGTCTTCGCGCAATCATACATGTCCTGAATCGACCTAGTGTACACCACGGGCACCTCTCTAGCCTCCAAGAACCTCCATAGAATCTCCCTCTCATATGCCTTCTCAAGACCAATAAACACCATTATAAGTCCTTCTCCCTCTCCAAAAAATGCTTCACTAATCTTCTCATAAGATGAATGGCCTCAGTAGTCGAGCGACCTGGAATGAAACTGAACTGATTCTCAGAGATAGTCACGATCCTTCTCTGCCTCAACTCTACCACCCTTTTCCAAACATTTATAGTATGACTCAATAACTTGATACCCCTTTAGCTATTGTAACTCTGGATGTCCTCCTTGTTTTTATATAATGAAATTATTATACTCTACCTCCATGCTTCTAACATTTTTTCCGCCCAAAAAATGATGTTAAGCAACCATGTCAACCACTCCAAACTTTCCCTACCAGTGCTCTTCCAAAAATACATTGGAATCTCGTCTGGCCTCGTTGCCCTACCCCGACGCACCTTGCAAATAGCCTCCTTGACCTTCTCAACCTTGATATGCCTATAATAACCATAATTGCGACACTTCTCAGAATTCTCCAAGTCCCCCAACACGAAACCTTTGTCCCCCTCATCATTCAAAAGTTTATGAAAATAGGACTGCCATCTCTTCCTAATGAGGGTATCCTCAACCAACACTGTACCATATTCTTTCTTGATGAATTTCACTTGGTCAAGGTCATGAGCCCTTTGCTCTTTGGCCTTAGACAGCATATATAACTTCTTATCCCCGCCTTTCTCCTCTAAAGCCTCATACAAGCTCTCAAAAGTTGTTGTCTTAGCAAACGTAACCGCTAACTTAGCCTCTCTTATAGATTCCTTATACTACTCTTTATTCTTCTGCCTCTCCTCATCATCCCTGCTTTCAACTAACGTAGCATAATACACCTTCCTCTTAACTTCTTCTTTCCACCACCAATTCCCTCGATACTTACCAGATCGACCACTTGAGACACCCAACACCTCTCTAGCGGTCTCCCTAATTCAACTGGTAGTCGTATCCCACATACTATTTACATCCCCTCTACTCTCCCAAGCCCCCTAACTTCTTTTATAATTTTCTACTATACTTAAGAGGAGTGGTATAAAAATAAAGAAATCAAGCAATAGAGGTCACATATTGTAATTCTTGGTCCTTAAATGAGGAATGTAATTTTTGATTTTGGCACAACAAATTCAAGAATATAGACATAGTTTTCCTCCTTCTTACACTTCTCCATAGGTTCAGATGGTTCAATTAATATCTGACTATCTAACACAATGTGGAAAAATAATTAGAATGAGGTCCAATACACCATAAATCATTAATTACATTATTATTTACATCCTCATAGTTACATGCCAGAGTTCTTAAAAATAAAATATCTACTTCCCCACATAACTCTAGTGTACTTTTCTCAATAGTTATAACATCAATAAAAGTATATCAAGTTGTAAGATCATGACATCAAGACAGGATCATAGGAGATTTCATCTATTTGGCTTTGAGACCCTTTCATTGCTTTATGTCATGACAACCCTGGTACGCTCGTGATTGAAATTAGGTGTGTTTATACACTTATGTATTATTATCTATGTATGTTTAGCCTGGTTTTGAGGACTTCTTATGTGCTTAACAAGTTGTTAATGGTGTGATTGAGTATCTATGTGTTGAAGTACATTTTTGGAGTGCTTATGGTGTAATGAAAATAAGTTAAGGATCAAAATGATCACATAGAGTTTAGATGAGAAAACTAGTATTGCTAGCTTGAGCTATGTTCGTTTTAGTGAACTTTGATGGATTCTATTATGTTGTGTACACTAATGCATGTTACTTGATTCTGTAGGAGGCCATGAAAGGTTTTAAGAGAAATGGCAGGAAGCAAAACAATCTTAAATAAAGTTGTAAAGGCATCCACAAAGTGTGGGACATGAAAGAAATTAGAAGGAGTTAACTACAAAAAAACTTGGCATTTGGAGGACAAGGGATGCCACACCCTTAGAGATTCGATATAAGGCCGTGCCATGTCTTGGGAAACAAAGTAAAATTCAATTTTTAGTAAGCATACATAGAGGAGTTTACTATAAAGAAAACTTCGCATTTGGAGGACAAGGGGTACCACACCCTTAGAGCTTCGATATAAGGGCATGCCATGCCTCAGGACACAAAGTAAAATGAAATTTTCAGTAAGCATGTGAATTAAGGGGGTGTCACGCCTAAGGACATTCACGATAAGGCCATGCCACACCCAAGGGTAATTCAACCAAAATCCTTCTACACTATAGATAGGGTATTTGGCTCCTATTCTAAAATTTTTTGATGACTTTTGAAGAGACAAAACACATGAGGAGGCTTCAATTAGGGTTCTTATTCTTTACTTTAGTTTACTTTTATTTTTTACTCATGAAGTCCAATCTTGTGATTCTTTGTAAGACTATGAATGGCTAAACACCCTTGTTCTAGGGTTAAGGCTATGAACTTGAATACTTAAGATTCAATTGAGTGGTTTTATGTTGATTATCATATTTTGTACTTCATATATAATTGATTATACTATTCTATCAATTTGCGACCTCTAAAATAAATCTATATTTCTATTGTGAGCTCGAAAAGAGAAACAATAGAATAGATCATGGAATATATGGAGTGGGTTCCTATAATTTATATGAATTAAAGATAGGATTTGCAGTTGGGATTGGAATATACCTAATTTTCTGCATTGGTTCAAATACGGGTTAACATACAATTGCATTTAAATTAGTTCTCACATCCCCACTCAACGATGTAGTTGTGGGGCTAATTTAGATAGACGATTAAAGGTTCAGAAGACCATAATCATGTTATCAACCCCGTGAATCAACAACCAAGATAATTAACTAAAGCAACAAGATTGTTTAGCTTCGTAGGAATGTTCAACTTGAGTTGACCCTGGATTTCTCCTCATTATCATTCCAAACACTTTATAATCTCGTATTGTTTACTGTTGCTTTTAATTCTCAAAATTGAACTCTTTTTGGTTATGATTCGTAGTTATTTAATCTTCTTAGTAATGTTAGAATTGGATTATTTCTAAACAAAAGTCTCTGTGGGTTTGATATCCAACTCAAAAGGGCTACTTTATTACATGTACAACCACGTACACTTGCGTGTGCAGTAGGGCACAATAAGTTTTTGGTGCCGTTGCCGGGGACTTGAAATATTGGCAATTTTCTTATTTTTAGTTGTGCTACTTCATTTTATAAGTACTAAACACTTGGTCTTATCTTCTGAGCTTATAGGTACTAGTCTAAATTTCAAGTAAACTAGCGAGGGAAAGGAATTTGGTTGACCCATTCCTGAACCTGAGAGATGCTTACATCAATTAAGGAGAGAAGTAGTACATCTCTATTGCATCCTGCAAGCTCAATAAAGCAAAGATATTCCTATAGTCATGGCTGAAGATCAACTGGCCCACATGACAATATGCAAAGTAGCAATCCCACTCACAACTAATATTACCTCCGTCATCCGCAAACCAAAACTTAGAGGTAGATTTGAGCTTAAATAGAATATGGTGCAATTGTTGCACAACAGTGGTTAGTTCACAGACCTATCACAAGAGGATCCATAGGTCTATCTACAAAATTTCTTAGAGATCAGTGACACCTTCATTCCCACTGGAGCCTCTAGAGACTATGTGAGTCTCACTCACTTAACCTTTTTACTATTGGGGGAAGTGAAGAAATGGTTGAAGCCAAAAAACTTCAAACTCCATCACTACTCGGGATAACTTGACGATGAAGTTTCTCATTCGATTCTTTCCATCTGGAAAATCGTAAGATTAAGGAGTGAGATCATGAGTTTTAGAGAGAAGCCATACGAGAAGCAATATCATGCATGGGAGAGATTTAAATATCTTCTTTGGGACTGCCGCACCACCAATATACCAATAAGGTATTAGTCTATACTTTTGTGGAATCTCTTGACCATACCACACAAGTTTTGCTAGATTCAGTTAGAGGTGGTCAAGCATTAGAGAAGACTTATGATGATTTATACACTCTCTTGAACCGAATTTCACAAGATAATCTCGAATGGTAGGGTGATATGTTAAGAAATGTAGTAAAGAAGTCTGTGGGTATGATTGAGGTTAATAGTGTCATACCTTTGGACACTCAATTCGTATCATTTTAGAACCAAATAATGACATAGTTTAACAAATTGAGTGTACCTAAACCTAAGGCCCAAGTAAATGTAGTTCAACAAACTCAGTCTTAGTATAAGATTTGAGGAAATAGTGGTCACTCTGCGAGCTCATGTGGAGCAAATCTGCAGTCGGTTAGTTTTGTGGGCACTGAGCATAAGGGAAATCTAAACTATGGTAATGACTACAACCAAAATTGGAAGAGCCAGTCCAATTACCCATGGGAAAAAAATCAGACTCAGACTCAGCAATTTCAGCAGCAAGATAACATTCACATAATACTTAGGCCAGTAATATTAAAGAGACTTTGAAAAACATGACAGCGGAGATAAAAATGACTTTCTTAGAAGAATTTAGAGACACAACTGGAACAGTTACCTTAAGCACAAAATTGTCACGACCTGAGGCTATCCCCTAGTCGTGACACCATACTTAAGGCCACAAGTAAACCCAAGCTAACCTATGACTTGTTACCTGCTATGAGCACTGAGTAAAGTAATAATAAAGTATCACTTGTGGAAGTTAAACTGATAGAAATACTGTGAAAATGGTATACTGAAACATCACCCAACATGTCTGAACTAAAGATAAAATTGAAAACAACTTTGTCTATCTGAAAGCCTCTAAAACATGAGGAGTTGATGGGACAAACCCCCAAATAATTCCAACTATCTGAGATAAAGTAAAATGCTGAAAGTAACTAAAAATATCTTGTCCTGTATGGATGAGGACTCACTACTACTACTGTTGAGAGGTACTGGGCTAACTAAGGGCGATAAAAAAACTAAGCGTCCAAACCTATGTTATAAGATAATATAGTGCAAAGAAAGTATGCAATCAGTACTTTGAATGTACTGGTACATGAGGTACAGACAACTGAAATACATATGGACACTAACATGGATGCATGAACATATAAAAAGAATGCAAGACCAAGTAAAGCATGAATTGAGATAAACTGTAAAATTGAACAACTGAATATCGATAAACCATACACTTGGTCATCCAAACCATATCTGATATGATCTTAATACTGTACTAAGATTATGGGAGCTAACTACAACCAACATACCCAAATTTGAGCTAATTGAGTTCTAATTTGTAACCTCAGTTGGGAGGGTGCTGGTACCTTTCCAGAGGCACCAACACATGACTGATGATGTGGATCCATAAGGGTGATGTACCGAAGGATGAGGGTGTCATGCCTCTACTGACAGAGGACCCCTTATAATTAATGGTGGCATCGTAGGTCTAGAACTTAGGGACTACTACTAACGACTCATGCCTAACTGATGGGGGAGCCGCCATCCCTACGTCTACTCGGTGATAAGTGTTACTACCAATAGAATAACACTTGTATTATTATTCATCTAACATGATATGGTACTGTACTGATAAGCGCTCAGCATTAACATGGTAATCTGAAGATGATAATAAAATCATGATCTGACTGACTTGTTACTTAAAAATGGAAATATGTAAATACATATAGGTACCGGGTGTTCATAATCCCCCAACACAGAATGATACTTTAAATACAATAACATTATTTAAAACATTGTAAGGAAATCATGATTCAAAGACCCAAAACATAGTACATTTCACTAAACTGACAAAATCCATGAATTTGAACATAGGAATATAATAAACTTGGGAGGACAATATGTTCACATGGTTTAATTCATGAATTGATAAATTAACATGGTATCAACTGAATATGATATGTGTGATTTAAATTCAAAGCATATAATAACATAATTCACATGGGAAAACATATGGGCATGGCTTGAATTCAAAACTAGTAAGAAAACATGGAGTAAATTCATACCTAACATTTAAATTTTATAAAAAGGGGATAAAGAGTTCATACTTGAACAAAAAGAAACTTTTGGGACTCAATGGGTGGAAGAAACCTATTGATGAATACCCCACATACCTTAATTGATTGAGTTCTTAAAGAAGAAGCTTGGAATTGGGACCTTGAATGGTTGAATCCTTGGGAAGATGCTTGAATTTATGTTCTTGGGAATGGGGATGAGTTTTACGTGTTAACTAATGGGGAATAGGGAAAATAGTTCCCCTCTTGGGGTTTTTAATTCGTGAATTGGGTGTTTGGGGAGAGGGAAAAGGGCTAAAATGCCCCTTTGAATGTTTAATAAGGCTGTAGGAAAAACACAACATTCGTGGCACGGAGTCTATCGCAAAGGCTAGCCTCCGTGACACTGCATGTATTGCAGAGTCTAACCTCTGTGACATACTATGTATCACGGAGGTGATGCATCCATGACACGTCTAAATCGCAGAGGCATTCTGCCTCTGAGGTCTAAAAAGACCCCGAACCTATCCCAAAAATTTCGAAACTCTCCTGGATGACCCTTTTAATACCCCAAACATATTTTAACTCAAAAGTTGATATTTTAAACTCAAGAAAGCCAAAAATGAAATCTTTGGGTCTTAAAATTGCTAAGTCTTTTGTACTTAATTTGAATTAATGCCTTATACCCCTCTAAATATGTGTCTACTAGTTGGAAATATGTCTAGAATCTTACTGGGTATTACAATATCTCCCCCTTAGGATCATTCATTCCTGAATGACACTATTTGAGAAGAGATACTAGGAAAATTGAGATTGTGTACTGAATACTTGTGAGCCGAATCATGATTAAATGACTAAATCTGAAATATGATACATGGACTGAACTGAATTCATAAATGCATGTAATGACACGAAGATGGTTATATAGTTGAGATAGAAAATGAGAAAATCACTTAAGAAAAACCATTACCTCACACCGGATCTGAATTCGTAGAGAAGAGATAGGGATACTTGACTTACATATCGACTTCTACTTCCCAAGTAGCTCCTCAACGAAATGATTCCTCCATAGAACCTTAACCAAAGGGACCTCTTTATTTCTCAACCTATAAGTATGACGGTAAAAAATCTCAACTGGGACTTCTTTGTAGGAGATACTATCTTTATCATCCACACTCTTTAAAGAAACAACAAAAGCTGAATCACCAGTACATTTCTTTAGCAAGGAGACATCAAACACCGGATGCACTGAAGCCAAATCTGCAGGCAACTCTAAATCATAAGTTACCTTCCCAAAATGGTTTAAAATCCTTTATGGGCCAACATATCGGGGAGTGATCTTCCCCTTCTTGCCAAATCTCTTCACCCTTTTTATAGGCAAAATTTTTAGATAAACCAAGTCACTAATACGAAACTCAATATCTCTTCTCCTCACATCTGCATAAGATTTCTAACGACTTTGGGACATCTTCAACCTTCCTTGGATTAACTGAACTTTCTCCATCTCCCTATACACTGAATCTGGCCCTATCACAGTAGCCTTACCCACTTTAAACCAACTAATAGGAGATATACACCTCCTTCCATAGAGAACCTCAAAATAGTTATTGTTGTAGGCAAACTCAATCAAAGGTAAGTGGTCATCCGAACTACCCTTGAATTCCATAACACAAGCCCTCATTATGTCCTCTAAAGTATGAATGTTCCTCTCTGCCTAACCATCTATCTGAGGATGAAAAGCTGTACTGAGATGGACTTGGGTATCAAGACCCTTCTAAAAATCCTTTTAAAAATAAGAGATAAACTGAGTACCTCTATCTGAAATGTTGGTTGATGGAACCCAATGCAACTTTACCAACTCCCTGAGATAGAGTATAGCATAATCCTTTGCTAAATACGAAGTATGAACTGGTAAAAAATAGGCTGACTTGGTCATTTTATCTATAATGACCCAAAACATATCTTGCTAACGACGCGTACGAGGAAACCCTGTCAAAAAATCCATGTTCACTACCTCCCACTTCTAAGTAGGGATACTGAACTCCTGAAGCGTACTACAAGGAATTTAGTGCTCAACCATAACCTGCTGATTATTTGACCACTTTGCCATAAATTCTGCAATGTCTTTGTTCATACCATTCCACCAATAGATTTTATGCAAATTATGGTACATCTTAATGGCTCCTGGGTGAATAGAATGTCATGCACCATGCAATATAGCTAAACTATGCTATCTCAGACCATCAACACAAGAAATACTTAACCTGCCTTGACAGTGAAGCACACCATCTCCCCCTTGGGATAAAACCTCAACCTCTTGATCCCTAACTACCTCTTCAACTTGGCCAAGATAGGATCCCTGTCTTTCTTTTCTTTTACTTAGGCAACCAATGAAGATTTTGAACCATTCTGAACCCGTATACTACCTTCGATCGAATCAACCAACCAAATATCTAACCTGGCAAGCTGATGAATCTTATGGACTAACTTCTTCTTATCATCCTCAACATGCGCGACACTTCCCATTGACAATATACTAAGGCATTAACCACTATATTGTCCTTACTCAGGTGATACATCATAGTCATATCATAATCCTTCAATAATTCCAGCCACCTTCTATGATGGAGATTTAGTTCTTTCCACGTGAACACATATTATAAACTCTTATTATTCGTAAACACATCAACATAAACCCCATAAAGGTAATTCTTCCAAATCTTAAAGGCAAAGACAACTGCTGCCAACTCAAAGTCATGGGTTGGGTAATTCCCCTCATGGGGTTTAAGCTATCTAAAGGCGTAGGCTATGACCTTACCTCGCTGTATTAACACACAACCAAGACCAACTCTAGAAGCATCACAATAAACTACAAACCCATCTGTGCTATCTGGCAAAGTCAAGATTGGAGCGGAAGTGAGTCAAGTCTTCAACTCCTGAAAACACTTCTCACAGTAATCTGACCAATGAAATTTGACTTTCTTTTGGGTTAATAGAGACATCGGGGAAGCAATAGAAGAAAAACCATCAACAAACCATCTGTAGTAACCAACTAAACACAAGAAACTCCAGATATCTAATAGAGATATGGGTCTAGCCTAGTTTCTTACTTTCTAGGTCTCTTGAGGATCAACTCGAATGCCATCATCGGAAATGATGTGACCAAGAAAAGATACTGATCTCAACCAGAATTTCTTCCTACTAAACTTAGCAAATAACTGGTAATCCTTAAGGGTTTGTAATACAATCCTCAAATAGTCTGCATAATCACCTTTACTATGAGAATAGACGAGGATGTCATCTATTAAGACTATGATGAACATATCCAAGTACTACTTGAACACCCTATTCATCAATTCTATAAAAGATGCAGGAGCATTTATTAGTCCAGAAGACATAACTAGGAATTCAAAGTGACTATATCGAGTTCTGAAGGATATCTTTGAGATGTCATATTCTCTAACTCTAGATGATAGATGAATCTGAGGTCTATCTTAGAGAAATAGCTTGCACCATGAAGTTTGTTGAACAAGTCATCAATTCTGGGGAGAGGCTACTTATTATTGATTGTGACTTTGTTCAATTGACGGTAGTCGATGCACATTTTAAAGGAACCATCTTTCTTACACACAAAGAGGACTGAAGCACCCTATAGAGAAATACTAGGCCTGATGAAACCTTTATCTAATAGATCTTTTAACTATTTCTTTAACTCTTTAAGCTCAGCTGAAGCCATTCTATAAGGTGGAATTGAGATGGACTGGGTATCTAGGAGGAGATCAATTCTGAAGTTAATTTCCTTCTCAGTAGGAACTCCAGGAAGATATTTGGGGAATACTTCTGGAAATTCATTCACTACTGGAACTGAATCAAGACTCAGTGTTTTGGAATTTGAGTCCTTAACTCAGACAAGATAGTAAATACATACTTTGGAAATCATCTTTCTTGCCTTAAGATAGGAGACAAACTGACCCTTAGGTAGTAAAGTACTACCCCTCCATTCAATAATGGGCTCATTATAAAACTAGAACTGGAAAATCACATTTCTTCAATCTACTAAATAATAGCACGAGTAGAGCCTATCTATAGAGAGAATGACATCAAAATTAGTCATCTCTAACTCCAAAAGATCAACTGAAGTAACTTTCTGAGATACTGTGACCAGAAAATTTATGTATACCCGTCCGTCTATAATAGAACTACCCACTGGGGTAGACTTTGAGAATGGCTCTGTTAATATGTTGGGACTGGCACCGAAGTCTACGGCTATAGAAGGAGTCATAAAGAAAAGTGAAGCTCCGGGGTATAATAATGCATAAAAACGAAGATAGAAGACTTGAAACATACCTATAATAATATCAGGAGAACTTTCCTAATCAGGCTGAGTTTGGAGAGCATAAAGTCAATTCTGAAGATACCCACTGGTGGCATTAGAGGTGGCACCCTGTTGAGTAGGGCGACCTACTGGTGCTACTGAAGAATTAGTCTGGCCCTACTGACCATTATTTCTACCTTTCTATATACCCAATGGGTAATCCCTTGTCTTGTGTCCTGAATTGCCACATCCAAAACATGTATCACTACCTGCTCTGGACTGACGTTGACGATTCTTACCATACTTCCTACAAAGCATATTGGTGCGACTATTATTTATACTATCCTGGGACTAAGAGCCTGGAGTCCTATCCCTATAATCTTATTTGAATTTAGGCACTGGCTGAAGATGGGGCCGGAGTTAAAATTTTTTGGTGGAACTGAGAACGATTCCTGGCATCAGACCTCTATTGAGAAAAGTTGAAGCTATTGGTTCTGGCACTCTTATTTTCCCTTTCCTTCTCCTTATGTTTCTCCTCTTTAATCTGCTAAGAATGGACTATCAACCTAGAGATATCCATCTTCTTGATCAACATAGCTATCCTACACTCCTTAACCACTTTATCAGAAACTTTTGACTCGAACTTACTCATCTTGGACCTAGAATCAGCCACCATAGTAGGAGAATACCTTGCCAAATCAGTAAACTTGAGTGAGTACTCCTTCATACTCATACTACCCTGCTTTAAATTGATGAACTATTGTACTTTAGCCTCTCTTAACTCAAGTGGAAAGAATCAATCTAAGAAACCCGTGGTAAACTCCTCTTATTATATAGGTCCTACTTTAACACATCTATCCTTATTCCACTACTTAAACCAAATATGAGCCACTCCCTTCAACTGATAAGTAGCTAAGTCAGCACTCACGCTAGCAGTAACACCCATAATTTTTGTCACCTTCTGCGTATAACCTAGAAACTCCCATGGAGCCTTCTCATACTTGGATCTAGAAAACAATGGCAGATTTATTTGAGTAAAGTCTCGGATCCAGCTGCAGCTGTATTCAACATTAGATTGGCTGGGGCAATAAACTATTTGTTATTTTGAGTAGCCACAGAATGGGCCAAAGCTGTGAAAGTGGCCCTTAAATCAGCATGAGAAATATATTTGTTCAAGGGATCTTCCTGAACACGTGGTGATGAAGGCTGATCCCTATTTATTCTTCCATTATTTCTTTTGGGAAGTATTTTCTTTAAACAGATAAAGGACGAGTTGGAAAGGTAATTCAATAGAGCTCATTTTCTTTCGCATGACATGAATACTGAAAGAAAGGAAAATTTCCTAAAATATCTTGTAGCCTCTTGCCTATAAGTGTAGCGCGCTTTACACCCATGCACAATACTCTACTCAATGCGGCTTTCAGATACTAAGACACTTTAAAACCTTAGTCTCAAATACCAAGTTTTGTCATGAACTGAGGCTACCATCTAGTGGTGATACGGTGCTTAAGGCCATAAGTGACCCTAAGCTAACCTATGATTTGGTGTCTGCTGTGAGCACTGAGTAAAGTAATAATAAGGTATTATATGCGGAAGTTAAATTGATAGAAATACTATGAAAATGGAATATTGAAACATCACCCAACATGTTTGAACTAAAGATAAAACTGAAAACAACTTTGTCTATCTGAAAGCCTCTAAAATATGAGGATTTGATGAGACAAACCCCCAACTAACTCCAACTATCTGATATAAAGTAAAATACTGAAATTAACTAAAAATGTCTTATTCTTGATGGATGAGTACTCACCACTACTGATGCTGGGAGGTACTGGGCTGACTAAGGGAGATCCAGGAACTAAGCATCCGAACTTATGTTACAAGAAAACATAGAACAAAGAAAGTATGCGATTAGTACTTTGAATGTGCTGGTACATGAGGAAAGGAAAAATTAATTGCTTATGGACACCAATACGGAAGCATGAATATGTAAAAAGAATGCAAGTCCAAGAAAAACAAAAACTAAGATAATCTATAAAACTGAACAACTAAATACTGGTAAACCGTACACTCGGTCATGAAAACCTGATATGTGATGGTCTGAATACTATACTGAGACTGTAGGAGCTAACTATAACAACATTCCCCAATATGAGTTAATTGGGGTCTAACCTGTAACCCCATTGAAAGGGTACTGGTACCTTTCCATGGTTACCAACACATGACTGGCGATGTGGATCCACTAGGCTGATGTCCTAAAGGATGAGGGTGTCATGAATCTACTAATAGGGGACCCCTAATAATCTACGTTGGCACTGCAGGACTGGAGCTTATGGACTAATACTAATGACTCATGCCTAACTGGCGGGGGAGCCGCCATCCCTACATTTTCTGGGTGCTAAGTGTTACTCCCAGTTGAATGACACTAGCATTATTATTTATTTAACATGATATGGTACTATACTAATAATTTCTCATCATGATTGACACACCCAAATCACAAAGGCACTCTACCTTCAAGGTCCAAAAACACCCCGAACCTATCCCAAAAATTTTGAAACTCTGTCGGATGAACCTTTTAACATCCCTAAACACATTTCAACTCAAAAGTTCATGTTTCAAACTTGGGAAGGCCAAAAATGAAATCTTTAAAATCTTGGGGTCTGAAGCTTTGATTTCGTATGGCATTCCACCTACATGGTCGTGAAATTGCCTTTCATCTTGGAAAGTTTAGGGTATGTTGCCTAGCCGCCTGCTGCTCTCATTGGCATTTGTCCGTGCCCCTCTATCTCCCCATCTATTTGGTATCATAGCCATCCCCACTCCTGGATTTCGGGAGGAAGCAGGATTTTACATCCACCTCTGCTGATTGCTAACACGTAATCCAGCTTTAGATTTTTATTTTTAGTGTTTAGTTTTACTTTTCCAAGCTACTACTGCTCTTAGATCCATCCTTAGTTCTCGTTTCCAATGTTTACAACTCAAGTCTTGTACATATTAGTGTCATAGTTTTAATTTCATTATTAGTGTCAGTGTTTTCTAGTTATTATATTCTGCATCTTGTACATAATCGAGTCGTAGTTTATTTTCTTAGATTTTAGAACAAATATTAGTTGCATGTTATTCTTAGATCTCTAGTACAAATAATAGAGTCAGTCCACAAAAACACAAAAAGATTTTCATAGTATTGAGTCTTGTCCATAGAACCTTAGAACAAATACATCGAGTCTTTATAGTCTAGAAAATACAAAAATATGTCTTTCTCTACAGCTTCTTCTACTTTGTTCGACCCATACAGGTTCCTTCCACAGCTAGCCATGTGTCCAACCCCTCACAATACTTTGTCTTATAAATATGATAATTTTTTTAAAGTAGATATGTTATAGCCTGAACAAGATATATACTCCACATATATGCCTCTACCTAACCCTTACTCTGCCTTTGTTAAAAAAATATTTAATCCATGGATGTAGATTGATTCCCAGCATCATAATAGGTCAGAAGGAGTTAAGGAATACTTTGCTTCCACAACCCTTGACCAGCATGTCCTTACGACTCTAGATGACCATTTTATCACTCTTCAGATGCCACAAATCTTCCCACAAGAGTGGAAAAACCATGGTTATACCCATATCCATTTCGGTGCTATTGGTGTTGCGTTGACACATCATGGAAGAAAAGGACAACCACTAAGGTCATCCCTTTCTCTCCTTGATACGAGATTCTAAAAATACCAACATATAAATCTGGGTACTCTACATGTTATCCTAGAAGCTGGAACACTTGTTGTAACCCTATTTCCAAATCTTACCATGTCTCTTTTTGATCCAAACTTGACCGAGGCACTCAAAATTCAGGTCCAAATCCTGGACATACCAGATGCTAGATTACATCCAACCATATACTACCAAGCAGCTTGGCAAGTACAAACTACGAGGACTCTCTTTCCATGCCAGGCAACCAGACATCCTTGTCCTTATCCATAGATACGACCCAACGAACCACTCTTGATGTACAAATATCAAATCAAGTGTCTATGAAAGAACTACTAAAAATCACTCCAAATAAATATGTTAACTGTTATAAGATATTGAGATTCTATTCTCACCATCTTTGAACCCTATCTGAAGTGACCCCTCACCAGATAATGTTGCCTATTCGCTTGGTCATCCCTATCGATATATATCAAAATAAGGAAAGATCAGACTCGACATATGTCTCGCACTCATTTGAAGGAATCATGAGAGATAATGATTGGGTCCAATAGTTCAATCACGAGGGATGCAATGTACACTGGTTCAAATGTCCTTTCATGGGACATTGTCCATGGGTCAACAATTGTAGCTATGCATATTGTGATACAACCAGGACAAATGGAGATGTTGATGAATACTGGGATTTGAGCCATGCCACACTCATAGAGGTACTAGAAGAAAGGACACTGTCTATCTAGTCTACCACATGTCCTCTAGACACCTCGGTACTATCCTTCATTGATCATCAAAGAAGAGAGATGACATCAATCGAAGAACAAATTACCCTATTGAGGTACGACAACATAAATCCATAAAATATCCCAACATATACCGCACTTCCTACATCACTACAAAATTACACTAGCCCTTTTCCACATCTCCGTCATGCTCATCCACCTTCGAGATCCTCAGTCCTACTCAAGAGGATGAACAAAGATCTGACCTTCCCACATGCTCCTGGAAAAGAAAGTAGGCCATGTTAGACTGCCAGTAAGCTGATGGATAAGTCAAAAGAATAAAGGCCCTGCATGCTATTTATATGATGAACTTGACGGCTATCTCTTTCCCGCAAGATGACATCTTCGCAGAGTTAGACTCTATAGTCCCAGACGGTGACCTGTAGATCCCAGTTAAGGTACCACAAGATGAGGATTGAAGCATAGACTCTATAATGGAGACCAAGCATGTCCAGAATTATTTTGGACTGATAATCCCCCTATGCCAGAACAGGCTACCTCGGAGTTCAATCCAGCAAAAATAAGAAATTATACTTCTCAGCCCTTCCAGTATGACCCTGCTGAGGAATATCTTAATGTACATGAGGCCATTAAAGATGTTGATCCAGCGGTCGAAGAAGAACGGCATCCCTAGTCAACTGATCCAGCTAAAATGATGATCTCAAACTATAATCCGAGTCCAGATCCTGTGAATCTGATGAAACCACTGGCGTGAATCTCACAAATCCAGATATTCATCTAGACGAATCTCCCTAGCTCTTAAAATATTAGGCAAGGCAAAAAAGGTACATGAAGTATAGGCAGGATAGAAAAAAGAAACCGCCGGATAAGGAGCAAGTATCCGGCGACAAGCCACATCCCCCAAGAAAAAGGATCCAGGCAAGGCAAAGTGCTTTATCTTCCATAACAAAGGGTACATGGAAAATACGTGTCCTAAGTACAAGAAGGCATAAAGAGAGACTCAATCCTTAGAGGAAAAGATAGAGGATGACAAGTTCTCAACAGAAGATGTAGATCTTCATGATAATCCAGAAAGTGTTCCTAAATCTGTTAGCAACACAGATACAGGAGTGTCCGAGGACTGTCCATCCCTCTTTATTGACAGCTAACCTCAATCCTTTATTATTGATGACTACTTAGAGAAGGTATCATCGAACATCAATGATGGGGAATTCAATAGGTTAGCAAAACTTATGGAGGAGATCAACATGATCACGGAAGGAATCATAATCTTCAAGCTTGAAACACCCCATGTCGAACTCAAGCTATATCCATTAAATTGGGACAAGCCCCTTCAAGTCATCGCCTTCATGGACACTGGTGCAGCTGCCTCAATACTAAATCCCAATATTATCCCCACTGATCACTGGATTCCTTACTTCGAAACCTTTGGCACAACATCAAAAGGAGGAGTCCTCACAACCAAGATGATCATGAGGCAGCCGGTGATGATCGAATTCTTCCTAGGCGTACTCTACAGAACAAAGCTCCTTGGATCTAACATACCGAGAAAGGATATAAACCTTGGCTTTGATACCTATAGGCAACTGAAGAACCAACTTCTCATTCTGGAAGAATGTATAACCTTCATGGGCCGATTCAGGAAATATTCCACAATATCAAGGCTATTCCAGATTGTTGATGAAAATCCAGTAAAAAGGATGGAGAGCCAGCTAATAGACAAATCTTTTTCCAAATCCCACAGAGAGTTCCTCAAGAATACCAAACATCCCTCATGGCTTAATCAAGAAGTCTTCATTAGACTCCTATTCAAGAAGAGTGAAAATGTCAATCCCATGAAGGTAAGTCATTCTGGTATGAATCTCAAACATCTTTATCTTGGAAAAAGGGAATGTGTTAAGCTTTTGGAGTTTAGGCTCATCGAGCCATCAGATTCCCAGTGGGCTTGTGAAGTATTCTATGTCAACAAACGCACTGACCAGATAAAGGGAAAACTCTGTCTAGTCATAAAGTACCAACCCCTAAACCAAATAAGCTGACCCTGTTCTCACACCTAGCAAAAGCCACCCACTTTTCCAAATTTGACCTTAATTTCGGATTCTAGCAGCTAGGCATACACCCAGAAGATAGAGCCAAAATAGTCTTTTGCATATCCGATCACCACTACCAGTGGAAGGTTATGCCGTCTGGGCTCAAACCTACCTTCTCACTCTTCCAAAAGGCCATGATCAAAATATTCCAGCCTATCCTACATACATTATTGGTCTACATTGATGACATACTACTCTAAAGCAACACTTTCGAGGAACACCTGGACCTCATCCGTTAGTTTTATGACCTGGTGAAGCAGCATGGAGTTATACTCTCGACAAAGAAAATATCCCTGGTAAAGGCTAAGATTAATTTCTTGGGGATGGACTTTGCCCATGGGTCTTACACTCCAGGATCGCATATATGCCAAAAACTGCTTAAATTTCCAGACACCAACTTCCTAGTGAAGCAGCTCCAATAATTTCTGGGTGTAATTAATTATGTGAGAGACTTCATTCCTGAAGTCTCCACATACATCTCCCCACTCACGAAGATGCTCAAGAAGAATGCTCCAGCCAGGCAAAAAGAGTAGGATGATGTGGTCCAAAGAATAAAAAGAATATCTAGCAAGGTCAAGATACTCCATATTCCGTCGAATGGACATATGATACTACAGATCGATGCCAACAATGACTATTCGAGTGAATTTATCCTAGAAAAAAAGATGGCCAGCCAAAGATATGTGCACATACAAGTGGAAAATTCAAAGAGGCAGAATAACATTAGCATCACACCTTCAAAAAAATTCTTACTGTGAAGAATGGAATCAAGAAGTTTAACTTCTTCCTTATTCACACTGAATTTCATATTGAGATGGATATGCGGGCTTTTCCCAAAATGGTCCAACTAAATCCAAAGGTAATCCTGAATCCATAGATTCTTTGATGGTCTCAATAGTTTTCTCATTGCAAATTAATAGATAAAAAAATTAAGGGAAAAGAGAACATCTTGGTGGACTTCCTGTCAAGGCCGAAGGAATACTCTTCCAAACACTATTTAGAGAAAGAGAAAAAGAAATGATGCCGACCATCAAACTCATGCACCCACTCATCAAGCATGAGGTAGACTGGTGGATAGAAAAAAGATACGCGAGCTCATTGCCACCGGCACTATCTAACACTACCTTAAAAATGATGTCAGATGACATGTGCAAGAAGTTACCTTCTTCAACGGGTTACCCTTTCCAGTGGGTTTCCCTCTCCAGTAGGTTACCCTTCCTAGTGGGTTACCCTCCTCTACAAGGAAACCCTATCGGATGGGTTACCCTCTCCAGTAGGTTACCTCTTTCACTGAGTTACCCTCCTCTCCAAGGAAACCCTCCTTAGTGGGTTACTATTTTAGATGGGTTTTGAAGTTGCTGACTCAGCTACTTTAAAGACAAGGAGCTTATTCACCTTTTTTCAAGATGCTTGTGAAGTGGCTGATGCACCTGCTTGTAAGATGCTGACTCACCTGCTAGCACCAGATGTCATATGCCAAAAATAAAGTGTGTTTTGTTTTTATTTATCCCTCCATATGTTAGTAGGGCCCGGTGAGAATAAAGATAAGGCTTATCTAGTCATAACATATAATTCTTATCCCCTCCAAAAGGATAAGACTTATCCAGTCATAACAGATAATGCCTATCCCTTAGCTGTTAGTATGGGATCGTAATATTTTATTTTGTATTTATTCGTAGTGTAGGATTATATTGAAAGCTTTCTTCTCCTATAAATAAAAGCCTAGGCCCTTAGGTTAGTGGCATTATTTTCTTTAGCTAAAAACCTCTTGTATAATTTTCTCTTTTAATGAAAATGTTTGTTGGCTAAACTCTCTTGCTCTTGATTTATCTTTTCCAAAGGGATGGGTACGTCGATCCTCTAGGTTGGATTAGGGGGTAGGGAAATACTATGGTGAGGTGCTAGTTTGTTTCCACGACCACAATGGCACCCTAAAGTTACTTTCCATATTTATGAAATGCTGTCAACTTCATCCATGCGACGTAGATGCCTAAGCATCATTTTCATGTATATGAAATGAAATTGACTTATTACTTGCCATACCTTTCCAAATTAATTCCATATCTGAGAAAGAACACGCAAATCTGAGGTCTGCCTTAGTACACCTTTTGTTCTACAACTGCTAGAGGGCAATAGGCTAGGGAAAGCCACCATAAGACCCATTTTAGGCATATACGTAATAGTCTTGTACTAAGGAGACAAGGGATTTCATGTGTTCTAATACTGGTAGAGTCAAGCCATCCCATTTTTGGGTTGCGAAGGATTTGTTGCCGAGACAAACCATCCTTAATGTGTAGCTTGCAGTTTCAAAGTCAATCCATCCCATCTTTGGGTTAAGAAGGCTTGGTAGCTAAAATAAAAGTGTCTATACAGATGTGTGGCTTAGTCATAGGAAAGATGTGGTACATCGACTGAAAGCTTCGATTTTAAATAGACGGGGAGGCAGAGGGGCACGGACGACTGCCGGGGAGAGTAGCTAGACGGCCAAGCAACAGACCTCAAAATTTCCAACATGAAAGAAAGTTTCATGACCATGTAGGCTGTATGCCATATAAAATCAAAGCTTTCGTCAACACCATAGATATAAACGACTACTGGCGAGATCAGCCAGGCGAATAGGCAACAAAACCCAACCTTTCCAACATGAAAGACAATTTCATGACCATGTAGGCAGCACGCCATATGAAATCAAAGCTTCCATTAACACCATAGACACAGAGCATAACCTTTCCAACATGAAAGGTAATTCACGACCATATAGGCTATGTGCCATACAAAATCAAAGCTTTAAATCTACACACCATAGCTTTCCTACGACTGAGTTACCCATCCATATAGACAGTTTTATTTTTAGCTAAAAAGCCTTCTCAACCCAAAGATGGGATGGCTTGACTTTGAAACTGCAAGCTACACATCAAGGATGGTTTTCCTCGGCAACAAATCCTTCACAACCGAATAATAGGATGACTTGACTTTGCCAGTCTTAGAACACATGAAATCCCTTGTATCCTTAGTACAAGACTATTCCATATATGCCTAAAAATGGGTCTTACGGTGGCTCTCCCTGTCCTATTTCCCTCTAGCAGCCGTGGAATAAAAGGTGTACTAAAGCGGACCTCAAATTTGCGTATTCTTTCTCAGATATGGAATCAATTTGGAAAGCTATGGCATGGACTAATTAAATTTAATTTCATATACATAGAAAGGATGATTAGGCATCTACGTCACATGGATAAAGCCAACATTATTTTGTAAACATGGAAAGTGACTTCGGGGTGCCATTGTTGCCGTTGCAATAAACACTTCACCGTAGTATTTCCCTACCCCCTACTCCAACCTAAAGGATCGAAGTACCCATACCTTTGGAAGAGGAAAGCAAGAGTAAAAATGTTTAGCCAATAAATATTTTCATTGAATGAAGAAAACTATACAAGAGGTTTTTAGGTAGAAAAATGATGCCTCTAACCTAAATTCCTAGGCATCTTTTTATAGGAGAAGGAAGATTACTAGCTAACATAAGCTATGGATAAATATGAAATAAAATATTACATTCCTATCCTAATAGCTAAGGGATAGGCATTATCCATTAATTAGGATAATTCTTATCCTTTTGAAAGGGATAAGCATTATCTGTTATGACTAGATAAGCCTTATCTTTATTCACACCAGACCCTACTAACATGTGGGGGTCAAATAAAAATAAAACAAACTATGTTATTGGCATGTGACAGTATGCGCTAGTAGGTGAGTCAGCAACTTACAAACAGGTGCATCAACAACTTCACAAGCATCTTGCAAGCAGGTGGATAAGATCCTTGTCTTTAAAGTAGGCGAGTCAATAGACTCAAAACCCATCTAGAAGGGTAACCCACTAAGAAGGGTTTACTTAGAGAAGAGGGTAACCCTCTGGAGAGGGTAACCCACTGGAAAGGGTAACTTCTTGCACATGTAATCTAACATTATCTTTCAGGTAGTGTCGGATGGTGCCGGTGGTGATGGGATCACGTTTCCTACTTCCATCCACAAATATACTCCATGCTTCTACCTGAGGCATTATTAGACTTCCAAGCTTCTCTTCATTGATCTAGTGAAACAACTCCTTTTGAATAATGAATCTTCGTATTCCTATTGGGGAGATTTTAGCCATATGCTTTTATGGAGCAAATGACTTCATCTCTTATGATCGTACTGCGGCTGATATTCTTTTGCTGCTTGTCAGACTTCTTCCTAGTGGGGATGACTGTCGTCTGCGTAGTTCTATTTTCCCTATTTTTTGGCTAGATTTCCTTCGGAATGCATCTGTTCTGCTGGAAAATGAAGCGCTGAGCCTCATAGTATTCATCTTCCATAGAGAGTATACATACGGGAAATTTCTAGAGAAGTTAAATTTTCATTTGAGTTTGGACGTTGTCGCCTGAGATTTCTACAGAGTGATGCAGCATAAATACCATTGCATTGTAGGAATCCTTGAAGCATCAAACCCAATATTCTTGTGGATTAAACAAAAACATGAATCTCTTTAGAGTAGGTTGGATTCAATTGAAATTCCTAAAGACATCATACATAATTTCTATGAGAATGTAGTACTGGTGGCATAGATACCAGAATAGCCACAGAAGTTCTTTCAAGAAGTCATTGGCCAGCGCGATGAACACATAGCAAAAGGGATATTTTTGGTGTACTCTAAATGGATTCAGGATGGATCCGCCATACTTTCTAAACATTTAAAGCTAGTAGAATTTTCTTCTTTCTTAGAGGATGGATAGATAGAAGGGATCCATATATTAGTTTAATAGATCTAGAAGGTAATCTGCTAGCCCAAAAGATAGTATTCCTTCCATGTTAAGCATGAGGATTTAACTGGACTGGTGCTGGATGTCTTCTTCATTTCTTGATATCAGGTAGAGATCATCGACATAGATATCGCCTGAATCTTCATATATGTCTATGGAGAAGAGGGTGTCCTATATCGGTTCTTCTTCCAGCGAGAATACCGATTCAAGGTTGTCCTCCGTGCTGAGATAGATTCTTGTATGATAAGATATCTCTTCAAAGAGGTGGACAGAGTCCTTTGACTTCTTTGCTTGAGGATAGTTTCTGGTGAAGTGTCCAGGCTTTCTGCAGATGAAGCAGCCGTCATCCTTCTCCTTGTAGTTAGCTGGGATTCTCTGTTTAAAATACCTGGTTCATTGGGTAACCTTGATTCTGTAATCAAGAGGTCTTGATAGTTTGAACCTCCTGAGCATTAACTGTCTCTTTGATCTTATTTTGCGGTGAGAGAAGGAGAAGTCAGACTTGGTGACAAGGTCATCTTTGCTGTAGGCTCAGTCGAGGGCTAGATTGTTCTTAATGAACTACTTCAGAGTAGTCCTCTTGATGCATATGTTGTCTAGAGCCTAGAAGATGGCCTACTGGATGTAGCCTATTTGTGGACCGGTTATGGACTTAAACTTCTCTTCCAGAATCATCGTCGTGTGGTTTTTTGGCAAAGATTTCATCAACACCACAGACACAGAGCCTAACCTTTCAAACAAGACAGTGATTCACGACCATATAAGAGGCATGCCATACAAAATTTAAGCTTTTAATCAACACACCACAACATTTCTACAATTGAGCTATGCATCCATATAGACGGTTTAATTTTTATCTACAAAGCCTTCTTAACCCATAGATGGGACGTCTTGACTTTGAAATAGCAAGCTACATATCAAGGATGATTTACCTTGGCAAAAAAGCCTTCACAACCAAAAAATGGGATGACTTGACTCTGCCAGTATTAGAACACATGAAATCCCTTGTCTCCTTAGTAAAAGACTATTCTGTATATAATAAAAAATGGGTCTTAAGGTGGCTCTTCCTGTCCTATTTCCCTCTAGAGGCCATGGAACAAAAGGTGTACTAAGGCAGACCTCAGATTTGCGTGTTCTTTCTCAGATATGGAATTAATTCAGAAAGCTATGGCAAGGACTAGGCCAATTTTGTTTTATATACATAGAAAGAATGTTTAGGTATCTACGTCATATGGATGAAGCCAATATCGTTTCATAAACATGGAAAGTAACTTCGGGGTTCCATTGTTATCATCACAACAAGATCTTCACCATAGTATTTCCCTATCCCCTACTTCGACCTAAAGGATCGAAGTATCCATCCCTTTGAAAGAGAGAAAGTAAGAGCAAGAGAGTTTAGCCAACAAACATTTTCATTGAAATAGAGAAAAATATCCCCGAGGTTTTTAGGTAGAGAAAATAATGCCTCTAACCTAAAGGCCTAGGCTTCCTTTTATAGGAGAAGGAAGCTTACAAGATAAACCTATTCTACTGATAAACATAAAATAAATACAATCCTATCCTAATATCTAAGCTAAGAGATAGGCATTATCCGTTATGACTGGATACGTCTTATCCTTTTTGAAGGGATAAGCTTTATCTGTTATGACTAGATAAGCCTTATATTTTTTAACATCAGGCCCTTTTAATATGTGCGGGGCAAATAAAAACAAAACATACTATGTTGGTGTCATGTGAGATCATGTGCAAGAAGATGAGTTAGCAACTTGCAAGCAGGTGCATCAACAGCTTTATAGGCATCTTACAAGTAGGTGGATAAGCTCCTTGTCTTTGAAGTGGCTGAGTCAGCAACTTTAAAACCCATCTGAAAGGGTAACCTACTGAGAAGGGTTTCCTTGGAGAAAAGGGTAGCCCACTAAAATAGGTAACCTACTGGAGAGGTTAACCCACTGGAAAAGGTAACCTTCTGGAGAGGGTAACTTTTTTCATATGTCATATGACGTTATATTTTAGTCATTGTTGGATGGTGCCGGCGTCGCTTATCCTTCTTCCATCCACCAATCTACTCCGTTCTATTTCTTGAGGCATTATTGGCCTTCCAAACTTCTCTTCATCGATCTAGTGAAGTAGCTCCTTCTGAATGATGCATCTTTATATTCTTGTTGGGGATCTTTCAGTTGTATGGTTTTTATGGAGCCAGTGACTTCATCTCTTGTGATCTCGTACTGTGGCTGATATTCTTTTGTTGTTCGTCGGATTTCATCCCAGTTTGGATGACCATCATCTGCGCAGTTCTATTTCCCCCCTTCTTTCAACTAGATTTTCTTCGGAATGCATCTATTCTACTAGAAAATAAAGCACTGAGCCTCATAGTATTCATCTTCTAGAGAGAGTATGGATACAGGAAATTTCTAGAGGAGTAAAATTTCTGATTGAGCTTTGACGTCAAGGACCGAGATTCCTATAGGGCGATGTAATATGAAAACCATTGCATCATAAGAATCCTTGAAGTATCAAATTCAGTATTTTTGTGTCTTGAACCACAACATGAATCTCTTTAGAGCAAGTTAGATTCGATCAAAATTCCTAAAGGCATTACACTTAAACTCTATGAGAATATAGTGCTGGTGGCATATATACTAAAATAGCCACAGGAGTTCTTACGGGAAGTCATTGGCCAGCACGATGAACACATGGCATAAGGGATATTCTGGGTG
Organism: Capsicum pubescens; assembly: GCA_030864215.1. Classification (NCBI taxonomy): domain Eukaryota; kingdom Viridiplantae; phylum Streptophyta; class Magnoliopsida; order Solanales; family Solanaceae; genus Capsicum; species Capsicum pubescens. Next base: position 68,692,867 of record CM061542.1, on the reverse strand, counting down.
TACTCCAAAGACTTCAGGATGGATCCTTCATACATTCTGAACACTTGAAGCTCATAGGAGGATCTTTTTTTTCATAGGATGGATGGATCAAAGGGATCCATATATTGGTTGAACAGATCTGGAGGGCAATCTGCTAGCCCGAAAGATAGTATCCCTGTCGTGTTAAGCATGAGGATTCGAATTGCCTGGTGCTGGCTGTCTCATTTATTACTGGATATCAGGTAGAGATCATCGGCATAGATGTCTCCTGAATCTTCATATACATCTATCGAGAAGAGGGTGTTCTCCATCGATTCTTCTTCCAGTGAGAATACCGATTCAAGGTCGTCCTCCGTCCTGAGATAGAATTCCACATAATCAGCTATCTCTTCAAAAAGGTGGACAGAGTCCTTCAAATTCTTGGCTTAAGGTTAGTTTCTAACAAAGTGGCTAGGCTTTTTGCAGATGAAGTAGCCATAATCCTTTTTCTTGTAATTGGCTGGGCTTCTCCATCTGAAATACCTGGTTTGCTGGGTAACCTTGCTCCTGTCATTGGGAGGCCTTGGTAGTTTGAACCTCCTGAACAATAACTGATAACGCTCAATCTACAGCTCTCGTAGGAGTGTAAAGCGGTCATTTGTCAAATATAGAACCCAACTGGGTTGGGTATCGATACCACAGGGAATAGCTTGGTCAGCAAGTAAGCGAAGATTACTAGACTTTTAGTGAAAGTCTTGAAAAAGGGGGGAGTCTTGTTGTGCAAGTAATGTAACCAAATAGTAGAGAAAAAACGGAAATAGCAAAGTAAAAAGAAAGAATGTTTAGTTAGATGTAAACAATGAGAATTGAGAAGTTGGGGTTATGTCCACCTTATGAGTTGTACGTCTCTACTGGCTATGAGTTATGCGGAGTTCAGACATGCATGTGCTTATAGAGAATTGTATTCGATGGTAAATCCAAGCGTCTTTCGACCTGAACAAGGACTATTTCACTTTAACTCTTTCGAGCTTAAAGCGTATCTAACGGTACAAATTCTCCAAGAGGTTAATCCAGTTACGACACTAAATTTTTAATAGGGGATGGGACCCTATTACCTTGACATTATCTCCTTTCCAGACATATAACCTTTCTTTCGAACAAGTTAATGCTATACTGGCGTATTCTATGCGTTTGCAACCACAAAGAATTTAGATTAAGATGAAGAGAATAATGATATAAGCAATATACGTGTCACGAATTCACAAACTCATAGCAATAGATAGTATCTCATATGGCTTCAATAACCCCAACAGAGAAGTTTAGTTACCCATGAGTGCGAAGGAAATCACAATAGACATTGTTATTATACCACAATAAATATTTCGTGTAGCAAAGTGTGGTAGGCGTTAGGCGTGAATTCCTTGCAAAGTAACGTTTCTCTTGTTGCGGAAATTAAGAATTGATTAGATGAATAGAAGAAGAATAAAAAGTAGAATTAATAGAAAAGGTCTTGCGGAAGTAGAATAAGAATTGAAAAGTAGAATTAGAATTGTAATTCGAAGTATTAAAATCTCTAGCAAAATAGGGTATTTATAATACCCATATCCTATTCCTACTAAGCTAATGAATTACTTAACCCATCCTACTAGGTTAAGGTATCATTATCCTAATCCTAATAAGTTACTGCTAGTCCCCAAAGTCTTCAGAATTGCTGTTTTTGCCCGGGACAGATTTTCCATGCGCCACTTTTGGTCCTTGGTGTCCAAGATTTGGTTTCCTCCTTTCGTGAAGCTTTCTTTGGCGTCAAGTTATCCATAAAATGCTGAATTCTGCATCATTTATACCTGGAAACTTGCTAATCATGTTCGTTAGCTCACTTACAGGAAAAAGGACTAAAAGTGCATGAATTATATAATTTGTCCTCAAAACATGACTAAAATATGGGTAAAATATAGCACTATAGGCGTGTAAATTCGCCTATCATCAACACCCCACACTTGAAGCTTTGTTCGTCCTCGAACAAAATATATTGTCCCTCTTAACATTTACTTAGGGTTTCACAGCAACAACACAAAATATTCGTCAAGACAAGCATAACAATTATCAACAAAGAGTAGTTTTCTGATCATTAGTAGAAACAATTAAGCCTCCAACATAGACTCGTGATGGTGGTCAACTCATATTCAAAAGTCAAGGAACAAAGAATCATACACGACTACCCAAAACTCATCAACCATGTGTGTCTCACATAAGATGTTACCCATAATCACTCATAAGTATTGTATTTTTCATAACATGGGTATAAGATTATCCTTGCTCTCACTCTCACAAAGACTTCATATGTTGCAACTGATGACCATAGGCTTGCCCATAGTGTAATGCTCCACTAAATATCAGAATGCTAAGCTTAGGATCAAATAGGTCTTCTATAGGTTGTAATGTAGGCTAAGGGACGGGTAGGACTATTTTGGCCAGAAATAGTGACTATGTTCCTAAGCGCTTTAATACACCACATTATGCCATTAACACTTTCTTTTAATCAACCCTGCTACCTTTCTTTAATCTATCACCCCTTTTCACCTATTTTGCCATTCAAGCATAACTATCTTTTTATTTAATCATAAACACAATTTATCTTTTTGTTTTTCTATTTCTTTTTCTTTTCTCTTTTTTTTTTATAACACACCTCCATGATAGCCACTCTTTTTCATAACAAATTCAAGTACCAATACACTCTAAGGCATCACTCTCACCCAATTTCCTCTTATTTTGTCACATGACTTTACAACTTAAAGCACTTAGAAATTTGGATCAAATTATGGTCTTGAAAAAAATGGATTAGGCTTACATATGAGGCTGTCAAAGAAAATGGCTTAAAGGCTCAAAGGGGTTGACTAGGATAAAGTCCACGGGTAGGTAAAACGAAGGTAAACAAGTATCGGTTGCCAAAGAAATGCCTAAATCATCTCCTAAACTCACACTCTTTATTTCTCTTTACACACACACCAGGCATGTTCTAGCATCAGTCACAAGCACAGAATATACTATCATCTCACACACACAAGGCACATGGTTAAATTTATTGGGAGCAGTATAGACTCTTGACCCAATAGATGAATGAATTAAACCACATAATTATCACAAAGTGAGTCACACTTAGAGCCTAAGTGTCTCAATAGTAATGATTCTAGCACAAACTCTTGTCATAACACCATGCCGCCTATCAGAACAATTTCATGCATCAAAATAAAAAAATCTACGACTACTAACTAAATCAAACAACCAAACATAAATATCATAAATAAATGCAAATGCAGATAAAGAAGTATAGCATGCAAGTACCAGCACCCCACACTTAGACGGGACACACTTCCCTCAGTGAAAAATAAATAAGAAGAACCTGATTAGTCGGACTCATCCTCTATGTCTGGGGTCATACCCCCTGCATCAGAATCATCATCAGAGTCGTCGTCATCAGAGTTCTCTTTCACGTCAGAGTCTGGCATTCGTTGATCATCATCGGTTGGTATGTCGTCATCAAGAGGTTCCTCAAAATATACACCTTCTTCACACATCGCCCTCGCATGCTCATTCATTGGGTAGTCATAATCCAACTGTTGGAGCTCTGCAGCAGTTGGAACATGACCCCCGCTCATCATGGTAAACTTTATCATGCCATATAAATGGCGGGAGAAGCTTTCGTCGTGAGCATTCCTTTCTGAAGTGGTAAGGTTGACTCCATGAGTGGTTTCAGCATCTTTAACCTTCGTGAGGTCAACCTTCTTTGTGTTGTGTGGGAGTTTGTGATCAGCCGGTTCCTCTTCGATGTCTTCTTTCCTTAGTATTGCAGTCAACAGGTTGCCAAAATTGAAGTGGGACCTCTTGTGTAGCCTAGCTTTCCGCATTGTGGAACGAATAATTGCCCCGACGCTGATAGGGACATTCGTTATCAATGCGTATACCAAGAACACTCTATCTCTTGTTATCTTAGTGTACTGAGTCCCTGGAATTAGGCAAGAGTTGACTATACGCAACCATATCCTTGCTTCCCTATTCAAAGGAGCATATAGAAAGGTGTTGTGTCGACCAGTGTCCTTGTGTCTACTCCAGCGTGCCATTGATCTTGTTCCACAGAGTGTGTGTCGAATATCTCTGTATGGAGGTCTCCTGTACATCTCCTTGAATGGTGATGGATCGACTGAAGGCAAGCCAAGAAAGGAGTTGAAGAAATCCGCATTGAGTTGTAAAACTTGGCCCCGAATCTTGACCTCGCTTCCTGTGGTTTTCGGTGACCAGTTGGCATATAATTCTCTTGTTAAATCGAGATTGCATTCTCCCATGTCTCGGAAGATGAAATCCAGATGTAATGCCATGATCTTGGCCAACATGCGCGGTTCTTTCTTTGCTAGGATTTCCTTGTTTATCAAGTCCACATGAACATATTCTCTTTCTTTGTTGTTCCTATACCATTCCTTTTCTTCCTCGTCAAGAAACCATTTTATTCCAAACATGCGACGTGGTAATTGCATCGAGGATGATTCTCCTTGCTCTTTTCGGTCTCTTTTCTTGCCTTTTTGTGAAGTGGTAGCCTTATCTTTGCCTTGTCTTGCTTTGGGTGCCATTGTACCTGAGACTAGAATAATGTTCATGTTAGCATCATCTCGATGGATACAATCTATAAACGAGCAGTAGGGGAACCACCCCACACTTAGTTTGTTGGTACAGACTAGTGAAGTGAAAGTGGTCGACTAGTCAGACTTCATCGACATACGTTTTAGGTGCTATATTCCAACAATAAAATCAGAGCTGTCATACTTCTTGTAATCTTGGCAATACTTTCATGTTTGATATATCATGACTACTACATAGGGATTGAATCAAGGTATAGTATCTAAATAATCACAACCTCCTATGTCGGTAGGCAACTATAATTCTTATCCCGATGAACAAGTCATTCCAACATGTAAGTATTCAAGTGACAAGATTATGCAATTTTTGTGACCATATTAATTCCGCAAAAGTATGACAGTGCATCAAAATCAAATATAAGTTGGGAACAAGTTAAGATGATTCTTACGTATACGTTCACTCACTTGGTTGTATCACAATAATTCAATCACATTCAAATCACCAATACTACTTCAAGATTTAACAATTCATAATAGGAGTAGTAATGTATTACTTACGGAATGTAAATGAAGAAAAAGTAGTACTTACTTGATTGATGCCTTTGGATGATGTTCTTGTGAAGAAAAAGAGAAAATGGAAATTTTTTGAGAGGATTTGGAGACTATAGGCGGCGCCTAGGCTAGGTTTCCAATGTGTTTTTTGTTCAAGACTAAGTCTCATATTTATAGCAGAAGGTTGGGTCGGGTTTTGACCCATTTAAAATCGGATTTGGAGACAAGAAGTGACCATAGGCGGCGCCTTTTGCTTTGCCTATGCTTGGCATAGGCGGCGCCTTTTGCATAGCATTCTTGAGCATAGGCGGTGCCTATGCCATGGAATTCCTAGGCATAGGCGGCGCCTTTAGCATGGCATATGAGATTCAGAGACAAAAGGCTTTAGCATAGGCGACGCCTATGCTATGGCATTCTTGGGCATGGGCGGCGCCTATGCTATGACACACTAGATTCCGAGATCTTAGGCCATAGTATAGGCTTTGCCTTGTTCGTGGCCTTGTTTTACCTAGGCCTAGCCTTGTTTGATGCCTATATTTTCATGAGCAATGCTCAATCCATAACCTTTTGCTTCCTTATTCCTAACTTACCACCTTTAACATGCAACACGTCCAAATCAAGATTTGAAACCAACCTCCTCGTTTTACACCTCTTGCACCTACATTTGCTCAAAGACAATAAAAAAGATTAGAACGATGGGTTGCCTCCCATCCAGCGCCTTAGTTTTGGTCGTGGCACGACTCTTATTTTTGGATTTTTATTTATCAAAAGCAAAACACTTACTAGAACGAAAGGAAAAATGAAAAACGATAAGCGATGGGTTGCCTCCCATCTAGCGCTTGATTTATTGTCGCGGCACGACATAGTTACCTCGAGTACTTAGACTTCGTCGAGATAAGTGAGGGCCATATAATTTATCGAATCAAGAGGACCGATATAGGGTTTTATTCGTTGTCCATTCACTTTGAAGACAACACCATTATTGTCTTCCAACTCTACTACTCCAGACGAGTAGATTTGGTTAACTTTGTATGGACCAGACCACTTGGATTTTAACTTACCTGGGAATAACTTCAGTCTGGAATTGAAAAGAAGGACCATATCATCCTTTTGAAAGTTTCGTCGAACAATCCGCTGATCATGATACTTTTTCATCCGCTCCTTGTATAGGTCTGATCTTTCATAAGCATGGAGACGGAATTCGTCCATCTCGTTCAGTTGCTCCAATCTCAGATTTATTGCATCATCCCAATTCAAATTCAATCGCTTCAACGCCCATAATGCCTTATGCTCAAGCTCAATGGGTAAGTGACAAGCCTTCCCATAAACTAGTTGGTACGGGGACATGCCAATGGGTGTTTTGAATGCAGTCCTGTATGCCCATAGTGCATCATCCAGCTTCCTATACCAATCTTTCCTATTAGCATTCACCGTTTTAGCAAGGATTTGCTTGATCTCTCGGTTGGAAACCTCTACTTGGCCGCTAGTTTGTGGGTGATAAGGTGTGTCTACCTTATGTTACTTGACACCATATTTTGCCGACACGGATTTGAATAGCTTGTTGCAAAAGTGGGATCCTCCATCGCTTATGATAGTACGTGGTACTCCAAAGCGAGAGAAGATATTTCTCTTCAAGAATGCAACAACACACTTTCCCTCATTGTCGGCCAACGCTACTGCTTCAACCCATTTTGAGACATAATCTACAGAAACTAGGATGTACTTCATTCCAAACGAATTTACGAATGGACCCATGAAATCAATACCCCATACGTCAAAGAGCTCTACTTCAAGGATTTTTGACATGGGCATCTCATGGTGTTTCAAAATATCACCTTGTCGCTGACATTGATCGCATCTTCTAACAAAGTCGTAGGCATCTCTAAATATCAAAGGCCAATAATATCCGCTTTGCAATACCTTTCTTGCTGTCCGATTACCTACGTGATGTCCCCCAACTTGGGAAGTGTGGCATGCTTCCAATATATTAGGCACCTCTGCATGGGATATACATCGATGGATAACACCATCCGCGCATCGTCGAAACAAATATGGCTCATCCCAAAAGTAGTGTTTTACATCATGCATAAACTTCCTCTTTTGATGGTAAGATAAGTTTGCAGGTATCACATTACTTACCGCAAAATTTGCAAAGTCGGCATACCATGGTAAATTTTCCATTATCGTTGCTAAGATCTCCTCATCAGGGAATGCATCATCAATATCGATTTCAGGCTGCGCCATATGCTCGTTTTCGAGTCTAGATAGATGATCAGCCACTTGGTTCTCGCAACCTCTTCTATCTTTAACTTCGAAATCGAATTCTTGCAGCAGCAACACCCATCGAATTAGTCTTGGTTTCGCATCCTTCTTTGTCATTAGATATCTTAGAGCTGCATGGTCTGTATGAACGATCACTTTGGTCCCCAACAAATAAGCACGGAACTTCTCAAACGCGTACACAACCGCTAGGAGCTCTTGTTCTGTGACAGTGTAGTTCTTTTGGGCTTCGTTCAGGACCTTGCTAGCATAGTAGATAGGATGGAATAATTTCTCCTTCCTCTGGCCAAGTACAGTGCCCATGGCTACCCCACTAGCATCACACATGACTTTGAACGGTAGAGACCAATCTGGTGCAACCATGATAGGGGTTTCAATTAGTTTTCCTTTGAGGCATTCAAATGCCTTCAAACAATCTTCATTGAAGTCAAATTTTTCATCTTTCTCCAAGAGTTTGCACAATGGACTAGCAATTGTGGAGAAGTCTTTGATAAACCGCCGATAGAAACCTGCGTGAACGAGGAAACTACGAATTCCCTTTACGGAAATTGGTGGTGGTAGCTTCTCAATAACCTCAATTTTCGCTCGATCAACCTCAATCCCTCTTTCAAAGATTTTATGCCCCAGAACAATACCTTCTTTAACCATGAAGTGGCATTTTTCCCAATTAAGAACTAGGTTGAATTCTACACATCTTTGCAACGCCATACTTAGGTTTACCAAGCACGCTTTAAAAGACTCACCAACGACTGAAAAATTGTACATGAATACCTCCAAAGTATCTTCAACCATATCAGAAAAAATGGACATCATACAACGCTGAAAGGTGGCTGGTGCGTTACATAGCCCGAATGGCATACGTTTGAAGGCAAACGTGCCATATGGACATGTGAAAGTTGTCTTCTCTTGGTCTTTGGGGGCAATACAAATTTGATTATAGCCTGAATAACCGTGTAGAAAAAAAAACCATCCTTTCCCCGCTAATCGATCTAGAATTTGGTCCATAAATGGCATTGGAAAGTGATCTTTGAGTGTCCAAGAATTCATCTTTCTGTAGTCCATGCATACTCTCCATCTGGTGACGGGTCTGAGTGGAATAAGCTCATTCTTTTCATTTGCGACCACCGTCATGCCTCCTTTCTTAGGAACACATTGTACCGGGCTTACCCATGTACTGTCGGAGATTGGATACACAACTCCTGCGTCTAACCACTTGATAATTTCTTTCTTCACCACTTCTTGCATAGGTGGATTGAGACGCCTTTGATGCTCAATGGTGGGTGTGAAATTTTCTTCAATCTGAATCTTGTGTGCACAAATCCCAGGTGGAATACCAATAATATCAGCAATGGTCCAACCAATGGCTCTTATATACTTACGTAGAATAGCAATGAGAGCTGCAACTTGTTCCTCACCCAAATCTGCTGCCACAATGACTGGAAGTGTGTTTCTGATTCCTAAGAATGCATACTTTAAATGACTAGGCAGCTCCTTTAATTCTAACGTGGGTGGCTCTTCAATAGATGGCTTGGCTGGTGGTGTGGGTTGATTTTTGAGATCGAGGTCCAGCTTCTTGGGAGTATGGAGATATGTCCCTAATCCTGATAGAGCACAAATAGCTTCTTCGCAATTTTTAGCATCCTTACTCTCTTCATTCATGAGCACAACCGCCACTGGGTCATCAATAATTTGCTCTTCTTCAAGTAGTTCTTTCTCATCATCAAAGTAAACATCAGCCACCGAGAATACGTTCAGCTCTTTAGGTTGCTTCATTGATTTGCACACATCAAAGCGAACTACTTCGTCATTTATTCGGAATGAAAGCTCATTAGCTCTCAAATCAATAAGCACGCTTCCTGTATCAAGGAAAGGGTGCCCCAAGATTATGGGAACTTCTGAGTCTGCTTCACAATCCAAAATAACAAAGTCTGCCGGAAAGATGAATGAAGAAACCTTTACCAATACATCACATAGAATCCCAACAGGTCGTTTTACCGACCTATCCACCATTACGAGCCTCATATTGGTTGGAGTAGGATCACCTAGCCCCAACTTTTTATAGATAGATAATGGAATCAAATTGATGCTGGCTCCTAAATCACATAATTCCTTGGAAAAATTCAAAGATCCAACAGTGCAAGGATTAGTGAAAGCTCCGGGGTCAGCCTTCTTCTGAACTAGTGATCGGGTAGCGATGGCGCTGCAGTGATGGACATCATCTTTCAACTCATAGCTTGCTGCCCGCTTTTTTCGTCAAAAGATCTTTCATAAATTTCGCATACCCAGGCATTTTTTCAAGTGCCTCCACCAATGGAACATTAATGGTCAGCTGCTTTAACATAGTCATGAATTTGCTGAACTTTGTATCGTCCGCCACCTTCTTCAATCTTTGAGGAAAAGGTGGTGGTGGGTATGGAATTGTTCTCTCCAGGGTTTTTTTTCTCCTCTTGCCTTCGTTTTTCAGCCTTTTCAGGCTGCAACATACTCGGTGTACCGTCATGGACGTCGTGGGTGGATTCTACGGCATCTTCTCCTTTTGCCTTATCATCAATGTCTGCTATAGCGTCGACCACTTGTTTTCCCTTAGATGAAGTTTCCAGCGCCTTACCACTTCGAGTAGTAATAGCCATGCATGATCCCTCATTCCTTGGATTTTGCACAGTGTCGCTAGGTAAAGTGCCAGCCTTTCTTTGATTGAGTGATGCTGAAAGTTGGCTCAATTGCTTCTCTATTTGCTTGATTGAAGTGGAATGTGAATCAACTTATTGCTTCATAGAGGACAAATCATTTATTACCTCCATTACTCCCGCGCTAGTTGCTTCCACTCCTTTCAGTAGTTTAGCCATCATGTCTTCCATACTTCCAGAACTAGATGTGGTGGCGTCACGTCTTCCAGGGGGAACATACAAACCACTTTTGTCATTCTTGTTCTTCCAACTACCTTGGTCCTTGTTTCCATATTTATCATAATAGTTCCAACCTTGGTTTCCTTGGGTATTACCTCGGAAACCCCCTGATTGTTTAAGTAGTTGGCTTCTTCTTCCGAATCAGATTCGTCTCTTCCTTTTGACGCAATGGCTTTGACTTTTTCGGTCTTCCCTGATAATAGATTCTTTGTAATAAGATCCACTTGTGTCTTCATGTGCGCCATATCTTGATCACGTTCTTCTCCTCTTCTCCTTTGGTCTGCAGTCATGCCTATAGATAAAGTGGGGCTCGCTACCTCAGAATCCCTGGTATGCCAAGCTCTACTTTGCTTCGTCATACGATCTAGAATATTGCTTGCCTGACCAAAGGTGAGATCCATAAATGATCCTCCAGCCGCATTATCCACAACTGGTTTAGTTATTGAATTCAAGGCTCTGTAAAGTATCTCCATTAGGTGAACATTAGTCATGTGATGGTTTGGGCACCTCATTAGCTTCGTCTTGAACCTCTCCCATGTTTCATGAAGAGCTTCAGTTGGAAGCTGACGAAAGTTTCTGATTTTATCTCTCATTTGTGCTCTTTTGGATGGCGGAAAGAATCTTTCTAGGAAAGCGTCTCTCAATTGCCTCCAATTTGTAATAGAATCAGGAGTTAGCCCATTCAACCATAGAGTCGCTTCACTGGATAGAGACAATGGAAATAAGCGTAATCGAATTGCATTCTGACCAATGCCAGGATTGTCAAACGACTTGCATGTAGAAATAAAGTTGATTAGATGCATATTCGGATCATCGCCTTCTAGTCCACCAAATAATCCCTTGAGCTGCAATAACTGAATCATGGTTCTTGTGGTGTTGAACTTGGCTCCAGGTGCCAATGGTGGAGGAATAATGGCTCTTGTGGCTCCGGCTCCATCAAGATCATCATCATCATCGTAAAAAGCTGGTTGCATAGCTTAGCGTTCAGGCCTAAACCTAGCTTGACGATCTCTTCTGTTGGTAGGTGTTGCGATCTCAGCGGCATGCCTAGGGTTTAGTAGCTTGTCATCACCTAGATCTTCATCGTCAGGATTTGTTGCTCGCCCAGGGTTAAGTATCTCGTCATCACCTAGATCTTCATTGTCAGGATTTGTTGCTCGCCCAGGGTTATCAATATTCTGTTGATGCACTTAAGCGGCGGCTAGCGCAGCTAGTCTCGCCAATTCCTGTTGAGCATCCATCCTTTCAATTGCGTATTGTGCCTCCATTCTGCGAATACGTTGTGGTTCAGGATAGATAGGTAATAACGGTTGATCAGAACTTCGTGTATGGGGCATGCACTGAATAAAAACCTACAGTAAACAAAAACAAAAACTAAAAGTAAAAGTACGAGAATCTTTGACCAAAGAGTCTAGTAATTATTACGAACTTAATTAACACTTGTATTCCCCGGCAGCAGCGGCAATTTTTGATAACGCTCAATCTACAACTCTCGTAGGAGTGTAAAGCGGTCATTTGTCAAATATAGAACCCAACTGGGTTGGGTATCAATCCCACAGGGAATAGCTTGGTCAGCAAGTAAGCGAAGATTACTAGACTTTTAGTGAAAGTCTCGAAAAAGAGGGGAGTCTTGTTGTGCAAGTAATGTAACCAAATAGTAGAGAAAAAACGGAAATAACAAATTAAAAAGAAAGAATGTTTAGTAAGATGTAAACGATGAGAATTGAGAAGTTGGGGTTATGTCCACCTTATGAGTTGTACGTCTCTATTGGCTATGAGTTGTGCGGAGTTCAGACATGCATGTGCTTATAGAGAAATGTATTCGATGGTAAATCCAAGCGTCTTTCGACCTGAACAAGGACTATTTCACTTTAACTCTTTCGAGCTTAAAGAGTATCTAACGGTACAAATTCTCCAAGAGGTTAATCCAGTTACGGCACTAACTTTTTAATAGGGGATGGGACCCTATTACCTTGACATTATCTCTTTTCCAGACATATAACCTTTCTTTCGAACAAGTTAATGCTATACTGGCGTATTCTATGCGTTTGCAACCACAAAGAATTTAGATTAAGATGAAGAGAATAATGATATAAGCAATATACGTGTCACGAATTCACAAACTCGTAGCAATAGATAGTATCTCATATGGCTTCCATAACCCCAACAGAGAAGTTTAGTTACCCATGAGTGCAAAGGAAATCACAATAGACATTGTTATTATACCACAATAAATATTTCGTGTAGCAAAGTGTGGTAGGCGTTAGGCGTGAATTCCTTGCAAAGTAACGTTTCTCTTGTTGCAGAAATTAAGAATTGATTAGATGAATAGAAGAAGAATAAAAAGTAGAATTAATAGAAAAGGTCTTGCGGAAGTAGAATAAGAATTGAAAAGTAGAATTAGAATTGTAATTCGAAGTATTAAAATCTCTAGCAAAATAGGGTATTTATAATATCCATATCCTATTCCTACTAAGCTAATGAATTACTTAACCCATCCTACTAGGTTAAGGTATCATTATCCTAATCCTAATAAGTTACTGCTAGTCCCCAAAGTCTTCAGAATTGCTGTTTTTGCCCGGGACAGATTTTCCATGCGCCACTTTTGGTCCTTGGCGTCCAAGATTTGGTTTCCTCCTTTCGTGAAGCTTTCTTTGGCGTCAAGTTATCCATAAAATGCTGAATTCTGCATCATTTATACCTGAAAACTTGCTAATCATGTTTGTTAGCTCACTTACAGGAAAAAGGACTAAAAGTGTATGAATTATATAATTTGTCCTCAAAACATGGCTAAAATATGGGTAAAATATAGCACTATAGGCGTGTAAATTCGCCTATCATCAATAACCTCCTGGATAGCATATGCATCAAGAGGACTATTCTGAAGCAAATTATCAAGAACAATCCAACCCTCGACTGAGCCTGCAGTTCCACTTGGCTAGATTCTTCATCGCCATCCAAGTGTAGAAGTGCTGGGTCCACTAAGGCCAAGCTAAAATCTTGATGTCGTCGAGAATGAAGGTGTGAAATTTGGTTCCCACCATTTTTTTGCCGGTTTATCTAGATCTGGCTTTTTTTCTAGGATTGGATTGTTCTTTCTCTCATCTTGATCATTGACAACCTCAGAGACTTCTGGTTCCTTGGACTGGTTCATATATATTGTTGGGTATTCTTCTTCTTCTAAAGATTCAACATCGGTCGTATTAGGATTATGGATATGTGTTAGAGCATCATCACTAGTAGCATCAAAATCTTTTGCCTACGTTAAAGCATAAATAAATGAAGCCTTCTCTTCTTCTGTGTCTTCAAACAAACATCCACATGGTTAGTTGCGGATGAGTGTTCTTGCTTTTTCTCAGTTTCTAAGCCATAGATATTATCGATGGCTTTCAGAAACTCCTCCTTTAAGTTATTCTTCATAACTTATTGAGTAATGGCATTCCTAGAATCTACAACATCAAACTGAGAGATAACTTGAGTTGGGAAGATGGAGTTGTCCTTTGGAAAATCATATGGGGATGATCTTTTGTTGTTGAGAAAACATTTTATGGTGGACATCCATACTTCATCTGGTTGCTCTTTGCTTTGTGACCTCGTATTTTGGACCTCTAAACTGTTGTTTGGGACTATGAGATCCTGTGTACGAGTTGTATGTCTTGTGAACAACTTATAAACATGATGTGGAGACTATTTGGGATACTTTATTCTCTTGACCTTATTTTGTGTCACCCTGGCTTTCTTTTGAGTTTCCATGGCATCTTTCTTTCCCATACAAATTTGGCGATGTGGAACTCCTTCTGTTAATCTGTTGGAGCTAAGATGAATAGCATTGAATGAGGAAAAGAAGTGGAAAAGGGTTGGCCTGATCCTTATGAAAGATATGCTCTGGGAAATACGATGGCCTTTTGGGCATTTTGGAGTTTAGTAGAGTCGTATTTCATGAGATGGTTTTGTTTTTCTAAAAAGGACATTTCTTTCTGTTGTTGGTCAAGAAAATGGAGTATTGAGGACCTTAGAGGGCATCTTTTAGACTGTAGCCTGCTCTCCAGTGCTCTGATAAGTATGACATATTGAGTTGGTGCTTCTGGCTCCTCTCGTCTAACATATGGAATAACATATGGTGATTTTGGAGCATGGTTTCGATTATTCCTTCTGGATAGGTAGTTTGGCAGGAATGTATAGTTGGGATTGGAGCTAGTTTCAGATATCCTGAACATTGGGGGTTCAGGATTAGAATTTGATCTGGAGTCGGAGGGTCTACCTTTGGATGGAGTGGGTAGTGGTGGCCATTCTTGTGGTTTGTAGGAGACTTCAAATGGATGGTCATTGCCTCTTCCATATGGAGGCCTCTGATATTGGGGTTTTTGGAATCCCCAATACTCATCCCATTCCAGTTCATCTTTCTTCTCATCCAAATCATTCAACCAGTTCTCTTGGCATTTCAGACAGTTATAGTCAACATCCTACAATCAAATCCTAACCATTCATGGAACTAGTGAGATAACCTGACATATTCGCGGTATCTAAATTATGTGCATCTATAAAAGTGTCAGCAAGGGTAGGCATATGGATGGAGAGAGATGTTCAGTAAGGTTTTCTGGAAAATATAGGTTTTGATCATCGGAGATGTTGAGGATGAACTCTCATTATCTCATAACTTCTGAGCCATGATTTTGGAAGAATCGTGAGGATTTCTTTCTTTGGGACATCTTTTAAGACTTGGATACATTGGGTTGTACCTTTAGTGGCATCTATGGTTAAGAACAATGAGTAGTGGCGACTAGAAAGAGATAAGTTTCTTTTGTGGTTCTGGACTTGCCAAACTATCTGGTTGTGTAACGTCATTTGTGTAGAGCTATAGTCTAGTGGGGTTCTAAGGATTTGAAATTGAAGCCTCAATGCCTTTATAAGATATGGATCTGACAGGGACATGGTGAAGTTGGGGAACATGGTAGCAACGACTGTCCCTGAGTCCAATGTAATGTCCAAAGTGCCCAAATTTGCATGTTGTTACTCTTCAAATTTTGTATCAAGAATGGAAAGACGTGCCTTTAAAGGCTGTCCTTTTCTCCCTTGATGAGTCAAGGCAATTCAAATTGTACCAAAATGGACATGGGTAAAGCTATACCTTTTCCACTATTGTGGAAAACTCTGCGCCATTTGTAGAGAGATGAACTATTCAGTTAGAGTCGTAAGGACATACAAATCAAGTTTTGTTCCAGCAAAGTATTACTTATCTCCTTCTAGTTTTTGTTGGTATAAGGAATCAATCTACAGCTCTGGATTACACTGTTTTCTGGCAAAGGCAGAGTATGAATTTTGTATGGGTAGATATGTAGAAGACAAATCTTGTTCTTCTGTCAACACATCTACATCATAAAGATAGTCCTATTTGCATGACATAGTTCTTTTGATGGTTGGAGACAAATGTAATGTTTCCAAGGATCTACATAAACCAATCATAGAAAATGTAGAAGGTGAAGACTTAAAAACTGACATAATTTGTATTTTTTGGATTATAGAGACCTAGTGCATTTGTTCTAAGCCTCTATGGACAAAACTCAATAAAATAGAAAATCTTTTTGTTTTTTTTGGACCGACTCTATATATTTGTGCTAAGAATTTACGGACAAGACACAACCAATATTTGTTCTAAAATCTAAGAAAAGAAACTACAACTCGGTTATGTACGAGATGTAGACTATGATAACTGAAAAACACTGATTCTGATAATGAAATGAAAACTTTGAAACTAATATGTACAAGACTTTTACAGTGACAAACTGGAAAGTGACTACTATGGACTCGATCTAAAGCTAACAACTAAGATAAAGAAAAATTGAAAAACAAAAGAAAATAAAAATATAACACTGGCTCACGTGTTTGCAATCAGAAAAGGTGGATGCAAACTCCTTCTTTCTCCCAACCTCTGGGAGTCGGGATGGCTCTGATGCCAAATGGACGGGGAGGTAGAGGGGTACAGATGACTACCAGCGAGAGAAGCCAGGTGACTAGGAAACATACCCCAAACTTTCCAACTTGAAAGGCGATTTCACGACCATGTAGGCGGCACGCCATACAAAATCAAAACTTTCATCAACACCACAGCCACAAATCCTAACCTTTCCAACATGATAGTGAATTCACAACTATATAGGCAGCATGTCATATGAAATCAAAGCTTTTAATCGACCCAACATAGCTTTTCTATGACTGAGCTACACATCCGTATAGACAGTTTGCTTTTTAGCTACAAAGACTTCTCAACCCAAAGATGGGATTACTTGACTTTGAAACTGCAAGATATATATCAAGCATGGTTTGCCTTGACAACAAACCCTTCACAACTTAAAAATAGGATGGCTTGACTCTTTCAGTCTTAGAACACATGAAATCCCTTGCCTTCTTAGTACAAGACTATTTCGTATATGCCTAAAATGGGTCTTACGATGGTTGTCCCTAGCCTGTTGCCCTCTAGCTGCCGTGGAATAAAAGGTGTACTAAGGCAGAACTTAGATCTGTATATTCTTTCTTAGATATAGAATCAATTTGGAAATATATGGCATGGACTAATCCAATTTCATTTCATATACATGGAAAGGATACTTAGGCATCTACGTCGCGTAGACGAAGCCGAAATCATTTCATAAACATGGAATGTGACTTTGGGGTGCCATTGTTGCCATCACAACAAGCTAGCACTTTACCATAGTATTTCCCTACCTCCTACTCCGACCTAGAGGATCAAAGTTCCCATCCCTTTTGAAACAGAGAAAGCAAGAGCAAGAGAGTTTAGCCAACAAACATTTTCTTTGAAAGAGAGAAAAATATATAAGAGGTTTTTAGGTAGAGACAATGATGCCTCTAACCTAAAGGCCTAGGATTTCTATTATAAGATAAGGAAGCTTACTAGATAATCTAAGCTACATATAAATATGAAATAAAATATTACATTCCTATCCTAACAGCTAAGAGATAGGCATTATCCATTCATAAAAATAAGTCTTATCCTTTTGGAAGGGATAAGCTTTATCTGTTATGAAAAGATAAGCCTTATTTTTATTCACACTGGGTTCTACAAACATGTGAGGGGATAACTAAAAAAACAAACTCTTCTGTTGGCATGTGATAACATGTACAAGCAGGTGAGTCAGCAGCTTGTAAGCAAGTGCATCAGCAACTTCACAGGCATCTTGCAAGTAGGTGGATAAGCTCTTTGTCTTTAAAGTAGCAGAGTCATCAGCTTCAAAGACCCATCTGAAAGGGTAACCCAATGAGTAGGGTTTCCTTAGAGATGAGGGTAACCCACTGGAAAGGGTAACCCATCTGACAGGGTTTTCTTAAATAGAAGGGTAACACACTAGAAAGGGTAACCCACTAGAGAGGGTAACCCTCTGGGAAGGGTAACCCACATGAGAGGGTAACTTTCTTGCATATGTCATCTGATGTCATCTTTCAGGCAGCAGTGTTGGATGGTTCCAGTGGCGAGCGTATCTCTCATTCATCCACTAATCTACTCCATGCTACCTGAGGTGTTCTTGGACTTCCAAGCTTCTCTTCATCGATCTAGTGATGTAGCTCTTTCTCTTTCATGAATCTTTGTATTCCTGCACGGGGGAAGGGGGGGTTCTTCATCCATATACTTATGGATTCATCGGTTTTGAACTCATACGGTGGTTGATATTCTTTTGTTGTACTTCAGACTCCATCGTTAGTGTAGTCTTTTTTCTCTAGAATGTATTTGGTTTGCTGGAGAGTAAAGCATTGTGCTTCATATTCATCTTTAAGAGAAAGCATCAAATTGGGAAATTTCCATAGTAGTGAAATTTTTGACTGGGCTTGGACTTCCTATCCTGTGATTCCTACCAGAGTATACACTATAACGGTCGTTGCATCACAGGAATCTTTGGAGCACCGAATCTAGTATAGCATGAATCCTTTTGAAGTTGGTTGGATTCCATCATAATGCCTGAAGGCATAATACTTGAACTCTATTATAGTATAGTATTGGTGGGGTATGTACCAAAACAACCATAGGAGTTCTTGCTGGGAATCATCGGCTAGTATAATGAACACATAATAGAAGAGATATCCTGGATATTCTTTGAACAACTTCAAGATGGATTTGCTGTGCCTGTGGAATACTTTAAGCTTTTTGAAAGGGTGGCTTTCTCAGAGTATAGATGAATCTAAAGGATCCATATATCTATTGAATAGACCTAGAGAGCAATCTGCTATTCCGAAAGATAATATTCCTAATGTGTTGAGCATGACAGACTGACTGGATAATTTCTTATTGTCTTCTCTGGTGAAGTATATCAGGTAGAGATCAGCAGAACCAATATCTCTTGATTCTTCACAAACATCTATGGAGAAGATGGTGTCCTCCATTGTTTCTTCTTCCAGTGAGAAGACCGATTCAAGGTCATCCTCTTTATTAAGATAGATTCATGCATGATCATTTATTTCTTCAAAGAGGTAGACAACATCTTTCGACTCCTTGAGTTAAGGACAATTCTTTGCAAAGTAACCATACTTTCTGTAGATGAAGTAACTATTCTTCTTCTTCTGGTAATCTATTTGGCTTCTTCATCTGAAATACCTGGTTTTCCTGACTTTCTTAGGATTGTCATCTAGAGGCCTGGGTAGTTTGAATCTCCTAAAAAATAGATTTTACTGAGAACCCGCCTGACGGCTTGAACAGAGACAGTCAGACTTCATAACAAGATCATTTCTGCTATAATGAGAATCAAGAACTGGGTAGTTCTTAATAATCTGCTTTAGTACAAATCCCTTCTTAGATAGATAGTTTAAGGCCTGGAAGATGGCCTGCCTGGTGTAGCTTGCATCTCTGCAAAAGGCTTCTAGAAGGATTCTGGTATTGGCGGCAAAGTCTTGGAATGTGAGATAGTTGGTTTTATCCACAATCCTAAGTGTATTCCATCAGTATGTGAGGATTTCAAAGAATCTGGATGTGCAGTCTGACATTATCATGCATTGTCCTCGTTCAGCCAAATTCTTTATCATCCTGTTATTTTTAAAATCTCGAGGCAGGGATGGAGTTGCAGCAATGGTTTTCTCTGCCTCTGTTGTTGGTTCTTGCCTCCTTTCTGGATCTGGATCACTAGTCAGCTTATATTGCTCAGAGACTGGTTAAGAGACCGCTGGTTTGCTAGAGTGTTTCTCTAACATAGATGGACCTTCCTCCTTAGACAATAGGATTAGTTAGTACAAACCATCTTTGTTGTTCTTAACACATTCATCAGCACAAAAGTCATCGTTAGTACCAAATGGTTGTCTACTAATGAAAGATGGCGGTTGGCCATTGATGAAAATGTCCTGAAATATTTCTTTCTCTGCGTTAAAAGAAGATCTGGGAATTTTTTTCTGTATCTAGATGAGGATCAGCAAGATCTTCAGGACAAACCATGGTTTTCTCCAATGCTTTTGCTTCTCTCTTCGCCTTTCTGGACTTAGGACATCCTTTTGTAAAGTGTCCTTTGTCATGGTAGATAAAGCATTTGTGCTTGCCTGGATCTATCTTCTTGGAGGATGTGGCATCTTTGTTGATACTTAGTTCTTTGTCCGGCGGTTTCTTCTTTCTGGACCATCTAAACTGCATGTATCTCTTATGCCTTGCCTGACATCTCAATAGCTGAGGAGACCCTTCTATCTTGAGATCTAGATAGTTATGCCTATCATTAGAGTGGTCAGATCGGGAACATTCATCCAATATGAGGGTTTCAAATAAATTTTCCTTATACTTCTCTGAAGGATGGGAGCCTGTGTGAGGATTTGAATTTTTTTGGCATAAGCTCATCATCCTTTGGAACAACCAAACTCGGGTTAACTGGACCGAGGTTAGTCAAGTCAGAAGCCTTGTCGTTTTTATTAAGAAGACACTGCTTTAGAGAGGCCTGTTCGCCATTATGGGATTCTTCATCTGGGATCTGAAGAGATCATCGAAAGTGGTGGAATATCGTTCACAACTTGTGATCATCATATGTGATAGATCAACTTTGTTGTCATTGTTGTCCTATAATTTTTCTTTATGATCATAGTCTGGTGATGCTCTCTGGATAGAAGGAACCTCTGGGGGTTCTTCATATTGGGTGTCCATTCTTTGGATATCAAAATCATCAGTTAGGACTACAAGAGCTGGATTATCGAAGATGGGTGCATGTGTAGAAACCATCTTATCAGCATTATATAAAACCCAACTAGAACACCTTATTTTGTCGGCTCTTTGTGTCTTGGCATCCTTTCTTATCTGTTCATCTTATGAACCTAGAGTGAATTGTATGGATGAACGAGTTGAAGAAGGTTGGCCTAACCCCTATGAAGAGTATTCATATGGAAATACGGCAGATACATTTTTGGCCTGTTTACGGTCGTATTCCCTTTGCAGTAAAGAACAATCGTATTTCAGATTCTGGATTTCTTCTTCAAGTAAGGTTATCTCCTTATGTCAATAAAAGGTAGGAATGGAGTTCCTAGCAGGCATTGTTCAGACAAGATGGTTTGCAACTTATCTTCTAGTGCTATGATAAGTATGACATATTGGGGGGCGGCTGAACCACCATCTGATTGGATATCATATGGAAATTTTGGAGCTCAGGTTTGGTTATCCTTTGTAGGGTGGTATTCTGGTGGGTAAGCATTTGAGTGTATGGATTTAAAAAGGGGCATCATAAGAATCTGTGGGTTAACATCAGATTGGGTGGCCACTGCTTCCCTTCTTTTGCAGATTCTACAGTCACAGTCAGTCTTCCATGGGTAATGTCCTGAGAAAGGACATTTATGCCACATTTGAGTACGACTTTCATGATTGAAGTATTTTATCCAATCATGTTGTTTCATAAATCCAATGAGGAATCTGAGGATAGCGCTCAGGTCTTTTACATCTGGAAGATCATCACTTGGTTTGCACATAGGGATGTAGAAGGTAATTTTGGGTGGATTTTTGATATAGTGGTGGTCGGAATCATCTGTGGGCTTGAGAAGTTTAGGATAGGCTCTCAACTTCTCATACATAGTGACCCATGAAGTTGGGATAATACTGACCAGGGCATCCCTAGATATATTGCTTGGAATCTTGGTGCACTTTGTGGTTTTATGATAACGCTCAAACTACAACTCTCGTAAGAGTGTAAGCGGTCGTCGTAAAATATAGAACCCAACTGGGTTGGGTGTCGAATCCCACAGGGAATACTCGGTCACTAAGTATGCAACGATTAGTAGACTTTTGGTGAAAGTTCTGCGGATAAAGGGGGGATTTTATGCGTGAAGTAAAATTATCAAAATAGCAAAGTAAAAACGGAATGTTTAGTAAGATTTTAATCAATGAGAATTGTAAGTTAGGGTTATGTCCACCTTATGAGTTTTACGTATCTATTGGCTATGAGTTATGCGGAATTCAGACATGCATGCGCTTATAGAGATTCGTATTCTATGGTAAATCCTATTGTCTTTCGACCATCAAGGATTATATCACTTTAACTCTTTCGAGCTTAAAGCGTATACTAATGGTACGAATTCTCCAAGAGGTTAATCCAGTTACGGCACTATCATTTAAACAGGGGTTGGTAGCCCTATTTCCTTGTCATTCTCTCTTTTCCAGACATGTAACTTTTCTTTCGAACAAGTTAATGCTATACTGGCGTATTCTATATGTTTGCAACCACAAGAATTCAATTAAGATAAAGAGAGTAATGATATAAGCAGCATACGTATCAAGAATTCACAATCTCATAGCAATAGATAGTATATCATAAGGCTTCCATAACCCTAACAGAGAAGTTTAGCTACTCATAATTGTGAAGGAAAACCACGAGGATATCATCATACCAAAGCAATAACAATATCACGATAAGGAAGTATTGGCGTTGCTTGTGGCATGAATTCCTTTCTAGTTGTGTTTTTCTTGTCGTGAAAATTAAAAGTCGAATGAAAAAGACTTGATTTAATGAATGAGTGAATAATAAAAAGCTTCGAATGAATGAATAATTGAATGCTGAAAAATTCAGCATTATAGGGTTTTTATAACATCCTTGTCCTAGTCCTACTGAAATAGGGTTTTTATCCTTGTCCTAGTCCTACTGGGTTACTGCATACTTTTCCTAATCCTACTAAGTTACTGCTGATCCCCCAAGTCTTTAGAAATGC
This sequence comes from Capsicum pubescens, assembly GCA_030864215.1. Lineage (NCBI taxonomy): Eukaryota > Viridiplantae > Streptophyta > Magnoliopsida > Solanales > Solanaceae > Capsicum > Capsicum pubescens. Next base: position 68,670,378 of record CM061542.1, on the reverse strand, counting down.
TGTTTTTTCCCGGGACAAGTTCTCCATGCATCACTTTCAGTCCACAAGTTTCCAGAAGCTGCCTTCCTTCTTACGTGAAGTTTCCTTTGGCGTACAACAGTCCATAAAATGCTGAAATCTTCATCATAAATACCTGAAATCTTGCTAATCACGTTGGTTAGCTCACTTACAGGAAAAAGGACTAAAAGTGTAGGAATTATATATTTTGTCCTCAAAACTTAGCTAAAATATGGGTACATTAAGGTGCTTTAGGCATGTAAATACGCCTAACATCAACACCCCACACTTAAAGCTTTGTTTGTCCTCGAACAAAATATTACGTCTATGCAATCATCTAACTAGAAATCACAGCAGTAACACAAAATATTCATCAAGACAGGCACGACAATTATCCGCAAAGAGTAGTTTTCTGATAACTACTAGAATCAATTCAACCTCCAACATAGACTCGTGATGATGGTTAATTTGTATCCACAAGTTAAGGCACAAAGAATCATACAAGACTACCCAAAACTCATCAACCATGTGTGTCTCACAATATATCACCCATAATTACTCACAAGTATTTCATTTTTCAAAACATAGGTATAAGATTATCCTTGCTCTCACTCTCACAAAGAATTCATATGTTGCAACTGATGACCATAGGCTTGCCCTTAGTGTAATGCTCCACTAATATCAGAATGCTAAGCTTAGGATCAAATAGGTCTTTTACAGGTTGTAATGTAGGCTAAGGGACGGGTAGGACTATTTTGGCCAGAAATAGTGACTATGTTCCTAAGCGCTTTAATACATCACATTATGCCATTAACACTCTCTTTTAATCAACCCTGCTACCTTTCTTTCATCTATCACCCCTTTTCACCTATTTTGCCATTCAAGCATAACTATCTTTTTATTTAATCATAAACACAATTTATCTTTTTGTTTTTCTATTTCTTTTTCTGTTCTTTTCATTTTTTTTATAACACACCTCTATGATACACTCTAAGGAATCACTCTCACCCAATTTCCTCTTATTTTGTCACATGACTTCACAATTTAAAGCACTTAGGAATTTGGATCAAATTATGGTCTTGAAAAGAAATGGATTAGGCTACATATGAGGCTGTCAAAGAAAATAGCTAAAGGCTCAAATGGGGTTAACTAGGGTAATGTCCACGGGTAGGTAAAAAAAAGGTAAACAATCACAGGTTGTCAAAGAAATGCCTAAATCATCTCCTAAACTCACACTCTTTATTTCGCTTTACACACACACCGGGCAAGTTCTAGCGTCAGTCACAACACAAAATATACTATAACCTCACACACACAAGGCACATGGTCGACTTTATTAGGAGCAGTATAGACTCTTGACCCAACAGATAAAGGAATTAACCCACACATTTATCACATACTGAGTCACATTTAGAGCCTAAATGTCTCAATAGTAATGATTTTATCATAGACTCTTGTCATAATACCATGCTGCCTATCAAAACAATTTTATGAATTTTTTTTTCTAAAATTTAACTACTAACAAACAAAACAAACAAATATAAATAAATGCAAATGCAGATAAAGATGTATGGCATACAGATACCAGCACCCCACACTTAGACGGGACACATTCCCTCAGTGGAAAATAAATAAGAAGAACCTGGTTAGTCGGACTCCTCCTCTATGTCTGGGGTCATACCCCCTGCATCGGAATCATCATCAGAGTCGTCGTTATCAGAGTTCTCCTCCACGTCGGAGTCTGGCATTCATCGATCATCATCGGTTGGCATGTCGTCATCTAGAGGTTCCTCAAAATATACACCTACTCCACACATCGCCCTCGCATGCTCATTCATTGGGTAGTCATAATCCAACTGTTGGAGCTCTGCAGCAGTTGGAACACGACCCCCGCTCATCATGGTAAACCTCATCATGCCATATAAATGGTGGGAGAAGATTTCGTCGCGAGCATGTCTTTCTGCAGTGGTTAGGTTGACGCTATGCATGGATTTAGCATCTTTAACCTTTGTGAGGTCAACCTTCTTCGGGTTGTGTGGAAGCTTATGATCTGCAGGTTCCTCTTTGATGTCCTCCTTCCTCAATATCGCAGTTAACAGATTGCCAAAGCTGAAGTGGGACCTCTTGTGCAGCCTGGCCTTACGCATTGAAGATCTAATAATCACCCCAATGTTGATGGGGATGTTCGTCATCAAAGCGTACACCAAGAACACTCTATCACGTGTGATCTTTCTGTACTGTGACCCTGGAATCAGGCAATAATTGACTATCCGTAACCATATCCGAGCTTCTCTGTTCAAGGAGGCATACGGGAAGGTATTGTGCCGACCGGTATCCTTGTGAAGACTCCACCGTGACATTGATCTTGTTTCGCATAGTGTGTGTCTGATTGCCTTGTATGGAGGTTTGCGATAAAGCTCCTTGAGCGGTGATGGATCCACAGATGGAAGACCCAGAAAAGAGTTGAAGAACTCTGCATTCAGTTGCAAGACTTGGCCCCGAATCTTCACTTCACTTCCGGTAGTCTTTGGGGACCAATTGGCATAGAATTCTCGCGTTAGATCAAGATTGCATTCTCCCATATCTTGAAAAATGAAATCAAGATGTAGCGCCATGATTTTAGCCAAAATGCGGGGTTCTTTCTTTGCTAGGCTCTCCTTTTGTATCAACTCCACATGAACATATTTTTTTACTTTATTGTTCTTGTACCACTCCTTTCCTTCCTCCTCTAGGACCCATTTTATCCCATACATGCGTCGAGGTATTTGCAGCGAGGAGGATTCAGCTTGCTCTTTTCTTCCCCTTTTCTGGCCTTTCTGTGAGGTAGATGCTTTTTCTTTTCCGGGTCGACTTTTTGGTGCCATTGTACCTGAAATTAAAATAATAGTCATGATAGTTTCATCTCAGTAGATACAATCGACAAACAAATAGTAGTGGCACCACCCCACACTTAATTTATTGTGAGAAACTGATTAAGTGAACGATGTCGATTTCTCAGACTTCATCGCCATACATTTAGGTGTTATGTTCCAACAATATATTCAGCGCAGTCATACTTTTCTTGTCATCTTCACTATCCTTTTCAATTCTTTTTAATGTACTCTTAACTATGTTTTCATGTTTGGACTAATGCATCTCTTTGAAAAAAACTACTACATAGATATCGTATCAATTTATGGCTTAGAAATAATCACAACATCTCATGTTTGTAGTTAACCATGATTTTCATCTCGATGGACAAGTCATTCAAACATACAAGCTTTCGAGTTACAAGATTATGCAATTATCTTAACCATGTCGATTCCGCAAAAGTATGACAGTGTATCAAAATCAAATTAACGTTGGAACCAAGTCTAGAACAACCATACGCATTCTTTCACTCACTTCGTTGTATCACAACAAGTCAACCACATTCAAATCACCAACACTACTTCAAGATTTAACAACTTATTATAGGCGTAGTATTGTAATACTTACGGAATATAAAAGAAGAGCAAAGAAGAACTTACTTGGTTGATGGCCTCGGAAGATGTTCTTGCAAAGTTAAAAGAGCAAAAGGAAATTTTTTGAGAGATTTTGGAGAGGTAGGCGACGCTTAGGTTGAATTTGCAATGCATTTTAGTTCTAAGACTAAGGTTCTATTTATAGGACAAGCTTGGGTCGGGTTTTGACCCATTTGGAATTGGATTAGGAGACCAAAAAGTGAGCATAGGTGGCGCCTATGCTATGGCATTGTTAGGCATAGGCGGCGCCTATGCCATGGCATTCTAGATTCAGAGACAAAAGGCTTTTGCATAGGCGGCGCCTATGCTATGGCATTGTTAGGCATAGGCGGCGCCTATGCTATGGCATTCTAGATTCAGAGAGCTTAGGCCATAGCATAGGCCTTGCCTTGTTCGTTGCCTAGATTTTCATAGGCAATGCCTAACTCATAGCCTTTTGCTTCTTCATTCCCAACTTACCACCTTCAACATGCAATACTTCCAAATCAAAATTTGAAACCAATCTCCTCCTTTACACCTCTTGCACCTACACTTATTCAAAAACAACAAAAACGATTAGAAAGATGGGTTGCCTCCCATCAAGCGCCTTAGTTTTAGTCGTGGCTCGACAAAATCCTAGGAAAACAAAAACAACTAAAAACGATGGGTTGCCTCCCACCAAGCGCTTGATTTATTGTCGCGGCACGACATAGTTATCTCGATTACTTAGACTTCATCGAGATATTTGGTGCATCATTTTCTGAATGGATTCAGACGACGCTGATGCTTAATTGTGGGTATGCAATCTTATTCAAGATGCATATTGTGCATACATATCCCAGGTGGGATACCAATTATATCATCAATAGACCAACCAATGGCTTTCTTGTACCTCTTCAGAGCAGAGATGAGAGCCTCTATGTGCTGTTCACCTAAATCAGCCGCAACACTCACCGGAAGTGTATTTCCTCTTCCCAAAAATGCATACCTTAGGTGACTGGGGAGCTCTTTCGATTCTAGCGCTGGTATCTCTTCAATGGAAGTCTTCGCTGTTGGTGAAGATTGATTCTTAAGATCAAGGCCCAACTTCTTAGGATCATGAGAATAGGACCTTATTCCTGTTAGAGCACGAACGGTTTCTTCTTGTTCTTCAGCCTCCCCACGTTCAAAATTCAGTAGCACATCAAATAGTGACTTAACAGTAAGCTGCTTCTCTACAGATAATTCTTTCTCATCCTCATAATAAACATCATCTATAGAGAACACATTCATATCGCTGGGATGCTTCATTGCTTTGCATACATCAAAACGGACCACTTCGTCATTCATCTGAAATAAAAGCTCATTAGCTCTTAAGTCGATAAGCACACTTCCAGTTGCGAGGAAAGGGCGTCCCAAGATTATGGGAACTTCATAATCCACCTCGCAATCCAAAATAACAAAGTCTGCAGGAAAGATGAAGGTGGAAACCTTCACATACACATCATATAAGATACCAACAGGCCGTTTTACCGACCTATCTGCCATCACGAGCCGCATATTGGTTGGTGTAGGATCGCCCAACCCCAAATTTCTATAAATGGATAACGGCATCAAATTGATGCTAGCCCCCAGATCGCACAACACCTTAGCAAAATCCAACGATCCAATCGTGCAAGGAATAGTGAAAGCACCAGGATCTGCCTTTTTCTATACTAAAGACCTCGTGGCAATTGCACTTCAATGATGAACATTATCTGCCAGCTCATAACTTGCTGCCCGCTTCTTTGTCAACAGGTCCTTCATGAATTTAGCATACCCAGGCATCTGTTCCAGCACCTCCACCAATGGAACATTAACAGTCAGCTGCTTCAACATGGTCATGAATTTACTGAACCTGGTGTCATCAGCTTTCTTCTTCAGTCTCTGCGGAAAAGGTGGTGGTGGAAGGGGAATCGTTTTCTCCACCACCTCCTCTTTATCTTGCTTCCGATTATCAACCTTTACAGGAGTGTCATCAGCCTTCTTCTCCAGTCTCTGAGGAAAAGGTGGTAGTGGAAGAGGAATCATTTTCTCCACCACTTCCTTTTTATCTTGCTTCCGATTATCACTCTTTTCAGGCTGGTGATGTCTAGGTGTAACATCATGAGCACTTACTTCAGATCTACGACATCTTCAAACTCTGCTTCATCAACATTCTCTGCTATATCATCAACCACCTGCTTGCCTTTGGATGGATTTTCCAATACTTTACCACTCCGGGTAGTAATAGCCATACACGATCCGTCATTCTTTGGGTTTTGCACAGCGTCACTGGGTAGCGTGCCGGCCTTTCTTTGGTTGAATGCCGCTGATAATTGACTCAATTGTTGTTCCAGCTATTTTATTGCAGTAGAATACGAGTCAACCAATTGATTTATTGAAGACAAATCATTCTTTACCTCGGTTACACCCATGTTGGTTGCCTCCACTCCTTTCAACAGCTTAGCCATCATATCTTCCATGGACATCTTCCCAGAGCCAGACGCCACAGCCTCACGATTTCCAGGAAAACATACAAACCACTCCTGTCAGTCTTATTCTTCCAACCACCTTGATCGCGGTCCTTGTATCCAGATTTATCATAATAGTTCCGACCTTGGTTTCCTTGGGCATTGCCTCGGAAACCCCCCTGATTATTCAAGTAATTTGCTTCCCCCTCAGAATCAGAATCATATCTTCCCTGTGATACAACGGCTTTAACCTTTTCGGTCTTCCCTAATAATAAATGCTTGGTAAGAAGATCCATCTGCATTTTCATGTGAGCCATATCTTAGTCACGTTCCTCTTGTCTACGCCTCTGCTCTGCAGCCAAGTCAATAGATACTGTAGAGCTTGCTACCTCAGAATCCCTGGTATGCCAAGCTTTACTCTGCTTTGTCATATGATCCAGCATATCACTTGCCTCAATGAAAGTAAGGTCCATGAATGACCCTACTGTAGCATTATCAACCACTAGCTTAGTCACCGAATTCAAAGACCTGTATTATATCTTCATCAAGTGGACATTGGTCATATGGTGATTTGGGCACCGCATAAGCTTCTTCTTGAACCTCTCCCATGTTTCGTGGAGAGCTTCAGTTGGAAGCTGTCGAAAATTGCTGATCTCATCCCGTAGTTGGGCTCTCTTGGATGGCGGAAAGAATCTTTCTAGGAAAGCGTCTTTTGGTTTCCTCCAATTAGTAATAGAATCAGGAGTTAGCCCGTTCAGCCATAGAGTTGCCTCCCCAGACAGAGACAATAGAAATAAGTGAAGACGAATTGCATTCTGCCCAACTCCTAGATTGTCAAACAACTTGCATGTTGAAATAAAGTTGATCAGATGCATATTCGAATCATCTCCTGCGAGTCCACCAAATAACCCTTTGAGCTGCAATAGCTGAATCATGGTGCTAGTGATATTGAACTTAGCTCCGGGAGCCAAGGGCGGAGGAATAATAGCTCCTGTGGCACCAGCTCCATCAAGATCGTCATCATCATCATCAAAAGGAGCCTGCACAGCTCAGCGTTCAGGTCTCATTCTAGCTTGACGATCTCTCCTGTGCATAGGTGCTGCCACTTCATCTGCACGCCGTGGATTAAGTAACTCCTCATCACCCAGGTCCTCATCATCAGGATTTGTTGCTCGACCTGGGTTATCAATATTCTGTTGATGCACTTGAGCAGATGCCAGTGCAGCTAGTCTAGCCTGCTCCTGTTGAGCTGCCCTTCTGTCAATGTCACGTTGTGCATCCATTCTGCCAATAAGTTGAGGTTCAGGATTGATAGGTAATAACGGTTGACCTGAACTTCGAGTGTTTGGCATGCAGTCAAGCAAATCTGAATAAAACAAAAACAACAACTAAAAGTAAAATACGAGAATCTTTGACCAAAGGGTCTAGTAACTATGACAAACTTAGTTGACAACCATATTCCCCAAAAACGGCGCCAAAATTTGATAACGCTTAAACTACAGCTCTCGTAAGAGTGTAAGCGGTCGTCGTCAAATATAGAAACCAACTGGGTTGGGTGTCGAATCCCACAGGGAATACTCAGTCACTAAGTATGCAATGATTAATAGACTTTTCGTGAAAGTTCTGCGGATAAAGGGGGGATTTTAAGCGTGAAGTAAAATTATCAAAATAGCAAAGTAAAAACGGAATGTTTAGTAAGATTTTAATCAATGAGAATTGTAAGTTAGGGTTATGTCCACCTTATGAGTTTTACGTATCTATTGGCTATGACTTATGCGGAATTCAGACATGCATGCGCTTATAGAGATTCGTATTCTATGGTAAATCCTAGTGTCTTTCGACCATCAAGGATTATATCACTTTAACTCTTTCGAGCTTAAAGCGTATACTAATGGTACGAATTCTCCAAGAGGTTAATCCAGTTACGACACTAACTTTTAAACAGTGGTTGGTAGCCCTATTTCCTTGTCATTCTCTCTTTTCCAGACATGTAACTTTTCTTTCGAACAAGTTAATGCTATACTGGCGTATTCTATATGTTTTCAACCACAAGAATTCAATTAAGATGAAGAGAGTAATGATATAAGCAGCATACGTATCAAGAATTCACAAACTCATAGCAATAGATAGTATATCATAAGGCTTCCATAACCCTAACAGAGAAGTTTAGCTACTCATAATTGTGAAGGAAAACCATGAGGATATCATCATACCAAAGCAATAACAATATCACGATAAGGAGGTATTGGCGTTGCTTGTGGCGTGAATTCCTTGCTAGTAGCATTTCTCTTGTCGTGAAAATTAAAAGTCGAATGAAAAAGACTTGAATTAATGAATGAGTGAATAATAAAAAGCTTCGAATGAATGAATAATTGAATGCTGAAAAATTCAGCATTATAGGGTTTTTATAACATCCTTGTCCTAGTCCTACTGAAATAGGGTTTTTATCCTTTTCCTAGTCCTACTGGGTTACTGCATACTTGTCCTAATCCTACTAAGTTACTGCTGATCCCCCAAGTCTTTAGAAATACTGTTTTTGCCCGGGACAAGTTCTTCATGCATCACTTTCAGTCCACAAGTTTCCAGAAGCTGCCTTCCTTCTTACGTGAAGTTTCCTTTGGCGTCCAACAGTCCATAAAATGCTGAAATCTTCATCATAAATACCTGAAATCTTGCTAATCACGTTGGTTAGCTCACTTACAGGAAAAAGGACTAAAAGTGTAGGAATTATATATTTTGTCCTCAAAACTTAGTTAAAATATGGGTACATTAAGGTGCTTTAGGCGTGTAAATATGCCTAACATCATTTTATCAGTTGCATAATGGTCAAGAACAGAGAGTTCTTGGATTTTGAAGGAAATAAGTTCATATTATAGTTTTGAACTCACCAGGCTATCTGATAGTTGAGAGTTGCATATCTGGCACCTCTGTTATGCGGAGCTTTGAGAGTTTGGACCTGGATCTTCAACGCCTTTATCAGATGTGGATCATCCAATGGTATGTTGAAGTTGGGAAACATGGTGACAAAGACTGTACCATCATAGTCCAGGATTACCTCTGATTTACTCAAATTTTCATTTTGGTAGTCATTGAATCAGTATCAAGAAGAGAAATATGCGCCACAACTGGACGACCTTTTCTCCCCTGATATGTCAACTCCATTCGTACAGAACCTATATGGAGATGAGTAAATCCAAGACTTTTCCATTGTTGTGGAAAGTCTTCTGGCATCTGCAGTGATATGAACTATTCCTTTGGAGTTACCAAAATAGGGTTCTAAGTAGATGGTGTAGCAGCAACGTATTCCTTAACTCCTTTTGTCTTATCTTAGACCATACAATGGATTTTCACCCAGGGATTGCATACCTTTCTAGCAACAGATGAATATGGGTTTTGTAAAGGTGTGGTACACATTTGTTCTTATGATGGTAGCACATATACTTCATAAAGATAGCCAAGTTTACATGATAACGTATCACTAGGAGTGGTTGACATGTTTATCTTGACAACAGAATTATTTAAACTGGATGAGGACTGTGTAGTAGACATATTTTTGTTTTTTTCTGGATTATAAGGACTCAATGTATTTGTTCTAAATATCTATAGAAAAGACTCAATAAAGTGAAAATCATTTTATGTTTTTGTGGACCGACTATATATATTTGTGCTAAGAATCTACAGAAAAGACACAACTAATATTTCTTCTAAAATCTAAGAAAAGAAACTATGACTCGATTATGTACAAGACGTAGACTATGATAACTGGAAAACACTAACTCTGATAATGAAATGAAAACTTTGAAACTAATATGCACAAGACTTTGATAGTGACAAACTGGAAAGTTACTACTATAGACTGAATCTAAGGGTAACAGCTAAGATAAAGAAAAAGGAAAAACAAAAGAAAATAAAAATTTAATGCTGGATCATATGCTTGCAATCAGCAGAGGTGGATGCAAACTCCTGCTTCCTCCCGACCTCCAGGAGTGGTGATAATGCTCAAATTATACTCTTGAATGGGTGTAAGCAATCGTTGTCAATATAAAACCCAACTAGATTAGGGTCGAATCCCACAGGGAATAGGGTGTGAACGTCAATTTGATTACGAAATACTTTACTGGTAGTTTATCATTTCCGAAAGTTGGGGGTTTAAAGTTCACAATGTATCAATCTTCACTTTCTGAATTTTTAGAGTTGTTATCAATATTAATAGGAAACCAAGGTTATGATCACCAAAGGTTTCGGGTATTAACAGATACCGGGTAATGCTAGAGATCCTCGAAATGAGTAGAACAACAAAATATCCCTGACTATGATACTATCTGACTTATCTCTCAACCTCACCAGACAATTTATTATCTAATTCTCTTAAACTTAGATAATTTATCTATATCCAATAGGATGTTATCTCAGGTAGATTAATCCAGTTATGACATTAATCATTAAACAGAAGGTTGGTAGCTTCTGAGTCCCTGTTGATAATTCCCGTCCTCTAGTCTATTTCTCCGTTAGAAGAAAATAAAACCTAAGGCATAATCTAATGTTTGCAACCACTAGATTTCAGTTAAGAATTTCAAGATGTTCCACTACTCTTTGAATCCGGTAAACACCTAGCATCATATCAAACCCTAATCCTTGGAGCCCATAACCCCGGCTAATGAAATTAGCCGCTCATGATTTGATGAAGAAAATCACAAGTTGAATTCATGATGATAATGATAAACTTATGTATAGATGGAAAACAAAAAATAATTTCTTCAATTAAATCCCAAGTTAGAAACCCAAGAATAGTTGATAAGAAAGAAACTAAAAAAAATTGGCAAAAGAGAACAATGTACGTGTTTCTCCCTCCAAAATTCTCATTCTGAATAATGAAAACTTCCCCTCTTAAAAACCATAAAAACTGCTATTTATACTAAAACCTAATTAAGAAAATAAAATAACAAAATCACAGCTGGGCTTGGATTTAGGTGACGCCATATTGGTGTTGGTCGTCAGGCTTCTGACGGCGTCTCAGATATGTCGTCAGAAGTCATGCCATCTTGACTTGTTCTGCGTCACTCTGATGATGTCCTATGACGGCTTACCACACTTGTGACTGCGTGTAGCAAATATCGTCAGACCTTTAGCTTATTTCACCATGTTCTGCCTCACTCTGACGGCATATTCTGACGGCTTACCACACTTGTGACGACATATTAAGAATGTCGTCACTCTCATCCAACAACTCTTCTCCACTATTCTTCCTGACGCTTTTTTCTGGTATCTTACCACATCTTTGACGGCTTGCAAGAAATGCCATCAGACTCATATCAGCTCACTTGTACCAGATTTTACTTATTTTGTTCATCTTTCCTATCTTTTCCTCCCATCTTTGTTACAACTGCAATATCACAAGAAAATGATCAAAAACAACCAAAAGTTGCCTAAGACTTTGCAATTATTTAGAGTTAAAAGCCTCAAATGTGTTAGCATCTGCTCACACATCAATACCCTCAACTTAAAACAATTGCTTGTCCTCAAGCAACCAAAACACAAGTAAGAGAATAGAATGAACATTCAGCAGTCAACAACCAATTCTTAGCTCAAAACTCAGTTTACCAGCTCCAAGGTCAACCAACTCAAACTACTGTACAATTTATTGAAAAGCAACAATGTAACACAAAGGCTTCTACCCATGGCATCACTAAGTGCCAACAATTATGCATGTAATGTACACTAACCAAACAAGTAAGTAACTTAGCAAGATACTAGTGTGCCCTCACAACAAAGAAATTCCCCTTTTCTCTCATTATCAACAATCAAGGTATAATCATGGGGATAATCACAAAGATTCTTGCACTCAGAATGAAGTTCAAACAGTGTATGCCAAATACCATATGCTTTCCCTTATCATCCTTACCGAAGTGTCTAGACAGGTAAGCTAGGATCACTATAGGACTTTCTCAGGCTTGTAATGTAGGGTAGAGGCTGGTATGGTATTAAATGGCATTTAGAGTGACTAACCTCCTTGGCACTACCTTATATTGTGGGGTCCACTTATTAACCTTTTTTTCTATCTTTTTCTTTTCTTGATCACACTTTCAGGATGGGTGCACTTCTTTTTATTCCAACAGATTTTCTTTACTTGCTCTTCTTCACCAACACCCAACCTTTTATTCTTTTTCTTTGATTCTTTCAATTCTATTCTACCCTTCTTCATACCCAACTTATATCATGCACCCCTATGATAGAAACCCTCAACTTAGGCTATTTGCCTACATTAAGGTGCACAGTGTCCAAGAAGGACTAGGGCCAAAACAGGTTCATTATGATTCAAAAAGGGATGGTGATGGGTTTCATAGAAAGAAAATGGTCAATTTAGGCTCAAACCGGGACCAAGGGATATAATGCAGTACAGGGAAGGTCATTTAGGCTAAAAGTGACTTAAATTCAAAAATGTCCTATGATCCTTTCCTAACCCCTATCTCTTAACCAAGGCAAAATGAACTGGGCAAGTTCTAGATTCAGCAATACCACAGGGAACACAGTAAGATCTCACACACACTTGGCATACAAGCATTTCACTAACTACTACTTATCTGGTTTATGTAGTTATTCCTCTATGATTGTTAAGCACAAAACAAATTCCCTAACCAGATGCTTAATAGTCATAATTTGAGGCAATTCACACAGTCATGCTAAACAAACCTTCAGAGAGGTGTTCAAAATAAAAATAATAATAAAAAAAATTAGTTGACTACCTACAGAACTTGCACTACTCCTAGTTATTTGTAGAATATGCTACAACAACATGCTACCCTACACCCTCAACTTAAAATCAAAACAAAATAAAACTAAGGGTTTAGGGCGTACCTGGTAGAGATCAAATACAAGGATCATGGGTTTTTATCCCCATATCAGTATCTCCAGTTGGGACACTTATATATGGAGCCTGCTGCTGTGCTGGCTCATCTACCACTACATCTAAAGGAGGTGCACTGGAGAGGCTCCTATGGCTCTAGCTCGGAGTGCCTCCTCCCTTCTCAAGTGGTCCTCTAGGGACACTTGTATTTCCCATTTTAGGTTCGATTTGTCAGTAGCTGCTACCTCATTACTTACTTGCATCGTCTCTTCTGCTTCTATTTTCTGAGCCTTCTTCTTCTTATTTGCCTTTTTCTTGGCTTTGCCCTCATTGTCATCATCTCCTTGTCTCTTTCTCTTTCCTTTTATATTTTTATCTTTCTTTTCTTTGTTTTTCTTGTTCTGCACAGGCTCCTCAGTAAGATCAAGCAACTTTAATTCACCTTCGAGCTCCTCAACCATATCTTCTATTACTGTAATGCACTGGAGCTATGTAATCACTCCACACTCCATCTTCATCTGCTTAAACTCAGATCTAAACTGTTTAAGCTCTGTACTCGACATTTCATTTTTTCACACATCAAACCGATTCTCCAAGTCAGAAAACCTAGCAGGAAAAGACTCATAAGACTCAAGTGCAGCCCTGATTCTTTTATCTACTGCAGTTGCAAACTTCTTGGCAAACTACTTTAGCTGAGCCTCACACTATTGAGTTTGTCTAGCGATTTTTCTGAAGTTTGGAAAGTTGAAAGCAAGTCCTGCTGGTGCTGCAGAAGCTGATGAAGATGACTCAGTTGCAGACACTGAACTTGCTTGTGCTGAAGGTGGTGGTGGTACTGCTACTGCCTCAGGATCTTGTGCCTCCACAGTGGGCACTGAACTAGAATATGGAATAGGAGGCTCAACTGCTACCTCTACTCCCCTCTCAAGCCTCAATGCAGGTAGATTTTCCTCACTTCTGATCGGGTTGTGAGTCTTTCTAGCAGCGATATCCTCATCCACACCTGCGATCTCGAGCACATTTGCTGCTCCACATAGCTTACTGATCAGACATGGGAATGGATATGCAGTGTGAGGCCTAGACACCCGAATCTTTATCTCCTCAGCAATAATTTCACCAAAATCCAGGGATATCCCAGTCTCTAGACTAGAAACTAGTCTAGCCCTGTCATCTCCCAGTAGATTATGATTTTCTATAAGGATCAAGTGCGTGCGCACTACGAACCACCAGAACTTTGCCTCAGGTGTCAGAGAAGCTTTGTAAATCCTTTCATTCAGGTTGGTCAATCAAATAGGCTCTCCCTCCGCTATGTGAGTAGCCAACCATATGCGCTGATTCGCCTTATCTTTCAAACGAGCATAAAATATGGGTAAAGTATCCTAAACATTGAAGTTTGGCCCATGAAGAAACCAATTGATTGTTGTGTCCGAGATACTCACCATCACTCCCCTCAGAGGACTCACTCTCAGGTGGGGTAGTAGTTTCAGTATCATCACTATCCTCCACCTAAATGGGTTTAGGTGGAGGAGATGACTTTGGGATTGGTTTCTTTCTCTTCCACCTGAGAAGTGGTTCTTTATTTTCATAGTCGGAGTCCTCATTAATAAGCTTCCAAACCACTTTTGGCTTCTCCACTTTCTTTAGAGTGTTAGGACTCTTTCTTTTGGGTGCCATTTTTATTCCTGCAGTAAGTTAGAGTTAATTTTCAGTGTTCTAAATCATATAAATAAACAAGATGCATCAGTGGTTGCTTAGAATCCCTGAAAAGGGTTCAATTCAGTTTTAGTTCAGAGGCTTGACGGAATATCTGGTAAGTCATCATATTTCTAACAGCTTACCATAGACGTCATCAGCCTCAAGCAGTGACTACTGAAATTTCTCAACTTTTGACGACATTGTCTGGTAAGACATCATACCTGTGATCATGTATAAGATATGTCTTCAGACCTTAACAGAACCTCATCTTTTTTTTCTTTAACTTATAATGACATTTGTGGTAAGCTGTCACAGATATGACGTCCTACCATAAATGTCGTCAGCTCATAACACAATCCTTCAACTCTCTTTTTCATTGATTTTTGACTTCAATTTTGACTTGATTTTAACTTAAGTTGAGTTCTTGAGCTGCTCTTTAGATCTTTTTTAGTTAGAGCCCAGTGAAACCCTAGATTCAAAGTAACTTGTAGTTCTTTAATCCGCTTAAGCTCCTTTGAAATAAGGTTGAACTTCTCCTGTTATACATACCCAAAAAAAAAAAGAGTTTTAAGCATCGAGCATACCTGATTGTCGACTTGCACACTTCCTTAACAAAAGAGCTTAGTTTGTATGAAGTGTGAGCTTGAGGTGAGAGAATATGGATGAGAGAAGAAAGTTGGTCACTTTTCTTTCAATGCAATCTCTCAAGGGAAAGGTTTTCTTGCTTAGTTGTGATCAAGTTGGAGAAGAAAGGAAGATATTATGTATTCTAGCTAAGGAAGGAAATAACTAAACATGGAAACCAAATAAACTACCAGGAAGGTGAAAAGTTTAAGCCTAGGTCAGGTCGGATCCAATTTAACATCTGGGCCCGTAATACCTGACGACATAGAAAATGCCATCAGAGTTGTGGTAACTCATTAGGCAATATCGTCAGGGTTAGGCAGACACTACTTCATACTAGACCTCTCTGACATTATTTTCTGGTAAGCCATCACATGTGTGACATGTTACCATAAAGGTCGTCAGGTTCCTTTTTAGCAGATAATCTTGATTTCACCTTTCAGGTATTAAAAACCTAACTATAAGAATAAAAACTAACCTACAAATGAATGAAAATAAAATTTTGGGTTGCCTCCCAATAGCGCCTGATTTGATGTCGCGGCATGACTCAGTTATCTTGGCTACTCAGACTTCACCAAGATATCATACCGATACCTTTTGTCATCCACATAGAATACGTCTATGACTGCGAATACACTCATCTCTTCTTGATTCACTATGGATGAGCACATTTTAAACTTTACTTCATTTTTGCCAACTCGAAACTTGATCTCATTGAGCTCCAAATCAACTAGCACTCTCCCTATGGCCAATAATGGTCTTCCCAGAATGATAGGTACCTCAAAATCAACATCACAGTCTAGAACCACAAAATCCACAGGGAGAATGAGGTCGACCACTTTCACCAGCACGTCATGTAGAATATCCACAGGTCTTTTGATTGACCTATCTTCCATCACGAGTCACATGTTTGTAGGAGTAGGTGCCCCTACATCAAGCCTCTTATAGACAGCCAATGGCAGCAAAATAATACTTACGCCAAGGTCACACAAAGCTTTCTCAAATTTCATGGGTCCTACTATGCATGGAATAGTGAAAGCACCAAGATCATGCTTTTTCTGTACTAAGGACTGTGACGAAATAGAACTATAATGGTGGAGATTTTCCACCATCTCACAGTTTACTTTCTTCTTCTTAGTCAGTAGATCCTTCATAAATTTAGTATAGCTCGGCATTTGCTCAAGTGCCTCCATCAATGGCACCGTCACCATCAGTTGTTTCATTACTTCAATGAACTTGCTAAATTTTTCATTATCTTCTTTCTTCTTCAACCTCTGCGGAAATGGAGCTGGTGATCTTGGTATTTGCTTCCATACCACTTCCTCTTTCTTGTCGTCTTCTTTCTCTGACATGTCAACAAAGCCAACCACCTTCTCAGACTCCACTGGATTTCTTTTTTCTGATTCATCAACACTTACCTCCTTCTTTATGGCTTTTCCCATAGAAGGGCCAGATAATATCTTACCACTCCGAGTGGTAATCGCCAAACAAGAGCCATCAGTTCGCGGGTTTTGAATCATATCACTAGGTAAAGTGCCCGGTTTTCTCTGGTTTAGAGTAGCCAAAAGTTAGCTCATCCGTTGCTCCAACTGCTTAATAGAAGTAGAGTGTGAGCTAACTAGATGACTGAGGGTAGAAAACTCACTTTTCATATTAGTTACCCCCGAGTTAGAGCTTCAACTCCCTTCAACAAATTTTCCATAATGTCCTCCATGGATTTCTTACCAGAACTAGTAGATGAAGCATCCCGACTTCCAGGAGGAACATACAAACCACTCCTATCTTTATTGTTTCTCTAATGTCCCTGATCCCTATCTTTATAATCAGGCTTGTCATAGAAATTCCGACCTTGGTTCCCTTGTCCATTACCTCGGAAACCTCTCTGATTACTCACATAGTTAGCCTCAGCATCAACACCTGCAGATACGGTACCTTGAGCATCCACAGCCTTAATCTTTTCAGTCTTGCCGGATAGAAAGTTCTTAGCCAGCAAGTCCATCTGTGTCTTCAAGAGGGCCATATCCCGATCTCTGTTCTCATCCCTTTTACGCTGTTCGGTAGTAATACCACCAAAAATCATAGAGCTAGACACTATAGAATACCTAGTGTACCAAGCTCCACTTTTCTTGGTCATTCTATTTAGCATGTCAGAAGCATCCACAAAAAGAGAGGTCAATGAACGAACCACCTGCAGCGTTGTCGACTATTGGCTTTGTCACAGAGTTGAAAGCTCTGTACAAGGTCTCCATCAAATGCAAGTCCGTTATATTGTGTTTCGAACATTGTGCAAGTTTCTTCTTAAACCTTTCCTAAGTCTCGTGCAGTGCTTCAGTCAGAAGCTGTTTGAAGTTGCTAATCTTGTCCCTCAACTGTACCCTTCTGGAGGGTGGAAAGAAATGTTCTAGGAATGCATCTTTCAGCTGTCTCCAGTTGGTTATAAAATCAGGCTCTAACTCATTCAACCACATTATTGCCTGTCCATACAAAGACGATGGAAACAACCTTAATCTGATTGTATTCTGACTCACTCCCGGATTATCAAAGGATTTGCAGATGGTGATGAAGTTTACCAAATGCATGTTAGGATTATCACCAGGAAAGCCTCCAAATAACCCCTTCAGATTCAGGAGTTGAATCATGATACTTGTTATGTTGAACCTTGCACCTGGTGCCAACGGTGGCAGGATGATAGCACCAATTGCACCAGCTCCATCCATTCCTTCATCATCATTATCAGCCTCATAGTGCATAGGCTTTTGACCATATCTACCTCGAGTTAGACAATTTTTATTGATTTTTCATTGCACTGGTGTAGCAACTTACTCCTCCCTCCTTGGGTTTTGAGGATTTAGCAATTCCTTATAACCCAAGTGCTCATCATCAGGGTTTTGGTGATGTACTTGTTGACCCAAATTTTGCACATTCATCTGAGCCCTGTCTAAAGCAGCTAATCTTTCTGCTTCCTGTTGTTCAGCCATTCTTCCAATTAGTTAAGGTTCCGGGTTGATTGGTAATAGTAGTAGGCCAAAACTTCTTATTTTTGGCATAAACAACATAGTACCTACAATAAAAACAATAACAAATAAACGTAAATCAAGGAAACTTAGCTATCAACAAATTTTCGCGCACAAAATTTTCAATCTACAACCGTATTCCCCGGCAACAACGCCATTTTTGATAACGCTTGATGATAGGCGAATTTACACGCCTATAGTGCTATATTTTGCCCATATTTTAGCTAAGTTTTGAGGACAAATGATATAATTCATGCACTTTTAGTCCTTTTTGCTGTAAGTGAGCTAACGAACATGATTAGCAAGTTTTCAGGTATAAATGATGCAGAATTCAGCATTTTATGGATAACTTGACGCCAAAGAAAGCTTCACGAAAGGAGGAAAGCAAATCTTGGACGCCAAGGACCAAAAGTGGCGCATGGAAAATCTGTCCCGGGCAAAAACAGCAATTCTAAAGACTTTGGGGACTAGCAGTAACTTATTAGGAGTAGGATAATGATGCAGTAACCCAGTAGGATTGGGTTAAGTATTGCAGTAGCTTAGTAGGAATAGGATAGGAGTATTATAAATACCCTATTCTGCTAGAGATTTTTATCATTCTTCCATTACTTTTAACTCTGAAAACAATTCTTCTACTTTTAATTCTACTTTTTATTCATCTATTCAATTCTTAATTTCCACAACAAGAGAAACGTTACTCTGCAAGGGAGTTCACGCCTAAAATGCCACACCACACCTTACTACACGAGATTTTTATTGTGGTATATTAATAATGTCTATTGAGATTTCCTTCGCACTCATGGGTAACTAAACTTCTCTGTTGGGGTTATGGAAGCCATATGAGATACTATCTATTGCTATGAGTTTGTGAATTCATGACACGTATGCTGCTTATATCATTATTCTCTTCATCTTAATCTAAATTCTTTGTGGTTGCAAACGCATAGAATACGGCAGTATAGCATTAACTTGTTCGAAAGAAAAGTTATATGTCTGGAAAAGAGATAATGTCAAGGTAATAGGGCACCAACCCCTGTTAAAAAGTTAGTGCCGTAACTGGATTAACCTCTTGGAGAATTTGTACCGTTAGACACGCTTTAAGCTCGAAAGAGTTAAAGTGAAATAATCCTTGATGGTCGAAAGACGCCTGGATTTACCATAGAATACAATTCTCTATAAGCACATGCATGTCTGAATTCCGCATAACTCATAGCCAATAGAGACGTATAACTCATAAGGTGGACATAACCCCAACTCTCAATTCTCATTGGTTAAACATCTTACTGAACATTCTTTCCTTTTTACTTTGCTATTTTCCGTTTTTACTCTACTATTTCGTTATATTATTGCACTCTACAAAATCCCCCCTTTTACGAGACTTGCACCAAAAGTCTAATAATCTTTGCTTACTTAGTGACCGACTATTCTCTATGGGATCGATACCCAACCCAGTTGGGTTATATATTTGACAACGACCGCTTACACTCTTACGAGAGCTGTAGTTTGAGCGTTATAAAAAATTTCGTAATAATTACTAGACCCTTTGGTCAAAGATTCTCGTACTTTTACTTTTAGTTTTTGTCTTTTTTTACTGCAGGTTTTTTTTTATTCAGTGCATGCCCCATACCCGAAGTTCTGGTCAACCGTTATTACCTATCAATCCTGAACCACAACGTATTGGCAGAATGGAGGCACAACACACAATTGAAAGGATGGCTGCTCAACAGGAACAGGCGAGACTAGCTGCGCTAGCTGCCGATCAAGTGCATCAACAGAATATTGATAACCCTGGGCGAGCAACAAATCCTGACGATGAGGATCTAGGTGATGACGAGCTACTAAACCCTAGGCATGCCGCTGAGATCGCAACACCTTCCAACAGAAGAGATCGTCAAGCTAGGTTTAGGCCTGAACGCCAAGCTATGCAACCAGCTTTTGACGATGATGATGCTGATCTTGATGGATCCGGAGCCACAGGAGCCATTATTCCTCCACCATTGGCACCTGGAGCCAAGTTCAACATCACAAGCACCATGATTCAGTTATTGCAGCTCAAGGGATTATTTGGTGGACTAGCAGGCGATGATCTAAATATGCATCTCATCAACTTTATTTCTACATGCAAGTCGTTTGACAATCCTGGCGTTGGTCAGAATGCAATTCGATTACGTCTATTTCCATTGTCTCTGTCTGGGGAGGCAACTCTATGGTTGAATGGGCTGACTCCTGATTCTATTACAAATTGGAGGCAATTGAGAGATGCTTTCTTTAAGAGAGACCTACGACTCATGGGTCTGATCAATAACTTCAGTCCACGAGTCATAGAAAGCCGCCGATCTGATTCTCTTTTCTAGTTTAGGATAGGATTTATTTTATATCTATAAGTACACCCATTGTGTTTTATGATTAGTTTAAACACTTTTACATTATTTTGAGGTTCTTAGACATATTATTGATCTTGGAATCATTGAAAACGATTTTTAGTTTTTTTTATTCAATTTGAGATTTTGGTGTTTCAGTCTTATTTTTGTAAGTCGCAGTTAAGCTTTCATCTATGAATTCTTCTTACATTCTTACTACTATGAGTAGCTACATCCCATAATTAGGGTTGTGGAAACCATGATGAACTAACAAAATAGTTAAGTGCTAAGTCATTCTAGATTGGTGTGGTTGCATGTATTGGTGTTTCTTTGATTTGATTTCTTTCTTGATGGTTACATATAATACCTCATACATTTCTAAGTCCATCTCATCCCCTAGTACTTGATTAAGGCACTTAGAACCTGAAAATAAGACTATGTGTTGAGGGACTTAATCACTTTTGACTCCGTATAACTTTGAGGATTTTAAGTTGACCTTTTGGGCTTCGAGATGATGGGTTTTGAGTTGATTCATGTTTAGGGGTGTAGGTAGCATATCTCGGGTAAGTTTTGAATTTTCCAAATGAGTTTTGGATAGATTTTGGATAATTATTCCAGCAAGTCACCACGATTTCACCGCGTCGCGGTGGAAATAGTGATGGAAGCCTCATCGCGTTGGAGTGGAGGCCAAATCTTCAATTGCCAATTCAAGCAATCCACTGCGATTGCACTGCGTCGTGGTGGGTATCACGGTAAGACCGTCAACGCATCGTGGTGAAGCTCTAATCCACATTCCAGTTATGGGATTAAATCCCCAAGGGGCTGTTTAGTCTTTTTTCATTGTGCAAATTCATCCAAAACATGGCATTAAAACCCCAAAGAATCATGATATGACTCATTAGCCATAATTTCTCTCCAAGAAACAAATTCTCTCTCAAGAATAAACCTATCCCCATCAATATTCAAGTTCAATTCTCAAGAAATCCTCCAAGAACCTTCATGAATTCTTCAACCTAGGTATGTTAGATATTCATCCATGGGCTCTTTTTCAACCATGGAGTCCAAGAATCCATTTTTTATAATTTAAATTATGAAATTGCATGTTTATAATGATTTATCTCCTTTAAGCTTTTATGAATTTCAATTATACATGATGTTTAAAATCTATTTTCATTGAAAGCAGCCCTTACATGTTTGAGGCATGAAATTTCATTGTTAAATCCCTAAATATGATTTTAGTATTGAAATTATGCTATTCCCACATGTTTCGCTCATTCCCATGCTTAAACCCATAAATTTCAAGTATTTTCCAAGAGTTTTGGTAGAGAGAACCTTTACACATTTTAAAGTTGAAGTATGTTTACCTATACCTTGGTAATTTTATTTCAAGTTATGATTTCAATTGTTTTCATGTGGAATGCATTATAGTATGTTTTAAATTTTGTGGTCTCCATACCATGTAAACACGAATTCAAAATAAACCCTCAGTTTATGATTTGGTCATGTGATCGTGCTATCTTATCATGCTTAAAATCACCCCCATGTTAAAGTCTTGACCCCCATGTAATTGATGAGATGATTAAGTGAATAATTGTGAACAATAATTTCCTTTCATGGTTTCAAAGCTTTCATATGTCCCTGTTGTTATTGTTATAGAGTCCCGGGGGTTATGAATAATCGAAATTTAGGTGTTTATTTAGTCTTAGTATTCTTAGAATGGTTTTAGAGCATGAATAAGTATTATAAATTCAACCAGTTATCCTATCAGTCAATTAGATCAGTTCCAGTTCAGTAGTCTGAGTTAGTTCAGTTGGGACAGCACCGAGTGAACCAAGGGATGAAGGATCACCTTCTAGTTGAGGGTGTGACCTTTAGTAGCTGTCCCCATATTCCAGAACTACTTAGCCAGCGTAGGTTGAGATATCAACCTGCCAGTTGAGGGTTAATAGTGTTTACCTGCTAGATGAGGGTAATACATATCTCATTAGTGCACTTGCCAGATGTGGGTGACTCTTTCTCTTGTTAGTACACATTGAATGGTACTAATACCTTTCCAAATGGGGTTACAGGTTGGACCATAGTTAGCTTAAATTGGGGCATGTTAATTAGATGATACCTCCCACAGTTATCATATTTCAGTATTTCAGCTTACAGACTATTTTAGAATCATGTTATATGCTTGGTCATGCATTCTCAAATTTTAGAACATTCACGCATTCATATCTAGTTATCTCATGCTATTCATTCAGTATGTTGTTATTCATACACATAAGCCCATATATATTAACCTAACCTAATCTAGAATACCAGTACATTCAAAGTACTAACCGCATACTCATTTTTTGTGCTATGATGTATCATGTCATAAGTTTGAATGCTTAGGTTCTCGGCTGCACTTAGACATCCCAGTGCATCAGCAACAGTAGCCGTGGTGAATCATCATATTTCAAGGAATGATTATGTTTATTTTAGTACTTTAGTCGAGGAGTCAGTCATAGTTAGTTAGGGATATGTCCTATCAACTTTATAGTCATTCAGTTAGAGGCTTTCAGACACATTCAGATAGTAATCCAGTGTTTAGTTGATTGTCAGTCTTTACGCTATTATTTTCAGATAGTTGTTTCAAATTTAAGAGTTCAGTAATGTCTTAGTATTAAAAACACTTATGCCAAATTCAGTTTTTCTACATATGTGTATCATTTATTAGCGGTTTCATTGAGTGCTCACAGCAGGTACCAGTTCATGGGTTAGCTTGTGGTCACTTGTGACTGTAAGCTCCGTGTGGCATCCAAGGTATACTCCCGGGGCATTACAAACTTGGTATCAGAGCCTGAGGTTTTAAAGTTTCCTAGGGAGTCTGAAAGCTGCGTTGAGTAAAGTTTTGTGCATGGGTGTGAAGTGCGCCACACTCATTGACAGGAGGCTGTGAAACCTTTTAGGAAAAGTTTCCCTTCTTTCAATATTCATATCGAACAATTGAGCATAAGCTCAATTTAAACTCTTTTTTTAATCCAATCTTCTTCTTGTTTATATAAAATTCCTATTAGAAAGACTAACGGAAGGAGAAACGAAAATCAACCCGCACCTCTACCTGTTCAGGAAGATCCCCTGAGCGAGCATGTTTCTCATGCTGAATTTAGAGCTACTTTCACCACCTTAACTTATTTAGTAGTTTCCCAGAGCAATCAACTGGCTATTTTCCTATCTAGGCTTATGGTTCATGCTCCGCAAATTGAGGAGGAAAAACATAGGGAAAAAGGGAAAAAGAATAAGAGAGCTAGAACAAGTAGTTTTAGTCAAGGTCAAAGAGTGGTTGTACTAACCCTCTCTACGGGAAATATAGTAGGAATTATTAGGGTATATGTAGGGCTGGTAGTGGGTTGTGTTTTTTATGTGGTGAGCCAGGCCATAGGGTCAGGGAATTCCACCAGGTGGGTCAGCATAGTCAGCATAGTCTTTTCCATGTTCCAGCTGGTCACCCGACTCAGCAGGGTGCCACTTCTAGTGCCACCAGTGGTCAACGTCAGAACAGACATTATGCACTCCAGTCCTGACATGATCAGGAAAGTTCTCTTAATGCGGTTACGAGTACGTCACAGGCCTTCCATATTCTTATGTATGTTTTAATAGACCCTAAAAATTCACTTCCTCTTTGTATCCCCTATTTAGTTGTTGAGTTTAGTGTAAGTCCTAAAACTTTAGCAGAGCCTTTTTTAGCATCTACCTCAGTGGATAAATCTATTCTGGCCAGACGAGTATACAGAAACTGCCCGGTTTCAGTATCCCAGAAAATCACTTCAGTTGATTTCAGTAATAGAGCCGTTCAATTTCATTTTTTGAATGAACTAATCATTGAATGGAGGGGTAGTACCTCAGTTCTTAGAAGTCAGACGTGTTTTCAAATTCTTTCTCAGAATCCTATGATAGCATTTGATCTAGAATTAGAGGTATGAAACTTGGAGTTTAGCAACAGTAGTAGAGTTGGGATAGTGTCATCTGAATTTAAACAGATTATATTTCATGGGGCTAGTTGGATGAAAGGTGAATCAGTAGGTTTAAAATAGTGTATGCAAGAATCTATGTTTGGTGATTCAAAATTATATGTTATTGATATTGGTGTAGAGGTAATTCTCATGGTGTAGGAAAAAAATAAGTTTAGGGATGTGATATTTATAGGTTATGATGAAAGTAGTATGGTTAATTAAAGATTTGGGGATATCCATGCTATGTGTTAAAATCTAAGTTTGAATCTTTGAAGATTGATCTAATAGAAAGAAGAGTTGAGAATTCTAAGTTAGTCAGTGGTTAAGTTGTTATATAATGATTGTTTGTGATATAGAAAGCTAAGAGTTGTATCTCAAAAGGATGTACTAGTAGTGGGTTTTACATTATCAGGTATAGTCTTTCAGGGTGAGTTTACCATTTATGCATATTGTTATACCCCAGACTCTAGCGTATAGTGATGACAGTTTAGTTTATAGTTATTGATTAAGTGGTTCACATGCTTAGAATGATGGCTTTAAGCTAAGGGGGAGATGGTAGATTAAGTAACCAAGTCAGGTTCTCAGATCCTAATAGTGATGCCAGTATGAATAAAAAAGAAGTAGGAGAAGGATGATGCCCAACCTGTTCTTATCTCAATGCAAGGTTTTTTAGTTATCACGATATCTACTCATGCTTTACATGTCATCTCTATGATCATAGCTCATATTCATGTACCTTATAGAAAATTATGTACTCTCCCAGTTTCTAGTATAAGGAGTTCCAGTTTTCTAGAAGTACAAATCATATTCCATAAATTTATAAACTCCAAACTCAGGTTATGCAACTTATGACTCATGTATTCATGTTTTACAGTATGCTCAATTCCCATGACTCATTCTACACTCCGAATGATCAGTGAAACTCAAATTATGTCATGTATATCCTCAGTTTAGATCCCTTGATAAATCCATGATGTTGATATTC
Source organism: Capsicum pubescens (assembly GCA_030864215.1). Taxonomy (NCBI): domain Eukaryota; kingdom Viridiplantae; phylum Streptophyta; class Magnoliopsida; order Solanales; family Solanaceae; genus Capsicum; species Capsicum pubescens. The sequence goes on along the minus strand of CM061542.1, from coordinate 68,644,923 downwards.
TATTCCCCAGGCCTCAGTTAAGTGTCAAGTTCTATGTAGTGTTTATTCATACTTTAGGTCCTCATGATTTAACCTTTCAATGACCCCTCCTAATGAAATGATGTAGTGATAAGGAATTGCTTAGATGAGGGAGTGTAAATGTTTTATGTTAAGGAATGATTGTTCCGTGCTTATTTTACACGAGGCTGTAGTTATAAAGATAGACTTGAATATCGTGTTGGTGTGTAAGTGGATAAGTGTATTACACATTAGTGAATGGCTGATAAAAGGTTCTATTTAATTATTGAAGAGGTAATCAGAATTATTCAGGAGATGGAAAGTTAAGAAAATACAGAGTGTATTGAATTCATGACTCAGACTAGTATTATAGTGTAATGTATGTATTTTGTAGATTCGAGTAGGCTTGAACGTAGTGGGAGAATTCAGTCCAGCTCAGACTTTAGTAGGTAGAGTTATCCGTGCTCATGTGAATATTTTCTGTAGCCTCAAGTGAAGTGTGGTGTTAAAGTAGAAAGTTTAGTTGACAGAGTATTTGAGAAGCGTGGCTAATCTTTAAAGTTAGTAGTTGCAGTGCATAAGGCTTAGTAACTTTATCCTAGTTGATGTTTCGTAGGCTTGTGTTACATATTACAGAATTTTAGTCATGTTATGATTTCTTATTCAGATGCATTATTCTGACCATGCCCAAGATTCTTTTCTCCCTAAACTCATTAGAACTTCATAGAAAGAGTGTTGAAGAAATACTCCAGTTAAGTATAAGCTTTTAGTATGAGTTAGTTTGTATAGCCAATTCAGTTTAGCAATCAGACAAAGAAGTCCTTATGGTTTTCCATCTTTCCATCTAGTAATCCTATTCAAAGTCTCATGAATAGGGCTATTCCATGAGGTAAAATATTCACACCCCTGCAAATTATGAATTCAACTCAGTTCAGGTCATACATAAATTTTAGATTCCAGATATTCAGTCATGATTCAGTTCATAAGAGTAATGTGCATTATCTCATATTCTTTAAATTTTCTTCATGAAACCCGATCAAGCCCAAGGTAGTGGTTACTCATAAGTTGACTCTCTCATTTTAATCTCAGTCATATACTCACCTTTATGCCATTGAATACATTCACGAATTAGTTTAGTCAGTCACCATGTTTCAGACTCAGTCATGTAATCACGTTTTTAGTTATGCATTATCAGCATGTAATCTCAGTCCCTCAGTATCCTCTGCTTAATAAGTCTCATTCGAGGACGAATGTTCCCAAAGGGGAGGTATTATTATACCCCATACATTTCTAAGTCCTTATCCCCTAGTACTTGCTTAGGAAACCTAGAACCTGAAAATAAGACTGTGTTGAGGGACTTAGTCAGTTTTGACTCCCTATAACTTTGAGGATTTTAAGTTGACCTTTCGGGCTCCGAGACGATGGGTTTTGAGTTGATTCATATTTAGGGGTGTAGGTAGCATGAATTTTTCGAATGAGTTTTGGATAGCTTTTGGATTTTCATTCCACCAAGTCACCACGATTCCACTGCATCACAGTGGAAATAACGATGGAAGCCTCACCACGTCATGGTGGAGGCCAAATCTGCAATTTTCAAATCCAGCAATCCACCCCGATTGCACCTCGCCATGGTGGGTATAGAAGTGAGACCATCAGTGCATCGCGGTGAAGCTCTAATCCACATTCCAATTACAGTATTAAATCCCCAAGGGGCAATTCAGTCTTTTTCCATCACCCAAATTCGTCCAAAACATTGAATTAAATCCCCAAAGAAGTATGATATGCATCATTAGCCATTATTTCTCTACATGAAACAAATTCTCTCTTAAGAACAAACCCTAGCCCCTTCAATATTCAAGCTCAATTCTCAAGAAATCCTCCAAGAACCTTCACGAATTCGTCAACCCGGGTATGTTAGATGTTCATCCATGGGCCATTTTTCACCCATGGAGTCCAAGAATCCATCTTTTATATTTTAAGTTATGAAATTACATGTTTATAATGATTTATCTCCATGAAGCTTTTTAATTTCAATTATACATGATGTTCAGCCTTTACACGTTTGAAGTATGAAATTTCATTGTTAAATCCCTAATTATGGTTTTAGTATTGAAATTATGCTATTCCCATATGTTTCACTCATTCCCATGCTTAAAACCATAAATTTCAAGTATTTCTAAGTGTTTTGATAGAAAGAGTTCTTACACGATTTAAAGTTGAAGTATGTTTACCTATACCTTGGTAATTTGATTTCAAGTCATGATTTCAATTGTTTTCATGTGGAATTCATTATATTATGTTTTAAATTTTATGGTATCCATACCATGTAAACACGAATTCAGAATAAACCCTTAGTTTATGATTTGGTCATATGATCGTGTTATCTTATCATGCTTAAAAGCACCCCTATGTTTAAGTCTTGACCCCCATGTGATTGATGAAATGCTTAAGTGAATAATTGTGAACATTGATTTCCTTTCATGGTTTCAAAGCTTTCATGTGTCCCAGTTGTTATTGTTATTGAGTCTTGGGGGTTATGAATACCCAAAATTTAGCTGTTTACTTAGTCTTAATATTCTCAGAATTGTTTCAGAGCATGAATAAGTATTATCAGTTTAGCCAATTTTCATAACAGTCAAGTTAGATTAGTTCCAGTTTAGTAGTCTGAGTCAGTTTAGTTGGGAGTAGGATTCAGTACCGAGCAAACCCAGGGATAGGGGCTCACCTTCCAATTAAGGGTGTGACCTTTAGTAGCAGTCCCCGTATTCAAAAACTACGTAGCCAACATAGGTTAAGATATCAACCTGCCATTTGAGGGTTGATAAAGTATTTACCTACCAGATGAGGGTAATACATATCTCATTAGGGCACCTGCAAAGTGAGGGTGTCTCTTCCGCTTGTTAGTACCCATGGCACGGTACTAACACCCTTCCAATAGGGGTTATATGTTGGACCCCAGTTAGCTTAGATTGCGGCATGTCAGTTAGATGATACCTTCCACAGTTTCAGTTTCAGTATTCTAGTTAGAATTCAGTTTAGTTTTGCTTGACCATAACATACAATTTATCAGTTATTCAGTTATCAGATTTCAGTATTTCAACTTATAGACTATTTCAGATTTATGTTATATGCTTGGTTATGCATTCTCAGATTTTACAGCATTCATACATTCATATCTAGTTATCTCATGCTATTCATTCAGTCTGTTGCTATTCATACACATGAGCCCATGCATATCAGCCTAACCTCATCTAGTATACCGGTACATTTAAAGTACTGACTGCATAATCATTTCTTGTGCTATGATGATCATATCATAGGTTTGAACGCTCAGGTTTCCAACCGCACTTAGACATTCCAGCGCATCATCGCAACAGCAGTGGCGAATCCTTATATTTCAAGGACCGATTATGTTTATTTTAGTACTTCAATCCAGTAGTCAGTCGGAGTTAGTTCGAGAAATGTCCCATCAACTGCACAGTCATTTAGTTAGAGGCTTTCAGACACTTTCAGACAGTTATCCAATTTTCAGTTGATTGTCAGTCTTTACGCTATTATTTTTAGACAGTTATTTCAAATTTAAGAGTTAAGTAATGTATTAGTACTATAAGACCTTATGGCATATTCAGTTATTCTGCATATGTGTATTATTTATTAGTAATTTTGTTTAGTGCTCACAGTAGTTACCAGCTCATGGGTTAGCTTGTGGTCATTTCCGACAGTAAGCACCGTGTGGCATCCAGGGTGTACTCCCGGGGCATCACATTACAAATGTTAGTAACTTGCCTGTATTCTAGACTTGCTCGAAAGAGAGGTAGAGTTTGGGAAAAGGAGATAACAAACAAAAATATAGAGCTATTAACCTTTACCTAATTAACTTAAAACCTTAACTAGGATAGTTAATCTGAGATCATAGAACAAAGGTTTGTAATGTGACACTTTGAGTTTGAGGAGATGAGTGAAATTAATTTAACTAAAGTCAAGAGATGGTTAGGTGATACTTAATTTTTTTTGATTTTGCATACAAAACATCGTGATAGTTTTCTAACACGAACAACACATGGAGTTATGAAGTCATGGGGATCACAATTCTAGTGCTCGTCTCATAGTGATCACAATCGAATCAAACCCTCCATTTTATTTACTAAATTGCCATTTACATAGATAAACTCTTGATAGAATTTTTTCCTATTCCTCATGGGATTGAACCTAACCTTGTTAGGTTCTATATTTGATCCAGTGACCACTTTATACTTTTTGAGAGGTGTAATTTGAGAGACTATAAATTTGGGCACCGTTGTCGGGGACTATGGTTACAAAGTGATAGATTGAGTTTGTTAAGGTTGATGGTTTCATTTATTAATTTTTGCTTTTCGGTTGTTCCTCGAGTACACGTTGATGTATGCCTAGTACTCAAAGTCAAGGAAATTCCATAATTCCATTTATTCCAAAACTTGAGAGAACTTTAAGATAGAATTGAAAGATGGAGAGACAAGGAGTTCATAATTAAGGAGCCAGCTTGAAGGGGTTCATGATGACCCAACAACACTGAATAATCCATTCAACATGATGTTTCAGAAATTGCTGAGAAAGTTACTTCTCACTTTATAGTTATTGAAAATGCTAGGAAACAGCTTCCTAACGAACAAGTAGGGAAGAAAGAGCTAGAAAGGAAGAGAATGATCGTCTTGCTGCACTTGATCCAAGGATAAAATGATAAAAAATAAAGGACAATATCTCATCCAAAAATATCTGTCAGTTTATGATGATCTAAAAGAATATTTGGGGTATGTTGAGTCAATTAAGATGGGTGTAATCATTTCTTTAGAATTGCCTCAAGGTACCAAGATTGATGTCATGAGTGCAATGATCCAGTTGCTAAATTTGAAGAGGGTGTTTCCTCTAATGCCTACTGATAATGCAAAGATGTATCTTATGAACTTTATGGGGATCTACACTTTCTATAATCTACCTGGGGTGAGTCAGGAGGCCATACAACTGATGTTATTCCTATTCTCTTTGAGGGGGATGCTTCTTTATGGTTAGTTGAGTTGCCTCGTGGACCCATCACCACTTGGAACGATTTAAAGACTCAATTCTTGGACTAATTTTTCCTGCTCTCCAGAATGCTACAATTGAAAGATTAGATCTATAATTTTAAACAATTCCATTCATAGGCACTAGATGAGACATGGTTGAGTTTTAAGAAGAAGCTACAGATTGTTCAAAATCATAGAATCATGGTTAGAAACTTGCTCAAAATATCCTTTAGATCCCTGAATGCAAATACTAAGGTTGCAGTAGATACCATCACAGGTGTAGCCTTCATAAGTCTACAGTAGGAGAATGCTTCTAAAATCTTAGACGAAATAACTAATACCAACACAGGATGGAATACTCGGGAGACGAATAGATCAGCCTGTATTTTTGTAATTGGTACCGTCAATGAGCGGAAAGATTAGATGGGATAGTGGTTCAAGAGGTGTCATAACTGAGGATTGAGATTGGTTTATTATGAAGTAATTTTCTATAGTTAGAGCGTAAAAGGTTAATATAGTGGGTGCATGAGGTAAGGATTCTAGACATAAAGAGTTGGATTCTGATGAAGAAGATAAGTATCTTAATAGAGAATTGACAGGTTTCTGAGTCAAGAGCCAAGACTCTAATCAAGAAAATTGGAACTCAAGGTAAGTAAATCAAGGTCAGAACTATTTTAAAGATAGGTATAAAGACAAGAGTAGAGAGCGTGATGGTGATTGGAGGAGGAAAGATAACTATAAGGAAAAGGGTGGCCTGTATATTTTGCCATGGAACATGGATGCTTAATCTAGAAATTTGAGAAGGGAAACACTACTTGTAAAACTTGTATAGGGTTTGAAAAGTCAAGAGAGTTTCCTTAAGGAAATCGGAGCAGATATTTTAGGGTTGAGACAGAAGATAGAGTTATATACAACCACCATCAAGTAGCTTGAGCAACATTTTGGGTAGATATCTGCCACATTGAATAAACATCGACCAAGTACTCTTCCTAACAACACTATTCAGAATTTTAAGAAAGATAGTCATTGTCTAGCTATTACATACTTGAAGTGGTAAGGCCACTATTAAGAAAACTATGTCTGTGGTTGATAAGATGAGGAATGACCCCATTAGCGTTGATGCTATCGATAAGGACAAAATAGAAAAGTTGGTGATGAATGATGAGGTCTCTCCAAAGCTTTTGGTTGTAGAGAAAGAAGTTGATGATGACAAAGGAAAAGGTAAGGATGTTATTCCAATATTGAAGCCTCCACCTTTTCCCCAATGAATAAAGAATAAGGAAAAGAGGGGAAATATAAGAAGTTTATTTCTATGCTTAAAGAGTTATCTGTGAACATCTCTCTTATGGAAGCTGTAGAGCACATGTTGGGTTATGCGAAGTTTATGAAAAATTTGGTGACAAAGAAGAGGACAATGAGATTTGAGACTACTGATAATGTATACCATTGTATAGCCATTGCTTCTCGATATTTAGTTGAAAAAAAAGAGGATCCGAGAGCATTCTCCATCCCTTATACTATTAGGTCTTCAAATTTTGCATGTTCTTTGTATGATTTGAGTGTCATGACCTAATTTATAAGTCATGATGGCACCTACTAAATAGCGGTAGTAGGAAAGCCAACCCATTATTCAGAGCTAAACATAATGGGTTAACTTTGGTATAAAATTCCCAGCAAGGCAAACATTAACAACACATCTCGTATTTTAACAAGGCAATAAAAACAGATATGGGTAAATCAATAATACAAAAATCCATCCCATGACCTAGTAGAGTTAGTACATAGCATCTAATAATAATACAAACCAAGTCTTAAAATAGTCAACATAATCCCATCTTGAAACTATAGAATAGACATGAAAGATAGAAGAAAATAGGTGACTCTGATTCTAAGAGCTCACCCTATCTCCGAATATCAACACAATACGAACAACGATGATTAATGTCAACAACTAGTACTCGAACATGCACCAAAAAGGTATAAAAGTGTAGTATGAGTACCAAAATCATGGGTACTCAGTAGGCATTATCGGCCGATTGAGCTAGATGATGATATAAATATGATAAAATGCAAGATAATATAGGACAAACATATCGACAGACCCCTCATCTTGGCACCATCTTTCACTTTGGCACCTCAAGTAGCATACAGATGTGTTATTTTGGCACTTTTTGCTGAGTCATCATGGGACATGTGTAACACGCATTTTAAGCGCGTTTCAGGGGTATTTTCATAATTTTTTCATCTTTCTTCTCTTTCTTTCTCACTTTTTCATCCATTAATTTTCCACAATTTTTTTCTTTTCTTAACCCAACTGATTCTTACTCAATTAACATAGTATCAGGTTTTTACTTGTTTTTCTGCTTTATTATTGTGTAATTGGAGTGTCCTTTTTTGAAGTTATAACGAGACTTGCATTTTTTCGCAATTCCATGAAGTTCAATCCATGAAGAAAAATTGAAAATCAAGAAAAATTGATGAAGAAAAACGGCAAATCAAAGAAAAATAAATGAAGAAAATCTTAAAATGAAGCTAAATCCATGAAGAAAAATTAAAAACCAAGAAAAATCAATGAATTCAAAACAAGAGATAGAGCCTTTAAATGTGTTTTGAGTTTGAAAGAAAAATTCAAGAATGATGGTGATTAGAAGGATGTGTTGAAGAAGACAATTTTGTTGGAGTATGAAAATTCGTCATTAATGTCAAAGACAATTCTTCTGAGGCAGATGCTCACCAAGTGGATGACAAATATGCAAATTCTCTTAGCATTGCTATGTAGTTCTTCGATGTATGGATATGTAAGAATAGATATATTCACATTGATCACTTAATTAGTCCTAAGTTTAGTAGTACTGATTATCTGATTTGATTTTTGAATTATTCCTGAGAAATAGAGAAATTGACTTGAGAAGCGGGGGCGGGTGGGGGCAAATGGAGAAGATGAGATGACTTTGGTGGGGATTAGGGGAAGGGTAGGAATGGAGAAGATGACTTTGGGGTTTGGGGAGTGGAGGAGGGCAAATAGAGAAGATGATGAGAGGGGGGCTACCAAATAGAGAAGATGACTTGGGGTGGGGGTTGTCGGGGTGAGGGGTTTGGGGTGTGGTGGGATGGGGGTCGCCTGCCAAATAAAATTAAATAATTTTATAATTATTTGGGGAAATGCCATATGTCAGCAATTAATTGGTTCCTTTAATTTAATTATATATATATATATATATATATTAATGAGTTGGATAATTAAAATGAGTTGGCACAATTTAATTGGTCAATTAATCTACACAAGAAACGATTGCAGCCACACACATGAGAATTTATAGAAAATAATGCAAAAAGTGTCAAAATGATATACTTGGATACTGGTTACGGTGTCAAAAGTGAACAACGTCCACTTGAGGTGCCAAAGTGAAAGATGGTGCCAAGTTGAGGGGTCTATCGATGTGTTTGGACGATAATATAACTAAGTCATGGTAGAAATGAACCTGAATCATCTCGAACATCATTGTGCATAAATTGATAAATAAATTGAAAGAATAGCACAACATAACATAAAACATCAATACACGCAATCATAACTACAAAATTAGCTCCCATACGACAATTAGTGCAGAAAAGTAAATAACCCATCGTATGCCCCCATAAGCCTGGAAGGTACACACAAGATAGTATAACCCACCACCATCATTCACCAAATTTAAATATTCCATTAGAATCCACTAACATCATGCCACATTATAGTCATTTCCTTATTTTAAGACTTAGCCAAATTGCTACTTTCAATCTCATACACCGATATCATCCTATCACAATAAGTATATCATCATATGCATATCAAGACTTGAACTGGTATATATATAATTAATAGCCGAACTTGAACCAGTAAATATAATCAGTAGCCAATTTGAACCAATAAATATATCATCAATAGCCACACTCGAATAGGTAAATATATCATCAATGTCATAATCGTCCCTGGAACTCAAATCGGGTAAATATAAATATATCAATGTAATAAATAGTATCATCAATACCATAAATAATAACATAATCAACAGGTATCACCCCTTATATCAACCAACATAACCATCAAGTGTCAATGTTTCTCAATATTACCTCAATAAGCATTTCCAAGAGTCTAATCAAGTGTATAAAGGTCTACAAAAGTTAAAATGCATCTTAACCTAAGGTGGGTCAAGGGACCACTTCTAATCCCCGCAGTTCCATTTTAGGAAAATTCTACCCGAACTAGGTTTAAGGTATCTAATCCACTTTTAGATGCTAAACAAGACATAATTAGACCTAATATAGGAAATTCACCTAAAATATGAGCGACTAGGTCAATTATGCCTAATTTAACGGATTTTGATTAGCCTAAATTGTCCAACTAACTCAAGTATTTTAAATTATCATACCAACACCGAAAATCCATCCCGAATTTAATATAATATCATATAAATACTATGAACTAGATCAATCTAACAAGGGATAAAACCTAGCCTACCTCGACGCCAAGAAAAGCTCAAAGATCTACTAAATCACCGCTTTTCCCTTTCGAGAAGCTTCTGCAAGATGCCAAACTATCAAAACCACATTCTACTCATCAATACGAGAATAATGATACCCCTATTGCACTATTGTGCTTTGGGATAAAAAATCACCTAAAATCCCATGTGGATCCTATTTATGGAAAATTACATTTTTGAAGCCAACCTAATGTTCCCTCATGTTCAAAGAGTTATTAACCCCCCAAAATGGGTGAATTCTAAGCTAATTTGGGGCTAAAATCAAGCCCCCAAGGTTTTGGGATTTTTGAACAAGAAATGGAAATTTCTACCATGAAAAGGGTGAAATATTGCCATAAATTGGAAGATAATTGCGTAACCAAGTGTTAGACAAGCTCCCAAATCACCCACAAGATCCAATATTAAGCTATCTCACCATTTAGGGTTTTAGATCACAAGAAAATGGATGAATAGTGAGCAAAATCAGGCTAAAATGGGGTATTTATACCATTACCAAGTGCTCGGATCTTGGTATCGCGACCCGACCTTTTGCGATCATGATGCAAGGCACCAGACAAGTATGTCGTGATCACGACATTACTCCAACGCAATCATGATTTGTTGTTTTGCCCAAGAAGTCACATTCATGACTTCAAGTTTCGTGATCGTGATGCTTGTGCTGGCAGACCACGATCGCGATCCATGGTCCATGATCATGGGTGCACCAGATCACAATGGAGACTTAGCATTCCCAAGACTCTGCCAAGACCTCGAGATTCATTCGGAATCTCGTATACGCAAATGAACTATGTAACCATACCAATTTGGATATTTTGACTTAATGGAACATTCAAAATTTCCATCCGAGGTTGTTTCGACTAAATGTGGGTCCCACACTCAATTTCCAATCTCTTAACTTTCTGCCTAATAGGTTGAAATGGGTTTGGATGCCTTGGGATCCGAACCAAGATCCCATCTAGCCTAAATTAGATATTCTAGAGATGATAGAACAATTAGAATTTGCATTCTAGGTCGCTTGACTAATGTTTTCATCTAATGGCCATTTGGAACCAGCGAAGAATTCAAAAAAGAGAATTGACTCTAATATACAAACGAACTGCTCGATAGTCGAACTGTCAGTTCCAATAAGTCATAAATGACTTGGGATAGCTATACAGAAGCTCCAATGGCTAAAATAAGCAAAAATATAGAAAATGGCCTAAAGGGTCCTTATAATATCCATTACTAAAGGAAAATTCATTCGTGAAAGTCAAGAATTATGATGTACCCAAAGTCTCAAATATGTGAGGATACTGGGTTCGCTTCTCACTCTTGATCTCCTATGTTACCTCATTTACTAGGAAGTGCCTCCGCTGAATCTTATCTACATGACTCTCCTTAGTATGCAACCTCCTAGCATCACTAGCCAAAATGAGCATCGACTCCTCTATGAAGGTCAACCGCTCATCCAACTAGACTAAGTTCCATCTAAGCACATGAGATGGGTCAGGGATATATCAACGCGACATAGAAACATAGAAAATCAGATGGAGAACAACAAAATATAGAGTTTAACCTAACTCATAAGTCACCTCACCAACTGTGCGAAAAATCTCAAAAGGGCCAATATAGTTGGGACTGAGCTTTCCCTTCATCTAAAATTTCATCACACCTTATATGGGAGACACTTGGAGGAAGATCACCAACTCTAAAACTCAAGGCATAAAGTCTATGGTATGCATAGGCCTTCTACTTATTCTGAGTTTCTCTCAACCTATCCTAAATTACCCTGACTCTATCTAATGACTCCTGAAGCAAATAAGTGCATGGGGCCAAATCTTAAAAGTCTCAAACCATCCAATCAAAGAACGACATCTCCTACCATACAAAGCCTCAAAAGGCGCCATTTATATACTCGAGTAATAACTGTTGTTATAAACAAACTTTGCCAAGGTTAAGTGCTCCTCAAACTGCCCTCCAAAATCCATAACACAGGCTCAACGCATATCCTTGAGATCCTGAATAGTCTGCTCAGATTGGCCATCAATCTACGGATGGAAGGCTGTACTGAGAATCACCTAAGTACCCAACTCCTCCTGAAAAGCTCTCCAAAAGCTAGATGTGAACATGAAACCTCAGTCTAAAATGATCGATATGGGAACACCATGCAAATAGACTCTCTTATGCACATAGATGTGGGCTAACCTCTCAGCATTGAAATACATTTGAATAGGAATGAAATGCACTGACTTGGTCAAGAAATACATGATGACCCAAATTCCATTAGAACCATGGGAAGTATGAGGCAAACAACTAATAAATTCTATGGTAATCCGCTCCCACTTCCACTCAAGAATGGGCAATCTCTGAATCAAGCCACCTGGTCGCTGATGCTCGTCTTTTACCTACTGACAACAAAGGCAATGAACTACAAAATATACCACATCACTCTTGATGCTACTCCACTAATAATGTTGTCTCAAATATTTGTACATCTTAGATGTGCCCGAATTGATAGAATATCAAGAACTTCGAGCCTCGTGCAAAATCAACTGAGTTGGGTCCTCAATCCTAAAAACACAAATACTGCCATTAAATTGCAAGACTCCCTCAGAATAAATGGTGTTTCTCTCGGATTCACCACTCAACCTAATCATGAAGGAAGCAAAGTTTACTATCCTCAAATCAACGATCCTAAATCTGCTCAAGGAAACAAAGACCTCATCTCAACACTAGAAAAATCCTCCTATGGTCTAAAATATCAAGGCGAACCATCAAGTTAGTTAAGGAATAAATGTCCCATACCAACGACCTCTGAGAAACTGAAATACTAAACAAGTTACCTATACTCACTATCTTTCGACTCAAGGCATCTGCTACCACATTCTCCTTACCTAGATTATACAAGATAGAGATATTATAATCCTTAAGAAACTCTATCCATCTATGTTGTCAAGCATTTAGCTCTCTCTAGATCATAAGATGCTGAAGATTGCCATGATTGGTGAAAATTTCACAATGCATGCCATACATATAATGCCTCTAGATATTAAATGCGAAAACCACCACCTCCAACTCCAAATCATGAGTGGGGTAGTTGTACTCATGCACCTTAAGCTGTCTCAAAGCATAAGCAATAACATGACCTTTCTACATCAATACACAACCTAGACTAACATCAAAAGTATCACAAAACATGGTGAATCCCCCGCTATTAATAGAAAAAGCTAACATAAGAGCTGAAGTAAGAAAATCCTTAAGCTTTCCAAACCTGAACTCACACTCCTCAGACTACCATAACAGAACCTCCTTTAGAGTCAATCTAGTCATAGGCGCTGAAATAGTAGCAAAACTTAGATGAATCATCAATAATAACCCAACCAAACTAATAAAGCTACGAACCTCAGTCAAAAATATAGGTCTAGCCCTACCACGAATCACCTCAATCTTAGCTGGGTCTACCATTATATATTCTTAGATTCCACATGTCTAAGGAATGTCACTAACTCAAGACAAAACTCACACTTAGAGAATTTGGCAAAAATCACATAATCTCTCCAAGTCTAGTGCACAATCCTGAAATAATGCGCATGATCCTCTCTACTCTGTAAGTACACAAAGATGTCATTGATGAACACAATCACAAAGGAGTCCAAATAAGGTTTGAGCACCCAGTTCATCAAATCCATAAATGCAGTTGGGGTATTAGTCAAGCCAAATGCCATCAACAAGAACTCATAATGACCATAACGAGTCCTAAATGCTATTTTTGGGATATCCTCAACCCGAATCCTACACCGATAGTAACCATATCTCAAATCAATATTAGAGAACACTGCTACACCCTAAAGCTAGTAAAACAAAATCATCAATGTGAGACATAGGATAATGGTTCTTCACCGTCACCTTATTAAGCTGCCTATAATCATTACACATACATGGAGCCATTTTTTTTTCACAAACAACACAAGGGCTCCCTAAGGAACACACTTAGTCTAATAAAACCCTTACCAAAAAGACTCTAAAATTGAGAATTTAGCTCTATAAGCTCGGCAGGAGCCATATGGTAAGGTGCCATAGAGATTTGTCAGGTGCCAGGCTTGAGATTAATAAAAAATTCAATTTCACAGTAGGGGGAATACCAGGTAGGTCAGTAGGGAACACATTAGGAAATTCACAAACTACAAGAACGGAGTCAAGCTATAGACTCTCTACACTAGTATCAAAAATATAGGCGAGATAAGACTCAGAACCCTTCGAAATAAGCATCCTGGCACAAACATAAGAAATAATCCCCGTCGGCTCATGGATAATCACTCTCTGCTACACTACTAGGGGTATGCTGGGCATGACTAAGGTAATAGTCTTGGAAAAATAATCCATGACCTCATGATAGTGGGATAACAAATCCATTCCCTAAATCACATTAAAATCCACCTTATCCAGAATAATAAGATCAGCATGAGTATCAATATCTCTAACTATCACAACACATGATCTAAAAGCCCAATCCACTACTAAAAAAATCATCCAAGAGAGTAGATAGACGTAACGGCACAAATAATAAATTCCAAGATAACTCTAACCGTGGAGCATAATAATCAAATACATAAGAATAAGTGGATCTAGGATCAAATAAAGTAAGGCGGACTAACGCCACTTCAAAATCATACCTGTAATAATAGTATCTGAAGACTCATCCTCGGGACTAGCAGGTACACCATATAACTGACCACTCTGGCTACTTGGCGTGGCTCCTAACTGACCTTCTATCCTGCCTACTTAAAAACTTCCTCGAGTACCCTAGAAACCCCCCAATAATCCTAAAAACCACCTCTAGCTAAGGTATGAACTACTCTAATAAGGGAAACACTCGAATCTGAAGCTACAATTACCTTATGACTAGGGAACTTATGATAATAGTGACTAAGAGATCCAAAACTATAACATGCTACCTGAGCTAAACCAGAACCAATAGATCTGACTGACCAAGAGTAACCACCACGACTATAATAGATGAAAGACAAACCCATCGAGTACTTACCACCAACCTAACCAGGGTGATCACTAATATGAAGAGCAACGTAAATTGGTCGACTATGCTGACTTTTAGGCTGATAAGATAGATGCAAAGAATACCCGTCATGAGAACTACTACCTATGAATTAGGAATAACTATGACACCTACTAAAATTGCCCTAATAGCTAGGATTCTTATTGTTGCCCTCTTGGGTCTCATGATTTATCTCCTTCATCACCTGAGCGTGATATAAAACCTTAACAAAAGACCTACCTGCAATAATTAAACTCTGAGTGGACATGCGAAGGGGAAGTATCAATCCTCGAATAAAGCAACAAACTCTCTCATAATTAGTGTCAAATATAGAATTAGCATACCTAGACAACTCATGAAAATGAGCCTAATACTCTATAGCTATTATGGAGCCCTACTCCAATCTAGAGAACTGATCTCTTAAATTATACCTAAGGCTGCGAGGCATGTACTTCTCCAAGAACATCTCAGAGAACAGAGTCCATGTCAAAGGAGAAAATATAGCTAGTCTAGAATCCATATAACCTCTCCACCAAAGTTGAACAACCAAATTCAATAGAAATGTGGTGTAATACACATAATGAGTCTCAATAAGGCCCAAATTATGAAGCCTATACTCACAAAAAATTAGATTCTCATACACATCCTCGCCCAGAGCACCAAAAAACCTAAGTGGATCCAATCTCAAGAATCTATCCAACATTTTCTCCTTCTCAACTGACATAGTAGGCAATAGAACCATTGGCTGAGAAACTATCGAATGAGCAACCACCGGTGCAGGAGTGACCTCAGCTCTGGAGCTGCAGCTATAGGCTACGCCTTACCTTAGGACAACTCTAATTTGTAGTCAGTGCACCATCAGACGGTGCACTGCCAACTATCCCTAAAAGATGAAAAAAATATCTCCAAGCATTGAAGAATAAATAAAACCTAGTGGAGCCTGGGTTGGTCCCTATCCCTTTGCTAGCTAGCTCAGAAATAGGAATAGGGTCTGGTGAAGGTCCTCTATCTTATCCCTTAACTGGTAATGCATCTATGGTCTATCCACGACCCCTGGGTCATCCACTAATATGAGTAATATCCCTAAGCTTGATCTTAGGACCCTCATATCGTGTAGTGGTAGCATGTGTCCTGGCCATTTATAAAAGTGTGAAATCAAAAGAATGTTCAACAAACCAACTCAAACTCTTATCACGAAAGAAGTAAAACAAGTGAATAACTTCTAAGAATGTCCCATAACATCCCAAAGATAGGAAACAACGTCATTATTTTGATCCGTAAGACTCTACTAGTTATTTACTCTTGTACCAACAACACCAGTGTAGCCTGAGCTCTGTTACCAATTTGTCATGATCTGATTTATGAGTCATGATGGAACCTACTAAATCGCACCAGTAGGTAAGTTGAACTATAACCCAAAGCTAAATGCAATGGGTTTTTAACTTGGTGTAAAATTCCAAACAAAGCAAACATCAACAACATATCTTGTATTTTAATGAGGCAATATAATAAGGGTAAATCAACAGTACATAAATCTATCCTATAACCTCGTAAAGCTAGTACAAGAGCATCTAGTAATAATACATCTCAAGTCTTAAAATAGTCAACGTAATGATAAAGCTCAAATTACACGCTTGAATGGGTGTAAGCGATCGTTGTAACTATAAAACCCAACTACGTTGGGGCCGAATCCCACAGGGAATAGGGTGTGAACTTCGATTTGTTTACGAAATGCTTTACTGATAGTTTACTATTTCCGAAAGATGGGGGTTTAAGTTTCACAGAAAGCCAAATGTCACTTTTAATACTTCAGTGTTTGTAATCAATATAAATGAGAAACCAGAGTTATGTTCACCATGGGTATTAGGAGTTAACAAATACTAGGTAATGCTTAGGATTCTTGGAGTAAGTAGAAACAACAGAATATCCTTGACTATGATACTTTCTGACTTATCTCTCGACCTCACCAGATAATTTATTATCTAATTCTCTCAAACTTAGATAACTTATCTATTTCCAATAGGATGTTATCTCAGGTAGATTAATCCAGTTACAACATCAATTATTAAATAGAAGGTTGGTAGATTCTGAATCCCTATTGATAATTCACGACCTCTAGTCTATTTCTCCGTTAGAAGCAAATAAAACCTAAGGCATAATCTAATGTTTGCAACCACTAGATTTCTGTTAAAACAACAAAATTTCAAGATGTTCTACTACTCTTTGAATTTGCTAAACACCTAGCATCATATCAAACCCTAATCCATGGATCCCATAACACCGGCTAATGGAATTAGCCGCTCATGATTTGATGAACGGAATAACAAGTTGAATTTATGATGATAAGGATGGACTTACAAATGGATGAAAAACAAAAAGTAGTTCCTTCAATTTAATCACAAGGTGGAAGATCAAAAATAGTTGATAAGAAACAAGAAAAATATTTGATGGTAAAGATGAAGCAATGTTACGTGCTTCTCTTCAGAAGTTCTTGTCTGATAATTAATGATTGATCCTTCTTAAAAACCCTAAAACAAGTCCTTAAATAGTCAACCCTAAATAAGGAAACAAAATTAAAGTTTCAGTTTTCTCTTCAGATTAGACGATGATACTTTTGACGGCGCGTCAGACACCTGACAACGTGTGTGATATGTCGTCAAAGATTCCAGTGAATTGTTATCTTCTGACTCTTCAGACGACAATCCTGATAACGTGTCAAAAGTCTTAACGATGCTTACAAACTGGCATCACAACTCTACTGGTAAACAACATTTACTGCCTCAGGTTGATGGCGATTTTGACGAGATGTCACATATTTGACGGCCCCTCCAAATCACCATCACAGTTCATCTCAACTTCTCAGGTTCTGTCTAAGCTTGGCGACAACTTTGACAGCGTATCCCATGTATGACGACGCTTCAGGATGATCGTCAAACATATTTTAGCTTATTTACACCAGATTTTAGCTATTTTATTCTTCTTTCCTTTGGTTTCCTCCCCGATCACTTGTATCTGCATTAACACACAACAAACGATCAAAAATAACAAAAGTTTCTTAAGTCTTTGCAATTATTCTAGGTTAAAGGCCTTAGATGTGTTTGCGATTGCGCACACATCAACACCCTCAACTTAAAGCAATTGCTAGTCCTCAAGCAACTTAATCTAACTACGAAAATACATACAACATGCATAGCTCAACCCAAATCTATCCTTTCAATGCCAAACCGATGCGCATATCATTGAAACAACACTTTAACACAAAGGAATCAATCTTCAACATAAATCTTGGCCACAATAACCATTCACATATCAATACCTCATTTTCTAAACAAGCGAGTAGGTAGTGACGATACCAATGTGACCTCACAACAAAGAAACCCCCCTCTCTTCATACGAGAAGTACAACCATATGAATTGGGGGTTATCACAAAACTCTCACTCTCACAAAAAAGTTCAGTCAATGTATGCGAAGTACCATAGACTTGTCTTTATTTTCATTAACAGACCTCAGATAGGCCAGTCAAGATCACTATAGGACTTTTTTATGGCTTATTATGTGGTTTGGGGCTGGTATGACATGCAAGGTTATTTAGAGTGACTATGCCTCCTTGACACTATACTTCTTTCTTGGACTCACTAATTATCCTCATTCGTTTCTCCTCTTCTCTTGATTATCCATATTCAAGTTGGGTTCTACCCCGCATCTCCACAATTTTTCTTTTTTTTTGGTTATTAGCATTGTTAGCACCCAACTTTAGTTCATTCTCTTTTATCCCACCCTTCTTCATAATCCTCATCTTACACCATGCATCTCTAAGATAGCTACCCCCAACTTAGGCTGTTTTCCTAAATCAAGGTGCTCAGTATCCAAGGAAGCCCAGGGGTAAATATGTTTATTATGGCATAAATAATAAGGTAAAAGTTGCCACACAAAAGAAATGGACAAACTAGGCTCTAAACAGGGATCAAACTGGTGTTATGTATTCAGGGAAGGATATTTAGGCTAAAAGTGAGTTAATCAACGACGACCTATGATCTTGTCCTGACTGCTATCCCGAAATCATGGAAAGACTAACCAGGCAAGTTCTGGCTTTAGCATACAGAGGAAAGCAAGTAATAGCTCACATACACCTGGCATACAAATATATCACATATCACCACTTATCTAGTTCATGCTATTGTTCAGTAATGCTCGTCAAACAGCTATGATTAATGCCACAACAAGATTCATAATGGTCACAAGTAAATGTAATCCATACAGTTTATCGAGCAGGATATTGGAAGGATGGTTAACTATTGAGCACAATGTCACTGCCTTTTGTGCCTTTTTTTGAAGAACAACTTAAAAATAAAGCAGAAACTAGATTAAGAGTTAGAGTATACCTGGACTGAGTCATTCTCAGGGATCATGGGTTGCCTCCCATGCAACACTTGATTTAATATCGTGACACAAATCCGGTATCTTGATTACCTCAGACTTCATTGAGACAGATAATGGTGGTGGTTTTCACTGATTCTTCCTGGCCAATGTAAAGCTTTACCCGTTTCCCATTTACATTGAATGTATTTCCATCTTCATTCTTGAGCTCCACTACCCCAAATGAGTGGACTTGATTTACCTTAAAAGGACCCGACCACTTAGAGTTTAGCTTCACTGGAAACAATTTTAGTCTGGAATTAAACAGAAGAACCAAGTCCCTTTTTTTGAACTCTCGTTTCTCTATTTTCAAGTCATGGTACCTTTTCATCTTTTCTTTATACAAATCTTCTCGTTCATATGCCTTGAGACAGAATTCATCCATCTCATTCAGTTGCCCTAGTCTCATTTGTGCTGCTTCCTTCTAATTCAAATTCAACCTCTTGAGCACCCATAAAGCCTTGTGTTCCAGCTCTATTGGCAAATGGCACGCTTTTTCATAGACCAACTAAAATGGTGACATGCCAATAGGTGTCTTGAAAGCAGTTCGGTATGCCTACAAGGCATCATCATGTTTTCAGGACCAGTCTTTTCGGCTAGCATTCACCGTCTTGGCTAGGATGACCTTAACTTCACGATTCGACACCTCCACTTGCCCACTGGTTTGCGGGTGATATGGAGTAGCCACTCTGTGTTGTTTCACTCCATATTTTTCCAGAGCTGCTCGAAATAATTTGTTGCAAAAGTGAGATCCTCCATCGCTTATGATAGTGTGCGGTACTCGAAAGCGAAAGAAAATATTCTTCTTGAGAAAAGCAACAACTCTCTTTCCCTCATTGTCAGCCAGCGCAACAACTTTGACCCATTTAGAAACATAGTCAAAAGCAACCAAAATATACTTCATTCCATAAGAACTTACAAACGGCCCCATGAACTCAATGCCCCAGACATCAAATAATTCCACTTCAAGCATCTTAGTCAAGGGCATTTCATGCCTTTTAGATATTGACCCCTGCCTCTGGCATTGGTCATATTTCTGCACAAACTCATGGGCATCTTTAAATAATGTTGGCCAATAATAGCCACTCTGCAACACCTTCTTAGTCGTTCGGTCACCTGCATGGTGACCCCCAACTGGGGAAGCATGACATGCTTCCAGTATACACAGTACATCTACTTCAGGCATACATCTCCGTATGATACTGTCTGCACAGTGCCAAAAAAAATAAGGCTCATCCCAGAAGTAATGTGTTACATCTTGCAAGAACTTCTTCCTTTGGTGGAACAAAAGATTTTCTAGGATGATATCACCCACAACGTAGTTTTCATAATCTACATACTAGGGCAGTGATTCTACAACAGTTGACAGGATCTCTTCATCAGGAAATGCATCATTTATCTTTGTTTCATCATTAACTTTCTATTCACCTTCCATTCTAGATAAATGATCTGCAACCTGATTTTCACAACCTTTCCTATCTTTTACTTTGAAATCAAACTCTTACAGTAGTAACACCCATCTAATATGCCTTGGTTTTGCATCCTTTTTTTCCATTAAATACCGCAATGCCACATGGTCAGTATGGACTACCACTTTAGTCCCAAGCAGATAAAATCTGAATTTCTCGAAAGCATACACCACAGTTAGAAGCTCCTATTGAGTTACTGTGTAATTCCTTTGTGCTCCATTCAGTGCTTTGCTGGCATAATATATTGGATGAAACAATTTATCCCTCTTTTGTCCCAATACAGCTCCCAGCGCGACACCACTTGCATCACACATTATTTCAAATGGATTTGCCCAGTCAGGTGCAATAACAATAGGGGCCTCAATCAACTTCTTTTTAAGGTACTCAAATTTCTTCAAGCATTCGTCATTGAATAGGAATTTCACTTCCTTCTCCAACAGCTTGCAAAGTGGATTTGCAACTTTGGAGAAGTCTTTTATGAATCTCTGATAGAACCCTGCATGACCAAGAAAACTACACACTCTCTTTACTGAAATGGGAGGTGGTAATTTCTCAATAAATTCTACCTTTGCTCGATCAACTTCAATCCCTTTTTTGGAGATTTTGTGGCCCAGCACGATACCCTCCTTTACCATAAAATAACCTTTTTCCCAGTTGAGCACTAGATTAAATTCAACACATCTTTGCAAGGCGACATTCAGATTCTCCAGACACATTTCAAATGAATCACCTACCACAGAGAAATCATCCATGAATACGTCTATGGTGTCTTTCACTATGCCAGAGAAGATAGACATCATGCACCATTGAAAAGTGGCCAGTGCATTGCATAGCCTAAACGACATCCTCTTAAATGCAAATGTGCCATATGGGCATGTAAATGTCATTTTATCTTGATCTTTCGGAGCAATGCAGATTTGGTTATATCCAGAATAACTATCCAAAAAGCAATACCACCCCCTACCAGCCAATCAATCAAGCATTTGGTCTATAAAGGGCATGGGGAAACGGTCCTTTAGAGTCCAAGTGTTAAGCTTGCAGTAATCCATGCAGACCCTCCACCCGATTACTAGTTTGAGTGGAATCAGCTCATTCTTTTCATTAGCAAGCACCGTCATACCCCCTTTCTTGGGCACGTATTGAACTGGACTTACCCATTTGCTGTCAGAAATAGGGTAAACTACTCCTGAATCCAACTACTTAATAATCTCCTTTTTAACCACCTTTTATTTTGGTGGATTCAGACGGCACTGATGCTCGATGGTAGGAGTACAATCTTCTTCTAGTTGGATTTTATGCGTACAGATGCTAGGGGAAATGCCAATAATATCTGTGATGGTCCATTCGATTGCTCTCTTGTGCATCTGAAGTACTGAAACAAGTGCATTTACCTATTGTTCTTCCAAATCAGCTGCAATAATAACAGTTAGCATACTTTATTTCCCCCAAAACACATACCGTAAGTGACCAGGAACCTCCTTCAATTCTAACACCAGTGGTTCTTCAATAGATGGCTTGGCTGGTGGTGTTGGTCGATTTGCCAAATCAAGGTCGAGCTTTTTAGGAGCATAAGAATACGAGCCCAGGCTAGTCAAGGAACAAACTATCTCTTCATACTCCTCAATGCCTTCGCTATCATAGTTCATTATAACCGCGGCTAAGGGCTCAATAACCAGCTGTTCGGTTCTGACCACATCCTGTTCATCCTCAAAATACTCATCAACCACTGAGAACACACTCATTTCCTCATGCTTCTTCATTGATTTTCCCACATCAAACCGTACCTCTTCATCGTTTACCCTGAATAAGAGCTCATTCACTCTCAACTCAATCAACACACTCCCAGTTGTGAGAAAAGGTCGACCTAAGATTATGGGCACCTCAAAGTCCACCTCGCAGTCCAGAATGATGAAGTCTGCCGAGAATGTAAAATTTGAGACCTTTACCAACACATCATACAGAATGCCAACAGGTCGCTTTACTAATCTATCGTCTATCACTAGCCTCATGTTGGTAGGTGTGGGATTCCCTAGGCCTAACTCTTTATGAATAGTCAACGACATCAAGTTAATACTTCCCCCCAGATCACATAGTGCTTTAGTGAATTCCATGGTTCCAATTGTGCAAGGAATAGTGACTGCACCTGGGTACGACTTTTTCTGCGTCAAGGTCCTTGTGGAAATAGCACTGCAAAGATGGAGATCTGCTTTTAATTCACAACTCACTGTTCTTTTTTTGGTATCAAGGTATTTCATGAATTTTGTATATCCTGGCATTTGCTCAAGTGCTTCGATCAAAGACACATTTATAGTCAATTGCTTGAGCATTGCTAGGAACTTGTTGAATTTTGCATTATCCATCTTCTTTCTCAGCCATTAAGGAAAGAGAGGTGGTGGCCCTGGGATGGGTTTCAACACCACTTTCTCTTCCTTCTCCTTGTTCGACATATCAATAGAACTATTCGGCTTCTCAAACTTCTCTGGGTGTTGTTCTGCTGGTTCCTCTGTAACTTTCTTAGTATTCACAAATTTGCCCACAGAAGGGCCAGATAACATCTTACCACTCCTACTGACAATCGCCAGACATGAATCATATGTCTTCTGATCCTGACCTATTTGATTAAGTAAAGTACCACTTCTTCCCTGGTTTAGTGTTGATGAAAGTTGACTCATCTGTTGCTCTAACTTCTGGATTGAAATTAAATGTGACTTGACCAGCTGACTCATAGTGCAAAATTCACTCCTCATACTAGTCACTCTTGCGTTGGTAGCCTCTACTCTTTTTAACAGTTCTTTCATCATATCCTCCATAGAATACTTTCCTGAGCTAGTTGCAGCAGCTTCTTGATTTCCAGCACGAGCATACAACCCATTTCTGTCATTGCTACTTCTTCGATTCTCATGCTTCCTGTCTTTATGATTAGGATTATCATACCTGTTCCGACCTTGATTCCCTTGGATAATGCCTCAGAAACCCCCCTGATTAGCAACATAGTTGACTTCTTCTTCAGATTTTATATCAACACGGTCCCGAATCATTGCAGCCTTTACCTTTTCCGTCCTTCCTGACAATAAGTTCTTGGTGAGCAGGTCTATTTGAGTCTTTGAATGGGATATGTCTTGATCCTTCTCCTCATCTCTTCTGCGTTGTTCATCATTCATTCTAATAGGAATAGTTGGACTTTCCACCACAGCATCACTTATGTACCAAGCTCTACTTAGTTTGGTCATCCTATTCAAGATATCAGTAGCATCTTGAAATGACAGAGCAACAAATGACCCACCAGCAGCGTTATCTACCATTGGCTTTGTCACAGAGTTAAAGGCTCTGTACAAAATCTCCATCAAATGTATGTCCGTTATGTTATAGTTCGGACACTGTGTCATCTTCTTCTTGAACCTTTCCCAAGTTTTGTGTAACGCTTCATTCGAGAGACGTTTAAAATTGTTGATCTCATCCCTCAACTGTACCCTCCTGGATGGCGGAAAGAACCTATCTAGGAAAGCTCCTCTCAACTGCCTCCAGTTGGTTATAGAGTCAGGCGTCAAATCATTTAGCCACAATGTTGCCTCTCCATACAGAGACAACGGGAACAGCCTCAACCGGATTGCGCTCTGGATTACCCCAGGGTTATCAAAGGATTTGCAAATGGTGACAAAATTCACCAGATGCAGGTTGGGGTCATCCCCAGGAAGGACTCAAAATAACCTCTTCAGATTTAAGAGCTGGATCATCATGCTTGTAATATTGAATTTTGCTCCAGGTGCTAACGGAGGGGGAATGATCGCACTAGTTGCACCTTCTTCATCCACATCATCTTTATCATCAGCCTCATACCGCAGTGGATGTTCTACCATTCTGCCCATGCGGTGGGGCTCCAGACCGAGTAATGCTCGGTGTAACCTATAGAGATCCTACAAATAAACAAAAACAACAACCGAACGTAACTCTAGAAAACTCAACTATTAGCAAATTTTTGCTCACAAACTTTTAGTCTACAATCGTATTCCCTGGTAACGCCGCCATTTTTGATAACGCTTAAATTACACTGTTGAATGGGTGTAAGCAATCGTTGTCAATATAAAACCCAAATAGGTTGGGGTCGAATCCCATAGGGAATAAGGTGTGAACTTCGATTTGTTTACGAAATGCTTTACTGATAGTTTACTATTTCCGAAAGATGGGGGTTTAAGTTTCACAGAAAGCCAAATGTCACTTTCAATACTTCAGTGTTAGTAATCAATATAAATGAGAAACCTGAGTTATGTTCACCATGGGTATTAGGAGTTAACAAATACTAGGTAATGCTTGGGATTCTTGGAGTAAGTAGAAATAGCAGAATATCCTTGACTATGATACTTTCTGACTTATCTCTCGACCTCACCAGACAATTTATTATCTAATTCTCTCAAACTTAGATAACTTATCTATTTCCAAAAGGATGTTATCTCAGGTAGATTAATCCAGTTACGACATCAATCATTAAATAGAAGGTTGGTAGCTTCCAAGTCCCTGTTGATAATTCACGACCTCTAGTCTATTTCTCCGTTAGAAGCAAATAAAACCTAAGGCATAATCTAATGTTTGAAACCACTAGATTTTAGTTAAAACAACAGAATTTCAAGACGTTCTACAACTCTTTGAATCTCTTAAACACCTAGCATCATATCAAACCCTAATCCATGGATCCCATAACTCCGGCTAATGGAATTAGCCTCTCATGATTTGATGAATGAAATAACAAGTTGAATTCATGATGATAAGGATCAACTTACGAATGGATGAAAAACAACAAGTAGTTTCTTCAATTTAATCACAAGGTGGAAGATAAAAAATAGTTGATAAGAAACAAGAAAAATATTTGATGGTAAAGATAAAGCAATGTTACGTGCTTTTCTTCAGAAGTTCTTTTATGATAATTAATGATCGATCCTCCTTAAAAACCCTAAAACAAGTCTTTAAATAGTCAACCCTAAATAAGAAAACAAAATTAAAGTTTTAGTTTTCTCTTCGGATTAGACGACAATGCTTTTGACGACGCGTCAGACACTTGGCGACGTGTACGAGATGTCGTTAAAGATTCCAATGAATTTTTATCTTCTGACTTTTCAGAAGGAAATCCTAACTGCATGTCAAAAATCTTGAAGGCGCTTGTAAACTGGCATCACAACTACACTGGTAAACAACATATTCTGCCTCAGGTTGATGGCAATTTTGATGAGATGTCACATATATGAAGGGCCCTCCGAATCACCGTCACAGTTCATCTCAACTTCTCAGGTTCTGTCTAAGCTTGACAACAACTTTGACAGCCTGTCCCATGTATGACGGCTCTTCAGGATGATCATCAGACACATTTCAGCTTATTTACACTAGATTACAGCTGTTTTATTCTTCTTTCCTTTGGTTTCCTCCCCGATCACTTGTATCTGCATTAACACACAACAAACGATCAAAAACAAAAAAAGTTTCTTAAGACTTTGCAATTATTATAGGTTAAAGGCCTTAGATGTGTTCGCGATTGTGCACACATCACATAATCCTATCATAAAACTAATGAGTAGACATAAAAGATAGAAGAAAATAGGTAAATTTGACTCAAAGAGCTCACCCTATCTCTAGTATCAACACAACATGAACGTCAATCAACAATAATAACTAGTACTCATATCTGTACCAAAAAGGTATAGAAGTATGTATGAGTGCCAAAACCACGAGTACTCAGTTGGGATCATCGGCCCTCTTGAGCTAAATCATGATCTAAATATGATAAAATACAAGATAATATAACTAAGTCAAGGTATAAATGAACATGAATCATCTAAAACATCGCGGTGCATAAATAGGTAAATAAATCAAAATAAAAGCATAACATAACATAAAATTATCAATACACGTAATCATAACTACGAAATTGGCTCCCAAACGATAATTGGAGCATAAATGTAAATAACTCATTACAATACCATATAAGACTAGAAGGTACACATAAGATAATATAACCCACTACCCTCATTCTCTAATTTTTAATATTCCACTAGAATCCACTCACATCGTGCCACACTATAGTCATTTCATTGTTTTTAGACTTAGACAAATTGCTATTTTCAATCTCACACTATGATATCATCATATCACATATAGTATATTATCATAGCATCATATGAATATTCAAACTCAAAATGGTATATATAATCAATGGCTGGACTTGAACTGCTATAATAATAATAGCCAGACTCAAATCGATAAATATATTATCAATAGCTGCACTCAAACTGGTAGATATATCATTAATATCATAATCTTCCTCTAGACTCAAATCGGATAAATATACATTTAATCAATAGTATTATCAATAGAGTAAATAATAGCATAATCAATACGTGTTAACCCTCACATCAACCAACATAACCATCAAGTGACAAAGTTTCTCAATATTACCTCAATAAGCATTTCCAAGATTCTAATCAAGCATAAAGAGGTCTATAAAAGTTATCATGCATGTTAACCTAAGGTGGGTGTAGGGCCTACTTCTAATCCTCGAATTTTTATTTTAGGCAACTTCTATCTAAACTAGACATAAGGTATCTAAACAACTTTTAGAAGTTAGACAAGACTTATTTAGCCCTAAGATAGGAAATTTACCTAAAATATGAGAAACCAGGTAAATTATCCTTAATTTTACAAATTCTAATTAGCCTAAATGGTCCAACTAAGTCAAGTATTTCAAATCAAGATAGCAACACTTACAAACCATCTTAAATCTAACATAGTATTATATAAATTCTATGAACTAGCTCAATCTAACTAGGGTTAAAACCTAGCCTACCTCGACTTTGAAGAAAACTTAAAGATCCGCTAAATCACCGTTTTTCTCTTTCAAGAAGATTCCAAAAGATGTCAGCCTGTCAAAACCACAATCTTCTCATCAATATGAGAATAATAATACCCATATTGCACTATTTCACTTTGGGTCCAAAAATCATTCAAAATCCCATGTGGGTCCTACTTACAAAAAACCACATTTTCAAAACCAACCCAATGTTCCCTCATGCTCAAGGAGTCATTACCCCCCAAAATGGATGAATTTTGAGCTAATTTGGGGCCAAAAATAAGCCCCCAAGTTTTTGGGATTTTTGAACAAGAAATGAAAATTTCTACCATGAAAAGGGTGAAATCTTTCCAAAAATTGGAAGATAATCACGTAACCAAGTGTTATATATGATCCCAAATCACCCACAAGATCCAATATTAAGCTATCTCACCATTTAGGGTCTTATCTCTCAAGAAAATAGATAAAGAGTAAGCTAATTCAGGATAAAATAAGGTATTTATACCCTTACTAGTTACTTTATTCTCGCTATCGTGATCTAATCTTTGAAATCACAATGTAAGACACTAAATGAGGATGTCGCAATTGCTATATTACTCCACCGTAATTTTGGGTCCATTAGCCTACCCAAGGAGTCACATTTTTGACTTAAAGTGTTGCAATCGTGGCACTTGATGGTGCTGCTAGGGCACCCTCCACTTCTACTTCTAACTAAAGGCGATCAGCCAACATTGCAAACAAATAGAAAACCCCCGCCCATTTGAGTTGAAAAGCGTAGATCACAGTTGAGACTTGGAAATTTTCCAAGTCTTTACAAGACCTCGGGATTCATTCAGAATTTGTTATGTAAATGAACTATGTAACCCTAAATTTGACATTTGAATCTCAATGGCACTGTCAAAATTTCTATCTGAGATGGTTTATCTAAATATGGGTCCCACACCTAATTTTATATTTCTTCACTTTTCGACCAATAGGTCGAAATGATTCTAGCTACCTTACGACCCAAACCAAGAGTCCACCTAGACTAAATCGATTTTCTTGAGCTGCTAGAGTAGTTAGAATTTGTATTTGAGGTTGTTTGACTGAATTTTTTGTCCTATGCCCATTTGTAACCAATAAAAATTTAAAATAAAAAATTGGCTATAAAATCAAATGAACTGCCCGGCAACCAAATTGTCAGTTCTAGTAAGTCATAAATGACTTGGGGAAGCTATATAGAAGATCTAACAATAAAAATAAGTGATAATATGAAAAATGACCTAAAGGGTAATTATATTAAGAGCAAGGATTAACTTGATGCCACTAGTCTTCTACAAGCAGTTGGGGTTGAGGTCGACTAAAATGACTCTTATATAACTTTTAATGGCAAAACCACACTATGAAGAGAATCATTGATATCTTATGTGATGTGTTTCTTTCGGTAACATCTTTCATTTTTCCATTTAATTTTGTAATCCTTGGTTATGAGTTTGACTTCAAGGTCTCTATTATATTAGGAAGGCCTTTCGTAGCCATGGGTAGGGTATTAGTTGACTTGGCAACAGGATAGATGAAGTTCAAAATTAATGATGAGCAAATTACCCTTAATGTATGACAATCGATGAAGCAACCAAGGGAAATTTTGTGTGGTTTTGGTGATACACACCGTATATGAAGATGCATTAATAGCACCTATTGAGGAGCAACTTGGAGTTTAGGCACTTACAACTGTGATAATGAATTTTGATAGTAACGGTTTTAATGGGTATGATGAGATGGTGAATGTACTTATTGGTAGGGGTTCATACTCATATGAACCAAATAGGTTGGACTTTGACTTGAAGAATAAAGCAACCCTGCCAGCTAAACCATCTATTGAGGAGCCTTAAGTTTTGGAATTGATGGCCCTTCCCTCTTATTTTAATTATTCATTGTTGGGGGCTAATAATACCTTGACAATTATTATTGCAGAGGATTTATTAGAGTGGCAGGTTGAGGCCTTAGTGTCGGTTTTATAGAGGTTCAAGAGGGCTATCGATTGGATCACTACTGACATTATTCGAATTCCTCCCAAAATTTGTACTCACAAAAGTCAACTTGAGTTGGAGTGTATACCAAGCATTGAGTATCAGTGTGGATTAAATCTACCTTTGCAAGAGGTTATGAAGAAGGAAATCACCAAGTGGTTAGATATCGGTGTGGTTTATCCGATTGCTGACAACAAATGTGTGAGCTTGATTAATTATGTACCAAAATAGGGTGGAATCACTGTGGTTCCTAATGAGAAGAATGAGGTAGTTCCTATAAGACCAGTCACTGGATGACGAGTATGCATGGACTACAGGAAGATAAATTCATAAACCTAGAATGATTACTTTCCTATATCGTTCATGGATTAGATGTGAGACCATCTTGCTGGTAGAGGATAGTATTGTTTTATTAATAGTTATTTTGGGTACAATAAGATTTCTATCATTCTTGAGGACCAAGAAAAAATAACTTTCACTTGTACATATGGGATGCTCTCTCAACTTTTCAGCGTTGTATGATGTCCATTATCATCTACATGGTGGAAGACACTATTGATGTTTTAATGGATGATTTTTTGGTTTTGGATGATTCGTTTAATAATTTCTTAGCTCATTTGTCCAATGTCTTTCAAAGATGTTAAGAGTTCAAATTCGTCCTTAATTGAGAAAAACTCAATTTATGGTCAAAGAAGGGATAGTTCTCGGGCACAAAATTTCTAAAAAAGGGGATAGAATATGACAAGGATAAGATAGAGGTTATTGTAAAATTGCCTTCACTAAGTTATGTGAAGGGAATTTAGATATTCTTGGGTCATGTAGGTTTCTATAGGTGGTTCATCAAGGATTTCTCTAAAATTGCAAATCCATTGTGCAAACTGTTAAAGAAGAAGGCAAAATTTGTATTTGATGATGCCTGCCTTAAGGCTTTTAAGTGCCAAAAAGAGAGGTTGACTTCAGCTCTTATTATTGTGTCCCCTGATTAGACCTTACCATTTGAAGTATTTTGTGATACTTATGTAGTGGAACTAGGAGTATTCCTAGGAAGAAGGATAGAAAAGATACTCCATCCCATCTATTATTCTATCAAATCACTGAATCCTACACAAAATAATTATACGATGACTGAACAAGAGTTGCTTGTTGTAGTGTCCGCCTTTGAAAAATTTTGGTCAGACTTGATTGGTACTAAAGGAATTATGTACACTGACCATACAACTAAAATATATCTCATGACGAAGAAAGACATGAAGTCGAGGTTAATTTAATGGATACTTTATTGTAGGAATTTGATTTTAAGGATCGTAAGGGCACCAAAAATTAAGTTGTTGACTATATGTCACGACTAGGGGAGGAAATAATTCTAAAACTATGGGATGATCTTGAGATTTATGATACTTTTAAAGATAAGGAAGTCTTGGAAGCATCACAAGACTTAATCTGCTGGTTTTCAGACTTCGTCAACTATTTGGCTACTAATCTCATCCCAGAAGATATGTCATTTGTGCAGTAGAAACTATTTATGCATGAGGTAATTAAGTTCTATTGGGATGATCAATACTTGTTTTGGGTGTGTTCTAATGGTGTAATTAGGAGATATATTCCCCAGGTTGAAATGATGAGTATTTTGGAGGCATGTCATTCATCCCCAGTTGGGGGTCACCAAGGAGGTACTCACACTGGGCATAAAATCTTGTAATATGGTTACTATTGGCCTATTTTCTATAAGTATGCACATGATTATGCTAAGGATTTTAACCATTGCCAGAGGCAAGGGAATATTTAACAAAAAACATGAGCTTTCTATGATGCCTATTCTTGAGCTTGAGTTATTTGATGTTTGGGTATCAATATTATGGCCCATATGTTAGTTCACATGGGATGAATTATATACTAGTGGTTGTTGACTATGTTTCAAAGTGGGTAGAGGCAATTGTGCTTCCAAACAACAACGGTAAGAGCGTCATAACATTCTTAAAGAATAACATTTTATCCAGATTTGGTACACCCCAAGCAATCAATAGTGATGGAGGCTCACACTTTTTCAATCGTATTTTAAAAGCCTTACATGATAAATATGGTGTGAAGTATATGGTGGAAACACCATACCATCCTCAAACAAATGGACAAGTTGAGGTCTCTAACTAGGAGATAAAGTTTATTTTGGTGAAGATTATGAATGCCAATAGGACTGATTGGTCTAGAAAGCTAGATGATGCACTATGAACATACCAGTAAACTTACAAGACTTCTATTGGTGCATCTTCATATCAACTTATGCATGGAAAAATATGCCACTTGCCGGCCAAACTTGAGAATCAGACACTATGGGCTTTGAAGAAGCTAAATTGTTAGTGAAGTGATGCATCATACTTAAGATTAGAGAAGATTAATAGATGTATAATTTCCACCTCTGTACCTATGAGAGTTTATCCTTGTACAAGGAAAATATGAAATTGTACCATGACAAAAAAATTATGAAACACCTAGACTTTGGACCCTTAGAAAATTTTTCTTAGTTGAGATTTCTAGGCAGGGTGCGACTCATGGGTATTTGTCGAACCCTAGGATATTACATAAGGTAATACCTTTCATATATTTATAAATCTAGGTAGATAGTATTCTTCCCAAGATACAGTTTAGCCTCTCCCAAGTCTTATGTTAGGGTACGGGTCGTATAGTACCTAGTCGTATAAAGTATTGGTCTTGATCTAATGAAAACTGACTTGGTATAGGTTGCATGGTACCAATTGTACCTTTGGGTATGAGTCATGTATGTATGGTCATATTGAGGGAAGAATAGGGTTCTATCGTGAGGCCTAGGGTATGAGTTAGGGTACCGCTCATACCCTAGGGTACGGTTTGGTGTGGGAGTCGTACCCTCTGAGAGTTCATTTCCAGATTTTAAGCGGAGGACGTTTTAAACATTTCCTACACCTAAATCATTTAAAACCTTGACATATAACATCTTTTGGTCCTTCATTCTTCACAAAAACAAGATCAAAAACATTCTAAACACTCTCCAAAAACATTTCTCTAAAGATTGAAGGTAGGGTTTCAAGAGGTGCCCTTCTAGAGGCTTGAAGACCAAGAATCCTTCCATGAATCATCTTGAATAAGGCATGTATCTCTCCCTAATTGTTCATTCGAAAATATCATGTATTTGAACATTGATATTGATTATTAAGTGATGGTTTTGAAATCCAGTGTTGAGGGTTTTCATGCATATTGTTGAGTATTGTTTACTCTTGACTTAAATAATGTTTTCACATGTTTTTTATTGATGGTAAGCATACTTGGGTACATTTTATTTGTGGTTTAATGCATGGGTCATGGGTAACCCTAATCTTAATGGTTTTAACTTAGTTTTAGTCCTATTAAAGGTGGGCCCACAAGGTGTTTGTGAAAATGTCTAAAAGAAATCACTAGTCATATGTTAATAGTATTTTGAACTAAGGCAATGTCTTAATTAGTATGAATGGTTTAGAAATAGTTTTATAAAGGCCTTTTTGGCCATGAAATAATTTAAATCGAAACCTTAGTGGCCCAATTGATTAAAATAGGTTCGAGCCCTAAAACCTTGGGTTAATGAGTGTCCTTTTTAGATGATAGGCTAAAGCCCCAAAAATCATATGAATGGTTGATTGATAGAGGTAATGGAATATGTATGTTTGCAAGTAGTGTTGGTATGACGATACCAACTAAATGACTTTAGTAAGAAAATGATTAAATGGTTGGTTGTATATGAATGGTTTTAATTTGTACTTTAAAGCGGGATGTTAGCCAATTCATAGAAGGTGGAGGTCCCGAGAGGACCAAAGATGGAAACTCACAATTTCTGGTATGAGGTTTGGTCATAATGAATCTATGCATTATGTCACACTTATATTCTTGGAAATGTACTAGTCATATCATATTTATCTCTGGCTCATGCGACAAACACGTGCCGAGGACCTTTCAACAGGTGGCGCTGATCCCATATAACCCATGGGTAAAATTCGAAATGACAAAGCTATACATCCCAGGTTAATGATTTCAAAGTTTATGCTAATACTGTGATCTATCCCAGCATGGTTTACATATATATATATATATTGTAATGTTTATATGAATTGGTTGATTAGTCTTGGACTATTGTCAATATTTTATCTTTATCCTTGAGTTACATGCTAGTATTCGCCCTATAACTATCTTTGGACTTATATCCCTATGCGATACAACCACCGAAGCTTTTTTTCTCTTCTTGTGCAGTGATCAGGTGTTTTGGCAGTTTGCATAGTGACATTGAAGTGGTGAGATTCCATACTTCAGAAGACACATATTTCATGGTGTTTTTACCTTATGTCATAGACTTATTTTTGGCTTTTGTTGTTGTCAGGGGCTTGTCCTGACACATTATTTGATTTTGGATTTCGTAGAGGCATTGTGGATGACTGTGGACTTAGGTAGATTATATTTTGAATATTGATATTAATGAATGTCTAGACTTTCTTAAGTTATGATTATTAGTCATGTTTCCGCTATCTTAATTATATGTTTAAAGTTTATTTGATGCTTGTGGATTGATGTGATGGTTAGGTTGGGTTAACAAGGCGATCTTTGATACTTGTTGGACTTTAGATGCCCATACAAGAAGGCCTAGTTTTGGGTCATGTCAAGTTGGTATCAGAGCCTAGGTTCTTGGTCAGTTGGGTATCCACAAATCCATGTCAAGTAGAGTTTCTTTTATGGGTGTGTAGCATGCCACACTTATAAGAGAAGGTCTACAAGGCATTTAGGAATGTTCCACTTTCTTGTTGTCTTATTTTAAGCTATAGAATTTAAGGTCTTAGATTCTTCTAATTTCTGTTTGTTCGTCTATGAGATCATGCCTCTAAAAAGATTTTAAGTTTCTAAAAAACCTTGTATCCCAACTGGGGATGATGTTGATGGGACTCACTCTACTTATCGAGTCTATACTTGGTCCAGGGGTCCGGTACCTTATGGTCATAGAGTTCCACCAGTTCTCTCTACTCTTCCTCCTCAGGTACCTCAAGGTGATGCTAGTAATGCTGAGTTTCATCGCTCTATTACTCCGTTGACATAGTTAGTAGCTACTCAGTGTGAGCGTGGTTCTCCTGTTGCTCCAGCTTTTAAGGCCACAAGGGTTGTCCAATTCATGAGGTTTAAACCTTCTATATTCACTTGTATAAAGGTTGAGGAAGATCCTTAAGGTTTAATTGATGAAATGGAAAAGATCTTTTGGATCATGCATACTTTAGAGATTAAATATGTTGATTTGCTTCCTACCAATAAAAAGACTTGGCATAGCAATGGTATAAAGAGTGGGAACAATCAAGGGGTAAGAATTCTAGTGCTACAGTATAAGAGGATTTCTATAGTGCCTTCTTAGACTGCTTATTTGCTCAAGAGCCAAGGAAAGCAAACGCGAAAGAGTTTGTGAACTTGAAGCAAGGTAGGATGTTTGTTAAGGAGTATGCCTTGAAATTTCATCAGTTGTCTAGGTATGCTCCTAATATGGTTTCTAGCATGAGGTCTAGAATGCATAAGTTTGCTTTAAGATTATCTCATGAGTTGGTCCTTGAGAGCAGGGAGTCTTTTTAGTCAAATAAATGGACATCTTTCGGTTGGTCATGTTTATTCAACAAGTGGAGGAAGATAAAAAGAGGCAGGTTAAGTTAAATAAAAGTTATGGAAAAAAATTTAGGCCTTCTGAACAAAGTGGTAGAGATGGTAGTAAGTGGCCAAGAATGAAGTGGGGTAGTTTGGGTTCTTTCTCCTCGATTAGTGCTCCTTACCCGAGGCTATTGGGTAATTGTTGATTTTAATTTGATGGTGTATTATGTGAATAGGGTGCCCAATCTCAGGAAAGTAGGGCTTAGTCGACTCCATCCCGCCCTCTTTATAGATTTTGTGGGAGGTTGCACCTGGATTCTGTGCGGAAGGGAAGGAAAGGTATTTTTCTTATGGTTAGAGTGGTTATATACAACATAGCTTTCCTGCTAGGATAGCTTTTGAGGATAACAGAGTCCCTGTTGGCTCTTTATCTACTCCTGTACAGACGGGTGCTTCTTCTACTTCTACTTTAGGTACCGACACAGGCCAAAATTGATTATATGCACTTGCTACTCACCAGGATTCTGAGGCATCTCTAGATGTTGTTACAGATATATTGAAACTTTTCTACCGTGTTTTTTATTATTTGATTGATCCGGGGTCCATTCTTTCTTATATGACCCCATTTGTGGCTGTGCATTTTGGTTTTGATCCTTAGTGATTGTTAGTTCCTTTTTCTATTTCTACCTCGATAGGAGACTCTGTGGTTATTGAAAGAGTCTATAGGGGTGTGTGGTAGCTATTGGTAGTAAAGAAACTCTGGTAGACCTGATGGAGTTAGACATGGTCAATTTTGATGTTATTCTGGGGATGGATTGGTTGCATTCGTGCTATGCTTTCTTAGTTAGTAAAATACATAGGGTCACGTTTAAATTCCCTAATGAACCGATCATTGTATGGGAAAAAGGTTCTTTATTGCCTAAGGGGAGATTCATTTCATATTTGAGAACCCAAAAGTTGATTTCTAAGGGGTGTTTGTATCATCTGGTCTGAGTTAAAGATTCTAACTCGAAAGGTCCTTCTCTAGAATTGGTTCCCATGATTAATGAGTTTTTCGAGGTCTTTCCCTATGACCTTCCTGGTATTTCTCCAGATAAGGAAATTGATTTTTGGATCGATCTTATTCTAGACACTCATCCTATCTCTATCCCTCCTTATAGAATGGCTCTAACTTAGTTAAAGGAACTTAAGAATCAATTCAAATATCTCTTATATTAAGGTTTTATCTATCCTAGCATATCTCCATGGGGTGCTCCCGTGTTGTTTGTGCGTAAGAACGATGGTTCCCGTTGAATGTGCATTGATTACCGTTAGTTGAATAGGGTATCCATACAGAATATGTATCTTCTTCCTATGATCGATGATTTGTTTGATCAACTTCAGGGTGTAAAGTGTTTCTCTAAGATTAATCTTAGGTCAGGCTATCATCTGCTTAAGAAAAGGGAGGTGGATATCCCTAAGACTACCTTTAGGACTCAGTATGGTCATTATGAGTTCCTAAATATGTCCTTTGGATTGAAAAATGCCGCACCAATATTGATGGATTTAATGAATAGGGTCTTTCATCTGTTTCTATATTTGTTTGTCATTGTCTTCATTGATTACATCTTGGTCTAATCTAAGAGTGAGGCGGATCATGTCGACCACCCTCGTTCTATGTTGCAAACCTTGAAGGATCATCATTTGTATGCCAAGTTCTCTAAGTATGAGTTTTGGTTGAATGTTGTTCCTTTTCTAGGTCATGTTATCTCTAGTTAAGGGATCATGGTTGATCCAAAAAAGGTTGCAGCAGTTAAGTAGTGGACTAGACCTTTGACTTCAACTAATATTCGGAGCTTCTTGGGTCTAGACGGTTACTATAGGAGATTTGTGGAAATTTTGTTTTGACTATAGCTGCTCCATTGACTAAGTTGACCCAAAAGAAGGTCAAGTTCTTATGATCGAATGAATCTGAGGGTTGTTTTGAGAAGTTCAAAGAGAAATTAACTTCGGCTCTAGTTTTTACCTTGTTTGAGGGTAATGATGGTTTTGTAGTGTATTATGATGCTTCTCGTATTGGGCTTGGTTGTGTGCTGATACAGCATGGTAGGGTGGTAGCCTATGCTTCTAGATAATTGAAGGTTCATGAGAAGAACTACACTACTCATGATTTAAAGTTATTGGTCAATGGTTTTTGCATTGAAGATTTGGCGTCACTATCTCTATGGGGTTCATGTGTACATCTTTTCCAATCATAAGAGACTTCAGTATGTATTTACTCAAAAGGAGTTGAATCTTAAAAAAAGGAGGTGGCTTGAGTTACTAAAGGACTACGATATGAGTCTCCATTACCATCCAGGTAAAGCTGACGCAGTTGTTGATGCTCTTAGCAGGTTATACATGGGGAGTTTGACTCGTGTTGATACAGATAAGTTAGAGTTGGTGAAAGACATTCATTGTTTGGCTAATCTTGGTATTCATCTCACAGAATTCGAGGATAGTAGAGTGTTGGTGCATCTAGTGTCATAGTCATCTCTTGTGGTTTAGATAAAGGAAAAACAAATGTTGGATCCTGACATGATGAAGATTAAAAGTAATGTGGGTTAGTAAAAGGTTGTCAATTTTTTGATTGGTGATGATGGTATCTTGAGGTACCAAGGTAATCTATGTGTTCCTGATGTTGATGGATTGAGGGAAATAATTATAGCCAAAGATCATGGATCTTGGTATGCTATTCATCCTGGTTCTACAAAGATCTATCATGATCTTAGGGAGTTTTATTGGTGGAATAATATGAAACGAGATGTGGCTATATATGTGGCTAAGTGTATGGTGTGTCAACAAGTGAAAGTTGAGAACTTGAGACCCGATGGTTTGTATCAAGAGATAGAGTTACCCAAATGGAAATGGGAAGTGATTAATATGAATTTCGCCATCATACTTCCCTAGTCTTGGAATCAATGTGATTCTATTTGGTTCATTGTGGATAGAATGACCAAGTCCACTCATTTCTTGCTGGTAAGGACTAGTTATTCAGTAGAGGATTATGCTAAGTTATATCTTGTGATGATTGTGAAGTTGCATGGTTCTCCAGTTGTTATAATTTTTGATTGTGGTACTCTATTTTCATCTCATTTTTGGAATTCATTTTAGAAAGGTTTGGGAACTAAGGTGTGCCTTAGTACCATTTTCCACCAGCAAACGGATGGACAAGCGGAGAGGACTATCCAAGCATTGGAAGATATGTTGCATGCTTGTGTGATTGATTATGGTGGTAGTTGGTACGACCATTTTCCTTTGATTGAGTTTGCTTATAACAATAGTTACAACAGTAGCATTGGTATGGCTCATTTTGAGGCATTATATGGTAGGAGATGCCGATCTCCTCTAGTCTGGTATAAGATTTATGAGGGTAAGTTGTTTGGCCCCGATTTGATTCACCAAGCCTTAGAAAAGGTGAAGATGATTCATAATAGGTTAAAATCCACTCAAAGTCGCCAAAATTCATATGTAGACATAAGGTGTAGGGATTTAGAATTTAATGTTGGTGATTTTGTATTCTTGATAGTATCTTCCATGAAAGGAGTAATGCTGTTTGGTAAGAAGGGAAAGTTGAGGCCCCGGTATGTTGGTCCATATTTGATTTCATTGAGAGTTGGTAATGTTACCTATGAATTGGAGTTGCCTCCTAGTTTGAGCTCCATCCATCCAGTATTCTATGCGTCCATGTTGCGGAAATATGCAGGTGATCCATTCATTGGTTGTTACCTTAGAGGATATTAGCGTTTTGGACTCTTTATCCTACGAGGAGGTCCCGGTAAGGATCTTGGATCTTCAAGTTCGTCGGTTGTGAACGAAAGAGGTGGCTTCGGTGAAGGTTCAATGGAGGAACCAAAAGTCTAAGAAAACTACTTTGGAGGCGGAAGAGGACATGAAGTCCAAGTATCCACATTTGTTTTCCGTTCTAGAAACTTGTGCTTGAGGTATATGTTAATCTTCTTAGCTTGATTTAGATCTTTTATAGGCAATGGGTTTAAGTCCCTAAACTTTGAATTGAGAAAATATTTTGCTAAACTATGGGTTCGAGTCCAAAAGTCAATTGGATGAATGGCTGAGTGATAATGATCATGGCTTGTGTCTTATCCTTGTGGTATGTTTTTTTGTTCTAACTTGGTTAAAGGTTAGCTTTGATGTGTAATAATGTGTTAACTCGTGCATGTTCTTGCCTTACTCGTCATTCGAGGATGAATGATCTAAGTGGGGGAGAATTGAAACACCTACAATTTGGACTCTTAGAAGAATTTTCTTGGTTGAGGTTTCTGGGTAGGGTATGACTCTTGGGTACTAGTTGTACACTAGGATATGACCTAAGGTCCTCCCTTTCATATGTTGATCAGTATAGGTGGATATTATTTTACCCAAGATACGATTTAGCCTCTCAAAAGTTGTATGTTAGGGTACGAGTCGTATACTACCTAGTCGTATGAAGTGTTGATCTTGATCAAATGGACACTATCTTGGGTACGGGTTGAATTCTACCACTCGTACCTTTGGGTATGAGTCATGCATATATGGTCTTATTGGGGGTAGATTAGGGGTCCATGGTAAGGGCTAGGGTACAAGTTAGGGTACCACTCGTACCCTAGGGTATAGTTTGGTGTTAGAGCCGTACCCACCTGGGAGTTCATTTCTAGCTTTTAAGTAGAGGACATTTAGACATTCCCTACACCCAAATAATTAAAACCCTTGACATATATCATTCTTTTGTCCCTTCATTATTCATAAAAATAAGATTAAAAACATTCCAAACACTCTCCAAAAATGTTTCTCTCAAAATTGAAGCTAGGGTTTCAAGAGGTGCCCTTCTAGAGGCTTGAAGACCAAGATTCCTTTCATGAATCATCTTGTATAAGGAATGTATCTCTTCCCTCATTGTTAGTTCGAAAATATCAGGTGTTTGAACATTGATTTTGATTCTTTAATGATGGTTTTAAAATCCAATGTTGATAGTTTTGATGCATATTGTTGAGTATTGTTTACTCTTGATTTAAATAATATTTTCACATGTTTTTTGGTGATGGTTTGCATATATGGGCACTTATTGTTTTTGGTTTAATGATTGTCCTTGTTGGATGATGGACTAGAGTCCCAAAAATCCTATAAATGGTTGATTGATAGAGGTAATGGCATGTGTATGCTTGCAAGTAGTGTTGGTATGAATATACCAACGAAGTTACTTTGATAAGAAAATAATTAAATGGTTGGTTGTGTGTCAATGGTTTTTATTTAGGATTTAAAGCGGGATGTTAGCCAAGTCGTGAAAGGTGGAGGTCTTGAGAGGACCAAAGCTGGAAACTCATGATTTTCCTGAGGTTTGTTCATGATGACTGAGTGCATGATTTCACATTTATATTCTTAGAGATTTACTAGTCATCTCATATTTTTCTTCAAATTGTACGACAAACATGCGCTGGGGCCCTTTAAGCAAGTGACGCTGACCCCATATAGCCCATGGGTGAAATTCTAAACGGCAAAGCTACACATCCCATGTTAATGATTTAAAAGTTCATGGTAATCCCGTTCCCTATCTCGACATGGCTTATATATATATATTGCAATGTTTTTTTGCATTGGTTGATTGATCTTGGATTGTTGGAGTTATTTTATCCTTATCCTTGGGTTAC
Organism: Capsicum pubescens; assembly: GCA_030864215.1. Taxonomy (NCBI): domain Eukaryota; kingdom Viridiplantae; phylum Streptophyta; class Magnoliopsida; order Solanales; family Solanaceae; genus Capsicum; species Capsicum pubescens. The sequence goes on along the minus strand of CM061542.1, from coordinate 68,604,326 downwards.
ATGCTAGCATTCACCCACAAACTATCTTCGGACCTGTATCCCCATGCAATACAGGGACTGGATTTTTTTCATCTCTTCTTGCGAAGTGATCAGGTGTTCAGGCGGTTCGAATGTTGACATATAAGTGGTGAGCTTCCATTCTTCTGTAGGCACACATTTCATAGTCTTCTTACCTTATGTCATAGACTTATTTTGGCTTGAGCTTTTGTCGGGGGATTGTCCCTACACATTATTTGACTTTGGATTTTGCAGAGGCTTTGTGGATAACTATGGACTTAGGTAGATATGATGTTGAATGTTGATATTAATGAATGGCTAGACTTTCTTAAGTTATGATCATTAGTCTTGTTTCCTCTATCTTGATTATATGTTCAGAGTTTATTCTATTCATGTGGATTGATTGATGGTTAGGTTGGGTTAACAGGCCAATCTCTGGTCCTTGATAGGCTTGAGATGCCAATACGACAGGGTCCCATTTTGGGTCGTGTCAAATTGAGCAAAAGAGAATTCCAACCCAGAAATATGGTCTTGATGTATAATTCGAGACTTTGCTTGTTCCCTAGTAAGTTAAAGTCTAGTTAGTCCATACCATTCACTATGGTGAGGGTATTTCCACATGGTGCAATCGAGATACAATGAACTGGTGATGTCTCATTCAAGGTGAACTGACAACGTGTTAAGCACCATTTAAGAAACGCTGAAGAGATTAAGTTATTTGTGGGTTTGAACCTTGATAAAGTCTGAATATGACATTAAATTAGGTAATTCTTAAAAGGAAACCATAGGCTTTTTAGTGAAGTCTGAGTACCCCACATAGCCACATCATGTCGTAATGTTAAATCACGTGCTTCTTTGGAGGCACCCTAAGGGATTAGTGTTCACTTTGTTTTGTTTTTATTTGGAAAGGATACATCAAGGAATCACTGAAATAAAGAAAACATGGAAAATCAGAATAGTTCAGTTGACTCTACTCACAACCAGAGTCTACGGGTCTTGACTTAAGTCCATGAACTATAGACTTGACTTATGAAAATTAGAGCAAAACATCCTTCCTTTAGAACATGACCCACAAAATTGGTCCACGACTCGTGAACCATACATACGAACCATAGTCATGAGTCATGAAAATCAGAATCAAATTTAGGTAGCAGAACTTATTTCACGAGTGCAACCCATGAGATGCAGACCTGGTATACAACCCATAGCTTGAACTTATGGGAATTAGAGATTTTTGGGTCTCTGAGATGACCTACGTGTTCAGCCATACGTCGTGCACTACATCTATGATTCATGAGTTAATCAAATGGGCCCAGGTAAGTGGTTTATTTAAAATCTTTATTTAAATTAAGAAATCCATGCGAACCAACTTAAGAACCCACGAGTCAGCCCCTTTACCTTTACAAAACCCTATACACAATTCAATTCCAACCTAAAACCTATACCAACAAGTCCAACTTAAACCAAAACTCTTCCCCATATATATATTTCCCCCCTCTACCATTTTTAAAAACCTCAGGTATTGTTCCCTAGAAAATTCTATGTTCTAAGCTTAGTGCCTTGACTACGACTCTCCTTGAAAGATATAGGGAGTCATTACAGGTCATAGGACCTAGTCGTAATGTGTCCAGTGAGATTTTTCTAAGTCACTGTTTTGACTACGACTTCCATGTTTCAAGTCGTAAGGACTCTAAACGACTCGTATAGTCCTTTCCGTAAGGAAGCCAGTGTGATGCCCAAAGTATTCTATACTGAGTATGACTAGAATATAACGATTCATATGGACTCGTTACGTGTCGTAAAGTCCTTTTCATAACCAAAACACTATTGGCGGTTCAGGACACCATCCAGACTATGATTGAGGGGAAATGAGGCGTAGGGTGATCCTATGAGTCGTAAGGTCACCTGTAATGACTGGCAACTTTTTTTCCAACTTTTTAATGAGGTTACTTAAGACATTTATTTCTTATTCCAATAATAACACATGACCTATAAACTTACTTGAGACCCTATTTTCATCACTAATACACATCAAATACACTCTCTTCTCTCAAATTCTCTCAAGCATCAATATTGAGGGTTTTTAATAAGTGGGTCAAGTAGAGCTTCAAGGGTTGAATTCTCTCCATAATCTTGGGTATTTCAGGCATGTGAATCTACTCTTTATAATGCCTTGAGTCTGTACTCCAGACGCTACACGATTCTTACAACCTCAAAGGACCACAAAATAACCCATGACTGATATCTGCTGTGAGCACTGAAACATGATATAGTAATAAATGCAAAAAATAGGATAAAATGCCATAAGGTTCAAAATCTGTAAAACTGCTAAAGTATATCAACTAAAATAACAATCTGTAAAACTGAATACTAACTGAAAACTAGTTTGAAAAGCCTCTAACTGTAACTATCTAAAAGTGGAGTTGATCGGACAATCCCCCAACTAACTCCATCTACTGAAATACAGAGTCTACTATAATAAATAAATGAAAGAATATCCTCGATAGATGAGGACTCACTGCTAAATCTACTGCTTACTGAATCTGGATCTATCTATGCACATTCAGGAACCTGAGCATCTGAACCTATGATATAAGACATCATAGCGCAAAGAAAAAGTATGCATCAATACATGGAATATGCTGTTATGCTAGATGGGGTAAGTCTAAATGCAAGGGTTCATATGCATGAACAATAACTGACTGCATGATATAGAGAAACTGAACATGAGAGTACATGGATGACTGATACTGCTGTAAACATAGAGTATGCATTACTGTGTATATAAATAAATACTGTGTAAGCTTATCTGAAGGTAAGTACTGAGTTATGATACTGAGTAACTGATATCTGAAGTTACTGATACTGGTTGACTGTATCTAACACTCCTAATTTTGTAGAACTGAACAGAGTTCTATTTGAAAGACTAAGACTGAGACTGTGAGAGGAAATCATCTAACTGATATGCCCCAAATAAGATAACTGAGTTGGGGTCCAACCTACGACCCAGTTGAAAGGGTATCAGTACTGTGCCATGGGTAATGACACTGAAGAGTTACCCTTATCTGGTAGGTACTCTAATGAGAATGGTAGAACCCTCATCTGACAGGTTAAAACACCTCATTAACCCTCAACTGGTAGGTTTGATGTCTCAATCTATGCTGGCTATGTAGTTCTGGAATGCAAGGATTACTTCTATGGATCACACCTCTACTGGAAGGTGAGCCCCCATCCTTGGGTTCACTTGGTGCTGAATCCTAATCCCAACTGAAAGACACTGAACTGAGTATACTGAACTAGACTGGATTGATAGTAATGGATACCAAGTTATAATTATAGCGAAACATGAAATAGAGTAAAGTTAAGAAAGATTGTTACCTTAATCTGAATCTGAGGTTGCGGAGAAGAGGTAAGGATACTTGGTCCACATATCTACTTCTACTTCTCAAGTATCTCCCTCTACGAACTGGTTCCACCAAAGAACCTTGACTAAGGGAACTTTCTTGTTCCTCAGTCTGTGAATCTGATGATCGAGGATCTGGACTGGAACCTCTTCAAAACAAAAATTGTTCTAAATATTTACATCCTCTAAGGGAGCTATGACTGCTGGGTTAACAATGCATTTCTTTAGCAAGGATATGTGGAATACTGAATGCACTGAGGCTAGAAGTGAAGGCAACTCAAGCTCATAAGCTACTTTTCTGAAACGACTGAGAATTTTGTAAGGACCGACATATCGGGGACTGAGCTTTCCCTTCTTTCCGAACCTCTTTACTCCTTTCATTGGAGATATTTTCAGGAACACAAAATCACTGATCTTAAACTCGAGATACTTTCTCCTCACATCTTCATATGATTTTATTGGCTCTGGGTAGCCCAAAGCCTTTCTCCGATTAACTGAACCTTCTCTAAGGCATCAAATACTAGGTCGGGCCCTACTACTATGGCCTCACCTACCTCGAACCAACCAATTGGAAACCTATATCTCCACCATAAAAAGCTTCAAACGGTGCTAGGAATGATAGCTGTTATTATATGCAAAATCGAACAAAGGCAAGTGGTCATCCCAATAACCCTTAAAATCAACAACGGGTGCTCTTACCATATCTTCTAGAGTCTGAATGGTCCTTACTACTTAACCATATATTCGAGGGTGGAAGGATGTACTTAGATGAACTTGGTTACCAAGACCCTTTAGGAATGCTTTCCAGAAATGAGAGGTAAATTGGGTACCTCTATCTGAGATAATGAATACTGGAACTCTGTGTAACCTAACCAACTCTTTGATATAGAGTTTGGCATAGCCTTCGGCTGAATAGGGAGTATGAATTGATTAGAAATGAGTTGATTTGGTTATCCTGTCTATGATAACCCATATAGAATCATGCTGATGACGAGTATGAGGCAAACCAATCACAAAGTCCATGTTCATTTCTTTCCATTTCCATGTGGGAATACTGAACTCCTGCATGGATACACTAGGTTTCTGGTGCTCAATCTTAACTTGCTGACATATAAAGCACTTAGCTACAAACTCTACAAAACCTCTCTTCATTCCACTCCACCAATAGATCTCTCGCAAATCACGGTACATCTTAGTGGCCCCTGGATAAATCGAGTAACGCGTACCATGCACTTCTATAAGAATTCATTGCCTTATGTCATCTACACTCGGTACATATAAATGACCCTAGCAACGTAACACACTATCTCCCTCTTGGGAGAAAATCTCTACTTTCAGATCTCTGACTAACTCTTTCATCTTAAATAGACTAGGATCTCTATCCAATTTTTCCTTCACCTCGGAAACTAGAGAGGATTCGGAACTATTCTGAACGCACACACTACCTTCTGCTGAATTGACTAAGCAGACACGTAGTCGGGAAAGCTGACAAACTTCCTGAACTAACTTCTTATTACTATCCTCAACATGAGAAACACTACCCATAGACAGTCTACTAGGAGAATCAACCACTATATTGGCTTTGCTCGGATGATAAAGAACACTCATGTCATAATTTTTCAATAATTCTAACCACCTTCGTTGACACAAATTTAAATTTTTTTGAGAAAAGAAATAATCCAAGATCTTATGATATATGAACACATCTACATGAACCCCATACAAATAGTGCCTCCAAATCATTAAGGAAAACACTACAGCTGCTAACTCAAGATCATGAGTTGGATAATTCTTCTCATGGGGCTTAAGATGTCTAGAGGCATAGGCTAGACATTCAGACTAGAGGCATGACCTTACCTCTATTCATGAGGACACAATCGAAACCTACTCTAGATACATCACAGTACACAACAAACCTAACTGAACCATGTGGTAGAGTCAAAATTAGGGTTGAGGTGAGTTGAGTCTTCAACTCCTGAAAACTCTTCTAGAAAGAATATGACCACTGTAACTGGACTTTCTTCTGAGTCAATCTGGACATGGGGGATACAATAGATGAAAATCCTTCAACAAACTGATGGTAATAACCAACTAAACCTAAGAAACTCCTGATATCTAATGGAGAGATAGGTTTAGGCCAGTTTCTCACTACTTTGGTCTTTTAAGGATCAAATCTAATGTCATCAACGGAAACAATATGCATAAGGAATGCAACTAACCTTAGCCAAAATTTGCACTTATTAAATTTGGCAAACAACTGATAAGTTCTGAGAGTCTAAAGTACGATTCTAAGGTGATCTGCATGATCATTCTCGCTATGGGAATAGACAAAAATGTCATCGATGAAGACTATAAAGAATATGTCCAAGTACTATTTGAACACGCAATTCACTAAGTCTATGAATGATGCTGGGGCATTAGTAAGACCAAAGGACAAGACTAGAAACTCGAAGTGACCATACCGAGTTCTGAGTGTTGTTTTTAGAATGTCACAATCTTTGACTCTGAGCTGATGATAGCCTGATCTGAGGTCTATCATTAAAAAGTAACTAGCACCCTGAAGTTGGTCAAACAAGTCTTCAATTCTGGGAAGTGGGTATTTATTCTTGACCATGACTTTGTTCAAATGATGATAGTCTATACATATTCTGAGAGAACCATATTTTTCATGCACGAATAAGACTGGTGCACCCACGGAGAAATGCTGGGTCTGATCAATCCTCTATCTAGGAGATCTTTCAATTTTTTTTTAACTCTCCGACTTCTAATAGAGCCATTCTATATGGAAGAATAGATATGTGATTAGTATTTGGAAGAAGGTCTATTTGAAAGTCAATTTCCCTAATGGGAGGAACTCCAGGAATATCTTTGGGAAACACATCAAAGAATTTATTTACTATTGGAACTGAGTCAAGAATGGGAGTTTCTAAACTAGAGTCCTTGACCTACACAAGATGATAGACACATCCCTTGGATATTATTTTTCTCGCTCTAAAGTATGAAATCAACTAACCCTTAAGAGTTGTGGTCGTACCTCTCCATTCAAGGAATGGTTTATTTGGAAACTGGAAATGAACTATTCTGATTCTACAATTAATAGAGGCATAGCATGAATGGATCCAATCTATGCTGAGAATGACATCAAAATCTTCCATCTCTAGCTCTACAAGGTCTACTGAAGTAAATTTTTTAGATATCATAATCGGACAATTTTTGTATACCCGTCGGGCTATGATAGATTTACCCACTGGGGTAGAAACTGAGAAAGGCTATGCAAGAATTTCTGTACTGACTCTGAAGTTAACAACTATATAAGAAGTTATGAAAGATAAAGAAGATCCTGGATCTAGCAAGGCATAAACATGTAAATGGAAAAAATGTAACGTACCAGTGACCACATCAGGAGAATTTTCTTGATCTTATCTGGACTAAAGTGCATAAAGCCTATTTGGGCATTACCCACTGGTGGCACTGGAAGCAGCACCTTGCTGATTTGGGTAACCTGAATGAGCTAAAGAACGAGTATGCTGACCCTGAGAACCTGGTTGAGGACAATCTCTGACTCTGTATCCTGGCTTGCCACACCCGAAACAAACATCACTGCCATCTCTGCAGACGCCCTTGTGGTTTCTTCCACATATTTCACAAAGAGGATTTGTTTGAGCACCGCTGACACTACCCTGAGATTTAGAGCCTGGCGCCCTATCACTGTTACCATTTCTGAACTTAGGTACTGGAGCACTGGATGAGGATGGAGATGGAACTGAAGATTTTGGATAAAACTAGGAACGTTTACCACTCTCTAACTTAGGCTGATTGAAATTGAAGCTACCTATTCCCTCTCTCTTGTTCTGCCTCTCTCTCTCTATTCTTAGCCCTCTTTATCTGTTGAGCATGGACTATGATCCTGGATATATCCATATCTTTAATTAATATCCCAGTTCTACACTCTTAAACCATACTATCTGACACCCCAGATACGAGCTTGCTTATTCTGGACCTACTATCTGCTACTACATGGGGAGCATACCTGGCTAACTGAGTAAACTTGAGGGAATACTCTTTCACGCTCATACTAAATTGCTTGAGTTTGATGAACTCTAACACCTTGGCTTCTCTCATCTCTAAGGGAAAGAATCTCTGTAGGAAAGTTGTAGAAAACTCTTCCCATTCTATGGGTTCTGCATCTGTACCCCTATTTACGTTCTACTACTTAAACCATGTATGAGCCACATCTTGTAGTTGATAGGCAGCTAACTCAACACTCTCATTGGAAGTCAGTCCCATGATGTTTGTGACTTTTTAAACCTGATTGAGAAACTCCTGTGGGTCCTCTTTTGACTTAAATCCCGAGAATAGGGGAGTATTTATTTGGGTTAAGTCCCAAATCCTGGCTGCAACAGTATTGACCATTGGATTGGTTGGAAATATAGCTGACATTTATTCTGGGTTGCTACAGAGTTGTCTAGAGTAGCGAATGTAGCTCTAAATTCTGTATGAGCGACATTCTTGTCCATGGGATCTACCTGAACGGACTGAGGTGCTGACTGATTTCTAGTTCTCCTTTGGTTATTCCTTTTAGGAGGCATATTTTGTAAATAAAAAAGAGGAAACGGATTAAACAAAGAGTTTAACTTGAGCTCATGCTCACTCGCACGACATGACTACTGAAAGAAGCGAAACTATTTCCTGAAACATCTCATAGCCTCCTGTCCATAAGTATGGCGTTCTACATACCCATGCACAAGACTCTACTAGATATGGCTTTCAGACTTCCTAGGATACTGCTGAACCTTAGGATCTAATAACAAGTTTGTAATGCCCCGAGTTTGTACCTCGGATACCACACGGTGCTTATGACCCCAAAGGACCACAGGATAACCCATGAATGATATCTTCTATGAGCAATGAAATATGATACTATAATAAGTATGGAAAATAGGCCGAAATGCCATAAGGTTCAAAATCTATAAATACTGCTAAAGTGTATCAACTGACATAACAATCTGTAGAACTAAATACTTACTGAAATCTAGTCTAAAAAGCCTCTAACTGTAATTTTCTGAAAGTGTTGTTGATGGGAAAATCCTCCAACTAACTCCATCTACTGAAATACTAAGTCTACTATAATAATGAAATGAAATAATATCTTTGATAGATAAGGACTCACTTCTAAATCTACTGCTGACTAAATCTAAATCTATCTATGCACGATCAGGAACTTGGGCATCCGAACCTATGATATAAGACATCATAGCACAAAGAAAGAGTATGCATCAGTACGTGGAGTGTACTGGTATACTAGATGGGGTAAGGCTGAATGTAAGGGTTCATATGCATGAACAATAACTGACTGCAAGATATAGAGTAACTGAACATGAGAGTACATGGATAATTGATACTACTATAAATACTGAGTATGAACTACTGTGCATATAAATAAATACTGTGACTAAGCTTATCTAAAGCTAAGTCCTGAGTTCAGATACTGAGTAACTAATATCTAAAGTTACTAATAACTAATTTACTGATACTGCTTGACTATATCTGACAGTTTTGATATTGTAGAACTGAACTGAGTTCTATTTTGAAGACTGAGATTGAGACCGTGAGAGGTAATCATCTAACCGATATGCCCTAAATAAGATAACTGAATTGGGGTCTAACCTGTGACCCTAGTTGAAAAGGTGTCAGAACCATTCCACGAGTAAAGACACTGAAGAGTTACCCTATCTAGTAGGTACTCTAATGAGAATGGTGGAACCTTTATCTAACAGGTTAAAACACCTCATCAATCCTCAATTAGAAGGTTTGATGTCTCAACCTATGCTGGCTACGCATTTCTGGAATGCCAGGATTGCTTCTAGAGATCAAACCCACTACTGGAAGGTGATCCCCCATCCTTAGGTTCACTTGGTACTGAATCCTACTCCCAACTGAAAGACACTGAAATGAGTATATTGAATTGGAATAGACTAATACTGAGTTTTCCTAAGTTCGATAACTGACTGAGTTCTACAGAGGTCTATAATTCACTGAGAGTACTACTATTCATAACATGACTGAAATTCTTTAACTGACACTGGCTCTAGGCACACATCTAAATTATTGGGTATTAAATACCCCCAAGAATCAATAACATGAAAAATAAAGCATAATATGCTCTTGAAAAATCATAACAATGTATACTTGTCCGTAGTTCACTGATAGAGGCATTTAATCAAAAACTTTTAATGCTTATACTTATACATGAATAGGGAATACATGTTATCATGTTATAACGACACTATTTCATTCACATAGACATTTTACCAAACATATGGGGAGCATGCTTAGGTTATACAATAATCAAAACATATAGTTATCATAACTACATCAATCAACTTGAAAATTGAAGGGTTTATGATGAAGATCATGTAATTCAACACATACAATGATTTATTTCATAAAAAACATGTAATTTAATCATGGACTAAAATGCAACAATAACATGAACATGAAATCAATTCAATTCAAGTATGAAAGTTCATAATTCAACAATCTTGTATTTTAAAAATGGATTCATGGACTCTATGGGTGAAAGGAACCCATAGATGAACACCTAACATACCTTAATTTGTTAATTCTTGAAGGTTTTTGGAGAGACTCTTGATTTTTGCTCTTGTTTCTTGAAGCTAGGATTTAGACCATTTTTTAGAGAGAATGACTTAATCTATGAATAAAGTGAATAAATTATGAGATAAAGGATTATTTAGGGGTAGATTTCAAGTTTAGAATGATTAGGGTGGTGGAAAAATATCCATTTACCCCTAAAAAGACTTAAAAATTTGTACTGAAAAACCTAATTTTAGGCCCTAGCGTGGTGCACTGCTATCGTGCCAAGCCACTGGAAAATGACAACTGGGAATGTGGCTGGTGAAAAGATGTGGTGGAATCGCGTTGCAATACTATATGGGACTTGGAAGCTCGGCGTGACGTGCTACAATAGCGTTAGCTCACTGGAAATTGATATATGTGAAACCAAGCTTTGGCGCGATGCACCGGTATTATGGTACCTCACTGAAAACTAACAATTGCCATTTTGGCTTACTCTACGACGTGCTACTGGCCTCAATTATGGTGTTTAACGTCTGAAACTTAAAATAGCCATAACTTCTTACCCGGTTATCAAATTTAGGTGAATTTTATATCGTTGGAAAGCTGATTCAATTTCCTATGCAATGGAAGACTCTATACAAAAACTAATTAGCATTTCAAAAATTTTATATTGGATAACTCATGAACTGAGAGTTAAGTTAAGCTTGCGAAATATGATGTATTACACTCTTAAACTTGTTTATCTAATACATGAATTTATATGGTTAATTATGTGGATTTAAAATAAGGGTTTTGATATGGTTGAGGGATTTGACTTGAATGGTTCTTAAATTGATTTCCCCTAGTATATTATGCATTATTAATGCTTTGTTAATGATTTTGAACTTGTAGGGTGCATAGGATTGGTGAATAATCAAAGGGGTTATGTTTTTCCCCAAATTGTGATGAGTTTTTCTTTGACATATGGTTTTGTAAATTGAGTTCTCTCAACCTAAATGTAAAATTGATAATGATACATGTCTTTGTCACATGGTTTGACTTTCTTACTTGAATTAATGCGTTAGAATAAAAGGTTAATGAACCATGGTATGATTTTATTGAACTTTGGGGTATGCGAATTCCCTATGTGAATATTAAATGAACTTAAGGGGTTGTGAATTTTCCCCATTTGATTGTTAATGGATTGTGGCATGATAATGAACTTGCAAGTGGGGTTGGTATGACAATACCAATGGGATACCAAAATGAATAATTGATTCAATAAATAGGGAATGTGTGTTAAATATTTTCCTTAGGCTTAAAAATGGGTTGTGTAGTCAGGCCGTGAAAATGGAGGTATTGAGGGACCGATACCAAAAACCGCGTTAGCCGACATAGGGTATAAATAATTGGGAGGTTTAAGTATCCCTTATTATTATTATATGAATGTGAGGTTTGAGTCCCCCATGTTATATAAATTGGTGCTTAAGTTAGCTTTGATTTATGCCGATAAGTTCGAACCCCCCATCAGGCATATGACATATGATTATTCTCTAGTTCGTGCGACTACATCCACTGGGGCCCTTTCAGATGGGGTAGAACTAAGCGTATCTATCCCGTAAGTGCCTTTATTATAACAGTTATGCTACACAATATTGGTTAAAATTTTAATAGTTCATGTTAAGACTTGTTCCCTACCCCAGCATGTGACATATATATATGTATGTATGTATGTATTTGTATTTGATGATGTGCATCGAATTTGACTGGTTTTGAATTATTACTCATGGCATTATTTTATCCCTTATACCTAAGCTACGTGCTATCACTCCAAGCACTAATCATCTTAAAATATTGTATCCTCACGCGATGCAGGTGCCCGAAATTCTTCTATTTTTCCTGTGCAGTGATCAAATGTTCGTGGATAGTTCATGAGTTGACTTGAAGTGGTGAGATTCCATCCACCGAAAGACTTCATTTCATGTTTTGGGTTTCCTATGTCTTAGACTTTATTTTAGACTTATTTAATGCTATGGTCGGCGGCATGCCCCGACACTTTATTGTTATTGAGTTTTGTTATAGGATTTATGGGTATTATGGACTTGGGTGTAGTGTTAGTAGCTGGTATTGGTTATTAGTATCAGTTGGTGGTTATTGTTATAACTTATAATCTTTAAAGTTATGTTACTCTCTCTTGTTATAAGTTTAAACTTCAGTCTATATTAGTGAGTGATATGTCTGTTGACTAGGAAATGGGGGTGGTCTCTGGTCCTTGGTGGAATTAAGATGCCTATTACAACCATGCCCTGGTTTGGGTTGTGATAAAGTTGATACCAGAGCCCAAGTTTATGGTCAACTAGGTGTCTACAAGGCCGTGCCAAGTAGAGTTTTTTTTATGGATGTGTAGTGCGTAGCACTTACAAGGAGAGGCTACGAGGCATTTTGTAATGTTTCCCTTTCTTATTGTCTTATTTTTGGGATATAGAGTCTAACGTCTTGAATCTCTCTAATTCCCATTTGCTTGCCTTTTAGATAATGTCGCCAATAAGATCTGATATTTGTGGAAACTTTTCTGTCCCGTCTGAGTACAATATGGATAGTGCTCGTCCTACTTCTAGAGTACAGACCCCTTCTAGGGTCACTGCTTCTGATTGACCAGTAGAGTCCTACCATTCTCCACTGATCCTACTTTAGAGAGTGACACTCATGCTCAGTCACCTCAGAGAGATACTACTAATGCTAAGTTTTGTTGCTCCATTGATTTATTGAGCTAATTAGTGCTATTCAGTCACAACAGTTGGGTCCTTATGGTATTGTTATGAGTTCTTCTGAGCCCACTAAAGTAGTTTAGTTTATGAGGTTACACCCTCTGACTTTCAGTAGTACTAAGGTTGAAGAGGATACTTAAGGGTCCATATATAAAATGGAAAAAATCTTTTGAGTGATGCACACTACAGATGTAGAAGGTGTGGACTACAATGCTTATCAATTGAAGAATGTGTCATATCAGTGGTATGAGGAGTAGGATCAGTCTAGGGGTGACGATGCCGAGTCAGCTTTGTGGGATAAATCTTTAGGTGTCTTTCTTGATTGCTTGTTTTCTTAGGAATTAAGGGAGGCAAAAGAGGAGGAGTTCTTAATCTGAAGCATGGCAAGATAAAGGTAAAAGAGTATGCCTTGAAATTCCTTCAGTTGTCATGATATACTTCTAAGTTAGTGTCTAGCATGAGGGCTAGAATGAGGAAATTTGCATTTAGATTATCCCGAGATTTGATTTTAAAGAGCAAGGCTACCTTATTGAGCAAGGATATGGACATCTCTAGACTTGTGGTGCATATGCAACAAGTTGAGGAGGAAAATAAAAAGCAAGCTGAGATATAAGAAAAACAGTGTAAGAGATTTATACATTTAAAGCATGGTGGAGGCTAGTAGCAGAGTAGTGGAGATGGTGGAAAATGGCCTCAGAAGAAGAATTGGAAGAGTCCTAACTCCTATTTGATGGCTAGTGCTCTTTACCCAAAGTCATTTGGCGATCGACGTTTTCAGAGCGGTGATGGTTCTAGGGAATAGGGTACCTAATCTCAAGATAGTGGGGCCCAATCAGAACTATTATATCCTTCTTGCAGATTTTATGGTCAGCTGGACCGTGGTCAGTGTAAAAAGATGAGGAACTGGTTCTTTAGTTGTGGTTAGATTGGTCATATGCATCACGATTGTCCTTTAACAGTTGCCTCTAGGGCCAACAAGGTTCCTATTGCTACTTCATTAGCTTGTGCACCAAAGGGTGATACTTTTGGCTCCGACACTAGTCAAAACTGTCTCTATGCTCTTATTACCTGTCAGGAGTTTGAGGCATCTCCCAATATCGTCACTAGTATGTTGAAACTCTTCTTTTGTGATTTGTATTGCATGCTTGATCTGGGGTCTACCCTCTCTTAAGTGACCCCAATTGTAGTTGTGCATTTTTATTTTGATCATGAGTGTATTTCAGACCTTTTTTCTGTTTCTACCCAATGGGTGAATCTATGGTTACTTGATGAGTATATAGGGGTTGTGTGGTATCTATATTTGGTAGGGAAACTTTGGAGGATTTGTTTGAATTAAACATGGTTGATTTTGATGTCATCTTGGGAATAGATTGGTTGTACTGGTGCTATGTCCCTTTAGACTGTCAAACCCATATGGTCATTTTTAAATTTCTAAATGAGCCAGTTATTGAGTGGTATGGGAGTTCCCTAGTTCCTAAGGGGAGGTTCGTATCATATCTAAGATCTCAAAAATTGATTTCCAAGAGGTGTCTTTATTATTTGGTCTGCATTAAAGATTCTAACTCAGAGGGTCCTTCCTTACAGTTTGTACCCATGGTTAGTGAATTTTCTGAGGTCTTCCCTAATCATCTTCCTGGTATTCCTCCCAATAGGGAAATTTATTTATGGATTGATCTTCTTCCGAACACTCATCCTATCTCGATCCCTCCCTATCGGATGGTTCCAACTGAGTTGAAGGAGCTTAAGGAGCAGTCGAAAGATCTCCTTGGTAAGGGTTTCATTTACCACAGTGTGTCTTTGTGGGGGTGCGCCTGTTCTTTTCGTGCGTAAGAAGAATAGTTCCCTTCGGATTTGCATTTATTGCCGCCGGTTGAATAATGTGACAGTAAAGAATAAGTACCTTTTTTCGAGGATAAATGACTTGTTTGACCAGCTTCAGTGTGTTAAGTATTTCTCCAAGATTGATCTCTGTTTGGGATATCATCATCTAGAGATTAAGGGGGAGGATATCCCTAAGATTGCCTTCCGTACCCATTATGGTCATTTCAAGTTCTTGGTCATGTCTTTTGGGTTTATAAATGCCCCGGTGTCATTCATGGAACTCATGAACTAGGTATTCCATTAATTTTATGATGTTTTTGTCGTTGTATTTATTGATAATATTTTGGTTATTCAAAGAGTGAGGCGGATCATGCTGATCACCTCCGTATTATTTTGTAGACCCTAAAGAAGCAGTATTTGTATGCTAAGTTTTTGAAGTGTGAATTTTGGTAGAATGTCGTTACTCTTTTGGGTCATGTTGTATATATCAAAGAAATCATGATGGATCAATAGAAGGTGGAGGTGGTTAAAAAGTGGCCTAGACCCATGACTCCAACAGATATTTGGAGCTTCTTGGTTTAGTCAGTTATTGTAGAAGGTTTGTGGAGGGCTTCTCATCTGTTGCAACTTTGTTGACTAAGTTGACCCAGTCAAAGGTGAAATTTCTATGGTCGGAAGCTTATAAAGGGAGTTTTGAGAAGATGAAAGACAAGTTGACTTCTGCTTATGTTTTGACTCTGGTCGAGGGTACTGATGGCTTCATTGTCTATTGTGATGCATCTCGGGTGGGACTTGGTTGTGTCTTGATGCAACATGGTAGAGTTGTGACATATGCTTGGTAACGCCCCAAAAAGGGGTCCCGAGATGTCACACGATTCTTAGGGACATAAGTGACCCCAAGCTAACCTTTCTACTAGCATAACTCATAAACAACTGAATAAAAATTACAAATCTGTACAAATCAACAAACAATAACTCTTTTCTAAATCTGATCAATACAAAACTAAATTTACAAGATTACAACTCTGTTTAACGAACAAAACTGAAACTGAATACATTAACTTCTACTGACTGTTTATAAAGCCTCTACTAGTACTGACTATAGGTAGACGTGTCATGAATACCAACTACCCTAAATCAATACGACTGAATAAAAAAAATAACATACTTATCAAACTGTATAACTGACTAGAGCCCTTAGATCAAAAGGACTCATCACCTGTTGACTGGAAGTTGCAACTTCCAGAACATGGTATGTATGCTACAACTCTTACCTAAATTATGAGATAATGTAGCACATAGAAATATATGTGAATCAGTACTTTGAGGATGTACTGAGTATATGAGGTTGTATGCATTTACGTAAATAATCTCATTTCTCTTTATAAAATCATGCATATATGCTGATATAAATGACTCACATAGCTTGAATAAAAATCTGAAATATAAATCTCATAAATCATAAATAAGAAAAAATGTAATATAAATCTCGTGAGTCATTACACTTTACTCTGAAATTTGTATTCCTCTCTTATTCTCAAAACTTGTAAGCTAGATAAAATCTGAAACGCATTCTGCATAATAAACTCTTTATCTCAATACTTTAAATCACTGAAACTGTTTCAAGAGTGGAGGACATCTTTGGGAGTTTCTTCTTACTGACATAAACTATGTGAGATGACATGGAGTCCAACATCTTTCCCATGTTGTTGAGAGTTGTTCTACCCTTGCCATCAGAATAGAACCTTAACTTAAGTGATCACTATCTCGGCCTCAGGACAATAAATCTTAATCCTATGAAGACACATAGTTCTGGAGTATGAGACCCTAGAATCATAATCAACTCAGTGCTAAATACTACTCCTGTACTTATGCTCAGAACTTTTAGGAAATCCACCTTAAAGTACTACAAGGGTCTATAATAAAGACCAATTATACTCATTTTTGCTTTAAATCATAAACAATGTGGATTCCTATCTTATCTTGGAATTAAAAGATCAATATTTGCTTTGAAGGCACCTATCAAACTTGTCAACAAGATATTGAGATCACAGTCTCCTTATAAACTCATTACTAGTACTTAAGATTCAAAATATATAACTTTAATGCATCAATAATCATATTCAACTTCATGCTCAGTAATAATCTTTAAAATCTTTCAACATTCTCAAAATAACAATATTTAAATAGAGGTTAATGACCCATATATCAAACTCATGATAAAACAACAAAAGATCCATGCTTGATAATGTAACTATTGATGAATCAACTCAAAATCTGGAAATTTCAGCAATAAGCATGAAAATATTAACATACTCATGTAATATCATAAAAAAACATCAAACTCAATATACTTCTTGAAAATACTTCAACAAAGTCAAAATATAGAAATCAAGAATCACAATATAATGCTTAAACTCACTTGTAAAAATCTAAAAAATCACAGTAATTGCATAAATATATGAAATTAGTCATGCAATTCCACTTCTAAATCATTGAAAACCTTATAAGCTTATAATTAACAACAATAGGTATAAACCCCAACTTGAATTTTATGGAAAATGATCAAAAATCAGTAATTTATAATCTAAAATAAGTTTTGGGCACAATGATGAAAGAATTATCCTTGTTGAAACCCCACATACCTTAATAGGTTGGATTTGATGAAGAAAACTCGACTTTGAAATCCTAGGAAATGATCTTGAATGCTTTCTTGATATTCTTGAATGTGATACTTAATTCTTGGCTTGATTCTTGAAGATGATGACTTGAATTTTACGTTTCTTGGATTTGAAACTTTGAATTCTTGACTATCTTTAAGAAATTTGATGGAGTTCCTGGATGGGGATTAGGATTTGTTCTTGAGGGAGGCTTGGAGAGAAATTATGATTAAAGGGGCATATAATACTCCCTAAGGTTTCAATTCTATGTTATGGACGAGTTAGGGTGAAGGAAAGGACCTTTTTTCCCTTAAAAATGCAAAAACCAGCACCTGGAAATTGGGTACGTGCTATAGGGCGTGCGTCGCACGCTAATCACACGATACTACTGCCTCAGTCACGAAAATGGACATAACTTTTCATTCGGGTATCGAATTTTGGCGAAATCGGTATCGTTGGAAAACTAATTCAATTATCTACAATTTAGTGGGTTTTGTTATGAAAAATTCTGTGATTATAAAGAGTTATACATATTTGATGTTGGCCCTTATAGTATCGAATATTGAATTTTGGACGAATAAAAAAATCTTAGCTCAACTTTGTTCTAAGTCATTTCTATGAACATTTTTCACCTCTAAACTACTTTATTGACTCGGATAATGATCATGAAACTTTTATTCACATGAGAATAACTTGGATTGGAGCTTATACATGTAGGGACGATGGTTCAAAGACTATCCTTAAAATGTGGGGTATTACATTATCTCCCCTTTGGAAACATTTGTCCTCGAATGTTGATAGGAAATTGTTGAAGCTTTAAAGGTATGGAATAAAATGGGCATGATATGTCTTATAAGAAAGGATATATCTGAGCTAAAACATTTATACTTCTATCATGAAACTGAATTTTGAGCTGACTTCACTTTACTTTCTTTAAGTAGTTGATTCATGCTGAGAGTTTAGGATTCACTTAAAGTGTTCATGATCCAATCATGAATATTGAATAGGGAAGTGATAACTGATGATAGTATGAATCATGAGACAACAAGACTTATATCGTACAAGGGTATTACACTGTCTGAGCTAAAATACTTGAAAAAATTGAGATTATGCACCGAACACTTATGAACTGAGTCATGACTAAATAGCTGAAACTGATGCACGAACTGAACTAAATTCGCAATTTACATGGATAGAATAGATTATATCTTGGAATAGTCATAGGCATAAGACTTCAAATAGTTGTACTGGGTGAAAAAAAGTGTAAAACCACACGAGCTTGTCTGCCTTACTATTTAACTGAACTGCTGGCTATACTGACTGAATTATACTGGAAACTTTTACTTAACTGGAGTATCTCTTCAACACTCTTTCTAAAGAAGTTCTAGTAATATCAGGGAGCAAAAATTCTTGGGGATGATCTAAACAAGACATCTGACTAAGGAATCACAACATTGACACTACTCTATAGCATGGAATATAGACATATAACTCATAAACTAGGATTGAGTTACTAGGCTTTCGGCAATGCAACTTCTTACTTTCAAGCTTAGCAACACTTCTCGAATACTCCCTCAACTTTACTAATCCCATTGAATACCATACTAATTGATTCAACTCCTAATTCTCACATGATCACTGCTAAATCTTTCTACTAAGGTCTAAACTAAACTAAGTCCTCTCACCGTGGTCAAGCTTAACTCAAAATCACAGGATACAACATTCCACACAACAATACTAGTCTAAACCACATGATTCAATATTCTATATTTAGAGCTCACACCCTAAGTATAACATGCCTTAACACTTCAATGACTAACTCCAAACTCTTACTATGGATTTACTAGCGCATATTGCATTCATCCACTTACATCCAACATAACATTCAAGCCTATCATTAAAGTCACATATGAAATTCAAGGCAAAACCGCATAAAGGCATACTTCTCATGTTCTCTAAACCTTTAACAATAACAACTTTCTTACACTGTTCTTAAGAAGGCATACCTAGAACTCTGAACTAACTATGACAGGTACCAAATATTCACCTCAATACTCCTTCATCCTTATCCTTAGTTAGAAAGCATAATTGATCTTTCTTAATTGGGGGCTATCATCTCTCTCTCATCTAAACCATTGCTTCCATTATCATCACCGCTATCTTAACATAAGAAGAGGTCATTGAAGTGATAACACATAAGGACCTGAAGCATGAAAGGCTGGTATACATAACTTTTAACATTTAACTGAGGCCTAAAGAATAGTATGTCAAAGTCATGGATGCATTAAAGAGATCTAGACCGAGGACATACATAATATAATGCGAATTTCACTAGTATAATGAGTTCTAACAACTAATCATACTCTGAAACATGAGCATATTTATCATGAGCTGTTCAACATAAGACTGGAGTTCATAAATTCATGAGGGATAGCTCGAATCACAGAGTGAAGCTATTACTTACTTGCTAGAAGCTGAGAATGGACTTGAGAATACATGATGGGTATAAGCATAGACCTGTGGGATGGATCTATCACGCAAGTGATGGATTTGGTGTAATAATGACTGAAATCCAAGGAATACTCAAGAGTAAGAAGGGATCACTATCTCATCATAACTAATTATTGACATGTATCACAATCTAATTCTAAAAACTTGGTTTGGTTCTTCACTCCGCCATCTCCCCCTTAGGTCAAAGCTGATATTTTAAGCTGATGGACTATTCCATATCCTCGAGAATAAGCCATAATTTCATCATTCTAATGTCTACACATAAATGCTAAACTCACAAGAATAAACTAATTTCGAACTTACTGACTTCATTCTTGAACGACCCATTCATATGCTATCCTTAACTTTCTAGCTTCAATAATCATCATCGAAGACTTACTCTCTCATTTCCAAACATATCTACATCTCTAATCACATAATCATAGCCTACCAAGATCACACTTCTATACTTATATTTTCCAAAACTATGAGAATAAAAATCATACTTAAAAGGCTCAACATCTTTAATCATAACTCCTCAACTTAGCTATCAAGAACACCATATATTATCTAACTAGTCTTTCTCCACCTAGCAACTCAAAGGTACTACAAACCACACAACATGTAATAATCCTAAAAAATAATGCAGCCCTATATTACCTTGGGTATACTTCTATATCATACATACAACATCATACTTAACTACGAATCAAGTAAACTTAAGCTCTTACATACACTGTTCAAGCCTATTAGACCACTCATATATAACTAGCATCATTAACTAAGAAATCATCACATCAAACTTCATGACCATCAACTGTTCAAACTTAATGTTTAGTGCTAAACATGATTTACAACCCAATCTCACACAAAATTCTCACTTAGAAACTATAGAACACAACATTAAGAAACACTAGTACGCTAGAACCCCATAATAATGACAATCAAGCATAATCATATGGACTATCTTATTCACAATATGTTAACACATCCTCTATCTTCACATCATTACTATTTACCCATCATCACACCTAAATTACTTTCATAGATCTATAAATTTTAGCTAAACTCATTGATGTAACCTCAAGGGAACAACACTCAACCACCAAGTACTTTCATCAATAACCTATACTTTTCTAACACAATAATTAGGATCGATGACTTTTTATACTTCAAGCAACCAACAATTCTCATTAACTAATAACTCCTTCTCTACCTTTCACTAACTAACAAACAAGGACATATCACTTCATTACTTGCCTAATCATGTGCAAAATTTCATCTATACATATATATATATATTCAATAAATTTTCCTTACCATCTTTCTTGTCACTATACTTCTAACTAACACAAGAATAACAAGATGAACAACAAGTTGCTAGTGAATCAAAATAGGTCTCACATAGCTTCACTAGACTTTGGTTTTATATTTTGAGCAAGAAAATGAGATGAATAACAAAGCAACTATGCTAGTGAATCGAAAGATCCCCACACATCTTCACTAGACTTTGATTTTGTTTTTTGAACAAGAAAATGAGATGAATAACAAGCCAACTATGCTAGTGAATTGAAAGAGCCCCACACGGCTTCACTAGATATTGGTTTTGTGTTTTGAATAAGAAAATGAGATGAATAACAAAGAAACTATGCTAGTTAATCGAAAGAGCCCAACACGGATTCACTAGACTTTGATTTTGTGTTTTGAACAAGAAAATGAGATGAATAACAAAGCAACTATGCTAGTGAATCAAAAGAGCCCCACACGGCTTTACTAGACTTTGATTTTTCAAAAACACAATGATAACAAGATTACTTATTACAAAAGATAGAAACGTGACACATGATATCCAGTGAACTAGAGATACACATCTTACTCTGTCTCAACTGAATGACTCATAAGAATAAGGCCATAACATTAACCTTGAGGGACTTATGACACACCAAAAGGCTCTTCTCATGCTTCTTTGTGCGACTTTTGAAACTTCTTGCTAGCAAGACTGAGTGCATTATTAGGGGAGGAAATTGGAACTGGTCGATCATGTTACCTCAAGAACAGTACATAGATAGAGAAGTATAGATTATCATTATGGATTCTGAGAAGGAATCTGAAAGCACATCTGACTTTTTACAAACATGATAAATCACTTCAATCATTGGAACTCAAAAGCACAGATGGGATACTCTCTAGCCTTCTTATAATCCCATAACTATCTGTTGAGAATTAAGCTTGACCATTTCTGGTACCTTGAAGATGAAGCAAAGATGGCCTGAATAGAATAGGGTGAGAAGCTATTTAAGTTTCTTAGAGAACCTTTCTATGGAATGATCTGTGATTTGAAAAAATGGAGATATTTCCTAAGTGCCTTGTAGCATCTCGAAGAAAAGTACCAACATCTCCGTACCTTTTCCGCAAGACTCTACTAGACATGGCATCACAGACACCCTACGATTCTTGAACTCTATACTCTGATACCAAGTTTGTAACGCCCCAAAAAGGGGTTCTAAGATGTCACACGGTGCTTAGGGACACAAATGACCCCAAGCCTACCCTTCTACTGGCATAACTCATAAGTAACTGAATAAGAAGTATAAATCTATACAAATCAACAAACAATAAATATTTTCTAAATCTGATCAATACAAAACTAAATTTACAAGATTATAACTCTTCTTTTACAAACGAAACTAAAATTGAATACATCAACTTCTACTGATTATCTATAATGCCTCTACTAGTACTGACTATAGGTAGCCGGGTCAGGGATCCCAACTACCCCAACTCAATACGACTGAATAAAGAAAAAATAACATACTTCTTAAACTGTATAACTAACTCGCGCCCTTGGATCCAAAGTACTCATCACCTGTTGACTGGAAGATGCAACTGCCTGAACATGGTATGTATGCTACAACTCGTACCTACATTATGAGATAATGTAGAACATAGAAATATATGTGAATCGGTACTTTAGGATGTACTGAGTATATGAGGTTGTACGCATTTACGTAAATAATCTCATTTCTCTTTATAAAATCATGCATATATGCTGATATAAATGACTCACATAGCTTGAATAATAATCTGAAATATAAATCTCATAAATCATGAATAAGAAAAAATGTAATATAAATCTCGTGAGTCATTACACTTTAATCTGAAATTTGTATTCCTCTCTTATTCTCAAAACTTGTAAGCTAGATAAAATCTGAAACGCATTCTGTATAATAAACTCTTTATCTCAATACTTTAAATCACTGAAACTGTTTCAAGAGTGGGGGACATCTTTGGGAGTTTCTTCTAACTGACATAAACTATGTGAGATGACATGGAGTCCAACATCTTTCCCACGTTGTTGAGAGTTGTTCTACCCTTGCCATCAGAATAGAACCTTAACTTAAGTGATCACTATCTCGGCCTCAGGACAATAAATCTTAATCCTATGGTGACACGTAGTTCTGGAGTATGATACCCTAGAATCATAATCAACTCAGTGCTAAATACTACTCCTGTACTTATGCTCAGAACTTTTAGAAAATCCACCTTAAAGTACTACAGGGGTCTATAATAAAGACCAATTATACTCATTTTTTATTTAAATCATAAACAATGTGGATTCCTATCTTATCTTGGAATTAAAAGATCAATATTTTCTTTGAAGGCACCTATCAAACTTGTCAACAAGATATTGAGATCACAGTCTCCTTATAAACTCATTACTAGTACTTAAGATTCAAAATATATAACTTTAATGCATCAATAATCATATTCAACTTCATGCTCAGTAATAATCTTTAAAATCTTTCAACATTCTCAAAATAACAATATTTAAATAGGGGTTAATGACCCATATATCAAACTCGTGTTAAAACAACAAAAGATCCATGCTTGATAATGTAACTATTGATGAATCAACTCAAAATCTGGAAATTTCAGCAATAAGCATGAAAATATTAACATACTCATGTAATATCATAGAAAAACATTAAACTCAATATACTTCTTGAAAATACTTCAACAAAGTCAAAATATAGAAATCAAGAATCACAATATAATGCTTAAACTCACTTGTAAAAATCTAAAAAATCATAGTAATTGCATAAATATATGAAATTAGTCATGCAATTCCACTTCTAAATCATTGAAAACCTTATAAGCTTATAATTAACAACAATAGGTATAAACCCCAACTTGAATTTTATGGAAAATAATCAAAAATCAGTAATATATAATCTAAAATAAGTTTTGGGCACAATGATGAAAGGATTATCCTTGTTGAAATCCCACATACCTTAATAGTTTGGATTTGAGGAAGAAAACTCGACTTTGAAATCCTAGGAGATGATCTTGAATGCTTTCTTGATATTCTTGAATGTGATACTTAATTATTGGCTTGATTCTTAAGGATGATGACTTGAATTTTATGTTTCTTGGATTGGAAACTTTGAATTCTTGTCTATCTTTAAGATATTTGATGGAGTTCTTGGATGGGGATTAGGGTTTGTTCTTGAGGTAGGCTTGGACAAAAATTATGATTAAAGGGAGATATAATGCTCCCTAAGGCTTCAATTCTATGTTATGGATGATTTATGGTAAAGGAAAGGACCTTTTTTCCCTTAAAAATATAAAACCAGCACCTCTAAATTTGGTGCGTGCGATAGGGCATGCGTCGTACACTAATCGCGCAATGCTACTGCCTCAGTCACGAAAATGGCCATAACTTTTCGTTCGAGTATTGGATTTTGGAGAAATTGGTATCGTTGGAAAGCTAATTCAATTATATACAATATTTTGGGTCTTGGTATGAAAAATTCTCTGTATATAAAGAGTTATATAAATTTGAGGTAGATCCTTGTAGAATCAAATATCAAATTTTGGATGAATCAAAGAATCTCAGCTCAACTTTGTTCTAAGTCATTTGTATGAACATTTTTAACCTCTATAAAACTTCATATGAGAATCACTTGGATTGGATCTTATACACGTAGGAATGATGGTTCAAGGACTAGCCTTAAAATATGGGGTATTATATGCTTCTAGATAGTTGAAGGTTCATGAGAAGAATTATCTGACTCATGATTTAGAGACATTGTTAGCTATGGTGTTTGCATTGAAGATTTGGAGACATTATTTGTATGTGATCCATATTGATATTTATTCAGATCATAAGAGCCTGCAATACGTGTTCACTTATAAGGAGCTAAATATCAGGCAAACAAGGTTCATTGAGTTGGTAAAGGACTATGGAATGAGTCTCCACTATCACCTAGGTAAAGCTAACATAGTTTCTGATGCTGTTAGCAGGTTGTCCATAAGAAGCTTATCTCATATGGATGAGGAGAAGTGAGATTTGGTGAAGGATATTCACCATTTGGGTAATATCAGAGTTCATCTCATAGAATCTGAGGATGGTGGTGTGTTGATGCGAGAGGTAGAAAAATCTTCTCTTGGTGCTGAGGTAAAAGTGAAGTAGGTGTTAGACCCTATGTTGATGCAAATCAAGGAGGATGTAGGTAGGTAGAAAGTGATGGCTTTCAATATTGGTGGTTATGGTATCTTGATGTACCAAGAGAGCTTGTGTGTTCTTGAGTTGATGGGTTGTGAGAAAGAATTTTGTCCAAATCTCATGAATCGCGTTATACGGTTCATCTTGGTTCAACAAAGATGTATCATGATCTTATGAAGATATATTAGTGAAATAACATGAAGAAGGATGTGGTTAATTTTATGAATAAGTGCATGGTGTGTTATCAAGTTAAGGTGGAGCACTTGAGGCTCGGTGGATTATTTCAAGAAATTGAGGTGCCAATGTGGAAATAGGAAATAATTAATATGAATTTGTTATCAGTCTTCTATAGTCTTGAAATTAGTTTGATTCTATTTGAATTATCATAGATATGATAACTAAGTCTACTCACTTCTTGTTAGTGAGAACGAATTACTCTGCCGAGGACAATGTGAAGCTGTTTATTCAAGAGATCATGAAGTTGCATGGTGCGTTTGTTTCTATTATTTCTGATCGAGGTACTCAGTTCTGATTGTATTTTTGGTGCTCATTTTAGAGAGGTTTGGGATTAAGGTGAGCCTTTATACCTCTTTCTACTCATAGATAGATGGACATGTTGAGAGAACCATTCAGACATTGGAGGATATTCTCAGATCTTGTGTGATTGACTTTCGTGGAAGTTAGGTCGACCACTTACCTTCCATAGAATTCGCCTACAATGACAACTATCAGTCTAGAATTGGTATGGCTCCGTTTGAGGCTTTGTATCATTAGAGGTATCATTATGCTATTGGGTAGTTCAAAGTTGGTGAGGCTGAGTTTTTTGTTCTTGATTTGGTTCACTAAGTCGTGGAGAAGGTAAAGGTAATTCGGGAGAGGGTTAGGACCGCACTAAGTTGCCAAAAGTCCAATGTGGATATGAGATCAAGGGAGTTGGATTTTAATGTTGGTGAGTGGGCGTTCTTAAAGGTGTCTCCCATGAAGGGAGTGACACAATTTTGGAACAAGGGAAAGCTCAATCCTCATTATGTTGTTATGTATTTGGTTTTGAGAAGGTTTGGTAATATTGCATATGAATTGGATTTGCCTTCTAGCTTGGGATCTATACATTTGGTCTTCCATATCTCGATGTTGAGGAAGTACGTAGGTGGTCCGTTGTTGGTTGTTCCTTTAGAAGGTGTGGGCATTTCGAATTTCCTGTCTTATGAGAAATTTCAGGTGGATATCTTAGATCGGCAAGTTTGTCGGTTGAGTACTATGGATGTGGCTTCAATAAAGGTTCCATGGAAGAACCAAAAGGTTAAAGAGGATACTTGGGAAGATAAAAATGATATGAAGTCCAAGTATCTATTCTTGTTTACCACTTTGGATAATCGTTCTTAAAGTTTGTGTTATTCTTAACAGTCTTGTTTTCTGACTTTGTTAAAAGAAAATTGTGATTTCTTTTGCATCTATTTTTTCTGTCCTTGTTAAAGGTAAGAGTGGGTGTGTACTTTGAGTATAAATTATGCTAATGAATGCCTTGTCCCATCATTCAGGGACGAATGATCCTAAGGGGTGAGAATGAAACACCCTAGATGTTGGACCCTGGAAAATTCTAGGTTCTGAGCTTACTGCCCTGACTACGACTCTCCTTGCAAGTCATAGAGAGTTATTACGGGTCATTGGACCCAGCCGTAACATGCCCAATGAGATTTTTAAAAGTCACTATTTTGACTACACCTTCCATATTACGAGTCATAAGGACTCTCTAAATGGCTCGTATAGTCCTTTTTGTAAGGAAGCCAGTGTGATGCCCAGAGTATTCTGTCCTGAGTACGATTAGAATTTAATGAGTAATATGGACTCATTATGAGTCGTATAGTCATTTTCGTAACTAGACCAGTGTTGGTGGTCTGATACACTGTTCATACTATGACTGAGGGAAACGAGTCATAGGATGACCCTATGAGTTGTACGGTAACCTATAACGACCGACGACTTATTTTATAGCTATTAATGAGGGAATTTAAGACATTTCCCTCTTATTCCAATAATAACCCATGACCGATAAACAAACTTGGGACCCTATTTTCATCTATAATACACATCAAATATACTCTGTTCTCTCTCAAATCCTCTCAAGCATCAATACTTGGGGTTTCCAAGAAGTGGGTCAAGTAGAGCTTTAAGGGTTGAATTCTCTCCATAATCTTAAGTTTTTTAGGCCTGTGACTCTATGGTTAAACTCGTTTATCTAATGCATGAATTTAAATGGTTAATTCTGTGGATTTAAAATATGGGTTTTGATATGGTTGAGGGCTTTGACAATAATGGATCTTAAATTGATTTTTACAGGTTTATTATGTATTGTTTATGCTTTGTTAATGGTTCTGAACTTGTGGGGTGCATGGGATTGGTGAATAATCAAAGGGGTTGTGTTTCTCTCCAAATTTTGATTAATTTTTCTTTGACATATGGTTTTAGAAATTGGGTTCCCTCAACCTAAAGGTGAAATTGATAATGATACATGGCTTTGTCACATGTTTTGACTTGCTAACTCAAATTAATGCGTTGGAATAAAAGGTTAATGAACTATGGTATGATTTTATTGAACTTTGGGGTATGTGAATTCCCCGTGTGAATATTCAATGAACTTAAGGGGTCATGAATTCCCCCCATGTAATGGTTAATGGATTATGGCATGATAAATGAACTTGCAAGTGGGGTTGGTATGATAATAACGACAGCATGCCTAGATGCCTAATTGGTTCAATAAATTGCAAATGTGTTTTAAATATTTTAGTTAGGTTTAAAAGCGAGTTGTGTTGTCAGGCCATAAAAGTGGAGGTCCCGAGGGACCAATACCGAAAACTGTGGTAGCTGGTGTGGGTATCTAAATAACAAGGAGGTTTGAAACCCTCTTATTATTATTATATGATTGGGAGGTTCGAGTCCCTCATGTTATATAAATTGGTGCTTAAGTCATCTTTGATTTATGCTAGGAGGTTAGAGTCCCCCATTAGGCATATGACATATGATTATCCTCTATTTCGTGCGGCTACACGCATTTGGGACCTTCTACCTTGGGGAGAGATGGGTCCATATAGCCCGTGAGTGCCTTTATTATGATGGTTATGCTACATAATTCAGGTTAAGATTTTAACAGTTCATGCTAAACCTTGTTCCTTACCCCGACATGTGATATATATATATTTTTGTATTTGTATTTGATGATATGCATTGGATTTGACTGGTTTTGAATTATTACTAATGCTATTATTTTATCTCTTATTCCTGAGTTACATTCTAGCACTCCAACCACTAACCATCTCTGGACACTGTATTCCCACGCGATGCAGGAGCTAAAAATTCTTCTACCTTTCTTGAGTAGTGATCAGGTGTTCATGGATAGTTTGTAAGTTGACTTAAAGTAATGAGCTTCCATCCTCCAGAAGACTTCATGTCATAGTTTGGTTTCCTATGTCTTAGACTTTATTTCAGACTTATTTTTTGCTATGGTCATGGGAATGTCCCGATACTTTATTGGTATTCAGTTTTGTTAGACACTTTGTAGGTATTGTGGACTTGAGTGTTGTGTTGGTAGTTGGTTTTTGTTATCAGTATCAATTGATGGTTATTTATATAACTTAGAATCTTTGTACTTATGTTACTCTATTTTGTTTTATGTTTGTACTTCAGTCCATGTTAGTGTGTGATGTATCTGTTGACTAGGAAATGGCGGTGGCCTCTGGTCCTCAATGGACTTGAGATGCCTATCATGGCTAGGCCCTGGTTGGGGTCATGCCACATTTAAAATACAAAAGCATAGTCAACCTTAATATTGATCATCCCTAATCCACAAACCATGCGGGAGGAATTCTAATTGCGGAATCAACTTGTTCTTTATAAAAAATCTTCATCTGTGCCTAGGTATGTGTATTAAATCTAAGATTATTTTTTCTTACTTCTTCATCACCCCAAGAAAGGTTAAAATCATGATTTAGTGTCCCCCAAATTGATAAAGACTGTATGTAGTTATGAAGTTCTTATCTAATATGAACTAAATGGATAAAAACTTGTATCTATTGGAATTAAAAAATTAGGCTGTGTGTTGGATCCCAATTTTTAACTCGCAATTTCAACCCACAACCCGTGAACTGGATTCACAAGTCATGGATTAGACTCGTGAAAATCAGACCTGAGATTTAAAGGCTCGAAAGTTAGGTCTGACTTTCATGAGTTAGGTTCATGAATCATGAACCCAGTACATAAGTCATGGACTGAACTCATGAACTAAAACCTACAGTCCACGAGCATAGTACACGACTCATAGACTGGACTCGTAAGTAGGTACAATTATTTGTTTTGAATACTAACTCTTCTCTATATAGGTACCATCCTGCCAAATGGAACACAAATGAAGGGTAATATTTTTTTTGGTTTAATTTGTAATTTTATTAATCAATCAAATAAAATCCAAACATTGATGAACCAACCCATCCTAAATAGTCCAACAAAAAACAAAAGAACAAAAGAATAGTCCGGTCCATTGCATGACCCGACCCAAAACTACAAACATATATAATTAGTAGGGTTTTCTATTCTGAGCTCAGTGTTAAGCTTCACTCTTTTCTGCCTCACTTCATCATGTTTCCCTTTGAGAATCTTCAGTTCTCTTTTCTTCAGCTGTCGGTAATTAACTTCGTGCCTTGGCTGTTGTTGCATGAAACTCTTTCCATCTTGCATAAGTAAATATCATACTTCCCTTTGATTTTTGATTTTCATTGTTGTTGGATTATCTTAATTATGTGCTTTTACTTGTGGTATTTCAGCTTAGTTCTCAAGTGTATGGGTCTGTGTTATACTTTTTGGTGCTGAATTGAAGGGTCTAGTCAACTGAGGCTTGTTTACATCTTCCAAGTAAGTTAATACCTCTTTTGATCTTTTTGATTGAACTTTAATATGTGTTTCTTGACCTCTCCTTATTTAATCTGTAAATATGGTTGGTATGGAGATTTTAGAATTCTCAGAACTGTATGTATTTTGAAAGTAACAAGTGACTCAAACGCCTGAAGATAAGATCTGACCTTCTGACCCCTCCAATTGCTGAGAGTCAATTTTGTTGGTTGTTGTAATTAGGCTAATTAGAAATTTCACTCTATTTGTTCTCTTTTCGGGTTGTACATGTAATGCTTTTGAAAAAACTTTCTTTAGCCATCCGAACCCCTTTACCCTTTTGATGGTGATAATCTCAGATATGAACATTGGAGCTTATCACTATTAACAATTCTCCTACCTGTACTCTTTAACTATGTGAATGATGTAACTATGAATTCCCCTTGATCCAATGCTAAGTTAGAAAAGTAATCTGCTAGTTGATTGCCTTCCCTTAGAATATTCTGAATCTGCACTTGCTTGGTTGAAAAGAATTTCCATAGTTGCTTCACATTACCTACTATACTCCATGGAATCTCCCACTCCTTATTTAAAATTTTATACATTGCTGAAAAGGTTGTCTGAATGATCACTTTTTCATTAACTGATTGATTGCAATGCTTTGCTGTATATAGTATTGCCATATCCTCTACTTCCATGTTGTTGGTGTCTTCAATGATTACACCCTCTGCATGTAGTAAAGTCCCCCTATATATCTCTCAAACAAAATGCATAAGAACTTTTCCCTGGATTGCCCCTTGATGCTCCATTAGTGTTGTACTTAACCTAACCTTCCCCTGGAAACTCCCATAACACAGTTGTAACTTTAATTCTAGGTTTTAGTTATTCAAACTCCTGCAAAATTGCCGGCCATTCATATAAGAATTCCAACATTGGCTTCTTGACTTTCAATAACATACTTAAATGCCTTGTGATATTGAAAATCAATCTTTGTGCATTCACTCATTTTCCTTCATGTTTCAATGCATTCTTTCTTTTCCACAATTCCCACAGAATAATGCCCGATAATGCTCTAAAGTACATCTTTTCCCTCTGTTTAACCTTAGCATTCCACCATTCATAAATTGTATGTCTTAAGTTCAATCCTTGAATGTTGATTCTGCATAAGAAGAAAAATAGGACCAAGTCTTATTAGCAGTATAGGATCTCAGTAGCACATGAGGTATGTGTAATAAACCTTGGGAGCTCATACCCATAGAAAAAGGCTACTATCATTTGATGAAGATCCTTGGAATTAATATTCCATGCATCCTGATAAAAGCACCAGTTTACCATCTGGACCTCCAACACTATTCCTATTCAATCCCATAACTGCTACTTTAACCTCCTCCATAGTCGGGACTCTCTTCAAAACTCTATTTTGAGCTCCTGACACTATTATAGGTAGTACCTCTAATAGTGAGAAATCCTCAGTATCCTCCTGCTTCTTAAAAATTTTATGGCTGATTCTGCAATGTCTTCCTGAGTTTCAAACTAACACCCTTCTTCATTCTGAATTCTTCTAATTCTTAATCTTGACCTTCTTTCTTTCACTACTAATGAAAAAACCTTGTATTTCTTTCTCCATATTTGAACCATTCATAACCTGCCTTCTATCTCCAAAAATATTCTTCCCTTTTCAGTTGCAAGTTAGTTCTAGTTGAGATTTTATCAAGTTAGCTCTCTTGGCCCCAATAGGATCTTCTTCAAACTATTTTCTCTAATTTTTATCAATTCCTCTAATGTAGCAATCTCTGTAAAAATGTTTCCAAAAGTTTGTTTACTTTATGTAGTTAAGGAAGATTTTGTTCTTTTCAAATTTTGATGAAAAATGACAAAAAGATTACCTTCTATGTCAGTCTTCAAGTTTGACCTACCTGCATACATGATTCTTCTTTCAACTAGAAATTTAGGAACTTGAAATACTTGATGACCTGCTCACTTGTCTTGCTAAACTGTAACAACATTGGAGTAAGGTCTGAACCCCTTCTCACAAAATTTTCAATCTCCATAATTGGAAAGACATCATGCAACCTATCATTGTACGACACCCTATCTAATAATGTAAAGATGCTTTCCTCATTAGTCTTTCCATTCCATCAGGTGTATTTTCCTCCCTTAAAACCATGTAGGACAAGAATTATGTTAGTCATTGTGGACTTAGTTGCAGATATTCGGCCTAGTTGAGACTAATGAGCCTTATTTATGGGATTTTCTTGGTGAATTAATGGATAATGATGTATTTCTTCTCGGATAGTGACTAATGGCTTATGTCTATGATATTGGGCACATAGAGATGCTATTCCTGCCAGATATGATAATTGGCCTATAGAGATGATATTCATCATAGTCATGATTCATGACCTATAGATACGATATGCCTCGTTGTTATAAGTTATGCTTATTGATGCATTATACCTCCTATAAGTGAGATGCCTTTTATTGTGAGATGATTATAGATATGCTTTATAACTTATAGAGATTTTATGCCTCGTATATATGATATGGCATATAGTTATGACATGATACATATATATATATATATGATTATTTCTATGAGTTCCACGTATGAAAGTGGGCCTAAGGCTATGATTATTCCTGACACATTATTGGGCCAAAGGTAGTGTTATGATATTAGTTGGATATTCGGGAAGTAATTACCCTAGTAAATAATACAGTTGTAGTTTATGAATATATATATTTATATATATATCTCTCTAATATGGGATGGAGGAAGATGCAGTATGATGTTTATGATTCCAATGATTGAATACTGGTGATGGGATACATAGATTTAGTGCATTCATGATTGTTACATCGATGATTGATACGATTCCAATTAGATTAAAATATTATCCTAGTTGTCACTAACTAAGGGCTAAAGGCCACTTTCTACCTTGAAATAGATTTGTTCATAATAATAACTACCTAACTTAATGAATAAATTATATGTATAAAAGAGGTTAATAATGATGATTTAATTATTTGGCTGAGATATATTTTGATCCATGATTTTCCACTATTATTTACTTTGGTCATGAGATATTCCGATCATTTCTATACTTTTATAGAGATTTATCCATGAAGTTTACTCCGGGTGACACACTTACAAATTTACACACTTTTAGCCACGACTTGAGTCTATGAACCTATTATATATATACTTCTTAATGATATGATATTGATGAATTATGGAAATATTATCTACCTTGCTTCTCTTGTCATGATTATTTACTTTAGCCCTCATGAAGCTTGTTTTTTTACTTTAGCCATTGTGGGGCTTGTTCTTTACATTAGCCCTCGTGGTGCTTGCACTTTACTTTATTCGTCATGGGGATTACTCTTTATTATTGATACTGATTTAGATATTTTGATGATGTGATGATACTCGGCAAGGCTGAAGGATATTATGATGATGTGATAATGCCTAGCAAGGACGGAGAATATTATGATGATTTGATGAAGCCCGATAATTAAGACCGGAGGATATTATGATGATGCCCAACAAGGCCAGAGGTATTATGATAATGTGATGATGCCCGACAAGGTCGGAGGATATTCTAATGTTGATCTTGATACACAATAAGGTTAGAGGATGATTACACTGATTGTGTGCCTTGCATTCATTCATGCAAATGCATCGCTTATCACCAGTATGCATCTATGTCTATCATCAGGTATGGGATAGTTTCATAGATATAGGTAATTACTATGCCTTCTGTTATTATATGCTGATTGAAACTTTTGAGCCTGGGGCGATGGGGGAACACATAGGCTCATTTAGGTATTTGGTTATCCAAAATATCCTATTACTCACACTGTTAATAATATTGTTATTATTATTGTTATTATCATTATATGAATATCTTAGGACAAATTGGTCATTAATTTGATATCGAGATTCAAGGTATGATTCTAGCCTCTTCTATTTTTTTCAATATTATGCATGATTAATTCATAATGAAAAAATGGATTAGAAACCTTGAGCATGTTAGTACTAAATCATGATAGGAATATAATTAGTTAAAATGAAGATATGATTATCTTAGATGTGCTTCGAGATGATCTTGTATCTATATATGTATATTTTGCTATAGCTGACTATGGTATTATCGTGTATCCCTTCCTTTATTTGTTCAGATGGTATATTCATTCCTTAGCCTTGTATATTATAGTATATTATTCTTTTGCTCTTTATTCGTATATTGGCTGGAGATACATAGTATAGTATTGAGATTCATGAGTATGAGTGGAATAGGATAGTTCATCCTTGATACTTACTTAGTCCTATTATGTTAGTCTTTTGGACATGAATAGAATAGTCTCTCCTTGTTATCTTATTGGCTTTGTTATATGATTGGACATTTGGATGCAGTTTCTATTATGTCTACATATTGTATATATCTGCTTTATCTTTGGAGCTTAGTTGGTAGTTGCCTATTTATTACCATTCATTTGGTACTCATTCTACACTTCCACAGCTTGCAGATTATAGTACTGGTTATCACCATTAATGTGTACATCGTACGGAGCAACCATGGATTTGAGACTTAGAGTGATATCCTTACGAATGGAGCATTACTTACCTCCCTCGTATGTACTAGATTTATCTCTATATTGTATTTGGAGATAAGATGTATCAGTGTAATTTACTTGTCTATTCAATTTTTATACTTTTATATCATATTAGAGGCACTTTTACTGATACCACCAGGATTTGTGACTTTATTATACATTGATCTTTATATCATTTATTCCACATTCTTTTCTTTATATTATTGAGTAGTCCATTACTATTCATTTTGGACTACGATTTTGGCTTGCCTATTGGTGGGTATAGTAGGTACCATCTTGACCTGATAAATTGGGTTATGACCAAATTAGTATCAAAGCCTAGGTTTTACTAGTGTGTTAGTACAAGAGCTAAGTGTTTAGTAGAGTCTTGCAGATCGGTACAAAGACGTCTGTAACCTATTTTCTGGATGCTACAAGGACATTCTAAGAAATTCACTTCTTGACCCCTTATCGTGTGTCCGTATTACTATATATATCAGACATATTCTTTGACTCTATTCTATCCCCAATGATCGATATAAGATGGGCATCGTTGTCGACAGATGCGGATGAGACTTTGACATGCATTTCCAAAGTTTTAGTGCAGCATTGTACTAGAGAGTCTCAATGGATATCAAAGATCTTCAGCATTAGCTAAAAAGGATTTAGGGCCATCTTAGTATCTAATTGAGCTCATGATGACTTCATACCTTTGCGGTTTATCATTTGGCATTCGAGTTATGATTGCAGATCCCTCTCATCTATGGATGATACTCGATTCATCGAGAAGTTCTCAGACTAAAGTGGGATCTATTAGTGTTTCTCTGGGTTCTTTATTAGTTTTTGAGTACGAGATTGGATTTCTTGAGTGGGCTAGACTTATTCCTATGGTTCATTCTTCTGAGTAGGACATTGGTGCATGGATGTGTTAGATGACTAGTACTTTTGCTTCGTTTAGCATCAGAGCACCGGATAATAGCTGAGTCTTTTTTCCTTAGGTTGTCGATTATGAGAGAACCATAAAAAGCATGTGTATGAAGACTTATGGTAATGGCGGCAAGAGGCATGCCATCAATATAGTACTATTGGTATTATATCCATGAGTGAGGATCCTTTTGATAGAGTCCATCTTCACCTGCATCCCATCAGCTCTACGCGAATATTATTCTTGACTATGAGTAGTTCTCAGATTAGTCATGATGATCATAGTTGGAATAGTTTCCATCAAACCTTACAGAGTTTTTGTATGGGTCATCAGGCCGTGAAAACTATTTTGAATTATGAGTGGAATTATCTCAGAGCATTCTAGGATCTTAGGTTGGTTGTGTTGAGTTAAGACACTAGCTTAGAGAATGCCCCAGTTATGAGATTGATGATTAGCCAGAGTTAGCACGTATTCCCTGCCTAACACGTATTCCCTGCCAGCCTAGAGTTCATGAGATAGGCTGTGACTGCTAAAGGATGGATATAATTCTAGAGATTTTGCTCAGTGTCAGCTGTCCAACAAATTAAGCTCAGTTTGTGTCCCTTCCATGTTGATGCTTCAGGAGTTCCTATGAATATAGAGAGATCGACTACTGGTCTAGAAAGTGTCACCATCATGGGATTTTTAATCGTTAAGCTCGTTTAGATTGGCCCTATAATGTTGTAGCTTCTTCAGTTAGAGATAGTACGCTTGACACCTTAGTTTATGATTTAGTTGATCAGTCTAAGTTTGGACCCTTTCAGGTTTATTCGTCAAGCATGTGATAAAGGATTTCACCATCATGGGTGTGCTTTTATTTCTCACTTTTATTTTTTATTAGGGGTACTGGGATTTTCATGCCCATCAATAATTATATAGCTTGATGAGTTCATATTGATTATTTTGTTCCTTGTTATTGAATTCATGATTTTATGACTACTCTGTGGTTTATTTCTTTTAGTAGTGGATGGAGTAGATCTGTATTGATATTTCCTCCTATGGGTGTAGCATTTGGGTTTGAGTCCCATTTATCTTGGTATATTGGCCTTATTGTGGCCCTTGAGTGGTACATGATATTGATGTTCATTTTTGTACAACCTATTCACTATATTAATATTGATATTGTTGTTTCTATTGCTATCACTACTTGAGGTTATTGATATTATTTGATATTATAACTTGATAAAATCAATCCTCGCTGGGTAGTTGTTTAGACTAGTGTTATCTAGTTAGAATTTTATTTCATAGTGATGTTTTCATTTCTTGAGTAGATATATCCCAATTTGATGATTTTTTCCCACAACATGGAGAGGTTGATTGCTTTCCCTCTTTGTTGGCCGTGTTAGATTTACTCGAGAATGTATTATGGTATTGAAGGTAAGTAGGCCTTCTGTGGTTCTATATTGGCTCTAGAGTTGGCAATGTAGCTACGGGGCCCGTCATTGAGTTTGAGATTCTTATACTTGCCTCCTAGGTTGTGAAAGTTGTTGCATTGTCTATCCCTTCCTATTTAGCCCCTTTTTATGCTTGACTAGTTTTGGGTTCATTTTTTGTTGATGGTTATTTCATCGCCCGATAGAAATTTTGATATTTAGATTGAGATATTTTGGGTTCATCTCTTAGATTTGTTGGGTTCGTTCCCTTATGATGGGTTGCCCTTGTTATTAGTAAGAAGATTAGATGCTTCTTTCTAGATATGATACAATTTTGTCTTTAGTTGAGTTAGGAAGTTAGAGGTAGGTGGCCTTTCCTGTGATCGATTCTTAAGTTGGCATATCAAAAATTCTTACCTTGAGTGTTTGGTTTATTTTTCGATAGTATCCTTGACCTTGGAATTGGTGATGAGTTTGGTATTTTCTTCCTTGGTAAAGTAATTCATGGTTTGTTTGAGTTATGATTTTCCTACTCGGGTGGATTCAGGAAATCCCTATTTCAGAGTTTGTATGGCCTAATGAGGCTTGGTAGAGTGTTTCTCATTTATGATATGTGCTTATGACTATTCTTTGCTAAGATAGAGTATTACACTGGTTAGTTCTTGCATAAGTTGCATTTCTCGAGTTTCTAGAGCTTTGCCTTTACTTGTGTTGTTGCAGCCTTGGGGAGTTTTTGAGTATGTTTTGATAGTTCATGTCTCCCAGTAGATATGGAGTGGGTTATTTGCATTTTCAGCTGGAGAGTTATCCTTCCACATATTTTCTATTCTGTGGATACATTTGGTGCCCTACCTGATATAGAGTTGGTAGTTTGCGCTTTCAGTCGATGGTTATCCCTATGGTAATTTTGTTCTTTAGATATGTCTCGATTGTATCTTGGTATGATTTAGCTTGGATAAGTCAGATTTGGATACTAAAGTCGATTTGAGTGGTTGGCATTGATATGGACTTATTGACTCAGTTTTGACTTGACTCCTAGGAATGACGATTCGGACGTTATGATAGATTTGGAGTATGGATGTCTACCCGTCTTCAGGAATAATTTTTTGTAGTTGATTTTGAGCGGTTCAGCTTTGTTGTTTAGATTTCAGCTTTGTGATATAGAGCTTACCTGCAACCTTCATTTAAGATTTGTCTAAGTTGAATTTCATTTATAGGCTGGTTGAGCCTACTTTGTGGTTACCTATTCGTTTTTTTTGACTTCGAATGGATTATAGTTTATAAGTGTTTAGATGATAGCCCATGGACTCTGTATTGGTTATTTTATCTTTTACCTTGAGTTTCTATTTTCTCTGGTGATTTTGGATGATATACTTAATGAGAGTAATATACTTGAGTTGGATTTAGTATGGTTTCATTCTAGGTTGATGGTACGTCTTTGAGCGGATTGTTTAGTGATGATTGTTTATGCTTTAGACTTTGGGATTTCAGTTTGATTTCCATCCAAACTAGTTTTGGCATTATTATGTATTTCATACCTTGATTATCTCTATTTGTGTGCCCAGATAGTGCCTTATGAGCTCATTTTTATGTTTTTTATATGGACTTTCAGCAGGGAAGCTTCAGTTCTTTGAATTCTCTGTGATGAGACTGTGTGGATGAGACTCGGGTGATTTTCATCCTGGATTGGAGTGAAGAGGTGCAAAATGGTAAAGGAAGGTTATATTTGGATTTGGAGTCGTTGGCATGACTCATGTCTTGGGTTGGCTTTGGCTCATATAAGCCTTTGTTGATTTGTGGAGGTATCAAGATGGTATCAGTGTGTTATGGTTCATATTTGAATATATCATCCTCTTTGGTTTAGTTGGAGGCTAATTGGAGGTTGAAGTTGAGTTTTGGCTATTTAGAAGTGAAGAGAGGGTGCTGGTTGGAAAAGAGATGCTTGTGGAAAAATCCCTTGGAAGTGTCCTCCCTTAGTTGAGGTTATTTGGGAAATCATGCTCAAAGCATGCGGTCCCAGTACCTCATCCTGTTGAGCTTTTGAGATTCTCTCTATTCGTTGACTTTTGGGGGCAAAAGTCCTTTTAATAGTGGATATTGTAATGACCCTTTTGGTCATTTTTCATATTTTTGCTTATCTTTGTTTTTAGAACTTTTCCATAACTGCCCCAAGTTATTTATGACTTGCTGAGAGGTTCGATTACCGAGAAGTTTGTTTGTTTTTTAGAGGCAATTCCCTATTTTGAAGTCTTCGCTAGTTCTAAATGGATGCTAGATGAAAACTTCAGATGAAAATTCTGACTGCACCAACAGATCTAGAATATTTATTTTAGGCTGGGTAGCCCTTTGGTTTGGGTTCCAATGCCCTCGAACGTATTTTGACCTATTGGTCAAACATTAGAAAAATTGATAGATATGGGTGTGGGGCCCATAATCTGTCTAAATGACCTTTTATGGAAAATACAACTTTACCAACGCGTCTGG
Source organism: Capsicum pubescens (assembly GCA_030864215.1). NCBI lineage: Eukaryota > Viridiplantae > Streptophyta > Magnoliopsida > Solanales > Solanaceae > Capsicum > Capsicum pubescens. Next base: position 68,564,813 of record CM061542.1, on the reverse strand, counting down.
AACGCCGAATTTAGTGGGGTTCCATAGTTTATTTGCAAAATAGGAGTTCGAATGAGTTCCGGGGGTCAAAAATAAGTTTTGACCTTGCTGGTGCTAGTGCATCTCGATCGCACAGATCTATTGCGACCATGATAGTGCGATCATGGTCCCTAGAGTTGCTATAACATATCTCTATACTTGGTATGGTTATATAAAGACCCTTAGGTCCACATTTTGGCCATTTTGACCCATCTTTGAGACCTAGAACCCCTAAATGAGTCTAGTAACTCAAAGTTAATCATTTTGTGTGACTTGGGAGCTTGCTAAACTTCTATTATCATGATTTTCAACTAGATTAATGTAATATTTCATCACTTTATTGATGAATTTCTTAGTTTTTGACCCAAAACTCCAAATTTACTCAGGGATTGATTTTAGCCCAAAGTTTACTTGATTTCCACCCATTTTTAAGGGTTTTGATTCCATGAGCTTGATATCATGTTGGGCTGAGCTCGGAAACGTATTTTTCATAAGTAGGACCCACTTGGGGTTTTTGGGGTCATTTTTTTACCTGAAGCACAATAGTGCAATATGGGTATCATTATACTCGTATTCATGAGCAGATTATGATTTTTATAGTGTGATGGAATTTTGGGGATTTCGAAGTGAAGGTGGGCGCATAGAGAATGATTTGAGGTTTTGCAGTTCAGCGTTGAGGTAGGTTTCTACATACTCTTCTTTAAAGATGATGTGTGTTATATATGGCATGTGAATGTGAATGGTAGGCTTGGTTTTGAGTGGAATAACTTAGTTTAATTATTGATATTTGGGAATTAGATGAGGGTTTTAGACTCATAGGGTGGTACGTCTATGACTCTTTTAGAATTTTATTGCCTTCTTCCAAGATTGGACTAATTTGTAGCATGGATCTGATGCATGAAGCTAGGTTTGGATTGTAGTTTAAGAGTTGGAATCATGGTGAGTATGATTAACCTTAGTTGGGCTATTCTAGAGGTCTTGAAACCATAATTTGGGTAGATTTGACTTAAATGCCCTTGTTTCTAGACAAAGTTCCTATTGTAGGATTGGTTGTGGCTTTCTTGAGATCTAGAAGTTGAACTAGATACCTTAGGCTAGTTTGGGGCGTACATTTCCTAAATATGAGAATTTAGAATTAGAAGTAGGTTCGTCCGACCCACTTAGGCCAAGACTTGTGTTAGTCATTGTGGACTTAGTTGCATATGTTAGGCCTAGTTGAGACTAATAAGCCTTATTTATGGGATTTTCTTGTTGAATTATGGATAATGATGTATTTTCCCCAGGATAGTGACTAATGGCTTATGGCCATGATATTGGGCTTATTGAGATGTTATTCCTCCTAGATATGATAATTGGCCTATAGAGATGATATTCCTCATAGTCATGATTCATGACCTATAGATACAAGATGCTTCATAGATGTGATATGCCTCATATTTATAATTTAGGCTTATTGATGCATTATGCCTCCTAGAAGTGAGATGCCTACTATATGAGAGATGATTAATGATATACTTCATAGCTTGTAGATACGTTCTACCTCATAAATACACTATGGCCTATAGTATGAGATGATTTATATGTATATTATTATAGATATGAGGTTTGGATATGAATGTGGGCCAAAGGCCGTGATTATGATGTTATGATTATTTCGGAGACATTATTGGGCCAAAGGTTGTGTTTTGATATGAGTTGGATATCCGAGAAGTAATTACCTTTGTAAATGATACAATTGTAGTTTATGAATATATATATACACACATATGTCTTCAGTATGGGATGGAGGAAGATGTGGTATGATGTTTATGATTCCAATGGTTTAATACTGGTGATGGCATGCATAGATTCGGTACATTCATGATTGTTGCTACGATGATTGATAAAATTTCAATTAGACTAAAATATTATCTTGGTTGTCACTAACTAAGGGCTAAAGCCCACTTTTTACCTTAAAATGGATTTCTTCACAACAATAACTGCCTAACTTAATGAATAACTTATATGTATAAAAGTGGTTAATAATGATGATTTAAATATTTGACCAAGATATATTTTGATCCATTATTTAACACTACTATTTACTCTAGTCGAGATATATTCCGACCCTTTCTACACTTTTATGGAGATTTATCCCTGAAGTTCACTCCGGAAACAAACTTATAGATTTACACTCTTTTAGCCACGATTTGAGCCTGTGAACCTATTATATATATACTTCTTAATGATGTGATATTGATGATGAATGATGACTTATGAAAATATCATCTACCTTGCTTCTCTTTTCATGATTATTTACTTTTGCCTTCGAGAGACTTATTCTTTAGTTGAGCCCTCCTAGGGATTGTTCTTTACTTTAGCCCTCATGGGGATTACACTTTACTTTAGCCCATGTGGGGCTCACTCTCTACTATTGATATTTATTTAGATAGTATGATGATTTTATGATTCTCAGCAAGGCCGGAGGACATTATGATGATGTGAGGATGCCCGTCAAGGATGGAAGATATTATGATGATGTGATGATGCTCGACAAGGCTGGAGGATATTATGATGATGTGATAATGCCCGACAAGGCCGGAGGATACTATGATGATGATATTGATACCTGGCAAGGTCAAAGGATGATTATATTGATTGTGTACCTTCCTTTCATTCTTGCATGCACATCGCCTATCACCAGTATACACCTATGTCTATCAATCAGTAGGGGATGATTGCATAGATATGGGTGATGATTATGCCTTGTGTTGCTGTATGCTGATTGAACCTTTCAAACATGGGGTGGTTGGAGGAACACATAGGCTCAACTAGGTATTTTGGTGTCCAGAATAGCCAGTTACTCGTGTTGTTATTGATATCGTTATTATCATTGTTATGATCGTTATTGTGGCTAGCTTATGATAGATTGGTCATTGATTTGGTATTGAGATTCAAGTTATGATTCTGGCCTCTTTTATTTTGCGATTTCATTACTATTCATGATTAATTCATAAGTAACAAATGGATTAGAAACCTTGAGCATATTAGTACTAAATCCTGATAGGATTATAGTGAGGCCTTAAAATGAAGATATGATGATCTAGGTTGTGCTTCGAGATGACTTGTATCTATATATATATATGTACATCTAGCTATATGTGACTATGGTATTATCGTATATCCCTTCCTTCATTTGTTCAGATTGTATATTCATTCCTTGGCCTTGTATATCATAGTATATTCTTCTTTCTGTCTTTATTTGTCTATTGGCAGGGGATGCACGGTATAGTATTGAGATTCATGAGTATGATTGGAAAAGGATAGTTCATCCTTGATACTTACTTAATCCTATTATGTTAGTCTTTTGGACATGAATAGAACATGCTCTCCTTATTATCTCATTGGATTTGTTATATAATTGGACATTTGGGTGTAGTTTCTGTTTTGTTAATATGTTATATATCTCTGTCTTTTATTTGGAGCTTTGTTTGCTGTTGCCTACCTAGTACCATTTTTTTGGTACTTATACTACACTTCTGTAGCATGAAAATCATAGTATGGGTTATCACCGTTGGTTTGTGCGTCGTGCGGAGCAGCCATGGTTTGGAGACTTAGAGTGAGCTCCTGATGCTCGGAGTATTACTTACCTCCCTCTTATATATAAGATGTGTCTCTATGTTGTATTCAGAGATAAGCTGTATCCGTTTAATTTACTTCGTATATTCAAATTTTGTACTCTTATATCATATTAGACACACTTGTATTGATACCACTTGTTTTTGGGACATTATTATGTATTGATCTTTATTTCATTTATTTCGGATTCTTTTCTTTATATTATAGAGTAGTCCGTTACTAGCCGTTCTGGACTACGAGTTTGGCTTGCCTACTAGTGGGTTATAGTAGGCGCCATCATGACCTGATAAATTGGGTCATGACATGTCGGTCTGATCCACGAGTCATAGAAAGTCGCCGACCTAATTCTCCTACACAGTTTAGTATAGGATTCTTTTTGTATCTATAAATACTCCCATTGTGTTTTATAATTGGTTTACACATTTTTACATTATTTTGAGGTTCTTAGACATATTATTCATCATGGAATCATTGACATTGGTTTTAAGGGGTTTTATTTAATTTTAGATTTTGGTGTTTCTAACTTATTCTTGTAAGTGCATAAATTATTCTTTCATCTATGAATTCTTCTTGCATGCTTACAACTATGGATAGATAAACCCTATTAATAAGATTGTGGGAACCATGATGAATTAATAAAATGGGTTAAGTGCAAATTCATTCTAGATCGATGTACTTGCATGTATTGGTATTTTCTTCGATTTGATTATATTCTTGACAGTTGAAAATGTTAGGAACTAGCCTATATTCTAGACTTGCTTAAGATAGACGCAGAGACTGGGAAAAGGAGATAACAATAGAAATTTGAAGTTGTCAACCTTTATCTAATTATCTTTAACCTTAATCGAGATATTTAATATAAGATCACAAACAAGGGTTAGTAATGTGACACTTTGAGTCCGACAAGAGATGAGTGAAATCATTTAACTAAAGTTGAGAGATGATTAGGTAATACATATCTTGTTTGATTTTGCATGCAAAGCATTGGGATAGTCTGCTAGCACAAATAACCTATAAAGTTGTGAAGTCATGGGGATCACAATCCTAGTGCTCGTCTCATATTGATAACAATCCAATCAACCAACAACTGTTACTATTACAATTCATTTTTACATAAACCTCTTGACAAAATTTAAGCCTATTTGTAATACCCTGAGAATCTCAATCGATAGTAGAACCATGATTCAAGCTCATGTTAAATAAATCATAGTGATTTAGTAGTTTTATGATCAAGTTTGATGTGTATTAAGGCCTTAAATACGTCCTAGCTATTAGACGAATCAAAACATCCCTTACCAATTGAATTCTTGAGAAGGACATTGTCATAGTAAACTTTAAACAAGCATATCTCCCATTATACAAAGAATTTTTGAGTTCATAACCTACCAATAGATATATAATTGAATTATCTTTCCAACTATATAAATTTTACCAAAATCCAATATCGGAGTAAGTAGTTATGACCGTTTTACTGAGAGCTGTCGGAGTTGTCTAGGAGTGACAGACAAGCTGACGGACCGTCAAGTTAGTGATGGCCCACCACTTTGGCCATCAGAACTTAAGTAGTGAGGGCCTTTTCTGGACCAAAAGTGATGGTGGGAGTGACGGTTAGTCACCAGAGTGACGGTCCATCACTCTGACCGTCAGAATTGGCCAAGACAGCGCTGAACCACCGTTTTAAAGGGATTTTTGGGTCATTTTCACCCTATTTAATTCCCAATAACCCCAAATCAAAGCTCATAACTTCTCTTTCATCCAAAACATCAAATTAGGATTTATTTCCAAGATCAAAACCCTTATTTCTTCTTCAAGAAAAATCAAGAGAAGTCAAGAAATCAAGAATCTCTCCAAGAACCTTCAAGAAAGAAGTTTCCCCAAGGTATGTAGATGTTGATTCTTGGGTCCCTTTCATCCAAAAAGCTCAAGTACCCTTTTCTAAATCTCTAAGATTTATGGTTATGAATTTTTAATGATTCTTGTAAGTTGTGACTCATGTTTGTCTACAACAAACAAGTCTTGGCCTTAGTATGTGGTATTTGTGTGGTAAATGGATTATGTACTTGTTGTTGATGTTGAATGATCTCCAAGATGGGATGTTTATGTGGTTTGTATGAATCTATGATAATATATGAGTTGGAAACATGTAAATTTGGCTGTTCATTATGCGTAGTTGGGTTATTATACTTATGCCTAAGTTGTGCATGTGAGGTATTCGATAAAATGTCTAAGAGACTAGAAATCAAGCATTGTAGTTAAATTTTGATCTAATGACAAATGCATGCTACACCCTTATGAAAATAATAACTTCTAAGATATTTTTATGTGTTATGGTTGTTGATGAAATATTTGTGAAGCGAGATCGATGGACGTATGGCATGGTGTTATATGCACTCCCCTCCATGTATAAGACTTTGAGAACTATGAGTGTCATAAAATGCCCTAGTTAATGAATTGTACCATGATAGTGTGAAATCCCCAAATAAGTGTGAACCTATGCATATCTAGTGTTTGTTGAAGGACTTTAGTGAATAAGTGGAGATGTGATAGTAGTAAATTCTCCAATTATGTGCCCTTTGACATATACTAAGTTTTTAATACATGCCAAGTGGTTAGCAAGTAAGTTATGACATGATAGTATGAAGTTTCCCTAAGCCATGTGATACCCAAACATATGTCAAGACTGATATAGGTATGAAATAGTTGAGGTAAAAACCTTGTTGAATGGAGTACGATCTAATAACATGTTTTCCCTATGTTATTATATGGTTATTATTTCGAGATGCTTAAAGCGACCCTTTGGTGATTGTGATGATGAATGGATGATCGTGATGATACAAGAATGATTATGTTTTACTTTTATGTTATCGAGTCCTGGGGGTATTTATACCCGACAATAGAGTTGTTATCTAGAGCCCATGTCAGTTTCACGATAATTCCAATCAAGCCACAAATCTTAGGAATCAGTGAACAATAGAACTCTGTATCCTCAGACAAGTGCAGAACATAAGAAAACTCAGTAATCTCAGAAATATTTGTAATCACTGTATTGCTAGTAATCTATCCCCAGTCCTGTGAATTAGCTCAGATCTAATAGTATTCAAATGATTCAATTCTAATCTCAGAAGTGATTTGAGTAATCTATTCAAGCTCTGTATCTTCAATCATATACCATGATTCGATACCTTTTTTCGTCAGATACGGAACTAAGTAATCTCTGCGTAACTCATTCAAATCTCTTGAGAAACATAATCAGTATCAGATTCAGCTGAACTTAAGAATCAGATCAGTGTCTTTCAGTTGGGAGTAAGATTTAGCACCGAGTGAGCTCATGGATGGGAACTCACTTACTAGTAGAGGGTGTGATTCTTAGAAGCAATCCTTGTGCTCACGAACTACGTAGCCAGCGTAGGTTGAGACATCACACCTGCTAGTAGAGGGTAGATGAGTGGCTTGACCTATTAGATGAGGGCTCCACCATTCTTGTTTGAGTACCTGATAGATGAGGGTCACATAAAGTTGTGTTTACCAGTGGCGCAGTACTGACACCCTTCCAACTGGGGCACAGGTTGGACCCCGACTTAGCTAGGCAGGGCATGTCGGTTAGAAGACTGCTTCACACAGTCTCAGTTTCAGAATCAGTCTCAGACATCAAGAAAGAGCTAAGTTCAGTGTACAGAATGCAAGGCTGTTAGATACAAGCCATCAAGTATGATTATTTTTTAATTTGAAGATCCGCTTCTAGATAGGCTGATCTCAAAATCAGTTATCAGATATCAAAATTAGTTATCAGATCTCAAAATCAGTTATCAAGTAATAGTATTATCCACAGATTCAGAGACTACCTACTAGATAGGGTTGATATCAGTTTTAGTCAATCATTTTTATTATTAGCAGATTTGGAGACAACCTGTTAGATAGGGTTGCTATCAGTTTCAGAAGCTTCAGATACTCGTAATCTTAGTATGTCCAGAAATTTTAGAATTTCAGTATATTCAGTATTAGTTACCAGAGTTATTTCGAGTATGTTTAGTGAAAGTATGCACAGTATGTTCAGTAATTACAGATTCTTTATGTATGCTAATCCAGCTTTTGCATATTATTCAGTTAAGTTATGTTCATACATAAGCCCTTGCATTTAGCCTTACCCCGTCTACATACTCGGTACCTTTTTGTACTAACACATTTGCGCTATGGTGTTTTATTTAACACCATAGGTTCAGAGGAACAGGATCCAGAGTATCCCCATCAATTAAGTCCCAGTCAGCAGCAGTAGCAGTGAATCCTCTTCTTTCGAGGATGAATCTCAATGTACTATTATTGCATCAGATTTTTTTTATATTTTTAGTTGATGGAGTTAGTTGGGGACATGTCCCTTCAACTCCATAGTTCAGACATTTTAGAGGCTTTTCAGATGGATGTTGATGTATTAGTATTCAGTGTTCAGTTTTGAGTACATGCAAATGTATTGAACCTTATGTATAGTTTCCGCATTTATTTCAGATATTATGCAGTGTACAGGTACAGATAATAGTAAAGAGTTAGCTTGTGGTCCTTCGGGTCCATAAGCACCGTGTGACATCTCGGGATGGGATCTCGGGGAGTTACTAAATTAGTATTAGATCCTAAGGTTCAATAGTGTCCTAGTGAGTCTGAAAAGCCGCATCTAGTAGAGTCTTGTGCATGGGTGTGTAGCACTCCACATTTATGTAAAAGAGGCTACAAGATGTTCTTAGGAGTAATTTCCCTTCTTTCAGTGATCATGTCGTGGGATTGAACATGAGCTCAAGTTGATTCTCAGTCTAATCCACTTCTTTCTTTCTATTACAGAGAATCCTCCTTGCAGAGATTTTGTCCATGGGGTGGATGACCAGCTCCCACAGCCAGTAGATCCTGAGAATGAGAGTGTGTCACATGCAAAGTTTCGGGAAACTTTCCAGGCGCTAGCCCAAGCTGTGACTGATGTTCCAAGTAATCGTTAGGCTGCAGTCCCACCTCAGCATGATGGGAATTCTGCCGCAGCCAAGGTTAGAAATTTTATGAAAATGAACCCGCCAGAATTCTTTGGGTCAGTAGTAGGTGAGGAACCGCGGTATTATCTAGAAGAGGTAAAGAAGATCACCCAGGTTATGCATGTTTCTGAGGAGGAGAGTGTGGAATTAGCATCCTATAGGCTGAAAGATGTTTCTTTTGATTGGGTAATGATGTGGGAGAAAAGTAAAGGGGAGAATGCAGCTCCTGTGACTTGGTCAGAGTTTCAGAGTGCCTTTCTAGATAGATTTTTGCCGCTATAGATGAGAGAGGCTAAGGTAGAAAAGTTTATGAACCTAAGGCAAGGTTCTATGACCGTGAAATATTATTTTCCTAAGTTCAGCCAATTATCTAAGTATGTTCCCAACTTGATAGCTGACCGTAGAACAAGTATGAGTAAGTTTTTGACTGGGGTATCGAGTGATGTATTGAAAAAGTGTAGAGATGCTATGCACAATAGAGACATGGATCTTTCTAGGCTAATGATGCATGTGATCTTGGGTGTATTTATACGCCTAAGCACCATAATTTATCCATATTTTATCTATGTTTAGAGAAAAAAGTGCCCAGTTTCTTATGTTTTTACTCTAATTCAATGTAATTGAGCTAACCGATGTGATTAGCATGATTCAGGTATTAATGAGGTATATGAAGAAATTATGGGACTATGGAATGCGAATGACATATGACACAAGAGAGAGTAGCAATCTGGACCAAATGTGGCGCCTAGAAACTATATCCAAGACTAGTTTGTCATTTATAATTAGTTCATGGACTTAGAAGACAATTATGAGAGAAAAGATTATTAAAAGGTTTAATGCTGAATTTTTATTCATTATTGAATTATTCTGTAGTATTCTGAGAAGGGAATAACAGCTTAGGGTGGAGATAGAAAAACGTTTCTATCTTGTTTCACTATTCGCACATCAAGATCGTCTTTTAGTTTATGGTATGATAAATATATTTATGATTCTTTTCGTTTTATTCATGAGTAGCTAAGTTTATTAGTTAGGGTTATGGAAGCCTTATAGCATACAATCTATCATTTTGGGTTTTGAATTTGTTATGCATTGATTTATTTACATCCTACTCTCTTCACTTATCTTGAATTCTCGTGGTTGCAAACATAGAGGATATGCCTTAAAACACAACTTGTTCGAAAGAAAGGTTGATGTTTGGAAAAGAGAGTAGTGACAAGAAAAATAGGATTACCAACCCCTATTGCATAAGTTAATGGCTTAACAGGATTAATTACTTGGAGATTTCGTATTATTTTTGGTAAACGCTTTTGATTCGAGAGAACTAAAGTGAATTAGTCCTTGATAGTTGAGAAACACTAGGATTATGTTATTAAATACAATACATTTCTCTATAAGAACGATGCATGTAGGAATTCATAAATCCCATAGTTAGAAAGTATTGAAAACTACAAGGTGGACATAACCCTAGCTTGCTATTTCTCTGAATTTGAATACTACTACACATATTTCATCTTGTTAAACTTAAACCATTAATTTGTGAGCTGAACCAAATCCCCCTTATTTATTTTACAGAAACAAACGATTAAAGGTCAACTAATCTGCATACAACTTAATTAGCACTATATTCCCTGTAGGATTCGATCCCAACCTAGTTGGGTTATATATTTGACAACGACTGCTTACTCTCTCGTAAGAGAGGTGTAATTTGAGCGTTATAAAAAATGGTGCCGTTGCCAGGGAATACGATTGTCGATTGAGTTTATGTGTGCTAATTGACTTCTAGTCAAGTTTCTCAATTTTACGTTTAAGAGAGTTGGTTTGGAATTTTAGTCCACTTGCTTGAATTCAAACTTGTAAATATTTGTTTTTAGTTTTCTTTTATTTCTTGTGTCAGATAGATTTTTATTTTAGTTTACTTATTAATATGGCATCGTGGAATGAACATGAGCTTGGTGGTTGGAAATCTTATCTTGATGATCCATGTCCATATTGTGGTGGACCTCACTTTTGGCAAGATTATAGATATTCTCCCTGGAGAGAGATATACGCACCATCTCCATCCTACCGGGAGTATGATTTTTCTTTATATGGTGGTCAAGATGGACATTGGAGTGATTACCCTAATGCACCCTCCCCCCATTGCGCTAACCCAAATTCTAGTTCTTCTTTTGAGTTTGACAGGTCTTATGGTCAAGAAAAGGCAGAACGAAGCACCAGAAAGAGTGGCATTGAAGCTATATTTCAATGAATGTTGGATCTCCAGGAAGAAACATACGATATCGTATGTGATATACGTCAAGGCATAAGGCCAATCATTCATGAGGAGATGGATATAGAGGTCAATCAGTCAAAGCACTCTTCTACAATATACTTAGATGATATCTTGTCTCTGGAATCATTTAACATAATGGAAGAGTGTGAAGATGAGGAGTTAGAACCCTATATTAATGTTGAGCAACCCTCAATGACTTCCCAACCAACCGAACCAACCATTAGAGATGATGCCAAGATTGAGGACTTGGTGATAGAGGCAAAAGAAGAAACCAAGAAATCTCTAATAAAGACTCTAGCCCAATTCCAAGAGAAGATGTCGAGAAGGTGAGTAAAAGTGAGTGTGTAGTAGATAGTGTAAATTTTGAAGTAGAATTAGTTGGGCCTCACTCAAAGCATTTTCCACATTATTTTTAGATGATATCTTGTCCGTGGAATCATCTAAAATAGTGGAAGAGTGTGAAGATGAGGACCAAGAATCCTATATTCTTTATTTTACACTTGATAAGCAACATAAAAACACACCTCACTTTAAGACCGAGTTGTTTACCATGCATCATCCATTACTCGATTTCTTAATTTCTGCACCACCCCCGTATGAACGAGGCAAAAAGATGGATACAATGTTGGGGGTGAAATTCATATCCTCAAGGTGGAGGAAAAAGTTGATTGGGTCGTGCCGCGACACTAAATTAGGCGCTTGGTGGGAGGCAACCTATCCTTATAACATTTTTGTTGTTTTTGATTAAGTGTAGGTGTATGAAGTACTAAGGAGATGATTGGTACCAAAGTCGATTTTGAATTGAGCCACGACAAAGGTGGTAAATTTAGGAGTAATGGGATCATTATAGGTAAATTGGAATGGTCAATTGTTAAGGCTCGAGTCATGATTTGTATTATAGTTGTGCCCCGAATTATGTTAATCCGATCTCGAAGCCCACCACTAATCTTGATGGGGGTACGGGGGTGAATCCCCCGCGGTATGGACCTTTCTGACCAAGAGTGCGCCACACATCCCATAGCACATGCTCACTGGACCAACTATGCGATGCATAATGCGCCGCACACCTTGATGTGTGCGATAATGTATGCATCACACACTTTAACATGTGCAATAACCTTTGCGTCGCACACCTCTCCGCATATACTCACCGTCTTAAGTGTGCGATACCCTATACGCTGCACTCTTAAAGTTGTACGATAGGGTATGCGTCGCATACCTCTTCGCAGATGCCCACTGTATCAAGTTTGTGTTATATTATGCGATGCACACTTAGTCAAAACAACATAAATCCGACCTTAAATTTGGTTAACCTAACCCAAATTCCATCCTTTAAAAACCATGACTTTAACACACTCTTTTTCCCACAAGCTCCTCACCACTTTCAAAACCCAAGAACATTGACTCACTTTCTTCAATCTTTCATCTTCAAGGTAAGTGTTCTTTTCTTAATCCTTAGGTGTTGTGACTTTATGCTGTAGTTATTAATTGATCACTTGAGGATTATGAATTAAATTCTTTCCATGGCTATGTTGGGAAAGTGATGGTGTTTTGTATCTCTTGATATGGTTGAAAGTCTAGGGTATGATTTTGATCAAAAAGTGTTTCATTGAAATGCATATGGGGAAATTGAAGTGACTAAATTGTATTGTGAATAACGTGGTGCACCATGTCAAAGTGTATGTCGGTGAAGTCTGAGTACTTAACAATAACACTTAATTAGTTGATACTAACAAATTAAGTGTGGGGTGGTGACTTCACCACCCTCATATTAATTATAGTTAGTTTCATTATGTATGGTTGACGTGGATGATAGGATGAATATAGGAAAAATGGCTCCAATGATGATTTTCATGCAGTTAGCATGACTCCTAATGTGGATGAGAAGTACTACTATCCAGGTTCTTTATCTTGTTATTTGTACTGGGGATAGTGTTGAGCTTAAGTATGGGGTGGATGGTTACTTTTCTACTTGTTTTGTAAGAAAATAGGACCTTCTACTTAGTATACTTCTGGATAGGATTAGTTATTTTGTTCATTTTTTTAGTTATTTAGTCATAATTAGGTGTTTTTCTCGATGATAGATGGATGACGACCGTCTTAAGAGAAAAGTAGTCTTTCAATTACATGTAACTGCTCTTGTGGATCACATGACATTATAACTTAAGTATGTGACGGATCATTACGTTTGAAACACCTAGGCTCTAGTTGTGACTCTTGTTGTGATTGCTGGTTTTAATTGAATTCATGTAATTGTTGGTTGAGAATCTATAATGCTCCTAATTGAGTTGACTATGTGTCATGAGTGTGCAAGACTGTTGTATATTCCTTATTGCATCTGATGCTAGAACTTGCCTGGTGTGTATGCAAAGTGAAATAAAGATTGTGAGTTTAGGAGATGATTTAGGCATTTCTTTGATAGCCATTGTTCGTACCTTCTTTTGACCTACCTTTGTACATTATCTTAGCTAGCCCCGTTGATCCTTTGGCTTGTTCTTTTGTTAGCCTCATATGTAGCCTAATTTGTTCTTTAATAGACCATAATTTCATCCAAAAGCTCCTAAGCTCTTTAATGTAAAATCAATGTGAGTTAGGAGTTTGAAAATAAGAGGAAAAAGGTGAAATTGATGTCCCAAAGTCTAGTTATTGGTGTGAGCAATTGATGTGGTTGGGAGTAGCTAAAATTGTTGAAAAAGTTCAAAATTTTATCCCGGAAATATTACAATGAACCTGTTTTGGCCCTGGTACTTCTTGGACATTGTGCACCACAACTAAGGCAAATTGCTTAAGTTGAGGGTGGCTATTATAGGGGTGCGTAACATGAAAAAGGTTCAAAAAAAATATTTGAAAGGGTTGCAGAATCCCACCATAGTGTTATTAATTAAGCTTAACGAGTTTGGGTGAAAAGCAAATCTGTGAAGATAGAAGAAGTGGAAATTGGTTGTTAGAGATTGATCTTAATTGCATAATGTACTGTATTAAAGCGCTTAGGGAAGATAGTCACTATTTTTGGCCAAAATAGTTCCTATCCATCCTTTAGCTTACATTGCAACCCGTAAAAGACCTATTTGATCCTAATCTTAGCATTCTAATATTAGTGGAGTATTACACTAAGGGCAAGCATATGGTCATCAGTTATAATTTGAGAATTCTTTGTGAGAGTGAGCGCAACTTGATTCTTATACCCATTTTGTTAGAAATTGAATGATTGTGAGTGATTATGGGTAACTCTCTTGTTGTGAGGGAACATGGTTGATAAAGGTTAGGTAATTTATATGATTTCTTTTCTTGAAGGATATGCATGAAATTGCCAACTTAATGAGTCTATTCTTGAGGGTAGGTTGTATCTAGGAATGATTCCTGAAGCTAATTCTTGTTCATAATTATTGTGTGAGCCTATTTGAGCATCTTGCTTTCCTTTATGGGTGATAAGGCTTGCGTAGTATGCATAAATAGATATGTCTTTCGAGGACGAACAAAGTTTTAAGTGTGGCTGGTGATCTTGGGTGTATTTATACGCCTAAGCACCATAATTTACCCATATTTTAGCTATATTTAGAGAACAAAGTGCCTAGTTTCTTATGTTTTTACCCTACTTCTATGTAATTGAGCTAACCGATGTGATTAGCATGATTTCAGGTGTTAATGAGGTAGATGAAGACATTATGGGACTATGGAATACGAATGGCATATGACACAAGAGAGAGTAGCAATCTGGACCAAATGTGGCGTCTAGAAACTATGTCCAAGACTAGTTTATCATTTATAATTAGTTCAGGGACTTAGAAGGCAATTATGAGAGAAAAAATTATTAAAAGACTTAATGCTGAATTTTTATTCATTATTGAATTATTCTGTAGTATTCTGAGAAGGGAATAGCGGCTTAGGGTGGAGAGAGAAAAATGTTTCTCTCTTGTTTCACTATTCTCACACCAAGATCGTCTTCTAGATTTTGGTATGATAAATATATTTATGATGCTTTTCGTTTTATTCATGAGTATCTAAGTTTATTAGTTAGGGTTATGGAAGTCTTGTAGCATACAATCTATCATTTTGGGTTTTGAATCCGTTATGCATTGATTTGTTTTCATCATACTCTCTTCGCTTATCTTGAATTTTCGTGGTTGCAAACATAGAGGATATACCTTAAAACACAACTTTTTCGAAAGAAAGGTTGATGTTTGGAAAAGAGAGTAGTGACAAGAAATATAGGATTACCAACCCCTATTTCATAAGTTAATGCCTTAGCAGGATTAACTACTTGGAGATTTCGTATTCTTTTTGGTAAACATTTTTTATTCGATAGAACTAAAGTGAATTAGTCCTTGATGGTTGAGAAACACTAGGATTATTTTATTAAATACAATACGTTTCTCTGTAACCACGATGCATGTATGAATTCGTAAAGCCCATAGTTAGAAAGTATTAAAAACTACAAGGTGGGCATAACCGTAGCTTTCTATTTCTCTGAATTTGAATACTACTACACATATTTCATCTTGTTAAACTGAAACCATTAATTTGTGAGATGAACCAAATCCCCCTTATTTATTTTATGGAAACAAACGATTAAAAGTCAACTAATCTTCATACAACTTAATTAGAACCATATTCCCTATGGGATTCGAACCCAACCTAGTTGGGTTATATATTTGACAACGACCGCTTACTCTCTCATAAAATAGGTGTAATTTAAGCGTTTTCAACATGCGCAACAAATTGAGGAAGATAAAATGAAAGAAAAAGAGAGAGTGAGTAAGAGATCCAGAACAAGTAGTCATAGTTTATCCCAAGTAGTCTCATAGAGTGGTAACCGTTCTAACCATAGTCAGAAGTTTTCAGTCCTAGCTCCATCCTCAGCTAGTGCACGATGCTCCAAGATTAAGAGTAGTGAGAGTAGGGGTCTTACCTACCCGCAGTTTGAAGAATGTGGTAAGAATCATAAGGGTGTATGTAGAGCTGGTAGTGATGTGTGTTTTGGATGTGGTGAGCCAGGTCACAAAGTTTGAGACTGTCCTAATCCAGGTCCCTGAAGTCAGCACAGTCGTTCTTCAACTCATAACAAATTATATGCACTTCAGACTCACCATGTTCATAAAGATTTCCCTGACATAGACCCAGGTAGGTTATGTACCCTTAATCTTTGTGATATGAATTTTTAGATCCTTTGCTTCCATTTCGATCTTGTATGTTAGCATGAGTCATGCATGAGTTTCAGATCTCATTCAGTCAATTACGACCTAGTATGTAGGTGCCCCGTGCACCGCCCCAGTATTTCAGCGAAGTGTGTTTAGAGGGAAATAGAGTCCCAAGGGGGAGATACCCCATGGTATTATGATTTTGCATGTCATTAGATTCATCTAGATGCATGTTCATATTTTCTTTATGAAGTTATCATCAGTCGTTATTGCATTGTCAAGTCGTACTTTCGAAAATCAGCTTAGCTGGACATCCATGCATCAGATATGCATGCCCAGTATGAGAACTCAGTATGTCAGTTGTTACAGTTGCATAGTATTTCCTTGAGATGTTTCCGTGTCATGAGTATGTTCTGTTGATTCGTATTCTCTGTCTATCAAGCGACATTCGAGGACGAATGTTCCCAAGGGGGAGATATTTAATACCCCGAGAATCCCAACCGATAGTAGAACCATGATTCAAGATCATTTTAAATAAATCTTATTGATTTGGTAGTTTTATGATCATGTTTGATGTGTATTAAGGGCTTAAATACGTCCTAGCTATTAGACGAATCAAAACATCCCTTACCGATTGAATTCTTGAGAAGGACATTGCCATAGTCAAATTCAAACGAGAATATCTCCCACTATACAAATAATTTTTGATCTCATGACATACCAAAAGATATATAATTGAATTATCTTTTCAACGATACCAATTTCTCTAAAATCCGATATCGGAGTATGAAGTTATGGTCATTTTACTAGAGTTGTCGGAGATGTCCAGGAGTGACGGACAAGCTGACGGACCGTCAAGTTAGTGACGGCCCGCCACTTTGGCCGTCTGAACTGAAGCAGTGAGGGCCTTTTCTGGACCAAAAGTGACAGTGGGAGTGACGGTTATTCACCAGAGTGACGGTTTGACCGTCAGAATTATTCGAGACAGTGCTGAAGCACCGTTTTAAAGGGATTTTTGGGTCATTTTTCACCCTATTTAATACCCAATCACCCAAAATGAAAGCTCATAACTTCTCCTTCATCCAAAACATCAAATTAGGATTTATTTCTAATATAAAAACTATTATTTCTTCTTAAAGAAAAATCAAGAAAAATCAAGAGAAATCAAGAAATCAAGAATCTCTCCAAGAACCTTCAAGAAAGAAGTTTCCCCAAAGTATATAGATGTTGATTCTTGGGTCCCTTTCATCCAAGAAGCTCAATTACCCTTTTATAAATCTCCAAGATTTATGTTTATGAATTTTTAATGATTCTTGTGAGTTGTGATTCATGTTTCTCTACAAGAATCAAGTTTTGTTCTTAGTATGTGGTATTTGGGTGGTAAATGGATTATGTACTTGTTGTTGATGTTGAATGATCTCCAATGTGGGATATTTATGTGGTTTGTATGAATATATGATAGTATATGAGTTGGAAACATGTAAATTTGGTTGTTCATGATGAGTAGTTGGGTTATTATACTTATGCCTAAGTTGTGCATGTGAGGTGTTCGATAAAATGTCTAAGAGACTAGAAATCAAGCATTGTAGTTAAATTGTGGTCTAATGACAAATGCATGCTACACCCTTATGAAAATAATGACTTCTAAGATATTGTTATGTGTTATGGTTGTTGATGAAATGTTCGTGAAGCTAGGTCGATGGACGTATGGCATGTTGTTATATGCACTCCCCTCCATGTATAAGACTTTGAGAACTATGAGTGTCATGAAATGTCCTAGTTAATGAATTGTACCATGATAGTGTGAAATTCCTAAATAAGTGTGAACCAATGCATGTCTAGTGTTTGTTGAAGGACTTTAGTGAACAAGTGGAGATGTGATAGTAGTAAATTCCCCAATTATGTTCCCTTTGACATATGCTAAGTTTTTAATATATGCTAAGTTTTTAATACATGCCAAGTGGTTAGAAAGTAAGTTATGACATGATAGTATGAAGTTTCTCTAATCCATGTGATACCCAAACATATGTCAAGACTGATATAGGTATGAAATAGTTGAGTTAAAAACCTTGTTGAATGGAGTACGATCTAATAGCATGTTTTGCCTATGTTATTATATGATTATTATTTCGAGATGCTTAAAGCGACCCTTTGGTGATTGTGATGATGAATGGATGATCATGAAGATACAAGAATGATTATGTTTTACTTTTATGTTATCGAGTCCTGGGGGTATTTATACCCGACAATAGAGTTGTTGTCTAGATCCCATGTCATTTTTGCGATAATTCCAATCGAGCCACAATTATCACAACTCAGTGAACTACAGAACTCTATATCCTCAGACAAGTACAGAACATAAGAAAACTCTGTAATCTCAGAAATCTCTGTAATCACTATATCACTAGTAATCTAGACCCAGTCCTGTAAATAAGCTCAGATCTAATAGTATTCAAATGATTCAATTCTAATCATAGAAGTGATTTGAGTAATCTATTCAAGCTTTGTATCGTCAGTCAGATGCCATGATTTGATACCTTTTTTCGTTAGATACAGAACTAAGTAATCTCAGCGTAACTCAGTCAGATCTCTTGAGAAACATGATCAATATTAGATTTAGCTCAGTCTAAGTTCAGTTAAGAATCAGATCAGTGTCTTTCAGTTGGGAGTAGGATTCAACACCGAGTGAGCTCAAGGATGGGAACTCACCTACTAGTAGAGAGTGTGATTCTTAGAAGAAATCCTTGATCTCCCGAACTACGTAGCCAGCATAGGTTGAGATATCATACCTACTAGTTGAGGGTAGATGAGTTGTCTTGACCTGTTAGATGAGGGCTCCACCATTCTTTTTTAGTACCTGATAGATGAGGGTCACATAAAGTTGTCTTTACCAGTAGCGCGATACTGACACCCTTCCAACTGGGGCACAGGTTTGACCTCGACTTATCTAGACATGGCATGTCGGTTAGAAGAATACTTCCCACAGTCTCAGTTTCAGAATCCGTCTTAGACATCAAGAAAGAGATCAGTTCAGTGTACAGAATTCAAGGCTGTTAGATACAGGCCTTCAAGTATGATTATTTGCAAATTCGAAGATCCGCTTCTAGATAGGCTAATCTTAAAATCAATTATCGTATCTCTAAATCAGTTATCAGATCTCAAAATCAGTTATCAAGTAGTATTATTATCCACAAATTCAGAGACTACCTGCTAGATAGGGTTGATCTTAGTTTCAGTCAATAATTCTTATTATTAGCATATTTGAAAACAACCTATTATAAAGGGTTGCTATCAGTTTAAGAAGCTTCAGATACTCGTAATCTCAGTATGTCCAGAAATTTTGAAATTTCAGTATATTCAATATCAGTTACCAGAGTTATTCCGAGTATGGTTAGTGACAGTATGTTAAGTAATTACAGATTCTTTATGTATGCTAATCCAGCTTTTGCATATTATCCAGTTAAGTTATGTTCATGCATAAGCCCTTGCATTTAGCCTTACCTCGTCTACATACTCGGTACATTTTTGTACTAACGCATTTGCGCTATGGTGTTTTATTTGACACCATAGGTTCGGAGGCACAGGATCCAGAGTATCCCCATCAGTTCAGTCCCAGTCAACAGCAGTAGCAGTGAGTCCTCTTCTTTCGAGGACGAATCTCAATTTACTATTATTGCATCAGATTTTGTTTATATTTTTAGTTGATGGAGTAATTTGGGGACATGTCCCATCACCTCTACAGTTCAAACAGTTTAGAGGCTTTTCAGATCGATGTTGATGTATTAGTATTTAGTTTTCAATTTTGAGTATGTGCAGATGTATTGAACCTTATGGCTAGTTTCCGCATTTATTTCAGATATTATGTAGTGTACAAGTACAGATATCATTAAAGGGTTAGCTTGTGGTCCTTCAAGTACATAAGCACCGTGTGACGTCTCGGGATAGGATCTTGGGGCGTTACACTATTCCTCATGGGTTAGATTCCAACCTTGTTAGTTTTTATATTTTATTCAGTGGATGCTTTATAAATTTTGACAGATATAAATTGGGTGACATGAACCTCTTTCTTCAACATCTCACACAAAGGATTGAAAATTTTAGAAAGTCCTTAATGAATTCTCTATAGAAACACAGATGTCCCCAAAAGCTATGAATAACTTTCATTGAAATTGATGGAGACAACTTTTCAATCACCTCAATCTTTACCTTGCTAACTTTGATCCCTCTTTTCAAAATCTTGTGACCAAGAACTATTGCTTCTTTAACCATGAATTGACACTTCTCCTAATTTAAACCAAGTTACATTCCTCGTATCTTCTCGGACATTGGTAAGATGGATCAAATAATTTGTGGATGAATCACCAATAATCGAGAAGTCTTCCTTGAACACCTCAATAATTTTCTAAACCTTGTAAAAAAATATAGCCATCATACAACACTAAAAAGTTGCGGATGTAGTACATAAACCATAGGTCATTCTTTTGAATGCAAACGTCCCATATGGGAAATTCAAAGTGGTCTTCTTTTGGTCTTTAGAAGCAATAGAAATCTAATTATAACCCAATTATCAATCAAGAAAATAATAACAACCTCTACCTACAAGTCAGTCTAACATCTAATTTATAAAGGTCATAGGAGAATGATCTTTCTCAGTCAAATAGTTTAGCTTTCTATAGTCCATACACTTACGCCAACCCCTGACTAGCCTTATTGGAATAGGCTTATTATTCTCATTCAGAACCACAATGATTCCACCTTTCTTCAGCACACATTGGACCGTGCTTACCCACTTGCTATCTAAAATAGGATAAACTACACCATATCTAACCACTTGATGATTTATTTCTTCATCACCTCTTGTAATAGACTTTCATTGATGCTCAATACTAGGCACATAATCTGGCTTAAATTGGATTTTGTGTGTGCAAATTTAAGGTAGAATTCCAATGATATCAGTAATGGACCATCCAATGGACTTCTTGAACCTCTTCAATAAAAAAACCAAAGCTTCAACTTTCCAATCAATCAAATCAACTACAATAATAACTGGAAAAGTATTTTTGGCTCCAAAAAATGTATAATGAAGATAGGATGGAAGAGCTTTCAGCTACAAACTAGAGGCTCCTCAATATAAGGCCAGGATGGTCGAGTCACTTTGTTCTTTGCATCAACATCTAACTTTTTTGGTGAATAAGTATATGAATCCTGACCATTAAGTATGCTCACCATATGATCATATTCATTAATGACATTACCCTTGAAATTCATGATTACTGCTGTAAGGGCCTTATCTACATGCCTCTCCACTTTATAAGATACTAATTAATCCTCATCAACAATATCTAGAACAGAGATCACACATATATCGTTTTTCTGCTTCATAGAGTAGCAAACATTAAATATAACATGTTTATTATTAAATCAAAGCTTCATCTTCCCAATCTCTATATCAACCAATGCACGCCAAGTTGTATGAAATGGTTTCCCTAAAATAATTGCAACCTCAAAGTTAACCTCACAGTCAAGGATGAAAAAAATTATCTGGGAAAATAAACGATGCAACCCTTACTAAAACATATCACAGGAAATCAACTGACTCCTTCACATTGTGGTCCGGCATAAAAAGTTTCCTCAAAGTTGGTTTGAGTGACCCTGACCCCAGTTTTCTATAAACTTCAAGTGGCATCAAGTTAATTCTAACACCTAAATCATAAAACTTTTGAAGTTTAAAGGCCCAATAGTGCATGGGATCATGAATACTCCAGGTTTTCTTTCTTCTTAACCAAGTCTTAGAGGCTATTGCACAATGATCGTGCACATTATCAATCAACTGATAACTCACCATCCTCTTCTTAGTCACAAAATTAGTCATAAATTTTGCATAACCTCACATTTGTTTTAAGTGCCTCAACTAGAGGTATATTCATCGTCAACTCCTTTAGAATAGAAATAAGCTTTTGATACTTTTCTTGTTCGGATATTTTTTTAGTCTTTGTAGGAAAACAGGAGGATCTCATAGAATGGGAGTCAATACTTATGGGACCTTCTTATCCTTCCCATTTCTTGCCTTGGCCTCACGATCGTCAACTTAAGTCATTTCAAGTGCATTCTAATTTACCACCACTTATTCATAGTCGATAACTTTTTCATCATCCTTAACCACTTGTATCATTAGTAATCATGAGCATAATAGGGCCAGTGGTCATCTTACCACTTTAAATAGAAATATCTAGGAAATGACAATCACTTTTTGGATTTTGGATAGAGTTGCTTGGGACTGTACCTTATTGATGCTGAGTTAATATCGTATAAATCTAACCAAACTATTTCTTAATCTATTTGATGGTATTTGTATGTGATTCAAATTTTTGATTCGTACCCAAAATATATGCCTTAATCTTCTTAGGTAGTGTTCAATCTTCTCTACCCCTTTCACAACCTTCATAAGTATATCTTCTATTCTTGAATTGTTCAAACCCACATCATGGTTCCCAGGTGGAACGTAAAGGCCAATATTATCCTTGTAGTCATCTTTTCTTCTTTATTCACTATCATAATCCCTACTCCAATTTCTATACCTAAAATTATTATAGTTGTTGTCTCTGTATTAGTTTCAACCTTGATTTCCTTATACAGTGTTCCAATTTTCTTGCTTAGACCCCTTTCCCTTGGCTAAAAAATCCACTTCCTCTCTGTTAAAATAATTTTCCTTTTCTTTAAAATCTGAATCTTCATGCCTAGGACCCTAACCTTGTGCACCAACTACATTCACCTTTTCTATTCTTATTATAGCAAATAAGTTAGAAGCAACCCAATCTCAGTCCTCAGTTGTGCAACCACTTGATATATTATCTCATATAATTCTCTCTAGTCTATGGATGCTCTAATTGAATAAGTGCATATAAGTCTGTTCGCAGCTTGAGTGTGCCACCCTTAGTTTATCTTTATTCTTTGATCTAGGATCTTATAAGCATCATATCAATGAAATTTTGAGTTAAAGGAACTATAGAAGATCTCAAGCAAATTTTTACCAATCATCCTGTGATTTGGAATATTTTACAACTTCTACTTGAACCTCAACTAAGTCTCATATAGTGCCTTCGAATGTAACTGCTTGAAATTATAAATCTCATTCTTCAACTACAATATTCTAGAAGGTAGGAAACATTGATCCTAGAACTGAGTCCTCAACTCATTCCAAGTTGTAATAGATCGACCTGGTAATTCAGCTATCAATAATATAGCTTCTCCAACTTGAGAGAAAGGAAACAACCTCAACATAATCATCTCTTGACTCACTTCGGGAAGGTTGTAGGAAGTGTAAATCCATAAAAAGTTCATCATATACATATTAGCATCATAAATAGGTAGGGTCGCAAAAACCTCCTTCAAGTTCAGTAAGTGGATCATGGCACTAGTAATGTCAAACTTTGTCCCCGAAGGTAGTTTTGTTGGAATAATAACACTTATCTCAATCAGCTCCAAATAGTTTAAGTCTTCTTACAAGTCTTTGTAGTAAGGGAGATACTATTGTAGAGGTTGTTTCCCCTATTCCTTTTCTATTTGTCCCTCTCATCAGGTGTTGGTAGATGATTTGCATTATCTTGTCTATACCTCTCTTCCCTTATTGCCCGCCTGACAATTTCTTACCTAGCATTTTTCATAGCCATCAACCAAGCAGTGACTTATTCAGTAGATTCTTGACCATCATGTTGTTGTAGTGGCTGATTCAAACTTTCTCGGTCATCATGAATGCCCTCGAGCAGGGGTCCTTGATCATGAATATTGATCACCTTTCTTTGATTGTGTCTCAGAGTTTTCTTAAGATCCAAATCATGTAGAAACATGGGATTACGTTGACTCGAAGTGTTGGGTATACACCAGTGTATTCCCTATGAATAATAGAAAAGTAAAATCAAGATACAACAAACAATAACCCTAACAAACACATCCAAATAGACTCCATAACTATAGTTCCCAAAAATAGTACAAAAATTTTATTTTTCCCAAATTAGACTTTGCAATGAAGTATAAAACGGTCACTGTCAAATATAGAACCCAACCAAGGTTGGGGTCAATCCTATGAGTCATAGGGTTAGGGCCTAGGTCAATATGGTTATTTAGGCTTTTAGTCATATATTTACAATGGGGGATTTAAAAGAGCAAGTAAACAATTTTTACTTTGAAGTAACAAGTAAATACATATTAGTTTATGTTGAGAAAATCAATGAGAATGATGAACTAGGATCTTGTTCTCCATGATTTCATAACTCCTTAGGTTCTATGTACTAGTGATTTATTCTAGTGTTTGGTCATAAAAATTGATAGGTTATGTATACTTAGAACACCTTTAAGTTCTTTTTTAAGATATATCCTCAAGTAAGTGTTCTATTCTCATGAGTTTTCATTAATAACCTCTATCTTGGATCACAGATTAGCTTTCTTGGATTATCGGCTCAGATTATTAAGTGAAGGTTGATGTCTCCAAGTCTCTATTTTATATTCCATTTTTCAATCTTCTACTCATTCTTTTATCCAGAATACAGATTAGGTGAGTTCTAATGTTGTGCACTGTTAAAAAGTATTCAAACCCAATCCATACACGTGAACACCTGTTTAAGATTACTTCATCTATGAATCCTACTTTGTTAATTTGTCATAGTTCCAAGAACTATATTTGTGTTCTTTAGCTACTCATAATTTCATGAACACAACATAATCATTCACTTACAATGATGTAATAATAAACTCCAAAATTCCACTTTAAATAAAAAAACGTAAAATTGATGTTTGTGTAATTTAAAATCCAAGAATGTGCCTTAGAACTTTACATGAGTGTTATAGAATTTAAAACTAATACAATAAACTGAATAAGAGTATTTATGGACAAAATAAATGTTATATTAAATAAAATAGTTCATATCAGATGAAGGGAAGGTACGATGGTGGTTTCATTCATTGATTGTTCTTGGTTGCTCATAGTTTTCAGAAACACCTAGGCTTTGGACACTTAGAGAATTCCTAAGTTTAAGTTTTTGGATAGGGTATGGCATGAAGGTACAAGTTGTATGCTAGGGTATATTTAGGGTCCTTCCTCTTGTATGATGGTCAGTATAGGTTGGTAGTATTCTATCCAAGGTATGGTTAGGCCTCTCCCTAATCATATTATAGGGTACAAGGTGTATGTTTCCAATTTGTATGATGCCCTAAACCTAGCCTAGTGTATTCTGCTTAGGGTACGGGTCATAGAGTACTTCTCATATATTAGGATATGAGTTAGCCCTAGGTGGTCGTATATTGGTCAGTATAGAGGTCTAAGATGAGGCCTAGGGTACTCGATAAATGTACCACTTATATTGTAGGATACGGTTTAGGGGGTAAGGTCATACCCTCCTTCGCACTTGGTTTTAACTTTTAAGCTGAAAACATTTTAGACATTTCCTACCCAAAAACCCTAAAGTCCCTACACGACATAACCCATTGTATCCTTTTATAACTCATTTTGGAAGATCAAAACACTCTAAATACACTCTCTAACTCTCTCTTGAAGATTAGGGATAGGGGTTCTACAAGCGTTCATCTAAAGGCTCAAGAGTCAAGTTCATCTCCGTAAATCTTCAAGAATAAGGAAAGTGACTCTTCTCTCATTATTAGTTCTCAAATATTATATGTTTTAAGCATTTATTTTTATTCATTAATGGTTGTTTTGAAAACAAATGCTTAGGGTTTTGATGTATATTGTCAGTATTGTTTAGTCTTTGTTTAACTTGTGTTTATACATGTTTTTGGTGATGATTTGCACATGTGGGTGCTTGTTGATTGTATTTTAATGAATGGTTCATGAGAAACCCTAAGCTTTATGATTTCTACTTTGGTTTTGGTCGTGGTAAAGGTATTCCCTCAAGTTGTTTGTGAAAATGTCTAAGAGAATAAACTAGTCACATGATGAATTGTGTTTTGAACTAAAGTTTGGTATAAGGATTCTAATAAAACATGACTGGTTTTGTAAAGGTATTAATATCCATACCTTT
This sequence comes from Capsicum pubescens, assembly GCA_030864215.1. Classification (NCBI taxonomy): domain Eukaryota; kingdom Viridiplantae; phylum Streptophyta; class Magnoliopsida; order Solanales; family Solanaceae; genus Capsicum; species Capsicum pubescens. Next base: position 68,538,727 of record CM061542.1, on the reverse strand, counting down.
ATTTGAACTAAGGCATTGGCCTAATGAATATGAATGGTTGGTAAATAGTTTTGTGAAGACCTTCTTGTCATAAATGGTTTTGAATTATAACCTGGGTGGTTTAAATTGGCTAAATGGGTTTAAGTCCCTATTTGTTGAATAAAATTGATTTCATTGCATAGACTATGTGTTTGAGTCCCTAAATATTAAATTAGTTTTAGTCTTAACTAGAATGCGGTTTGAGTCCCTACTCTTTGAATTGAACTTGTGTCTTTTTTAAAGAATGGGTTCAATTCCAAAGTCGAATGAATGGGTTATTGATTGATAATAGAAATGGCATAATTTACGCTTGCAACTGAGGTTGGTATGACAATACCAACAGGATGTTGTGGGTCAGTAATTGGGAAAATGGTTGTGTAAATGTGTGTATTAAATATTTTTATTGGGATTGAAAGAGGGTTGTGTAGCTAGTTGTGAAGGTATAGACACAAGAGATCAATATTGGAAACCATTTTTTCCTGCATAGGGGCAAATGGCTTGAGGTTCGAGTCTACTTGCTTAATATAACCGGGAGGTCTTAATGGTCAAAATGGCCTGAGGTTTGTGTCCTCTTGCTTAATATGATCAAGAGGTTCAAATCATTCTAAATATGTAAAATGGAAGGTTTGGGTCCCCCATATCATGCTACGTGATCGGGTATTTAAGTCACCTTAGTATATGAGTAGAGGATCGTGTGTTCCAAGCATATATGTAAGATCATTCTCCAATTTGTGTGGCTACACATATCAAGGCCCGACCAGGGGGTGAGAATCAGAGCCCATATAGACAGTGAGTATTATTAATATGACAGTTGTGCTACACCATCTAGGATAAGATTTCAAAATGCATGCTAAGCCTTGTTCCCTATCCTGGCATGATATATATACATCTATATATACATGTACCTAAGCATATAAATATGGTTTCATATGATGATTTAACTTAGTTTGGAATAATGACACTATTTTTCCTTTATCCCTGAGTTACATGCTAGCGCTCCAACCTCTAATCGTCTTTAAATGTTGTATCCTCTTGCGATCATATTCTAAAGCTTCTTCAGCTCTTCCCTCATAGTGACCTGGTGTTTGAATGGTTCGTGTGGTGATATTGAAGTAGTGAGATTCCATACTTCAGATGGCATACATTGAAGTGCTAGAGATTCTGATTATGATAAGGCCCTGGTTTGGGTCGAGTTAAGTTGGTATCAGAGCATAGGTTTTGGTGTCATGGGGTGTCCACAAAGCTGTGTGAAGTAGAGTCTTTCTTCTGGGTGTGTTGTGCACAACACTTATAATCAGGAGGCTATGAGGCATTTAGGAATATTTCTATTTGTTGTTATTCTACTTTGTGTTATAGAGTCTAAGGTCTTGGATTCTTCTGATTTCCCTCTGCTCATCCTTTAGATCATGTCTCTGAGATAATCTGACGTTTATGCAAACTCTTCTATCTTGTCTGAGGACAATGTGGATGAAACTCGCCGTACTCATGAGGTATAGAACCTGTCGGGGTTCATTTCTTCTGGTTACCCTCATGAAGTCCCATTGGTCCCTACTGATCATCTCTAAGTGGTGACACCCCTATTCAATCACCTCAAGGAGATATTTCCAATGCGGAGATCCACCGTTATATTCAGTTGTTGACCTAGATAGAATTCTTTTTATCAAGCCTATCCGATATTATAGGTGGGAGGATGAGTCAAAAAATAGTGAGGTGGAGGTAGAATGGGAGTTCCAAACATTCAGAATAGGGTAGGGGTCGACATGGTAATGGTAGCTATGGGAGGAAATAGGCTAAGTAAGGAAACTGGGGAAGGTCTTGTACTTGCCCCTCGACTAGAGCGCCTTACCATGGGCCATTAAGTGAATATCCATTTTAGTGTAGTAGTGGTCCCAGGGCACAGGGTGCCTAATATCAGTCTAATAAGGCCCAGTTAGTTGCACATTATCTTCCTTGTTGGTTCTGTGGCTAGTGTCATCGTGGGTTCTATCATGAAGGAAAAAATTGATGCTTCAAATATGGCCAAGTTGGTCATATGTAGCAAAATTTTCCTTCTAGGGTTTGTTCTGGGGACAACAAAGTCCCTATTGCCACTTCATCAGCCCCAGCACCAGAGAGTACTACCTCTAATACCAATAATGATCGGAATCATCTCGACACTCTATCTGACCACCAGGAGTCTGATGCCTCCCCCGATTTTATCTCTGGTATGTTAAAACTCTCTTCTTGTGGTGTGAATCTTTTTCTTAATCCGGTGTACACTTTCTTATGTGACCCCATATGTGGATGTGTATTTTTGTTTTGGTCCTGAGCATCTATCAGTTCTCTTTTTCTATTACTACCCCGGTAGAGGACTCGATAGTTGTCAAAAGAGTCTATAGGGTTTCTATGGTAGTTGTTAGTAGTAGAGAAACTCGGTAGACTTGCTAGGGTTGGACATGGTTATTTTTTATGTTATTCCGAGAATGAATTTGTTGCACTCGTGATATGTTTTCTCAAATTGTCAGACCCATAAGTTTCTGTTTAAATTACCTAATGAGACGATCATTGTATGGGAAGGGGGCTATCTGGATCCCAAGGGAAAGCTTGTGTCATATCTTAGAGCTCGGTGATTAATCTCCAAAGGGTTGCCTCTATTATCTAAGACCGAGTTAAAGATTCCAACTCTGAGAGTTCTTTTTTGCATTCCATTTCTGTGGTAAATGAGCTCTCTGATATTTCCATAATGACCCTCCTAGTGTTTTGATAGGGATATTAAGTTTGGGATTTATCTTGTTTTGGACACTCGTCTAAGTTTTATTCCTGCGTATAGAATGGCTCCGACTGAGTTAAAAGGAGCTTAAGGAATAGTCAAAGTATCCTTTTGGTAAGATTTTTCCACCCTAGTGTTTTTCCATGGGATAATCGTATATTTTCATATGTGAGGAAGATGGGTTTCTTTGGATGCGTATAGGTTGTCGACAAGGGTAAGGTATTTAAGGTGACCTCTCTTTTGGGTAGACTAATGTGTTGTGTGTGTGATTCATAGGGGATGTGTGGTTGTTAATAGGTATTAAGTCCTAACCTTAGATGTTAATTATTTTGAAAGGAGTATGTTAGTATGAGTATAGCAATACAAAAATTATGGGACTAGATTGGTAGGCTTAGTGGAGTGTGCTGAGGAGACGAGGTTGATAACTTAAAGGGATACAAGAGTGGGAGAGTTATGATATATATATATATAGGTCGGAGGTCCAGGTTTAATTGGTGAATTGAAGGCTAAGTTATTAAACGGGTTAAAGCATAGAGTTGTCAGACTATATTGAACCTTTGGTAGCATCTGGATAAATGAGGTTTTAGGTATAAGGGAGCTAAGCATACCTAATGCGCGTTCATGTGATACCCTTTATAGAAAAGTGTTGTACCTATAGGTGTGGTAAGATGGAGATCGAATGCTAATCTTGAATCTTTTTCTAGCGGTAGACTTCAAGGGAAAGTTGGATGAATTTACTCCTATTCTAGATATTTCCCTCCTACTATGGTTAAGTGGTCACTCTTCTTATATGGCACATGTTCTAATAATGCTTATTCCTGAGGTTTGCATTCCACATTTCATATATATCCATACTCTAACCCTGAGCTAAAAGGCAATAAGGATTCTCAAAGAATTCGAGCTCCCAAGTATTTAAGCTCTTTATCTTGACTCTCGTGATCCATACATTAGTGCCTTACGTTTTGCCTAGTTATAGTAAACAGTGGTATCAAGAGACAATCCTCACCTTAGTCCCTAAATATGAATTTGACTTTACGTTATATGACCCATAAAATGTGTAGTCGTGCTTCTTTTAGTATCTAGTCCTAAGGACTCCTATTGTGGTATGTTATGTCTGAATGATTCTTCATTTATGACCTAGGTGGTTTCCATAAAGTACCTCATGCCTATTTTGTTGTGTCATATTTCATAGATCTTGACTTGGGTAGTACAACAAATAGGAGTGGTAATTGGGAAGTAACCCCTTCATCCTTGATGCTTGTGCTCTAGTCCCTCTGGTGACCCTCTTATGTTAAGGTGGTAGTAACATAGAAGCTTAGTGCTTTTTCTATGGGAAATTATACATCTAATTGGACTCGGCCTATATCATGAGTTCCATTCATCCAGTATTCCATGTTTCTATGTTGCGGAAATGCATGGGTGATTCTTCATTGGTTATTTTCCTTGGGGGATATTAGTATCTCGGACTCTCTGTATTATAAGGAGGTCCCAATGAGGATCTTGGGTTGGAAATTTTTCCGGTTGTAAACAAGAGGCGTGGCTTCATTAAAGGTTCTTCAGAGAGACCATAAGGTTGAAGAATCTACTTGGGAGGCGGAAGAGGACATAAAGTCCAAGTATCCGCATTTGTTTTCTATTCCGAAAACTCATGCTTGAGGTATGTGTTGTTCTTACTATCCTTGTTGTATATCTTTGTTTTCTAAATTGGTTACAAGTTAGTTTGATGTGTAATAATGTGTTAACTCGTGCTTGTGTTTACCTTTACTCATCCATCGAAGGAAGAATGATCCAAGTAGGGGAGAATTGAAACACCTTATTTTTGGACCCTTAGAGAATATCCTAAGTATGAGTTTCTAGATGAGGTACGACTTAAATGTACAAGTCGTATGCTAGGTTATGGTTAGGGTCCCTCCTCTCATTTGATGGTCAGTGTAGGTTGGTTGAATTCTTTCCAAGGTACGGTTAGGCCTCTCCTTAGTCATATGATAGGGTACGAGGTATATGTTGCCAAGTTGTATGATGCCCTAAACTTAGCCTAGTGCATTCTATCTAGGGCATGGTTCATAGGGTACTTCTCATATGTTAGGATACGAGTTATCCCTAGGTAGTCGTATGTTGGTCAGTGTAGACGTCCAAGGTAAGGCCTATGGTATAAGATAAGGGTACAACTCGTATCCTAAGGTACAGTTTAGGGGGTGAGGTCATACCCTACTACGCAGTTGTTGGAAGCTTTTAAGCTAAGGACATTTTAGACATTTCTCAACCCAAAACCCTAAAGTCCCCACACTATATAACCCTTTGTACCCTATCATAACTCATTTTGGAAGATCAAAACACTCCAAATACACTCTCTAACTCACTCTTGAAGATTGGGGCTAGGGTTTCTACAAGTATTCATCTAAAGGCTCAAGAGTCAAGTTTTTATCCATGAATCCTTGTGAACAAGGAATGTGACTCTTCCCTCTTTGTTAGTTCTCAAATACTATGTGTTTTAAACATTAATTTTGATTCTTGAATGGTGGTTTTGAACCCCAATGTTAAGGGTTTTGATGCATATTGTTGAGTATTTTCTACTCTTTATTTAACTTATGTTTATACATCTTTATGGTGATAGTTTACACATGTGGGTGCTTGTTAATTGTGGTTTAACAAATGGGTCATGAACAACCCTAAGCTAGATGATTTTTACTATGGTTTTGGTTTTGTTAAAGGTATGCCCTCAAGGTGTTTATGAAAATGTCTAAGAGAATAAACTAGTCATATAATGAATTGTGTTTCGAACTAAAGGTTGGTATAAGGATGCTAATAAAGGATGAATATTTTTGTAAAGGCCTTGATGGCCATAAGTTAATTTGAAAGGTTTATTTGAACTAAGGCATTGGCCTAATGAATATAAATGGTTGGTAAATGGTTTTGTGAAGACCTTGTGGTCATATATGGTTTTGAATTGTAACCTTGGTTTTTAAAATTAGCTAAATGGATTTAAGTCCCAAAGTTTTGGATTGAATTGATGTCGTTTCATAGACTATGGGTTTGAGTCCCTAAACATTAAATTGGTTTTAGTCTTAACTAGGATGCGGGTATGAGTCCCTACACTTTGAATTGAACTTATGTCTTTGTTAGACAATGGGTTTGAGTCCCAAAGTCGAATGAATGGGTGGTTGATTTATAATAGAAATAACATGATGTACACTTGCAAGTGGGGTTGGTATGACTATACCAACGGGATTCCCTGGGTAAGTAATTGGATAAATAGTTTTGTAAATGTGTGCACTGAACATTTTAATTGGGCTTAAAAAAGGGTTGTGGAGCTAGTTGTGAAGGTATAGATCTCGAGAGAATAATACTGGGAACTGTATTTGTCAGCGTGGGGGTTAAAACAACTTGAGGTTCGAGTGAACTTTCTTAATAATGATCGGGAGTTTCAAATGGTTCAAAAGGCCTGAGGTTTGAGTCCTCTTACTTAATATAACCGGGAGGTCCAAATTTTCCTAAATATATAATGTGGGAGGTTCAATTTCCCCATATCATGCTACGTGATCGGGTGCTTAAGTCACCTTAGTATATGAGTTTAGGATTGAGTCTTCAAGGCATATATGTAAGATCATTCTCTGGTTCGTGCGCCTACACGAATTAGGGCCCGACCAGGGGGTGAGAAATGGAGCCCATATAGCCCGTGGGTATTATTAGTATGACAATTGTACTACACCACTCAGGATAAGATTTCAAAATACATTATAAGTCTTGTTCCCTTTCCCGGCATGATATATATACATCTATATATACATATACCTAAGCATATAAATGTTGTTGCATATGATGATTTGACTTTGTTTGGAATAATGGCACTATTTTATCCTTATCCTTGAGTTACATACTTGCACTCCAACTACTAATCATATCTAAACATTGTATCCTCACGTGATACAGGGTCTTGATCTTCTTCTTCTCTTCCCACGTAGTGACAAGGTGTTCGAGCGGTTCGTTTGTTGACATTGAAGTGGTGAGATTTCATACTTCGGAAGGCATACATTTCATGGTCTTTCTTTCTTATATCATAGACTTGTTTTAGACTCAATTTTTGTCTATTGTCGGGGGCATGTCTCGACATATTATTGATTTTGTATTTGTATAGGCTTTTTGGATGACTGTAGATTTAGGTATGTTGGGTTAGTAGGTTGACATTAATGGATTTATTAGACACTTCTTAAGTTATGATTATTATCCTTATTTTCTGCTATCTTGTTATATGTTTAGAGTTCATTTGATACTTGTGGATTGATGTGATGGTTAGTTTAGGTTAACGAGGCAATCTCCGGTCCTTATTGGACTCGAGATGCCCATTACGACAAGGCCCAGGTTGGGTCGTGCCATTTTCTTATGAAAATTGTTCCCTTCATATATTTTCTGGTACAATGCTCAGTATGACTCCGTGATTTCTTCCTAAGACCATATAATGTGGTCATCTAATCTTCTTATAATTCAACTCCTGCAGACTTTCATTTTTACCATCCATCCCACGACTTCATTGTATGACCTTCATTTCTATGTACGATCGTGGGATCCAATCATTTTATCTTCTTCATACATAGATCCTGTAGGCATGATGTGAGTTCTTATTCCTGTGATCAGTTGTATGATCATGGCATCAAGCTACTATTATAGGAGTCTTTCGTCTGTTTGACTTTTGAGACCGTTTCTCTGCTTTATGTCACGATAGCCCTCGTATTGCCATAGCTGATCCCACAGTCATGGCAATGGTCTCCTGAGACCTATTTTGTCCAAAATCTAAACCTTTTCTTTTAAGAACATAATTAACCTATAAATAATCAAAACTCCATAATATCCACATAGAAATACCTTTGTACTTGCAAATATTCATAGTTTTAAGCGTCTTAAGAGCTGTAATTTCATGACACGTTAGTAACATAAGATAGAGTTGGCATAAAGGCACTGAGAGGAGCATTATTCATGTTGTTGTCAATCAAGTACCCTAATTCATTACATATCTAGTTCATTTGCTTTGGTTTTATTGTTAGATAAACTTGATGGCTTTTAGTGAAGCAAAAGGCAGAAGCCCTTAACCCAAAGTCTTGAAAGAAAAAGAAAAGGATTTATGGCCCAAACATGCAATTAAAGGATAAAAGGATGAACTTGTCAACAAGGTTCGTATGAGATCATATGAATTATAGAAAAATAATAGCTAGAATGCATAATGGTAGTGCTAGTGGAATATTTCTTCTGAGTGAAGTGATGTACCGAGAACTCGGGCGAAACCAATAAGTATTTCCTTTATTGTTCATAAATAGTGGTTTTATTCATTTGAAAAGGATCAAATTTATGATAATATTAAGTAATGTGATTAAATACTAGTGCCCCAAAATTTCCTCTTATTCCATCTGCTGATTAAGTCCCGTCTCCAAGAGTACATATATTAGGCATCTTCAATTTTGGAATATACTACATAAAAGTATCCCTGAAATTTGATCTGAATTAACAAAATGTAATCTTTACTATTTAATTCATTTGTCTCGTTACTTTATTGTTCTTAATAAACTTATTTAATACAGATTTAATTTCTAATCATGAATCAATTAGTTCAATAGACCCATGTGAACTTGGCCTCTTAACAAATTAAATTGTACCAATTTTTGGATAAACAAAAATTTCAACTTTAAATCAATTTGTTATTAAAATTACTAATTTCAAATCATGTACATATGAGCAATAAGCCTTTAATAATTTAGAAAAGTGCCTAAATTATCCTTCAAGTATTGAAAATGGTATAAATATATCCTCACTCCTCCCCTGGGCTCTAAAATACCCTTCCATCCACCAGTATACTTTTTTGCCTTTCCCTTAGCAAAGAATTTATTAGGATTTTAACTAAACACATGGTAGTTTCTTATTTGTCAAAATTTTTATTAATAAAAAATGAATTAACCAACTAAATCCTAATACTAAAGGGTAAAACGACTATACTTCTTGCCTGGAAGTATGAAGAGGTTTTTGTACCAATTTTGGAAGATCTGATTTTGATCTCTAATAAGGCTTATGCGAGAAAAGAAGTGATTGAAATTAGTTTAAACACCAAATCTTATGCATTTTCTTGCACACCTATTAAGGATACATGATTTGTTAATACTCTCATTGTACCTTTCAATGTGACTACTCTTTACTTATTTTGAATTTTTCAACATTTGTCAAACTTAAGAAAGAGCAACAGTAATAGCCATTTTTTGTAATTCGCAAGGTTTGAGTTCTTTAAGCTATTCAAATTTGCTTTGCAGTATTGTTATTATCATGTACAATTAGTACAGCTCTTTAAGTAGTCTAATATAGTTTGAATTTGCAATTTGTTCCTTAAACTCTATTGTCAATGATGGTTATGGATGTTTCTACATATTTATTGACTTATATTCATGAAGTGATTATTTCATTGTGCCTCAATGAATTGATAAAATGTACTAAAAACTTAAAATTTTCTATTTGTTGTATCATTTCCAATAATTCTGTGTCGTAGTATTTGTATGTAGTTTCAATTTTTTCATTTGAAATTGTAGATTTGTAATGTAAAAGTTTTAGAAGTCTTTTTTTGAGGTTATCAAATTTTCAGTTGTGTTTTTTTTAAATACTTTCTGAAATTGCTTGGATCCACATGTTAGTGACAGAGATAGATCTTTTAAAATTGAACAAGGCACTAAAATATCTTTCTGAGGCAAAGAAACAACTTAGGTCTTTTAAGTGAAAGATCAACTTGGTTTATTGCAACTCTGCTATAGTTGGGATCTGCTACTTCAATAGATCAGACGCATTTAGGAAGTGGTCACGGGCAAAGTTATAAGACTGAGAAAGAATAAGAACTGTAGAAAATGAATCAGTTCTAGAATAGATTCGTCCTTTAGGTATTAAGAGTTGGGTCAGGTTGATTTTAGTATATCCGGATTAAATTAGTTGGTTAGTATATTTTTTCTTAATAAAAAATTTGACCAATAGAAAACTACCACATGTTAAGTTAAAATCCTAATAATTTTTTCTACTAAGGGTAGGAAAAAATAAATTCATATAGATGGATGGAGGGGTAGATTAGACCTCAAAGGTGGAAGAATGGTATAGCTGTATCATTTATAATACTTGAAGGATAATTTAGGTCCTTTTCTGATTTATTAAACCTTAGACATCATTGTACATGATTTTAAATCAATGATTTTAAATCAAACTGATTTGAAGTTGAAGTTTTTTTATCCAGAAATCAACACAGTGTAATTTATTTAGAGGCCAAGTTCACACGAATCAGTTTAACTCATTGATTCATTGTTTGCAAGTACGTGAATATTAAATAAGTTTATTAAGAACAACAAAGTAACGAGATAAATGAACTAAACAATAAAGCCTATAGGTTAATTTGTCTCTTACTGCAAGGCCAAAAGAATTATCTCTAAGGGTTGTATTAATGATCTAGTTTGAGCTAAGGGTTTTAAGTCCAAGACCCCAACACTTTAATCAATTCTAATTATTAATGAATATCTAGAAGTGTTTTCTAAAGATCTACCTAGTGTCTGTCTTTAGTGGAAGATTCACTTTGGAATAGACCTAATTTCAGATATTCATCCTATCTTAATTCCTTCTTACAGAATGGATCCAACTAATTTTAAGAAATTGAAAGATCAGTTAGAATACCTCTTAAAAAAATATTTCTTCAGACCCGACATCTTTTTAATTGGGTTCTCTAGATCTCTTTGTGTGTAAGAAAAATGGTTCCTTAAAATGTATATCGACTATCGTTAGTTGAACAAAGTCACAATCAAGAATAAATATCCTATTCCTAAAATTGATGAGTTGTTAGATCGGCTTTAGGTGCTATTGTTTCTCAAATATAGACCTCAGATCTGGGGCTATTCCAGTTCAAAGTCAGAGAATGTAACATTCTAAAGACAACCTTTAGGACTCGACATAGTAACTATGAATTTGTTTTTATTTGTTTTGGATTAGCAAATTCTCTTGCCTTTTTTTTGTGAACTTTATGAATAGAGTGTTTAACAGTCTTTGGAAATATTTGCCATTGTCTTCATAAATGGAATCCTTATTTGTTCTCAAAGTAAGGATGAATATGAAAACTAATTGAGGATTATTTTATTGACTATTAAAGATCATTTGTTATTCACTAAGTTCAGCAAGTAAGAATTCTGGTTGAAATCAGTGGCATTCCTCGATCAAATCATTTCCAGTAAGGGCATTCAAGTTGATCCTCAAAGACTGAAATAGTTAGGAACTAGACTAGACCCATCTTTTCATCAAACATTAAAAGTTTCTTGGGCCTAGCTAGTTACTAAAGGTGATTTATTGAAGGGTTTTCATCCATTATTTCTCCTATGTCCAAATTGACTCAAAAGAAAGTTAAGTTTTAATGGTTCAATGTTTTTAGAAGAGTTTTTAGGAAATAAAGACTCGCCTAACTTCTACTTTAGTTCTGACTCTACCAGAGGGTCTAGATGAGTTTGTTGTATATTTTTTTTGTTACCATAGTTGGCCTTAGGTGTTTTCGGATACATTATGGTAAGGTCATAACTTACACTTTTAGATAGCTCCAAGTTCATGAGAAGAATTACACGACTCATGAATTTGAGTTATAAATAATAAGCATTATCTCAATGGAGACATGTAGATGTGTTTATGGATCACAAAAGCATTTAGTATATCTTCATCCCAAAGGATATAAATCTTTAATATAAGAGATGGCTATGAAATAAATTTTTTATACCATATAGGTAAAGCTAATGTAGTTGTCAATGCTCTGAGCAAACTCTATATGAGTAGTGTTACTCATGTAGAGAATGAAAATAAAGAGTTAGTTCATGCTATTTTAGACTTCCTTAGTTGGGAGTGCGTCATATTGATTCAACCAAAGGTAGATTTATGGTTCATAATCTTATTAGTAATGGAGGCAAAGTCAAATAAGGATAGTGGTCCTATTTTTCTTAAATTGAAGGAAGTAGTCCACAAACAGGAAGTTGAGGTTTCTTCTAAGGGTGATATGGCGTGCTTCATTCTTAGGGTCATTTTTCATTTCATATATTGATGATTTGAGAGGAAAATTCTATTAAAAGCTCATAGTTCTTGATATTATTTTCACCAGGTGTCGCTAAGACGTACCATGATCTATGTGAAGTCTATTGGTGGAATGGCATGATAAAGGATGTTAGGAAATTTGTAGCTAAGTGTCTAAATTGCTAGCAGGTTAAGGTTAAGCACTAGCTACTGGAAGGTTTGACTCGGAATATTAACATTCCTACTTGTAAGTGGGAAGAGATAAATGTAGACTTTATCATAGGGTTATCTCGTATATATTGACAACATGATTTAATATGGGTTATTATAGACCGGATAACTAAGTCACCTCATTTTCCACTAGTTAATAATATATTTAGCTGAGGATTATTCTAGACTTTACGTTTGAAAGTTGGATAGGTTATATGGGGTTCCCATGTCTATTATCTCGGATAGGAGCACTCATTTTACATTATAGTTCTTGAATCCTTTTTGGAAGGGTCTCGGTACACAAGTTCACCTCAGCATAACTTTTCACCCACAAAAAAATAGCCATGTAGAGTGGACCATTTGGACTCTAGAGAATATATTGAGAGCTTGCATGATCGATATTAAAGGTTATTGGGATGGTTACTTACCTCTCATTAAGTTTCCTTTCAATAATAGTTTTCACTCTAGTATCCGGATGACTCTATTTGAGGCACTTTATGGTAGGAGGTGTAGATCTTTATGGGAAAATTGGAGGTTTGTGAAGCTACTTTGATAAGGCCTAATTGGTTCATGAGGTTGTGGAAAAATTTAAGCTTATTAGAGAAAGGCTGAAAATAGCTTAAAGTAATCAAAAATTAAATGAAGATGTAAGGAGAAGAGAACTTCAGTTTGCATTTGGGTCTATTTGAAAATTTCACCCATAAAAGGGGTGATGAGATTTTGTATAAAGGGGAAGATTAGTCCTTGATATATTGGGTCTTAAATACTTTTTAGAAGAATTAGCAAATATGGCCTATGAGTTAGATTTGGTCGTAGGCTTAGCATCAGTACACCCAGTCTTAGATGTGTCTCTTTAGAAGAAGTACATTAGTTGTCCAACTTTAATAGTGCTCGTAGAGAGCATAGGTGTGATAGATAGTCTCTCTTATAAAGAAGTCCCAATTGAGATTCTTAATCGTTAGGTTTATAGGTTGATAAATAAGAAATTAACCTGGGTGAAATTTCTTAGGAGAAACCAATTAGTTAAGGAAGTTACTTAGGAGAAAGCAGATCTAATAACCAAGTAACTTTACCTTTTTCCTTCCAGTTTGGTATTAATTTGAGGTAGTAGTCTCCACTTTAGTAATCTTATCAGCTTCATGTTCCTTTAGTTTTCCTTATGCTCTTAGTATGCATACATGTCTCATGAATCTAGCTCAATTTATATTTTAGTCAAATATCAGTTACCATGTCAATACTTTATCTTTAGAACTTAGTTCTTGGGATCGCAACTCTTTCTCGACCGTTTTAGCAAAGGTAATCTTATTCAAGAATGAATGTTCCCAAGATGGAGATATTGTAGTACCCTAAAAGTCCCTAAGATCATATATCAGAATTGTCACAGAAAACTAAATAAAAACCAACTAATTTCTTTTAGAATAACTCACTGTATGAGTTGTGTAATCAAACTATGAGTCATGGGCTAAATCATGGTAAGTAGTATAATAACCAAGTAAGTCCCCAGTCCCCATGACTATACACATGTCATGGTTTTCTAGTATGAGCTGTAGTGTGACTCGTTCTGAGCAATAAAACAAAAATTCTTGAATTGGTAAAACTTTCACTAGTGGTCATGACTTGAGGCTAGGATCTATAAGACTAGAGCGAGTCTTAAAGTTATGCTAATCTTGGATAAAATCTGAGCATGGTATAGTGTAGGGTAATTTGAGAATGGATTAGTTAAAGGTTAGTGGTTTGAAATGATTTTATGATAGCGAAGATGCTAAGGTATCGGTAGAAACTTTCAGATGTGAATTCAGGTGAGTAAAACTCCTAATATCAAATTTAACGTAAAAGGGTTAGTTTGAAATGTTGAAATATGAGGGTATGTTGTAAAAATGGCAAAATTGGAAAAAGTCCTGAGTTTCTGCCTCACCTAACCCACTATAACGAGTGGAAAGCCTCTGCCACTGCATCACTATAGCATAGTTTTTCACTATAACAGAAGTCGACTTTGGTTAATCCTGTAATTATGAGCGGATCCCTCTATAGAGATGTTTCTATAGTAGGATATGTACTGAATAATGTAGAAAACATCCCAAAAATGTTATTTTCATTCTATATTCATCTAAGGGCTAAGATAGTCAATTTTGGGAGATTTTAACCTATTTTTCATTAGTTTCCTTCATTAAGGTGAGTTAATCCATTCCATTTACTAGATTTTCGATACTAATCATAGAATTACTAGTTTTTGGATTTTGGAAAGGATTTGACTTGTCATAGGTGATTTTTTTGGTGTAAATAGTTGAATTGTGAGGAAAATCCTTAGGTTTTGGTTAAAAATTATTAATTTTTGATTGCATGCTTAGAATTCACCATTATATTTATGAAATTTATAGAACTAAGGTTGAATAATTGTATAAAATCTAAAAATAGGAGGAATGATCATGACTTAGGCCTTGGGGTTATGGGATTACGTTGTAATCCTTGAATGTATTAGGTCATTATCTGAATTGTGATCATATTATTGTTTTTAGACCATAACTAAGACAAAATGACATGGAAAGGCAAGACTCAGGCTCATTTGTATAGTGCAAGCTTGGATTGAGGCAGGTGATGGTTTAAAGTAGCTAAAATCCAACTTGATTTATGTGTGCATGTTAATTATCTCTTCGTATATTTATTGTAATGTATGGTCAAGAAGTTATTTATTAAATGATATACTAAATGTTAATCATATCTAATGAGGTTGTATTGGCGACATGTTGATTGTACAAGTATGGTTGTTATTTTCTCATTATAGGTGTAGTTATTATGATATTTGTTGATTATTGTCGGATGTATTGGTATTTAGGCATCTTCTTGAATTTTTTTTTTATTATTGTAGGATGCACTTATATTTGTACATCGTTATGGGATTGGTTAATATAAGGTTGGCAGGTACTAGATATCTAGGATTTTGTTTTGTGGACAAGAACTCGTCTCCGCAGGTCATAGCTAGTGGGCAACTAAAGGACCATTAGCATGTGTGTACAAAGTATTGGTAAGTGTGATGGTTTCTTAAATGGACCAGATTTATTGGTACAAGAATGATTAGATTGGAGCACATTAGGAGGGACTTCCACATGTGGATGATAGCTTGGAACCCGGAGAAACCATTGACCAATAAATACACAAGTCCATAGGCAATCAAAATGCCAATTGGGCAATAAAAAATGGACCTTGTGGAATATTTTATAATTAGTCACTTTTAGACTATTTTTCTAATAGGCTATTTTTTGTAAAGACAATAAATATAAATAGATACCTTAGCTATTTTCATACTTAGATTTTGGATGAATGAATTGTCTTGAATAGACATTGATATTTGGTTACTCTAGATAGGGTAGTAATTCGGTTAAATGCTAATTGTTAGATTAGATCGAGAGATTAGGGTGGATTGCTGAATTATTTGTGTTATCTTCTTTGGTTGATTGATCAATGATGGATTTGATTTGGTTTCGCGGCCCTTTGATTGAGTTTTTTTTTCTCTCTTAGTTTAATTTCTGTTCATTTGAGCCTTTGTTTCTTTACTTCTCATCTCCAATTTCTCATATATCTTTTTTTTTTAGTTTAATTCTAAATTTTTTGTATCGATTCAAGTGATTTTGGTTCCTTGAGTGAATTGAGATTTATGATTATCGGCATTGTTATTATTTGATTGGATCCTTGAGTGGTCCGGGCTAAATTTTAAATGATTGATATATCTCTTTTATTGTCTATTTACTTATGTATTTGAGATGAGGTGTAGCATATTATTATTGTGTCATGGTTTGTTGACTTGGATTGATACTAGGAAACATGGTATTGACTTATTTTGTTTTCTAGATTGACTTGTACTTGACTGAATTCTGTGGTGTTTTTTGAAATTCTAAGTGTCACTAATTGAGGTAAAATTTAATTAGAAGGTGTTCATGGTTGTTCTCATTTACTAAGTTATGGTTACTTGTTCATATTTCTTATTTTAAGTTGGCCGATGAACCTACCAATGCACCATTGTTTGTTGTGTACTGATATTACATGTACTTTTTTTAGTTGAGTGTAGACCATTTTTTGGAGACTACATGAGACCTCAGCTTTAGAGAAGACTGCATTCGACTCAAGGGTTAGCTACATCTTTTGGGAAGCCATGAGTCCTCTACTTTAGTTGTTTTCCACTTGTTTCGGACATGGATATTTTTCTCTAGTGTGGGTTGACCCCATTTATTAACAATCGTAGTTGGTACAATGATATTCAGATTCTTAATGTTGTTTTAGACATTTATTTTAATTCTGTATTCACTAATATTATTAGAAAACTTTGTGATATTGGATTATTTGATGAAGTGCTTAGTTTATTTTGAATTTGCTTAAGTGTTGGATTGAGTAGTCTGAGTTAAATGGTTTTTCTACTTTAGTGACACTCATACAAATGAGGACCAGAGAGACAACATTTTCTATAAGGGGCCAAGAGTCTTTGCCACCACCCATATGTAGACAATCACGAGTCGTGAGGCAAAATTTCCCTATATCAATAACTCAACCCAGAAACCACAATTCAAGGGACAACTCATAAATTCCAGGCACAACTCGTACCCTAGACCTAGGAAGACTGAACGTAAAAAATAAAGGGGTAGTGTCATACTGTTAATATTTATGAAGACTAAACTACATAGTTTGAGTCCTATTAAGGGGAAGTTAAAAGACCCTTAGTCAATTTTTCCCCTTTGCTTTCCCCAAAATATCTCAGACAAAAGAAAAGAGGCGATTAGAATCTCAAGACAAATTAGGGTTCTTCTCTAAAAACTTTGAGAATTCAAGTGTCTTGCAAGAATTCTCTAACTCAAGTATGTGGGATTTCAATGTATATCCTTTCACCTTTGTATCCCAAAATAACTTTGTAAATTCTAGTTTCTCAATAAAGTATGATTTAAGGTTCATATTTAATTTACTGTTTTCCATAAACTCTTGCCTTCTCATGATTCCTATTCTATTATGACATGGTTTCCATTATTTTACATCTAGTATGTTATTATCCAATATAAATTGAATACTATCATGATTTCAAGTAAATTTCATATGAATCATTTATGTTTTAAAGGATAATTCAGACTATTAATGTTTTTTAAGAGAGAAAGCATGACTAGTTTTTAGTACACAGACTTTTAGAATAATTATAGATTAAATAGGTTCTTTCCTAGTTTTCAAAACATCATTTTTATATGATCAATAAATATATTATCAGTTGGTAGTGGTACTTATGAAATATTTTGGGTTTTGGCCCTTGCAAATTTCCTGGGTTTTGAGTCCTCTGTTTATCATACGACTCACCATATCGGTCATATGGTGTGGGTATGGGTCTAGGGAACCTAGTCGTATGTTGTTCAGTATGATATTGTCCAAGTTCTATCCAAGGTATGAGAAGACTCCACACGAGTCGTATGTTAAAGTGACGAGTAATATAAGGTCCAATAATACGTTGTCTAGTTTTTAGCCTTTGATTTTCTACTTAGGGTATGACTTAGAGGTAATTATTGTATGGTGATGATACGAGTAAGTCAAGAGAAGTCGTATATTGGATAGAATATGGAGTCCAATTTTCTGTGTTGGATATGATTGGGGGATACCACTCGTATGATGTGGTTATGAGTTGAGGATTCCAATAGTACCAACCTGCGGAAATTTTTACAGTTTAAGTTGGGGGTATTCTGGACATTTCCCATCTTAAGTTCTTTTGAACCCATGACATAAAACACCTTTGGAGGCTTCCTTAACCTATTACTCTCAATTAGACACTCTTTAAACACTCTAAAATCTCTCTCAATCTCTTGGTTTAAGAAAAGGCTAGGGTTTCTTCAAGGTTCTGAATTAGGGGATTTCAAGGGTAAATCTCTCCATCTTTCTTGGTATCTAAGGCATGTTATTCCTCTCTCATTGTTTTTTAACTAAAGGTATGTTTTAATGAATGGTTTTCATGGTATTGTTGTGGCATTATTTGGGGTTTTGAAATATATGTTGGGGTTTTGGTTGTTTATGGTTTGATAAAGTTGTCCCATGTTTTACTTATGGATTTCATGTTATATTTATGGTTGTTAATATATAATTGTATGGGGATGGTCAATTGATACTTGGTTTTGGTTTTGGAAACTATATGCCCTCAACATATTTGTTAGAATGCCTATGAGAATGGTTTTGTAACATAGTTTGACTCTTATTGAAATCTTTGTATTCAAAGAGGTAATGGAACTTAAATTGGTTTAGTTGGTTTTAAATAATTTAGAAAAGCCTTGATGGGCATAGGTTTTGTTTAATTGGAAATCTTGTGGGGTACATGGGAATCTCCTAAGTGTTGTCTAAAGAATTTTCTTGCAAGATATAGTCGGTATGACGATAACACTTCATAATGCCTTGGTAAATAAATTCTGGATTTAGTGGTTTGGTTTTGTGGTAAAGGTTTTAATTGGGAGATAATGACGGGTTGTGATAGCTAACTATGGAGGTGTGAGCCTGATGGACGGACACTGGAAAATTATGTTTGCCGACATGAGGGTTGGTTATGGTGACCATATACTTGTAAGGTACAAGGGAATCCCCTAAGTTTATAATTATATATATGTATCATTAGGGGAGAAGGGTACATGGGAATTCGTGGCCTCTATGATATCTAAGGTTCTTGCAGGTATATGCACTGGAGCCTGTTCAGGGGGTAATATGGACCCATATAGACCATGGGTGGATTATGATGGTAAACCTACACTAAACTAGGTTAAAGTTATAAATGCATGTTAAACACGATTTCCCTTTCTCGGCATGGAATATATATGTATGTATGTGACTGCATATGGTTATTTACTTTTGTTTTAAGTAATGGTATTATTTTATCCTTATCCTGAGTACATTCTAGCGTTCACCCGCTAATCGTCTTCAAATGTTGTATCCCCGTGTGATGCAGGAATCAGCCATACTCTCAGTGACTTGGATTCAGGGACAATATTTATGTCAGACTGAAATAGTGAGCTTCTATACTCCGAAAGACTCTATTTCATGCTATGGACTTCTTTTTATAATTTTTGTTGTTTCTTAGACTTTGGTTTTGGCTATGGTCAAGTGCATATCCTGATTGAATATTTTTGGATTTTAGTTAGAGGCTTTGTATGACTCCTATGGGCATAGGCAGTATCGGTAATGACATCAACTTTGAAATTAGTATTGGTATTGGGGTTGACACTGGTTGGATGTTTGGTTGGATATTTGGTTGGTTATTTCTATGAACAACTTGTTTTTTCCAATAAATATTGTTATAACTTGTTATGTGTTCGAAATTCATCCGACATAGGGTGTAGGGTGGTTATGGTTGGGTCTTAGGGTGGTCTTCGGTCTGTGTTGGACTTGAGATTCCCATCATGACTAGGTCCTGGTTTGGTTCATGTGAGATTGGTATCAGAGCCCTAAGTTTATGATCACTTGGGAGTCCACAAAGTTGTGTTGAGTAGAGTCTCTTTTAAGGGTCTATAGCACTCCACACTCATAAGGTAGAGGCTACGAGGCATTTAGGAATGATTCTCTTTCTTGTGTTTTTTTTGAGCTGTAGAGTCTAAGGTCCTGAATTCTCCTCTAATTCCTATTTTTCTTTTTTTAGATCATGCCTTCTTGATGATCTGAAGGTCACAAAAACTCCTCTGTCTTACCTGAGGACAATATTGATAGGACCTATTCTACTTATAGGGTTGAGACCCCGTTTAGGGGTCCAGTCCTTAAATACCCTCCTAGAGTTCCATCGGTTCCCTCCATTCCACCTCTATCTCTCCAAGATGATGTGATGAATGCTGAGTTTCATTAGTCTATTCATATGATGGCATATTTAGTAGCTTATCAAGCGGAGCGTGGTACATCTGTTAATCCATACTCTGAGGCTACAAGGGTTGGCTAGTTCATGAGGTTGAACCCTTTGAACTTTGTTAGCGTTAAGGTGGGGGAGGATTCTTAAGGTTTTCTAGATGAGATGGAGAAGATATTTCGTGTTATCCATACCACTAATATGGAAGTTGTGGTATTTTCATCGTACTAGTAAAAAGATATGGCATACAAGTGGTACAAAGAATAGGATCAATCCAGGGGTGACGGTGATAAGTCAGCTTTATAGGAGGATTTCTCTAATGCTTTCCTGGACTGCTTTTTTCCTCAGGAGTTGAGGAAAGATAAGGTGGAAGAGTTTGTCAATCTGAAGCAAGGCTAGGTGACCATCAAGGAGTATGCCTGGAAGTTTCACCAATTATACTGGTATGCTATGGATATTGTTTCTAGCATGAGGGATAGAATGAGTATATTTGCTTTTGGGTTATCCCGAGACTTGATATTGGAGAGAAAAGAAGCCTTATTGATCAAGGACATGGATATCTTTAGGTTGGTGGTGGAGAAAGGAAAGAAAAAGTGGGATGAGATAGAGGAGATGTAGGACAAGAAGTTTAGGTTCTCTGAGCAGGGTGGTGGACAACAACAAAGTGGCAAGGATGGAGGAAAGTGTCCTAAGAAGAAGTGGGGCAACTCTGGGTTTTTCTCGATGGCTTGTGCTCTTTACCTAAAGTCCCCGGGTGATAGGCGCTTCTATGGTGGCAATAACTTTAGGGCACAGGGTGCCCAATCTCAGGATGTTGGGGCCCAGTTGGCTTTATTATATCCTCCCTACAGGTTTTATTGTAGATTGCATCAGAGTTTCTGTGATGAGGGAAGGAACAGGTGCTTCAACTTTTGTCAGGTAAAGAACATGCTTAAAAATTGCCCTATTGGCAAGTTTTCTTCTGGGCCAATCAAGTTTCATGTTGCTTCATCTTCAGCTACGGTACCAAAGGTTGCACAATCTAGTTTTGGAACTTGTCGAAATCGTCTCTATGCTTTTACTACCTTATTAGAGTCTGAGTCATCGCCTGATGTCATGACTGGTATGTTGAAACTCTTTTCCCGTGATATGTACAGTTTACTTGATCCAGGGTCCACTCTTTTTTATGTGACCTTATTTGTTGTTGTGCATTTTGGTTTTGGTCCCGAGTGTGTTTTATACCCTTTTTCTATATCTATCCTAGTGGGTGACTCTATGGTATCTAGAAAAGTCTATAGGGGTTGTGTTTTATCGGTGGGTGGTCGGGAGACTTTGGTGGATCTGTTTGAATTAGACATGGTTGATTTTGATGTCATTTTAGGGGTGGATTAGTTGCATTTGTGCTATGCTTCTTTAGACTGTTGGACCCATAAGGTTGTCTTCAAATTCCCTAAGGAACTGGTTATTGAGTGGGAGGGTGGTTCCCTAGATCTTAATGGGAAGTTCATATAGTATCTTAGAGCTCAGAGAATGAGTTCCAAGAGGTGTCTGTATCATCTGGTCCACCTTAAAGATTCTAACCTGGAGGGCCCTTCTTTGCATTTTCTCCCAGTGGTGAATGAATTTCCTGAGGTCTTCCTTGATGAACTTCCTAGTGTTCCCCTGATAGGGAGATTGAGTTTGGGATTGATATTGTTCTGGGCACTCATCCTATATCTATTTCCCCGTATAAAATAGCTCCAATTGAGTTGAAAGATCTTAAGGAGAAACTCAAGGATCTTTTAGACAAGGGTTTCATCCATCATAGTGTGTCCTTGTGGGGTGTACCTATGTTATTCGTGCATAAGAAGGATGGTTCTCTTTATATATATATTAATTACGGAAGTTGAATAAGGTGACGATAAAGAATAAGTACCCTCTTCCGAGGATAGATAATTTTTTTGACCAGTTGTAGGGTGCTAAGTTTTTCTCTAAAATTGATCTTTGATCCTAGTATCACTAGTTAAATAATAGGGAGGTGGATATCCCTAAGACTCCTTTCCGTACCCAGTATGGATATTTCGAGTTTCAAGTTATGTCTTTTGGATTGACTAATGCCCCGGTGGCATTCATGGATTTGATGAATAGGGTCTTCCATCAGTTTCCAGATTTGTTTGTCATTTTTTTCATAGACGATATTCTAGTGTACTCTAAAAGTGATGCAGATCATGTGAATCACATCCGCATTATATTGCAGACCTTGAAAAAGTAGTAGTTGTATGCCAAATTTTTGAAGTGTGAATTCTGATTGAATGTTGTCACATTCCTAGGTCTTATCATTTCTAGTGATGGGATCATGCTAGATCCGCAGAAAGTTGTAGTGGTGAAGAATTGGCCTAGACCCACGTCTCCAACTGATATTCGGAGCTTCTTAGATTTAGTTGGATACTACAGGAGTTTTGTGGAGAGTTTTTCTATTATAGCTTCCCCATTGATTAGGTTGACTTAGAAAAGATAAAGTTCTTATGGTCTTATCATTATGAGAGTACTTTTGAGAAGCTAAAGTATAAGCTAACTTAGACTCCGGTATTGACTCTACCTAAAAGCACTGATGGGTTTATGGTCTACTGTGATGCATCTCATGTAGTACTTGGTTGTCTTCTGATGCAGCATAGCAAGGTGATAACTTATGCCTCCAGATAGTTGAAGGTATATGAGAAGAATAATCCAACTCATGACTTGGAGCTTTTGGATGTGGTGTTCGCATTGAAAATCTGGTGTCACTATTTTTATGGAGTGCATGTGGATATTTTTTTTATCATAAGAGCGTGCAGTATGTGTTTACTCATAAAGAGTTGAACCTCAAGCAAAGGAGATGGCTTGAGCTTCTCAAGAATTATGACAAGTCTTCACTACCATCTAGGTAAAGCTATTGTGGTTGTTGATTCTCGTTATAGGTTATCTATAGGGATTCTGGTTCATGTGGATGAGGGGAAGGAGGAGTTGGTGAAAGATATTCATGGTTTGGATAAACTTGGAGTTCACCTCATAGACTCTGAGGATAGAGGTGTGTTTGTGCAGGAAGTGGCACAGTCATCTCTTAGTGCTGAAATCAAGGAGAAACAGATATTGGATCCTATCTTGATGAGGATCAAGGTTGATGTAGGTAGATGGAAGGTGATGGTCTTCAAGATTAGTGGTGACAGTACCTTGCAGTACCAAGGGAGATTATGTGTTCTTGAAGTAGATGGTTTGCGAGAAAGGATCTTGGATGAGGCGCATGAGTTACACTATGTTGTTTATCATGGTTTGACAAAGATGTATCATGACTTTACAGAGATATATTGGTGGAACAATATGTAGTGGGATACGACAAATTTTGTGGCCAAGTGCATATTATGCAACTTAAAGTTGAGAACATGAGGCCCGAGAGATTGTATCAAGAAATTGAGTTGCCTAAATGGAAATGGAAGGTAATCAAAATGGATTTTGTTACCGGTCTTCCCAGTCTCAGAATTAATTTGATTCAATTTACATCATCATGGATAGGATGATGAAGTCAAATCACTTTTTTCCAATGAGAACTAACTTCTTGGCTGAGGATTATATAATGTTGTACCTCCAAGATATTATTTAGTTTCTTGGGGTACCTATTTCTATAATCTCTAATCGTGGTATGCATTTTTTTGTCTCACTTTTGGCTGGTCATTTCAGAGAGGTTTGGGACCAAGGAGAGTCTTAGTACTGCTTTTCACCCAAATCGGATGGGCAAACAAAAAGGACTATTCAGACGTTAGAGGATATGATTTGTGCTTGCGTGATTCACTATGGTGGTAGTTGGGTTTAGGACTTTCCTCTTGTAGATTTTGCGTACAATAATAGCTACCACTCTAGCATTGGAATGGCCCCATTTTATGTGTTTTATGGTAGAAGGTGTAGGTCTCCTATTGGGTGGCTCGAGGCTGGAAAGGCAAACATGTTTGGACCAGATTTGGTTCACCAAGCTATGGAAAAAGTAAAGGTGATTCAATATAGGATTAAGTCTTCCTAAAGTCACCTAAAGTCCTATGCAGATGTGTCGCATAGAAAGCTGGAATTTGAGGTTGGGGATAGGGTATTCTTAAAGGTGTCTTTCATGAAGGGGGTAATGCATTTTGGGAAGAAGGAAAAGCTCAGTACCCGGTATGTTTGTCCATATGTGATTTTGAGGAGGGTTGGAAATATTGTATATGAGTTGGAGTTGCCTTCTAGTTTGAGCTCCATTCATCCGGTGTTCTGTGTTTCTATGTTGAGGAAGTATATAGGTTACCCGTCGTAAATTGTTCTTGTCAAGGATATGGGTATTTTGGATTCCCTATATTATGAGGAGATCCTGGTTAAAATCTTTGATCAACAGGTTCATTGGTTGTGGACCAAGGATGTAACTTCGGTAAAGGTTCTATGGAGGAATCACAAGTTGAAAGAGGCTATATGGCAATTGGAAGAGGACATGAAGTCCAAGAATCCATTCCTATTTCTCATTTTGGAACTTCGTGCTCAAGGTAAATGTTGTTCTTAACCTCTTTTTTTTATTTCCTTGTTTAAGGTAAGAGTAGAGACGATTAGGTTCTTAATCTTGCTTGTACAACCTTGTTCGATCATTCGGGGATGAATGATCTAAGTGGGATAATTAAAACACCCTGGCTTTTGGCCCTTGGAAATTTCTTGGGTTTTGAGCCTTCTGTTGGTCATACAACTCACCATACTAGTCATATAGTGCAAACACGGGTCTAGGGACCCTAGTCATTTGCTGGTTAATGTGATAGTGTCCAAGTTCTATCAAAGGTACGAGAAAACTCCACATGAATCGTACGTTGAACTGACGAGTAGTATAAGGTCCAATCGTATGTTTTCAAATGTATAGCCTTTGATGTTCTACTTAGGGTACGACTTAGGGTACGACTTAGGGGTACTTGTCGTATGGTGATGATACAAGTGAGGCAAGGGGAGTCATATATTGGACAGAATGTGGAGTTCAACTTTCTGTCTTAGATACGATTGGGGGATACCACTCGTATGATGTGGTTACGAGTTGAGGGTTCCAATCGTACCCGCCTGCAGAAATTTTTACAGTTTAAGTTGGGGGTATTCTAGACATTTTTCCTCTTAACACCTCTTGACCCCATGACATTTTTGTTAAACTGGGGTAGGGGAAGGGGAATAGGGGAGGGGATTACAATGTGGGGAATCTAACCCTTACCAACAAGGTAGAAGTTCAGGTAACTAACCAACTAAGCTACTAAGATTCCCCCCCTTTTGACCCCATGACATAAAATACCTTTGGAGGCTTCCTTAACCTATCAGTCTCAATCAAATACTCTCTAAATACTCTAAAATCTCTCTCAAGCTATGGGTTAAAGAAAAGGCTAGGGTTTCTTCAAGGTGATCAATTAGGGGCATTAAAGGGTGAATCTCTCTGTCTTCCTTGGTGTCTAAGGCATGTTACTCCTCTCTCATTGTTAGTTCAACTAAAGGCATGTTTTAATGAATGATTTTCATGGTATTGTTGTTGTATTGTTTGGGGTTTTGAAATATATGTTGGGATTTTTGGTTTTTTATGGTTTGATAATGGCTTTCCATGTTTTACTTATGGTTTTAATGTTATATTTATGGTTTTGAACCTGTAATTGCCTGCGGATGGTCAATTTATACTTGGTTTTGGTTTAGGAAACTATATGCCCTGAACATGTTTTTTAAAATGCCTATGACAATGGTTTTGTCACATAGTTTGACTATTATTGAAATCTTTGTATTACACAAGAGTTGATGGAACTTAAATTGGTTTAATTGGTTTTAAATGATTTGTAAAGGCCTTAATGGCCATGGTTTTGGTTTAATTGAAAATCCTGTGGGGTACATGGGAATCCCCTAAGTTTTTGATAATGACATTGCTTGCAAGCTATAGTCAGTATGACGATACCACTTCATAATATCTTATTAAATAACTTCTAGAATTAGTGGTTTGGTTATGTGCTAAAGGTATTAATTGGGGGATAATGGCAGGTTGTGATATCTAATCGTGAAGTTGTGAGTCTGATGGACGGACACTAGAAATTAATGTTTACCAACATAAGGGTTGGTTATGTTGACCATATACTTGCAGGGTACATGGGAATCCCATAAGTTTATAACTGTATTTATGTATCATGAAGAGCGAAGGTTACACGGGAATCTGTGGGCCCTATAATTTCTACGGTTCATGCGGCTAAACACACTGGTGTCTGTTCAAGGTGTAATACTGGACCCATGTAGCCTGTGGATGGATTATGATGGTAAAGCTACATAAAACCAGGTTAAAGTTTTAAATGCATGATAAACTCGGTTCCCATTCACGACATGGTATATATATGTATGTATACGATTGCATATCGTTATTTATTTTAGTTGTAAGCAAAGGAATTTTTTTATCCTTATCTTGAGTACATGCTAGCATTCACCCACTAACCATATTCGGACATTTTGTCCCCATGCGATGCAGGAATCAACCATACTCCTCCTCCTGCTAAGTTACTTAGATTCGGGGCCATAATTCATGTCAGACTGAAGTGGTGAGCTTCCATACTCTGAAAGACTCAATTTAATGTTATGAACTTCTTTTTATACTTTTTGTTATTTCTTAAACTTTGGTTTTTGTTGTGGTCGAGGTCATGTCTCGATCGGATGTTTTTGGATTTTGGTTAGAGGCTTCGTGTGACTACTATGGGCATGCACAGTGTTGGTATTGGTGTCAACCTTGACATTAGTATTGGTATTAGGGTTTACATCGATTGGATGTTTGGTTTGATATTTGGTTAGTTATGGTTATGAACTTTTGAATATGTTTTTCCAATAAATTTTGTTATAACTTGCTATGTATTCGAAATTCATCCGACATAGGGTGTATGGAAGTTATGGTTGGGTCTTGGGGGCGGTCTCCGGTCCGATTAGGACTTGAGATACCTTACATGACTACGCCCTGGTTCAGGTCATGTCAACTTAGCACTGAGCTGGTCTAGGGTCCAGATAATGCTCAAATTACACTCTTGAATTGGTGTAGCGGATGCTGTTAAGTATTTTTACCTAAGAAGTGTATGGGTCGACTCCTCGGGGAATGTGAACAATATTTACTTTAGAGTGTGATAAACAACTACGAGTTAAAAGTAATGTAATGAAAGTAATGCAAAGAAAGTAAATTAGGGGGTTTTCAGTAACAAGTTCAGAATTATTAAATGATTTGTAAATAAGATTACCAACATAGATTGTTAAGACTTGTAATTAAGAGAACTGGGGTTACTTGAGGTCATGCTTCCATGGGTTGAGTTCATGCATGGGTGAGTAGTAGTGCATCTCTAGATTTGAAAGTAATTATGACTAGTCTAGGTTTAAGTGTCAACAATAATCTTTTGATCTAATGTCAAATCTCGCATGTGTTTCTTTAGGACACTCATAAACAACAACACCAAACAACCTATTACCTTAATTGAGTTGATGCCTTTCTAGAATTGCTATAAGTTAGAAACTCAAATTTTGTTAGCCCAATCTTATCACTCATGCTT
The DNA here is from genome assembly GCA_030864215.1 of Capsicum pubescens. Classification (NCBI taxonomy): domain Eukaryota; kingdom Viridiplantae; phylum Streptophyta; class Magnoliopsida; order Solanales; family Solanaceae; genus Capsicum; species Capsicum pubescens. Next base: position 68,511,336 of record CM061542.1, on the reverse strand, counting down.
CCTCTTTCAAGATAAATAGGATATACAAGGAGAGGTTAAGTTTGCAACCCTAACCAACATTTTAATACATAAAGATTTGGCAAAAATCATAATGATCAATCAAATACTAGAGCAAACAAATACCTATATATTAATCAACACTCACATATGCATGATCCTATGTATAGAAATTTATCTACTTATGACAATGTAAAAAGAGATATACCAAACTCTTCTTCCATTTGAGCCACAGATTCAATTTACTTAGAGAAAATAATTCCAAATCTACAACTTAAAGAGTAAAATTCTTACAATAGAGTATCAAACTACAAACTTAGAGTCTCTAAAACAGATGATAATTAGGGTTTCCAAAGACTAAAAAGCTTATATAGCATTAGTGAAAATGGGCCACTAAATTATAAGAATGCTACTGCCTGATGCATCGGTTGAGTAAGATACATCACAGAATGGGTCGGTAATGCACTGATTTGCATAAGGCTCATGAATTAGTCATAATATTTGGCTTCTTTGGGTTAGCTTCTGTTGTTTTTTATGATTCACGTCCTGGTGTGTTGACTGATATGGCAATGCATCAAAATGCTTTCTTGCTTCACCATTTTGTTTATATTTCCTTGTCCTTTTTATTAAAAATTAGCAATGAAAACTCAAGTTTGGCAATCTTCCATTCACTTCAGCGATGTGCTGAAGTGTCTTTTTCTACACTTTGTAATTTCTTTCTTCAATCTTCTATCTTCTTTTCTCTTTTTATCCTTTTGTTCTATTTTGATGACTCTTTGGCCTTTACCCTATGCTTAAACCAAATCAACATTAGAAATGTGTTAACTTAGCATTTAGGATTGTCTTTTCTTCCTATTTTTAGGGAAAAAGAGTCGTAATTTGCTGACTCATCAACATCCCCAACTTAAACATTTTCTTGTACTTGAGTAAAACAATGTACCCCCAATAAAATATCAATGTATACAAATAGTATAACTTGGGAGCTAATACATGTTTCTTTGAGAGAATATTTTGCCCTAATAATTTAGAAAACCAAGGCTTATTCTTTGCCTATCAAGATCTCTTATTGTTAATAACGAGCATCAAACAATGGCTACATGTTACTAAGCCAAGCAGTTTCTCATAGACTTCATCTAATTTTCAAGAGTGCCTAAGCATGACAATTTAGTGGCCTCACACAAAGGAGTATCTGTCCTCAAAGGATCATTTTAAATCTATCTAGGGACTAATAAACACCTCTAACTCTTCGAAGGAGGATCAAGGAAACAAGTACCACACCATAGGCTTGACTATAAGCTCCATCTCACCATTTAAAACATGTTATCTTGATGATTACCTAGGTCTCATCTTTGCCTTGTAGCGTATCCAATCGCATAAGTTCTAGGTGGACTCAATGACAAGATAAAATCAAAACCCTTTTTTGTCATGACACTCAACTATATACCTATAATGAACTTTTGGTCATTATTCATAATTCCATTTATTTTTTCCATTAGATCTTTCCCATAGCTGCGCTAAGTCATTCATGACTTGCTTGGAATGATAGTTCAGTTATCGGGCAATTTATTTGGTTTGTAGAGCCAATTCTCTGTTTATAAGTCTACGCTGGTTCTAAATGGACACTAGCAAAAAACTTCAGTAAAATGATCTCGGATGCAAATTCTGACTATTCCAACAGCTTTCAAATATTTATTTTATGCTAGGTAGACCCTTGATTCAGGTCCCAATGCACCTAAGCTCATTTCAAACTATTGGTTGAAAAGATAAAATTGATAATATGGATATGGGTACCATATTTGTTCTAAACGACCTCAAATGTAATTTGACTTTTCCAATGCATCTGGAACATCAAATTTAGTGGGGTTACGTAGCTTACTTGCAAAAATCAAAGTTTGAATTACTTTCGAGGGTCAAAACAAGTTTTTGACATTGCTGGTGCTGGTGCATCTACGATCGCTCAAGAACCTATTGCAGTTTCAATAGTGCGATCGCGATCCCTAGGACTGTGATAGTAATACCTCTATATCTGAAGGGGATATAAATGGACCCCCAATGTTACGATTTTTTCCATTTCTCACTCATTCTTGAGAGCCAAAGACGCTTAATGAGTGTGGTAACTCAAAATTGAGTATTGTGGGTGACTTTGGATCTTGGTAAACATCTTTTATCGTGATTATCATCCAAATAAGGTAAGATTCATCACTTTGTTAATTATTTTCTTTTTTGTTACCCAAAACCCCAAATCCTCTTAGGACTTGATTTTAGCCCAAAATTTGCTTGGTTTGCACCCATTTTTGAGTGTTTTGATTCCATGAGATTCATATCAAATTGGGTTAGCCTTGGGAATGTATTTTTAATAAGTAGGACCTACTTGGGGTTTTTGGTGTAATTTTTTGACTCAAAGCACAATGGTGCAATATAGGTTTCGTTATTCCTATATTGATGAGTAGATTAGGATTTTGATAGTGTGATGGGAATTTTGGTATTGTGAAGTAAAGATGGACATTCGGTGGATGATGTAAGGAATTGCAGTTCATCCTTGAGGTAGGTTTCTACCTACTCTTTCTTGAAGATGATGTATATTATATATTCCATGTGAATGTGAATGTTAAGATTGATTATGAGTAGAATGGCTTAGTCTTGATTATTGAAGTTTGGGGATATTGATGAGAAGTAGAATGACTTAGTCTTGATTATTAAAGTTTGGGTATTAGATGAGGGTTCTAGACCCATAAGGTGATATGCTTATTACCTTTTTGAATCCTATTGCCTTCTCCTAGATTGAACTAGTTTTTAGTATGAAAATTTTATGATGCTAGGTTTGGATATGATTTAAGCATTGGAACTATGGTTAGTATGCTTAAACTTAGTTGGTCTAGTCTAGTGATGTTGAAACCATAATTTGGGTAGAGATGGTTTAAATGCACATGATTCTAGATGAAGTTCTTATCTTAGGATTGTCTATGGATTACTTGACATTTATAAGTTTAACTAGATATGTTAACTTAGATTGGGGTATAAGTTACCTAAATATGGAAATTGAGGATTAGAAGTCGGATCGTCCGACCCACCTAGGCCAAGACTTGTGTTAGCCCTTGTTGACTTAGTTACGGATGCTAGGCATAGTTAAGACTTTTGAGCCTTTAAAATATGTTTACTTTGTGTCTTGGTAAATCGTGATGTATTTTCCTTTGGATAATGATTAATGGCTTATGGACATGATATTCCTATGGAAGCGATATTGGGCATTGAGAGATGTTATTTCCTCTTAGATAAGATATTAGGCCTTTAGAGATGTTATTCTCTTAGATATGATAATTAGCCTATAGAGATGATATTTTTCTTAGATATGATAATTAGCCTATAGAGATGATATACCTCATAGTTATGATAAATGACTTACAAGAATGAGATGTCTTAAAGATGTGACATGCCTCATAGTTATGAGTTATGGTTTATCGATATATTATGCGTCCTAGAAGTGAAATGCCTCCTATATGTGAGATGAGTATAGATATGTTTTTAGATTATAGAGATGTTATGCCTCGTGAATATGTTATGGCTTATAGATGGGATAATTTATATACATGATTATTGATATGATTTTCGGATACGTATGTGGCCTAAGGCCGTGATAATGATGTTATGATTATTTCAGACATCATTATTGGGCCAAGGTCTATGTGATGATATTGGTTGGATATCCGAGAAGAATTTATCCTTTTAAAGAATACAGTTGTAGTTATGAATATATATACATATATATAAGTTTTTAAAAGTTGTAGTATGATTCTTATGGTTTCATTGATTTGGATACTGGTGATGGCATGATTAGATTCGGTATATTCATGATCATTATCTATGTAAATGATATGATTCTAGTTAAAATATGATCTTATCAATATTCTCCCTAAATAAAAGTTAAAACCCACTTTTCATATTAAAAATAGATTTCTTTAAAATAATGATTGCATAACTTAATGGATAATTTATATATATATATATAAAAGAAGTTAATAATGATGTTTAAAAGAATTGACCAAGACAACTTTCGGGTCCATGAACTGATACTACTAATCACTCCGATCGTGGGATATTTTGACCCTTTTTACACTTTTATAATAATTTAGTCTCGAAGATCACTCTGAGTAATGCTTTTATATACTTACACTCTTTTTAGTCATGGCTTGAGTAAGTGCACCTATTGTTATACATATCTATATATATATACATACATACATATATATATAGAGAGAGATATAATTCTAAGGATATGCTTATATACCCGACAAGGCCAGAGGGTATTGTGATGATATATTGATAGTCGACAAGACCGGAGGATATTGTGATAATGATACTGATACCCGACAAGGATAGAGGACATTATGATGATTATATTGATACCCAGCAAGGTCGAAGGATATTGTGATAAGGATATTAACATTCAGAAAAGCTAAAGAATGATTATATTGATATACCTATGTGTACATCTACTAGTTCGAGTCTGGCTAGACCTATGTATGGCTACTATATATATATATCTATATATATACCCAACAAGGATGGAGGTTTGTTATATTAATTATGGTTTTCATAATGATGGTTATGACGATGACAATTATGAAGGAGATGGTTATGATAATGAGACTGTGATATTAATTATATACCTTATATTCATTCTTGCATGCACATCGCCTATCACCAGTATGTGCCTATGTCTATCATCTCGTATGGGAGAGCTACATTGATAAGGGTGATGACTATGCTTTGTGGTGTGTTGTATGCTGATTGGACCTTGCAAGCCGAGGGCATTAGGGTTATGTATAGGCTCGGCTAGGTATTTGGTTTTTTGGAATAGTTAGTTATTCACATTGTTATTGATATTGTTATAATTATTTTTATGTCTAGCTTATGACAGGTTTGTCATTGATATCGTATCGAAATTTTAGGTATGATTCTGGCGTCTTCTATCTTACGATTTTATTATTATGCATGATTAATTCATGATGAGACAAATGGATTAAGAACCCTAAGTATGTTAGTACAAAATCCTGATAGGGTTATAATGAGGTCTTAATATAAAGATATGATAATCTAGGTGGTGCTTCGAGTTGACCTTAAATCTATATATATTTGTATATGTATCTATATATGGAAATGGTATTACCGTATATACCTTATTATATTTTCTCATATTGTATATTCATTCCTTAGCCTTGTGTATTGATTTAATCTTCTTTTGTTCTTTATTCTTATATTGGCTACAGATATATGGTATAGTGTTGAGATTTCTGAGTATGGCATGAATAAGAGAGTTCATCCTTGATACTTTCTTAGACTTACTATGTTAGTCTCTTAGACATGAATAGGACAGGTTATCCTTATTATCTCATTTGCTATTTTATATGGTTGTTGAACATTGCATGTAGTTTCCATTCTATTTATATGTTATACATATCTGCTTTATCCTTGGAGCTCAATTGGCAATTCCTTTTTGAGTACCATTCATTTGGTACTCATACTACCCTTTTGTAGCCTAAAGATCATAGTATGGGTTATCACTATTGATATATGGATCGTGCAAAGCAACCATGGTTTGGAGACTTAGAGTGAGCTCCTAACGTTCAAAATATTACTTACCTCCCTCTTATGTATTAGATTAGTCTCTATAATATATTTGGAGATAAGTTGTATCAGTGTAATTTATTTCATCTATTCCACTTTTGTACTTTTATTATATTAGGTGCTCTTATTATATTAGAAGCTCTTGTATTGATACCACCAGGTTTTGGGAACTTTATTATGTATTTGATTTTCTTATTTTTTTCTATTTCACATTATTTTCTATTTATATTTGGGTAGTCTATTACTAGTCATTCTGAATTACGGTATTGGATTGCCTACTGGTGGGTTATAGTAAATGCCATCATGACCAGGGAAATTAGGTTGTGACAAATTGGTATTAGAGCCTACGTTTCACTAGAGTTAGTACAAAAGCTAAGTGTTTAGTAGAGTCCTGCGGATCGGTGCAGAGATGTTCATAATCTATCTTTGAGTGGCTTCAAGGACATGTTAGGAAATTCACTTCTTGACTCCTCATCATGTGTCCACATTGCTATGAACCTCATACACATTCTTAACTCAATTTTTTCTCCAATGAACAATGCAAAAGAGTCAACAAACACAACTAAGACTTTCGCATTTTTTTAGAGTTTTAGTGCAACGTCGGATTAGAGATGGATATTGAAGATCTTCAGCATTAGCCAAAAGGATTTAGGGATATCTTAGGCTCTAGTTAAGCCCATGACTACTTTAGACCTTTGAGGTTCAACATTGGGAATTGGAGTCATGATCAGAGGTACCTCACAGCCATGGATGACCATTGAGTCACTGAGTAGTTCTTAGGTAAAAGTTGGAAATATTGGTGTTCATCAATATTCTTGATCAGTTTTTAAATACGATATTATACTTTTGGATTGGGCCAGATATATGTCTCTGTTATATCTTTCTGGGAAGGACATAGTTTATGGAGTCATTAGAGGTTTAGCATTGATGATGCATTTAGTGACGAAGCATATGATAGCATATGGTTTTTTCTTTCTCCCAAGTTATGGATTAAGTGAGGTCCATAGAGAGAGCCTATAGTGATACCTATGGAGGTGGAGGCAAAAGGCTATGCCATTAGTATAGTGCTATTGGTATTCCATCTGTGAGCTTATTTTGTTTTAGCGAGATGGGACATTGGTTCAGAGAGCACCCCATATGTGAGTTAGTTGATCAAATAGAGTTAGCATATATTCCCCGCCAGCCTAGTATTTCTGAGATAGGCTATGATTATGGGAAGGATAGATATTCAACTAGAGTTGCTCTTAGTGTCAGTTGACCAGCCATTTGGGCTTAGTTGTGTTGCCCTCCAGGATTAGAGCTTCATAAGTTTATTAGTTCTATAGAGAGATCGATTAATGGTCTAAAGAGTGTCCTCAACATGGGATTTCTAGTCATTTCAGCTTATTCAGATCAGTCTCATGATGTTGTGGCATCTTTAGTTAGAGATAGTTCTTTTGGCACCAGATAATGCTTCGATCGATCTAAGTTTAGATGCATTCAGATTTAATCTCCCTATGTCTGATAGGCACATGATTGCAGATTTTACCATGATATGTGTGCCTTTATTTCCTGTATTTATTTTTATTATGTGTATTGGGGTTTTCATACCCATTGATTATTATATGCCTTGATGAGTTAAAATTGGTTATTGTGTGCCTTGTTATTGGATTTATAGTTTTATGAATGCTCCGTATTTTATTTCTTTTAGTAGTGGATTGAGTAGATCTGTATCAGTAATTCCTCTATAGGTATTGCTTTTGGGTTAGAGTCTCATTATCTTGGTATATTGGCTTTATTATCTCCATTGAGTGTTACATGATATTGATGTTCATTTTGGTAATGCCTATACATTATATTGGTGTTGATATTTCTATTACTATTACTATTACTGCTTGAGGTTATTGATATTCTTGATATTATTACTCGATAAAATTGACACTCATTGGGTAGTTGTTTAGACTAGTGTTAACTAATTAGAATTTCATTTCTTTGTGATCTTATTTGATGGCTTAAGTAGATAAGATTGATTTGATAATTTCTTTCCCACTGAGAGTGAGGTTGATTGTTTTCCCTCTGGGTTAGCTGTGTTAGATTGATTTGGGAATGTATTATTGTGTCGAAGGTAAGTTGACCTTCCATGGTTCTGTATGGTTCTAAAGATGGCAATTTAGTTATATTGCCCAATCTTGAGTTGGAGATTCGTAGACATTTCCCTTGGGCTGCGAAGGTTTTTGTATTGATTGTCCCTTCCTATTTAGCCTATTTTTTATCTTGACTCATTTAGGATCTTTTCTTTATTTGTGTCTATTTCATCACCTGATAGGGGGTTTGATATTGATGTTGAGATATCATGGAATCATCTCTTAGATTTGTTGGGTTCATTCCTTTGTGATGGTTTGTCTTTGTTATTAATTTGGAGGATGGATGCTCCTTTCTTACAGTGATGTGGTTTTTTTAGTGGAGTTGGAGAGTTAGAGACGGGTGTCCTTTCTTATGATTGCTTCTTGAGTTGGCAAATCAAAATTTCATTATCTTCATTTGTTTGTTTCATTTTCCCGATAGTGGATTTGACGTTTGCATTGGTGTCGAGATTGGTGTTTTCTTTCTTGATGAGGTGATTCATGGATTGATTGAGTTAGGATTTTCCTACTTGGGTGGATTCAGGAAATCCCCATTACATAGTTTGTTCGACCTAACAAGGCTGGGTGGAGTGTTTCTCCTTAATAATATGTGCCTATGACTATTCTTTGTCATGACGGAGTATTGGACTAGTTAGTTTCGACTTAAGTTATATCTCTCTGAGTTGCTAGAGTTTTTGCCTTTACTGGTGTGGTTTGTAGCCTTGGGGATTTTTGAGTTCTTTTTGATAGTTTGTGCCCTCCAGCAGTTATAGAGTGGGTTATTCGCATCTTCATCCAGTGAATTCATCCTTTGGCATAATTTCTATTTTGTGGCTATAGTTCGAGCCCTCTAGCTGATATTGAGTTCGTTGTTGCATTTTAGGCAATGGTATCCCTGTGGTGATTTTTTTTCTTCATTTATATTTTATATTTGGCTAGGTATGATTTAGCTCGGATATCACAGATTTGGATGCTAAGATCGATTTGAGTAGTTGGCATTGATGTGTACTTATTAGCTCTATTTTTTGTTTGACGCCTTGTAATGGTGATCTGGAGTTATAATAGAATTGGATAATGGATGTCTACCCATTTTCGGGTATTATTTGATGAAGTTGAGATCGAGCAAAGCTTAGAGTTGTGGAGTGGAGTGTCGCCTTTATTTTCAGAGTCACCTCAATTAGAATTTCAGTTATAGGATGGTTGAGACTTCTCTGTGGTTACCTATTCGGTCTTCTCTACTTTGGATCCATCATAGTTGATAAGTGTTCAAATGATGTCCCATGGACCCAATATTGGTTCTTTTATATTTGACCTCGATTTTCCAATTTATTTGGGAATTTTGGATGATATACTAAGTGGGAGTAATATACTTGAGTTGGATCTGATATAGTTTCATTCTTGATTGATAGGACATCCTGGGATGGATGGTTTAGTGATGAGTAGTTATGCCTTGATCTTCTAGATTTCAATTTGATTATCATCTGGACTAGTTGAGCATTGGCATAGATTGCATTCCATTATTATCTCAATTTATGTACCCAGATAGTGCTTTATGGGTTTATTCTAATGTTTGCCATATGGACTTTGAGCGTATCAATTTCAGTTTTTTGAGATCTCTATGATAAGATTTTGTGGATGGGACTCAGGTAACTTTCTCCTAGTTTGGAGTGGATAACAGGTGTGATACGGTAAAGTATGGTTATATTTGGGTTTGGAATCAGTAGTATGACTCATGTCTTGGGTTGATTTTGGCTCAGGTAACCTTTGATGATTTATGCGAGTACAAAGATAATATCAATGTATTGTGTTCAGATTTGTGTGCATCAGCCTTTTCAGTTTAATTGGAGGCCTGTCAGTGGTTGAAGTTAAGTTTTGAGTATTTGGATGTAAAGTGAGGGTGCTAATTCAAAAAGGGATACCTGTGGTAAATCCCTTGGAAGTGTTCTCTCTTCGTGCAGGTTATCTCGGAAGTCATTCTTGGAGTATGCAGGCCCCATATCTCATCCTTTCAAGCTTTTGTGATTCTTTCTATCTGTTGACTTTCGAGGACGGAAGTTCTTTTAGTAGTGGATATTGTAATGACCATTTCAGCTATTTTTCATAATTCCATTTATTTTTATGATTAGAGCTTTTCCTTAGCTGCCCTAAGTCATTTATGACTTGCTGGGACTGGCAGTTCGGTTACCGGGTAGTTCATTTGATTTATAGAGCCAATTCCCTGTTTAGAAGTCTTTGCTAGTTCCAAATGGCCACCTGGAAAAAACTTTAGTAAAACAATCTCATATGTTAATTTTGACTGCGCCAGCGGCTCTGAAATATCAATCTTACGCTAGGTAGAACTTTAGTTTGGGTCTCAATGTACCCGAGCTCATTTCGATCAATTAGTCAAAAAGTTGAAAAATTAGTAATATGAATGTGGGACCCATATTTAATCTAAACGACCTCGGATGGAAAATTTGACTTTAGCAACGTGTTTGAAACGTCGAATTTAGTAGGGTTACATTGTTTACTTGCAAAAATCAGAGTCTGAATGAGTTCTAAGGGTCAAAAACAAGTTTTTGACTTTGTTGGTGCAGGTACATATATAATCGCACAAGGACCTATTGCGTTACAATAGAGTGATCGCTATCCCTAGGACTGCGATAGTGATACCTCTGTACCTAAATGTTCTATAAAACGACCCCCAATGTCACAATTTTGGTCATTTCTCATTCATTATTGAGAGTCAAAGACCCTAAATGAGTGTGGTAATTCAAAATTGAGGCTTATGGGTGACTTGGGATCTTGCTAAATATCTTTTATCATGATTATTATCTAAACTAAGGTAAGATTTCATCACTTGATTGATGAATTTCTTGATTTTTGACCCAAAACCCCAAATCCTCTTAGGGCTTGATTTTACCCCAAAATTTGCTTAGTTTGCACCCATTTTTTGTGGGACTTGGTTCCATGATCTTGATATCTTGTTGGATTGGCCTCAAAAATGTATTTTTCGTACGTAGGACCCACTTGTCATTTTTTGTGTCAATTTTGGACCCGAAACACAATAGTGCAATATGGGTATTGTTATTCTTGTATTGATGAGTAGATTATGATTTTGATAGTGTGATGGCATTTTGGGATTGTGAAGTGAAGATGGGCGTTCGGTGGTTGATGTAAGGATTTGCGGTTCGACCTTGAGGTAAGTTTCTACCTACTCTTCTTAGAAGATGATGTGTATTACAAATTCCATGTGAATATGAATGTTAAGATTGATTATGAGTATAATGACTTAGTCTTGATTACTGAAGTTTGGAGATTAGATGAGGGTTTTGGACCCATAAGGTGAAATGTTTATTACCTTTTAGAATCCTATTGCAATCTCCGTAGATTGAACTAGTTTGTAGTATGGAAATGTTATGATGCTAGGTTTGGGATGTGATTTAAGCATTGGAACCATGGTTAGTATGCTTAACCTTAGTTGGGATAGTCTAGTGATCTTGAAATCGTAATTTGGGTAGAGTTGGCTTAAATACCCATGTTTCTAGACAAAGTTCTTATCTTAGGATTGGTTATATATTACTTGACATCTATAAGTTGAACTAGATACCTTAGCCTAGATAAGGGTATAAGTTTCCTAAATATGGAAATTGAGTATTAGAAGTGGGATCGTCCGATACTCTTAGATCAAGACGTGTTAGCCCTTATGAACTTAGTTGTGGATGCTAGGCATAGTTGAGACTATTGAGCCATTAGAATAAGTTTACTTTGTGGCTTGGTAAATCATGATGTAGTTTTCCCCAGATAATGATTAATGGTTTATGTCCATGATATTCCTTATATAAGCGATATTGGGCCTTTTGAGATGTTAAATCCTCTTTGATGTGATATTGGGCCTTTAGATATGTTATTCCTCATAGATATGATAATTGGCGTATAGAGATGATATTCTTCATAGTCATGATATATGACTCACAAAGATGAGATTTCGTATAGATGTGACATGCCTCATAGTTATGAGTTATGCTTTATCGAAGCATTATGCCTCCTAAAAGTGAGATGCCTCCTATATGTGAGATAAGTATATATATGCTTTATAGATTATAGAGATGTTATGACTCATGAATGTGTTGTGGCTTATAGATGGGATGATTTCCATACATGATTATTAATATGAGTTTGGGATATGTATGTAGGCCTAAGGCTGTGATTATGATGTTATGATTATTTCGGACATCATTATTGGGCCAAAGGCCGTGTGATGGTATTGGTTGTATATCCGGGAGATATTTATCCTTTTAAAGGATACGGTTGTAGTTATGAATATATATACATATATATATATATGTTTTTATATACAGATCTCTCTGGTATGGGATCGAGAAACATGTGGTGTGATACTTATGGTTTCATTGATTTTGATACTAGTGATGGCATGCATAGATTCAGTACCTTCATGATCATTAAATATTTAAATGATGTGATTCTAGATAAAATACGATCTTATGTCTATTCTCCCCGAATAGAAGTTAAAATCCACTTTTCATCTTAAAACCAAATTTCTTTATAATAATGACTGCCTAACTTAATGGATAAATTATATATATATAAGAGGCTAATAATGATGTTTTAAAGAATTGACCGAGAAAGATTTTGAATACACAACTTGATACTACTAATCACTCCGGTCGTTAGATTTTCCGACTCTTTCTACATTTTTATAATGATTTAGTCCCAAAGATCACCCCGGGCAATGAATTTACGAACTTACATTCTTTTTACTCATGAATTGATTACATGCATCTATTATATATATATATTGATGATTCTGAGGATATGCTTATATACCCGGCAAGGCCGAAGGGTATTTTTCATGACCTGTACCAGGGTCTAGCCATGACAGGTATCTCAACTCTACCATGGTTCAGAGACCACCCCCACCTTCTAACCTCATAAGCATAAAATAATAGTATTAACAATACGTAAGACAATTTAACAATAATAAATGATAGATAAATGAACCAAGGTAGGGTTTCTAAGATTTCAATAATTCCCAATCCACAGTTGTCCACATAAATGCTCTAATAGAACTGAACATTATCTAGGTCGGGATATGCCACCGACTATAGCCAAAAAGGGACCCAAAAATGGTCTAAAACATAAGGAAACAAACTGTGAAATGACGGGCCATTGGGACAATGGAGTCTCATCACTTTAAAGAAACTCCACAGACCTTCTAATCTACCTAATGTTGTACAGAGGCAAAAGAAGTGTCTTTGGACCCTACATTATAAAACAATATAGCATCCTAGGATGATTAGCAGGGTGAACACTAGCATTTAACTCAAGGATAAGGGGTAAAAAAATATATATAAGATGCTGAGATAAGGAACAAGGCTTAATCATGAGATTTAAAATCATTAACCTAGACTGCATAGCTTCGACCATCATAAAGGTACCCATGGGCTATATGGTTCTAGCTCCCCTAATCGAAAGGGACACAATCCGTGTTGGCCATATGAACCAACAAAAAATGAGGGAAAGCTAAAGATATTAGGGAAACTAGCCATTCCCCAAAACATATATATATATATATCAAGCGTGACACATGCAGACGGTCAATAAGATCCTCACATTGGCACTCGTGGTTTCCAGTATTTCCCTTCAGCACCTCCACTTTTCATGGTGAGCTAATCAACCCCCTTTAAGCCTAATTAAAACATTTATACATATTCCCAACCATAAAGCTAGGAGTTATCTGTTAAGGCATTTACCGAATGGTATCATCATACTAATCAAACTAGATTGCAAGCCAATGTCTTTATGCCAAACCAAACTATTTTGCCAACTGGAACTCCAAACCATCAACCAATAGGACTACAACCCATTTAGCCAACTAGGACTCTAACCAATCAACCAATAGTACTCCGACCCATTTAGCCAATTGGGTCTCTAACCCATCAACCAATAGGACTTCATAATATTTAGCCAATTGGGACTCAAACCCATTTATCCAACTGGACTCTAAAGTTCCAATTCAAAATCAATCCATAGCCACCAAGGCCTTTCTAAAGACATTTATGTTCCATTAACCTTTTATGAAAAGCAAGGTTTCACAACTAAAGAAATTTATGCATTTATCCATGTCTCAAATTAAATTTCACAAACTGGGTTGAGGTTAAAGTCAATTCCAAACAATTAAACCATCAAGTTTGAGGAAATTCATGTTCCTTATTCCAATTCCCAATCCCATGTATTTAAATAGTTAAAATTCATGAAAATACAGTATAAATAATCAATTCAAAACCATGGATATTCAATTCATTTAATAACCATTCCAAACACCTCAACCCATATTCATAATACAACAATTAAACCACATGGATAACAATTAAATACATGCTTTTACAAAAAAAATCAATTTAGAAAAGAGATACATGCCTTAAGTACACAGGAATTTGCAAGAAAATTTGGGGCTTGGAACCCGGATGATGAATCATCTATGAAACCCTTGAGTTTTTCTTGGGTTTTGAGTTTGAGAGTGAAAGGGAGCAATTTATCTTTGAAAAACTTATGAAATAAACTTATTTTATGTTTAAGGGTCATACATGGGTGAAAGGACTCAAAAGGCCCTCACCCCACGTAAATAAAATAAACTTCACAAAAATTTGGCCTTATCGTGGCATGCCAATATTACGGAGACTATCCTCCATGACTGACCAATATCATGGAGGGTAGCCTTTGTGACAAGGTGATATCGTGGAGGCTTACTGCCTCAAAATTCCAAAATGACCCCGAACCCTTTTCAAAAATTTTAAAACTCTTTGGAGGAACCTATGACATACCTAAACACAATTTAAGTCAAAAATCAACATTTATGACACGTGAATATAAAAGATAAAATCATCCAAGTTTCAAGGGCCTTACATTATTGTAATGATATATTAATACCCGACAAGGCTAGAGGATATTGTGATAATGATATTGATACCTGACAAGGCCAGAGGACATTGTGATGATAATATTGATACTCTTTAAGGTCGAAGGATATTTTGATAAGGATATTAATTCTTGGAAAGGCCAGAGAATTATTATATTTATGTACCTTTATGTACAATGAAACACACTGGGTATCTGTCCCTTAGAAAATATCCTAGATTTCTGGTCTCTGGACATGATACGACTAGGGGGAATTACTCGTACACTGGGATACAAATGGTATGGGTTATTCATATGATGACCAGTTTTGGGTGGTAGGTTGGATTTCATTTCTAGAATAGTTAAGTTTTGGGTGGAATGAGTCATATCATTGGATACGAGTTGTTTGGTTACTTTACCTAATCTTAGAATAGGTATACTAAGTTAGATATGAGTATGAGTGTCTCACCATGAGCCATAAGCCAGGGTACGAGTCGTACCATAGACTCGTATGGATGGCAGTGTTTAATACCCTTTTAATTTTATTTTTCCAGGGGTACGGGTCGAGGGTACTATTCATATACTTAGATACGACATATTTTTGAGTGAGTCATACCTTGGACAGTGTTAGGTACAAGAGATATATCCTTGTGTATGAGTGGTGGGTACTACTCATATTGGAGGGTACGATTGATATGGATAGTCGTACCCACCTGATTGGGTTTTTGGGAGTTTAAGTGAAAGAAATCTGGACATTTCCCCAATTAACCTAAAAAGGGCCCACGACCTTTAACTCAATTGGGGTGTTATTTGCCATATTATTCTATTCTTTAACACTTAGAAAAAAACTTTCTAATCCTCTCTAAGACTTTTTGGCAAAGGAAGCTAGGGCTTCATCTTAAGGACTAATTTGGGACTTGTGTTGGTGATTTCTCTCCATCATCATCTTTGTTTAAGGCATGTTCTCTTCCTTCATTGTTAGTTCCAATGAAAGGCATGGTTTTATACAATATTTTCATGGGTTGATTATTGTATGGTTTTGGTTTTCCGAATATAATTTGGGGGTTTTGGTTATAAATGCATGGTTATAGTTTTCCTATGTTTTAATTATACTTCTATATGCTTTGATGGTGGTTTTGGATAATTGGTTGCATGGGAAATGGTTATTTGGTAATTGGTTTTGTTTTTTGGAAATGCTATACCGCCAATATGTTTGATAAAATGCCTAAGAGAGTGTTTTCACTACATTGTTTGATTTTAATGGAGCTTATGCATAGTTTAAACTTGGTAATGGAACCCTAAATGATTAAATAGTTTGGAATGGTCAAAATGGAATAGTTTTGGGTTGAACAATCATTCTTGTGGGGTACAATGGAATCCCCCAAGTAATCATAATAATGGAACACTTGTGGAGTACATGGGACTCCCCCAAGTTAATTAGACAATAGAATGTATGGGTACATAGGAATCCCTTGACATAAAAAATGTTTGGCTAAGGACAATACTTGCAAGTTATAGTTGGTATTATGATACCACTATGTAGAGCCTAGGTTAATAATAATGGTTTGGTTGGTTGGAAATGGTTTTAATTAGGCAATAATGGCGGGGTATTTTAGCTAATCGTGAAGGTGGGAGTTCAATGAACGAACACTGGAAACTCATGTTTACCGACATGAGGGGTAGGTCATGGCGACCTTATATGATATTGTGATATACATGGGAATCCTCTAAGTACATTGTACACATATATCATGAGGGTAAGGGTACTTTGAAATCCCCTACTCTAAAGGTATCTACGGTTCGTGCGGCTATACGCATCCGGGCCCATTCAGTGGGTTACACTGGACCCATATCGCCTGTGGGTGGTTACGGACGGTTAAGCTACAGATACCCAGGTTAATGATTTTAAATGTATGCTAAACCTGGTTCCCTTTCCCAGCATAGTTATATATGTGTGTATGGTTTGTATGCATGTGGTTGGTTTACTTGGTTTTGTTTAATAGAATTATTTTTTCCTTATCTTGAGTTCATGCTAACATTCACCCGCTAACCCATCTTCAAGTGGTTGTATCCCACACTATACAAGAACCAGCTGTTCTACTCCTACATATTGATCAAACTTTGGGATAAGCAATTGGATTAAAGTGGTGAGCTTCAATCTTTTTTAAAGGCTACATTTCATGGATGATATTTCATACTTTAGTTTATTTATGGATATTGGTTGTGGATATGGTTGGGGGCATATCCCAATCAAATTTTGGTATTCTCTTGGATAGGGGATTTTGTGGAACTACTATAGCTTGGAATAAGCGGGATCGGTATTGGTGTCAACCTTAGAATTGACATTGGTATTGGGGATGATACCACTGGAAAAAATTTCTCACTGTTCCATCCTTTTATGTTATGTTATGGAACTTGGTTTGGTTATGGTTTTTTATTATAGTTAGGTTTGGTATTGGCTATCAATTAGGTATCAGATGATCGGACTTGTTTGGGTGGTCACGGTCATAGACCTATCCCAGAGTCTTGGATTATGTAATTACTTTACCTTGATATATATTAGGAATTCATTCGACTCAGGGTATGCACTGGAAGATTGGGTTGGCTATTGGGGGAGGTCCCCGGTCCTAGTTGGACCTTGGATGCCCATTACGACAAGGCCCTTGGTCGGGTGATGTCAAGTTAGTAACAAAACTTTAGGTTCATAGTCAATTAGGAGTCCACAAATCTGTGTCTAATAAAGTCTCTTTTAGGGGTGTGTAGTGCGCCACACTCATAAGAGAGAGGCTACAAGGGATTTAGGAATGTTTCGCTTTCTTGGTATTCTATTTTCAAGCTTGGAGTCTAAGTAATAGAATTTCCTCTAATCCTTGTTTGTTCGCTTTTCAGATCATGCCTCGACAATCTGGAACACATGGAAATTCACATGTCCTATCTGGGGAGGATGTTGATGGGGTACTCCCTAGAGTTCGCACTAGATCTCAGGGTCCTATACCAGATTGTTCTGGAGTTCCCTTGATTGCTACTAGTCATCCTTAAGGTAAGGTGACTAATGCAGAATTTTTCCAATTAATACATGTTATTTCTTAGTTGGTTGTTACCCAGGCTAAGCGAGATACTAATAACGGTCAAACTACACCTCTCTTACGAGAATGTAAGCGATCGTTGTCAATAAATAACCCAACTAGGTTGGGGTCGAATCCCACAGGGAATGTGGTGTGATTTGAGTTATCTGCGACTTAATCAACTGATAGTTATCAGTTTCCTGTGAATGGGGATTTTTGGAAAGGTAACAAATAATTACTTCTCAATTTAGTATTTGAAATCAATATGATAAGGAAAACCAGAGTTATGTTCACTATAGGTGTTGGGATTTGACAGACGCTAGTAACGGTTCAAGATTCTTGTGGTAGGTAGGAACAACAGACTATCCTTGTCGAAGTTATATCTAAATGTTTCTCAACCTATTTAGATATTTAACCACCTAATTCTCTCGAACATAGGGAATTTATATTTCATAACAGGATATTATCTCAAGTTAATTAATCTTGTTACAACATTAATTTTTAAATGGAAGTTTGATGCTTCCAAGTCCCTGTTGATAATTCACTTCTTACTAGAGTTGATTTCTTATCTCAAGCAAATCACCAGCAAGCAAGGCCTTTTGTTTGCAACTAATAGTCAGATTATAAAATAATGGAATTAACAAGAAGTTTGTACCACCGTTAGAATCCTTAACACTTAGTTACGTTACAAAGCCAAACCCAGAGATCCCATAACTCGGGTTAAGGGAATTTAGCTACTCATAATAAAATAATCAAGACAACAAGTTGAATTCATAGTTTGATAGATGAACTTACAAAAAGATTAATAGCAACAAGTCTTTCTCAGATTTGATTCACAGTAGAAAATCCCAAAACAATTGTAATAATCTCTCCAAAAATAATTGTAAAGTTCAAGTCAGAAAACTAGAGAGAAGAGATTCTCTAAACATCAGTTCCCCTCTTTTCTCATTGTCAATAGAAAACCCTAACATATGCTTTATATACTTCAGCCTATTTATGGAAACAAAATCATAGATCACAGTATTTTCTCGGACAGGCAACGATGTGTGTGATGGCTTATTGGGAGTCTAATGACTTATTAGGAATGTCGTCAGCTCCTCTTCCCTTTTGACAATCTGTACCTTAGGTTGACGATGAACCTGATGGCTTATCACACTTCTGACGGCCTATCACAGATGTCGTCATGAATTCTAGCTAAAGCTCATTCTCTGTCTAAGCCTAACGACGAGCCTGACGGTTTATCACACTTCTACCATCCTATCACAGATGTCGTCACGAATTCCATCTGAAGATTATTCTCTGTCTAAGGATGACGACAACACTAATAGCTTATCACAAAGCTGATGACTTATCAAAAAAGTCGTCATCTATACTTCCCTCTCTACTTGCTCAGAAATCAACTCTTTTACTTCCATTATTGCTGGTTCTCTCGTATCTTGACTTTTACTGCAATATCAATAGAAAACAATCATAAATGATAAAAGTTGCTTAAGACTTTGCAATTATTCTTAGTTAAAAGACTCAAATGTGTTAGCATGTGCTCAAACATCAACACCCTCAACTTAAAACAATTGCTTATCCTTAAGCATCTAAAATACAACCAAAAGGATACAGTGTACATTCGGCAGTCAACTATCCATATTATCTCAAAACATCTTCACCATCTCCATGATTAATTAATTTAAAAACAACAATTGTGCAAATTATTGAAAAACAACAATGCGACACACAGGAATCAAGATATGGAATCAATTCAACAACAACAATCATGCATGTACCAAGATTACACTATCCAAACAAGTTAGCAACTAGCAATGTAACCAGTGTGCCCTCACTACAAAGAAGTCTACTCCAGTTATATCAGACATCACATATGTAACCATGGGGACAATCAAAAGACACTCACTCTCAGAATAAAGTTCCAATCAATGTATGTGAAATACCATAGGCTTGCCCTTATTTTCATTACCAAGATTTTCAGACAGGTCAGCTAGGATCACTATAGGTCTTTTTTTTTATCTTGTAATGTAAGCTAGGGGATGGTATGATACTCGATGATATTTCAAGTGACTAAGCCTACTTGACACTACACTAACTTCTAGGGTCTCACTTATTAACCTTTTTTTATTATTCTCTTTTCTTGATCACATATATTTAGGATGGGTGCGGTCTTTTCTACAATCACTTCTTTTTTTCGCAACTTTTCTTTTCTTGTTATTTTCCACCGCACCCAACGTTTTATTCATTTTTTTATTCTACCTTTCTTCATACTCATTTTACATCACGCACTCCTATGATAGCCACCCTCAACTTAGGACATTTGCCTAAGTCAAGGTGCACAGTGTCCAAGGAG
Organism: Capsicum pubescens; assembly: GCA_030864215.1. Classification (NCBI taxonomy): domain Eukaryota; kingdom Viridiplantae; phylum Streptophyta; class Magnoliopsida; order Solanales; family Solanaceae; genus Capsicum; species Capsicum pubescens. The sequence goes on along the minus strand of CM061542.1, from coordinate 68,491,297 downwards.
GACCAACCCTAAAATAGGTTTACTATGATATAAATGAGACGATGATAGGTATCATAAAAAAGAAATAGGCTATTCAGTCTAAAAATAGGGATAAAGGGATATTATGCATAAAGGGAAGGTCATTTAGGCTAAAAGTGGCTAATATCAAAATGGCCTATGATTTTTTCCTAACCCTTATCCTTCAATCTAGGTAAGACTAACCGGGCAAGTTCTGGATTCAACATCCAAAGGGAACTAAGTAAGATCTCACACACACATGGAACATAAGTATATCACAAGTTACTACTTATCTTGTTCATGCAATTGTTTAGCAATGATTATCAAGTCACTAGAACTGATACCATACCAAGATGCACAACGGTCATAATTCGATACAAATCACACAGTTAAACAATCAGACCATTTGAGAGGTGTTCACAAAATAACAACACCATGTTAACTACCTTGGGTACTTGTATTTCTCCTAGTCAACTATAAAATGTTACAACAATAACTCACCCTACACCCTCAACTTAAAATCAAAAGAAAAGCTGAACTAAGGGTTAGGGTATACCTGGAGTAGATCAAGCACGGGTATCATGGGTTGCCTCTCATGTAGCGCCTAATTTAACATCTCGGCATGACTCAGGTCTCTCGATTACTTCAGACTTTATCGATACAGATAGTAGCAATAATTTTTATCGAGTCTTTTGGACCGATATAAAGTTTGACTAGTTGCCCATTAACCTTGAAGATGCTGCTGTCTTTATTTTCAAGTTCTACTACTCCAGAAACTTATACTTGACTAAATCTAAATGGTTCTGACCACTTGTATTTAAGCTTACCTGGGAACAATTTGAGTCTGGAATTGAACAAAAGCACCAAGTCACTTTTTTGGAAATATCAATTGTCGATCCTCCAATCATGATACTTCTTTATCTTTTCTTTGTATAGGTATGCTCTTTCATATGCCCTAATATTGAATTCATCCATCTCATTCAGTTGTCCCATTCTTAGCTCTGCTGTTTCCTTCCAATTCAAACTCAACCTTTTGAGTGCCCATAAAGCCTTGTGCTCCTGCTTTATTGGTAAGTGACATGCTTTTCCATAGACTAAATGGGATGGTGACATGCCAATGGGTGTATTGAAAGTGGTTTGATATGACCATAAGGCATCATCGAGCTTTCGAGACCAGTCTTGCCGACTAGCATTCACTGTTTTGGCTAGAATGGCTTTAATCTCTCAATTTGACACCTCCACTTTCCCACTAGTTTGTGGGTGATATGGAGTGGCTACTCTATGCTGTTTCAACCCATATTTTGCTAAGAAAGCTCGAAACACTTTGTTGCAAAAATGAGATCCTCCATCACTTATAAATGTTCGTGGTACTCCAAAGCAAGAGAAGATGTTCTTCTTGAGATAAGCAGCAACCTTTTTTCCTTCATTATCAGACAAGGCAACAACTTTGACCCATTTTAAGACATAGTCAACAGTAACTAAAATAAACTTCATCCCATACGATCTTACAAAAGGACCCATGAAATTGATACCCTAGACGTCAAACATTTCCACTTCAAGCATCTTAGTCAAAGAAATCTCATGTCTTTTGGAGATCGTCCCCTTCCTCTGAAATTGGTCGTATTTTAGCACAAATGTATGAGCAACCTTGAACAACGTTGGCCAATAGTAGCTACTCTGCATCACCTTCCTAGCCGTTCGGTCACCGACATGGTGACCTCCAACTGGGGAAGCATTACATGCTTTTAATATACACAATACATCCATTTCTGGCACACATCTCCTTATAATATTGTCAGCACATCATCAAAAAAGATACGGCTCATCCCAGAAGTAATGTGTCACTTCATGAAAGAATTTATTTCTTTGATGGAAAGAAAGGTATTTTGGAATGACCTCACTCACAACATAATTTGCAAAATCAGTGTACCAAGTTATTTTTCCATAGCAGCAGCCAAGATCTCCTCATCAGGAAATACATTATTTATATCCATTTCATCACTAGTTGTCTGCTCACCTTTCATTCTAGACAGATGATCCGCAACTTGTTTTTTTCCAAACCTTCCTATATTTGACTTCAAAGTCAAATTCTTGTAGCAATAACACCCATATAATCATCCTTGGTTTTGCATCCTTCTTAGCCATCAAATACCTCAAGACTGAGTGGTCAGTATGGACCACCACCTTGGTGCCAAACAGGTAAGCCCTGAATTTCTCAAAAGCATACACTACAGCCAGGATTTCCTATTCAGTGACGGTGTAGTTCTTTTGCACTCTATACAGTGCTTTGCTGACATAATATATTGGATGAAATATTTTTTCCTTCTTTTGTCCCACTACAGCTCCAACGGAAACACCGCTTGCATCACATATGATCTCAAACGACTTTGAACAGTCCGGTGCAACAATGATAGAGGCCTCGACCAGCTTCTTTTTAAGTCATTCAAATGCCTTTAAGCAATCATCATCGAAGGAGAACTTCACTTATTTCTCCAAAAGTTTGCAAAGTAGATTTGCAACGTTCGAGAAGTCTCTTATAAACCTCTGGTAAAAGACAACATGTCCAAGAAAACAATGCACTTCCTTCATTGAAATGGGAGGTGGTAGTTTCTCGATAGCTTCATCCTTGGCTCGATCAACCTCTATCCCTTTTGCTGAAATTTTTTGCCCGAAAACTATTCCCTCCTTTACCATAAAGTGATATTTCTCCCAATTATGCACAAAATTGAATTGAACACATCATCGCAAGGCCATACTTAGGTTTTCCAAACATATCTCAAACGAATATTCCACCACAAAAAAAATCATCCATAAACACCTCTAAGGTGTCCTCCACCATATCTGAGAAAATAGACATTATACACTGTTGAAAAGTAACGGGTGCATTTCATATCCCAAACGGCAACCTCTTAAATGCAAATGTGCCATATAGGCATATGAATGTCATCTTCTCATGGTCTTTAGGAGAAATAAATATTTGGTTATATCCACAATAACCATCCATGAAGCAATACCACCCCCTTCCGGCCAATCGATCAAGCATTTGGTCCATAAAGGGCATCGGGAAGTTGTCTTTCAAAGTCCATGAGTTTAGTTTGCGGTAGTCCATGAAAACTCTCCACCCAGTCACAGGCTTAAGTGGAATCAACTCATTCCTTTCATTTGCAACAACAGTCATGCCTCCTTTTTTGGGCACGCATTGAACTGGGCTCACCTATTTACTATTAGAAATTGGGTAAACCACTACTTCATCCAACCACTTAATAATTTCCTTCTTAACAACCTATCGTATTAGTAGGTTAAGATGGCACTTGTGCTCGATGGTTGGAGTACAATCTTCCTCCAGTTGTCTTTTATGCATGCAGATGCCAGGGAGAATGCCAATAATATCTGTGATAGTCCATCCTATTGCTCTTTTGTACCTATGAAGTACTAAAATAAGTGATTCTACCTACTTTTCGCCCAAATCAGCTGCAATAATAACGTGTAGCGTGTTTCCATTGCCTAAAAACATGTACCTTAAATGCCCTGGAAGTTCCTTCAATTCCAACACCAGTGGCTCTTCAATGGATGGCTTAGCCGGTGGTGTTGGTCAATTAGCAAGATAAAGATCTATATTCTTAGGAGCAAAAGAGTATGAAACCATTCCTGACAAAGCACAAACAGTCTCTTCATACTCCTTAATACCTACACAATCAAAATTTATCAGAACTGCGGCTAAAGGCTCGACAACAAGTTTCTCCTCTATTGACACCTCCTACTCATCCTTATAATATACATCAACAATTGGGAATACACTTATTTATTTATACTTCTTCATTGATTGGCACACTTCAAATCGCACCACCTCATCATTCATCCTAAATAAGAGCTCAGTAGCTCGCAAATCAATCAACACACTTTTGGTAGCGAGGAAAGGTCGACCCAAAATTATGGGCACCTTAAAGTCCACCTCGTAATCCATAATGATGAAATCCACAAGAAATATGAAGCTAGATACCTTTATCAACACATCATACAAAATACCAACAGGTTATTTTACTGACCTATCCTCCATCACGAGTCACATGTTGGTGGGTGTGGGATTTCCTAAACCCAGCTTTTTATATACAGCCAGTGGCATCAGATTAATGCTCGCTCAAAAATCACATAAGGCCTTAGCGAATTCCATAGACCCGATTGTACATAAAATAGTGAATGCTCCAGGGTCGACCTTCTTCTGCACTAAGGATGTAGAAATGACACTAAAATAGGGGAGATTATCCTCTGGTTCGTATGTCACCTCTCTTTTCTTTGTTACCAGGTCCTTCATGAATTTAGCATACCCTGGAATTTTCTCTAGTGCCTCCACCAAAGGAACATTTATTGTTAACTACTTTAACATTGCCATGAATTTACTAAATTTCATGTTGTCAACCTTCTTCTTCAATCTTTGAGGAAAGAGAGGTGGTGGTCTTGAGAGAGTTTTCACCACTACTTCATTTTCTTTCTCTTTTCCTTGTTCTGGGGCATCATCAGAACCATCCATCTTCCTAGAGTCCACTGGACATTCTTCTTTGGGTTCATCATCTTCTTCAATCACATCTTCAATCAAACTTTTGCCCACAAAAAGGCCAGGTAATATTTTACCACTCCTAGTGGTAATTTCCATACATGAGTCATCACTTCATTGATTTTGAACTGTATCATTTGGTAATGTTCCACTCTTCCTCTGGTTTAGTACTGTGGAGAGTTGGCTCATTTGTTGTTCCAGCTATTTAATCGAAGTGGAGTGTTAATTTACCAACTGACTAATAGAGGACAAATTGGTCTTCATGGTAGTCACCCCTGAGTTGATAGCCTCCACTCCCTTTAACAATTTAGCTATCATGTTCTCCAGGGACATCTTTTTAGAACTTGTTGTAGTAGCCTCACGATTTCTAGGAGGGACATATAACCCGCTCCTATCATTATTTCTCCTCCAATTACCTTGCTCCTGGTTCTTATATCTATCCTTTTCATAATAAGTACGACCTTGATTTACTTGGATATTACCAGGGAAACCCCCTATTTATTTACATAGTTTTCCTCTTCTTTTGAGTCAGACTCTACTTTGATCTATGATCTTACAACCTTCACTTTCTCTATTTTACCTGATATTTAATGCCTGGTTAGCAAGTCCATCTGTGTTTTTAGCTGAGCCATGTCTTGATCATGCTCCTCATCTCTTCTGCATTGTTCCACAGTCATACCAACAGAAATAGTGGGGTTTGATACCACAGAGTCCCTGGTAAGCTATGCTTGACTCTGTTTGGTCATTCTCTGAAGCATTTCTGAAGCCTCTGGGAATGTAAGATCAACAAATGAACCACCAACAACATTATCTATAATTGGTTTTGTCACAGAGTTAAGAGCCTTATACAAAGTCTCCATCAAGTGTATGTCTGTCATGTTGTGGTTCAGACACTACGTCAGCTTCTTTTTGAATCTCTCCCAGGTTTTATGCAAGGCCTCAGTTGAGAGCTGTCTAAAGTTATTGATCTTATCCCTCAACTATACCCTCTTGGAAGGTGGAAAGAATCATTCTAGGAAAGCTTCTTTCAACTGCCTCCAGTTGGTTATAGAATCAGGTGTCAGCTAATTAAGCCATAATGTTACCTTCCCAGATAGAGACAACGGAAACAATCTCAAACGGATAGAATTATGACCTACTCCTGGGATATCAAAATATTTACAAATGGTGACAAAGTTGACCAGATACAAGTTCGGAACATCCCCAAGAAGGCCACCAAACAATCTCTTCAGATTAAGGAGTTGAATGTAATGTTGAATTTTTCCCCAGGCGCTAACAGTGGAGGAATAATTTCACCCATTTCACTTGCTCCATCCACTCCATCATTATCATCATTGAGGTTATACTAGACCGGCTGGTGATCTTGTCTTCCTTGGAATGGACGGTTCCTATTAGCATTACGTTGTACTGGTGCTGCTATTTACTCTGCACAACTTGGGTTACCAGGGTTTAGCAATTCCTTGCCTCCCAAGTCATCATCCTCAGGATTTGGATACCATACTTATTGACTGTTATTTTACACATTCACCTAAGCTCTAGCTAAGGTTGCTAACCTGTCAGCCTCCTCCTGGTCTGCCATTCTGCCTATTAGTTACGGTTCTAGATTAAATGTTAATGATGGTTCTCCAAAACTTTTGGTTCTTGGCATGCACCACAAAAGTGCTGTAGCAAACAAAAATAACAACTAAACGTAAAACTAGGAAACTTGACTAACAGTCAATTAGCGCACACAACTTCAACTTACAACCATACTCCCCAAAATTATTTTAGATAATGCTCAAACTACACCTCTCTTATGAGAATGTAAGAGATCATTTTAAATATATAACCCAACTATGCTGGGGTTAAATCCCACAGGGAATATGATGTGAATTTGAGTTATCTGCGGATTAATGAACTGATAGTTATCATTTTTCTGTGAATGGGGTTTTTTGGAAAGGTAACAAATAATTACTTCTCAATTCAATATTTGAAATCAATATGATAAGAAAAACCAGAGTTATGTTCACTATGGGTGTTGGGATTTGACAGACACTAGTAACGGTTCAACATTCTTATGGTAGGAAGGAATAACAGACTATCCTTGTCAGAGTTATGTCTAAATATTTCTCAACCTATTTAGACATTTAACCACCTAATTCTATAAAACTTAGGGAATTTATATTTCATAACAGTATGTTATCTGAAGTTAATTAATCTTGTTACAGCATTAATTATTTAATGGAAGTTTGATGCTTCCAAGTCAGTGTTGATAATTCACTTTTTGCTGGGGTTGATTTCTTATCTCAAGCAAATCACCAGTAAGCAAGGCCTATTATTTGCAACCAATTGTCAGAGTATAAAATAATGGAATTAACAAGAAGTTTCTACCGCCATTAGAATCTTGAACACTTAGTTACGTTACAAACCCAAACCTAGAGATCCCATAACTCGGGTTATGGGAATTTAGCTACTCATAATAAAATAATCAAGATAACAAGTTGAATTAATAGTTTGATATATGAACTTACAGCAAGATGAATAGCCATAAGTGTTTCTCAGATTTGATTCACAGTAGAAAATCCCAAAATAATTATAATAATCTCTCTAAAAATAATTGTATAGTTCAAGTAAGAAAACTAGAGAGAAGTGATTCTCCAATCGTCAGTTCCCCTCTTTTCTCGTTGTCATTGTAAAACCCTAACATATACTTTAAATACTTCAGCCTAATTATAGAAACAAAATCGTTGATCACACTATTTTCTCAGACAGGCGACGGCGTGTGATGGCTTATCAGGAGTCTGATGTCTTATCAGGAATGTCATCTACTCCTCTTCACTTTTGACAATCTATGCCTTAGTTTAACGATGAGCCTGATGGCTTATCATACTTTTGATGGCCTATCACAGATGTCTTCATGAATTCTAGCTAAAGCTCATTCTCTGTATAAGCCTAACGACGAGCCTAAAAGATTATCACACTTCTGATGGCCTATCACAGATGTCATCATGAATGCCAGCCGAAGCTTATTCTCTGTCTAAGGCTGACGACAACTCTGATAGCTTATCATAAGGCTGACGATTATCAGACAAGTCGTCAGCTATACTTCCCTCTCTACTTGCTCAAAAATCAAATCTTTTACTTCCATTATTGTTGGTTCTCTTGCATCTTGACTTTTACTACAATCACAACATAAAACAATCAAAAATGACAAAAGTTGCTTAATACTTTGAAATTATTCTTAGTTAAAAGCCTCAAATATGTTAGCATGTGCTCGCACATCAGATGTATCTAGTGTTTTATCTGCTGAGGCCTCAAGGGTTGTCAAGTTTATAAAAATAAATCCTCCTAAATTAATAGAGTAAAGTTTGAGGAGTATCATCAGGCTTTCTTGCATGAAATGGATAAAATCTTAAGGGTGATGCAGGCCATGAATCTAGAAGGGGTAAACTTTGCAGCATATCAGCTCAAGAATATTGCATACCAATGGTACGAGAAATGGGATAGGGATAGAGGTGATATTGAGGAGTTGTTCTTATGGGAGGCCTTTTCTAATGCTTATCCGAATCACTTCTTTTATCAGGAGCTGAGGGGAGTAAAGGTAGAGAATTTTGTGAATCTTAAGTAAGGAAAAATATCTGTCTAAGAATTTACCTTGATGTTTTATCAGCTGTCAAGTCATACTCCAAACTTGGTGTCTGATATGACAGCTAGGATGAGAAATTTCACTAATAGGCTATGTCAAGATTTGATCCTTGAAAGAAAGGTTGCCTTGTTGGTTAAGGATATGGATATTTTGAGGTTGGTTATCCACATATAGTAGGAAGAGGATGAAAATAAAAAAGAGGCAGAGTTTGGGAAAAGGCAGTGTAAGAGGAACGATTTGCTGAGCAGGGTGGTTGTGATGGCGACAAATGGCCAAAGAAGAAGTGGAGGAGTTCTGGTTCCTTCTCTACTGCTAGCGCTCCTTACCCAAAGCAGTCAGGTGATAGGTGTCAGCAAAGTAGTGATAATTTCTAGGCACAGGGTGCCCAATCTCAGGAAAATGAGGATTAGTCATCTTTTTCATGCCCTACTTACCGATTCTATGGTTGTCTTTATTAGGGATTTTGTGATAAAAGGAGGGACATATATTTTAAATATGGCCAGCCCGGCCATATGCTCAGAAATTATCCAGTTGGTAAGGGTGCTTTCAAAGAGGTTAAAGATCAGATTGTTTCATCTTTTTCTCCTACACCTAGTAGTGCGGCTTCGGCATCTTCTCCTTCTTCTTGTACTGGCACTGGCCAGAATAGGTTGTATGCTCTTACATATGGATAGGAATCTGAGGCATCACCTGATGACGTTATAGGTACGTTAAAACTCTTTTCTTGTGATGTGTATTTTCTACTTGACTTGGGGTCCACTCTTTTCTATGTGAACCCATATATGGTTTTAAGTTTTGGTTTTGATCATAAGGTTGTTTCATATCCTTTTTCTATTTCTACCTCGGTAGGTGACTCGGTTATTGCTAAAAGAGTCTATAGGGGATGTGTGGTATCTGTTGGTGGCAAACGGACCTTGGTAGATCTATTTGAACTAGATATGGTAGATTTTGATGTTATTCTAAGGATGGATTGGTTACACTCTTGTTATGCGTCCTTAGATTATCTGACTCGTAAGGTTATTTTTAGGTTCCCTGGTGAACTATTTATAGAGTTGGAGAGTGATTCCTTAGCTCCTAGGGGGAGGTTTATTTCTTATCTTATAGCTCAGAGATTAATATCCAAAGGGTGTTTTTATCATTTGGTCCAGGTTAAAGATTCTAACTCAAATGGTCCTTTTTTTCACTTGGCATTGATGATAAGTGACTTTCTTATGTCTTTCCTGATGATCTTCTTGGTTTTTCTCTAGATAGAGAGATTGAGTTTGGTATTGATTTGGTTTTAGACACTCGTCCAATATCTATTTCTCTTTATAGAATGAGTCCGGCTAAGTTCAGAGAACTCAAACAATAATGTGAGGATCTTTTAGATAAGGGATTTATTCATCTTAGTATTTCCCCATGGGGTATACCATTGTTGTTCATTCACAAGAAGTATGGTTTCCTTCAGCTTTACATTGATTATTGACAGTTTAATAATGTAACAGTAAAGAACAAGTATCCTCTTCCAAGGATAGATAATTTATTTGATCAATTGCACAGTGCCAAGTTCTTTTCTAAGATAGATCTTCGATCTGGGAATTATTAACTTAATATTAGGGAGGAAGATATCCCTAAGATAGCTTTTCATACTAAATATGGGCACTTTGAGTTCTTGGTTATTTCATTCGATTTGACTAATGCCTGGGTGGCATTTATGGATTTGATGAACATGGTTTTTAGGCAGTTCTTGGATCTTTTTGTTATTGTGTTCACTGATGACATTTTGGTGTATTCTAAAAGTGAGGTGGATCATAAAAATCACCTCCGTGCGGTGTTATAGACCTTGAAGGAACAACAATTATATGTTATGTTCTCCAAGTGTGAGTTTTGGTTGTACGCTATGACTTTTCTTGGTCATATTATTTCTAGTGAGGGGATCCTGGTGGATCCTCAAAAGGTGGCGGCAGTTAAAAGGTAGCCTAGACCCATGACTCCAACTGATATTCCAAGTTTCTTGGTTTGGCCAGGTATTATAAGTGATTTGTGGAAAGCTTTTCAATGATAGTTTCTCCTTTGACTAAGTTAACTTAGAAAAAGGTAAAGTTCTCTTGGTCAGAAGCGTGTGAAGGGAGTTTTGAGAAGCTTAAGGATAAGATGACTTCGTCTCTGATTTTGCCATTTCTTGAAGGCAATGAGGGATTTATGGTTTATTGTGATACATCCCGGGTGGATCTTGGATATGTTTTGGTGCAATATGAAAAGGTGATTGCCTATGCTTCTTAGCAGTTGAAGGTGCTTGAGAGGAATTATCCTACTCAGGATCTAGAGCTGTTGGTGGTGGTTTTTTCTTTGAAAATCTTGTAGCATTATTTTTATAGAGTGCATGTGGACATCTTTTCTTATCATAAGAGTCTACAGTATGTGTTCACTCAGAAGTAGCTAAATCTCAGGCAAAGAAAATAGTTGGAACTTCTCAAGGACTATGATATGACTCTTTACTACTACCTAGGTAAAGATAACGTGGTTGCTGATTCTCTTTGCAGGTTGTCCTTGGGATGTTTCTCTCATATGGAGAAAGGAAAGTGGGAATTGGTGAAGGACATTCACTGCTTGGCCAATCTTAGAGTTTGTCTCTTAGATTCCAAAGATAGTAGGTTAATGGTTTAGGAAGTGGTTAGGTTGTCTCTTGCTCAGAGATCAAGGAGAAGAAAATTCTAGATCCTCTCTTGATGAAAATCAAGAGTGATATTGGTGGGCCAAAGGTCATGGTGTTTGGGATCAGCAGCGATGGTACTTTATAGTACCAAGAGAGGTTGTATATTTCTGATATCAATGGTTTGCGGCAAAGGGTTTTGGCTGAGGTGCATGAATCTCACTATGTTGTTCATCCCAATTTGAAAAAAATGTATCATGATCTGAAGGAGATATATTGGTGGAATGGTATGAAAAGGGATATGGCTGATTTATAGCCAAGTGCATGGTGTGCCAAAAAGTCAAAGTTTAGCACATAAGGCTTGGTGGGTTATATCAAGAAATTAATTTGCCCGAATAGAAATGGGAGGTTATCAACATAGATTTTGTAATCAGTCTTCCTCGATCTCAGAACTAATTTGATTCGATTTGGGTCATCGTGGATAGGATGATGAAGTCTGCTCACTTCTTACCAGTGAGGTCTACATTTTAGGCAGAGGACTATGCGAGGTTGTATCTTTATGAGATAGTAAAGCTGCATGGGGTACCTATTTTGATTATCTCTTATCATGCTATGCAGTTTTCATCTCACTTCTGGTTGTCTTTTCATAAGGGATTGGGTACTAGGGTGAGTCTGAGTACTTCTTTTCATCCTACGATGGATGGGCAAGTGGAAAGAACTATTTAGACATTGAAGGATATACTTTGGGCAAGTGTGATTGACTATGTTACCAATTGGGTTAAGCATCTACCCTTGGTATAGTTTTCTTACAACAGTAGTTACTATTCTAGTATTGGATGGCCCCTTTTTAGGCACTGTATGGTAGCAAGTGTAGATCTCCTATTGATTAGTTCAATCTTGGTGAGGTAGATATGTTCGATCCAAATTTGATTCATCAGGCTATGAAAAAGAAGAAGATGATTCAGGATAGGCTTAAGGCTACCCAAAGTAGCCAAAAGTTCAATATGGATGTAAGGCGTAGCGACTTAAAGTTTGAAGTTGGGGATAAGGTATTCCTAAAGGTATCTGCCATTAAGGGAGTAATGCAGTTTGGTAAGAAGGGGAAGCTCAGTCCTCATTTTATCGATCCTTATGTGATTTTGCGAAGGGTTGGAAATATGGCTTATAAATTTGAGCTACCTTCTCGGTCATTCGGTATTTCATGTATCTATGTTGAGCAAGTGTCTTGGTGATCCTTCTTATGTGGTTCCCTTAGAGGGCTTAGGTATCTCAGATTTGTTGTATTATGAAGAGGTCCCGATTGTCATCTTGGATAGGCAGATTCATCAGTTCCAGACCAAAAATTTGGCCTTGGTTAAGGTTCTATCGTAGAACCACAAGGTGGAAGAGGATACATGGGAAGAGGAGGAGGACATGAAATCCAAGTATCTGCATTCGTTTTTTGCTCCTGGGATTCAAGTGGAATGTATGTGTTATTCAACATACTATTGTTTTCAAACTCTGTTGGAGGAGAGATTAATATCTTTGCATCTGTGTTTTCTAGTTTGGTTAAAGGTTGGATTTATATTTTATAATGCTAATGAATCGTGCATGTGGTTACCCTATCTTGTCCATCATTCGAGGACGAATGTTCCTAGTGGGGGAGACTGAAACACCCTGGGTTTCTTTCCCTTAGAAATTTTTTGGGATTCCTAATCTTTGGATAGGATACAACTAGGGGGAATGACTCATAAACCTAGAAACAAGTGGTATGGTTTATTCGTATCCTGACCAGTGTTGGTTGGTATATTGGATTTGGTTTCTGGAATGGATACGATTTGGATGGTATAAGTCGTATCAATGGATACTGGTTGTTTGGTTACTTCACTTAATCTTAGACTTGGTAGACTAAGTTGGATCTGATTACGAGTGGCTAACCATGAGCCGTAAGATAGGGTACGAGTCATACCATGGACTCATATAGTGGACAATGTTCAATCCTCTTTTGATTCTATTATGTCAAGTGTACGGGTCTAGGGTAATAGTAGTATACTTAGATATGACATGTTTTGTGGTGAGTCGTACCTTGGATAGTGTTGGGTCCAAGGGAGATGGCCTTGGGTATGAGCGGTGGGTACCACTCGTATTGGAGGGTACGATTGGTATTGATTGTCGTATCCACCTGACAGGATTTTTGGGAGTTTAAGTAAGGGCAATATGGATATTTCCCCACTTAAACTAAAAAGGCCCCACAACTTTTAATTTATTTAGGAGGTTATTTTCCCTATTATTCTATTCTTTAACACTTAGATAAACACTCTCTAATACTCTCTAAGGCTTTTGGGCAAAGGAAGCTAGGGTTTCATCTTAAGGACTAATTTGGGACCTGTGTTGGTGGTTTCTCTCCATCATTTTCTTGGTTTAAGGCATGTTCTCTTCCTTCTTTGATAGTTCCAACTAAAGTCATGGTTTTATACAATTTTTTCATGGTTTGATTATTTTATAGTTTTATGTTTCCAAATATAAGTTGGGGGTTTTGGTTATAAATGCTTGTTTATGATTTTCCAATGTCTAAATTATGCTTTATATGCTTTAAAGGTGGTTTTGGAAAATTGGTTGCATAGGAATGGTTATTTGGTAATTGGATTTGGTTTTGGAAATACTATGCCCCCAATATGTTTGATAAAATGCCTATGAGAATGTTTTCACTACATTGTTGGATTTTAATGGAACTTATGCATGGTTTAAACTCGGTAATGGAACCAAAAATGGTTAAATGGTTTGGAATGGTCAAAATGAAATGGTTTTGTGTTTAACAATCATTCTTGTTGGGTACAATGGAATCCCCAAGTAATCATAATAATGGAACACTTGTGGGGTATATGGGACACTCCCATGTTTATTGGAAAATATGATCTATGGGTACATGGAAATCCCTTGATCTCAAAAAGGTTTGCTAAGGATAATATTTTCAAGTTATAGTCAGTATGACGATACCACTATGTATAACCTTGGTTAATAATAATGATTTGGTTGGTTGGAAATGGTTTTAATTGGGCAATAATGGCGGGGTGTGATAGCTAACTGTGAAGGTGGGAGTTCAATGAACGAACACTGGAAAGTCATGTTTGCCGACAAGAGGGGTAGGTCATGGGGACCTTTTATGATACTATAAGGGACATGAGAATCCTCTAAGTACAATCTACATATGTTTCTTAGAGGGTAAGGGTACTTGGGAATCCCCCACTCTAATGGTATGTTCGGTTCTTACGGCTACACGTATAGGCCCATTCAGGGGGTTACACTGGATCCGTATAGCCCATGGATGGTTAAGGATGGTTAAAATACACATACCCAGGTTAATGGTTATAAATGCATGTTAAACCCGGTTCCCTTTCCCGACATGGTTATATATATATATGTATGGTTTGTATGCATATGGTTGGTTTACTTGGTTTTGTTAAATGGAATTATTATATCCTTATCCCGAGTTCATGCTAGAATGCACTCGTTAATCCATCTTTGGGTGGCTGCATCCCCACGTAATGCAAGAATCATCCATTCTACTCCTCTTACATAGCGGTCGAACTTTGGGATCAGCTATTGGATTGAAGTGGTGAGCTTTTATTTTTTCTAAAGGCTCCATTTCATGGATGATATTTTATACTTTGGTTTATTTATGGATATTGGTTTTGTCTATGGTTGGGGTCTTGTCCCAGCCAGATTTTAGTATTCTTTTGGTTAGAAGATTTTGTGGAACTACTATGGTTTGGCATGGGCGAGATCGGTATTGGTGTCATCCTTAGTATTGGCATTGGTACTGGGGCTGATAATGTTTGACGAAATTTCTCACTATACCATACTTTTATGTTATGTTATGGAACTTGATTTGGTTATGGTTTGGTTTGGTACTGGGTATCAGACGGGTTGACCTATTTGGGTGGTCACGGTCATAGACCTATCCCAGAAGAAATTGCACATGTTTTGAAAAAGATTGGATCAACCTCACAATAAAAATAGGATTCAAGAATTATGCATGTGAGATATCTACCTAAATGTACCTTTTGATTCAGTGTTCTATTTCTAGTAGATTTTCCTCTTGCGAATGCATGCTAAAATGAATATTTATTTGCCATGAAACTAAAATTACTAAACCAAAATAAAAAATGATATAATAAAGAGATAAAAACCACACATCATACCTCAAATAGAAACCAAAAAATCAACAGATAGAATAAATTCGTAAGTACCAATATCTAAATATTACATCCCAAAAAATAAAAATAAATATCCAAATGTCAAATCATGCATCAGAACCAACAAAAACAAGAGTATCCAAATATCCAGAATGATAAGTTCCCATAAAAAAATTGAGCACCAATATTACATATCCAAAAAAATAACACCCCACCCCCAACTATAAAGTATGCATTATCCTTAATGCAATTGGACTAAATATAATAAATAGAGAAATTAAGGATCACCC
The DNA here is from genome assembly GCA_030864215.1 of Capsicum pubescens. Classification (NCBI taxonomy): domain Eukaryota; kingdom Viridiplantae; phylum Streptophyta; class Magnoliopsida; order Solanales; family Solanaceae; genus Capsicum; species Capsicum pubescens. The sequence continues at coordinate 68,476,026 of CM061542.1, read as the reverse complement.
TAAATATGGCTATTCCTTAGGAGGAAACTGGCTCAACAAAGTGGCAACTGTCTGGGCGTCAGAGCCAACTTAAATTGATTTATCTCATAGGAGGGGGATTTTGTATCCCATTGGTATCTATGGTATAAAATGAGCGAGAGATCCCAATCTGTGAAGTCTTATGAATCGAGCTCTCTATAGCGGCAGTAACTATAACCTCCTCAATCTCTTGTATATCATTCTGATCTTCCACCTTTGGGTCACTCTAAATACCAACTTGGCACTCGTCTTAGAAGAAAGCATCAATCTTAGCACTATCAATTGCATCATCTAAAGAACAATCTAAACCAACGTCCTCATCTTCCATATTGGCGCATTCTCATAAATAGGTGCATGATCTAGAGCTGGTATCCCAAATGCAACTCCTAATAAATGAGTAACATCATGGAATTGGATCTCATCCACATGCTTTCGAAGGGAATCTAACTCGCCCTGTATTCTATCAATAACCTTTAAGGGAACAAACTACTGAGGAGCACTCAACTTATCCAACTTCTTCCCAGAATGCCTTAAGGTCTCCCTAATGCTATGCATCTCCTTATGTATGGAGACCTAAGAAAATATTAGGGAACTATCAATCATACACAAAATATATATCTAGTCTAGATGACCTAGCATCTCCTGTGTAGGTTAACTTCCCCATCCTAATAATGTCATCCTGGGTTAGTAGGGGTCTCGAGTAACCTGCAGCGGTGGAAGGCTGATACTGAGACACTAGGTCTAGGTGGATTTGTAGTTGGGCCCATGGCTAGAGCAGAAGTAACAGGCGTAAAATTAGACTTAGGGGTAGTAAACACCTGGAACATGCATCGGAGTGGGATGGCTGGCACCACTATCACTGGAGATCAAATCAATATACGAGGTACCTTCCTCTTGGGCTTTCTTCCTTCTACTTTCCTCGACTAACTCAATCCTTGTAATGACAACTTTGGATATGGGGTTGTACTCAAAATCTTTCTTCCTATTTCATCATTTTAGAATGGAAACATAACTCAATAATCAAGCAAAGGAAGGCCAAGGAAGTCTAATTTTGTTGTGCCCGACTAGCAATGTCTGAGACTATGAGTGATTATAAGTTTAGCTCTTTCTTAGCAATGTAGAACCAACAAGAATCTCTTAGAGACTAACTGCTGATTTTGAGAGGGTAGTATGTTTCTACACACAAAGCTCCACCAATACCTAGTCTTTAAGAGAATGTTCTTTATATAAGTTTTAACCACAAGGTTAGGCAATTTAGCCAAGACCACTCAACAAGGGGTTGAACAAGACCACACATCCTCACTCGAGTATTTTACTAAAGATAAAAGGTAATGCTTATTTACCTTCTACATTTTAACACATCATTTATAGTAGTTGCATCACAAGTCACGTCAACACACCTCAATTACACAATATCCTTCATCACCTGAGGTCCTCTCCTCTTTCTTTTGGGCAACAACTTCACATATGCATCATAAGACTCCCTTACCTAAGTTTCAATGTAAGGTTTGAGGGTTTCAGTGAATACCTAAAAATCATGATAGTGAAGTGTTTAAAGGACTTTCGAATGTTTTCCTTCAAGACCATACAATATTAGACTCTACTCCTCTATGATAGTGTGTTGGTTTTGCACTTTTAGATGATTCAAAACATGTTGTCCTCCATGAGGGTGGACAAAAGGTACATCTAGAGTAGTAGAGGGATGCTTTTCCCTAGTTCTATTTCTCGGTGCCACCTAAAGAGTGTAGAGAGGTCCATGAATAAGGTGGTGTTGCCCTCCTCGAAGGAACCAGTGCTATCCCTCTCGGAGGGTAAGCTATGCTCTGAGTTACATCCTTCCACAACTTGTGCCTTAGTTTTGCTTGCATCATCCCTCTTACGCTTGAAAACCTTTTTGGCCTATTAATCTTTTTAATTTCAACATCTCTTGCCATTATTAAGGAGGGAAGAAGTAATCCATTTCACGGATATGTGCTTTTGACGAGGCATAGTTGTAAATAAGAGAAATAGGATTGGTCAATATTTGCAAAAAAACTTGTTTAAATTTCTAGTTATAAATCACCAATCAAATCGGTGCATTGACAACCAGATTAACCATGTAAGGGTGATAACGCTCAAACTACAGCTCTCGTAAGAGTGTAAGCGGTCGTTGTCAAATATATAACCCAACTGGGTTGGGTATCGATCCCACAGAGAATACTTGGTCACTAAGTAAGCAAAGATTATTAGACTTTTGGTGCAAGTCTCGTAAAAGGGGGGATTTTGTAACGTGCAATAATGTAACAAAGTGAAAATGGAAAATAGCAAAGTAAAAAGAAAGAATGTTTAGTAAGATGTTTAACCAATGAGAATTGAGAGTTGGGGTTATGTCCACCTTATGAGTTATACGTCTCTATTGTCTATGAGTTATGCGGAATTCAGACATGCATGTTCTTATAGAGAATTGTATTCTATGGTAAATCCAGGCGTCTTTCGACCATCAAGGATTATTTCACTTTAACTCTTTCGAGCTTAAAGCGTGTCTAACGGTACAAACTCTCCAAGAGGTTAATCCAGTTACGGCACTAACTTTTTAATAGGGGTTGGTGCCCTATTACCTTGACATTATCTCTTTTCCAGACATATAACTTTTCTTTCGAACAAGTTAATGCTATACTGGCGTATTCTATGCGTTTGCAACCACAAGAATTTGCATTAAGATGAAGAGAATAATGATATAAGCAGCATACGTGTCACGAATTCACAAACTCATAGCAATAGATAGTATCTCATAAGGCTTCCATAACCCCAACAGAGAAGTTTAGCTATTCATGAGTGCGATGGAAATCACAATAGACATTATCATTATATCAAAATAGGATCTCACGTGTAGTATGTGTCTTGTGGCGTGAAGTCCTTTGAGAATAGCGTTTCTCTTGTTGTGTAACTTAAGATCGAATAGATGAAGAGAAAGTAATAAGAATTAATTGAATAAAAAGTAAAAGTATGAGAATTCGAATTGATGGAAGAATTAGAATGATTCGGAACTAGAAGTAGAATGCTTAAAATCTCTAACAAAATAGGGTATTTATAACACCCATATCCTATTCCTACTAAGCTACTGCATTACTTATCCTAGTCCTACTAGGTTACTGCATCATTTTCCTAATCCTAATAAGTTACTGCTGATCCCCAAAGTCTTTGGAAATGCTGTTTTTGCCCGGGACAGATATTTCATGCGTCACTTTTGGTCCTTGGCGTCCAAGATTTCCCTTCCTTCTTTCGTGAAGCTTCCTTGGGCGTCAAGCTATCCATAATATGCTGAAATCTGCATCATTTATACCTGAAAACTTGCTAATCACGTTTGTTAGCTCACTTATAGGAAAAAGGACTAAAAGTGCATGAATTATATATTTTGTCCTCAAAACTTAGCTAAAATATGGGTCAATTATAGTACTTTAGGCGTGTAAATATGCCTATCATCAAAGGGTCTATGGCAGAAATTGACAAACAATTCTAACTAAAATTATTGAGGGTAAGTGGGTAATCAGTGATTCTCCAAAGGATTCAATGACACTACTCGAGTATCATCGATTTATTAAGGCATCACCAATTCACAGTTAAGTTAGTTAATTATTCAGTAACATTCGGCAACACAGGGAGCACTTTAGTGATGCGCCACATAGTTCAGTGCATCACCGAAGTTCTCAACCCTGTGCGGAAATACCATCTTCCCCAAGCTTCTATGTGTTACCCTTCCCTTCCAATGGAAATTATTTCAAACTTTTTGACCATGAGTACTCAGACTTCCCTAGGTTTCATTACATACATGGACAAACAATGATTTTTCCTTAAGAATAACGTCACCCAATCTATCATTGGGAAAAATCTGTCTGCTTAACATAAACCATAACAATTAAGAGCTCATGAATACAACTCAATGCAAAAAATAACTGTCGGGACCCAATTACTCAGGTCATGATAGCACCTACTATAACACACCAATAGGTAAGCCAACCCGCAGTTCGAAACTATTAGTAATAGAGGTACAAACCATCTCTGAATACAACATAGAGATTTCTATTACATAAGAAGGAGAATAGCTATACTCTAAATGTTAGGAGCTCACCCTAAGTCTCCAAACCATAGTTTCTCTACAACAGATACAACAATAATAACAAGAAATCGTATTGTGATCTAAAGGTTGTAGATGTGTAGTATGAGGACCAAATGTATGGTATTCATTAGGCAACAACCAACTGAGCTCCAAAGATAGTGCAAATATAAATAGCATACAATTCATAGTAGCGTGCATGAATGTTGATTGCAAATGAGTGGTAAATTCACTACTCATCACTCCTCAACAAAGGTCAAATGCTCATCCAATTAGACTGAGTCCCATCTAAGAACATGAGTTGGATTGAAATATATTAGAACAACATAAATACATGGAAAACCAGATGAATAGCTAAATTTGGAGGTAAAGATAACTCATAGTCTACCTCACCAAAAGCGGGGCAAATCTCAAAAGGTCCCTTATATCTCAGACTGAGCTTACCCTTCTTTCCGAACCTCATCACACCCTTCATCGGTAATACATGAAGGAATACATGGTCGCCAACTCCAAATCTCAAGGAACGAAGCCTATGGTTTACGTAGGCCTTCTGCGTACTTTAAGCCATTATCAACCTATCCTGAATTACCCCGACTCTATCCAATGACTCTTAAAGCATATTTATACCTCGGGGCCTAACCTCATAATTCTCAAACCATCCAACTGGAGAATGATATCTCCTACCATACAAACATCAAAAGAAGCCATCTCAATACTCAAATGATAGTTGTTGTTATACGCAAACTCTGCCAAGGCTAGTGTTTCTCCCAATGACCTCCAAAATCCATAACACGGGCTCAGAGCTTGTCCTCAAGAACCTGAATAGTCTACTTGAACTGGTCATCGTTCTGTTGATGAAAGTTTATACTCAAATACGCCAGAGTACTCAGCTGCTCCTAAAATTCTCTCCAAAACCTCAAAGTGAGCACAAACCCACAGTCCGAAATGATAGAAATGGGCATGTCAGCTAATGTACTATCTCTTGCACATAGATATGGGCCAATCTCTCAGCAGTGAAAGTCATCTAAATAGGAATGAAATATGTTGACTTGGTCGAACGATCCACAATGACCCAAATAATATCTGAACCACGGGAAGTGAGAGGTAACCACTTCACAAAGTCCATGGTAATTCATTCCTATTTCCACTCGGGAATTCATAACCTCTCAGTCAATCCACCAGGTCACAGATGCTCAGCCTTTACCTACTGGAAACATAGGCAATGAGCTATAAAGTCTACCATATCTCTCTTTATACCATACCACCAATAATGTTGTCTCAAATCTTTATACATCGTGGCTGTACCGGGGTGAATGGAATATCTAGAGATATGAACCTCATGCAAAATCAACTGAACCAAGTCATCAAACTAATGAACACAAATACGACCGTCAAATCTCAAAACACCCTCGAAATCAGTGGTGTGCTACTCGGACTCACCACTCAATGCCTGATCTCGAAGAAATCAAAGTTTGCTATCCTCAAACTGACGATCACAAATTTACTCATATAGTGAGGATCATGCCTCAATACTAGCAAAAATACTCCTCGAATCTGAAATATCAAGGAAAACTATCAATTTATCTAAGGACTAAATGTTTCGTGCTAATGGCCTCTGAGAAACTGAAATACAAACAGTGGTAACCATACAAAAAACCTTCCAACTTAACGCATCTGCTACTATATTTGCCTTGATCAAATAATACTAGATGGAAATATCATAGTCCTTAAGCAACTCTATCCATCTACGCTGATGGTCATTAACCTCCCGCTGGGTCATAAGATGCGGAAGACTAGGATGATTGGTAAAAATCTCACAATGTACACCATACAAATAATTCCTCCGAATCTTAAGCGCGAAACTACCACTGCCAACTCCAAATCATGAGAGAAGTATTTGCGCTCATGAACCTTAATCTGCCTAGAAGCATAAGTAATTACACAACCCTGTTGCATCAAAACACAACCCAAACCAATGCCAGAAGAATCATAAAACACGATGAATACCTCACCATCAATAGGAAGAGCTAACACAGTAGAAGAAGTAAGGAAGTCCTTGAGCTTTCCAAATCTCAACTCGCACTCCTTAGACTATTTGAATGTAACCTCTTTCCGAGTCAATTTGGTCATAGGGGCTGAAATAGTAGGAAAACTCTCGACAAAGCGTCTATAATAACTGATCAAACTAATGAAGCTACGAACCTCCATCGGAGATGTAGGTATAGCTTAATCTTTGTTGGGTCTACCATAATGCCTTCCTTAGACACCACATGCCCAAGGAATGTCACTGACTCAAGACAAAACTCACACTAGGAGAACTTAGAAAAAAGCATATGATCTCTAAAAGTCTAGAGAACAATCCTCAAATAATGTGCATTCTCCTAACTACTCCTCAAATACACAAGGATGTCATCAATGAACACGATCATGAAGGAGTCCAATAAGTCCTGAATACTCGATTCATCAAATCCATGAATGCGGTTGGGGCATTACTCTACCCAAAAGATATCGCCAAGAACTCACAATGACCATCATGGGTCCTAAAAGCTGTCTTTTGGATATCCTCAGCTCAAATCCTCAACGATGGTTACCAAACCACAAATCGATCTTAGAAAACACTATTGCACCCTAAAACTGGTCAAATAAATCATCAATGCAAGGCATAGGATAACAATTCTTCACTTTCACCTTATTTTGCTGCCTATAATCAAAGCACATATGCATGGAACCATCTTTCTTCTTCATGAAAAACACAGGATTACCCCAAGGAGACATACTTGGTCTAATAAAACCCTTACCAAGAAGATCTTGAATCTGAGTATTTAGCTCCTTAATCTCAGTAGGAGCCATATAATAAGGTTCCATAGAAATAGGCCAGGTGCCAGGCTTGAGGTCAATAGAAAAATCAATCTCACAGATAGGGGAATACCAGACAGGTTAGTAGGCTACATATCAAGAAACTTACAAAAAATTGAAACAGAGTCAAATGACGGACTCCCCACACTAGTATCATAAATATAAGCGAGATAAATCTTGCAACCCCTCAATATAAGCCTCCTAGCATAAACATAATAAATAATTCCCATCGGCTAGAGACTAATCGCTCACTGCCACATGACTAGGGGTACACCGGGAATGGATAAGATAATGGTCTTGGCAAAACAATCCATAATAGCATGATAGTTGGATAACCAGTCCATTCCCAAAATCACATCAAAATCCACCATATACAGAATAATAATATCAGCATAAGTATCAACATTACTAACTGTCAAAAAACATGATCTGAATAATCGATCCACTACTAAAAAATTACCCATGAGAGTAGATACTTGTAATGGCACACATATATAATGATTAGTCAACTCAAATCATAGTGCATAATAAGCAGAAATATATGAATAGGTGGGTCACAGATAAAATAAAGCAAGGGCCTACTAGTATCATACCAAAATCATACCTGTAAACAACAGCATCCAAAGTCTTAGACTTGAGTCCAGCAGGTATTTCATACAACTGACCACTCCCGCCACCTCGCTGGGAACCTGACCGACCTCTTGTCCTGCCTACTTGAGAACCTCTTCAAGTACCATAGGAACCACCCTTGCAACCATGAGAACCACCTCTAGCTGAGGTATGAACAACTCTAATAGGGGAAGAACTTTTCTGTTACCATAATCACCCATAACTAGGGAACTCACACATAAAATGATCAGAAGACCCATAGCTAAAACATGCCTTCTAAGCTAAACTAGAACCAGTAGATCTGGCTAACCCAGAATAACCATCACAACTCAAATAACTAGAGAACAGACCTTTCAAAGATTAACCATTACCATGAATAGGGTGATCACTAGTGCTAGATTGAACTCTATCAGTAATCTGTGGAGCTGTCTGAATCGGTTGACTGGGCTAACTCTAAGACAGATGGGATGGATGCGGAGAATACCCACCATGAGAACTACTACCTATGAATCGAGAACTACTATGGATCCTACTAAAACTACCCTGATATCTATCCCTTATATTATTACACTCTTGGGCCTCACGATACATCTTCTCCTTCACTCAAGCATGATCCGAAACCTTAGCAAAAGACCATCCCGTAAAACTAAAATTTGAGTAGCCATACTAATTGAGATTCTTAACCATCTAACAAAGCAATGAACCCTATCATACTCAGTGTCCAGAATCAAAGTCGCATGCCGAGCCAACTTATGAAGATGAACCCCATACTCTACAATAGTTATGGAGCCCTACTGCAATCTAGAGAACTAATCCCTCAAATGATCTTTAAGGTTGAGAGGCATATACTTTTCAAAGAAGATCTCAGAGAACTGAGTCTATGATAGGGAAGAAGATCCAACTTTCCTTGAATCCACATAACCTCTCGACTAATGAGGAGACTATAAGTCTAACTAAAATGTGGTGTAATCCATACCACGAGTCTCAACAAGGCCCAAACCACGAAGCCTAGCCTCACAAGCATTTAGAAACTTATATGTATCATTACTTAGAGCACCAAAAAACCTAGGTGAAGCCAATCTCAAGAATCTACCCAACATCTTTTACCCCTCAAAAGACATAAAAGTTTGGGAAACCATTGGCAGAGCAACTACCGGCTAAGCAACTACCGACACTGGAGGAACAACAACTCTAGGAGCCATAGCTATAAGTTGTCCCCCCACCTCAGTAGCACTCTAATTAGTAGAATATGCACCATTAGATGACACACCATCAACTATCCCCAAAAGTTGAATTAATGCATATTTGAGAAATGAAGAAGGAATAAACCCTGGTGGAGCCTGGGCTGGTCCCTAGCCTACTAATGGTTGTGGCAGAAAAATATCTGGCTTAGGTACAGGAATAGGGTTTGTGGAAGGCGGCCTATCTCGTCCCCTAGTTAGGGATACATCACGAGGTTGTCCATGACCTATAGGTCATCCATAAATAAGAGAAGGATCCCTAGACTCGGTCTCAGACCCACATCTCATGTAAAGGTAGCTCATGTCCTAACCATCTACAAAAGAGTAAAGCAAAAGAAATTCTCAACAAAACAACTCAGACTCTTAGTACGATATCAGTGAAATAAGCGAGAAACTCCTAAGAATAACCCATAGACTCCCAAAAATAGGAAATAGACATCATTATTCTAATCTGCAGGACTCTACTAGACACTTGCTCTTGTACCAATAGTACCGATGAAACCTAGGCTCTGATACTAATTTTGCATGACCCAATTTATGAATCATGATGGAACCTACTAAATCCAGCCAATAGGTAAGCCAAACTCTAACCCAAAGCTAATGCAATGGGTTAATTTGGGAGGAATTGCCTAAGTTAGGCTAAATTAAATGAACACAAGCTATAAATAAACAATATTCTAATAGATAAAATAGTCAACACATGAATACCAATCCCACAACCAGGTAGAGCTAGTACAAGAGCATCTAATGTTAATAATACACTGAAAAGACTTAGAATATAGTCAATACATCTGTCTCAATGCAAAAGACTGAATAACAATAAGATAGAAGAAAATGGGCGACTTAAAACTCTAAGAGCTCACCCTATCTATGAAAGATAAACTCAACATAAATAATGGTCAATGGTGATAGCTAGTAGTTGGATATGTACTAAAAGCTACATAATTGTAGTAAGAGTACCAAAACAACAAGTACTCAGTAGGCGTCATCGGTCGGCAAAGCTAAGTCATGATATAAAGATGATAAAAGGCAAGATAACATAACTAAGTCAAGGTACAGAATCAAACTTGAATCATTTCCACCATCACTGTGCATCATTATACATAAACTGAAACAGTAACGATAGCATAACAGAAATAATGCAGCACATGCAAACATAACTATGAAATTGAATCCCATATGCTAATTGGTGCAGAAAAGTAAAGAACTCATCATAGCGTCCCATATGACTGGAGAGTACACCCAAGAAAAGCGCAAAGCAATTAGTCAATATTATAATAACCTTTATAATAAATTAACTATCTTTCCATGATTCACCATCATTCGACACTACGCCATCACTTAGCAATTTACCAATATTATTCCATAAACTACTAGTCAACCATTATCCATCTTTTATCACTAACATTGGCCATCAACTAGTCATCACTTAGACACTACTCACCATTTTATCAACTAGGCATCCGTTATCACTAGCAATCATAGAATCAGCTGACCACTATTTTTATGCCATAATACACCATAGACCATTTACAGATACAAATATCAAAAAGCCTCAGAATTGAACCGGTCATAAATATCATCATCACCATAATAGCATAATCAATAACATAAATAACAATGTGATTATTCTTCATATTTACCCACAGTATCATCAATTGCCAAGATTTATCACTATAACCTCAATACCCTTTCCAAGAGCCTAGTAGGCATAAAGGTTCACCTAAACTAAAATATCTCATAGCTTAAGGTAGGTTAAGAATCCACTCTAATTCTCAACTTCTAATTCAGAAAAATTTCTACCTGAACTAGGATCAAGGTATCTAATTCCACTTTTAGATATAAAATAAGCCTTAATTAGCCCGAAGATAGGAAGTTAGCCTAACACATAAGTAACTAGGTTAATTTTGCCTAATTTGAGTAATCTAAGTCATTCCTATACTAAGAATGAGGGACAAACTCCAATTCACCTAGAGAACAATGGAACAACCCAAAGAATTCAAGCTTATAATGTCAAAATAGCTTAAATGTCTTAACTAACCTCAAGTTTTAAAATTCATCAAACCAATAACTAAACCCTTCCCAATCTAAAAATATATCATAATTATACTATAACATACCTCAATCTAACGAGGTATAAACCTAGCCTACCTCAACACCGAAGATAAGCTCACAAATTACTAAACCTTTGTTTTTCCCTTCCAAGAAGCCTCTTTAAGATGCCAAGCTTAAATCCAAAGATATTCGCGAAAATATATGTTAATCAAGCTTCCAAGTCACCCCCAAGACTCAATATAAATTTAGTATAGTACTTTAGAGTTTTTCTCTTTCATGAATGAGTGGAAATGGTCAAAATCATGGCCTAAGGGGTCAATTTATACCCATGTCAGGTACTCAGATGCTGCAATTGCACAACTAGGTGTGTAATCGCACTACTTGGCTACAGGAATAGATATAGAAATTGCCATACATCTTGGTGAGATTGCACTACTTGCGGCCATCACAGCTGACAATTTGAAACTTAGAAATTTTCCATGTTTTCGCCAATGCCTCAGGATTCATTTGGAATTTGATAAATGCAAATGGACTATGTAACCACACTACACTCAATATTTCAAAGGTAATGTCCAAGTAAAAATTTTCATCTGAGGTTGTTTTGACCAAATGTGGGTCCCACACCTATATTTTAAATTTTCTAACTTTCTAACCAATAGGTCAAAATAAGCTCGGGTGCATTGGGAGCAAAGCCAAAGGTCTACTTAGCCTAAAATTGATATTCTGGAGCTGTTGGCACAATCAAAATTTACATCTGAGATTGTTTTACTAAAGTTTTCACCCGGTGGCAATTTAGAACTAGTGAAAACTTCTAAATAAGAAATTGGTTCTAAAAGCCAAATAAACTGTCTGGCTACCAAACTGACAGTCCTAGCAAGTCATAAATGACTTGGGGCAGCTATAGGAAAGCTCTAATGGTAAAAATAAGTAAAACTATAGAAAATAACCTGAAGGGTCATTACATAAATTCTCATAAATCATTCATTAAGGTGGTACGATTCTCGTTATTAAATAATCCACTTTAAAAGTCAAAAGCAGGAATAAATCCCTTTCTAAGAAAATAGTAGTAAAACCATATTTTTAGTTAGAATCGTACGCTAAGTGAGCATGGATATACTGAATCTATGTATGCCATCACCAATATCCAAAAAATACACCTACAAGCATCTAAACAATAATAAAATAAACCACGTCCTTTACAAAGATAAATAACTCGCCCTGAATCTAACAAATATCATAATCACAGCTTTGGGCCCAATAATATATAACTGGCATAACCATATCATAATCTGGGAAACCATCATAATGCACTAAGTCAAGTAGTAACCTTATATTAAAGGGTTGTTAGACTAAACTATGTCTAAAATGCTAGCAACCTAGAGTAATAGGAACCTAGAAGTATAATAGGTATTTAATCTTAAAGGTCGATTCACCCTTCTAGTCCCCGAACACAAAATTTAGGCTAAGTGACAATATTTTACCCATAATCAAATCCTAACATCCTTATATAACATCTAACATATAAAATACACCTTCTCGTGAAGAATAGTAGACAGAATCCTACCTTTAAGTTGAATCACAAATCCTTGAATCACCTACAAATAATCCATTTTTGCTCCATGATTCCAAAATACCACCGCGCTATCAAAATAGTAATCTCCATATCATTAGAAGTAAAATAAGACCCACACTTTTATACTACAGATCAGGTCAAAATTTGGAACAAGAAAAGTCTAGTAGGGCCTACAAATGAAATCCAAAATTAAATATGTCATGAGGTCCCTCGAAGAACAAGGAATGTATTATCCAAAGTTTAGCACAAATAGTGAGAAAATTGGGTCTCAAATCAATCCTTAAAGTTTAGAAATTTTAAGATCTAAATATAAGAATTTTCCATTAATTAGGATGGAGATTGAAGGGAATATTAATAGGAAATGACCAAGGAGTGTTAGGCTATCTTACCTTAGCTTCAATGGATGATTCCACACTTTTTCCTCTCTTTGAGCTCTCAAATGGGTGGGAAAATGGTGGAAAACTAGGTGGGGAAATAGGATTAAAAGCTCACAGGTGTTGCTTTAGCGGACACCTTAGCGCTTAACTGCCTACCGCTAAAGCAGCCATATGACCACTAAAAGGTCTGACAGCTTTCGCAGGTACTGCTAAAGTGGCCCATATGGCACTAAATCAATGTCTGCTTTAGCTTTCATTGATCGCTAAAGTACACCCCAGCTCAATGGACAAGGCCGATTAAGCAGCTAATGGGAACTAAAATAGCCTCTACGAGCACTAAAATAGTCCTAGCAGGTACCAGGTACCAGATTTTCTAAGTCAAAAAATAGACATCAATCGGATGCTCAGGATTTATTTGGAACCCTGTGCGCACAAATAAACTATGCTACCATACTAAATTTGTTATTTCGAACTTAATGGAACCATAAAAAACATTCATCTGATATTGTTTCAACTAAATGTAGGGCCTACACCTATAGTTCTATTTTTCAAATAAATCACCAAGTATCCTAAAACAAATTCTGAAGCCTCAAGACCTAAACCAAGGGTCCCCCGGCCTAAAATCAACATTCCAAAGTTGATGGTACTGTTGAAATTCTCATTTGATGTCATCTATTAGGATTTCTGATCCAAGACCAAATCATAAACAACAAAAGCACCAAAATAGGAATATAAGCCAAAAAATAAATGAAATGCCTGATAGCCGATCACTTGCTTTCGACAAGTCACAAATCACCTGTAGCCACTGTGGAAAAGCTCAAAATTCCAAAAATGCTTGCAAATCAAGGAAATAAGCTGGAGGGTCATTCCAAAACCTTAGATTTATGCTAACACTTACCATTTTGACTTTTATGTATTAATTAAGAGGTAGAAATGACCATTATTTATATTTCCAAAAACAAAAATGAAAGAATCTATTCACGCAAATGATTTCAACATAAGAGCATTATTAACACTCAACTATCAACAATTAAAACTACTATTTTTAATAAAAATAAACTCTAATATTTCATCTTTTGGATACAATGCTAATGAACTTCAAGAACAACTAATCCAAGTGCACGTGTGAATGTGTGAGAGTTGATGAAGTGGCAGATTGAATAGGAAAATAAGAAATTAAGGAGAAGAAAAGAGTTTGAATAAAAAGCAAGAGTTGATAGTTACTAAAAAGTCAAAATTCTCAAATAGATTTCAAACCGTCACTTAAAACCTTTTCAACTATGGTGTAATTTTTCTAATCACTGACTAGATAGATGATGCCCCAATTGTGAAACTCCATCGCTGAAATAATAGTGTACTCCCTTGGGACTTGTTTTAGAACATCAAATCGGTATAAACAACAAAATCTCCAAAATAGGAAAATAAGACAAAAACCAAACAAACTGTCTGATAACCGAATCGATGATTTTGGCAAGTCATAAATCACCTGTAGCCATAGTGAAAAGGCTCAAAATGCCAAAAATGCTAGCAACTCAAGGAAATAACCTGGAGGGTCATTACAAAACCTTAGATTCATGCCAACACTTACCATTTTGACTTTTAAGTATTAATAAAGAAGTTGAAATGACCATTATTTACATTTCCAAGAACAAAAATGAAAGAATCTATCCATGCAAATGATTTCAACATAAGAGCATTATGAACATTCAACTATCAACAATTAAAACTGCTATTTGTAATAAAAATAAACTTAATTTTTTCAAATTGTGGATATAATGCTAATGAGCTTCAAAAACAAGGAATCCAAGTACACGTGTTCATGTGTGTGAGAGTTGATGAAGTAGAAGATTCAGAAGAGAAAGAAGAAACTAAGGAGAAGAAGAGAGTTTGAATAAAAACCAATAATTGGCAGTTACTAGACAATTAAAATTCATGAATAAATTTCAAACCATCACTTAAAACTTCTCAAATATGGTGTAATTTTTCTAATTACCAACTGCATCGAAAATGCATCAATTGTTAAACTCCATCACTAAACTAATAGTGTACTTCCGTGGGACTAGTTTTGGAAAATCAAATTAGTGATGGAAGTTTTCAATTAATTAGATAAACATCTCACTGATTGGTTCCTTCTATCATAAATTTTCACAAATCTTATTGATTTAGAAAATGACTTTGGCGTCGGACTTCACTGATGCACCGGTTTGCACGGTGCAGTGCAAAACCATCCTCATTGAAGCTTGGCATACAGTTTTCTAGCTTGGGTTTTATAAGATTTTCCCACATTTCAACCCCATCATTCACCTGAACGAATCATCAAACTTTATACAAAATAGCAAAAATAAACTTAGGTTGCCTCCAAGAAGTTCCTTAGTTATCATTGTGTCATGATGTTCTTAATTTATCTAGCATCATTGAAGTAGATCACCTCTAAGAAATCTACCTTCGGGAGAAACTTATGGTGATGTTTAATTTGTTGCCCATTCACGATAAATAGAGACCACAAAACCTTCTCTAATTCAACCGCTCCATTAGGAAATCAATTCACCAAAAATAATTTGTATCTCAAATTAAACAATACGACATCATCACCCATGTTGAACTCTCATTTTAGAATCTTAGCATCATGTCATCTCTTCATTCTTTCCTTGTAGAGGGTGTAATTTTGTAGGCCTTCAAATGATATTCATCCATCTCATGGAGTTTCTCTACCCTTAACTTGAAAGCATTCTTTGAATCCACATTTAATCTCTTTAAGGACTACAATGCCTTGTATTCATGTTTGATTAGAAGGTGGAAATCTTTTTCAAACACAACTAATAAGGAGACATGCCAATAGCAGTCTTAAATACAGTTTGATAAGCCCACAAGGCATCATCAAGTTTGCCAAAATCTATTTTATCTCTTGATTAGACACCTTCGCTAGCCCATTATATTGAGGATGGTAAGGAGATGCCACCTTATTCTTTACACCATATTTCATAACCAAATCCAAAATGATTTATTGTAAAAATGAGATTCTCCATCACTTATAATAGTACGAGGGGTGCCCAATCGAGTGAAAACATTTTTCTTCCAGAGTAAAGTAACACTTTTAGCTTAATTGTTTGTAAAGGCAACGACTTCAACCCACATGCCAATATAATCAACTACTACCAAGATGTAACTGTTTTGATATAAACTCACAAAGAGTCCCATGAAATCCAATCCCTATATATCGAATAACTCAACTTCAATGCTTGGTTGCAAGTGCATTTAATGTTACCTCGAGGTCACTCCTTGCCTTTTAAATTAGTCACATGCCCTCACTGGTTTATGTGCATCATAATATAATGTTGGCCAATAGAAGCCACTTTGGAGAACTTTTGCAGAAGTACACATACCGCCATGATGATCTCCAACCGGTGATGAGTGACATGCCCCAACAATAGCTTGCATTTATCCCTCCATAGCAAACTGCCAAATAACTTTATTCAAATACTCCTTAAATAAGTATAGTTCATCCCAATAGAACCTCTTCACATAATGAAGAAATTTATTCTACTGATAAAACTTATGGCCCTTGGGAAATACCCCACATACTATATAGTTTGTAAAATCAGCATACTAAGGCACCCTCTTCTCTGACATGGACATCACAAGTTCATTGGGAAACTCTTCCTTAATCTCAAATTCATTCTTATGCACTTCAACCAAAGATGAGAAAAATGGTCCACCACTTGATTTTTTCACATCCCTTTCAATTCTTAACTTTGAAGTCAAACTCATGTAGGAGTAAGATCCACCAAATTAATCTTGGATTTGCCTCTTTCTTGGCCATCAAATAGCTAAGAACCACATGATTCATGGAACAACCACTTTTCCACCTATAAAACAGGCATGAAATTTTTCAAAGGCATAGCGGCAAGATCGAGGCTACCCCTAGTTGTGACAACGGTGCTTACGACCATAAGTGACCACAAGCTAACCCATGAGTTGGTACTTATTATACGCACTAAGTAAAATAATGATCTAACACATAAGCGGAAGAAAACAAATAAGGTACTGTAAATTTGAATATTGAAATACACATAAAAAACATGTCTAAAATATCTGATAAAATAATAAAAACAAAATTGTCTGTCAAACGCAATTGATAATACTGAAAGAAATGACTAACTATCTAATTAATAGTCTGAAAGCCTCTAAAAATCATGAGGAGTTGATGGGACAAATCCCAACTAACTCTAACTGACTGAACATAAGGAAATACTAAGATAACTGAGAAAAACATATCATGTCCCCGATGGATGAGGACTCACCACTACTATTGTTGAGTAATATTGAGTTGTCTAAGAACGATCAAGAAACTTAGCGTCCGAACCTATGTTATAAGACAACATAGCACAAATAAAAGTATATGGTCAGTACTTTAAATGTACTGGTATATGAGATAAGAAATGACTGAAATACGTGAGAGAGATGATCATAAATGCATGAACATAGAATAACTGAGAATGTAAGACCAAGCATAAATATGTTTCTAAGATAATCAGAAATCTGAAAGACTGAATTTTGTGTAACTGAATAACTAAAAACATGTATGCTTTGGTCAAACAAACCAAAGTTAAGACATACTAAATACTAACTTAAATTATGGGAGGTATCATGTAACTGACATGCCTCAATCTGAACTAATCTGGGTCTAACCTGAAACTCCAGTTTGAAAGGTGTCAGTACCATGCCACGGGTACTAACACTGGTTGTGTGTATCGACTAATCTATTGACCTGAAGGACTAAGTTGTCAAGCCTAAACTGACGAGTGACCCATGAGAAGAAGTCAAGCCTAAACTAGCGGGTGACCCCTCATATCCTATGCTAGCTACATAGTTCTGGAACTTAGGGAATGTTACTACTGACTTTGCCTAAACTGACGGGGAGCCGCCATCCCTATATATACTCGGTGCTAAATTCTAATCCCAACTGAACTGGACTAAGTTTAACTTAACATTACTTCTAATAGTTCTCATCATGATTATATCAACTAAGTAAAATAATAATATCCATGGTTTATTTGAATCATTACTTGAAAATCTAAAATTATGTAAAACATATAGGTATTGGGTGGTCATAACCCTCCAACACCAAATGACCATAAAACACGATAACAAAGCTTAAAAACTATAGTATGGAATCATGGTTCAAAGACCCAAAAAATAGGCATTTCATCAATCATGTGCAAATCATGAACTTGATCATGGGAATGTCTTTAAACATGAAAAAGAAACATGATTCCATGGATAAATTTACAATTCGATATTATGACATGAAATTCAATTGAATACGACATGGGATATAAAAACTTAAAGCATGAGATAACCTAACTTTTCATGGAATCATACTTGGACATGAGCTGAGTCAAACTACTAAGGAAAAACATGAATTAAACTCATCTTGAATATATGCAACTTCATAATAAAGAAGGAACCTATATTTTAATCAAAGAAGAGATTTTTAGGCTCAATGGGTGAAAAGGACCCATGGATGAACACCCTACAAACCCTAATGGCTAGTTTCTTGAGGATTTCTTGAGAGTTTATTGAACTTAGAATCTTGAACTCTTGATTTCTTGAGAAAGATCTTGGGTTTTTTCTTTGGAAGAGATGAGGGTTTCTTGAGAGAAATTTTGAGTGAATGGGGAAAATAATGCCCTTATGGAAGTCCAAAATCATGTTAAGGATGAATTAGGTTGAGGGAAAATGACTTAAATACCTCTTGGGCACTTAAATAAAGAGGCTAAGCGGGATACCCTTGGCGCGCCGTGACCCTTTCTTGGGTCAAGCCACCATCGCACCGCAAACTCCCTTACCTGTGGAGCCACCCTTACACCATGGGGCTATAACGAGGTTTCACTATTTTAGCTATCCAAACACGTCCCAAACTTTATTTGAAAGTCCTAAAACTCTCTTGAGACATACTTTTAACCTCCCTACACATGAACCAACTCGATAACTAACATTTCGGGGTTGGGAAAACCAAAATAAAAATCTATAAAGTTTAGTGGTCTTGAAAATGGCTAAGTCCTCAACACATGGTGAAATTTTCAAGCCTTGGATCCCTTAAGAATGCAACTAACAGCTAAATCGAGCTGAGAATATTATGAGGTATTACAATATCTCCCCCTTGGTAACATTTATCCTAGAATAAAACTGGTTAGACTGAGCATACTAAGGCAACTAAGGTCATATACGGAATATGTATGACTTGGAACATGATTACATAACTGAGTCTGGAGTATGATACATGAACTGAATTAATTTTGTGAATGCATGCAATGACATGAGAATGGTTATATAGATGAAACTGAAAATAAAAAAGAGTCAATCGAAGGAAAATCATTACCTTAAGCTAAATCTGAGTTTGCTGAGAATTATGAGGGTACTTGGTTCGCATATCTGCTTCTGCTTTCCAAGTAGCTCCCTCAACGGACTAATTTTTCCAAAGAACTTTAACCAAGGGAAGCTTTTTTTTCCTTAGCCTTCGAATATGACGATCAAGGATCTTAACTGGGGCTTCTTCATAGAAAAGGCTATCCTGAACATCCATACTTTCTAAAGGAACATTAACAATTGAATCACTGATGCATTTTATTAACAAGGAAACATGGAACACCGGATGTACTAATGTCAAGTCTGCAGGTAACTCAAGCTGATAATCTACCTTCCCAAAAAGGTAAAAGATTCTATATGGGCCAATATAGTAGGGACTGAGTTTCCCCTTTTTGCCAAACCTCTTCACCCCTTTCATAGGCAAAATTTTTAGATCGACCATATCACCAACCTCAAACGCAAGATCTTTTTGCTTCATATCTATATAGGATATTTGATAGTTTTGGGTTGTCTTTAGCCTTTCTCGAATCAACTAAACCTTCTCCATCACCTCAAATACTGACTTTTGCCCTATCAAAGCAGTCGCACCTGCTTCAAACCAACCAATGGGAATCTACATCTTCTTCCATAGAAAGCCTCAAATGAAGCCATCAAAATACTATAGTGATAACTATTGTTATACAAACTAAATTAAAGGTGAGTGGTTATCCCAACTATATTTAAAGTCAATAACACATTCTCTCAATATTTTCTCTAAAGTCTGAATAGTTCTCTCTACTTGAACATCGGTATGAGGATGAAAAGTTGAGTACGAAGTATGAACTAGCATAAAATGAACTGATATGGTCATTCTAAACACAATGACCCATATCAAATCATGTTGATGATGCATACGAGGGAACCCTGTCATAAAATCTATGTTCACCACTTTTCACTTCCAAGTGGGGATGCTGAACTCCTGTAATGTACCACTAGGCCTTTGCTGCTCAACTTTAACCTCCTCATAATTTGAACACTTAGCCACAAACTCTGTAATATCCTTCTTCATACCATTCTACCAATACATTTTCCAAAAATTATGGTCATGTTAGTGGCTCCGTGGTGGAAAGATTATCGCACACCATGTGCTTCTGCAATGTAATACCCCATACTTTTTCCTTGCTAATTTCATCTCAAGAATATCTAGTATTACCTTCTAAATTAAATGATGGTTAATCCATGAGAAATTTTCAAGATTTTCACTTTTTTCGTATAGGAAATTCAATAAGATTTCTATTAATGTAAAATTTTCCTAAATCCGATAGTCGGGTAAGAAGTTGTGACTATTTTAATTTCCCATCGTAAAATAGCACCACATTGGTTAGTGGCGCACCGCGCCACAAGCTAAAATTGAAATTGTCCTTTTCCAGTGTCTCAGGGCAATTTCCTCCACGTCACACCAAAGTTCTAGGTCACAAAAGAAGGGGCAATGCAATGGCTCCACATCGCGCCATCCCTCAGTTTCCCAATTGTCAAATTCCAGTAACATGGCGCGATAGCACCGCATCGCACCAGAGTTCGAATTTGGGAAATCTTTACTAAAATTACAAGACGTGTCCAGGGGTTAAAAGGGTCAATTTCATACCCCTATGTAAACCCAATAACACATGATTTAGCTATTCTTCACCCAAAATATACTAGTTTCTCTCAAGTTTCTCTCAAGAACAAGCTAGGGTTTCTATTGGGGATTTGAATTCAAGAAGGTTTCACCGTCAATCCTCACGAAATCACAAACTAAGGTATGCATAGTGTTCATTCATGGACTCCTTTAATCCATGAATCCCAAGAATCCCTTTTTCTAAATTCAAGTTTATGGATTTTACTATGAATTTCATGATTGGGCTGCTCTTATTCATATGGTCAATGAGAAATTGAATTATACTCTATGCTGGGTGTAAATTCTATTTGGGTTAAATTATTATAGATATATATTCATGCAAAACCTATGACTAAACCCTTGAATAATGAAATTAGAATTGAACCATGAGGTTTAATTATTGTACAACGATGTTTACATGTACCATGCCTACAATATGTTTGATT